>JALAZF010000117.1:6910000-9310000 GCA_022829125.1 Lathyrus tuberosus
TATTATTATTATTATTATTATTATTATTATTATTATTATTATTATTATTATTATTATTATTATTATTATTATTATTATTATTATTATTATTATTATTATTATTATTATTATTATTATTATTATTATTATTATTATTATTATTATTATTATTATTATTATTATTATTATTATTATTATTATTATTATTATTATTATTATTATTATTATTATTATTATTATTATTATTATTATTATTATTATTATTATTATTATTATTATTATTATTATTATTATTATTATTATTATTATTATTATTATTATTATTATTATTATTATTATTATTATTATTATTATTATTATTATTATTATTATTATTATTATTATTATTATTATTATTATTATTATTATTATTATTATTATTATTATTATTATTATTATTATTATTATTATTATTATTATTATTATTATTATTATTATTATTATTATTATTATTATTATTATTATTATTATTATTATTATTATTATTATTATTATTATTATTATTATTATTATTATTATTATTATTATTATTATGGTATGAGTTGCTTAGGGCTTTAATGTAGAAGTTGGTTTAGTCCCATGTCTTCTTTACATCCCCATGTCCATATATGCATTTTTTTATTACCTTTTTTTATTATTAATTTAATTTAGTAGTAAATAAATCAATTATATTTTTAATTAATTAGTTAATTCTAGTTTTAATTAATTATTTGCTAGCTACTAAATGTATTGTTTGATTACGTGTTTAGTCGTTTGCGTTTTTGCTTAGTTGATTAAATAGGATATCTCTATCCATGTTCATACTCTAACATATGTAAATAATCATGCTCAACATCTTACTAACATTTCAATTTCACACTAACTTCACTAACACTTCTAATCAGTTTCAAATTAATTTCAAACAATTTTCCATTTAATCTTTTTTATCTCTTCAAATCATTTTCTCAAAGGATTACCTGGATGAAAGGTCCAATCGTAATCTCGAGTATTAGATTCAAGTTGTAAGAGCTTGCAAGTCATAAATACTCGTCTTTCAAACCCTAAAATACATCAAACACATTCAAACCCTTTTGCCTCTTGGCACAACCTAAAACCTTTTCAAAATAGAAATACATTTTGTATTAAGATGATGCAAATAAAGGCTTCATCCACAACCGTTGAGTTGAGATAAGCGGCGTTTTCCCATGAATGTTGATACCTAAAAATCCATTCATTATGGTGCAAACGTATGCTCCTCACCTGTTTTGGTTAAAACAATGTTTTCTGTCGATTAATACAAGATAGCTTTTGCTAAAATTGACCAACAAAGAAATATTTTCTACCCACAACTAGGTAAGCATCAGGTTCTCTATTGCACCCGGAGATATGTAGGAGCGAGGTTCAAAGTCTCGTCATGTACCCTAATAAGAAAATGAACCATTTTGTCATATTCTTTTTCCTTTTAATAACTCGAGAAGCCTAGCGTTTCAAAGCTAACACTAACGTGCATAACTAACAAAACGGTTCTCGTTGAGTACAACGGACGTGAGGGGTGCTAATACCTTTTCCTTGCGTAATCGACTCCCGAACCCTGATTTAGTTGCGACGACCATAATTATTGTCGTTCTTTTTTTGGGTTTTATCGATATTTTCTCTTTCCCTCTTTGGGAATAAATAAAGTTCGGTGGTAACTCTGTTAAGTGTAACACCCCATTTTTAGTAAATCATTTTATTTTAATTTAATTATATTTTTTTGTATTTATTTAATTATTATGTGTGGGTAATTAAATAAATGTGGATGAGAGAGAGTGTGTATGACCTTATGGGAGGTTGTGGAGAGTAATTAGAGGAAGATAGAATAATTATAATTATTTTATTAATTAAAATAATGATTTGGTTATATTATTGAAATAAAATAAATAGAATAAAAATAAAATAGAAGTTGTAGAGATATTCGGGGTAAGGTGGGGATTATATAGAAAACTAAGGGTAAAGTAGAAACATCCAAATTAAGAGATTACGTTTCTAGAGTAAATAGAGAACCAGTAGGGGAGTTTGACACTACGTAGGAAAAATGTGAAAAGAGGCAAGAGGAGGGAGAATGCTATGGCATAGAAGAGCACATGAGTGATAGAGTAGAGGAGTCCTTAACCTCGATTATGGATTGTGGGAATTCTGTTTTGTTGTGTTTTTGATGTATGATTTTTTTGTGCTCTATTGAGTGATCTGTGTGCATTCTTGTATTTTGAATACCATGTTGATGCCATGTTCTTGAATACCTTGTATAAAGTTAGGAATAACTATTATTTTTTGGATTTTTGAATTGCCTTGTAATAGTGTGATGATTCGTGTTTGTGCCCTTTGGGGCAAATTTTCCTAATAATAATTAAATCATGGTATAAAATTGTTTGGAGTCTGATTGGTGTGTTTTTGGGGAAGGTTAGAACCCAATTAGGCGAAATAGGCGAGTTTTAAAATATGTTCAATAGGGAGGAAAGCGTAGAAAATTGTAGGTAGACATAGGAGGGGATTGACCGCCTTATTTTAGGCATAATTTGAGTTTCGGGATTCCGATTGAGGCATGGTTAGAAGCATTAGAAAGCTAACATGCTAATAATTATTTTAAAGTAGAGAAATTGGGTCTAGAGGTGCTACAACAGTAGTAGTTTACTGATTTTTATACCTGAGGCGTATCCACTTTCAGCCCTGTATTGCTCATCATGTTTCAGTCATAAGTTGATTTTCGTAAGTCCTTTTGGGATGTCGTCAGTTGTGTTAGAAAGAGGGTTTAATGATCTTTAAAATAGGAGAATTTCCTAATTTTATCACAAATATATAATTTTCCGTGCTATTTTGAAGTCAAACATTCTATTTTAGAGTTTATGTAGAAATTATGGCGATAAGGTTGAACTGAAACGAATAGAACTGGAGGTTCATAACTCTGTTGGAGGTACGGTTAAATGTGTTTGAAAGAGGGTTTAAATATATTTTATACTGAAAACTTTCATGATTTAATCATAATTCATTAATTTTTTGTTCTATTTTGAAGTTAGACAATTATAGAGTTATGTCCAGAGTGTTGAGCAATTTTGAGCGTGGTGACCTTTTGTTACCTTTTAAAAGAGGTTAAGAGTCCTATTTTATTTGGTTAAAGTTGTTATAGAATTTTCAGTGTTGCTTTTGAGTTGTTTAGAATCAGAGATCAGAATATAGGATACACTTGAGTTGAACTTAGAGCACTATTGACATTATAAGATTACCTTTTGAGTAATATTTTTATGTGTTTAAGGTTGTTAAGGAAAAAGAGTTAAAATAAAGTTGTTGAGTAATTAATAATAATATTTTGTAGTAATCCATGAGAGAGGATTACGCGAGATTGTCAATGCATGTATGTTAGGATCAGAAGAGGGGTCTTAACGCATTGAATTTTGTTAACATGTTCATACATTCATGTTGAGTTGTGTCAAGACGCATGTTCGCTTGTTAAGAAGAGGGGACTAGTGGCTTGTCCCAAGCTTAGAAGAGGGGGTTGGAGCTTAGAAGAGGGGGTTCATAGGTTCAAAAGAGGTGACCCGATTCCAGAGGGAACTAAATATTGAGTTGGTACCACATGCATATGCATATAGTTGCATAGATGAGTTGCATTGCATAACGAGTCATATGTATATTTGTTGAGATATAATTGTTGAGTTGTGATTGATTGATGAGTTTGGGTGTGAGAATGTATTATGATATATTATGAATGATATTGTGTAGAGAATGATGTATTATTATTCTACCTTATAGTATATGCCTGTTATTATTAATTGTGGTTTCTCACCCCTTCCGTTTGAATGTTGCTTTTACATGGGCATCGTGCAGATACTCAAGAATAGAGATGTTGCTGTGAGTATAAGTTAGCTCCTGGAGCTATTTCTTTTAGTTTCGTTGTTTTAGTTTTGGTTATGCTCTGATATGTAATATCGGGGAACGATTTTATTTGTTTTATGTTGAGGTTTTTTGAGAGACAATGTATGCTCTCGTATGTTTATGTTTTGGTGTGATAAGCATTTAAAGAATACTTGCGAGTCAATGCTATTAATTATAATATGAAGTTTTATTATGGGATTTAAATTGGTGAATGTGTTAATTATGATAACGCTCCCACGATATCAAATGAGTTGGATTTCGTGTAAACATCCCAAATACAGATCAGATGAATTGATGGTGTGAAAACATCCTAAGTGCAATTGTGTTCATTAAAATATTGTATTGCATGTTTAATTACATTAAGTGTTACATGATCAGCAGGTGTGTGTGTTTCGAGAGGTGTAACATCCAATGTGAAAATGTTGTGAAAATACTATGATTTGATTATAATTATGTGTTAGGAAAATACGGTGTTACATAATGGTATCAGAGCAGGTCTGTCCGTCCGGCCAGGTAGTTATAACGTGTATGTTCTCTTGTATGCGACATGTGTCCGAAAACACTGTCAATACTCGTTTGTTTTTCCAACCACTGGTTTGCAGAAACGGGTTTGAAACAAGTGGGGGAGAAGCTTATACTTCTCTAAGATGTTTCAGATGTGAAGAGTTGGTTCAACATGTCGCTATTGCAAGGGTACATGTATGATTTGGAAGGTTGAGAGTCAGAAAATGGAGTAAATATCTGAACCTGTAATTTTCGAGGGCGACGATTATTTAATTAGGGGAGAGTTGGAACACCCAATTTTGAGTAAATTATTTTATTTTATTTTAATTATAATTTTGTGTATTTATTTAATTATTGTGTGGGTAATTAAATAAATGTGGGTGAGAGAGAGGGTGTATGGTCTTATGGTAGAGTGTGGAGAGTAATTAAAGGAAAAGAGAATAATTAGAATTATTTTATTAAGTAAAATAATAATTTGGTTATATTATTGAAATAAAATAAATAGAATAAAAAGAAAATAGAAGTTGGAGAGATATTTGGGGTAAGGTGGGGGTTAGAGAGAAAATTAAGGGAAAAGTAGAAACATCCTAATTGAGAGATTAGGTTTCTAGAATAAAAAGAGAATTAGTAGGGAAGTTTGACACTACGTAGAAAAAAGGTGAAAAGAGGCAAGATGAGGGAGAAGGTTAGGGCATAGAAGAGCACCGATCGGAGAAATTTGGAATAAATTGAAAGAGAAATATAAGGCAAGTGGGAGAATAAATTTTAATAAAAAGGGCTTATGCATGAGTGGTAGGGTAGATGAGTCCTTAACCTCGAATACAGATTGTGTAAATTTTGTTTTGTTGTGTTGTTGTTGTATGATTTTTTTGTGCTCTATTGAGTGATCTGTGTGCATTATTGTATTTTGATTCAATACATATATTGATGCCTTTGATAAGACAAGGTTAATGTGATAACCATGTTGATGTCATGTTCTTGAATACCTTGTATAAGATTATGAATAACTATTTATTTGTGGGATTTCTAACTTGCCTTGTAATTGTGTGATGATTCGTGTTTGTGCCATTTGGGGCAAATTTTCATAATAATAATTGATTCATAGTATATACCAATTTGGAGTCTGATAGGTGTTTTTTTGGGGGAGGTTAGAACTCAAATAGGAGAAATAGGCGAGTTTTAAAATATGTTCAATAGAGAGGAAAGTGTGGAAAATCGCAGGTAGACATAGGGGGGATTAACCGCCTTATTTTAGGCATAACTTGAGTTTCGAGACTCGGATTAAGGCATTGTTTGAAGCGTTAGAAAGGCAAAGCGATAATACTTTTTTTGAAGTAGATAAATTGGGTATAGAGGAACTACAACAGTAGCAGTTTACTAGCTTTTATACCAGGGACGTAGTTAATTTCAACCATGCGTTGCTCATCATGTTTCAGGCATAACTTGAGTTTCGTAAGTTCTTTTGGGATGCAGTCAGTTGCGTTAGAAATAGAGTTTAATGATATTTCAAACTGCAAAGTTTCATAATTTTATTACGAGTATATAATTTTCATGTTATTTTTAAGTTAGACATTATATTTTAAAGTTTATGTAGAAATTATGGCGATTGAGATAACTGAAACAAGTAGAACTGTAGTTTCGTAACTTTGTTGGAGGTATAGTTAAGTGTGTTTGAAAGAGGGTTTAATATCTTTTAGACTAAATTTTTTCATAATTTTATCATAAGTCTTTAATTTTTTTGGTTCTATTTTGAAGTTAGACAATTTTAGAGTTAAGTCTTGAGTTTTGAGCAATTTTGAGCGTGACGATCTTTCGTTACCTTTTTAAAGAGTTTAACAGTCCTGTTTTATTTAGTTAGAGTTGTTATAGAATTTTTAGAGTTGCTTTTGAGTTATTTAGAGTTGGAGATTAGAATATAGGATACACTTGAGTTGAACTTGGAGCACTGTTGACGTTATAAGGTTACTTTTTGAGTAATATTTTTATGTATTTAAGGCTGTTAAGGCAAAAAAGTTAAAATAGAGTTGTTGAGTAATTAATAATAATATTTTAGAGTTGAGTTGGAGATATTTATTATTTAGAGTGGTAAATAGAGTTGCTAGAACAACCAATTGAGTTCATAAGAGTTATCTTTATGGGCAAGAGTTGTCAGTAGAGCATTTTTTGAGCACTTTAGAGTTATTTTAGAGTTGCAGGGATTGTTGTAGAGTTGTTTAGAGTTCTTTGAAAACTTTATTGAGTTATAATTATGTATTGTTATAACTTCTTACGGGTTAAGAGTATAAAATAAATTAATAAAAATATTCTAGTGAGATGTTTTGAACTCATAAAAATGTTATTTTTTATTCTCTCGAGTTTTCGAAACAGTTGGCTACAATTGGGTAGTGTTATGAGCTGTTTGGCGTGACTTAAATGATTAAAAATAATTTTTAATTGATTTTATTGAGTTGAGTCATTATATGTGCTGGAGTTGTGTTGTTATGTTGAGTATTGTGTGAGCTGTTGTGGTAATCCATGAGAGAGGATTACGCGAGTTTGTCAATGCATGTATGTTAGGATCAGAAGAGTTGTCTTAACGCATTAAATTTTGTTAACCTATTCATAAATTCATTTTGAGTTGTGTCAAAAGGCATGTTCGCTAGTTTAGAAGAGGGGACTGGTGTCTTGTCCCAAACTCAGAAGAGGGGGCTCATGGGTTCAGAAGAGGGGACTCGGTTCCAGAGAGAACCAAATGTTGAGTTAGTACCACATGTATATGCATAAAGTTGCATCGATGAGTTGCATTGCATAACGAGTAACATGTGCATTTGTTGAGATATAATTGTTAATTTGTGATTGATTGATGAGTTAGGGTGTGAGAATGTATTACGATATATTATTAATGATATTGTGTAGAGAATGATGTGTTATTATCCTACCTTGTAGTATACGCACGTTATTATTAATTGTGATTTCTCACCCCTTCTGTTTAAGTGTTGCCTTTACATGGGCATCGTCTAGATACTCAAGAGCAGAGACGCTGTTGTGAGTGGAAGTTAGATCTAGGAGGTATTTCTTTTAGTTTTGTTGTTTTAGTTTTGGTTATGCTCTGATATGTAACATTGAGGATCAATTTTATTTTTTTTATGTTGAGGTTTTCTGAGAAACAATGTATGCTCTTGTATGTTTATGTTTCGGTGTGATAAACATCTGGAGAATACTTACGAGTCAATGCTTTTAATTATAATATGAAGTTTTATTATTGGATTTCAATTGGTGAATATGTTAATTATGATTCCATTGCCATGATATAAGATGATTTGGATGTCGTGTAAACATCCCAAGTACAGATAAGATGAATTGATGTCGTGTAAACATCCTAAGTGCAATTGTGTGCATTAAAATATTATATTGCATGTTTAATTAAAACTAAGTGTTACATGATTAGCATGTGTGTGTGTGTGTGTGTGTTTTGAGAGGTGTAACATCTTATGTGAAAATTTTGTGAAAAATCTATGATTTAATTATAATTAAGCGTTGGGAAAATACAGTGTTACATTAAGTTCATCCCGCGAGCGTGCGATTGTGCTTTGCTAGCGTCGTGTTCTCATTTTTCAAGGTGCGACAACTATGCAGTGTTATATTTTTTATAGTCCCCAAATAAGGGTGACACATAGGGATGTCAAAACGGGCCGCCCGCCCCGCCCCGCTCCGCCAAAAGCCCGCCAAAAAAAGAGCGGGGCGGGCATGCCCGCCAAGGTGAAATGGGCATGAAATTCTAGCCCGCCCCGCCAAGGTGGCGGGTTGGCGGGCGGCGGGCCGGCCCACCTTCTTTTTTTAAATTTTTTTTTCCATTTGTTTAAATAAATTAAAATGCTTTATTTTTTTACATTTCAATAAGAAAGCATCAAGAAACATTTAGATATCAAACCAACATTTAGATATACAAGTACAATACAACCATCAATAAGTTTTAACTTCCAACCAACCAAAATAAATATCAAGTTTAAACTTCAAGCAACCATCAACTTTACCATCAAGCAACCAAAGTTTAAGTTCAACCAACCAAAATCATAATAAGTATTAAGTACAACATCAAAGTTTAAGTTCAACCAACCAAAACCATAATAAATATTGTTTAACAAAACAAGAGTGAAGCATTCTAAAATTTAAATCTTAATCATCAATCATCATTTCCATCTACATTACAAAATAATGAAATAAATTCAATGGTTACTAAACAATATATTAAAAAAAATATTAGATAACTATATTCATACTAAAAATAATTACCATCGTCAAAGGCATGCAACCAATTGCGAGAACAAAGCAATGCTTCAATATTTTCAGACAATAGTCTATTTCTATACTTGTTAAGCACTCTAGAACCAATACTAAAGGAAGATTCTGATGCAACAATGGTAATAGGAATGCTTAACAAGTCTCGAGCCATTACCGAAAGTTCGGGAAATTTTTGTATAGCATGCTTCCACCATTGTAGTACATCCAAATGTTCTGTGTAATCAAGATCCAATGTCGGCTCTTCCAAATACATGTCAAGTTGACTTTGACCATTTCTTTTAGCCTTATTAGATTGTTGTCTACCCAATCTAATTTCCTAAAATTATGACAATGAAAAATAACATAAAGTTAAATAAAACCAATTAGTAAATCATGCTTTCATATTATTTGGAAAAAACCAATTAGTAAAACATAAACAACAAACTTACATCAAATAGGCTTGGATCAGTTGACATAGTTGAAGAGGTAGTAAGATGAGTACTTGAAGTTGAAGCATTATGATGTACCCATATCGTTTTCCTCCACATGCATATGATGTACCACATGCATTGCATTTTGTTCTTTGCCTCCCCCCATTATCCAACCCTTCTATCATAGTAAAAAACTTCCACACCTGAGATTTCGGCTTTCTCTTAGTGTTCTTCATTTTACTAGGTTCCCCTAACACATTACTATTAGGTTCCACCGACTCACAATCTTGTTCAATAGTTAGATCCAAATCTACATCACCACTCTCATCAATTGGAGCTAAGAAATCCATATCCAAATAAGTCCTAAAACACAATAAACACAAAATTAAATATTCAACCAATATGGCATTGAAATATCAAACTAATATTAAAGCAATATGGGATTGAAATATCAAACTAGCAGACAACATACAAGAACTGATATGGGATTAATATTCAACCAATATTCAATTATTCAGGGAAAAATATTCAACCAATATGGGATTGAAATTTGAAATATCAAACTAGACCAGAAGTAACATAAATCCAGTATTCAATTATGATTATTTCTATGATTGAAAAAGAACAAAAAGTAGAGTGGCGCCTGCCACATCAAGGAGAGTGGCGCCTGCCACATCAAGCAGTGTGCCGCCTGCCACATCAAGGAGGGTGGCTCCTGCCATGAACGAAACCAAGAAACCATGGCGCCTGCCACATAAAGGAGAGTGGAGCCTACCAGTGCCACATCAAGAAGGGTGGCACCTGCCACGAACGAAACCAAGAAACCTTAACCAAGCCACTTTCTAAACACAAACTATAATTTCTAAAATAAAACTATAATTTCTAAAATAAAACCCATAGTTTAACCTCCAATAATTTCTAAACACAAACTGGAATCAACCTCCAATACGTTTACTCAGCAAGGACAACAACATAGTTTAAAAAATTAAACCCATATTTCAAAAATTGAAACTTTAACAAGAAAAAGACAACCCATAACATATTTCAATTGAAAGGGGCTAAAGAAACAAAATGAAAATTGAAAAGGGTAAGATTGAACCTTTTGGATCGGCGGCGAGTTTCTTTCTCTTTCTGATTGTATAGTGAGAATGAGAGTGAGAAGAAGATAAAGGAAAGGAAAGTACATGAGGCAAATGAAAAGAAATCTAGGATTCTGTTGGAGCGGTAAAGCGTAAGCAAAAATATTTATTTTCGGAATAATTCCCTCCGGGATTTATGTCGTGTCCACAGAGATCGGTTCGAGGGAAAGAATGTTGTTCGATAGACTCTCGCGTTAACGAGTTTGGGTTTAAATGGTTTAAACATAGAAACAGAAAAGTAAATATCAAAATATAAAACAAATTCATTCTTCAGCAAGACAAAATTATCTGGCATGCACATTATCGACTCCTCACAAACTTAAACTTACTGACCAGTTATACTCGACCTACAATACTCCTCAATATCACTCAGCATCGCTCACAACAAAGGTTATGTCTAACGTAAAGTTGAGAAAACAACCGTGTTACCCTCGCTGACACTCTCGCATGCGACTCAAGGCACAGAGGCATTAAGCTTCGACACCTATTGAAGATTGTTAGCTCTTAAATCTATCTCTAGAATCCAAAAACTAACAGATAATTATCCCTAATCGAAGTTTGCGAGGATTATCTCTAACGCAACTCAAACCCCGTGCATAAAGCAAAAATCAGAGACAATCACCAATAAATATTTGTAAAGCAAGTTTTATACAACGCCATGGGCGACAAATATACATGAGATCATAGTCAATACATATACAAAACCCAACAAAGAAGAAAAACACAAAGAAGAAGAGAAATTAACCAAACATCTCGCGGTTTGTCAGTGTCGATCGACGATCAATCTACCCCAGTTCATCCGTATGCAAGCTTCCATGTTGTTTTCTAGATAATCCTACTAAAAAATGAAGTATGATGGAGTGGGAGCAAAAAATACCCAAACCATAACCTAAAAATTATGTTTTTGGCCCTTAAATGGTGTTTCAGCCCGTCCAGTACCGCCCGGCGGTATTCTGGGGCGCCCGGCGGTGAAAGGTGGCTTATTTTGTAAGTTCCAGTATTGTTATGGAGCGCCCGGTGCTAGAAGTACTGCCCGGCGCTGCTAAGGCGCAGCATGACAGCAAAAATCCTGCACTGTTTTGGCCATAACTTTTGAACCGTAACTCCGTTTTTCGCCCGGTTTGAAGCGCTGGAAAGCTTATTCAATGCTCTATACAAAAATGGCAAGATATCCTTGATTTAATACTTGCAAAAATAAATGTAAATCAATTAAACTCAATGATATTTACATGATACACAATATATACACTAAAACGTAAAGTAAACATATTTACAAACGAAGCGGGGTTTATTCGAACGTTTTTAACAAAAAGTATCGATAAGTGAAACAAAACTTATATATAAAAATAACTACAATTTGCACTTATCAGATTCTAGGTCACGATATATTTTTTAACTAGTTTTTTTTTAAATTTATTTTAACGGGCTGGCGGGCCAACCCCGCCCCATTATGTCTTCCGCCCGCGGGGTTTTTCGCTTTGGCGGTGCGGGCGAAACGGGTGGGCGGGCCCAAAATCCCAATCGAGCCCGCCATTTTTTGGTGGGTGGCGGGCAAGCCCGGCGGGCCCCGACCCGTTTTGCCACCCCTAGGGACACATGGGTTCCCGCCCCATGAGGAGACACACGGGGAGGGGGGGCTGCCTTTGCATAATAGGGGGCTCAGACTTGTAATAAAGCATATTCATAATGTCATTATCCCTCCACCAATTATGTAGACTGAGTCATTCCATAACTTCCCGAAGAATAGGTAGTCAACAACCTCCATTAGTCAATGAGAGCGTTACCACCTCTTAAGGTTTCCTAAGTCTTAGGTCCAAAGGCCTCTATAAATATTTCTCCCCTAATGGGAGAAAATGGGAGATCATTCATACCCTAAGCACAACACTCACATACAACTCCACTCACCTCACGTGTGGTGACCCTCAAAAACCACCGTAAACGTTGTAAGACAACCATACATGGTCCCTAACCGCTGCTGGCAAACTATAAGCACCATAAACTATTATAAATCTACTAAGGTCTATGAGTACCCCTACCGTTGTAGGGATACCACGCACACATGTACTTTTTGGCTAGTTATATATATATATATATATATATATATATATATATATATATAGCTACGAGCATAAGAGTTATCAAGTAAACCCAACAAATAAAACAATACAACTAGAACAAAAAAAAACTAACAACAACAACAACAAAGAAACAAAAAAGAAAAAAAAATCATCTGCCAACTAACCACCAAAAGAGAAAAACAAAACCAATAACTGCCACACCACTATGAGAAAAATAGGCTAGATCTCAACAAAGAGAAGCCACCACCATCAAAAACATCATCTTTCAGAAAATACAACAATAACATTTTTCTCAAAGAGCAAGAAAGAAGACACTCAATCATTATTGCCTTAAACAGAGAATAAGATTCTCTAGCCATCTAGAGAAGGGACAAAAGTAAGTCGCGGACCTACCAATATACTCTTTTCAAGAAGGAAAATGTTCATATATTTTACATCCTCAACATTAATAAACATACTTGTAAACACAACATCGTTTCGGGATTTCCAAATATACCACACGACCGAATACGAAATCACGAAAAGATTCCATATAATCCTAAACATACACCCAACGAGAAAAATACCTCAAAATGATACAGAAGTTCCCTATGAAGAACAAAAGTTCTCCCAACCACCTAAAACCTTATGCCACAACTACACCACCACATCATAGTGTAGCGGCAAAATCGTGAGTGTAAGCTATTGATTAACTTAACTCGAGAAGCAAGAGTCGCCACCGCACTTTTATTTTATCCAAAAAAGGAAAGGAAAAAGAGCGAACAAAACCTACACAAGCTCTAAACAAGAACAAGTGAAGAGAGACTGGATAAGGGGGGTTGGTTACGCAATGGGAAGGTGTTAGCACCCAAAACGTCTATAGTACTCTATAGGAGCCCTTTGAAATATCTACTTCTTTTGGTCGGAAAAAGTTTGCTTGAAAAGTGATTGAGGAGATGAGAAGAGAAATTGTTTTTAAGATTTTTTGTGTTTGAAGAGACTCGTCGTCTCATGCCTACGTACCCACGAAGTGCAATGTAGGATCAAAACCCCGTAGTTCGTGGTACAAAGAATGAAAATTTGTTTGTTTTGGTTGATTTTAAATGTAAAGACAGGTCGTCATTTCTAAGCGAATAATTCCACTTAAAGAAATGAATCATGTCTAAACTTATGAAAAAGTTAAAGGAAAAGTGCACGAGGGCACAAAAGAGAGTAAGTGAGTTTGGTGTTTTTTAAGTCTTTTGAAAAAAATGTCAATATGCTTATGTAGTTTAGCATTTGATTAAGAAATGAAAGGAAAAGAGTAAAGTCACTTGACAAAGTCAAGGTTTGTTTATGAAAGAAGTGAAAGTTTGAAATCAAGAAGGTTTTGAAAAAGAGAGAGAGTTTTGAAAATTGAAGAATGGGGAGGAGAAGAAGTGACTATCCTAAAGCATAAAGTAAAAGCTAAGGATAAGAATAGCCTAACCACACAAGTAAGCTCCATAGTCTTCGAACCATAATTCCAAAGCAAAAGGAGAAAGGTCCTAGGTCTAAGTCCAAGGTTCCAAGAATTGCATTGGATGTCCAAGGTCTAGATGCAAAACTCCATGTCCATTGCAAAGGATAGTAACCATAGTCCAAGATTAGAAGCACAAGTTTTTTAGAGGTTTTGACCTTTATTAATGTCTTAGGTCCAATTGGACAAAAAGAAAAAAAGGCATAAGCATAAACATATGTCCAACGGACAAAGGGAAAATTGCGGAAACATAAACATATGTCCAACGGACAAAGGAAAAATTACGGAAGCATAAACATGATATGAAATGATAAAAATGAAGCATAAAAGTAAAAGAGATAAGGAGCGAGAAGGAATTGTAAATGATTAGTACAATAGTAATGTTAGTAAGTTAATGATTAGTTGTTAGAGTTAGTGATCAATTATAATTGAATAATTGCACTTAGGTCAAGATTAATGAAAACTCATTAGAGGATTGATAAGACCAAAGCCTCCTAACAACAAGTTTCATAAGTTTTGAACCAAAAGACAAATAATCAACTATTCTTGATAGTTTTCCGAGGCGGGACAAATTTTGGTCTATGTTAAGCGCACGCCGAGTAATTTGTTCGAGCAATTACCCTACGAATGAGGCCGGCCATGAGATGTATGTGTTAATGCATGCGAGATGAACGATATACGGATCGTCATCCTAAAGCGATGCCACACGAAAAGAAAAGGTGGTAATGATCTCGTCTCGATCGAAATTCAACAAAGGAATTTCAAGATCACTTCGACTTTCATCGATCAAAAAGAAAATAGATGAAGAAAAGTGGATCTAAAAATTATGATCCACACAACCAATCAAAAATGAAATAAAATGAGAAATCAAAATAAAAATCAAGAATTAAAAGATAATTCATGATATATTTTTTATGACTTTTTTCAAGAAATTTTCTAAAACAGAATTTTAAAATAGTGCAAATCCACAAGAAAATAGAATTGATTAAAAAAATATTTCAAAAAAAAAGAAGAAAAGGAAATTATTAAAAAAAAAGGAAAGAAAGATATAAAAAGAGATGGAGGTGAGTTTAGGAATGGTGGTGGTGCGCTAAACGCATGGGCCAAGGCCCAAAATCAACATGAAACTATATTTTTTGGAATAAAAAAAATAAAAGGAAGATAAGAAAAAGAAAAATCAGAATAGTATTCATCTTCTTCTCTCAAGAAAATGCAAGGCATTGTTCATGGTGAAGGGAGACGCACACGGTTCACTACAGTGGCGTGACGGGATCGGATTTTTGCACGGTCATGATCGAAATTGAAAGTAGATCTTAAATATGCCTTCAATTTCATGTGAAAGTGCTTGAATCGACCGAATCGAAAACCGCAAAGTCTCGACAACAAACTCTAATTTACCTTCAATTCAAGGTGAGAAACACTTCGAATCTTCCTCTCTTCTTGTTCTGAAAATGAATTTTCTGACGTTGTTGTTGTTGATGGATGCGAAGCGAAGAGATGCTCTGAAGTTGTGGTTGAATTCGAAAGGTGTTTGTTGTTGAGTTTATTTGCAGGTTAGTGTTAATGGTTAAAGAAGTTGTTTATGGTGAATTGGTGAGTTTATTGGTGATGTTGTAAGGTTGGAGTCGTTGCGGTTTGTGGTTGTTGTTGATGTTTTGCGATGGAAAATGAAGAAGATGATGAAGGTATCTAGAGATTTTGGTTATGTTGAAGCTTGAAGTTATAGAATGAATTTGACAGAGTGTTTAGAGGTTATCCAAGCTTGAGAATTGAAGGAGAAGAGTGCTCTATTTATAGAACTGAAGGTGAATTTTGAAGTTGAAATTGGATGAAGTTTGCTTGCCGTTTTCGATTTCTTTCTTGCGTTTTGAATCCAACGTGCGGTGCGTGACTTGTGAATTATTGCAGCGTTTTTTTTCTTTTCCTTTTAAATTTTCTGCGTTTTGATGATGCTCCTTGTGTTTTGCGAAGTGCAGGTCGCGTTTGTGTTGTTTACGGTTGGCTGGCGTGGCTTGTTGGCTGAAGCTTTATTTTATTTGTCATAGCAGCTTATGAATTATTTCAGCGAGATCTTGGCAGGTGATGTAGCTTGGAGATTGTAGCCTTAGCCGTGTAGCTTGGAGTGCATCAACGGCTTGGGAAAGATGACGTGAAGGGATTGGTAGTGTGGAGTTAGGCCGTGTTTGGCTTGGAAAGTAGTGAGAGTTTTTTTCAATTTTTTTTTTTGTCAATTATTATGGGCTGAACTCATTTTTTGTAATGAATTTGATGCATAGAGGGCTTTGTAGATTTTTGGTGAATTTTTTGTAAATGAACTTGAACTCTATGCCATATTTTTGTGGTATTTTGAATATAGGATTAGACGTGATTTTTGAAAAAAATGGATAATTAGGTTTTGGTAGAAATGAAATTATGGATTTAGGTGAAATGGACTAAGAAATTGGATTTGGATTTTTGGAATTGGATATAGAAAAATGGTTATTGGATATTTGAAAATGAATTGGATAAAACAAAAAATATTTGGATTTTAAATTGGATAATGGTCATGAAAAGTGATTATTGGAAAATGGTCATATTGGAATAGAATTGGATATGGAGAAAATGGTTTAGATACTGGATATGGAAATGGATATAACAAATGGATAACCAAACTTTCTCACAAGCCACTGATAAAGTGCACACAGCTACCACTGAACAAGCCACAACTGAACAACATCCATATGAATCTGACATTTCTGAATCCAAACCTCACATGAATCACTGCTTAATAAACAAGACATCTTGACTTGAAATCGCTTCATTGTCTTTGACAAACCTGCACAACACACAGAGAGAGAAACTGCAGCAAACGCCAGCATATTTTTGGTATTTTGGTTAAAGGTTAGTGAACAGTAAGAATAATATACAGATACTAGAGATAAACACAAACTGTGATCTTGTTTGTGGTATGAGATGCAAATGAGAAGTGCGAAATCTTAGGGGTAAAAATTAGGGTTCAACAGCTGCCCCTATTTAAGTTTCTTCTATCAGGAGATATGAAGGTTGAAAACTTCATCTCGACAAGATTGAAGATACTTAAATACAGAAAACCAAATTTTTAGCCATAAGATGTCACAGGATGATATGAATGCAAAGGATGAGACAGACTGCGGGGGAACTTGAAACAAGGGAGTTATGGTAAATTGAGGGAGATGACGCGAAAAGACACGTCGGGGAACACAAGCTATTTCTGGAGATCTGTCAAGGTGACGAGAAGTATCCATCAATATTTGGAAAAAGAGAGGGACAAGACCCTGGGAAGACAAGTAGTGACATCCAAGAATAGCATTGGATGGAAACTACGAACGAGACAAAAGGTATGTCAAAAGATGTCCAAGAATGGCATTGGACAGCAACAAGAAAGTTTCTGGTAAAAACAACAGCATCATCCAAGAATAGCATTGGATGGAGGTGAAAAGCACTCTATTGGGGGTAAAATATCCAAGAATGGCATTGGATAAAGGAACTATAACATTCAAGAATGGCATTGAATGAGGCAACAACAAACATCAGAGTCATCCAAGAATAGCATTGGATATAAACAAAATTCCATTTGAAAAAATTCACTGGGGACATCCAAGAATGGCATTGGATGGCAAGGTTAAACATCAGAGATATCCAAGAATAACATTGGACTTGGCTGGGGAAAAGGTGTCCAAGAATGGCATTGGACAAAAGGAATCTCAACATCCAAGAATGGCATTGAATGTAGTGAGAAAAGTTCTGGAAAAATACATTAGAATTATCCAAGAATGGCATTGGATAAAAAGGTTCACGATATCCAAGAATGCCATTGAATAAAGTGAGCAGGGACTTTCAGGAATGGCACTGAAAGGTAAAGGTAAATCACTACATTCAAGAATGGCATTGAATGATAGTGAGAAAGACATCCAGGAATGGAACTGAATGCAAAGGAGAAAACTCATTCAGGAATGACACTGAATGAACAGGTAAAACTTTCAGGAATGGCACTGAAAGAAAAGGTAAAAAAACTCATCCAGGAATGGCACTGAATGAACAGGTAAAAATTTTCAGGAAGGGCACTGAAAGATATCCAAGCAAATATAATGGGGATTACAGAAGAGAGAAAATACTTCCAGGAATAGCACTGGGAGAAACTAAAGGAGCAAGATATCCAGGAATGGCACTGGAGATCAAAAGAGACAGACATCCAGGAATGGCACTGGAGTGAAAGAAAACAAAGATCCAGGAATAGCACTGGAACAGAACAAACATCTAACAACAACAATAGATGCACAGGGAAACAACAACATCCAGGAATGGCACTGGAAAGAAAGAAGATAAACAAGACATCCAGGAATAGCACTGGGTGAAAAGACAGGTAAACGATAACATTCAGGAATGGCACTGAATGAAAAGGCAGGTAAAAGTATTGGTAGGCGCCAAGTAAGTTGGACTTTGATCACAAGGTAAGATGTTGAAAGCAACAGGACCTCGGAAAATGCATATGAGCGCGAAGCACACTTCGAGCTATGAAAATATTTCTATGCAATGATATATGAATGATTTATGTATGCAATGCAAATGATAGAGACAACTGAGATAGACTCCTTTATGAGGGAAGAATGGAACTCTAATTCCTCAACACAGGGAACACTGCCCACTCTGCTTGGAGAGAAGATGTTGAACACATCTCTGTCACACTTGTGAATTGTATCAGACTAATGGTCTTTTGAGGAAAGACATCTTGAGGATTCTTGAAGAAGATTTCCCCAGATTGATTGACTGATGAGGATAAACTGATCATAGCTTCAGTTTGACTGTTGTAGGGGAAGAATGAACTGATCATGGCTTCAATTCTTGAAATGATTGCTGAGAATAAACTGATCATGGCTTCAGCTTGACTATTGTTGGGGATGAATTGATCATGGCTTCAGTTCTTGAAATGACTGTTGAGAAGGTTAAACTCAGTATGGGTCTTGAAAGAGATCTTCTGGTTAACCAATTCTGAGAATAACTTGCACTGAGCAACAAATCTTGAACTGATTCACAACAGGCTTTGGAAGTAGTGTGCCCCTGATAGGATCACTGACCAAGTTTCTCAACTGTTTGAAGTTTTCTTAATGAGGAAAGTTTACCTGCAAATAAGATTATTCAAACAAACATGGTAATTTTAATGCAAAGCTCATGCAATTTTTGAAATCAAAAATCATTTTCGGAATGATATTATTGATGTAAAGCAAATGAACCACTTGTCAAAACACGAAGGTTTAGACATGCAAAGTGAAAGAAAAAGCAAAGGTAAGACATCAAAGCAAATGATTGGCAACAAACATAGGAGTCAGTTTACGTAACCTTGCTGTAGTATGCTTTCAAAAGAAACCTGGCTTCAATTAGGTCTTTTGAAGGTTGTAACGTGGTCTGGTTCACGGTTTTGGAAACAAAGGATATAGGCTCAAAGTTTATTTGTACCCAACCCATTCTCCGTGATGATCTCCAGTCCTATGCTCAGTTAATTCAAACTATGCATTCAAGTTCCAAGTGATTTTGGAATTGCAACACTGTTATGATGATGGCTCAAGGGCCAAGGTATTTTTAAGATGTCAGTCACTCTTTCTTACAACATTTTGTTGTTTTTGATGAGGACCTCAGTCAACTTGTTTTGTCTTTGAGGATTTTGGTAACCTCTTGATTTTTCTTTTGTTATCCCTAACTTTTGCCTGAACTGTGTCATTTGAACTTACAGTCAGCGGGATGCCCCAATTTTTGCCTAAGCCTCCTTCATAGGTTTTGACTTAGCGGGCTTTTCATTTGATTTTTTTCATCATCATTTTTTTTTGAAAGATAGTGACTGCCTGGCTTAATGATTACGGTGAACCATCATTGGCTTTTGATTTGAAAGACATCTTCGACACTTCTTTGATGTGTGCGAAGGAAAGTTTGTGATTGCAACCTTTATTGGAAAGTGTTTCGCATACACAGTCAAATTAACTGAGAACTACCCATCCCCAGGTTAAGATTGTGGGTTTTTTTGTATAGAAAGAAACTCCAACTTCTAGGCTCGAAGGGGTTGACAAGGGATTAACTTCCTTATTTCTCCAGTGTTTGGGAGTTGAAACAATGCCTGTACATCCTCAGCCAAGTTTTAAATGAAAGCATACAGTCCAGCAATTTTAGGTATTTCGTTTTCATCACCCTCCCTCCAATCTTTGCATAAACAAAAGCTTGAAAAAGAAAGTAAACAGGAGATATATTTTGGTTTTGTGAAAAAGAAAGCATAAAGATGCACACAGTGGATATAAATGAATTGAATCAAAACATTGCATTGCTCATTTCATTGAAATTACCACGAAAGTACAAATAAAGTTCGAAAGCAAACAGTCAATACAATCAAAGAAAATTGCAATCAGAAAGAAGCAAGGCCTAGTGACTAATCAGCAACAAGGATGAGTTGTCGCGTCTGACACACTGGCTTTAGGAGATGATCCGTCTGAACTGACTCAAACTTCACTTGGCATGCTCTGGCAAAGGGTTGTTGACAACATTGGGGTTATTATCAACAAAGTCCAGAATTTTTAAGTTCACCAATTCTTGTACTCTAGCTTTCAATGCAAAGCAACCTTCCAAGTTATGGCCTGCCCCACCTTGATGGAACTCACAGTGAAGATCAGTCCTATAGCCGGCTGGAAGAGGATTTGGAGGAGGAGGTAGAGTCCTTGTTGTAATCAAACCTTTCTTTACAAGACATGGATACAGCTCAGTATAGGACATCGGGATAGGATCAAAGTTAACCCTATTGCGAGTCTAATTCTGTCTGACAGCCTGACGAGGAGCTTGAACTGTTTGAGCATTAACAACAGGAGCAACTGCAGCTACATATTGTTGTTTCTGACGAGGTTTTCTCTCAACTGAAACAGCATGGGTATCACCATCCTTTTTCTTTTGAAAATTCCCAGCATACTTTTTAGCACCACTAAAGGCTTCAGCATTAGCAATCCTCCCTTTCTTGATACCCTCTTCTAGTCTTTCTCCAATAGTGACTAGGTCAGCAAAACCAAATGATACACTGCCTATCATCTTTTCCCAATAGAGTGGCTGAAGAGTGTCCATGAACAATCCAGTTAATTCTTTTTCATCCAAGGGTGGCTCCACTTGAGCAGCTAGCTCTCTCCAACGCTGAGCGTATTCCTTAAAGGATTCTTTTTCTTTTTGGGCCATATTCTGCAATTGACGGCGGTGAGGTGCCATGTCCAGATTGTACTTATATTGCTTTAAGAAAGCATCAGACAAGTCCATCCAGCTTTGGATACGGTTCTTATCAAGTCCCATATACCATTTCATTGAAGCCCCACTCAAGCTGTCTTGGAAACAATGAATGAGCAGTTTGTCATCTTTTGCGTGAGCAGCCATCTTGCGGCAGTACATCACCAAGTGAGTTCTGGGACAGGTGTGCCCCTGGTATTTTTCAAAATTAGGAGTCTTGAATTTTGGAGGTATAACCAAGTCGGAAACCAAGCACATGTCCATTGCGGAAGCATTAAAGACATCACTTCCTTCCACGGCTCTTATCATTTTGTCCAGAGTTTGCCATTGCTCTCTGACTTCTTCAATGTATCCAGGTTCTCCCTGACTTTCAGATTGTGGACCAGCAGCATGGTACACGAAAGGATTCTCAGGAATAGCTTGAGCAACAAAATGCACAATAGGCTGAGGTTCAGTGAACAATGGAGCTGAAGATACTGGCGAGGCAAACACAGGAGTAGTTGCAAAGGGCGACGAGTAATTCGGAGGTAACCCAAATTCTGGCCAAGTAGAAGCTGGTTGCTGAGTCAGTGGAGGGTCAACAGTAGCAGGTGAAGTTTCAACAATCACAGTCCTCTGAGGTGGTTCACCTCTAGCAATCAGAACTTGCAGCATTTCTGTGAGTTTGGTCATGCCGACCTTTAACTCATCAATTTCCATTCTGACTTCGGCGTTGTGTTGTTCTTGGTTTTCCATTCTCAATCTGACAGCAGCTCTAGTTTCGTAGTTGTGTTGAGGAAACAGCTTGACGGCGAACAGATAACTGAAGAAGGAGACAGTTGAAATGAGTTTCTGAGACGACTCGGAAGAAATGCATATGTATGCTCATGGATGCAAGAGTGCATGGATGCAACAACCATAAACAAGATCACTTGAAGCACACAGGTTCAAAGGTTCACTTTGGAGAGAACACCGGAATACCAGGTTGATAAGTCCACACTGATAGGAAATCCAAAGTACCGGGCATGTTGGAAGTTAGGGTTTCCTGCAAACCTGTAAACACCCACCCATTCTCACATGTGGGTACTAAAAAACCGGGATCCTCAGTTTCAGATTCTCGATTTGAGAAGTAATAGTACATTCATCCCTCGGGGTACAATACTATCGCCAAACAAAGAGGTCGTCCACTGATTCCTCCAAAAAGGATATCCTATAGCAAGTTCCCAGTATTGGGTCCTTGGATCGAGAATCGCAATGGGTTTGCCATTTCTGGTCTGCCATTGTCGTTCTCGGGAGGGGAGGCGTTGCTGAGTTCTCAGGAGACGGTCGCCAGAGTCGACAGTTTTCCAGGTCATATTCCATCGTCTGCCCCAAATGCGCAGGATAGAATATTACCAAAGAAACCTCGTCTGGATGTGGAGTTTTCATGTATACTAAGTCTGGCCAAATGCCACACAAGTCACACTACTTTCCACTCTAATCATAGGTGTATGCTCAAGCCTGGGTATTAGGCTTATCTCTCAGAACATCCCAACCAGAACAAACAGATAACAAGCAAGTCAGTCAAAAAGCAGTAAATAAATCAAAGTAGGTTAAACCCCTTAAGAGATGGACCAGCAAGAGGTCAATCTGTCCCCAGCAGAGTCGCCACTTTTCTGTAGCGGCAAAATCGTGAGTGTAAGCTATTGATTAACTTAACTCGAGAAGCAAGAGTCGCCACCGCACTTTTATTTTATCCAAAAAAGGAAAGGAAAAAGAGCGAACAAAACCTACACAAGCTCTAAACAAGAACAAGTGAAGAGAGACTGGATAAAGGGGGTTGGTTACGCAATGGGAAGGTGTTAGCACCCAAAACGTCTATAGTACTCTATAGGAGCCCTTTGAAATATCTACCGCTTTTGGTCTGAAAAAGTTTGCTTGAAAAGTGATTGAGGAGATGAGAAGAGAAATTGTTTTTAAGATTTTTTGTGTTTGAAGAGACTCGTCGTCTCATGCCTACGTACCCACGAAGTGCAATGTAGGATCAAAACCCCGTAGTTCGTGGTACAAAGAATGAAAATTTGTTTGTTTTGGTTGATTTTAAATGTAAAGACAAGTCGTCATTTCTGTCATACCCCAAATTTTGACCACTAAGATTCCCATCATTGTGCAAATCATCATCACAATATGGATGTACCTCTTTGCCTCATCAATCTCCTCAAGGAATTGTTGAGCATCCACTACAATCAAAATTAGGGTTTTAAGCCCTCTCAGAGCCTTTAGACAAATGATCAATCAAGGAATAACATGATCTTCAACTTGTCTAGCCTCTTAAACATCCACACAGGATCAACAGGACTCCCACATCAAGAATTAAGCACAAGAGTGCAACATTTCAAGTGGATCAAGCCTCAAGTTCATCTAATACAAAGTCAACTGACGCAGAAAGTCAAAGTTTGACTTTTGGTCAACTTTGACCTTCACAAGCAATTACTCAAGAAAATATGATGGATGATTTAATTTGATCACATTTAAATCAAGAAATCACGCAAAATTGCAAAATTGATCAAATTGAAAGAAACTTATAAATTTTTTCTAAGTTAAAATCATGTTCAAGTGCACAACTTTTCAAGGTTGTAACTATTGATCCAAACATCCATTGATTTTGAGTAAGAGCTACTTTTAAAGAGGGTATTTGATACTTCAACATTGTAGAGGGAATCAACTCAAAATATCATAAGGATTGAAAGATATAAGTGATCAAAGTTGGGAATTCTTAATGTCCAATGTTCTGACATTGCATAGGACATCATTAATATTTTTTCAGCAAGAATGCCCCAACTTCAAGGACGTTTTTCTCCATGATCCAAGTTGAACCAGGTCTGGAGTCAAACATGAAAGTTGAAGTACGTCATCTCAGGTTTCCAGAAAGTCCTAGAACGTCCTTGTAGCATACTCGAGCAGGGAGATATGATTTTCGCAAGAAGCATTGATAAAGCAGAATTTTCATGACAGCTTTTAGGACAGATTTAACTACACAAGTTCAAGGCCATTTTTGATGACTTTGCAAGCTGAACCAAGACCAAAGTCAAACATCAAAGTTAAAGTATGTCATTAGGGCTTTCCAAAATGTATTAGAACGTCCATTAATTCAACTTGAGCAAGGAGTTATGAACCTCACAACAGGCCTTACTCGAGCTGATTTTTTAGGACAGATTTTGTGCACTTTTCTTGTGCCACCCAATTTTCAAGCTTTGTCACCATGCAAGACAAGCATCAAAGATGCAATTCACTTCAATTCAAAATATCATAGTGGATTAAAATATACAAGTGATTAAAGTTTGGAATTATTAATGATCAAAGTTGTCAAATGTTTCAACATTTCATAGGACATCATTAATATTTTTCCAGCAAGAATGTCCCAACTTCAAGGATGTTTTTCTCCATGATCCAAGTTGATTCAAGCCAAACCTTGAACATCAAAGTTGAAGTACGTTGTCTCAGGTTTCCAGAAAGTCCTGGAACGTCCTTGTAGCATACTCGAGCAAGGAGATATGATTTTCGCAAGAAGCATTGATAAAGCAGAATTTTCATGACAGCTTTTAGGACAGATTCGACTACACAAGTTCAAGGCCATTTTTGATGACTTTACAAGCTGAACCAAGACCAAAGTCAAACATCAAAGTTGAAGTATGTCATCTAAGCTTTCCAGAAAGTCCTAGAATGTCCATGTAGCATACTCGAGCAGGGAGTTATGAATTTTACAACAGGGCTTGCTGCAGCTGATTTTTAAGACATGTTTCAGGACAGATTTGCACACTTCTTATGCCACACGAATTTCCATGCCTTGTCATCACTTTGGAAACCTCTGAGGATCAAATCTAAAGGGGACAATCACTGAGCCAAGCCTCCAAAGTCCTTGGAACAAGAAGTAGCATGATATTCCTAAAAATCCCTAAAAGAGGGACAAGACTCCAATTTTGGATTGGAGCATTTAATAGATGCTTAGAGGTGGCATGGACTGACACATTTGCAACTGAATTCAGTCAAGATTCCTCCAACAAGTAGGGAACCAAAGCTCTGTGCTCTAACCTCTAGTCAATGGCTAGAGGAGACTTGGATTTTCATTGGACAACATTGGCCAAACCTCTGCTGCAGCCACCATTCACTATTGCTGCGAAAACAAACTTGCTCTACTATAAATAGAGCTCATTTTTGTTCAGTTTGAGTACACCAAAGCCATCAAACAGATGCTTTCCTCAAAATCTCTTCTTTCACCTCAAATTTGCCTTCCAAAGCAAGTTATTCTGAGTTTTTGAGTTAGAGAGCAATTCCACTCAAACTAATCACACACACACCTTATATATATCATATGTAAGCTGTGCAAACTATCACAAGTGACCTGTAATCACAAAATCACAAAGTCACTTCTCAAAACCTCAAAATGGCACTTTTTTGCATTTTTCAAGCCATGTCTTGATTCAGTCACTTTCCAAATCAGATAAAACCTCAAACACACTCCAAATATCATCCTTGAACTGTCCCAAATGGTTCCCAACATCTGTAACACCATTTGAGAGAGTTGCTATTTTGGTCACTTTTAACCCCTTTTTGCAAGAAAGGGACAGTTTGTGTTTTTGCAGGTACCAGTTGATTCCAATCATCCTAAAAGCTTCTAAGGGATCATTTGAGTGTGTCTAAAGCATCAAATCATTTCTGGAACAAGAGGCTTGACAGATTGCACAAAAACTCCAAAAAGCTCAAAAAGAGGTAAGCATCACAACTTGGAATCCTTGAAATCATGCATTGCTTTGAAGTCCACTGATCATACACTTCTCATACATGTTGTATATGTTACGTTTTGGCTAATTCACCATGTAATCCATGCCTGTATCAAAGTGTAGCACAGAAAATGCAATTATAGGTCCTTTTCAAAACCACTATCGGGTTTTGAGGAGGGAGTGTGATCTGAAAAAACTACCACCACCATTGGATTTCTTGTGAAATTCTGGGCCAGATGCATATAAATTTTGTCTCAAACCATTGAGATTTGAGAAAGTTATGGGTGTTGGAAGTTTGATAAAAAAGATGTTGAAAACTCATGAAAGATGTCGAATGAGATGTTGTGACATCTTTCCTCTTTTTCTTAGTTTATCTTCAAAACTCAACCAATTCTTTCACATAGCAAAAATTATCATTTTCCAAATCTGTTTTACACACTTTTTATTCATACTCCATAATATTTTAATCCACCAAAAAATCACAAAACATATTATTATTTGATATATTTTTAATATATTAAAAAATATTGTTTTAAATTGTTTTAAATGCTTTTAAAATGATTTCTTTTTCTTGATTTTTAAAACCAAAATGATTTTAAATATTCATGTGGATAAAATACTTTTTTATAAACCTTAATCACTGTTTATAACATGATTAATGATTTTATTTGATATTTTTTATCATTTTTTACTTGATTTTTCTTTGAAAAATGTTCTTTAAAAAATGAAATTAGGGTTTTTGATTAATTCAACCCTCATCAAACTTTTTCAAACACTCATGGGCCTCTAATAGAGTGTAAGACCCAACCCTTTGTAAATACAACCCATTTTGGGCCTCACTTATTGTATAAGTCCCGTTGTATTTCAAAAAGTTCGACGCGATCATCATCCGTTGAAAAACAAACATTGGGCCTACCCTCGTGTAGTAAGACCCATTTCTTTTCTTTAAAACACTCATGGGCCTCTAATAGAGTGTAAGATCCTATCCTTTTTTTTGACCAAATCATTTTTGGGTCTCAGTGTATTGTATAAGTCCCGATACCGTCAAAAACTAACGGCGCGATCGTCGCCTTTTGAAAAACCTTGGGCCTCTCCTTGAGCTATAAGACCCATTCAAAACTGTTGGGCCTCTAAATAGAGTGTAAGACCCAACCCCCTTTTAACCAAAATCATTTTGGGCCTCACTTATTGTATAAGTCCCTCTGCGTTAAAAGAAAACCTCGGTGTGATCGCCATTTTTAACGAAAAATCAATTGGGCCTACCCTCGTGTTATAAGCCCCACTATTTTTCTTTGAAAACTTTTTGGGCCTCTTGAGAGAGTGTAAGACCCATCCCTTTGTACAGAAAACCTTTTTGGGCCTCAGTCACTTGTATAAGTCCCTCTGTACAAATTCAAACAGTGCGCTCACTGATAAAACCCTGGGCCTCTCCTTGAGCTGTAAGCCCCAAATCTTTCTTTCTCAAAGCACTTTCTCCTTTGATTTCGAATATACTGTTGTTTTCAATCTTTCTTTGTTAAACAACTAACCAAACAGCATGGAATCTCTACAACCGAGTAAGTGTTTATCCGCTTTCATTTACCGCTTTCATATACATATAACTGTATTGTGGGGCAGTTTCGCTATAAGTCTTCTTTCATAAACTCATATCAACTGTGTAATAATAGTATAGATATTTAGAGTTTCCCCGGCAACTACGTCTAGAACTAGGTGACGCCGTTCCGTTTATTCATAGAAATAGACAACTAGATCCCAAATAGGATCACCAGATACAGTCTTCTCTCAGGCTGTCCTCATTAGGAATTGTCAAGAAACTCTACTCCCAGAGATGAATGTATTCTCCGTGAATGGCATCTTTGAGTTTCTTCCAAATTCTCGAACTTTCCTGACTTGATCTATTCCTTGTGAATAGCTTGCCTTGAATTTCTCGGGGTTTGGGGACCCATGGGCTTCTTAAAAGCATCGGCCTCCTCTTGGGCATCATACAAGGACCCACAGGCTTCCTAAAAGCAACCCCGCCTCCTCTTGGGCTTAGTACAAGAATCCGTCGGCTTCTTAGAAGTATTCACAGCCTCCTCTTAGGCTTCGTATAATGATCTCTTCCTCCGGGAATGATAACCTCCTCTTGGGCTTAGTACAAGGACCCGTCGGCTTCTTAAAAGCTTCCAGCCTCTTCCTGGGTTTCGTACAAATTGTCCCGACGACCTCCTAGAGGTATAGGAACAGAACCTAGTCATCTTCATAGAATAATCCTTTCATAGATTCTACTACTGTTTCTCAAAGCATAGTACAAAAGATAAAACTCTAGACTTGGACAGTCTAATTTCCTTGAGTCTCGAAGACATTCTCAAGCACCTCTTCAAGAATAGAAAGAAAACCCGTAGACTCGGACAGTCTCAATACCCTTCGTATTTCCCACTTCCTTAAAGAACGGGAACAACCCGGATCCTCGAATCAAATCCCTGAGTACAGTGTTGCTCATATAAGAACTGATTTTCTCTTTCAAAATCAGTATACTGGACCTGTCACTTAACTGAACAGTCACCATAGCCTCCTCTTGGGCTTTATACAATGATCCTCCCCAGCGGAGTCAAACAATGTTTAGCCTCTCTCTCGGGCTTTGTACGAGACACATAAGAGACTCCCTCGTTGAGTCAATCACCCCTTTCGCCTCCATCTCGGGCTTTATACGAGATACAAAAAGGTTCTTATTGAGCCGAACAAACAACCGCCTCCATCTCGGGCTTCGTACGATATACAAAAGACTCTCTTGTTGAGTCAAACCTTTTCGCCTCCATCTCGGGCTTCGTACGAGATACAAAATCACTCTCTTGTTGAGATAAAAGATTCTCCTATTGAGTCAACCCTTTTAGCCTCTCTCTCGGGCTTCGTACGAGACACATAAAAACTCTCTCTTGTTGAGTCAAATAGCCTCCATCTCGGGCTTTATACAAGATACCAAAAGACTCCATCGTCGAGTCAAAACCTTTTAGCCTCTCTCTCGGGCTTTGTACGAGACACATACTAGCCTCCTCTTAGGCTTTGTATAAGAAAACCACTGGTTGATCCAATCAACCTTTTAGCATCAAAGCTGTGCCTCGTTCATAGTACACAAACATCAACAACTCATTTCCCCTCCATCTAATCGCTGTAAGCGGCAAGCCTCTGGATCATCTACATCCATGCCACTGTCCCTCTTTTAGCATGAGAAATTCCTAAGGAAAGATAGCATTGCTCTACACTGAGTTAAAGTCTTCTCCTTCAGGTTGGAAATCCCCTATAAAGGAAATTATGGCATTGTCGGATTCACACATCTCGATTAAAGTAATTCTCCTTTATAAACAGTTGTGACATACAACCCCCTCTTTAGAGATGACAAATTCTCTCTAAAGTCAAACCCTTTTAGCTTCACATCTTGGGCTTCGAACAAGATACAAATAAACCCTTCAGCTTTACATCTTGGGCTTTGATCAAGATACAAATCACCTTTCGCTTCACGTCTTGGGCTTTGAACAAGACACCAAAACCCTATTTCCTCCCATAGAATAGGAGGAACTACGAACGCTCTGATTTCCCTGTTTCGGTAAACGGGAATAAGTAGGCATAAGATTGAAAGAAAAATCTTAGCGAGCACGTTAAACAAAAAACCAAAATCCCATACTCTCACATACCTATCAAAAAACATCAGTCCTAACATCCTAATCCTTGTTCCCCGCTAGAAACCTTCTGTCTAGATAAAAAGAAAGAAACTGTATTGGCGAAAATACAAATAACCAGTACAAAGGCCCCCCCACATTGATAGCATTCGTAACCTAACAGACCACTGTTTAAACTCAGTATGCAAGCAGGGTTAATTGGAGACATCTATTTCCCTTCCTTATTCATCTCACAATAGGATAAAAAATGAATCGACCTGTAGTTTAAGCTCAAACCGTAGAGAGCGACCAGCGCTTAAGAACCGCGTCCAAAATTGCTCGCTACAGAAAATTGGCGCCCACCGTGGGGTCGGTTCTTTCTTTCTTACAATTTAAACCTTGGGTAAGTCATTTTCATGGCGGTGGCCGCCAACAGAAAAATGGCGCCCACCGTGGGGCTCGTCTTTCTTTTTCCTTCTTCCTTTTCATCTCTTGTGTGAATACCACAGATTGGGGCTTCCGCCGGGGAACCCATTTTCTGTCAGGAACTTAGGATTCTTAGCTTTATAGGTCTAGGATGTTTAGGACAAATATATATACTGCTTTTCCTAATTGCTATACGTGTTTATTTTTCTGCTAATGGGAATGCGGGTGATGCCGTATGTGGAAAGATTGAGTATACACTTAAGATAAGTGATGGCGACGAGGTCGACCATCAACCTCAGTGGAGGCTGACTAATGTAACCATTCTCTCACCTAGACAATAGGTCGGTTGTGATGCCTGAGAAGCTGAGGAGCCAAACCCTTTCGTAGTGCGGAAACTATCGGGAATAGTTGTTACGCGATACTACCCTCATTTGAGGCTGGTGATCTATTCTCAGTGAATGGCACTTACTCTAAGATTACTCTACAACTCGCTGGCGATCCGCTTGTTGTTTTGCTTTCCTGGGAGGAGCTGATGATAATGAGTACAGGTACAAAATATCACCTTAGTATAAACCTTTGGGGATGGGTAGAGCCTTGACTTCATGATAACGACCCTTTGACCCCATGTTTTTTCTATGTTTTTGTGTGCTGCATTCATGCATTCATTTAAAAAACATTAAAACATTCAAAAAAAATTCTCTTCTAGTCTCTCTGTTTTTCAAATTAAACTAAGACTGTGATTCCAAATATCAGAGAAACGGATTGCGCTAATGGATTTCGGTAGAAAGAGAACCCATGGGTATACCTTCAAGGTTCCAAAGTTAGGGGATTTGAGAAGGTTAGCAGGGATGATCACTAACCGAGAGGCTTTCAGAGCCAAGCACAGAGGTCTGTTACCACTGTTAAGAGTCCATGTGATTGAAGGAATCATGGACGCGCTCATTCAGTTTTAAGATCCGGTTTATCACTGTTTCACATTCCCGGATTACCAGCTAGCACCAACGCTGGAGGAGTATTCTCACCGGATCGATCTACATATTACAGATCGAGCTCCATTTTCTGGACTGGAAGAAATTCCAAAGAATCAGACCATTGCAAGAGCAATTCATTTGGACGAGTCTGAGGTCAGGACTCACCTAACTACTAAGGGTGGCATCCAAGGTTTGCCAGCCCAGTTCTTGACAAAGAAAGCCCTGTATTTTGTCAGTATAGGAAACGTGGTTGCTTTTGAAAGCATCTTTGTCTTGCTCACCTACGCGTTATTTTTGTTTCCCAACATCAATAACTTCGTCGATATTAACCCCATTAAGGTTTTTCTCATTGGAAACCCTGTGCCGACTTTGCTCGCAGATGCGTATCATTCTGTACACTTGGGGAATTTGTACAGCGGAGGGGAGATCACATGCTGTGTACCTCTGCTTTATAAATGGTTTATCTCCCATTTTCCTAAGTCTGCTGCTTTTTGGGATCACAAGAGTGCCCTGCGCTGGTCACAGAAGATCATGTCTCTTACCAAGTCTGATATAGATTGGTGCAATAGGATTTATGAGGGAATTAGGATCATTGACCGTTGTGGAAACTTCCCCAACGTGCCCCTTATAGGAACTAAGGGAGGAATCAACTACCATCCGATATTGGTTCTTCGTCAATTTGGATACTCGATGAGACACATCCCACTGGGTGTTCATCTGGAAGGTCTTTTCTTCAAGGAAGGAGAAAATGACAGAGCACTAATGATGGAAATAGTGCACGCTTGGAAACACGTTCATAAGAAAGGACGAGAGTCTCTGGGAAAACCGGATTGCGTCTCGGTGGAGCCTTATCTCCATTGGGTACAAACTAGAGCTCTCAAGCTAAAAATGCCTTATCCTCGTTATGGAATTCTTCCGCCGGGGGAATCTGTCATGTACTTCATGACGGAAAATGAAAAGCTTCAGGTTACTCTCAACAAAGTTCAACGGAAGAGAAGGTCTTGGAAGAACAAGTACCGCACCCTCGACGTAGAGTGCATCAAAATACAGCAATTACTGAAAGAGAAAGACGCTCTGATTGAAATTTTGGAGCAACATGCTGTAGAGAATCAAGATGACCAAAGGAATTTGCTTACTCCTTTCACCTGGCAAAGGAATGACAACCCGACAACGGCCCAAGAGCCCCGGTCAAAGAAAAGGAAGATATCAGAATCAGCACCCGATTTCTCTTCAGAGAGGACTCGGGACCCATTAGCTTAGGTTTCTGTTTCCGCATCTTGTAATCTACTGTATTTCCATTTCTGTAATCCTTTAAATTTCAATAAAAAGGGGTTTCCCCACTGTTTGATATTTGCAATCTAATTGTCGAAGTTTATTTTGATTAAACCAAAAAACAATTAATATAATCATTGCATTCATCATTCTCACATCGCGTATTCTTCTTACCTACGAATCTCACGTTTGTGTCTCAGTTCTAGAGTCAAACTGTCTCATTCGTATAATACTCAGGCCAATCGTCAGAAAAAGATGGATGATCTTGAGGGAGAAAACAGAGAGTTAAAAGAAAAGATCGACGCTCTAAGAGAGGATATGCGAAAGCTTCGTAACGACATGCAGGCCATGGCAGAAGCTTAGCTACAACGAACTGTGATCTCAGAGATCACTTCAACGCCCATAGTGGAGAAGTATGATCCTAGGTATCAGATACCGAAAGATCGTCCTTGGGGCATGCCTGTTAACTATATCCCGGAAGGATATGTTCCGCCGATCACTGAAGATTAGGGAATCACAACAGAAGCCGCTGGGCCTGAAGGTTACAAACTTCGGGAAAGCGAAGATGCCAGGGGCATACTAAAGACTCCTGAAGGTTACAAACTTCGGGAGACGCCAAGATTCACTACCGTAGTCACGGTACCACCCCCTGTGGTGCACACTGTCCCGGAAGGACAGATTCCGCCAATACCTGCTGGTAAAAAGGAAACTATGTTTGACCAAATGGATGAATTCCAGGAGCAGTTCCTGGAAATGCAGAAAGAACTGTAAGCCATTCGCGGTCAGGATTTATTTGGAAAGGACGCGGCAGACCTCTGCTTGGTCCCCAATGTGAAAGTCCCGCACAAATTCCAAGTGCCCGACTTTGAAAAATACAAGGGTAACTCTTGCCCTCAGAGCCATCTGGTGATGTACGCTCGGCGAATGTCAGCTCAAACGGAGAATCAGGACCTACTGATTCACTACTTCCAGGATAGTTTAACCGGTGCCGCACTCAAATGGTACATGGGTTTAAACTGTGCCGCGATCAGTACATTCAGAGATCTTGGCACTGCCTTCGTCCAACAATACAAATACAATTTGGACATGGAACCCGACAGAGATCAACTCAGATCAATGTCGCAAAAGGAAAAGGAAACCTTTAAGGAGTATGCTCAAAGGTGGCGTGAAATTTCCGCTCAAATTTGTCCACCTCTTGAGGAAAAAGAGATGACAAAGATCTTCTTAAAGACCTTAAGCTCATTTTACTATGACCGAATGATTGCCAGTGCGCCCAGTGATTTCACCGAGATGGTCGGCATGGGCGTACGTCTTGAGGAAGCCGTCCGAGAAGGACGTTTGATAAAAGACACTAGATCGACGAGCGGTACTAAAAAATACGGTAGTGCTCTCCCTAAGAAAAAAGAGCAAGATATTGGGAATATCTCTCTCGGAAAGCAAAGGCGACGTTATCAACCAGTAGCAGCTGTGACTCCTGCTATCAATCCTGCGCCTATTTCTACGTATCAACCTCAGGTTGCGCAGAGCCAACCTGATCAGCAAAGGACACAACAGCCTCTTCAGCAGGCTCGTCCTCCATATAACAGCAACCGTACAACACGGCCACCAGGATTTGATCCTATACCCATGTTGTACGCAGAATTATTTCCGTTACTACTGGCTAAGAGGCACATCCAGACTAAGTCTCCTCTTACAGTACCGGAAAATCCGCCTTTTTGGTTTAAGGTGGATCAGACATGCCCTTATCATCAAGGAGGTTCAGGGCATAACATTGAGACTTGTCTCAATTTCAAGTCTGACGTGCAAAAGCTTGTTAGGAGTGGGCTCTTATCTTTCAAAGATACGAATTTCAATGTTCTCACGAACCCGCTGCCTCAACATGAGAAAGCTGCGGTAAATCTAATTGAGAAAGAATCTAACGATGTCTATCAAATTCACGATGTACTCTTGTTGAAAACTAATCTGGTCAAGATGCATTGTAGACAGAGTGGATATGGCCATGTGCCACCTCATAACTATCACCAGTGTGATATCTGCTCTAAAGACAACCAAGGATGTTCTGTGGTGCAAGCAGCTCTACAGGAACAAATGGATCTCGGATGGATCCAAGAGCACCGAGTTCGTGGAGTTAACATGGTCTATACGAATTCTAACGTCATTCAAAACCACGACATCCGTGCGATGAATGCCAACTTGGTGGCAATGTATTTAAGGCAAAGCCAATATCATAATCTGCCGCGACACGATTACAGTTCTTGTCTGACATGCTCGGTAAACAAACAGGGATGCTCTTTTGTACAAGAGGCCCTCCAGCGTCAGATGGATCTTGGATGGATCCAAGACTACCATGATAGGAATCCCTATCAGATCAACATGGTCCAGATCTTTGATATTCGCGTGATGAATACCAACTTGGTAGAGTTGCATGCTGAACAGGTCCGACTCGGATTCCTGATATCACACGACTATCAAAGCTGTAAAGCGGGTTGCGAAAACGATCGAGGTTGTACCCTTGTCCAGGAGGCACTTCAGCACTTGTTAAATCACTAGGGGATGCCAATTTATATGAATGAGGATACCCAGCAAATTAGTATCAATAACAGGAATCCTACTCGGCGTCAGAGTCATGACGTCCGATCTGTGGAAGCTAACCTAGTGAGATTACATTGTATTCAAAGTGGGCGTGGCCAGGTGCCACCACACAATTATGACAGTTGTAGCGTCTGTTCGGAAAGTAACCAAAGGTGTTACCTTGTGAGAGCAGCTCTTCAGGGTCAGGTGGATCGTGGAGAGATCCGCCCATATCCAGGTTCCGGACCCATCAATTGGTCGCCGAACTACCTTGCCAATCAAATTGAGGACGTTGTTGTAATCTCTGGTCATCATAGGACCAGGGATGTTTTTGCCATCATCCCTCTACTTGACGAATCTAAAGATCCCAATCGGGAACGGATCGAGATTACTTATGACGGTCAGAAAAATCAGAAGGTTCCCATAGTCATCTATCTACCGGGACCACTACCATATGAATCAACTAAGGCAATCCCTTACAAATACGGTGCAACAACAATTGAGAATGGAAAGGAAATTCCATTAACCTCCGTCGTGAATATTGCAGACATCAGTCGTCTAACACGAAGCGGTAGAATCTTTAACCGAGGAGTTGGAGAACCTAACAAGGAAAAGGAACTTCAGACAGGAGCTCCCGATCCATCAGTCGATCAATCCAGTAATCCCGGCCTTTCGAAAAATGATGATGAGATGCTGAAGCTCATCCAAAGGAGTGAATACAACATTGTTGATCAGCTGTTACAGACTCCTTCAAAGATCTCGGTATTATCACTATTACTCAGTTCAGAAGCCCACAGGGAGGCTCTACAGAAAGTCTTGGAGCAAGCCTTTGTGGAACAGGATGTAACCATCAGACAGTTCGATAGCATTGTCTCTAACATCACTTCCTGCAATAATTTGGGATTTAGTGATGAGGAATTACCCGAAGAGGGTCGGTGTCATAACATGGCGCTCAATATCACAGTTAACTGAGGAGGACACTCTGATGAAAGACCAATTTGACTACAACTACTATGGCCCAATGGATGGTCTGCCAATGTGGCAACCTTACCCTAGAAACTTGGGGCAAGAGAGTCAGCCGAACAATGAAAATCAGCTGACCATTTTTTAACAGAATACCTGTGTCCCCACCATGTCATAGGATCAACACTCAGGTCATTCGGAAACTACTCAACATGAAGATGAATTCGCAACGTTCGCAGGACTTGAATTCATCAACTATGCTTTTCCTGAGGTCAACGTCATCGAGAGGGATGACTCCTCCAGTTCCAAAGAAGTGTGGGACACCTTGGGACAACCAAGTGGGAAATTTGACTATATGGTCAAGTACACCGCTCCCGAAAGCTCTCGTATCAGGCTCGAAGATATTCAGCCAACTGGATGGGGAGATACAGCTGAGAGCACAAATACTCTGCATAATACGACAGAGGAATCCTCCTACGAAAATTCTGCCTGGGAGACAGATTCCAATGATCCTACTCCACCAGAAATCAGCGTCATTTCTGAAGACAAATCAAGGAAGGTGCCAGACTTTGTGATTCACCGAGGAGTTCGCCACCAATGGGTTGCCGTCGAGGTTCCGAAGGTCGTTCATTAGTCAAAGTAATTGCCATCTTTAACCTTTCACCCTGCCCAGGTGAAATGGATGTTTTGATAGGGCTCACTTTCTGTAAATTTTCCCTCTTCGCTTTGCCTAAAGCGACAGAGTTTTGTTTTATAGGGTTGTAGTTTCAAGAATCGACTTGTTCATTAATAAAAACGTCGTTCTGTAATTTCCGCATTAATCGTTGTTTTCTTTTTTTTGCTTTTGCTTTTTCAGAAAATGGTAATCCTAAAAAACAATTTAAAAAATAAAAACAAGCAGTAAAATAAAACACTTCACACACTTGCATTTTCTCTATCTCTTCTAAACACGAATCATCACGTCATGCAGATTGCTTGTTTTAAACCCCGTTGAAACATACGATCCGATGCCTTCTCCCAACTTTGAGTTCCCGGTATTTGGGGCTGAAGAAGAAGTTGACAACAAAATTCCAGAAGAGATCTCCCGACTACTCAGACAAGAGGAAAGGTCCATTGAACCTCACAAAGAGCCGTTGGAAACGGTAAACTTAGGTTCAGAAAAAGAGAGAAAAGAAATCAGGATTGGGGCACTGCTCAGTCCAACTGCCAGAGAGGGTTTGATAAACCTTCTCAGAAAATTTCCCGATGTATTCGCTTGGTCCTATCAGGATATGCCAGGGTTGGATACCAGCATCGTGGAGCATCACTTACCATTGAGATCGGAATGTCCGCCAGTAAAGCAAAGGTTGAGACGTACTCATCCGGACATGGCCATCAAAATCAAAGAGGAGGTACAGAAATAGATTGACGCAGGTTTCCTCGTCACATCAGAATATCCTCAATGGTTAGCCAACATCGTACCCGTTCCGAAAAAGGATGGAAAGGTCAGAATGTGTGTTGATTACAGGGATCTGAACAAGGCAAGTCCAAAGGATGACTTTCCTTTACCACACATTGACATGCTGGTAGACAGCACAGCAAAGTTCAAAGTTTTCTCCTTCATGGATGGATTCTCGGGCTATAACCAGATCAAAATGGCGCCGAAAGACATGGAGAAAACTTCGTTCATTACCCCATGGGGTACCTTTTGTTACAAGGTGATGCCGTTCGGTTTGAATAACGTCGGGGTAACCTATCAAAGGGCCATGACTACTCTGTTTCATGACATGATACATAAGGAAATCGAAGTATATGTCGATGATATGATTGCAAAATCAAAAACAGGGAATGAGCACGTTGAACATCTGTCAAAATTGTTTGAACGTCTAAGAAAATTCAAGCTCCGCTTGAATCCCAACAAGTGCACCTTCGATGTCCGTTCAGGGAAACTATTAGGGTTCATCGTCAGCCAGAAAGGAATTGAAGTTGATCCTGACAAGGTCAAGGCCATTCAAGAAATGCCTTCTCCGAAAACTGAAAAACAAGTCAGAGGATTCCTGGGACGTTTGAACTACATCTCCAGATTCATATTCCTCATGACCGCCACATGTGCGCCGATTTTCAAATTACTCAAAAAGAATCAGGATTGCATTTGATCAGAAGATTGCCAAACCGCCTTCGACAGTATCAAGGAATACCTGTTGAATCCTCTGATTCTGTCACCTCCAGTGGAAGGAAGACCACTGATTATCTATCTCACAGTCCTAGAGGACTCAATGGGATGTGTACTTGGCCAACAAGACGAAACTAAAAGGAAAGAGTCTGCCATTTACTATCTAAGCAAGAAATTCACCGTCTGCGAGACTCGGTACACGATGCTTGAGAAAACTTGTTGCGCTTTGGCTTGGGCAGCCAAACGTCTTCGCCAGTACATGATTCGTCATACTACTTGGTTGGTCTCCGAAATGGATCCAATCAAGTACGTATTTGAAAAACCTGCTCTCACGGGAAGAATTGCCTGTTGGCAGATGTTGTTATCAGAATATGACATAGAGTACCGCGCTCAGAAAGCCGTTAAGGGGAGTATTTTAGCTGATCATTTGGTTCATCAACCGATTGACAATCAAGAATCAATCGGGTTTGACTTCCTAGACGAAGATGTCATGTATCTAAAAATGAAAGATTGCGATGAACCCTTACCCAGTGAAGGGCCAGAACCAAGTTCCCAATGGGGACTAATCTTTGACGGAGCAGTTAATCATTACGGAAACGGAATTGGGGCAATCATTGTTACCTCTCAGGGTACCCATATTCCTTTCACTGCTAGACTTACGTTCAAATGTACGAACAACGAGGCTGAATACAAAGCTTGTATTATGGGTCTCGAGGAAGCAATTGATTTAAGGATCAAAAACTTGGACGTATACGGCGATTCAGCCTTGGTTATCAATCAGATAAAAGGAGATTGGAACACATACCAATCAGGATTGATCCCTTACAAAGACTACGTAAGAAGGTTGCTACCTTTCTTCAACAGAGTTGAGTTCCATCATATCCCTCGTGAAGAGAATCACATGGCTGATGCATTAGCCATTATCTCTTCCATGATTAGTGTAGGTCAATGGAATAACCTACCTAAGATCGACATAATGCGCCTTGAACGGCCCGCTTACATCTTCACGATTAAAGCAGTCATAAACGACAAACCTTGGTATCACGATATCAAATGCTTCCTTCAGAAACAAGAGTACCCACCTGGGGCACTCAGAAAAGACAGAAAAACCCTCAGAAGATTAGCTGGAAACTTCTTCTTGAGCGGGGACACTCTTTATAAGCGGAATTTTGACATGGTCTTGCTCCGATGCGTCGACAGACCAGAAGCAGACATGCTTATGAAAGAAATTCATGAAGGATCCTTTGGCACTCATGCCAATTGACACACAATGGCGAGAAAAATTCTGAGAGCAGGGTATTATTGGTTGACAATGGAATCCGACTGCTACAAGTACATGAGGAGGTGTCACAAGTGTCAGATATACTCCGACAAAATTCATGTACCGCCATCACATCTCAAAGTTCTTTCTTCCCCGTGGCCTTTTTCCATATGGGGAATCGACATGATTGACTTGATTGAACCTAAGGCTTCAAACGGACATCGGTTCATCCTGGTAGCCATTGACTATTTCACCAAGTGGGTCGAAGCAGCGTCATTCGCTAATGTAACCCGACAAGTGGTGGTCCGATTTATCAAAAATAATATCATCTGCCGTTATGGTGTTCCAAGCGAGATCATTACTGATAATGGGTCTAACTTGAACAATAGGATGATGAAAGAGTTGTGCGCTGAGTTCAAGATCAAACACCATAACTCATCGCCCTACCGACCCAAGATGAACGGAGCGGTAGAAGCGGCTAACAAGAACATCAAGAGAATCGTTCAAAAGATGGTTGTAACCTACAAAGATTGGCACGAGATGCTACCCTTTGCTCTTCACGGTTATCGCACATCTGTCCACACTTCGACAGGGGCAACCCATTTCTCTCTAGTATATGGCATGGAGGCAGTTCTCCCCATAGAAGTAGAGATCCCATCAATCCGGGTATTGATGGAAGCGAAGCTCACCGAAGCTGAATGGTGTCAAAGTCGACACGACGAACTGAACCTGATCGAAGAGAAGTGAATCACGGCACTATGCCACGGTCAGTTGTATCAACAAAGAATGAAGAGGGCGTTCGACAAAAAGGTCCGACCTCGTATCTTCAGGAAAGGAGACCTCGTACTCAAGAAGATTCAATCATTTCTCACTGATTCCCGGGGCAAATGGACCCCGAATTATGATGGCCCCTATGTAGTCACGAAAGCTTTCTCGGGCGGTGCCTTGAGACTTGCAACCATGGACGGAGAGGAATTTGCCTACCCCACAAATGTTGATGTAGTCAAGAAATACTTCGCCTAAACTAAAAAAAAAAAAAAAAAAAAAAAAAACGTCTCGGTGGATTGAAAACCCAAAAGGGCGGTCCAGGCAAAAGTTAGAGACATATAAAAAATCATCCCGATGGATTGGAAATCTCATAGTACAATCCAGGCAAAAATTAGGGATAATGGCAAGTAACTATGTTCAACAGAGGCAAGTCCCTCAGCAGCAGCAGCAGTTACATCGTCCGTCAGGAAAACTCCAGTCAAAGTCATCTTCGACAGAAGCTCAGGATGTCCCGAATTCAAAGTTGGTAGAAGGACAGTGGTCGTTATGTTTCAACGTAGCCCTTTTCCCTGTAAATTACCATTTTCAAACTTTGTATATACTCTTTGGAATCACGCGTTTGGCTGATCTCCATCTTATTAATAAAATTTGAGCCCTTGTGCTTTTGTTTGTAATTCTTACTTGTTTTCCCTTTACAGAACGACATTTTAACATGATTAACGATTCTTGAAATAAAACAAAAATGAATTTACTTGTTAAAACTTTTTCTGCTTTTAATAAAGACGACAATTTCTTTTGACTGTTGAACATCAGAAGAACATTGGTCGCTTCTCCAGAAGTAATCGAACCTCAAAGTGCAGAATCAAAGTACTCCTTCTAACCCAGTACACCTGAATGAAGGGATCAACTGTGTCAGAGACCTTGTTTTGTCTGACACGCCTCGGCCGAGTTCTTATCTCCTAAGCCCGATCAATGGTATTCCCCGCAGGGACTATCTCTCCTAAGCAAGGTGGAATTGCTATTCTGAACCAACGGTACTTCTTCGCCCCGCGATGGCCGAGTATCCAGTCGTGTTCATCCTTTAGTCTGTATGTTGCGTCAGTTTTGTCCGCATATACATACATACATCATGCATTATTGATTTACATTCACATTTCATATTGCATCACTATCACTCTAGTCGGTCTTGTCCCCTAGTGATAAAAGTCCTCTCAATTGAGTTGTCAGCCCTTTCCTCGTCAGGAAGTGTTGCGCCTGAACGTTCTCTCTCCTCCAGTTTATTTCTGGATGGAAGTTGGCCCTTGACCACTTTGATAACTTGAACCTCTGAAAAGCCAGAGAAAACGTTCAACAAACATCACTCTTCGCCATTGAAGATGATATCCTTGCTTTCCCGGATTAAGGAAAATCCACAGAGAAAGCCTCCTAATCGAAGATTCGGCAGTATAGTTGCCTTTCTCTGAAAGACCACTGATGAAAAGGTCATCGGCAACTCAAAATTGGATCACATCATATGGCATTTCTCCGAGAAAATCTCCGAAAAAAATATGATGTAAAGACCCCAAGCGACAGCAGTCTCCTAAGAGACTCGCTTTCCCCAGTAGAAACAAATGGCGTCTCCAACAGAGAAGTTTGTGCACCTCTACAACTCAGACGACTGGGTTCCCCAACAAGTCTGACATCAAAACTTTTTCCGTCAAATGGCATCTCCCTAGGAAAATTCGGCGAGAAGTTTGAGGAAAATCGCTACGCATAGCGTCCCATGTCAATAACGTTTATTGACGGAAGAAACCGAGACCAGTTCCTTGGTAGGAAACCAGGATCGAGGGGAAGTTTACAACAGCAACTCAGACCAGTTCCTTGGTAGGAAACCAGGATCGAGGGGAAGTTTAAATCAAAAACTAAGACCAGTTCCTTGGTAGGTAACCAAGATCGAGGGGAAGTTTGTTTCAGCAACTGAGACCAGTTCCTTGGTAGGAAACCAGGAACGAGGGGAGGTTGACAAAAGAAAACTGAGACCAGTTCCTTGGCTGAACACCAGGATCAAGGGGAAGTTAACCTTTTCTAAGCATCATCGCTTAGCTAAAGAAGATGAATGCGATCCGCTATTCATAACCACCATCAAAATTTCGGGTATTCCGATATTTAATCCTCTTGCACCCCGAATGCCCGAATACCTTCATCATTCACACCTTCGGGTCCAAGAAGATTAAATAGGGGCATCTGTCATACCCCAAATTTTGACCACTAAGATTCCCATCATTGTGCAAATCATCATCACAATATGGATGTACCTCTTTGCCTCATCAATCTCCTTAAGGAATTGTTGAGCATCCACTACAATCAAAATTAGGGTTTTAAGCCCTCTCAGAGCCTTTAGACAAATGATCAATCAAGGAATGACATGATCTTCAACTTGTCTAACCTCTTAAACATCCACAAAGGATCAACAGGACTCCCACATCAAGAATTAAGCACAAGAGTGCAACATTTCAAGTGGATCAAGCCTCAAGTTCATCTAATACAAAGTCAACTGACGCAGAAAGTCAAAGTTTGACTTTTGGTCAACTTTGACCTTCACAAGCAATTACTCAAGAAAATATGATGGATGATTTAATTTGATCAAATTTAAATCAAGAAATCACGCAAAATTGCAAAATTGATCAAATTGAAAGAAACTTAGAAATTTTTTCTAAGTTAAAATCATGTTCAAGTGCACAACTTTTCAAGGTTGTAACTATTGATCCAAACATCCATTGATTTTGAGTAAGAGCTACTTTTAAAGAGGGTATTTGATACTTCAACATTGTAGAGGGAATCAACTCAAAATATCATAAGGATTGAAAGATATAAGTGATCAAAGTTGGGAATTCTTAATGTCCAATGTTCTGACATTGCATAGGACATCATTAATATTTTTTCAGCAAGAATGCCCCAACTTCAAGGACGTTTTTCTCCATGATCCAAGTTGAACCAGGTCTGGAGTCAAACATGAAAGTTAAAGTACGTCATCTCAGGTTTCCAGAAAGTCCTAGAACATCCTTGTAGCATACTCGAGCAGGGAGATATAATTTTCGCAAGAAGCATTGATAAAATAGAATTTTCATGACAGCTTTTAGGACAGATTTGACTTCACAAGTTCAAGGCCATTTTTTATGACTTTGCAAGCTGAATCAAGACCAAAGTCAAACATCAAAGTTAAAGTATGTCATTAGGGCTTTCCAAAATGTATTAGAACGTCCATTAATTCAACTTGAGCAAGGAGTTATGAACCTCACAACAGGCCTTGCTCGAGCTGATTTTTTAGGACAGATTTTGTGCACTTTTCTTGTGCCACCCAATATTTAAGCTTTGTCACTATGCAAGACAAGCATCAAAGATGCAATTCACTTCAACTCAAAATATCATAGTGGATTAAAATATACAAGTGATTAAAGTTTGGAATTATTAATGATCAAAGTTGTCAAATGTTTCAACATTTCATAGGACATCATTAATATTTTTCCAGCAAGAATGACCCAACCTCAAGTATGTTTTTCTCCATGATCCAAGTTGATTCAAGCCAAACCTTGAACATAAAAGTTGAAGTACGTTGTCTCAGGTTTCCAGAAAGTCCTAGAATGTCCTTGTAGCATACTCGAGCAGAGAGATATGATTTTCGCAAGAAGCATTGATAAAGCAGAATTTTCATGACAGCTTTTAGGACAGATTCGACTACACAAGTTCAAGGCCATTTTTGATGACTTTGCAAGCTGAACCAAGACCAAAGTCAAACATCAAAGTTGAAGTACGTCATCTAAGCTTTCCATAAAGTCCTAGAACGTCCATGTAGCATACTCGAACAGGGAGTTATGAATTTTACAACAGGGCTTGCTGCAGCTGATTTTTAAGACATGTTTCAGGACAGATTTGCACACTTCTTATGCCACACGAATTTCCAAGCCTTGTCATCACTTTGGACACCTCTGAGGATCAAATCTAAAGGGGACAATCACTGAGCCAAGCCTCCAAAGTCCTTGGAACAAGAAGTAGCATGCTATTCCTAAAAATCCCTAAAAGAGGGACAAGACTCCAATTTTGGATTAGAGCATTTAATAGATGCTTAGAGGTGGCATGGACTGACACATTTGCAACTGAATTCAGTCAAGATTCCTCCAACAAGTAGGGAACCAAAGCTCTGTGCTCTAACCTCTAGTCAATGGCTAGAGGAGACTTGGATTTTCATTGGACAACATTGGCCAAACCTCTGCTGCAGCCACCATTCACTATTGCTGCGAAAACAAACTTGCTCTACTATAAATAGAGCTCATTTGTATTCAGTTTGAGTACACCAAAGCCATCAAACAGATGCTTTCCTCAAAATCTCTTCTTTCACCTCAAATTTGCCTTCCAAAGCAAGTAATTCTGAGTTTTTGAGTTAGAGAGCAATTCCACTCAAACTAATCACACACACACCTCATATATATCATATGTAAGATGTGCAAACTATCACAAGTGACCTGTAATCACAAAATCACAAAGTCACTTCTCAAAACCTCAAAATGGCACTTTTTTGCATTTTTCAAGCCATGTCTTGATTCAGTCACTTTCCAAACCAGATAAAACCTCAAACACACTCCAAATATCATCCTTGAACTGTCCCAAATGGTTCCCAACATCTTGAACACCATTTGAGAGAGTTGTTATTTTGGTCACTTTTAACCCCTTTTTGCAAGAAAGGGACAGTTTGTGTTTTTGCAAGTACCAGTTGATTCCAATTATCCTAAAAGCTTCTAAGGGATCATTTGAGTGTGTCTAAAGCATCAAATTATTTCTGGAACAAGAGGCTTGACAGATTGCACAAAAACTCCAAAAAGCTCAAAAAGAGGTAAGCATCACAACTTGGAATCCTTGAAATCATGCATTGCTTTGACGTCCACTGATCATACACATCTCATACATGTTGTATATGTTGCGTTTGGGCTAATTCACCATGTAATCCATGCCTGTATCAAAGTGTCGCACAGAAAATGCAATTATAGGTCCTTTTCAAAACCACTATCGGGTTTTGAGGAGGGAGTGTGATCTGAAAAAACTACCACCACCATTGGATTCCTTGTGAAATTCTAGGCCAGATGCATATAAATTTTGTCTCAAACCATTGAGATTTGAGAAAGTTATGGGTGTTGGAAGTTTGATAAAAAAGATGTTGAAAACTCATGAAAGATGTCGAATGAGATGTTGTGACATCTTTCCTCTTTTTCTTAGTTTATCTTCAAAACTCAACCAATTCTTTCACATAGCAAAAATTATCATTTTCCAAATCTGTTTTACACACTTTTTATTCATACTCCATAATATTTTAATCCACCAAAAAATCACAAAAAATATTATTATTTGATATATTTTTAATATATTCAAAAATATTGTTTTAAATGCTTTTAAAATGATTTCTTTTTCTTGACTTTTAAAACCAAAATGATTTTAAATATTCATGTGGATAAAATACTTTTTCATAAACCTTAATCACTGTTTATAACATGATTAATGATTATATTTGATATTTTTTATCATTTTTTACTTGATTTTTCTTTGAAAAATGCTCTTTAAAAAATGAAATTAGGGTTTTTGATTAATTCAACCCTCATCAAACTTTTTCAAACACTCATAGGCCTCTAATAGAGTGTAAGACCCAACCCTTTGTAAATACAACCCATTTTGGGCCTCACTTATTGTATAAGTCCCGTTGTATTTCAAAAAGTTCGACGCGATCATCATCCGTTGAAAAATAAACATTGGGCCTACCCTCGTGTAGTAAGACCCATTTCTTTTCTTTAAAACACTCATGGGCCTCTAATAGAGTGTAAGACCCAATCCTTTTTTTTTACCAAATCATTTTTGGGCCTCAGTGTATTGTATAAGTCCCGATACCGTCAAAAACTAACGGCGCGATCGTCGCCTTTTGAAAAAACTTGGGCCTCTCCTTGAGCTATAAGACCCATTCAAAACTTTTGGGCCTCTAAATAGAGTGTAAGACCCAACCCCCTTTTAACCAAAATCATTTTGGGCCTCACTTATTGTATAAGTCCCTCTGCGTTAAAAGAAAACCTCGGCGCGATTGCCATTTTTAACGAAAAATCAATTGGGCCTACCCTCATGTTATAAGCCCCACTCTTTTTCTTTAAAAACTTTTTAGGCCTCTTGAGAGAGTGTAAGACCCATCCCTTTGTACAGAAAACCTTTTTGGGCCTCAGTCACTTGTATAAGTCCCTCTGTACAAATTCAAACAGTGCGCTCACTGATAAAACCCTGGGCCTCTCCTTGAGCTGTAAGCCCCAAATCTTTCTTTTTCAAAGCACTTTCTCCTTTGATTTCGAATATACTGTTGTTTTCAATCTTTCTTTGTTAAACAACTAACCAAACAGCATGGAAGCTCTACAACCGAGTAAGTGTTTATCTGCTTTCATTTACCGCTTTCATATACATATAACTGTATTGTGGGGCTGTTTCGCTGTAAGTCTTCTTTCATAAACTCATATCAACTGTGTAATAATAGTATAGATATTTAGAGTTTCCCCGGCAACTACGTCTAGAACTAGGTGACGCCATTCCGTTTATTCATAGAAATAGACAACTAGATCCCCAATAGGATCACCAGATACAGTCTTCTCTCAGGCTGTCCTCATTAGGAATTGTCAAGAAACTCTACTCCCAGAGATGAATGTATTCTCCGTGAATGGCATCTTTGAGTTTCTTCCAAATTCTCGAACTTTCCTGACTTGATCTATTCCTTGTGAATAGCTTGCCTTGAATTTCTCGGGGTTTAGGGACCCACGGGCTTCTTAAAAGCATCGGCCTCCTCTTGGGCATCATACAAGGACCCACAGGCTTCCTAAAAGCAACCCCGCCTCCTCTTGGGCTTAGTACAAGGATCCGTCGGCTTCTTAGAAGTATTCACAGCCTCCTCTTAGGCTTCGTATAATGATCTCTTCCTCCGGGAATGATTGCCTCCTCTTTGGCTTAGTACAAGGACCCGTCGGCTTCTTAAAAGCTTTCAGCCTCCTCTTGGGCTTCGTACAAATTGTCCCGACGACCTCCTAGAGGTATAGGAACAGAACCTAGTAATCTTCATAGAACAATCCTTTCATAGAGTCTACTACTGTTTCTCAAAGCATAGTACAAAAGATAAAACTCTAGACTTGGACAGTCTAATTTCCTTGAGTCTCGAAGACATTCTCAAGCACCTCTTCAAGAATAGGAAGAAAACCCGTAGACTCTGACAGTCTCAATACCCTTCAGATTTCCCACTTCCTTAAAGAACGGGAACAACCCGGATCCTTGAATCAAATCCCTGAGTACAGTGTTGCTCATATAAGAACTGATTTTCTCTTTCAAAATCAGTATACTGGACCTGTCACTTAACTGAACAGTCACCATAGCCTCCTCTTAGGCTTTATACAATGATCCTCCCCAGCGGAGTCAAACAATGTTTAGCCTCTCTCTCGAGCTTTGTATGAGACACATAAGAGACTCCCTCGTTGAGTCAATCATCCCTTTCGCCTCCATCTCGGGCTTTATACGAGATACAAAAAGGTTCTTATTGAGCCGAACAAACAACAGCCTCCATCTCGGGCTTCGTACGAGATACAAAAGACTCTCTTGTTGAGTCAAACCTTTTCGCCTCCATCTCGGGCTTCGTACGAGATACAAAATCACTCTCTTGTTGAGATAAAAGATTCTCCTGTTGAGTCAACCCTTTTAGCCTCTCTCTCTCGGGCTTCGTACGAGACACATAAAAACTCTCTCTTGTTGAGTCAAATAGCCTCCATCTCGGGCTTTATACGAGATACCAAAAGACTCCATCGTCGAGTCAAAACCTTTTAGCCTCTCTCTCGGGCTTTGTACGAGACACATACTAGCCTCCTCTTAGGCTTTGTATAAGAAAACCACTGGTTGATCTAATCAACCTTTTAGCATCAAAGCTGTGCCTCGTTCACAGTACACAAACATCAACAACTCCTTTCCCCTCCATCTAATCGCTGTAAGCGGCAAGCCTCTGGATCATCTACATCCATGCCACTGTCCCTCTTTTAGCATGAGAAATTCCTAAGGAAAGATAGCATTGCTCTACACTGAGTTAAAGTCTTCTCCTTCAGGTTGGAAATCCACTATAAAGGAAATTATGGCATTGCCGGATTCACACATCCTGGTTAAAGTAATTCTCCTTTATAAACAGTTATGACATACAACCCCCTCTTTAGAGATGACAAATTCTCTCTAAAGTCAAACCCTTTTAGCTTCACATCTTGGGCTTCGAACAAGATACAAATAAACCCTTCAGCTTCACATCTTGGGCTTTGATCAAGATACAAATCACTTTTCGCTTCACGTCTTGGGCTTTGAACAAGACACCAAAACCCCATTTCCTCCCATAGAATAGGAGGAACTACGAATGCTCTGATTTCCCTGTTTCGGTAAACGGGAATACGTAGGCATAAGATTGAAAGAAAAATCTTAGCGAGCACGTTAAACAAAAAACCAAAATCCCATACTCTCACATACCTATCAAAAAACATCAGTCTTAACATCCTAATCCTTGTTCCCCGCTAGAAACCTTCTGTCTAGATAAAAAGAAAGAAATTGTATTGGCAAAAATACAAATAACCAGTACAAAGCCCCCCCCCCCCCCACATTGATAGCATTCGTAACCTAACAGACCGCTGTTTAAACTCAGTATGCAAGCAGGGTTAATTGGAGACATCTATTTCCCTTCCTTATTCAGCTCACAATAGGATAAAAAATGAATCGACCTGTAGTTTAAGCTCAAACCGCAGAGAGCGACCAGCGCTTAAGAACCGCGTCCAAAATCGCTCGCTACAATTTCTAAGCGAATAATTCCGCTTAAAGAAATGAATCATGTCTAAACTTATGAAAAAGTTAAAGGAAAAGTGCACGAGGGCACAAAAGAGAGTAAGTGAGTTTGGTGTTTTTTAAGTCTTTTGAAAAAAATGTCAATATGCTTATGTAGTTTAGCATTTGATTAAGAAATGAAAGGAAAAGAGTAAAGTCACTTGACAAAGTCAAGGTTTGTTTATGAAAGAAGTGAAAGTTTGAAATCAAGAAGGTTTTGAAAAAGAGAGAGAGTTTTGAAAATTGAAGAATGGGGAGGAGAAGAAGTGACTATCCTAAAGCATAAAGTAAAAGCTAAGGATAAGAATAGCCTAACCACACAAGTAAGCTCCATAGTCTTCGAACCATAATTCCAAAGCAAAGGGAGAAAGGTCCTAGGTCTAAGTCCAAGGTTCCAAGAATTGCATTGGATGTTCAAGGTCTAGATGCAAAACTCCATGTCCATTGCAAAGGATAGTAACCATAGTCCAAGATTAGAAGCACAAGTTTTTTAGAGGTTTTGGCCTTTATTAATGTCTTAGGTCCAATTGGACAAAAAGAAAAAAAAGGCATAAGCATAAACATATGTCCAACGGACAAAGGGAAAATTGCGGAAACATAAACATATGTCCAACGGACAAAGGAAAAATTGCGAAAGCATAAACATGATATGAAATGATAAAAATGAAGCATAAAAGTAAAAGAGATAAGGAGCGAGAAGGAATTGTAAATGATTAGTACAATAGTAATGTTAGTAAGTTAATGATTAGTTGTTAGAGTTAGTGATCAATTATAATTGAATAATTGCACTTAGGTCAAGATTAATGAAAACTCATTAGAGGATTGATAAGACCAAAGCCTACTAACAACAAGTTTCATAAGTTTTGAACCAAAAGACAAATAATCAACTATTCTTGATAGTTTTCTGAGGCGGGACAAATTTTGGACTATGTTAAGCGCACGTCGAGTAATTTGTTCGAGCAATTACCCTACGAATGAGGCCGGCCATAAGATGTATGTGTTAATGCATGCGAGATGAACGATATACGGATCGTCATCCTAAAGCGATGCCACACGAAAAGAAAAGGTGGTAATGATCTTGTCTCGATCGAAATTCAACAAAGGAATTTCAAGACCACTTCGACTTTCATCGATCAAAAAGAAAATAGATGAAGAAAAGTGGATCTAAAAATTATGATCCACACAACCAATCAAAAATGAAATAAAATGAGAAATCAAAATAAAAATCAAGAATTAAAAGATAATTCATGATATATTTTTTATGACTTTTTTCAAGAAATTTTCTAAAACAGAATTTTAAAATAGCACAAATCCACAAGAAAATAGAATTGATTAAAAAAATATTTCAAAAAAAAAAAGAAGAAAAGGAAATTATTAAAAAAAAGGAAAGAAAGAAATAAAAAGAGATGGGGGTGAGTTTAGGAATGGTGGTGGTGCACTAAACGCATGCCAAGGCCCAAAATCAACATGAAACTATATTTTTTGGAATAAAAAAAATAAAAGGAAGATAAGAAAAAGAAAAATCAAAATAGTATTCATCTTCTTCTCTCAAGAAAATGCAAGGCACTGTTCATGGTGAAGGGAGACGCACACGGTTCACTACGGTGGCGCGACGGGATCGGATTTTTGCACGGTCATGATCGAAATTGAAAGTAGATCTTAAATATGCCTTCAATTTCATGTGAAAGTGCTTGAATCGACCGAATCGAAAACCGCAAAGTCTCGACAACAAACTCCAATTTACCTTCAATTTAAGGTGAGAAACACTTCGAATCTTCCTCTCTTCTTCTTCTAAAAATGAATTTTCTGACGTTGTTGTTGTTGATGGATGCGAAGCGAAGAGATGCTCTGAAGTTGTGGTTGAATTCGAAAGGTGTTTGTTGTTGAGTTTATTTGCAGGTTAGTGTTAATGGTTAAAGAAGTTGTTCATTGTGAATTGGTGAGTTTATTGGTGATGTTGTGAGGTTAGAGTCGTTGCGGTTTGTGGTTGTTGTTGATGTTTTGCGATGGAAAATGAAGAAGATGATGAAGGTATCTAGAGATTTTGGTTATGTTGAAGCTTGAAGTTATAGAATGAATTTGACAGAGTGTTTAGAGGCTATCCAAGCTTGAGAATTGAAGGAGAAGAGTGCTCTATTTATAGAACTGAAGGTGAATTTTGAAGTTGAAATTGGATGAAGTTTGGTTGCCGTTTTCGATTTCTTTCTTGCGTTTTGAATCCAACGTGCGATGCGTGACTTGTGAATTGTTGCAGCATTTTTGATCTTTTCCTTTTAAATTTTCTGCGTTTTGATGCTGCTCCTTGCGTTTTGCGAAGTGCAAGTCGCGTTTGTGTTGTTTACGGTTGGCTGGCGTGGCTTGTTGGCTGAAGCTTTATTTTATTTGTCATAGCAGCTTATGAATTATTTCAGCGAGATCTTGGCAGGTGATGTAGCTTGGAGATTGTAGCCTTAGCCGTGTAGCTTGGAGTGCATCAACGGCTTGGGAAAGATGACGTGAAGGGATTGGTAGTGTGGAGTTAGGTCGTGTTTGGCTTGGAAAGTAGTGAGAGTTTTTTTTTTTTTTTTTGTCAATTATTATGGGCTGAACTCATTTTTTGTAATGAATTTGATGCATAGTGGGCTTTGTAGATTTTTGGTGAATTTTTTGTAAATGAACTTGGACTCTATGTCATATTTTTGTGGTATTTTGAATATAGGATTAGACGTGATTTTTGAAAAAAATGGATAATTGGGTTTTGGTAGAAATGAAATTATGGATTTAGGTGAAATGGACTAAGAAATTGGATTTGGATTTTTGGAATTGGATATAGAAAAATGGTTATTGGATATTTGAAAATGAATTGGATAAAACAAAAGATATTTGGATTTTAAATTGGATAATGGTCATGAAAAGTGATTATTGGAAAATGGTCATATTGGAATAGAATTGGATATGGAGAAAATGGTTTAGATAATGGATATGGAAATGGATATAACAAATGGATAACCAAACTTTCTCACAAGCCACTGATAAAGTGCACACAGCTACCACTGAACAAGCCACAACTGAACAACAGCGATATGAATCTGACATTTCTAAATCCAAACCTCACATGAATCACTGCTTAATAAACAAGACATCTTGACTTGAAATCGCTTCATTGTCTTTGACAAACCTGCACAACACACAGAGAGAGAAACTGCAGCAAACGGCAGCATATTTTTGGTATTTTGGTTATAGGTTAGTGAACAGTAAGAATAATATACATATACTAGAGATAAACACAAACTGTGATCTTGTTTGTGGTATGAGATGCAAATGAGAAGTGCGAAATCTTAGGGGTAAAAATTAGGGTTCAACACATAGGTCACAAATAAATGAGAAACCGACTATACAAACCCCACTCAAAACACAAGAAGATCCCTTCAAGTAAATTATAATCCTACTCTTGAGTAAGTTCTTTGAAGTATGAATCTTGTCTTGAAGGAGTTGTGAAGAGAACACGACCACTTTAGAAGGAACCCAACTAACCTAAATAAGGAAAAAAAATCAAGTCCACTATATTAGAAGGGAGAACACGAGCATTATTTGCCTCTAGGAGAGCAATATAAGCTGATATTATCGATGAAACATCATCTTTATCATGCCACCACTACTGTCAGTCTCTATCTAAGGAGAACATTGACCCCTGAATGACTAGAAAGAGATTAGCAAGCAATCCTCGGATAAAAAAAGGGATCACCTCTACCGTCCCAAACCCAAACCCCTTCCTATCACAAGTCAACTTCTCACACAAATCGATCTTGATGACTGGATATACAAAATAACCTAGGGAACATAAGTCTAAGAGGGATAATCCCCACCCAAGAGTCTTCTTAGAAAGATGTGAGAAGGATAATCCCCGCTTTCTTCCTCAAGTTATCCACAAATCAATCAGAAGAATTATCCATATTAGATCATAGAAGAGATAAACATTTCCACAAGGTAGAAGCAAAACGTAAGCTAAAAACCTACCTCCTATGAAAGAGAAATAATAGTTAACCTCGTATCTAACATATAGGATATCACACTGTCGTACCTCGAAAAATACGATCCTCGCGATGGACGCGGAAAAAACTGTTCGAAACAGAGTCGCCACCGAATTTTATTTATCCCAAAAGAGGGAAAGGAAAATATCGAGAAAACCTTTAAAGGGAGATAAGAACATGGTCGTCGCAACCAAATTCGGGTTCGGGAGTCGATTACGCAAAGGGAAGGTATTAGCACCCTCTACGTCCGTTGTACTCAACGGGAACCTCTTGAATCGATTCGTGAAAAAGTTAGATATGGTTTATTTGCTTATCTTCTAAGGATTATTGTTTTCTAAGGGGGAAATGGGTGGTTTTTTTATTATTGTGCTCGGCAAGGATTAGAACCCTTGTGCCTACGTATTCCCTCGTGCAATGGGAAAGTCAGAGCATTCGTAGTTCGTGGGACTACGGTTGTTTGGTTTGTATTTTTTTATAGGCGCCAATTGTCCACACACGAGTAAGAGAACTCGCACCCAAACAATTGAGGAGAAAGGTCAAAGACTTGGCCCCCCTCACATCACCTTTTAGGAAGTTGTATTTGAATATATGATTAAGTGTATTAAAGAGTTTGATTAAGAAAAGAGAATTTGATTTGTATGTGTTTTAGGGTTTCGATCGCACGGGGGCGAGAAAAGGAGTTTTATTCGTATTGGATGTTTTAGAGGTGACAATTGTCCACACACGAGTAAGAGAACTCGCACCCAAACAATCGAGGAGAAAGACCAAAGACTTGATCCCCCTCACTTCACCTTTTAATGAAGGTATGTTTAAATAAGGATTAAGTGTTTTAATGAGTGCTCAGAAAAGGTTTGAATGTTGTCGAGTTACAAGTGTTTTAGAGGCGTCAATTGTCCACACACGAGTAAGAGAACTCGCACCCAAACAATTGAGGAGACAGATCGAAGACTCCATCCCCCTCCTTTTCACCTTTTAAGAAATGATGTTTAAGTATGGTTTAAATGTATTGCTTCCTTTGAAAAATGCTCGATGTTGATCGAGGTTTGAATTTGCGTGCGAAATGGTTGAGGACTAATGGAAAGGAGGTCCTAATGGTTCAAGGTAAGGTCGATTGCGAGGCAAAAGCGCTCGACTTATAAGTTAGGTAAGGGACTTGACATATGGATCAAGTGAGTGCTTGAGGATGAATAGTTATTAATTGAATTTGTTTTGGAAAATGCTTGACGTTGGATCAAGCTTGTTTATTCTTTTGAAATGGTTGATTTTAATCTTATGGGAGATGGATACATAAGAAAATACAAGGGAATACGAGAAATAACAAAGGAAATTACAAAACAAGTGAAAAGATCATAAATGGTGCAACGGTAACCACTTTGCGATGTAAAATCGCAAATAACGCCTAAGTCACACACGGGGTTTAGTTAACTTTTACAATTTCTTTAGTTCAAGAAGAAAGATTAAATATTTATTATTTTAGATTTTTATCATTTTTTGGTTATTTTTTTAATATTTAAAAATATTCTACCTTTAATTCTAAAAAAAGGAAATTAATCTATTAATCCTAAAGATTTAAAAACTAATCCTAAGATTATAAATATTTTTTTGTCCTTTTTTATAACTACCATCATCATATTTTTTGTTGTTTTCATAGTTATTAAAAATATTATACTAAAAATTAAAATTACCAACCTAAAAAAACTAATTCTAAAATACTTTAATTACTAATTCTAAAAGTTAAGAATAATAATCCTATTTATTATTAATTAAAAAAAAAGTTGTAAAACTACACCTAAAATATCAGTACTAAAATTATTAAAGAAATTAATCCTAAACTCACTAAAAACTAACTAATTGAAAACAAAAAAGGTTAAGATTTTTAGGATGATAATAACAGTAGTCAAACAGGCCCAAAATGGGCGATCCATCCTCAAACAGAGGCGGGTCGAAATCGACCCGATCCAGCGTTAATTATTGATGGGTTAATGGAAACCCTAACACTTGCACGGCCGTTTCACAAACCGAAAATATCCAAAAAAAAGCATCGTACAGAAACAGAGGCCACCACCATTACCAAATGCCCTCCGTCTCACTTTCATCCGCTCTGTTTAGCTCCCTCGCTCTCGATCTCGCGATTCTCAATCTCAACTCCCTCGTGGAATCGAACTCATCTCACTCGCCTCCCTCACGAAATCGCGGTTTACTCGTTTGTGTTCTCTTCAATCAAGAATAAGTGCTCTCATCTTCTCATAATCGTGGAAAATGAAAATAGTTTAAGCGAGGTTTGTGTTTCCATTTCAACCTCAGTTCGGTTACCCTCCCTATCGTCTCACTCCCTCACGATTTCTTATTCGTATCAAAGGTTTGAACGAGGTTTATCCACCTCTCTCATTTCATTTTTCAGTTTTGTTCTACTCTCTGCTCACCTAAAGAAATTGAGTTTGTCGCAAAGTCCAAACAGAGACGAAGTTTTATTTTCGCTAACAAGTTCAGAAAAACAGAGAAAAATGCACATTGGGTATGAAACTACAACAGCAAATTAGCAAAGAAAGAGTGAAAGGGTGCAAAGCATATACCTCTCCGATCGTTATCGAAGTGAAGAACTGCCAGGTAATAAAAAAAATTCTCTCCTTCTTTTGTGCTGTTGTCGTTGTTTATCATCTAGTTACCACTATTTTTCTCTTAAATTTTCTCTGGTTATTTTGAAACTGTTAAACTGAGGCTCCCCTTCTGATGAGCAAAAATTGTGTTTAAATAGGGGAGAATTAGGGTTTAGGATGCTTGCAAATTGTTGCAGAATCTTTTATTATAGTATGACTGTTATGGCTTTCTTGATGCTAAAACTAGTTTTTTCCATTTTTATGAATCTGCTGTTCTGCTGAACTTTGCTGCTATTGCTGCTCTTCTGCTGCTGAATTTTTGTGTGTTGGTGTTTTAAACAACTTCCTTGTTGCAGAGAATTTTTATCCTTTTTAGTTAATGCCTGCTCCACCTGCTTACTTTCTGAATTTTCTGCTGCCTCTGAATTTCTGTCTGTTTGTGTTTGAACTGCCTTTATGGTCCTATGATTCCCTTTTGATAGAATTTTGAAATTATGAATTTTGAGGATGTATTGAATGTGTTATGAAATGCTGAATTTTTAGTTATGAAATGTTGAATTTTATGGTTTGTGAATGCTGAATTTTATTATATGAATGCTGAATTTTATTATGATGAGTGCAGAATTTTATTATGATAATGCAGAATTTTACTATATGTGAAAGCAGAATTTTGTTCATGATAATGCTGATTTTATAATGCTAAAATGCAGGATTTTGATACTGATTTTTTGTTATGAGAACAAATGCTGAACTTTTGGTCATGAGATTATATGCTGAATTTTTTTGTAGTGAATTTTATGATGCGAATTTTTATTGTATCTTGAAATTGGATGATGCAAAAAAATGAATTGAAATTTAACTACTTTTCCCTTTTCCCTTATGTGATAGGTCTTGATGTTCATGGCATGGAGGTGATGATAACTTTGAAGATGATAGACTTTGAATGCTTGAAGTTGGAGTTGCAAAAGGAAACAAAGATGGAATTTTGACAACTTCTTGAATTAGGCCTCAACTTGTAGTTCTAGGACTTGTAAATGGAAGACATTAAAAGTGTAACAAACTTTTGTACATTCATTTGTAATCCATAATTTTTTCAATGCAATGTTGTCACAAAAATCCTTGTCCATCTTATTTTAATGAAAATTGTTTGATGATAAAATGCAATTTTATTCCTTTCTTGAACCTTTGAACAAAACTTGCTTACTTGTCCTTTTTTATGGCCAATGTTTATTACGAAACAAAGTTAGGATAGTAGCTTGACGAACTTGGCAAAAAATGGAGCAAAACTACCATACACCATGTTCCTTTTGAATCCTTATCGAATTTGTAAATGAATGACAATTTTAGGCTTGAATTGGATCCAAAAAATCCAAGTAAGGCAACCTTGAAACTTTGTTGGCACAAACTCAATCTTCATCAAAACAAAATGTACACGAGTTAACCTTGAACAATCTTATGAAGAAATTAACCATGAACGGATATAGTTTCCAAGTTTCTCACCACTTTAGCACTAATGAAACCAAGACCAACAAATGAATCTTCTTTGATAAAATGAATTCATCTCAAACCAAAATGAACTTAACTTGATAAATGATGATCATGTGACTTTCATTGGACTTGGATTGAAACCAAAGGCAACTTAATTCACTCCTTCACTCTTCATAAGCACAAAGGGAGGACAAAAGCACTAAACTTTGTGTTGTGGATGCACAAAGGTTAGAGCACAAGTTGAGTTACAAAAAATTAATTTGCAAAGGCCACAAACAAGGCATAACAACTAGTGAACACCAAACAAACATTGAAACTTTGGTAAGGCTACCAAGAGAAGCCCTAATTTTCCAAGCTCAAACTTATGACCCAAAACTCTTGGGAATCGATGATCAAATGATATGATATGATGCATGTATGATGCAAGAGGGTTAGGGTGAAAATGAGGGTGTGAAAGGTGAAAATTATATATAGGTAGGACAAATTTGGGGTATGACACACACCAGAGGTCAAACGCACCCCTGATCAACCTCCACCATCATTTACTCAATATACAATATTTACCAAGCGAAGATCACAAACACCCAAACCGCCTATCCAGTTAGATTTGCAAATATCATTCCACTACACCAAAACAATCTTATAATCCAATTTCACTTCACATAAACCTTCTTTAAATTCTAAGTATTCTCATGCACACTTTATTAGGTGTTTAAAAAAAAGAAAAGAAAAAAAAGATTGAAATAGCATAATCAAATCATGTAAAACCACTCTCCCTAAATTGGCATACTTGTTGTCGGGAGAACAAACACCTAAACTATAAGATTAACTAATACTCCCTCAGTCCCAAATTATAAGATGTTTTGGATATTTTACACAAATTAAAAACCATAATTATTGTTATATGAGAAAAGAAATATGCATGACTTTACAATATTGTCCTTCATTTACTATAGATGAAAAAGAAATTTAAAAAATTGAAAGAATAAATAGTAATAAATGATAGATAGTATATTGGAAAAAAAAAACTCATTAACGTTGCGTTGGAATAATAAAATAACTTATAATTTCAAACAAATTATTTTAGCAAAATGACTTATAATTTGGAGGCAAAATATCTCTTTTGGTCCCTTAACTATACCCGGGATTCATTTTGATCCTTTAACTTTAAAAAAGTCCATATTAGCCCCTTAACTTTTCAAAACATTCCAAATTAGTCTTTTTGTCTAATTAGCGACGAATTTAGCGACTGATTTTTGATTTTTTCCGTCACTAGTTAAGGGACCAATACAGACCTTTTTAAAATTAAGGGATCAAAATGAACTTTGAAATATAGTTAAGGGACATTTTTTTTACCTAATTTGAAATAGAAGGAGTAGCTCCTAAGCGGCATCTAGGCTAATTAAATTTTGGGTTAATTATACGATACCCCCTGCCATTAGGGCGAGATTTGATTTTGCCCCCCTCAAGTATTTTTTTTAACGCCCCCTCATAAAATAAATACTAGCTTTTTACCACACCCTTTCATTGTGGGCCTGTGTCTGTGTAATCATTCAATCCCTTTGTCTAGGGTTTTTCTTCCCCTTCCCTTCTTCCATTCGTGGTGCATCCCCTTCATCCCCTCCCTTCTTCCATTTTGGAGTTGTTCTTCATAAATTGTTCGTTCCTCCCCTTCCATTCTTCCGTTTATGTGCCATTTTCTTGCCATTCTTCGTTCGTTCGTCTCCGTTATTTCGTTCGCCATTTTCTTGCCATTCTTGGAAGCATGAGCATGTCTTTTGGAAGCAGCGATAATTCAGTGTCATTTCGAGGCTTACCCAGATGTGGTTATGATAGAGCAATGAAGATGTGGGTGTCCAACACAAGTAAAAACCGCAATAGAAAGTTCTGGAAATGTCGCAATACTGGGGTAAGTATGTTTGTGGATTAATTGGCAAAATTTGAACTCAAGGTTTAATTTTTATTAATGTTAACAGTTGTGTAAATCATATTTTGTAGACTGGGAATGGTTGTGAACTATTCTTATGGGATGATGAAATTGGAGACTCTACCAAAGAGAATAGTGTTATTCCAACATTTTGTAAGAAGTGTGAGATACTAGAAGTGAATTTTGAAACAATAACAAAGAAACTGGAGAAGTCGAAGATGAAGCTTGAAGCACAAAGAAGGATTAATATGAAGCTCAAGATAGCTCAAGATAGCAATTGTTTTGTTTTGTTTGATTATTACTGTTTTGGTTAACTTTATGTAAAACAATATGTTTCTTTAACTTTATGTAAAGCAGTTGTTAGCATTAAGCATTAAGCATTATGTTTCTGTAACTTTATGTAAAGCAGTTGTTATCAATGGAAAGATTTATGTTTATGTAAAACAAGTTGTTTAATAAGAATGTATGTTGCTGTAAAACAAGAATTATGTTTAAGTTGGTAACATTTGCATTTCAAATGTTAACATTACAAAAGTTGTTGTCAAACATTACAAAGTTTGATGTCAAACATCAAGACTATGCTATCAAACATTACAAAATAAACTAGCACCAAAAGTGTGCATAATTCAAACATTACAAAAGAAACTAGCACCAAAAGTGTGCATAATTCAAACATTACAAAGGAGACTATGTTGTCATACACATTACAAAAGTTCTGCATATCAAAAAAGATTATAGATCATAAATTGATTTTTTCTTTGGAGCCTTCTTAGGAGTACTCTTTGAACCCTTTTTTGGAGTAGTCTTTGGAGCCTTCTTAGGAGTACTCTTTGAACCCTTTTTTGGAGTACTCTTTGAACCCTTCCTTGTAGCTTGTGAGGCATTACCTTCTTCTTCTTCAGTCAAGCACAAAGGTTGGTTTGGGTCAGAACCAGGACCTGTGTAAGGTTTTGGTTTTTTAAACCAATTCTCCTTAATTCTCTCGCTTGATCTCTTTCTCAATGGTTTGAATTCTTGTTTGACCTTAGCCTTGCCTTTGTCTTTGGTACATGTTGATCTGATACTTATTGTTGTTTGTACAGTTGAATTTATGTCGGGTAGGCTTGAAATCATATCATCAGTGATGTCCCTAAACAATGAAGCCTCACTTTGTGTTGCAGCAGATGGCTCATTGACATTCACAGTTCCTTGAGTTGCATTAGTTGGTACATCAGTTGTGACATCTGCATCAGTTGGTACACCAGTTGTGGCATCTGCATCAGTTTGTACACCAGTTATGGCATTTGCATCAGTTGTGGCATCTGCAACACCTGATCTTATCCTTTTCTGCACATAACATCCTAATTACATTAACAACCAGTGAATGATTAACAATACATCAAATCCATTTCTGCACATAACATACTAATCACATACCTTTCTTTTCAAGGCATTTGGATCTTGCCTTTTGCTCTTGCATGAATTTACATTATGTCCAATCTTGTCACACTTAGTGCATCTGTAAGATACACCAGGCAGCCTCCTTCTAGCATCTTCCTCACCAGTCTCCCTAATCCTTAATTTTCTTGGTCTACCAGGGCCTTTTTTGTAGTTAGGAGGTAGGAGCTCTTCACTCTCAACCTCAGGCCACATGTCTTGTCCATTTATAGGGCTCACAGCAAATCCATAGCAAATGGCATACTTATCCCTAGTGTAACATTCATGAACAAACATTCCTGGGTTCTGCTGCCTAAATCCTAATGCAGCAACAACATGCCTGCATGGAATACCAACTAATTCCCAAAAATTACAAGTGCAGAACCTTTTAGCTATATCAACAATGAATTCCTGTCTGTTATAACAATGAGTGACCTGGAATTTTTCTTCCATAGTCCAAGTTGGCAACCAATGACCACTCATAGCTACCTCAATATCTAATCTTTTCCTAGGAATTAGCATAACTTTGTGTGGCCACTTTTCAAGTTTCAAGGTAGAATTACTACACATATTCATCAGATATTTCCTAATCCATTCACACATTGTCAATATAGGTTTATCTCTAGCAATTAGAATTGTGGCATTAAAAGATTCAGCAATGTTGTTCATCAACACATCACACCTAGGATAAAAACTAAAAGCATGCTTACATCAACATTTAGGAGGAACTCCCATTAGCGATGACCAAGCCTTTAGATCTACTGCCTTCAATTCATTCATCTTCTGCATCCATGCCTGATGGTATGTTGCCTTGGCTGCTCCCATCATTAGATCCCTTATGAGTGCTCCACCACCAAATTTCTTCTTAAAATTTGCATACAAATGTCTCAAGCATAGCCTATGCTCAATTCTAGCATCCATTTCTTCAAATACTGCAACCAAACCCTAAAACAAAGATAAGGATTAGTTAAATAGTAGGACATCAAACACAATAGCAATTTAGTGAACTTTTAGATGGATTACCTTCTGCTGATCTGAAATAAATACATATCTATTCTCTTTTCCAACATCTTCCATTAAAAGCTGTATAAACCACCTCCATGATTCCTTTGTTTCTGTTTCCACAACACCAAACGCCAGTGGGAAGTACTGGTCATTGGGGTCCCTACCCACAGCTATTAACAGTTGGCCTCCATATTTAGTCTTCAAGTGACACCCATCAACCCCAATGAAGGGTCTACAACCATTGATGAACCCTTTTTTACATCCATCAAAATAGAACTAAAAAGAACCAAATCTTGGTTGAATGGAAGGTAATGGTCTATCAATGTTGATCTTCACTGTATTTCCAGCATTTACCCTATGCAACTCAGCCGCATATCTCCACAGATTTGCATATTTCTTATCTGCATCTCCCTCTATGATTTTTCTTGCAATCAGCTTAGCTTTCCATGCCCTTGCCACAGTTATACCCACTGAATGATTTTGCCTCATATCTTGAATAATATCACATATCCTTACTCTATCAGAAGTTTGCATTTTCTTTACCACATACTTAGCCACCCACCTTGAATTTACAGATTTATTATCCAAAACCCTAGCACATGTGTGGGTGTCCTTTATAGTCTTAATTGCATATGTGTGCTTATGCCCCACTTTAGAACAAAGCATTAAAAAACCACACTTAGCCTTACATTCAACCCTCACCCTATACCCCTCATTTTTCACAAATGTTATTTCCCTCCCATTTAAAACTGTCCACTCACGAATGGTCTCCCTAAAGTCATCTAGGGAATTGAACTCCATACCCCACTTAAACTTAAAATTCTTATGAAGTTGCTCTTTCTTAAACTTCTCAAACTTAGGCCTTTTTTCATCTTCTGAGTTATCGGGATCAGAGCATAATAGCTCTTCACTAGCATACTCCTCATCATCCATATTTTTATCACTTGGACAAGGTAACAACCCTGCTATAATTGGACCATGACTTAGTGGTATAGTCATATAAATACCCTCAAATCCATCTACATGAGCAGTCGTCCTTTCATCCTCACTATCGTTCAACCCTTCAACAAACTCTTCATCACTAACATTTGACTTAGTCATTCCATTCACACACCTAGGATTTCTTCTACTTCCAATTGCATCGTGTTCCACAAACATTTCCCCATCAATTTGATTCGCACAAGCATAAGCAGCGAAATCATAAGCATTCTCATCATTCTTAATTTGGAAATTATTAGGATCTATTTCTGGGATTTTGGTCCACAGCCTGTACGACCCTACTAAGTAACCCCACCCATTTACTAAGTTTTTAATGTGAGCCATAGTCCAGTTATCTATGTGTTCCCCAGAAATCAAAGTAGAAACACCACCCCTGTAAATCGTCTCTCCATCACTTAGCATTACAAACTCTCCACCATGGCGAAAAATGATGTTAAATAGTTCAAGTTTCTGAAGCAATGTAAGGAAAACTATTACCATTAATGTTATATTCAAGTAACGAACAATGAATTACAACTTACCTGAGACGAATCGCCGGTTTCTTCGCATTTCCCAGCCATGGCTTCGTCTTCTCCCGTGAATTCTTTTTCCCCCAATCAAGTTTCCACCACTGAACCCTAATTTCACTGGGGGTAACCAGAATGTGTATTTGAATGATTACACAGTCACAGACCCACAATGAAAGGGTGTGGCAAAAGGGTGTGGTAAAAAGCTAGTATTTGTTTTATGAGGGGGCGTTAAAAAAAATTGAGAGGGGAAAAATCAAATCTCGCCCTAATGGCAGGGGGTATCGTATAATTAACCCTTAAATTTTTAAGATGTATACAACTTTCATTATGAGAACTTCCATTTAAAGTTATGTGTGATGTAACATGAACGTCTACATGTCACATTCTCACTTAACATGAACACTTCTATCAAAATAAGAGTAAAACCCGCGCGTTGCGCGGTTGGCTTATAATATATTAATGTCATTGTATATTAAATGATATATAATTTCTCAGACTTATACTGATTATATAATATAATAGCAAAAGTTAAAATTTTAACTTTCACCTAAACTAAAATTAGGTATAATTGTCATGAATATATTTCTTTTTACAAATATAAATTATTATTACATATATTTATATGACCATATTATTTAAATCCAATAAAAAATAATTGAATAAGTACTAATATAAGATTAAATTTATGAAAAAAATAATATTTTTTCTTACAATAAAATTCTTAGGTATACTATTATATTTAAATTTATTTAAATTAAGGATACTAATTTCTTCCAGATTAATCGGAGGTTGTGTTTTCAAACCCGGCCATAGGCACACCCTAGGATTTAATTAGCTTGAGAAGCTTTTCCGTTCATTATTGTCATTTATAATAAAAATATATATGCTTATTTATTTTTATAATTAATAATAATAAATATAATAAATATAAATAATAAGTAGAAAGGAATTAATTGGGGCTAATAAGCGTTGTTTCTGTGTATAAGGAGTCGATACCAAGTTTGAATTTTGAGATAAAAAAGGATAAAATAATCAATTAATATTTATTACTAATTATTATTATTTTGAATATTTTTATCCGATTTTCTGGTTTATTTGAATTATTATATTGATATATATTGGTGAAATATAGAATCTTGACTATTATTATAATGAAATTAATTAAATATATTGGATTTTTTTCTATGAGATATGTGATTTAAAAAATTAATGTTTTATAATGTTTTAACAGATATTTTTCTAGAATATTACTCACCGTGTAATATATTTATTAGTTTTTAATATGGTACTAAATATTATTTTAAAAATTCAGGAATTTTAAATGGTATGGTGAAATACATCAAAAGTTTTAGTTGTTACGATTTGTTAGCCTTTTCAATTCAGTAACCTCTCAAAATGTAAACCTTTATTATAAAGGGAGTGTATTGAGAACATTTACTATATTTTTAATTACAAAAATCATAATAAATAAAAATATATTAACTACTTTTAAATTTTTATAAGATTATATATTTCTTGTTTATATAAAATAATCAAACTATATAGTTTATACAAATTTATTATATAAAAAATTTTAATTTAACATTAAGTTAATATATATTTTGAATGATTTTTTAAAATATGTTTAAAATATTATATATATATATATATATATATATATATATATATATATATATATATAGGCAAAATAATCTTTTTCGTCCTTTAACTTTACACTAGGGTCCAATTTGGTCCTTAACTTTAAAAAGTGGCGATTTCGTCCTTTAATTTTTTTAAACGTGCCAAGTTAGTCCTGCCGTTAGTTTGGTCAAACGTCTGTTTATATTTTGTTACGTGGCAGGTGACATGGACTATGTTTATCGTCTTCTTCCTTCATTGTGCATTCTGCAGACGCGTTTCCCCCAATTTTTGTTAGGGCAAACTCAAATCATCTTCAATCCTTACAATTTTTCTCCAAAGTAAAAGTTAGGGTTTAGGGAAAATGAAATCGGGTAGTTCTTCTTCTTCTTTAAGCAAGAGAAATGCAGAAAATGAGGATTCAACAGGCAGTGGAAATCATTGGAGGAAGCCCATGTGCTATTGTGGAGACATGGCTATACTTCAAAGGGCAAAAACAGTGAAGAACATGGGAAAGTTATTTTGGGGTTGTCCCAATTTTAAGCAAGATGGATGCAATTACTTTGGTTGGTACCATGAGGATGCATTTGATGAGAAAGAAGAGCTTTTAATGCATAGGATGGGGGTGGCTGTAAAGGGATTAGATGAAGCAAAAAAAGACATTGAAGAACTTGGGAAAAAGCTGATGAATATTGATGCTGAAATGAAGATGATCATGAAGTGGAAAAAAATATGGAATTTGTTGTTTCTAATTGTTATTGTTGTAATGTTTTTTAGGTTGAATTAGGTCAGTTATGTTGTGTATGTGAAAGTATGTTTTGTTGTTTTTAAATGTTTTCTAGGTTGAATGTTGTTTTTAAGGTTGAATGTTATTTTTAAATGTTTTATTAATGAAAAGATTTGCTGTTATATTGTATCGGTTGTAATATTTGGACATGACCTATAATATTTGGACATGACCTATAAGTATATGGAACATGACCTATAATTTGGAGTTGTAATATTTGGACATGACCTGTAATATTCGGACTGTTATTGCCCTATAATTGGGACTTATATTGTATCATTTGTTGTGACAAAATTGACCTATAACAGATTCATAACAGGTTTAGAACAGAAACATAATTAAAAACTGGTTCATAAAAGATTCAGAACCATAACAACATTCTTGTTCATTACATAACAGACCAGAAACATAACTAAAAACAGGTTCATAACATGTTCAGAACCAAAACAACATTCTTGTTCATTACATCACAACCTTAAAAGTACAAAACAAAAAACAGGTTCACTTCATAACAAAAAGCACAAAACCATAGTGACTAAAACACCTCATCCTAAATATGACTAGGGATTCTTCTTTGCAGCTGTTCTCTTGGTGGGAGTAGATCTCCTAGTGACTGGACCAACAACATTCTTTGATGCAGACAGCCTGGTTGTAGGGCCTGGTGGAACAAATGGCCTTGGAGCCTTCCTCACTGGTAGCTTCTGAGTCTTCCCCTTTGCAGGACCATGAGTCTTCTGAGCAGTCTTCTCCTTAGTGGATTGAGTAGAATGTGGTACAGACTGGGTTGTTGCCTGAGATGCTTGACTGGGTTGCACAGCAGGCTGAGTAACAGTTTGAGATTGTTGAGCAGTTTGAGTAGATTCTTGGGCAGAGTGTTGAGTACTCTGTTGTGCAGCCTGACTTGTTGTGTCCTTACAAGTGGACTTGTAGTGCCCTGATTTCTTACACCTACTGCACTTCACTAAGAAACCAGTTCTTCTCATCTTTTTATCAGATCCATCAATCTCTCCTTGTTCTAAATGTCTCCTCTTTTTGGGCCTACCAGGCATCTTCTTGAACTTGGGTGGTTGCACATCAGGATATGGTGTCGTAACACACAAGTTAGACCCATTAACAGGGTAGATGGCATGTTTATAAACTGCCTTGTATTTTGAAACTCTATAGTATTCAGGGATGTAACTTTCTATCCTGAAATTCCTACTCTTCATAGCAGACAATGCATGGACACATGGGAGTCCTGTAAGTTCCCATCTTCTGCATGAACACACGTGGTCTTTCAGGTTCACAACATACTTATCAGCCTGATTCTCCAAGTGCCTTACTTCAAACATATGCTCATCAGACATCCTAAAGAACCAAAGAAAACAAAACAAATGATTCACTTGCGTGCAATTGTTAATTCAACTGAATAAATACTAGTGTATTGAGCTGACATACCTTACAAGCCAATTGTTGGTGTAGGTGCTTGTGATATCAACTTTCTTTCTAATATTGGGCAATATGTCATTCTCATCCAAGGTACCAAACTTCATCCATGATACCTAACCAGACCAAAATATCTACAAAATTAGGGTTTACCCTATCAAATTTACAAGAAGACTAAAACTGAATACGAACCCTAATTTTCGTAACTTTAAACCCTAACTAATATGAAAGACGAATTACCTAACCATTTGATCAATGGCAGATGAAGATCTTCAATCCTTTTCGTGTGGAATCGTCTCGTCTGGAAGAAATCCTTCGTTTTGCACTCCGTCTCTCCAATTCGCTTGCCCTAGCAGAGTGCTACACCACTTAGAAAGAGTTTGAATGGACTATTCATTTTCTGCAGATTAATTTAAGCCTTCAACGCTTCCACGTCACAGGTAAATCTCCCACCTGGACAATGCTATCAAAAAGGGACTAACGGAAGCTAACAGAAGGATAAACGTGGCACGTTTTAAAAAGTTAAAGGACGAAATCGCCACTTTTTAAAGTTAAGGGACCAAATTGGACCCTGGTGTAAAGTTAAGGGACGAAAAAGGTTATTTACCCTATATATATATATATATATATATATAATTGACCTGATATAAATTAAAAATATGTTTTTAAAAACCAAAACACTCCAAATAAAAATAAAAATAAAAGATTTAAAAATCAAAATTTTCAACTCTTTCTTTTTGTGGAGAGCCTTTTTATAATGTTGTAAATAATTCTCCAATAAGTCATTCAAAAGTATATATTTATTTCAATAAAATATTTTTTGATTTAATAATGGTGATTAAATTTCCTTATAAAATTTGTAAAGATAAAAGTGTGATATTTTTTAAGGAAACAAAAAAAAATTGATAACATTTTAGAGACCAAAAATATATTCAATTTAAAAATAATATATTTAAAAATTATTGCTGAAATTAATTCAATTTAAAAAAAAAACAAAATTTCTTAAATTAGTTTTAACTTTTATTGTAAAAATCATTTTATTCTTTTTGTGAATAAAATTATTTAAACTTTTTATTGTAGAGTAAGAATTTAATTGAATTGTTTCCAAGAATCAGCTTAATAAAAGGTTATAAAGAGATTTGTTAAAAATTGCAAAAAAAAATTATAGAATACTTATGATTTTTAAGCATTTTAAAAACAAGCTACTGATACGAGTAAGGATATTCTATATTTCTTAAAAGAAGTTGATGTATTTATAGATTTCAAATAAATAAAAGATATAAATGCATCAAAGTTTTAAAAAAAAATGGAAATGATTCTTTTGCTCTTTAGATATCGGGACAGTGGAAGACGAAAGAAGACGAAAGACAAACTTGGTATGAGCTCTTTGAAATGAGCTTCTCAGATCTGTTTTTTGAAATCGCTCCTCAAGAACCTCCTATCCCTATTCCGGGTCTTGCTAAATCGGTTATCCCGAAGAAATCTTTTGCTCAAGCTTTGAATGGGGTTTGTGATATTCCTTCCTCGCAGTTGCCGCAAGCCATTCTCAAAGGAGACATACTTTCCATTATCATTCCTGAAGATGAATACAAGGTCGGTCTTCAAGATTGCAAGAACAATGTTCATGGTAGAATCATCTAGCCTAAGGGAGCTACTCTACTTACCGTTCTGACGCTTCGTAAAAAGCTTGAAGTTCTTTGGGCGGATGTCAAATGTTAGGGAGTTCTTTCTCTAGGAAAAGAGTTTTACGAATTTCCTTTTTCCTGTATTAAAGATATGAGAAGAGTAAGGGCTTTTGGTACTTTGAATCTCAATCCAGGTTCGTTGAAGTTGTTTGCTTGGACTAAAGACTTCAACCCTTCTTCTCAACATAACACTTGTGCTCAAGTGTGGGTCGGGTTTTTCGGTCTCTCGCAGGAGTATTGGAGGCCTAGGATTTTGTTTTCCATTTCCAGCAGTGTCGGTACCCCTATTTGCATCGATGCAGCTTCCTCAAAGTCTAGAGTGGAACGTACCTTTGGTCAGTTTGTTCGCGTTCTGGTCGATATGGATCTGTCAAAACCTCTCAATCATAATGTGTTGGTTGAGCGGGAAAGGTTTACTTTTTTGCAGATATTGAATACGAGAATTTACATGACCTCTGTTCCCATTGCAGGAAGGCAGGTCATTCAATTTATAATTGTAAATTGTTACACAGGTAACCAAAACCAATGTTCATTCAAAAACCAATCACTAATTCCAAGGGAGATGAGGATGTTTTGCCGGATAAGGAGCATACTGATATGTTTCCTTCTGATGATAAGGTTAATGTTCCTGTTAAGGAGAAACCTTTACATTTCTCTTCAAATGTTAGATGTTTTGATACGGTTGTCCCCCAGGTGGTCTCACCCTTAGATAACTCCCAGAACTTTGTCTCTCAAGTTTTAGAGGATTATGATTCTCAGCTGTCGGTTTTTGTTGAACCAACACATTCAGAACCTTTGGTGAATGGAGTTGACGATGTGGTTTTCTTAAGAAATTCCTGGGCGGCCCTTGCGGAAGAGGCAACTGCAGAAAATCAAGAATCAATCCACAAAAGCGGAAAAAGAGTCTTCTCATCTGCTACCTCCAATCTAAAGAAGAAGAAAAAAGTTAGACTTCCAAGCTGAAATACGGCACAAGGTCCCGAGAAGGCCTCAAAAATCTCTCCTTATGATGAGTCATTACTGGAATATTAGAGGTATAGCTAATGCTTCTTCTAGATTATCTTTGAAAAGACTCATAGTTGTTCATAAACCCAACTTCATTTTTATTGCTGAGCCTAAAATTACTTTTGACAAGTTTCCTGTGAATTGGTTTCTCAAGCTTGGTTTCAAGCTTTTTGCCTCCAACCTGTCCCAGCAGCCATCACTTTGCTGTCTTTGTTGCTCTAATATTCATCCTTCTATTATTGATTCTTTGGATCAATTTGTGGCTTTCTCTTTTTTGGTGGATAATCTGACTTTGGCTACTGTAGCAATTTATGCATCAACTAACCTTTATAAGAGGAAAAATCTTTGGGCAAACCTTCAAAATCTCCATCTCAATCATCTTTTGTCGTGGTCTTTTATTGGCGACTTCAATGCTATTATTGGCGCACATGAACATCGTGGTAGTAATGCTCCTGTCAAAAGTCCCATGTGTGGTTTTCTGTAATGGACTGATTCTAATTAGTTCATTCATATTCCAAGTAAGGGTGCTTTCTTCACTTGGTATAATAAGTGTTCTTCTCCTTTCTTTATCGAACGGAGGCTTGATAGGTGTGTTGTGAATCAACTTTGGATTGATTCTTGCGCAATTTCAAATGTCTTTACTCTTCCTAAGGTGTGCTCAGATCATTTTCCTCTACTTTTTTATTTTCAAATCCAAACTCATAAGGTGGCGTCTCAATTCTGTTTTCTAAAGACGTGGTCCTATTATTGAGGCATGTTGAAAGCAGCAGGTTGTTGGCTGTCTCATGTTTGTGATCTCTAAAAAGCTTCAACTGCTTAAGTATGCTCTTAGAGATTGGAATCACTCTTCGTTGGGTAATATCTCCCGCAATGTCAAGTTGGCGGAAGATATATTGGTTAACATTCAGAATCAAAGTAACTTTTTGGGGGGTGATGATTCTTTCAAAAAGATGAAGTTAAAGGCTCAAGCTAGTTTATCGCTTGCTTTAGATATGGAAGAGCGTTTTTGGAGAGAAAAATCTAGAATACAATGGCATTTGGAGGGCGATCGCAATACGGCTTATTTTCACAGAATGTCCAAAATCAAGAACTCTTTTAAACCTATTACGTTGCTTAAGAAGGGAGAGAAGTGCTTTTCTGAGCCTTCTCTTATTGCCACCCACGCTGTCCAGTATTTCCAAAAAAAAAATTGCACCTAATGTTTCTGTTTTGCAAGATTACACTTTGATTGAGGAGGTTATCCCTTGTTTGATGGATGATAGCATGAACTCTTTACTTACCATGCTCTCTTCTATGGAAGAAATTATTGCAACGGTTTTTTCGCTTAAGTCAGACAGTGCTCCTGGTCCAGACGGATTTGGTGCTTCATTTTTTCAAGGCTTTTGGGATATTATTTAGCATGATGCCTCAGCTGCGGTGCTTCAATTATTTTCTTCGGGATGGATCCTTCCTAGCTTAAATTCCAATACTCTTGTGCTCATCCCAAAATGTAGCAAAGCAGACTCCCTGGATCAATTCGTCCAATGCTCTTTCAAACTTCAAGTTCAAAATCATTTCTAAAATTATTGTCGATAGGCTGGCTCCTTTAAGGGCTCATATTGTTTCTTCGGAGCAACGTGGTTTTATCAAAGGTAGAAATATTAAGGATTGCATCGGGTTGGTTTCGGAAGCTTTTAATCTCCTGGATTCTAAGGTATGGTGTGGTAATGTGGCTCCTAAAGTCGATATTTCTAAGGCTTTTAATACTCTGCATTAGAATTTCCTTCTGAAAGTTCTTCAACAATTCGGATTCAATGCTAAATTCTGCCAGTGGATCAGTAACATTCTTTATTCAGCCTGGATCTATATTTTTGTCAACGGTTCTCTTCACGATTTCTTCAAGTGCACTAGAGGGGTCCGTCAAGGTAACCCGCTTTCTCCCTTGCTGTTTTGTCTCGCAGAGGACGTGCTTAGTAGGCATATTTCGAATATGGTTTCTTTGGGAAAGATTGATTTAATTTCGGGTCCTTGAAACATAAAGGTTCCGTCGCATATTCTTTATGCGGATGATGTGTTTTTATTCTGTAAAGATAAAATCTCTAATATTAACACTTTAGTGTCTGCTTTCAAATAGTACTCTAAGATTTCTGGGCAGGTTGTGAATTGTGGTAAATATTTTATTTTTGGAGGATCTATGTCTGTTTCTAGACTTAACATTCTGTCGGCGGCTTCAGGCTTCAATATAGGATCTGCTCCCTTTTCCTATCTTGGGGTCCCCATTTTCAGGGGTAAACCGAAAGCGAAGTTTCTTCAATTGATTGCAGATAAAGTGCTCAATAAGCTTTGTTAGTTCTTGGATTGGCTGGAATTTTGGTAAAACAAAGTATATTCAATGTTGATGTCAAGGTGCTGATGTTGCAACATTGAGATTTAACACTGGGTTGTGTTAAGTATTTATTTGCTGAAGTTGGATGTCTGATGTCACATAGGCGATGTTGTGACATTAGATCTGTAGAATTAATAACATCAGGTTGTGATGTTGTTAGGGTTTGCGTGTTAGCTGGAATTGTGGAGAGCAAGCTGTCTCATTGGATGCGAATATCTTGGGATAGATATTTTCTGCTGCATAGGAGATCTGGTGCAGATTTGTAGGAGATTTAAAAGGTTGAAGATTTAAAAAGATTTTAGGAGAAAATCTGTTTTAAATATTCAGTTTTAAATAACAAATCTGGCGAGATTTTGTAGCAGGTCCAAGACCAATTCAAGGAGCTATATAAAGCGCACCAGTACTAGAGAAAAGTGACGAAGAAAGTGAGCCAAAGACTGAGAGTCGTTTTGTGTCTTCGTGCATGTTTTGTAAACCATTCTAGTGTGAATTGGTATTATTGTTTTGAGTTGTTCTTGATCAAAGCTATGAAGCACAATCAAGTAGTGGTATTCAAAGTGTGTGATCTTTGAAGAGTTTTAGGGATTGAGTAGTGTTCTCATATCTAAGTGGGTTCTTAGGTAGAAAGTCACTAGTAGGAATTAAGTTTAGGAGATTGTCAACTGGGTTGTTGAGTCTGTAAATTAATTCTACAAGTAGTGAATTTCATCCCTGGCTTGGTAGCCCCCAGACGTAGGTAGTTAGACCGAACTGGGTGAATAATTCTTTGTGTTGCTTTGTTACTGTTATTGTTGTCCATTGTGCAGAGTGTGTTGTTGTGACATCGCACCTTAACATCACACGTATGATACCAGAATTTCAATTGGTATCAGAGCAGGCATCCTGTCTATCTCTGGGTGAGATCTAGGGAAGTTACTTTCTGGTGTAAAGATGGACAAAGAAGTCGGAGGATTCGTCAACAGACCCCCTATTTTGGATGGATTCAATTATGATTATTGGAAGCCAAGGATGACTACCTTCTTAAAATCCTTGGAAAGCAGGGCTTGGAAGGCTGTTATTAAAGAATGGAAAGCACCTGTTGTGTGTGAAAAAGATGATGCTGGCAAAGATAAAGAAGGCACCTCAAAGCCAAAGCCTGAAGAAGAATAGACCAAGGAAGAAGATGAGCTTGCCCTTGGAAATTCCAAAGCCTTAAATGCAATTTTCAATGGAGTGGATAAGAATATTTTTAGGTTAATCAATACCTGTGAGGTTGCTAAGGAAGCGTGGGATATTTTACAGGCTACACATGAAGGAACATCTAGAGTTAAGATGTCAAGACTTCAGCTTTTAACATCAAAATTTGAAGGCCTGAAGATGAAGGAAGATGAGACTATTCATGACTTCCACATGAATGTTCTGGAGCTGGCTAATGCATCTAGTGCTCTTGGAGAGAAAATGTCTGAAGAAAAGCTTGTAAGGAAGATTCTTAGGTCCCTTCCTAAGAGGTACAAGATAAAGGTGACTGTTATTGAAGAAGCTCAAGACATCAGCAAGATGAGAGTAGATGAGCTCATTGGATCTCTTCAAACTTTTGAGCTTGGGTTGAATGAAGAAGAACCAGAAAAGAAGCCAAAGAGTATAGCCTTGGTGTCAAATGATGCAGAAGCTAAGGAAGTCAAAGATTCTCAGGAAGATTTGTCTCAAGCCATTGCAATATTGGGAAGGCAGTTCAACAAAGTGTTAAAAAGATGGAACAATAACTACAAGCCTAGTGTCAAGAACAGCTCTTCTGACATCAGCAAGCCAAAAGAGAAAGATGAAGAGAAGACTGCCCAGGATAGAGGTGTTCAGTGCTTTGAATGTGAAGGGTATGGACATGTCAAGAAAGAATGTCCCGCATTCTTGAAGAAGCAGAAGAAGGGCATGTCAGTTTCCTGTCTAAATCTGATAGTGAAAGTGAAGGTGAGTCAGCCAGGCATGTTAGAGCCTTAACAGGAACTGTTGTGTCTGATGATGATAGTGATGGGGAAATAACTTATGAGGAGTTAGCTTCTACTTATCGAGAGCTGTGTTTAAGAAGTGCTGAGATTTGTCAAGAAAACAAGTGTCACAAGCAACAGATTGCTCAGCTTGAAAATGAAAAGGCTGATCGGGAAAACGAAGTTGTACTAGTTAAGTCTCAACTGGATCAGATGACAAAATTCGTTAGGATGATGAACAGTGGTACTGCTAATCTTGATAAGATTCTTCAGTCAGAGAAAGCTGCTGGAGATAAATTAGGTATAGAATATGTGGCCAGCACTTCAGGAACAAAAAGGGAGATGTCTCAACCTGTGTCTCAACATCAACCTAAGAGACAGGGTCCTACCCCAAAGAAGGTTGTTCAGCCCCAGAATGTTGAGAAGAAGAATGGTCCTCATCAGAGAAAGATGCAACCCCAAGGAGTCAGTCAGCATATGCCTCCCCAATATCACAAGAGCTTGGAGGCTGTTGGGACCAATCAGAACAGGTTTCATCATCAGGGTAACTGGGATGGAAATGAATTCAACAAGGCTGTGCCTTATCACTATGGAAGAAGGAAGCCTCATCACCATAGAAGACAGCCTAAGAGACAGCATCATCAGTACAGGAGAAGACAATTCAACTATGGAATAAGGAGACAACACTATGGGTGACAGCCACATCATTATCAAAGTGGAAGAAGATTTAACCACTTTAGAAATGACAGAGTCAGATGCTTCTATTGTGGCAGGATTGGACATATGCAGTCCTCGTGCTTCAAGCTTCACGGTTATCCTAATTCTGCTCCTCAACCCAAACAGAAAGAGGTAAGGCTTAAGGTGATGAAGCAATGGATCCCTAAAGTTACCAGCTTGATAGCTCACACTTCCTTAAGGGTTTCTACCAAAGATGACTAGTATTTTGACAATGGGTGTTCAAGACACATGACTGGAGTAAAGAATCTGCTTGTTGATGTGAAACCTCACTCTTCAGGCTATGTTACATTTGGTGATGGGATCAAAGGAGAGATAAAGGGGATTGGTAAACTAAACTGTGCTAGTGCTCCCAGACTGGAGAATGTTCTTCTTGTTAAAGGACTAACAGCAAATTTGATTAGTATTAGTCAACTTTGTGATCAAGGATTCAAAGTAGACTTCACAAAGTCCGAATGTATGGTCAAAGATGACAAAGGAGAAGTCATTATGAAGGGAGCCAGGTCTAAGGACAATTGTTATCTTTGGGTGCCTCAAAACTCAAATTCCTCCACGTGTGTGCTTGCTAAAGAAGATGATGTCAAAATCTGGAATCAGAATTTGGGACATCTTCACCTAAAGGGAATGAAGAGAATTATCTCCTCAGAAGCAGTCAGAGGGATTCCCAAACTTAGTATTGAGGAAGGAAAGGTGTGTGGAGACTGTCAAATGGGAAAGCAGACAAAGATGTCTCATCCGAAGCTTCAACATGACACCGCCTCCAAGGTATTGGAACTCCTTCATATGGATTTGATGGGACCTATGCAGGTTGAAAGTCTGGGTGGAAAGAAATATGCTTATGTAGTTGTGGATGACTATTCAAGATACACCTGGGTGAATTTCATCAAAGAAAAATCTAAGGTGTTTAATGTCTTTAAAGAGCTCTGTCAAAGACTCCAAAGAGAAAAGGAGAGTAAGGTCATCAGAATAAGAAGTGATCATGGAAGAGAGTTTGAGAATAGCAAGTTTGAAGAATTTTGCTCGGCTGAAGGTATAAGTCATGAGTTTTCATCGCCTATCACCCCTCAGCAAAATGGAGTTGTTGAGAGGAAGAACAGAACTATACAAGAGTCGGCTAGAGCAACGATTCATGCCAAGAAACTTCCTTATCACTTCTGGGCTGAAGCCATGAACACTGCCTGCTACATTCACAACAGGGTTACCCTAAGAAGAGGCACTTCATCCACTCTATATGAACTATGGAAGGGAAGAAAACCTAATGTTAAGTACTTCCATGTTTTTGGTAGTAGATGTTACATTCTGGCAGATAGAGAGCAGAGAAGGAAATTGGATTCCAAAAGTGATGAAGGAATATTTTTGGGGTACTCCATCAATAGCAGAGCATATAGAGTCTTCAACTCCAAGACCAAAGTAATGATGGAGTCAATCAATGTTGTGATTGATGATGAAGATAAGCAGGAAGTTGAGGATGTCATAGAAGATGTTGGAACATCAGCTGATGAAGTTTCTGTAGAAGTTGAAGAGAGAAATCCATCTCCTGCTGCTGCTAATACTGAGCCTGAGCAACCTCAGAAAGATCCCTCTATTAGAATTCAGAAGGATCATCCAAAGGAGCTAATTATAGGTGATCCAAATTCTGGAGTAAGGACTAGGTCAAGAGAAATCATAGCTAGCTCATGCTTTGTATCCAAAATTGAGCCAAAGAATGTCAAGGAAGCTCTGACAGATGAGTTTTGGATAAATGCTATGCAAGAAGAACTGGAGCAGTTCAGAAGAAATAATGTCTGGGATCTTGTGCCAAGACCAGAAGGGGTGAATGTTATTGGAACAAAGTGGATCTACAAAAACAAGTCTGACGAGCTTGGAGTGGTTACAAGAAACAAAGCGATACTTGTTGCACAAGGCTATACTCAAGTTGAGGGAGTTGACTTTGATGAGACGTTTGCTCCAGTAGAATCCACCAGACTACTCTTGGGTGTGGCTTGTAACCTAAGATTCAAGCTATTCCAAATGGACGTGAAGAGTGCTTTTCTGAATGGCTATCTGAATGAAGAAGTCTATGTAGATCAACCTAAAGGATTCACTGATCCAAACTTCCCCAATCATGTGCTCAAACTGAGGAAAGCGCTGTATGGCTTGAAACAAGCTCCAAAGGCCTGGTATGAGAGGCTGACAGAATTCTTAGCAGCAAATGGATACAGAAAATGAGGGATTGACAAAACTTTGTTTGTCAAAGAAGAAGGCGGAAAATTAATGGTAGCCCAAATCTATGTGGATGACATAGTATTTGGGGGAATGTCAGACGCTATGGTGAAACAGTTTGTTCAACAAATGCAATTTGAATTTGAAATGAGTTTGGTTGGAGAACTTAGCTACTTTCTTGGACTACAAGTCCGACAAATGGAGGACTCCATCTTTATTTCTCAAAGCAAATATGCTAAGAGCATAGTAAAGAAATTTGGCCTGGATAATGCCAATCACAAAAGGACACCTGCTCCTACTCATTTGAAGCTATCCAAGGATGAAAATGGAGTGAGTGTGGACCCAAGCTTGTACAGAAGTATGATTGGTAGTTTACTGTATCTCACAGCAAGCAGACCTGACATTTCCTTTGCTTTGGGAGTGTGTGCCAGATATCAATCTGATCCTAAGGTGAGTCACTTGAATCAAGTAAAGAGGATTATGAAATATGTGAATGGCACAAGTGACTACGGGATGCTATATAGTCATGATTCTGGGACTGATTTAAGAGGATACTGTGATGCTGATTGGGCTGGAAGTATAGATGATAGGAAAAGCACTTCAGGAGGTTGTTTCTTTCAAGGGAATAATCTGATTTCCTGGTTCAGTAAGAAGCAGAATTGTGTATCTCTCTCAACTGCTGAAGCTGAGTATATAGCAGCAGGAAGTAGTTATTCTCAGCTAGTCTGGATGAAGCAGATGTTGAGTGAATACAATGTCAAACAAGATGTTATGACACTATACTGTGATAATTTGAGTGCCATTAATATATCTAAAAATCCTATACAGCATAGTAGGACAAAGCACATAGACATAAGGCATCACTTCATAAGGGATCTGGTTGAAGACAAAATTGTTACCTTGGAGCATGTAGCCACAGATAACCAGCTGGCTGACATATTCACTAAAGCCTTAGATCCAAACCAATTTGAATGGTTGAGAAGCAAATTGGGAATCTGTGTTTATGAAGACTAAATGTGCTAGAAAGGGGTTGTGGGCAGTTGGAGTTATTTTTGAAAATGTTTAGTCAACTGCCAGGTGAAGGTTGTCAAATTGTGGCTAAAAAGGGGGAGAAATAGCCAAGAGAAGATTGGAGTATCAAAGAATTCCAAATGCTGCTAATGTGATGCAGATATTAAGGGGGAGTAATTGACAGCTGCTATACTGGTTGTTGCATTGAGGGGGAGTGCTCATCGCTGCTAATAATGTAATATGTGCAGCTGTTTGAAGATTGTAGCTGTTTTGCAGCATAATGATATATGCTGAAGTTTTTATGTGAGCAGCAGAGTTTTGTGAAGAAAAGATGTTGCTGCTGATGATGCTGCTTGGAGTTTCAAGATTATTGATTGAAGTTTTTCCGCTGCTAAAGTCTCTGAAGGTGCAGAGTGTAGAGATTATTTTAGCCAAAATTAGCCAAAGGGGGAGATTGTTAGTTCTTGGATTGGCTGGAATTTTGGTAAAACAAAGTATATTCAATGTTGATGTCAAGGTGCTGATGTTGCAACATTGAGATTTAACACTGGGTTGTGTTAAGTATTTATTTGCTGAAGTTGGATGTCTGATGTCACATAGACGATGTTGTGACATTAGATCTACAGAATTAATAACATCAGGTTGTGATGTTGTTAGGGTTTGCGTGTTAGCTGGAATTGTGGAGAGCAAGCTGTCTCATTGGATGCGAATATCTTGGGATAGATATTTTCTGCTGCATAGGAGATTTGGTGCAGATTTGTAGGAGATTTAAAAGGTTGAAGATTTAAAAAGATTTTAGGAGAAAATCTATTTTAAATATTCAGTTTTAAATAACAAATCTGGCGAGATTTTGTAGCAGGTCCAAGACCAATTCAAGGAGCTATATAAAGCGCACCAGTACTAGAGAAAAGTGACGAAGAAAGTGAGCCAAAGACTGAGAGACGTTTTGTGTCTTCATGCATGTTTTGTAAACCATTCTAGTGTGAATTGGTATTATTGTTTTGAGTTGTTCTTGATCAAAGATGTGAAGCAGAATCAAGTAGTGGTATTCAAAGTGTGTGATCTTTGAAGAGTTTTAGGGATTGAGTAGTGTTCTCATATCTAAGTGGGTTCTTAGGTAGAAAGTCACTAGTAGGAATTAAGTTTAGGAGATTGTCAACTGGGTTGTTGAGTCTGTAAATTAATTCTACAAGTAGTGAATTTCATCCTTGGCTTGGTAGCCCCCAGACGTAGGTAGTTAGACCGAACTGGGTGAACAATTCTTTGTGTTGCTTTGTTACTGTTATTGCTGTCTATTGTGCAGAGTGTGTTATTGTGACATCGCACCTTAACATCACACGTCTGATACCAGAAGTTCAAGCTTGCTTCTTAGAAAGGTTCATTATTATCCTTTGTCGGCCGAGTTAAACTTGTTAAATCCACCGTTCATAGTATGCTCATCCACTTCATGTCTATCTATGTGTGGCCAATGTCGTTTCTTCGTGATTTGGAGAGGGCAGTCCGTAATTTCATATGGAGTGGTGATATTTTTAAAAAGAAAACGGTCACAGTGTCTCGGAAATCTATTTGCAAGCCGCTTTCGGAGGGCGGTCTTGGTATTAGATCTTTGGTGGATCTCAATGAGGCCACTAATCTTAAGCTTGGTTGGGACCTCCTTAATTCGAACGAGCCTTGGGCTATTCTGCTCCGGTTGAGGGTTATGCGAAACCGTTGTTTCATTAAGCACCACATTTATTCTTAGATTTGGTCTACTGTTAAAAATGAGATTCATTTGATTCATTACAATTCTTCTTGGATTCTTGGTAATGGTAATTCCATTAATTTCTGGTTTGATTCTTGGTGCGACGATCCATTGGCTTCGAGTTTTAACTCTAATTTGTTGGTGGAGGACTGTCCTGTTAGTGTTTTCATATGCAATCAGCAATGGGATTTCTCTAACAGTAGCGTTCAGATTCCTATTTCCATTCAAGACAGAATTTGGCAGTGTCACATTCCCTTTGATCTTCGCCCGGACAAACATATTTGGTTGCCTTCTTCTTCGGGGGATCTTTCTTTGAAAGAGGCTTATGAGTTTAAGCGTGTTCTGGGGGCCCGTAATGAGTGGTGGCTATTAGATTATAGGGCTTACTTTATGGGCTTCTTTGTATTGGCCGGGTTATTAGTTTACCGTTGGGCTTTCTTTTTCTTTATATTAGTCTAGGTTTTGTATTATTGGATTGGAACTGAATGTTTTCATTCTATGCATAATAATCATTTTTTAATTTCACTTTCCCTCCTTTCCGTTTTATCTTCTGCTACGCATTCATGTCATCTTCTCCAATGGATTCTCCAATGCATTCTATATTGTAATATGGTATCAGTTGATAAACCCTAAATCTTCCGCTTCATATTCCGTCTTTTCCTTTTTTGGTTTCTTCTTTCTTCCCATTCCATGGCTTCCGATGATGACAAACGTCCTAAATACGATCCCAAATCGAAACCGAAAGATCCAGCCTCTGACCCTAGAAACCCTTACTATCTTCATCCTGGAGAGATCCCAGGAGCCACCATTGTTGCTCCTCCCCTTGACGAAAACAATTATCATAACTGGAGCAAATCCATGAAACGCGCGTTGACCTCCAAGAACAAGATTTCATTCATCAATGGTTCTCTTCCAAAACCCCCTTCATCTGACCCACATCATGAACTTTGGGAGCGTGCCAACAGCATGGTGCTTTCTTGGATCAATCGCACTTTTTCTCCGCAAATCGCTCAATCAACAATTTGTTTTGACTCTGCATTCGATCTCTGGGAAGATCTTCGGGAGCGTTTTACCAAAGGTAATCACTTTCGATTCTCTGATTTACTCCGTGATCTTCATTCAATTCAACAAGGTGATCGTTCCTTATCCACATATTTCACCGATCTCAACATTTTATGGGATGAGTTAGAGGATTTACGCCCCACAACTTCCTGTTCTTGTCAAATACCCTGTACTTGTAACCTTTCCAAAGTTGTGCATAGTTTCAAACACATGGAATACGTTTCTTGTTTTTTGAAAGGCCTCAATGACAATTACAGCAATATCAGAACTCAAATCTTGCTCCTTGATCCCCTTCCTCCCATAAGCCGTGTTTACTCCCTCATTGCATAACAACAAATCACCCCTATCTCTCCGATCCCCACCAATTCTACCATTCTGTATGCTGGAAAAGACAATAATAAATCAAAGGCTCGCAATACATCCAAATCTTCAATGGTTTGCACACATTGCAGCAAAACCAATCATACTATAGAAACATGCTACTTCAAACATGGATTTCCTCCTGGCTATCGCACCAGAAATTCCAAGCATGCAACTTCAGATTCCAAGTCTACATCCAATACTGAAGCCATGTCTAACATCTCCAAGGAGGACTATCAGCACCTCTTGCATCTTCTGCAACATTCCAAGAAGGACCAGCAGAGTCACAAGAATGAAAAGGCCACAACCAATGACACAGCCATGATTTCAGGTATGGTTAATAAAGGTAGTTTTCTTAACACTTCTTATGATTGGATATTAGATTCTGGGGCTTCTCACCATGTATGTCCACATATACAATGTTTCTCTGATTTAACTGTCATATCCCTTGTTTCTATACATTTACCTAATGGCAATTCCATGTATGCTCATTACTCTGGCACCATCATTTTAGATTCCATTCTTAGTTTACATGATGTTCTTTTTATTCCTACTTTTAAATTCAGTCTAATTTCTATAGCCAAACTCTGTCACACATCACACTATAGTATCCATTTCTCACACAATTCCTGTTATATACAGGATGTGTCTACCAAGCAGACGATTGGTGTAACACCCATCTACCCCACAAACAATTTTTATAGAAATAATTCATATTATCAGAGTAACATCAATGAGAAGGGTGCCACATAAATTCCAAACATCATTTAATAATCATTATCCTGTCCCGTAACACGGGTTATCCAATCACCATTAACATAAATTGACAACTTCGCAGCGGAATCAAACTTTTAAAATTTAAATCAATAAAATGCTTCATAAGGAAATGTATCCAATCAAAATAACATCAACAATATGAAACTTCCAACATAAACCAAAAGAACACGAGGTTCACGAACAATTCCCAACCCGATGTTACATGACACAAAGCAGGACACCTCTAAACCCTATTAAGAACCACGATAAGCGAAACACTCCAAGGCTACATCCTCCAGCACCGCAACCTACTCTTGATCATATGCAAGTTACCCACATAAGAGGCACCGTTTCCAAGCAGGCAGGGTGAGAAATCACAATCCATTATAATAATATATTGACATGGAAAATAAACAGAGTAAGCAACAACAACGTCATAGCATCATCAAAATCTTCACAACCCAATCACATTTACACCATTCATATGCAATGTCAACTATATTGAAATGCAAAGGATGCATGTGGTACCGGTTCAACGTGGATGGACACTTGGCCATCAACCCTCCAAAAGGAGCACAACGTAATCAACATATCACTTCAATCCGCACAATGGGATTGAAGCTACCAATAGGCCGAAGCCCCAACATAAAAATGCTATGAAATGCAATGATGCTAATTCTCCTCAATTCATCAATTATCAACATGTGCATCATTCATTTCACATTCAACAAATAATAGTCATACAATCATGTTTTATCATCCATACGGAAGCAAAACAACAAGACAGCAAAAATCAGCAAGAGAAAAACATCAAAACAGCAGAAACGGCAAAAACAGTTGCCTGACACGAGCGCCCGTGTCCTGTGACACGGCCCGTGTCAGAAGACCTGCACGAAAACCCAAAACAGAAAATTTTCAGCAGAAACAGAGGCCTGACACGGCCGCCCGTGTCCCGTGACACGGCCCGTGTCTGAAGACCTGTAGCAAAAGTTTTTAATTTCCCCAACCAGTAAGCTGACACGGGTGCCCGTGTTAGGATGCGACAAAACCCCATTTTCCCAAAAAGTGATTTTTTCTGCATTTTTTATTCCCATTACCCCAAAATCAGTGTTCCACACGAAATTTGATCAAAAATACTCACAAAACACACATATAGCAATACATACCAATAAAATTCATCATACTTTCATCAAATTACTCATTCTACATCAACAATCATCAAAATCAACACAAATCCTACAATCCTTAATCTATTCATCTCCAATTCCTATAAAATCATAATAAACCGTGAAAACTCCCCATACCTTAGAGAAATTAGTAGCTTCCTCCTCCTCTAAGATTCCTCAGCAATCTCTACGTCGTAGTGCTCTTCTCCTTCTCTTCCTCTATTTTCTTCACAAAACACGATAAGTTAGAATTGATCGGTCTTCTCCTCTTTAGACAAAATATTCCAGTTTATGAACTTCCAACTCTATCTTCACCCTTTTTCCTTTATGACCACCTTGTCCTTTTCTTATTATTTTTATTAATAATAATAATAGTATAAATAATACATTAATTATTTATTCTATTAAATTATTTAAAAATACTCTTTTTGATCCAAAATTCTCCGAAATTACCAAAACTTCCCAATCCCTTCTAAATTAATTAAATAAATAAATACATGATTAATTTAGATTTTTCGGGGCGTTACAACTCTCCCCTACTTCAAGAATTTTCGTCCTCGAAAATTTACCTGATTCGAATAACTCGGGGTAGGGTTCCTTCATCTTGCTTTCCAGCTCCCAAGTCATGCTTTCTCCGGCAGCTCCCAGCCAGACAACTTTCACCAACGTAATCTCTTTGCCTCTTAGAGTCTTCATCTCACGCTCCGCAATTCGTACAGGCATCGTTTCCACAGTAAGATTATCCCGTACTTGTACATCATCCATATGAATCACATGAGACGGATCTGGAACATACTTCCGGAGTTGTGACACATGAAACACATCATGTAAATTCGACAAATTAGGCGGCAACGCCACTCTATAAGCTACGGACCAATAAAATGAGGAGTAAGCTTCTTAGACTTCAAGGCACGCCCAACACCTGTCACCGGCGTAACTCTCAAAAACACATGGTCACCGGCTTGAAATTCCAAATCCTTTCTTCGCTTGTCATGATAACTCTTCTGCCTACTTTGAGAAGATTTCATCTTTTCTCGAATTAACTTCACCTTTTCAGTAGTCTCTCGAACAATTTCAGGTCCAAGCACTACACTTTCTCCAGATTCGTGCCAACATAAAGGAGTCCTACATCTCCGACCATATAATGCTTCAAAAGGAGCCATCCCAATACTAGAATGGAAACTGTTATTATAAGTGAACTCGATTAACGGTAGATAAGTATCCCATGAACCACCTTGTTCAAGAACACATGCTCTCAACAAATCCTCCAACGACTGAATAGTCCTCTCCGTTTGACCATCCGTCTGAGGGTGATACGCTGAACTCAACCTCAACTTAGAACCCAACGCTTCTTGCAAACCCTTCCAAAAATTAGAAGTAAACCGCGGATCTCTATCCGACACAATACACAAAGGAACACCGTGCAGCTTCACAATTACACGAATATAAATTTTTGCCAACTTCGACACTAGAAAACTGATGTTAATAGGAATAAAATGAGACGACTTCGTAAGCCTATCAACAATCACCCAAATCGAATCGTGTCCTCTTAAAGTATTAGGTAATCTCGTCACAAAGTCCATTGAAATGCTATCCCATTTCCATTCTGGAACTTCTAACGGTTGCATCAACCCAGCAGGCTTCTGATGTTCAACTTTTGACTTCTGACAAGTTAAACATGCATACACAAATCGAGCCACGTCCCGCTTCATACCAGGCCACCAAAATAATTTCTTCAAGTCTTGGTACATCTTTGTAGCTCCCGGATGAATACTCAATTTACTTCTATGACTTTCTTCCAGAATTGCTTTCTTCAACTCTGCATCATCAGGAATACAAATTCGATTTCGGAATCTCAACACGCCTTGCGCATCTAACTTGAAATCACTATTACCAGACTGATCGATTCCAACCATCGAATCTACCAGTTTCACATCTAACTTCTGAGCTTCCTTGATATTATCCAGAAAATCATTATTAATCTTCAGCATTCCCAACATCACACTCTGCGGTGTTACTTCGCAAACTAAGCTCATATCTCTGAATTGTTCAATTAATTCCAATTCCTTAACCATCATTGTCGACATATGCAAAGTCTTCCGACTCCGAGCATCGGCCACAACATTTGCTCTACCCGGATGATAGTTCAAACCGAAATCATAATCTTTTAATAATTCCAACCATCTTCGTTGTCTCATATTCAGTTCCTTCTGATCAAATAAGTACTTTAAACTTTTATGGTCACTAAATACTTCAAATCTAGAACCATAAAGATAATGCCTCCAAATCTTCAGCACAAAAACAACCGCAGCAAGTTCTAAGTCATGTGTAGGATAATTCTTTTCATGAACTCTCAACTGCCTCAACGCATAAGCAACTACCTTGTCATTTTGCATAAGTACACCTCCTAAACCCATTTTAGAAGCATCACAATATACCACAAAAGGTTCTCCTGGTTTAGGTAATGTCAAAATCGGAGCCGACGTCAATCTCTTCTTTAATTCCGCAAAACTTTCTTCACATTGAATGTCCCACACAAAAGCTTTACCTTTACAAGTCAACTTAGTCAACGGGAGTGCTAACTTAGAAAATCCTTCGATAAATCTTCGTTAATAACCGGCTAGTCCCAAAATGCTTCTAATCTCGGTAGCCGAATTTGGAGTTTCCCATTGTAACACAGCATCTACTTTAGATGGATCCACCGCAACGCCACTACCTGAAATGACATGACCGAGAAAACTAACCTCCTTTAACCAAAATTCACATTTGGACAGCTTTGCATATAACTTCTTTTCCTTCAAGACTTGCAACACTAGTCTCAAGTGTTCTGCATGCTCTTCCTCCGATTTAGAGTAAATTAATATATCATCAATAAACACCACCATAAACTGATCCAAATAAGTATGAAAGATATGGTTCATGTACTCCATGAATACTCCCGGCGCATTAGTAACACCGAAAGGCATCACCGAATACTCATAATGTCCATAACGCGTTCTGAAGGCCGTCTTCTGAATATCTTCATCCTTTACTTTAATCTGATGATATCCTGACCTTAAATCAATCTTGCTAAACACACGAGCACCCACCAATTGATCCATCAAATCATCTATTCTCGGGAGCGGATACTTGTTCTTAATCGTCACTTTATTTAGTTGTCTATAATCAACATAGAGCCTCATACTTCCATCTTTCTTCTTTACTAACAACACTGGAGCTCCCCACAGCGATACACTTGGCCTCACAAATTTCTTTTCAAGTAACTCCTCCAATTATTTCTTTAATTCCGACAATTCAGATGCAGACATCCTGTATGGTGCCGTAGAAACAGGTCTGGTACCAGGTACAAGGTCAATTGCAAACTCAACTTCTCTTTCTGGAGGCACATCAGGAATTTCATCAGGGAAAACTTCAGGAAATTCACACACCACTTGCAACTCCTCAATTACAGCTCGGCTCTCAACAGATAACGACGCCATCACTGAGAACATCTGAGCTCCTTCTTGCATTAACTGTTGTAACTGTTTAAAAGACAACAAACTAGCTCCTTCCTCTTCAGCTGTAGAAAATCTCACTGACTTGTTATAACAATTGATATGAACATAGTTATATTCTAACCAGTTCATTCCCAAGATTACATCCATCCCAGATAACGGTAAACACACCAAATCAACAGTAAAGTCCCTGTCGAAGATCGTCAAGGGACACTTTAAATACACCAGAGAAGTAGTCACCGATCCCTTAGCCGGAATCTCGATGACCATTTCTCCATTCATAGAAGACAACACAAGACCCAATCTTTCAACGCATTTAGCAGCAATAAAGCAATGAGTAGCACCAGTGTCAATCATAGTAATTAAAGGAGTATTATTAATGAAACAAGTACCTCTGATGAGTCTGTCCTCGGTAGTGGTCTGAGTCCCAGCCAAAGCGAATACTTTCCCACCGGTTTGCGCCTTCTTCGGTTTCTGACACTGACTACTAATGTGTCCTTCTTCGCCACAGTTGAAACAAATCACCTCTTTATGCTTGCACTCATATATGGCATGCCCAGTCTTACCACAACGGAAACACCTCTTCACTTCAGCGGTACACACATTACTCTTATGACCAGTTTTCCCGCATTTGAAACAAGTTATGCTGGCAGGAGCATCTCCCCTACTAGTCCTCTTGCCATCGACCACTTTCTGTTTACATTTTCCAGCTGGAGCATCATAAGGTTTGCCACGATTCTGTTGGTGCTTGTTCTTCCTCTCATTAACGATCTTATAATGAGCATTGTTATCCTCTTCGAAAATTCTGCAACTATCAATCAAATCAGCAAAAATACGAATCTTCTGATATCCAACTGCTTTCTTGATCTCTAGGCGCAACCCACTCTCAAATTTGATGCATTTAGAAAACTCAGCATCCTCATCGTTATAGTGTGGATAGAACTTAGCCAATTCAACAAACTTTGCAGCATAATCAGTAACCGACGTATTTCCTTGCTTCAGCTCAAGAAACTCGATCTGCTTCTTAACCCGAACATCCTCTGGATAATACTTCCTCAGGAACTCCCTTCGGAACACATCCCAAGTGATACCTTCACCTGCAGTTTCCAATCTCTGACGAGACTCTAGCCACTAGTCATCAGCCTCGAATGCTAGCATATGAGTCCCATATCAAACCTTCTGCGCTGGGGTGCAGTCCATCACACGGAAGATTCTCTCTATCTCTTTCAACCAATCCAACGCTCCATCAGGATCATACTTGCCCTTGAAGGTAGGTGGATTCTCCCTCTAAAAAGTTTCCAAACTGCGAGATCCAGCATTCTCGTCGGCGTTCGGCTGATTCTGCAAAGCCTGAGCCATTGCTTCCAACGCAGCAGCAATTGCAGCATCGTTCCTTCCAGCCATCTCAACTTATCACTACAACATAAACAAAAGTTAGTGCTAGTTAACAATCCTAGATTGTCAACAAACTACGACTCGACAACTTGGCCGGACGGACTGACCTGCTCTGATACCACTAATGTAACACCCATCTACCCCATAAACAATTTTTAGAGAAATAATTCATATTATCAGAGTAACATCAATGAGAAGGGTGCCACATAAATTCCAAACATCATTTAATAATCATTATCTTGTCCCGTAACACAGGTTATCCAATCACCATTAACATAAATTGACAACTTCGCAGCAGAATCAAACTTTTAAAATTTAAATCAATAAAATGCTTCATAAGGAAATGTATCCAATCAAAATAACATCAACAATATGAAACTTCCAACATAAACCAAAAGAACACGAGGTTCACGAACAATTCCCAACCCGATGTTACATGACACAAAGCAGGACACCTCTAAACCCTACTAAGAACCACGATAAGCGAAACACTCCAAGGCTACATCCTCCAGCACCACAACCTACTCTTGATCATCTGTAATTTACCCACATAAGAGGCAACGTTTCCAAGCAGGCAGGGTGAGAAATCATAATCCATTATAATAATCTATTGACATGGAAAATAAATAGAGTAAGCAACAACAACGTCATAGCATCATCAAAATCTTCACAACCCAATCACATTTACATCATTTATATGCAATGTCAACTATATTGAAATGCAAAGGATGCATGTGGTACCGGTTCAACGTGGATGGACACTTGGCCATCAACCCTCCAAAAGGAGCACACCGTAATCAATGTATCACTTCAATCCGCACAATGGGATTGAAGCTACCAATAGGCCGAAGCCCCAACATAAAAATGCTATGAAATGCAATGATGCTAATTCTCCTCAATTCATCAATTATCAACGTGTGCATCATTCATTTCACATTCAACAAATAATCGTCATACAATCATGTTTTATCATCCATACAGCAGCAAAACAACAAGACAGCAAAAATCAGCAAGAGAAAAACATCAAAACAGCAGAAACGGCAAAAACAGTTGCCTGACACGCCCGCCCGTGTCAGAAGACCTGCACGAAAACCCAAAACAGAAAATTTTCAGCAGAAACAGAGGCCTGACACGGCCGCCCGTGTCCCGTGACACGGCCCGTGTCAAAAGACCTGTAGCAAAAGTTTTTAATTTCCCCAACCAGTAAGCTGACACAGGTGCCCGTGTTGTGTGACACGGCCCGTGTCAGGATGCGACAAAACCCCATTTTCCCAAAAAGTGATTTTTTCTGCATTTTTTTATTCCCATTACCCCAAAATTAGTGTTCCACACGAAATTTGATCAAACATACTCACAAAACACACATATAGCAATACATACCAATCAAATTCATCATACTTTCATCAAATTACTCATTCTACATCAACAATCATCAAAATCAACACAATTTCTACAATCCTAAATCTATTCGTCTCCAATTCCTATAAAATCATAATAAACCGTGAAAACTCCCCATACCTTAGAGAAATTAGTAGCTTCCTCCTCCTCTAAGATTCCTCAGCAATCTCTACGTCGTAGTGCTCTTCTCCTTCTCTTCCTCTATTTTCTTCACAAAACACGATAAGTTAGAATTGATCGGTCTTCTCCTCTTTAGACAAAATATTCCAGTTTATGAACTTCCAACTCTATCCTCACCCTTTTTCCTTTATGACCACCTTGTCCTTTTCTTATTATTTTTATTAATAATAATAATAGTATAAATAATACATTAATTATTTATTCTATTAAATTATTTAAAAATACTCTTTTTGATCCAAAATTCTCCGAAATTACCAAAACTTCCCAATCCCTTCTAAATTAATTAAATAAATAAATACATGATTAATTTAGATTTTTCGGGGCGTTACAACTCTCCCCTACTTCAAGAATTTTCGTCCTCGAAAATTTACCTGATTCGAATAACTCAGGGTAGGGTTCCTTCATCTTGCTTTCCAGCTCCCAAGTCATGCTTTCTCCGGCAGCTCCCAGCCAGACAACTTTCACCAACGTAATCTCTTTGCCTCTTAGAGTCTTCATCTCACGCTCCGCAATTCGTACAGGCATCGTTTCCACAGTAAGATTATCCCGTACTTGTACATCATCCATATGAATCACATGAGACGGATCTGGAACATACTTCCGGAGTTGTGACACATGAAACACATCATGTAAATTCGACAAATTAGGCGGCAACGCCACTCTATAAGCTACGGACCAATAAAATGAGGAGTATGCTTCTTAGACTTCAAGGCACGCCCAACACCTGTCACCGGCGTAACTCTCAAAAACACGTGGTCACCGGCTTGAAATTCCAAATCCTTTCTTCGCTTGTCATGATAACTCTTCTGCCTACTTTGAGAAGATTTCATCTTTTCTCGGATTAACTTCACCTTCTCAGTAGTCTCTCGAACAATTTCAGGTCCAAGCACTACACTTTCTCCAGATTCGTGCCAACATAAAGGAGTCCTACATCTCCGACCATATAATGCTTCAAAAGGAGCCATCCCAATACTAGAATGGAAACTGTTATTATAAGTGAACTCGATTAACAGTAGATAAGTATCCCATGAACCACCTTGTTCAAGAACACATGCTCTCAACAAATCCTCCAACGACTGAATAGTCCTCTCCGTTTGACCATCCGTCTGAGGGTGATACGCTGAACTCAACCTCAACTTAGAACCCAACGCTTCTTGCAAACCCTTCCAAAAATTAGAAGTAAACCGCGGATCTCTATCCGACACAATACACAAAGGAACACCGTGCAGCTTCACAATTACACGAATATAAATTTTCGCCAACTTCGACACTGGAAAACTGATGTTAATAGGAATAAAATGATACGACTTCATAAGCCTATCAACAATCACCCAAATCGAATCGTGTCCTCTTAAAGTATTAGGCAATCCCGTCACAAAGTCCATTGAAATGCTATCCCATTTCCATTCTGGAACTTCTAACGATTGCATCAACCCAGCAGGCTTCTGATGTTCAACTATTGACTTCTGACAAGTTAAACATGCATACACAAATCGAGCCACGTCCCGCTTCATACCAGGCCACCAAAATAATTTCTTCAAGTCTTGGTACATCTTTGTAGCTCCCGGATGAATACTCAATTTACTTCTATGACTTTCTTCTAGAATTGCTTTCTTCAACTCTGCATCATCAGAAATACAAATTCGATTTCGAAATCTCAACACGCCTTGCGCATCTAACTTGAAATCACTATTACCAGACTGATCGATTCCAACCATCGAATCTACCAGTTTCACATCTAACTTCTGAGCTTCCTTGATATTATCCAGAAAATCATTATTAATCTGCAGCATTCCCAACATCACACTCTGTGGTGTTACTTCGCAAACTAAGCTCATATCTCTGAATTGTTCAATTAATTCCAATTCCTTAACCATCATTGTCGACATATGCAAAGTCTTCCGACTCAAAGCGTCGGCCACAACATTAGCTTTACCCGGATGATAGTTCAAACCGAAATCATAATCTTTTAATAATTCCAACCATCTTCGTTGTCTCATATTCAGTTCCTTCTGATCAAATAAGTACTTTAAACTTTTATGGTCACTAAATACTTCAAATCTAGAACCATAAAGATAATGCCTCCAAATCTTCAGCACAAAAACAACCGCAGCAAGTTCTAAGTCATGTGTAGGATAATTATTTTCATGAACTCTCAACTGCCTCAACGCATAAGCAACTACCTTGTCATTTTGCATAAGTACACCTCCTAAACCCATTTTAGAAGCATCACAATATACCACAAAAGGTTCTCCTGGTTTAGGTAATGTCAAAATCGGAGCCGACGTCAATCTCTTCTTTAATTCTGCAAAACTTTCTTCACATTGAATGTCCCACACAAAAGCTTTACCTTTACAAGTCAACTTAGTCAACGGGAGTGCTAACTTAGAAAATCCTTCGATAAATCTTCGTTAATAACCGGCTAGTCCCAAAAAGCTTCTAATCTCGGTAGCCGAATTTAGAGTTTCCCATTGTAACACAGCATCTACTTTAGATGGATCCACCGCAATGCCACTACCTGAAATGACATGACCGAGAAAACTAACCTCCTTTAACCAAAATTCACATTTGGACAACTTTGCATATAACTTCTTTTCCTTCAAGACTTGCAACACTAGTCTCAAGTGTTCTGCATGATCTTCCTCCGATTTAGAGTAAATTAATATATCATCAATAAACACCACCACAAACCGATCCAAATAAGTATGAAAGATACGGTTCATGTACTCCATGAATACTCCCGGCGCATTAGTAACACCGAAAGGCATCACCGAATACTCATAATGTCCATAACGCGTTCTGAAGGCCGTCTTCTGAATATCTTCATCCTTTACTTTAATCTGATGATATCCTGACCTTAAATCAATCTTGCTAAACACACGAGCACCCACCAATTGATCCATCAAATCATCTATTCTCGGGAGCGGATACTTGTTCTTAATCGTCACTTTATTTAGTTGTCTATAATCAACACAGAGCCTCATACTTCCATCTTTCTTCTTTACTAACAACACTGGAGCTCCCCACAGCGATACACTTGGCCTCACAAATTTCTTTTCAAGTAACTCCTCCAATTGTTTCTTTAATTCCGACAATTGAGATGCAGACATCCTGTATGGTGCCGTAGAAACAGGTCTGGTACCAGGTATAAGGTCAATTGCAAACTCAACTTCTCTTTCTGGAGGCACATCAGGAATTTCATCAGGGAAAACTTCAGGAAATTCACACACCACTTGCAACTCCTCAATTACAGCTCGGCTCTCAACAGATAACGACGCCATCACTGAGAACATCTGAGCTCCTTCTTGCATCAACTGTTGTAACTGTTTAAAAGACAACAAACTTGTTCCTTCCTCTTCAGCTGTAGAAAATCTCACTGACTTGTTATAACAATTGATATGAACATAGTTATATTCTAACCAGTTCATTCCCAAGATTACATCCATCCCAGAGAACGGTAAACACACCAAATTAACAGTAAAGTCCCTGTCGAAGATCGTCAAGGGACACTTTAAATACACCAGAGAAGTAGTCACCGATCCCTTAGCCGGAATCTCGATGACCATTTCTCCATTCATAGAAGACAACACAAGACCCAATCTTTCAACGCATTCAGCAGCAATAAAGCAATGAGTAGCACCAGTGTCAATCATAGTAATTAAAGGAGTATTATTAATGAAACAAGTACCTCTGATGAGTCTGTCCTCGGTAGTGGTCTGAGTCCCAGCCAAAGCGAACACCTTCTCACCGGTTTGCGCCTTCTTCGGTTTCTGACACTGACTACTAATGTGTCCTTCTTCGCCACAGTTGAAACAAATCACCTCTTTATGCTTGCACTCATATATGGCATGCCCAGTCTTACCACAACGGAAACACCTCTTCCCTTCAGCGGTACACACATTACTCTTATGACCAGTTTTCCCGCATTTGAAACAAGTTATGCTGGCAGGAGCATCTCCCCTACTAGTCCTCTTGCCATCGACCACTTTCTGTTTACCTTTTCCAGCTGGAGCATCATAAAGTTTGCCACGATTCTGTTGGTGCTTGTTCTTCCTTTCATTAATGATCTTATAATGAGCATTGTTAGCCTCTTCGAAAATTCTGCAACTATCAATCAAATCAGCAAAAATACGAATCTTCTGATATTCAACTACTTTCTTGATCTCTAGGCGCAACCCACTCTCAAATTTGATGCATTTAGAAAACTCAGTATCCTCATCGTTATAGTGCGGATAGAACTTAGCCAATTCAACAAATTTTGCAGCATAATCAGTAACCGACGTATTTCCTTGCTTCAGCTCAAGAAACTCGATCTGCTTCTTACCCCGAACATCCTCTGGATAATACTTCCTCAGGAACTCCCTTCGGAACACATCCCAAGTGATACCTTCACCTGCAGTTTCCAATCTCTGACGAGTCTCTAGCCACCAGTCATCAGCCTCGAATGCTAGCATATGAGTCCCATATCAAACCTTCTGCGTTGGGGTGCAGTCCATCACACGGAAGATTCTCTCTATCTCTTTCTACCAATCCAACGCTCCATCAGGATCATACTTGCCCTTGAAGGTAGGTGGATTCTCCCTCTGAAAAGTTGCCAAGCTGCGAGATCCAGCATTCTCGTCGGCGTTCGGCTGATTCTGCAAAGCCTGAGCCATTGCTTCTAACGCAACAGCAATTGCAGCATCGTTCCTTCCAGCCATCTCAACTTATCACTACAACATAAACAAAAGTTAGTGCTAGTTAACAATCCTAGATTGTCAACAAACTACGACTCGACAACTTGGGCGGACGGACCGACCTGCTCTGATACCACTAATGTAACACCCATCTACCCCATAAACAATTTTTAGAGAAATAATTCATATTATCAGAGTAACATCAATGAGAAGGGTGCCACATAAATTCCAAACATCATTTAATAATCATTATCTTGTCCCGTAACACGGGTTATCCAATCACCATTAACATAAATTGACAACTTCGCAGCAGAATCAAACTTTTAAAATTTAAATCAATAAAATGCTTCATAAGGAAATGTATCCAATCAAAATAACATCAACAATATGAAACTTCCAACATAAACCAAAAGAACACGAGGTTCACGAACAATTCCCACCCGATGTTACATGACACAAAGCAGGACACCTCTAAACCCTACTAAGAACCACGATAAGCGAAACACTCCAAGGCTACATCCTCCAGCACCACAACCTACTCTTGATCATCTGCAATTTACCCACATAAGAGGCAACGTTTCCAAGCAGGCAGGGTGAGAAATCATAATCCATTATAATAATCTATTGACATGGAAAATAAACAGAGTAAGCAACAACAACGTCATAGCATCATCAAAATCTTCACAACCCAATCACATTTACATCATTCATATGCAATGTCAACTATATTGAAATGCAAAGGATGCATGTGGTACCGGTTCAACATGGATGGACACTTGGCCATCAACCCTCCAAAAGGAGCACAACGTAATCAATGTATCACTTCAATTCGCACAATGGGATTGAAGCTACCAATAGGCCGAAGCCCCAACATAAAAATGCTATGAAATGCAATGATGCTAATTCTCCTCAATTCATCAATTATCAACGTGTGCATCATTCATTTCACATTCAACAAATAATCATCATACAATCATGTTTTATCATCCATACAGCAGCAAAACAACAAGACAGCAAAAATCAGCAAGAGAAAAACATCAAAACAGCAGAAACGGCAAAAACAGTTGCCTGACACGGCCGCCCGTGTCAGAAGACCTGCACGAAAACCCAAAACAGAAAATTTTCAGCAGAAACAGAGGCCTGACACGGCCGCCCGTGTCCCGTGACACGGCCCGTGTCAGAAGACCTGTAGCAAAAGTTTTTAATTTCCCCAACCAGTAAGCTGACACGGGTGCCCGTGTTGTGTGACACGGCCCGTGTCAGGATGCGACAAAACCCCATTTTCCCAAAAAGTGATTTTTTCTGCATTTTTTTATTCCCATTACCCCAAAATCAGTGTTCCACACGAAATTTGATCAAACATACTCACAAAACACACATATAGCAATACATACCAATCAAATTCATCATACTTTCATCAAATTACTCATTCTACATCAACAATCATCAAAATCAACACAATTCCTACAATCCTTAATCTATTCGTCTCCAATTCCTATAAAATCATAATAAACCGTGAAAACTCCCCATACCTTAGAGAAATTAGTAGCTTCCTCCTCCTCTAAGATTCCTCAGCAATCTCTACGTCGTAGTGCTCTTCTCCTTCTCTTCCTCTATTTTCTTCACAAAACACGATAAGTTAGAATTGATCGGTCTTCTCCTCTTTAGACAAAATATTCCAGTTTATGAACTTCCAACTCTATCCTCACCCTTTTTCCTTTATGACCACCTTGTCCTTTTCTTATTATTTTTATTAATAATAATAATAGTATAAATAATACATTAATTATTTATTCTATTAAATTATTTAAAAATACTCTTTTTGATCCAAAATTCTCCGAAATTACCAAAACTTCCCAATCCCTTCTAAATTAATTAAATAAATAAATACATGATTAATTTAGATTTTTCGGGGCGTTACAACTCTCCCCTACTTCAAGAATTTTCGTCCTCGAAAATTTACCTGATTCGAATAACTCAGGGTAGGGTTCCTTCATCTTGCTTTCCAGCTCCCAAGTCATGCTTTCTCCGGCAGCTCCCAGCCAGACAACTTTCACCAACGTAATCTCTTTGCCTCTTAGAGTCTTCATCTCACGCTCCGCAATTCGTACAGGCATCGTTTCCACAGTAAGATTATCCCGTACTTGTACATCATCCATATGAATCACATGAGACGGATCTGGAACATACTTCCGGAGTTGTGACACATGAAACACATCATGTAAATTCGACAAATTAGGCGGCAACGCCACTCTATAAGCTACGGACCAATAAAATGAGGAGTATGCTTCTTAGACTTCAAGGCACGCCCAACACCTGTCACCGGCGTAACTCTCAAAAACACGTGGTCACCGGCTTGAAATTCCAAATCCTTTCTTCGCTTGTCATGATAACTCTTCTGCCTACTTTGAGAAGATTTCATCTTTTCTCGGATTAACTTCACCTTCTCAGTAGTCTCTCGAACAATTTCAGGTCCAAGCACTACACTTTCTCCAGATTCGTGCCAACATAAAGGAGTCCTACATCTCCGACCATATAATGCTTCAAAAGGAGCCATCCCAATACTAGAATGGAAACTGTTATTATAAGTGAACTCGATTAACGGTAGATAAGTATCCCATGAACCACCTTGTTCAAGAACACATGCTCTCAACAAATCCTCCAACGACTGAATAGTCCTCTCCGTTTGACCATCCGTCTGAGGGTGATACGCTGAACTCAACCTCAACTTAGAACCCAACGCTTCTTGCAAACCCTTCCAAAAATTAGAAGTAAACCGCGGATCTCTATCCGACACAATACACAAAGGAACACCGTGCAGCTTCACAATTACACGAATATAAATTTTCGCCAACTTCGACACTGGAAAACTGATGTTAATAGGAATAAAATGAGACGACTTCATAAGCCTATCAACAATCACCCAAATCGAATCGTGTCCTCTTAAAGTATTAGGTAATCCCGTCACAAAGTCCATTGAAATGCTATCCCATTTCCATTCTGGAACTTCTAACGATTGCATCAACCCAGCAGGCTTCTGATGTTCAACTATTGACTTCTGACAAGTTAAACATGCATACACAAATCGAGCCACGTCCCGCTTCATACCAGGCCACCAAAATAATTTCTTCAAGTCTTGGTACATCTTTGTAGCTCCCGGATGAATACTCAATTTACTTCTATGACTTTCTTCCAGAATTGCTTTCTTCAACTCTGCATCATCAGAAATACAAATTCGATTTCGAAATCTCAACACGCCTTGCGCATCTAACTTGAAATCACTATTACCAGACTGATCGATTCCAACCATCGAATCTACCAGTTTCACATCTAACTTCTGAGCTTCCTTGATATTATCCAGAAAATCATTATTAATCTTCAGCATTCCCAACATCACACTCTGCGGTGTTACTTCGCAAACTAAGCTCATATCTCTGAATTGTTCAATTAATTCCAATTCCTTAACCATCATTGTCGACATATGCAAAGTCTTCCGACTCAGAGCGTCGGCCACAACATTAGCTTTACCCGGATGATAGTTCAAACCGAAATCATAATCTTTTAATAATTCCAACCATCTTCGTTGTCTCATATTCAGTTCCTTTTGATCAAATAAGTACTTTAAACTTTTATGGTCACTAAATACTTCAAATCTAGAACCATAAAGATAATTCCTCCAAATCTTCAGCACAAAAACAACCGCAGCAAGTTCTAAGTCATGTGTAGGATAATTCTTTTCATGAACTCTCAACTGCCTCAACGCATAAGCAACTACCTTGTCATTTTGCATAAGTACACCTCCTAAACCCATTTTAGAAGCATCACAATATACCACAAAAGGTTCTCCTGGTTTAGGTAATGTCAAAATCGGAGCCGACGTCAATCTCTTCTTTAATTCCGCAAAACTTTCTTCACATTAAATGTCCCACACAAAAGCTTTACCTTTACAAGTCAACTTAGTCAACGGGAGTGCTAACTTAGAAAATCCTTCGATAAATCTTCGTTAATAACCGGCTAGTCCCAAAAAGCTTCTAATCTCGGTAGCCGAATTTAGAGTTTCCCATTGTAACACAGCATCTACTTTAGATGGATCCACCGCAACGCCACTACCTGAAATGACATGACCGAGAAAACTAACCTCCTTTAACCAAAATTCACATTTGGACAACTTTGCATATAACTTCTTTTCCTTCAAGACTTGCAACACTAGTCTCAAGTGTTCTGCATGATCTTCCTCCGATTTAGAGTAAATTAATATATCATCAATAAACACCACCACAAACCGATCCAAGTAAGTATGAAAGATACGGTTCATGTACTCCATGAATACTCCCGGCGCATTAGTAACACCGAAAGGCATCACCGAATACTCATAATGTCCATAACGCGTTCTGAAGGCCGTCTTCTGAATATCTTCATCCTTTACTTTAATCTGATGATATCCTGACCTTAAATCAATCTTGCTAAACACACGAGCACCCACCAATTGATCCATCAAATCATCTATTCTCGGGAGCGGATACTTGTTCTTAATCGTCACTTTATTTAGTTGTCTATAATCAACACAGAGCCTCATACTTCCATCTTTCTTCTTTACTAACAACACTGGAGCTCCCCACAGCGATACACTTGGCCTCACAAATTTCTTTTCAAGTAACTCCTCCAATTGTTTCTTTAATTCCGACAATTCAGATGCAGACATCCTGTATGGTGCCGTAGAAACAGGTCTGGTACCAGGTACAAGGTCAATTGCAAACTCAACTTCTCTTTCTGGAGGCACATCAGGAATTTCATCAGGGAAAACTTCAGGAAATTCACACACCACTTGCAACTCCTCAATTACAGCTCGGCTCTCAACAGATAACGACGCCATCACTGAGAACATCTGAGCTCCTTCTTGCATCAACTGTTGTAACTGTTTAAAAGACAACAAACTAGCTCCTTCTTCTTCAGCTGTAGAAAATCTCACTGACTTGTTATAACAATTGATATGAACATAGTTATATTCTAACCAGTTCATTCCCAAGATTACATCCATCTCAGATAACGGTAAACACACCAAATCAACAGTAAAGTCCCTGTCGAAGATCGTCAAGGGACACTTTAAATACACCAGAGAAGTAGTCATCGATCCCTTAGCTGGAATCTCGATGACCATTTCTCCATTCATAGAAGACAACACAAGACCCAATCTTTCAATGCATTCAGCAGCAATAAAGCAATGAGTAGCACCAGTGTCAATCATAGTAATTAAAGGAGTATTATTAATGAAACAAGTACCTCTGATGAGTCTGTCCTCGGCAGTGGTCTGAGTACCAGCCAAAGCGAACACCTTCCCACCGGTTTGCGCCTTCTTCGGTTTCTGACACTGACTACTAATGTGTCCTTCTTCGCCATAGTTGAAACAAATCACCTCTTTATGCTTGCACTCATATATGGCATGCCCAGTCTTACCACAACGGAAACACCTCTTCACTTCAGTGGTACACACATTACTCTTATGACCAGTTTTCCCGCATTTGAAACAAGTTATACTGGAAGGAGCATCTCCCCTACTAGTCCTCTTGCCATCGACCACTTTCTGTTTACCTTTTCCAGCTGGAGCATCATAAAGTTTGCCACGATTCTGTTGGTGCTTGTTCTTCCTCTCATTAATGATCTTATAATAAGCATTGTTATCCTTTTCGAAAATTCTGCAACTATCAATCAAATCAGCAAAAATACGAATCTTCTGATATCCAACTGCTTTCTTGATCTCTAGGCGCAACCCACTCTCAAATTTGATGCATTTAGAAAACTCAGCATCCTCATCGTTATATTGCGGATAGAACTTAGCCAATTCAACAAACTTTGCAGCATAATCAGTAACCGACGTATTTCCTTGCTTCAGCTCAAGAAACTCGATCTGCTTCTTACCCCGAACATCCTCTGGATAATACTTCCTCAGGAACTCCCTTCGGAACACATCCCAAGTGATACCTTCACCTGCAGTTTCCAATCTCTGACGAGTCTCTAGCCACCAGTCATCAGCCTCGAATGCTAGCATATGAGTCCCATATCGAACCTTCTGCGCTGGGGTACAGTCCATCACACGGAAGATTCTCTCTATCTCTTTCAACCAATCCAACGCTCCATCAGGATCATACTTGTCCTTGAAGGTAGGCAGATTCTCCCTCTGAAAAGTTGCCAAACTGCGAGATCCAGCATTCTCGTCGGTGTTCGGCTGATTCTGCAAAGCCTGAGCCATTGCTTCCAACGCATCAGTAATTGCAGCATCGTTCCTTCCAGCCATCTCAACTTATCACTACAACATAAACAAAAGTTAGTGCTACTTAACAATCCTAGATTGTCAACAAACTACGACTCGACAACTTGGCCGGACGGACCGACCTGCTCTGATACCACTAATGTAACACCCATCTACCCCACAAACAATTTTTAGAGAAATAATTCATATTATCAGAGTAACATCAATGAGAAGGGTGCCACATAAATTCCAAACATCATTTAATAATCATTATCATGTCCCGTAACACGGGTTATCCAATCACCATTAACATAAATTGACAACTTCGCAGCAGAATCAAACTTTTAAAATTTAAATCAATAAAATGCTCCATAAGGAAATGTATCAAATCAAAATAACATCAACAATATGAAACTTCCAACATAAACCAAAAGAACACGAGGTTCACGAATAATTCCCAACCCGATGTTACATGACACAAAGCAGGACACCTCTAAACCCTACTAAGAACCACGATAAGCGAAACACTCCAAGGCTACATCCTCCAGCACCGCAACCTACTCTTGATCATCTGCAAGTTACCCACATAAGAGGCAACGTTTCCAAGCAGGCAGGGTGAGAAATCATAATCCATTATAATAATATATTGACATGGAAAATAAACAGCGTAAGCAACAACAACGTCATAGCATCATCAAAATCTTCACAACCCAATCACATTTACATTATTCATATGCAATGTCAACTATATTGAAATGCAAAGGATGCATGTGGTACCGGTTCAATGTGGATGGACACTTGGCCATCAACCCTCCAAAAGGAGCACAACGTAATCAATGTATCACTTCAATCCGCACAATGGGATTGAAGCTACCAATAGGCCGAAGCCCCAACATAAAAATGCTATGAAATGCAATGATGCTAATTCTCCTCAATTCATCAATTATCAACGTGTGCATCATTCATTTCACATTCAACAAATAATCGTCATACAATCATGTTTTATCATCCATACGGCAGCAAAACAACAAGACAGCAAAAATCAGCAAGAGAAAAACATCAAAACAGCAGAAACGGCAAAAACAGTTGCCTGACACGGCCGCCCGTGTCAGAAGACCTGCACGAAAACCCAAAACAAAAAATTTTCAGCAGAAACAGAGGCCTGACACGGCCGCCCGTGTCCCGTGACACGGCCCGTGTCAGAAGACCTGTAGCAAAATTTTTTTATTTCCCCAACCAGTAAGCTGACACGGGGGCCCGTGTTGTGTGACACGGCCCGTGTCAGGATGTGACAAAACCCCATTTTCCCAAAAAGTGATTTTTTCTGCATTTTTTATTCCCATTACCCCAAAATCAGTGTTCCACATGAAATTTGATCAAAAATACTCACAAAACACACATATAGCAATACATACCAATCAAATTCATCATACTTTCATCAAATTACTCATTCTACATCAACAATCATCAAAATCAACACAATTCCTACAATCCTTAATCTATTCGTCTCCAATTCCTATAAAATCATAATAAACCGTGAAAACTCCCCATACCTTAGAGAAATTAGTAGCTTCCTCCTCCTCTAAGATTCCTCAGCAATCTCTACGTCGTAGTGCTCTTCTCCTTCTCTTCCTCTATTTTCTTCACAAAACACGATAAGTTAGAATTGATCGGTCTTCTCCTCTTTAGACAAAATATTCCAGTTTATGAACTTCCAACTCTATCCTCACCCTTTTTCCTTTATGACCACCTTGTCCTTTTCTTATTATTTTTATTAATAATAATAATAGTATAAATAATACATTAATTATTTATTCTATTAAATTATTTAAAAATACTCTTTTTGATCCAAAATTCTCCAAAATTACCAAAACTTCCCAATCCCTTCTAAATTAATTAAATAAATAAATACATGATTAATTTAGATTTTTTGGGGCGTTACAATTGGCCAAGTCACTCCACATAACAATCTTTACATCTTACATAGGACACATATTATTACCTGTCATCATGCTAACCATTGTAATACTATCACTTCCCAGGATTCTAATAGATTAGTTGTTTCCTTATGGCATCATAGATTAGGCCATCCCTCTAATGAGGTGCTACATAATATGTCCAAATCTTTTCCTTTTATCACATTCAATAAAAGTTCTGCTTGCCATACTTGTCATCTATCTAAGCAATCTAAGCTTCCCTTTTCTAATAGTTCTACTATGTCCAATAATTGCTTTGAGTTAGTTCATATGGATATTTGGGGACCTATTTCTACCCCTTCCATGGATGGTATTAAATATTTCTTAACCATAGTTGATGACTTTTCTAAATACACATGGATTTTTTTAATGCATAACAAATCTGAAACGAGGCAACATATACAGAATTTTATATCTTATTGTCAAAATCAATTTTCTTGTACCATTTAGGTTATTAGGAGTGATAATGGACCTAAATTTCTTATGCATTCATATTATGCTAATCATGGAATTTTACACCAAAAGAGTTGTGTGGAAACACCTCAACAAAACTCTATTGTGGAAAGAAAACATAGACACCTAATACAAGTGACTAGATCCCTCTTATTTCAAGCTAACTTACCTAAAGTTTTTTGGTCCTATGCTCTATGTCATGCTACTTATCTCAATAATAGATTATGTACACCTACTTTAGACAATGATACTCCTTATTACAGGTTGTTTAACACTCCTCCATCCTTCCACAACCTTAAAACTTTTGGTTGTCTTGCCTATACCTCCACCCTCACTAGAAATAAAGACAAACTTGACCCTAGGGCATCCAAATGCATTTTTTTAGGATTTACAATGGGAATCAAAGGGTATCTTCTATTTGACCTTCATACTAGATCCATCATTAGTTCTAGGAATACTGTCTTTTATGAACATATATTTCCCTATTTATCTCATTCTCCCATACAACCTAATAAGATCCCATTGCTACTTCTGACCCATCCACCATACCCTTTTTATTTGACATCAATGAACATTTGGATGATTCCCCTCTCCTGAATCTACTCCTGAGCCTCCTCAACCTTCTTTCCTTCCTAATTCACCTCATTCATCCTCTCCTCATACACCCACTATTGACATCACTCCCACTGAAACACCTTTTCCCTCTGATTCTGACAGTGATCAAGAGATTGAACCCATTAGACAGTCCACAAGACTTAAAACTACTCCCACATATTTAAAGGATTATGTTTGTCACACAAATAAATCTTCTCTATATGACATTTCAAAATTTATCTCATACCTGCATCTTGCACCTGCACATCATACTTTTATCAATGTTATTACTGCCACTAGTGATCTTACTTCTTATAAATCTTCCTGTATTCATCCTCATTGGGTACAAGCCATGAAAAATGAACTCAATGCCCTAAATGCTAATCACACTTGGCAACTCACTTCTTTACCTCAAGGTAAGAAACCCATAGGTTGCAAATGGGTGTTTAAAACTAAATTCAATTCTGATGGCACCATAGAAAGACACAAGGCACGGTTAGTTGCTCAAGGTTTCAAACAAATTCAAGGTATTGATTTCTTTAACACCTTTTCTCCTGTTGCTAAACTCACAACTGTAAGGATTCTTCTTGCTCTTGCATCTTCATTAAATTTTTACATTCATCAATTAGATGTTCATAATGCTTTTCTACATGGCAATTTAGATGAAGAGGTTTACATGTCCTTACCTAAGGGAATGACTCCTACTTCACCTAATCAAGTGTGTAGGCTTCTCAAATCGATCTATGGTTTAAAACAATCTAGTAGACAATGGTTTGAAAAGCTCTCCACAGTTTTAACCACTAATAATTTTCGTCAATGTTCTTGTGACCACTCATTGTTCATACATAAGTTACAAGACCAATTCACTTTCATTTTGATTTATGTTGACGACATTCTTATTACAGGTAACAACATGAATATTCTCACTCAAACCAAGCAGCTGCTGCAATAGCATTTCAACATCAAAGACCTTGGCACATTGAAGTATTTCTTGGGCTTGGAGATTGCTCATAACAGCTCTGGTATAAACATCAATCAGCGAAAATATACCCTTGATTTTCTTGCTGCAACTGGCCCCCTTGGCTGCAAGCCAGCCAAAACTCCTATGGCCCGTGACACTCGACTCACCTCCTCTGATGGCTCTCCTATGCAAAATCCCACCAGATATCGAAGATTAATAGGCCAGCTTATCTACCTGCTCAACACTCGTCCCGACATTGTCTATTCTGTTCAACAATTCAGCCAGCACATGAGTGCTCCCACTGATCAACATTTTGCCGCTGCTATACGTGTGTTATGTTATCTGAAATCTTCACTTGGACAAGGCTTGTTTTTCCCTTCTTTAAACACTTTGCAAATCAAGGCATTTTCTGATTTTGATTGGGCCACTTGTCCGGATACTCGCAAGTCGGTCACAGGTTTCTGCATTTATTTAGGAAACTCCTTGATCTCTTGGAAATCGAAGAAACAACCAACCGTTTCCAGAAGTTCAACGGAAGCAGAGTACCGATCCATGGCCTCAACTGTCTGTGAAATCCAATGGATTACTAATCTGCTCAATGACCTTCACATTCCATTCCATAAACCTGCCAACCTTTATTGCGACAATGCCTCTGCTCGACATTTTGCAACAAATTCATCTTTTCATGAGCGCACTAAACACATAGACTTGGATTGTCACTTAGTTCGTGAAAAGCTACAACAAAACCTCTTTCATCTCCTTCCTGTTACATCCCAACAACAACTTGCTGATTTGTTTACTAAGCCTCTTGATACTACTCCTTTTCTTATTAACCGTACTAAGCTTGGCCTTCACACCATATACCCCAAGCTTATGGGGGGTATTAGATTATAGGGCTTACTTTATGGGCTTCTTTGTATTGGGCCGGGTTGTTAGTTTACCGTTGGGCTTTCTTTTTCTTTATATTAGTCTAGGTTTTGTATTATTGGATTGGAACTGAATATTTTCATTCTATGCATAATAATCATTTTTCAATTTCACTTTCCCTCATTTCCGTTTTATCTTCTGCTACGCATTCATGTCATCTTCTCCAATGGATTCTCCAATGCATTCTATATTGTAATAGTGGCTTTGGTTTTGGTCTCAATATATCCCGCCGTCTAAATCGTTTGCGGTTTAACGGTTATTCCGGCATAAACTCCCCACAGATGAATAGCTAAAGAAGATAAGCTTTGTTTTCCCTTCTATTTGCAGTTTGTGCAATCGCTTTGAGGAAACGGATTCGCATTTGTTCTTCATTTGCTCCTATGCGACTTCTTTGTGGTATTGGCTTTGTAAAATTCTGGATTTGCACTTCGACATTCATGATTGGGAGGATGTTTTGAAGCTCTACGAGAGGGGTTGGTCCAAGAAATGTAAGGTTATTTCCAGTGTCGCTTTCATCCTTCTTTTTAATGTTGTCTGGTTGGCTAGAAAATCCATCAGCTTCAAAGATAAATTCATCAGTATTTCTTCTTTTATTTTCTCTATTCTTGCGGACAGTGCTCGGGTCGGAAATAACTTTCCGACGTATGCCTCTATTAATATGCATGATTTTGGGTTGCTTAAGAGATTTAAAGTTAAAATTGAACCTCCTAAAGTGCCCAAGATTCTTGAGGTTCTTTGGAAACCCCCTCCTCCTAATTGGATTAAGATTAACTGTGACGACACTTCAACGGGTAACCCTGGTCCTTGTGCTTGTGGCGGTATTGTTAGGGACTCTGAAGGTAGGTTCCTCGGAGCTTTTGCTCATTTTTTGGGAGATTATAACTCTCTCATTACTGAACTCACTAGTGCGATTCTTGCAATTAAATTCGCTGTTGAGAAGGGTTGGAATTGTTTATGGTTAGAATCAGATTCTATGGCGATGGTTCTTGCTTTCAAAGACCCGTCCTTTGTTCCTTGGCGGATTCGAACCAGATGGATTAATTGTGTTAATAGTAATACTAATTTTTATTTTGTGGCTTCTCATATTTATAGGGAAGAGAATAGCTGCGCTGATTCTCTTGCTAACATAGACCTTTCGGCTAACAATACCATTAGATTTTCTAAGATTCATTCTTTTTTAAGGGCAGATTTTGTAAAGAATATACTGGGTTTGCCTTTCTTTAGGTTCGTTTCTCATTGAGAGGGTTTTGATATAGTCCCCCCTCTCGCTTTTGTACCAGTTTCCCCTTTTTTTTTATATTATCTTATTCAAAAAATAGAGACCGGGACAGTGTTTCATGTCTAACAATTAGAATAGGTAAATGTTAGTTTTATGCAAATTGTTCTATTCCTTCATTAATATTTCATAATATTATTAACATCCTTAGTTTTATTGCATATTGTCTCTATTTTAATTATATTAGTGTCCTCATTTTTAAAGAATTTTTTTTATTATGTTGCATTTTATATCGAGATTTTCTTTTAGTAGTATCAAAGCTTATTTTGAAATCATGTATCAGATAGTTGTTTGTTTTTTATACTTTATATCTTAATTCAATTAAAACATACATATTGAGTTAAATAAAAATAGAGAAATTAAATATTGGCATCATGTTTCGTATAATTTAGATGTGATTATACTTCGTAATCTGACGTTTGTATAATGAAGCAGTGATACTTCAATCATTCATAAATGATACAAATATGATTGATCAGTTTATATATGATATAATTAATTCTGGTGTGACACCATTGTATTTGATATATTGTTTTGTTTCTTTCATTTGATTAGTATAATGATTATTATTCATTAGAATGATCAATGTTTATTCTACTTCAGAATTTGACATTTGTATGTTGAGGCAATGTCATTTCGATTGATCGTATTGAATAATCGATCATTATGTATACATATATATGTATGTATACACACACATATATATATATATATATATATATGTGTGTGTGTGTGTGTGTGTGTGTGTGTGTGCGTGCGCGCGCGTAAATAAAACGATTATTACAAATTAGCCTAAATTTATACCATTTTACAAATAAAGAAAATAATATCATAAATGATTATCACCATTTTAAATCAACCCATAAAAAATTTGTAATTAAAATCGTAACAGACAATTTTTTAAAGGTTAAACATACAATATTTTTAATTTTTTTGTAATTACCATATAATACTTTTAAATTTATGATAGTTACTTCATATCTTAAAGGGAACTTTTGATCTTTCCTTCTTTTCTAATTTTTTTCTTTCCAATACGCTTCTTGAATATTATACGATTTGAACCATAATTCCATCCGTACTCTAATCAATACATAAAATATTTATTATAAAATATATAAAAATATCATTAAAAAAGTAAAAAATGACACGTATCAAAAATTAACTAACTTAAATAAATTAAATAATAAATAAAATTAGAAAAGAAGATGAACAAATGTTTGATATCAATAAAAATAAGGTTCAAATATTCTGCCAAACTATATATTAGAATGTCTTGAAATATACCTCTCAAGAGTTGATTACAGGAAGTCAAACTAAATTTTATAGTTCCACAAACCAAAATAACCAAAATAAGATAGTTGTTTCACATCTTAAATGATACTTTTGATCTTGCCTTTATTTTCAATATTATATGATTTCAACCACCATTTCATATGCACTACTTCAAAATAAATATGTTTAATCAATACATAAAATATTGATTATAAAATATTGTTGCTATAAGGAGTGAAAAGTGATTCTAATTTATAAAGAGTGAAAAGTGATTCTAATTATTCTAATGAGTGTAAAATGAATGAATCGTAGTTATAAATAGAGAAATTCTGAAAAATCATTTTAAGTGCACAAAGGTTAAAAATTGAAGAATGTTTGAATGAATTATTAGTTTACAAACCATTATTTTATTGTGTATATCAATTATAGTTTTAATGACCATTAAAATAATAATTAAATAAATAAAATTAAAATTTATGAGAATTTAAGTTACAAAAGTAAAGAGTTTTGTGAAACGGACAATTCAATATATAATTTATGAAGATAGTAAACTGTTAATGAAGAGTTTTGTGAAACGGACAATTCAATATATAATTTATGAAGATAGTAAAGTGTTAATTAAGAAATAATAAAGATATCATTTTTTCATATTATATTTTTTATCTTATTCTTTTTGCATGAGAGGTACTTTTTACATGATATATATTTAGATATAAATTTTATATTTTAATATTAAAATTTAACTATGAAAATTATAATATAAAATTATTATAAATTTATAATAGTCTTGAATATCATAATTTTTAATCTTAAATTTTCTATTATTTTTATTGAGAAAAAATCAAAATTACTCCACTATAAATTAACAAATAAAAGTGAGAGAGATTAAAATTAGGCATTAATTATATTTGTTTATATAAAAATTGAGATATATCACACTCAATAGTGTTAGAAAATGAAAATTGTTTTAATGAATTTTTAGTGCAAAAAATTAAAAATTTAAAAGTCTTTTAATGAATTTATAGTCTTAAGTTTTCCATTATTTTTATTGTGAAAAACTCAAAATTAATCCACTATAAATTTATGAAAAAGAAATAAATATATTCTAAAATTATATATTAAATTTTGATTTTTATAAGTGTTATTTTTATTTTGTTGATTACCTTATTACTATTTATTTAGTTATTATTTATCATGATACGTACAAAAACTCATTTGATAGACTAATTTTCAAAAACAGTTTTAAAGTTAAAAATAATATTTTTAATTTGAATTTTAAAATTATTGTTTAAAATTAATTTAATGAAAAATATTTTTATTATATTTCTTAACTGTATATAAAATTAAGTATATGATTTAGTCATTAAATAAAATAGAGACAAAATTTATTTTCTTATAATTTTTATAAACTAAGTGCTAAATGATTATTATTATTATTATTATTAGACGTAAGCAATTATGGTTAGAAATAATATGAAATAATCTAAGAAAATGCCACATAAATTATTAGAGATAGGAAAATTGCCACGTAGATAATTAGGGTTAGGATTGTGACTAAAGTTGTCATCATAACAACCTTGGATTTAGATTAAGGAGAAGTAGATAGACGGATAGATTATCGTATTTTGACATATTTAGCATTCACCCCCACCCCTCAATCTTCTTCTTCCCCTAGGGTCTGTTTGGTTCAATCGAGGGGAGGGGAGGGATTTTTATCAGGGGGAGGGGAGGGGAGGGGAGGGGAGGGGAGAAATTTTAAGTACATGTATGTTTGGTTCAAAATATGAAAGGGGAGGGGAGGAGAGACATTTTATTTACAAATATGTTTGGTTCACAGGGAGAGGAGAGGTATTTTAAAATTATTTTACTTTTTTGTCCTTCTAATTTTACCATAAGAATTATAATATTTACCATTTATAATTCATATACAAATTCATTGACAAAATATAAATATTCAATCAGAGAACATCATGAAATTTTTTATAAAAACATAACGATTATAATATATAATTTTAAAAAGATTATCAAATACAATAAAATTTAACAAAAATTATTAAAAACAAAAACATTATGATAATTAAAAAGCAACTTTAAAATATAAAAAATAAAATAAAATAATTTAAACACATATAATAATAACAAAATAAAGATATAAAAATAAATAAAAAATATATAAAAAGAAGATAAAATTTGTTCAAAATAACAATTTTAACATTTTAATAAATTAAATTTACATTTAAATAAATAAATAAGGGGTAAAAATATAAATATAATTATAATTAAAATGAAACACCTCCCCTTCCATTCCCTCCAAATCCCTCTAAATCGGAGGGGAGCAAAAATTAGTTCAGAAGGGATTTTGGTCCCCTCTCTCTATCTCTCATCCCCTTTTAAAATTTGAATCAAACACAAAATCTAATAAATATTCCCTCCCCTCCCCTCCATTTACCCTGACCAAACATACCCTAAAATTATCGATCCAAAGAATGAACCCTTCTACAAGAATAAAAAAAAAAAAGTAAATTGTACAATAGAATGTAATTGATTAAGATATGCTACTTGCTGAAAGTTTATTTTAGGAAGTGGCTATCAATTATTCAATTTTATGTCGATGAATCAAGTCACAACAAGAGTCAGATTATTCATTCATTTGGGTTATGTTCAAGAACGTAGCTTTCTGTTCAATTCACCATTCATTGATCAATGCCCCTTCTGGTCTTCCTTTTTTCATCTCCAACAGGTTTTACTCTTTACTCTTTCCCATTTAACGAGCTTTTAACAGTTGTTAAAATTGATTCAAATGTGATGGTAAAGAAAATGCTAATGTTATGCTTATTAATTATTGGGAAATTCATGGTTAAGTTATTGAATTATTTATAGCTTAGGAACAATTAGACATTTAGTTGGTTCCATGTTTGAAGAGTGATTGGTGATTCTAAATTGATTTTTTCTTTACCAATTTAGGGTTAATATGTGGAGCTCTTTTTTTTAGCATAACTATGTTTAGGGTTAAGTGATTTAATGCAAGGGGAAGAGGTATGCACTATGCATTATTGACTGTAACCAATTCTTTCTGGGGATGGCTGTATAAGACCGAATCCATTCAATTTTTATTTTTCAAGTTTCAATCAATGTTTGAAGAGTTGATTATCTCTCCCAAAAATGTACATGTGAAGCGGTGTATAATTTACTGAGTACTCGGTATAACTCAGACATTCATGTACAAACCAGTGCAGAGAGGGTAACATATTTGAAGAAAAAAAGGATAGAAGTTCACTTTGTTTAGGTGAGAGTGTGAGTGTGAGACTGATGACAGACAGGTTTTTTTCCCACTTTTTTTGAGGAACAATTTGTATATGTTAAAGTTACTCGTATCATATCATCATTTTCTTTATATTTATTTTGTTGCTAAGTTTGAGTTTGAGGGTAAACCGTGTAGCTTTAAATTTGCAGGAGCTGAAGGATTTTAAGAAGTGGAAAGAATTAAACCTCACACTTTTTAGAAAAATGAAAAGCGAGCATCACTAAACTCAAGAAGAATCCAGATAAATGCTACGAAGTTCTATCACTCAACCCAAGTTAGAAGCCAGTGAAAATCATAGAGAAGAATCGTCTAGAAACTTTGACAGTGGAGGCAGTGAGCCTTGAAAATGAGGCCTTGAAGAACAAAAAAAGGAAAGTTTCAAGCTCTAATTTTCAGAATCATCGAGATGTTGCCTTTTATTTGACTTGCACTTTGGATTTTCTGGCACCATTAAGAATTTTGGAGAATATTAAAGCAATTGCAGAGTTCTATTGGCTTGTAGACCTTATAAGTTTTTCACTGCTGAGCATAGCCATAGGCTAGTGAATATATGTAACCAGATATTTAGATTTCATCTTGCTTGCTCCTAGTTGAGTTTAAGAGGCAAGATTCCATTACTCTCTCTTACCATGTAAAATATACAAGCAGTGATGATAAGTTTCTGGAAATTCAATTGTTAAATTTCTTGTTTTTGATGTTATTTCTACTTCAGTATGCGTAAAAGAAAAGAAGAGTCTTCGGACTGCAACTTTGCAAGGTTATTACATTTTGTTTCTGTATATGTGTTGCATTTGCAATGTATTAAGTTCTAGTGTTTATACAAGCATATAGCTCTACATGATTATAAACCTTAGAGACCTAGAGCTTTAATTTTCATGTTATTCCTGGCTGCACACTTTACCAGAAGATTGTTAGTTAAAGTACTTAATCATAATATTGGATGTGGGCTTTAAGTTTCAAACTCTAGCTTGCTACTTCATTATGCAAAAGAGAATTTGCTCTAAGTGAACAAAATCATCCAATCTTTAAGTTTCAGCTATTTGGTGAGGGATGAAATATGGCTTAAAATAAGTGTATCAGAGTCTACAAAGATAAACTATTTATTGGTGCACGGTTTTATCACACAATTGGATTATTTTTCACTCAGCATGCGGCCTCTACATATGAATCGTTAAAAGTTTTTTGGGCCAACTATGGTGGTATCTCTGCCAACAATTTTGATGAAGAATTGAAATGGTGAGTCCATATATTTAGATGGTTGATATTTCGCCTCCCATTTTATACTATTTGCTGCTAATGCTATACCTTGTGCAGGGATATTGATTTGATACTTGAACAATGAGGTGGACATACTCTAAAGAGAGGCCGCAGCCGATTCAATCCAATGCTGCGAGGTGTTGGCTAGCGCAGTGGTTGATCATTGGATTGCCTAAAGGCTCTCAGGTTAAAAATTTATTGGAATGAGGTAGGACTATATTGGACAAGGATACCCCATCTTTCCATGTTCAAGTTCTTAAAATACTGAAAAAGGTTGTTGACATTTGGTGCTTTTGATTGTTTTTAATTTAAGGTTATCGGATTCTCTCTGATGTTTCATTCCTTGTATTTGACAATCAAAATTGGTAAATATTTATTAATATTCCTTCTTAGCAAATTAAGAAAAATGTAGTTTAAAATAATAGTGCAAAGTCACAAACCCTACGCCTTCATTTGTTTCGCTGTGTCTCTTTGCTCGGGTAAGCGCATTTTCTACCCTAATGTAATTATGATTACTTAGTGGGTCCTATTAATGTTTGTTGTTTCTGATTTCTTCAATTTCACGTGTTTGTTTATTTTCCTTTGATTGTAGTTCACATTTCGTGTGTTTTTTTAAATATCGATGCTTAAACAGTTCCCTAGATTGTATAATTAATCTTTGCTGGTTTATTCGGAATGGAATATGAGTTAAATGAATGTCAGATTCACCGGCGGATTCACTTTGATGCTAACTGTTAACAAGGTATTAATCGTGTTGTACTCGTGACGCTATTGATTGCGACGTCTTAATTGTGGTTATTGTTGTGTTGCGGCTGTTGTAGGCTAATTCAAAAACTTGGCTTATACTCAGTTTGGAGGCTACAATAGTACTTGACTCCTTTCATATATCGGTATCAGTTACATATTCAATACGAATTCTTTTGGATATCTTACGTATACTATACATACGCATGAAGTATCCCACTTTTTTCATAAAACATTATCTAATTCTAATGCAAACATTTTCGTCTGTCAATTTCTTTGAATTTAGAGACCACTATTTGCATCTTTTGTTCTCTGTGCAACCGCTGACGTCAAGATAATATCTTTGTGTGAATATGTATTTGTCCATTTCAATGCATGGCTCAAGCTTTTCATTTTTGAATTGATGCATATTTGTGCTGATAAAAGTTTGTTGTATACTTTTTTCTACAATTATGTTTGCTGCATAATTATAGTATTCTACTTAAGTTAGATTTTTATTCCATAGTTGAAATAAACAATATCTAACATGCACTGTGTTCTAGTTTTATAAAGTAGTGTAAAAGGAGTACTGCTAGTTTAGATATATAAATTAGAATTATGTATTTATGAAATTTTATGATTTTGTGTTTTTCATATCTGTTTATGTATCTTAGATGCACCTTATTACATTTTCAAGGATATGCATATAGTCATAATGCAAATGTATTGTATCTGATACTTGTATGATACTCGTATTATACTCAGATCTATCATGGAGTTTGGCAAGTCCCAGTCAGTGAATCGGAGGAAGTACAATGGTCCAGCAGGCAGTGTCAAAGTGTTGGTTGTGGATGCTAACTCGGCTTGCCGAGCAATTGTATCAAAAATGCTTCTTTCACTTGGATATGACGGTAATTGGCACTTATTCTGGAAGCTAAAAGTTATTTTTAATATTTATATTTGTTGCTAATATGCTGCTTCTCAACTTCACTCAGATTTCGTTTCAACCTTAAAGTTTTTGACTCTCGCGATTTATAATGTAGTTTATTTTGGATTATTTATTTTTAAAAAGTTTATCTCAACATTCTTCCACTTCTAGTTGTAACTGCTACACTAGCTTCCGACGCATTATCCCTTATTTGGGATAAGAAGAATGAGATTAACCTCGTGCTTGTGGAGGCTCAGCTACCGGACATGGAAATACACAAGTTCATGGAGAAAGTGAAAGAAAGCGCTAATCTTCCATGTTTCAGTAAGTTTAAAGATTAGCTTTAGTTTTCTATTTACTCGAAGCCTCATATGCCTGTCATGAGGTCAATCATTAACTGACAGTAACCATTTGTTGCATCTGTAGTTATGACTGCTTATGACAATGACATTCCATCCATAACGAGAGCACTAAGTACCGGAGCTAAATTGTGTTTTAGAAAGCCGGTTCTTATTTTTGATCTCCAGGAGCTGTGGCGGTTTGCAGTGTGGAACAGAATTGAAACAATATTCAGTGAAGAAGAATCTAGCTACGGGTGGCGTCAGTCTGAGATGATTATGGTTAACAAGGGTCTCAAGTCCCAATCATCCATGAATACAGCAGAACAGTCTCTCCAATATGCAAATCGCAAGAAGATACAAGAATCTCGTGATGAAGATATGACATTACTCCCGAAAAAGAGAAGGCGTACCTGGACTGATGACTTACATAGGAAGTTCTTGGATGCTGTTGAAACAGCAGGAATCAACGGTGAGTTTGAACTCGCGTATTATTTACTAATTTTTGCAGTAGCTACTAACTACACATAAAAATAATGGTTGATGTCTCTTTCTTGTATGAAGCTCGTCCAAAGGTGATATTCGAGCTCATGGATGTGGAAGGACTTACAAAAGAGAGCGTTGCAAACTATTTACAGGTTTGTTCCTTGTAATGGTGCATAAGCATTATCTTGCGCAACTCTCTTATGTATATTTTTTTTATATGATATTGTTTCTGTGTTATCACTTGGTATTCTAATCACAGCCTAATAGTATATTTAACTGTTTCAGAAATATCGTCAATCTATGAAACTGCGAGCTAGTGCAATGGCACAGCATGTGAATGGATATGTGTCGCTGACTAAGAAACGAGGAAAAGGCCCTCTATACTTCGAGAATCAAGTTGTGACTAACAATCCCTCTATTCTCAGAAATGGTATGCCTGAGCAAGTTTCTGATCCCTCTGCGCTATATGCTTCTCTGGAAAGCTCAAATTATCAGGAGTCACCTTTCAAACAAAACCAACTGTGGCCGCCATTGAAACAGCAACGTGTTGGTAAGTTTATAAACTGTGTTACTAGTGATGCGTCTGAAAAAATCAGCCGGGTTGTAAATATTGCTGATGGAAAAGTTTATAATGCAGAAAAACAGTTGGATTTTCGAACACTGCTGGCCTTTGACATTAACGATCAATTTTACCCGGCACTTCCTATTGCTCTACTACCACCGGAAAAAGATGAAAAGATTGATGAAATTTTTTATTCAAAGCAGCTGTTTACTGATGAGGATTTGAATATGTGGTTGTCAACAATTCCAGGTACGAAATGCCAGTAATATATTTGTGTATTCTTGAACCGCAAGCACGAGTATGTCAACATTTTCTTCTTGTTCATATTATCATTTACGCCTATTCTCCTTTTTTATCAATCTTTTATTAATCTTATCTGTTGATTTAACAGACAATATGGATGCTGCTGCTGCGACTTCTGCTTTTGCTTGATGCTGTGGAAGGCTGGCAAGAGAATAAAGATTTAATATGCATCTCAATAACACTGTTTTTTTCTGGCACTTTTGCATTGAGAAATTGATCTTAGTTATAATATGTACTTGCTGGTTTTTTCATTTAAGTTGTTTTGGAACTTGAATAAAGACAAAGGCAACAGCAGCAATAATACTTGTTTGCTTATATCTGTGATACTTAAACAGGGGAATAACAATCTGTTAATAATAAATACACATTATGGTTCTACATCTACAGTGTTCTTGGCATACAAAACTATGGCTATTGTGATCACATGTGTGATGCTTTCCTATTAGAAAGTGTGTTATGGAGTTGTTCCGGTTATGTAACTTTTGTTGGTTATGATCAGGTATTGTGAAGAGGAGATTTAGGTGCATGTGTTAATTTTTATTTTATTTTTAGCTTTTGCTATGTATAGGTGGTCTCAAGTTCGGATAAAAAGATACTGTGTTAGGTGGTCGACAATCAATTTAAAACTTTGTTGAATTTCTAAGATATAGATCAATTACAAAATAATGTGAATAATAGGTCGTTGTTCATAAGCAACACACAATATGGCTCGAGTACACTGTTGGTTGCAAAATAAAGCAAGCAAGCAAAAATATTTATTTTCGGAAAGAATTTTCTCCGGGATTTATGTCGTGTCCACAGAGATCGGTTCGAGGGAAAAAATGTCGCTCGTCAGTCTCTCGCGTTTATGAGTTTGGATTAAAATAGTTTCAAACAAGAAAACAGAAAAGTAAACATTAAAACAAAAAGAAATTATTCTTTAGAGAGAAAAACTCGTCTGGCAATGCATATAAATCACTCCTCACAAACTTAAACTTACCGACCAGTTATACTCCACCTACAAACTCCTCAATATCATCCAGCATCGCTCACAACAAAGGTTATGTCTAACGCAAAGTTGAGAAGACAACGGTGTTACCATCGCCGATACTCTCGCACGCTAGCTCAAGGCACGGAGGCATTAAGATTCGACGCCTATTGAAAATTGTTAGCTCCTAAATCTATCTCTAGAGTCCAGAAACTAACAGACAATCATCCCTAATCGAAGTTCGTGAGAGTTATGTCTAACGCAACCCAAACCCCGCGCATAAAGCAAAAATTAGAGACAATCACCAATAGAGATTTGTAAAGCAAGTTTTATACAACGCCATGGACGACAAATATACATGAGTTCAGAACAAATACATATACACAACCCAACAAATGAAGAAAACACAAAGAAAAAGAGAAATGAACCAAACATCTCGCGGTTTGTCAGAGCCGGTCGACGATCAATCCATCCCGGTTCATCCGTATGCAAGCTCCATAGTTTTTTTCTAAGCTACTCAATGAAAAATGAAGTTTGATGGAATTAGGAACAAGAATCCCCAAAACCATACTCTAAAAAGTGACGGAAATAAACTATATACAATTTCAATTCTGTACTATTCGCACAGCGAACACTTCATTCGCAAAGCGAATGGCTCAAGAAATGGCACTTTAAGTGCCTCTGATTGTCAGACCGCCTCAGCTTTTCTTCGTGAGTTCGCAGTGCGAACGAATCATTCGCAAAGCGAATGCTCGCTGCTCAGTTCGCAAAGCGAACTTTGGTTCCTTTTGCCTCTGCCTCATTTTGGGACCATTCGCTGGGCAACTCGCTAGCCATTCGCAAAGCGAATGTTCGCTGGCTCCTTCGCAAAGCGAACAAGCTGAACTCTGCACTACTTCAGCTCCCTTTTATTGCCTCTAATGACACATCTTGGAGCCTTTATTTGCTCATTGCTCCAACAATGCTTTATCACCTACAAAATGAATGGAAAACCATTAATCTTTACATAAATGAATCAAAAACACAAATATATCCTAACTAACGTATTTATACACAAAGTGGGGTTTATTCGACCGATATTTAACAAAAAGTAAAGATAAGTGCAACAAAACTTATATACAAAAATAGGTACAATTTGCACTTATCATACACTATCAAAAGAACAAGGGGTTGCTGCATTGTCGCGTGGGTGCATTGAAAAATAAGTAATGCTTTCCATATTTTCATGAACGGATGTGAGTAAAAAAGTTAGTTCATGAGAGTAGGATTCATTAAATCTGCTGAAATAAGGGACACTATAATTAGGAGGAAGATCAATTTTATGTGCCAACAAGAAACTAAGTGAACAGGTAAAAAGACGAAAGAATTAGACAACTTGGAATTTAAAATTTGGTACACCAAAAAAGTTAGATTAGAAATTGAGGTGAGAATTATTGTGGACAAGGAGTGGAAGAATCGTGAAAAACAAGGAAGTTTCCAACACAAGATCTTGGAGGGAGGGTTTGAACAACCATAAGGAAGTGCAAATGACATATGAAATAAAATGATCTATGATATTAGAAAAGTAGCTGAAGAGATGTTGGGAGAATCAAGAGGTTTTGGACCCATGGATAAAGAATCATGGTTGTGGAATGAAAGTATTCAAAGTAAAGTTAGAGAAAAAATAATTGTTTTAAAGAATGATCTAGGTGTAAAAATTTTGAAACGTGGGGAAAGTATAAGAAAGCTAAGAATGAAATCAAGAAATAGTTGAGTGAAGCAAGAACCAAAGCTTTTGATCGATTATACCAATCTTTAGGAATCAAAGAGGGAGAAAAATCTATATACAGGCTTGCTAAGGGAAAAGAAAGAAAAACAAGAGATTTAGATCAAGTGAAGTGTGTTAAAGACGGAGAAGGGAAAATCTTGGTTCAAAAAAAGGATATAAATGATAGGTGGAAGAGGTGTAAAGTATAATAGACATTAGAGAAGAGGTGTAAAGATTTGACATCTCATTGGACTCTAGCAGACTTGACATTAGAGAAGAGTCGTAAAGTATAATTACTCCAGTTGGATTCAGAAGCAAGAGGTAAAATAAGTGTTGAAAAGGATGAGTAACACTAAGGCGGTTGGGTCAAACAATATACCTATTGAAGTGTGGAAAACTCTTGGAGATAGAGGTATTTGGTGGCCCAACAAGCTCTTTAATGAAATTATGAAGTCAAAACATATGTCTGATAAATGGAGAAGAAACACTTTAGTTCTAATCTATAAGAACAAGGGGGTATACAAAATTGTACAAATTATAGGATAATTAAACTTACGAATCATACCATAAAGTTATGGGTAAAAGTTATTGAACGGAGACTAAGAAAAGAGACTCAAGTCAGTGATAAGCAATTTGGTTTTATTCTTGGGAGGTCAATCAAGAAAGCAATCTATCTACTATGACGTGTGATGAAGCAATATCGGATGGACTAACAAGACTTTCACATAGATTATAATTGCATATATTTGAGTTATCTGAGATATGTATGAAGGGGTGTCGACTACTGTGAGGACACAAGGTGGAGAGATGGACGATTTTCCCATTACAATAGGTTTACATCAAGGCTCGCCGCTTAACCATCCCCGCTTCCTTGGGATCCTCAGGTAGTTTGCCCGTCGTGAGATATTCGTATACCGGGGTCATCCAGCAATTGCTGTCCCCGATGGCGTTCACGTTCGTCGCCGGAGCGGGTTTGTCGATGCTCGGGCGTGAAAGTACTTCCTGAATGACGGACTTGTTCCCGCCTTTCTTCTTTGTGCTCGCCAGCTTGGACAATACATCTGCTCGGGTGTTATGCTCGCGCGGGATGTGGGTTACTTCCGTGGAGGCGAAGTTTTTCATTTTTTCCTTTACCAAGGTTAAGTATTCGATGAGGCAGTCGTTCTTGGCTTGGTACTCTCTTCGGACTTGAGAGGCTACGAGCTGAGAGTTGGTGAAAATTTTGACTTCTTTGGTGCCGAGGTCTTCGGCAAGCCGTAGTATGGCGAGGAAAGCCTCATACTCTGCCTGGTTGTTCGACGTTGGGAAGGACAATTCGAGGGAGACCTCGATCAGGATGTCGTCCTCATTTTCAAGGATAATGCCTGTCCCGCTCCCTTTCGTGTTGGATGCCCCGTCGACGTAGATTGTCCACTTCTGGGATCCGTTGGTCGAAGGTTCCGGGAAGGTCATTTCTGCCACGAAGTCGGCCAACACCTGAGCTTTCAGGGCTTTCCTTCCCTCGTACTGAATGTCGAACTCGGCGAGCTCTAGCGACCATCTGAGCATCCTTTTTGTCATGTCTGGTCGGCCGAGGAGTTGCCTTATGGGCTGCTCGGTTCTTACTACGACCGTGTGTGCTAGGAAGTAATGGCGCAACCTTCTGGCTGCGGTGACGAGGGCTAGGGCAACTTTCTCGATCTGCTGATACCTGAGCTTGGGGCCTTTGAGGGCCTTGCTTGTGAAGTAGATCGGCTTCTGGCCGTCAGGGGTTTCCCTGATGAGGACAGCGCTGACTGCTTCGCTCGTGATGGCGAGATACAAGAACAGTGTCTCCCCGTTCTCCGGCCACGATAGGACCGGGGGTTGCGACAGGACTTGTTTGGATGGAGGAGTGCCTGCTCGCACTCCTCGCTCCATTCAAACGTGGCCTTTTGTCGGAGAAGCTTGAAAAACAGGAGTGTGTATTGCGCAGATTTGGCGACGAAGCGGGAAAGGGTGGTTAGCATCCCGTTCAATGATTGTATTAACTTCTTCGAGTTCGGGGTCGGGATTTCGGAGAAGGCCCTACACTTGTCGGGGTTTGCCTCGATTCCTCGTTCTGTGAGGTAGAAACCGAGGAACTTTCCCGCCCGAACGCCGAAGGTGCATTTGTCGGGATTGAACGTCATACGACACCTCCTCGCCGTGTCGAATACCTTCTTGAGATGGGCAACGTGGTCGACTTCTTCTGCGGACTTGACGATCATGTCGTCCATGTAGACCTCGAGCATGTCGCCGATCTCTCCTCAGAAGACTTTATTCATCATCCGTTGGTAGGTCGCGCCGGCGTTCTTCAGGTCGAAGGGCATTACGTTGTAGTAGTAGTTGCCTGAATCGGTCATGAAGGTAGTATGCTGCTTGTCGGCCTTGTCCATGGGGATTTGGTTGTACCCCGAGTAGGCGTCCATGAAGGACAATAGCTTGAAACCTGCAAAATTGTCGACCAACTGGTCGATGTTAGGCAAAGGATAAGAGTCTTTCGGGCATGCCCGGTTGAGGTGGGTATAGTCAACACACATCCTCCATTTTCCATTATTCTTTTTGACAAGTACAACGTTGGACAGCCAGGTGGTGTACCTGACCTCCGAAATAAAATTTTCCTCTAGGAGGTCTTTTACTGCCTTTTCAGCAGCCTCCGTTTTTCGGGAGACTGCCTACGCCTACGTTGAACTATGGCCCTAGCGGTCGGATCTACGGTGAGCTGATGGCACACCACATCAAGGTCGAGGCCAGGCATCTCGAAGGCGCTCCATGCGAACAGGTCGGCGTTCTCCCGGAGACATGCCTTCAGCTGCTTCTTCGCCATGTCGGGGAGTCCGGCGCCGATCTTTACACTTCGGTCTGGGTTATCTCCGAGGGCGACAAGCTCAAAGTCTCTGTATGGGATGGGGTGCGCTGGAGGCTGCCCGTTGTTTTCCGCCTAGAGGTCGTGGTCAGCTGCTCTGCCTTCTTCCTGCTCGCCTAGGAACCTGCTGTCGAGGTCGATCGCATTGACGCGCGTGAGTGGCTTTTGCACAGCGTCTGGGGATGACTTTGCTCTAGTCTTGGGCTTAATGCTGATAGAACTCAGGCCTTTGATTGCAACGTCGAAGCACCTCCTGGCCGCTTCAGTGTCCCCATGCATAGTGACGACCCGACCCCTGGCCATGTAGTACTTCATCTTCAGATGGACTGTCGACGGTACTCCTGTAAGTTCGGCTAGAGTAATCCTCCCCAGGATGCAGTTGTACAGAGACGGACAGTCGACCACCAAGAAGCGGGTCTTGACCTGTCGGGCAGTGTCTTCGCTCCCGAACGTGACCACTAGTTCGACATAGCCCCATGGTTTGGTGGTGGTGACATTGAACCCTTGTAGATCCGAGCCTACGTAAGGGGTCAAATGCTTCTCTTCGAGCTGGAGGGTCTCAAAGAGGTGGGCATACATGATGTCCACCGAGCTCCCTTGGTCGACCAGGATTCTAACGTCAAGGTTTGCCATCTGCGCCCGGATCAGGAGGGGAATGGTGGCATTGGGTGCCCCTCCTGGCATCTCCTCGAGGTAGAAGGTGATGGGCCTTGACCTCCCCTGCACCTTGTCAAAAGTGGTGGTCTTCACCGACGTCGCAGACTCTAGTTCGTCAAACTTTCACTTAATTGACCCGACGGACACCTTCTCGGGGCCCCCGCCAGAAATAACCATTGTCTTGGGGAAGCTTTCCCATGTGCTGCGGGCAGTGACGGGGTCTTCGTCGGGGAAACTCGCCCACATACTGCGAACTGCCTCTTGGTCCTCGATTCCCTCGGGGATGAAGAAGTCCTTAGGTCGAGTAACGCTGAGGGCGACTTGCAGCCGATTTTCCCCAGCGGGAGGCGTCGTCTCCTCGACGCTTTGAGCCTCTCGGGCACCCGATCGGGAAGCGTCGTTCCTCTGGACGTACTTCTTTTGATGCCCTTCCTTGATCAGGATCTCAATTGCATCCTTAAGGTGGATGCAATCTTCCGTGACGTGTCCATGGCTCCGGTGGAACTTGCAGTACTTGGACTTGTCCGTGTTTGGTTTGGGGGCTGTCGGCTTGGGAAAGCGGACACCCCCTCTCTGGAACTCCGAGTTGGCACACTCGGAGAGAATTCGCTCGCAGGGAGCGTTGAGCGGCGTGTATTCTGTGAACCGGCCAGCAGGACCTCTCGGTTCGCGAGAGTCCCGGGGGTGGCCTTCCTTCCTTCTCTCTCCCCCGCGCCGGGGTGGAGGAGAGTCTTCCTCTCTGTGGCCGCGGGGGCCATCTTGTTGCCGCGAGTCGAGGGCCATTTGAGCAGCCTGCGTCTCTTCGAACTCGATGTACGATTGAGCTCGGAAGAGTAGGTCTTCCAAGTTGCGAGGCTTATGGATGCCCACAGCCTTGGCGAAGTCGGTTCCAGTGCGTAGTCCCCGTGCGATCAGGAACTTCTTCATGTCGTCGGTCGCGTGGACCTCGACGACTTCATTGTTGAATCTCTCGATGTAGTCTCTGAGGGATTCGTTCCGCCCTTGGAAGATGGCCTCCAGGGAGGCCACCGTCTTCGGGTGTCAACGAGAGGCGGTAAAATGCCTGCAGAACTGCTTTTTCAGCTGTGATGGATTCCGGAGCAAGCCTCTTGTACCAAGTCATGGCCCCTTTTCGGAGGGTAGTCGGGAAGAGCCTGCACTTAATAGCTCCCCAGACGTTTCTATAGTCGAGCATGGCTTCGAAGCTCTCGATATGATCGTCGGGGTCGGCTGTGCCGTCATAAGTCCCCAGTTGCGGGGGCTTCTCCATGCCCACGGGGATAGGTGTGTCCATAATTTCCCTAGACAAGGGAGTTCTCTGGTCGTCCTCATCACTTCTGACCAGCGACCGCGATGGGGATCGATGGTTCCGACCCTGTCCATGTCGACGAGGAGAACTCCTGGAATGACTCTTTGGCTTCTCGCCATCATCCTTGCTTCTCTTCCTGGTCGGGGAGCGCCTCGGTTCCTTTTGAGGAGGGGAGCGGGGGCGCTTCTGAGTGACCTTAGGCTGGTCTTGCTCCAAGCGTGGTCTGCGACCTTCGCGCCGCGGGGAGGGGCTGCGAAAGTCTGCCTAGGGAGTCCTTCGCGGGGAAGGAGAAAGGTTGGGAGATGGGGGGTGACGATGTCTTCGCGGGGAAGATCTTCGTGGCCGCCCTCTCTCGAGCATTTCAATTCGGAGATTTTGCTGAGCAATCAGCTGGTTAGTCTGGTTGACCAAGGCGAACAGGGCCACCGTGCCCGGATCCGCATTGGGCGGTGGAGGGACAAGCTGGTAGATAACCTGCGGGATGTCCTGTTCACCGGCGTCGTACACCACATCTTCGGAAAATGGGGAACCGATCTGCCCGTATCTCATGTCGACATCCTCAACATGAATGGCAGCATTGTCTTCACGGTGGTCTCCGTTTTCAGGTTGCGTGAAGACGGTGTCCGGAGCTTTGTTTCCAGTCTGGTTGCTGGCCATGTTTGTTAGGAAAAGAGAGATTTGATTTGGTTTAACGATGAAGGAAAAACGGGGAAGCAGTAGGTTCCCACAAACGGCGCCACTGATCGTACCTGGATCAGATAGTATGACAAAGGCCAGCAGCGTCGTGAAATCTTCAGCTCCGGTGAGGATGATACGGCGGGGGAGGTGTACCTGCAAGGTACTCCGATGCCAAAGTCAGGAAACGGGAGTAAGCAAGTACAAAATATAGGTGTAAGAGTGAGAATGAACATAACCTGACCCTCTCAAGTGAGAGGGTATTTATAGAGGACCCTCAGCGCTGGGCCAACTGTTACCTGCATTGGGCTGGATTGCAAGGCCCGATCCAGGAAACTGCCAGGGCTTACGTGGCGTAGGGAAGACCAGCACGTGGTCTTCGCTCTGGGGTAACGGTCCCGAAATCTTCAGAAGTAGGGCATACCGATTCTTTCGGAGGTGGAAGGTTACAAGGTGACATGTCCTCGCGGGGAGGAGTACGTGGAGGCCGAGGAGAGAGGCGTTCTCCTCGGCTTTGAGCTTCTGCTCGACAGTGGTGTCTGCCACGTGGCTGACGAGGGAAGACACGAGCGTGCTCGGTGCTGACAGGGTCGTGCCCGACACTGGCTATTGGAGGGACCATATTGGGCCATCCCAGTATTGGGTTGGGCCTGCCCGACGGTTGGGCAAACGCCGGTCCAGTCCGGAACAGTAGGGATATATATATATATATATATATATATATATATATATATATATATATATATATGTTTAACTTTAATTTATTTAATATTGTTCCATGAAAGCTAAATTCTAATGTTTTTATATTTGTTTGTCACATGTCCGTCCCACACTAAATGTGACATCGCATGGGTCGAAGGTGAAGAACTTCCCGAAGACTCTGATGCATGACCAAGTCATGCGTATTGTACGTGATTTTGAGCTCCATGAATTTGTCAACTGCTCACTTACCATGCTCGACGCTTCACTTGTTACTACTTTTATTGAGCGATGACACAAGGACGCATCTTCATTTCATCCGTCATTTAGGGAGATGACTATCACTCTGGATGATGTCCCCTCATTGTTCCATATTCCCATCGATGGGAAATTCTTCATGGCTCCCTAATTAATCTGTCACTTACATGTTTGACTACTGTATGAGATTTGGGAGTTTCTTAGGAGGTCGTGTTGAATGAGTTTGACTTTAACAAGGGCGTTCACCTTCATATTTATTGGCTTCGGAATAGGTACGAGGAGATTGTTGCGACACATATATATGAGGCTGCCGCTAGGGTGTACATGCTACATCTGGTAGCATATACTCTCTTTGTGGACAAGTTAGGTGTTTATATCGACGCCCGATACATGTGGTTGTTCAGTAGCCTTGATGATACCAGTTAGGCTTGGCGGTGCACTACATTGACCATCCTATATCCAACACTTGAAGTTGCGACAACCTTTGAGACCATATAACTTGCTGGTTATTTGAGTCTATTACAGGTATACTTGAAATAATTATTTGTTGTTTAATTCTTATTTAATTATTACGAATAACATTTATTAATATTATTTGTTGTGTCTGTGTTCTGATATCACTGCTGGATATAGGAGCATTTTCCCACCATTTGTGATAGGATGGTGTAGCATTCCCCTGTGAGGGGCCCCACGAGTGAGGAGATAGAGCCAGTCAAGTACATCCCGGTGGCGTTGCGGAGTACGGGAGGAGGCTTGATGCACTGACTATAGATGATGTTATTTGGACACCATACACTGATCACAGAGTCCACCGTGAGTTTGACGAGTCTTCTTTATATTCAGGTTATATGCGGTGGGAGATCTTGGTCGCTAGACACTTGCCTAAGAGGTATTTGCGATAATATGGTTATGTTCAGAGCATCCCACGACTAGTTCTGGACATTCCATTTGCAGGCATTGACATGTGGTTTAAGAGTAACATCATCAGCTCTGGTCGTGCTATTAGAGATCACGTAGTTACGGTTCAAAATGCCTCGCAGTGTGAGGATGGTTACTTGGAGTGGTACCTCACTATATAACACCCTCGCAACATCCCACCTGTTGAGCATATAGATGATGTTGGATCTTCCGATGCTGGGGTACTTATCGATGACGTGCCACCGCCTCTTCATCCAACTAATGTCGATGATCAGCAATGCCTCTAAATAATTGCAGTTATAACCTTATGGGTTTGGTAAACCCAGATGACGAGGTTTTTACTAGATTATCTCGGGTTGCACACATAGCCCGTGGGGGACCTATTTAGACATTATTGTTATCTTTATGTATTATTTGTATATTATTTAAATATTACATGTAATATTACTCATACATCTTCATCAGAGCTTTTTATTAGATAATATTTTTGATCTTCCACTGATGCAACAAGAACATAAATTAACATTTTACAATGGATTACATAACCTAAACATAACTTAAGAAAACGATAATAAATAAGAAAACTTAGACACTACCAGATAATTCTAGAGGTTTCATCATCTTAATTATACCGTCGGCAGACCTTGAAATCTTTGCATCTAACTCGATCGACCTCCTTGTTAACCTACGACGAAATGATCTCCATATATCCTTCACATCTTCATCGGTCTTCAACTCAATAAGGTTGTATTTCACATTTCCATCAGTATCAATCAAATCTTCATGAAACTCAATCTTTCTCACTTTTCTATTATCGATATCAAGCAACAATTCATTCAACTTGGATGTTAAGTCGATGAGAGATATGGTTCCATTCGAAAGCCGAAATTCTACGAGAAGTGACGCTGCGTTGAATTACACTTCTGCCTTAATCAAAAATTGAGGAAGAGACATTTTGAGATGTTTTTATCAACCAACAGGTGATCCCTATTTATACAACTTTGTATTTATTCTAGACCATACAAAATTGTCAGTGCAATCACAGCCGTCCAAAACTACCGGTAAAATCGCGAGCGTTTAAAATTTTAAACATATTAAACTAATGGAAATTTAACTTTGGTTGAAATTTTTGATATAACATTGTAATTTTAACATTTCGGGTAATTTTTTAAATTAACGTAAATTTCATAAATATTGATATACTGGAAATTATATATATACTACCGAAAATTTAGTTTATACCTGAAACTTTGATTTATCTATCGAAAATTTAGTACAGAAATGTGTTTCAAAATTTTCTCAGGAGCAGTTATGGAATACGAAACTATGGGAATGTCATGTATAAATGTTGGGTGACAAGTTACAACCTTCCACCCATTCTCTTGAAATAGGTCCTTTTTTTTTTCCATCATGCCTTTATACATTTATGTTATTTTAGAGTTGAGATTTCAATATGCACCTCCAATTTTAAGAATGTCGATTTTCTCTGCCGAACATTTGGTCCGTAATATAAAATAATAAAATTATAATATTATTTTGATGGGTGGATGACTGGATTAAAATGTGTTAATTGAATTAAATAAAAATAAATTATTTTTTAAGATTTAATTTTTAATAATAATATTTATTTATATTTATATATTAATGTAAATAATTGTAGGTATTTATAAATCAACAATTTTAAAAACATTAAAACATTATATTTATTATAAGAGATTAACTGAAATACAATGTCAATGTAAAATAACTTTACACTCTTATCCAATTAAAATTAATTATTTTGGCACGTATACATGAAAAATGAGAGAGAGAAACATGGGAGAAAAAGTTATTAAAATAATTTAATTATAATATAATATATTATTTTGTTTTTAATTCTAATATTTATATGTCAAAATGATTAATTTTAATTAGGTTATAGTGTAAAATAGCTTTACACTAACAATGTATTCCAATTTATCTCTTATTATAATTAAAGATAATTAAATAATAAATATTAAATTATAATAAAATAAAATCATATAGATTTATTAAAAGAAGAATATATATATATATATATATATATATATATATATATATATATATATATATATATATATAGAGAGAGAGAGAGAGAGAGAGAGAGAGAGAGAGATAGAGAGATAGAGAGAGAGAGAGAGAGAGAGAGAGAGAGAGAGAGAGAGAGAGAGAGAGAGAGAGAGAGAGAGAGAGAGAAAGCCATTTTTATGTGAGAACATGAGAATGAATCTGAACCATTAGATTTTAAAATAAATGATGGAGATTATGAGTCTTTTTTCTCTTTCCTCCATTATTAAAATATATTCGAATGTCAAAAATCAATTTTGAGAATGGTTTAAGTCATGACCAGGTTGGAATCTAAAAAACGCTTCATAGTCTACAAAAATTGAAATTCTGGAAGTGTGATTCGAATCAGTATTACAGAATGTCCAAGGATTGTTTTAATGCTCTTTTGACTCAAATCACAACATCCATGACTCGAATCATAGAAGCTTAATTTGAATCCCATATTGTCAGATTTCAATCAAATTATACTACATATTTTGGAAATTAGTTTTGTAAATGTGATTCAAATTTTAGACTTTCATGACTCGAATCTTGTGACTCGAATCACAGAAAGTGTTCCGTTCTAGAATAAAAAATGGAGTGATGATCGGAAGTGATGGTGAATCTGAGCTTCTGGCGCAGTGGAGATGGGAGACTTGCAAGGTTAGCACACCAACTCTCAATTATGTCAACATTTTCTTCTTATTAAATATTATCATTTAAGCTTGTTCTCCTTTTTTATTAATTTTTTTGTTGACTTGACAGACAATATGGATGATGATGATAATGATTTTGCTTGATGTTGTGGAAGGCTGGCAAGAGAATACAAATTCAATATGCATCTCAATAACACTATTTTTTGGTACTTTTTGCTTGAGAAATTGATCTTAGTTATAATACGTACTTGCTGGTTTTTGCATTTAAGTTTTGACCATTTCTTAATACACCACCCAAGTTTCTTATACACCACGTGAAATTTCTATTTTGCCCCCAGATTCCGGATGTGCACATCCGGACGCACCAAATTTTAAAAAAACGCTGATGCATTCCGGATGTGCACATCCGGAAACATATTATAGCATTATTTTTTTAAATTCCGAATCTGCAGATCCGGAAAAAAGCGTAATTTTTTTTTACAAATCTGTTTTGTCGGCTAGTTACAAATGTCATCAGAAGTTATAACCCTAGAGTTTGTTATAACTTCTGATGACATTATGCGACTGGTGCACCAGCCACATTACTTATTGAAATGCCGAAGACAACCATTATGTTAACGGAGAGACTCCAACCCTAGAGTTTGTTATAACTTCTGATGACATTACTGCTACTGGTGCACCAGCCACATTACTTATTTAAATGCCGAAGACAACCATTATGTTGACTGAGAGACTCCAACCCTAGAGTTTGTTATAACTTCTGATGACATTACTGCTACTTGCGCACTAGCCACATTACTTTTTGAAATGCCGAAGACAACCATTATGTTGACTGAGAGACTCCAACCCTAGAGTTTGTTATAACTTCTGATGACATTACTGCTACTGGTGCACCAGCCATGTTACTTATTGAAATGCTGAAGACAACCATTATGCTGACGGAGAGACTCCAACCCTAGAGTTTGTTATAACTTCTGATAACATTACTGCTACTGGTGCACCAGCCACATTACTTATGGCAGCAGAGTCGACATAAAGTTGGTGGCACTCCTATTACCACTTGTAGAACCAGAATCAGAATGTTCTACTTCACTTATGTAGTATCGAGCGCGGAAAGCTAGCAAGTGTGCATAATAAGCAGGAGGAACTGTGACCCAAAGTCAGTCCAGCGTTTCTCTAAAGATAGCAAGTGTGCACTTAATCATGAATACAACCCTAGAGTTTTTCTAAAGATACAGAGGAATTGTTTCCCTTCTAAGGATCCACTGTTATTTTAAAGAGATCTTGAATTATCTCCTCGCAATGAACCTGAGTATAACCAATGGACTGACTTTGGGTCACAGTTCCTTCTACGGAGAACAAAGTTTTCTAGTGTACAGATACAGAGAACAAAGTTTTCTATTGTACAGATACAGAGAACAAAGTTTTCTATTGTACAGATACGGAGAACAGAGTTTTCTATTCAAATGTATATTGACTTGCGTTGATATATTAACGTTTGCGACCGACCGACAAAACCGATTTTTAAGAAAAAAAAATTAAGTTACACTTTTTTCCGGATCTGCAGATCCGGTATTTGTTAAAAATAAACCTATTCCATGCTTCCGGATGTGCACATCCGGAACACATCAGCGTTTTTTGAAAAAACGGTGCGTCCGGATGTGCACATCCGAAATCTGGGGGAAAAATGGAAATTTCACGTGGTGTATAAGAAACATGGGTGGTGTGTTAAGAAATCCTCTAAGTTTTTTTGGAACTTGAATAAAGACAAAGGCAACAACACCAATAATACTTGTTTGCTTATATCTTGTGATAATTAAATAGGGGAATAACATAAAATTTTGTTGAATCTCTATGACATAGTTTAATTATGAAATAATATGAATGATAGACCGTTTTTCGTAAACAACACGCTGCATGACTCAAGTACAATGTCAAAAGAGCAAGGGTCGCTGCATCATCGCTTGGATACAGTGGAAAACAAGTAATGATTTTCACTTGTGAACAGATGTGGGTAAAGAAGTTAGTTCATGATAGTAGGATTCGTTTTGGATCATGGGATATAGACACACTTACTGGAAAATCTATGGAAATAGTGGACACTATGGTTAGGAGGAGGATCATATGTCAATAAGAAACTAAGTGGACAGGTGAAAAGACGAAAGAATGAGACAACTCGGAATTTAAGCTTTGGCACACCAAAAAATTTAGATTGAGAAAAGGGGTGAAGATTGTTATGGACAAGGAATAGAAGAAGGAAAAGATGAATGTGAAAAGAGTATGAGATTGAATCATATCCTTGAAATTTGTAGTGGAACAAGACACCTTTAATGTTATTAGTGCTTACACACCTTAAAAAGATAAACTTTTTCTAGGATGGGATCTAAGTAGACATGTAGGGAGCATATCAAATGGTTTTGAGACCGTGCAGATGAGTGTCTTATCACATATAAGAGCGATGTGACATTTTTTCAGATAAATTTATTTCTTATTAGGAAGTTAAATATGAATATTTTCTTGAACTTTAAAAGGGAGAGAGCTTGACTATCTAATATAGAATATTGATTATGGATGTAAGAACCAAGAGGATAGCAAAGAGAAGAAGTCACATAGGAGCGTCGTAGACCAAGTTGTGGAATTTGAAGGGTGAAAAACAAGGAAGTTTGCAACACAATATCTTGGAGGGAGGTTTTGGACAACCACAAGGAAGTGAAAATGATATGTGGATTAAGATGACCCAAGAGATTAGAAAAGTAGTTAAAGAGATGTCAGGAGATTCAAGAGGCTTTGAATCTATGGGTAAATAATCGTGGTGGTAGAATGATAGTGTTCAGAGTAAAGTTAGAAAAAAAATGATTGTTTTAAAGAATGGTATAGGGGTATAAATTTCAAAACTTGGGAAAAATATAAGAAAGCTAAGAATGAGACCAAGAAGGCAGTGAGTGAAGCAAGAACCCATGTGTCATACCCCAAATTTGTCCCTCAGTTTTTCATATCATCTGGCTATGGGTACTTCAAATTTATCTAGTGCTAGGATGAGAGGTCCTCAGGTCATGTTTTCATTCACCAAGTCATGTTAACCCTTTGCCACATCTCATCATGTTCACATCACTTCATCTTCATGTCATTAGATCATATTTTCATGCATAAAGGACCAAAGTCAACAAAAAGTCAGCATTTGGTCCATTTGCACACATTAATTAACTTTATGGGCATCATTTCAAATTAATTCATTTCATTCATCATATGCATCTTGCATCATTTAAATAGTCATAAGTCAACACAAAATGAATAGAAAAAAGTTCAAATCATTTTACACATATTTATTTTTTCTTTTCATTTTTTAAATCTTATGCACGAAACACCAAAAATAGTGAGGATCTAATATTATTCTCGTTTAATCATCATATAATCATACATCATTCATTCAATTACATCATAATAAAAGTCAATAAAAAGTCAAGACTTTGGCACTGGAGAAAAAGTTGTGCACACTTCATTTGCCAAAACCCCATGCTTCTACACGTCATAGAATTCAAGTCAAATGCACATTTACATCAGTAAATCTACACTACATTGCGGGATTTTCAAATTAAAATTCACATCCAAATGAAATTACAACAAATGAAATTCAAATTCATGGTCACACTTTGTGCATTTTCTCACAATACCTAGATTATCCTTTTACCTAATTCTAAGGCCTACAAATCAAGTCACATTCTCATCAGCAAATTACACAAGAATCATACACAAAACAGACTAGGAGGTAAAAAATAGATAGATAATCATTTTTCAAGTATATCTTGCTACAAGTCTTGGAATTCAAGTTATCAACAAAAGAAAAATGGACTTTGAGGAATTGATCAAGCATAAGGCATATGTTACAATAATGCATAGAATAATACATTAAAGACTCATAAAATCTGCATATTTCATCTCTAAACATTCTAAAGTATTTTTGAAACTAAGCATTTTGATTAACATTGGTTACAAACTGATTTTCACATTTTTCATCAACTGTAACCAGTTACACATATATGTTAATTGGTTACAGACAAGAGAAATTTAGTATTTTGGAAAATCTGTTTAGCTGTAACCGGTTAACCAAACCATGTAACCGGTTACAACCACGAAAATTTTCAAAAATCTATTTTACCTTCTGTTGTAATCACTTACGATAATGTGTTAACCAGATACCACTGAAGCAGTGACACTTTTTCATGAAAAATCACATTCCAACATTTTCCAAACTTGGTCATTGAGTCATGGAAATTGTTGATGATTCTATACTGATTCAAAAGGGGTGTTTTCCACACTATAAATAGCCAATGTTTTTGAACTTCAAAATTCACTCCTTAAATAATTTCAAATTCAAAACTCTCTCTCAATTTTCAACTAAGTTACTTGAGTCAATACTGGATGTGAAACATTTTGCATTAAACTTTTAAGTATCATTGAAGTTTCACACATTCATGTTTTAGCAATTAAGTATTACTCTTGTATAATGTATACATTGAAGGAAATATCAATTCTCAAGTATTGATACATATTCAAATCTTCTTCTTTACAACATTCTGTTTTTGTGGATCACAATGTGTTAAGTGATCTTAGTTTGAGATAAAAAGTGGTGTGCTTTTTATTCAAAGTTTAAAAGAAAGTGGTGTGCTTTCTTATATGTTAGATAAATGTATGAGTGACCTTGGTGTGAGGATTGCACAAGTTCTAACATAGTGAAATCGCTAATGGGGTGTGAGGGGACTAGACATACCCTTGTTTGGAAAGGGGAATTAACATACATCTTGGTGTCATTTAATTTTCCAGCACTTACTTTCTGCATTTTTATCTTTCATTTTCGTTTTCGGAAAATTAAGAACACTTGCCATCGTTCATAAAACATAAAAATTTTAGAAAGTCCAATAAATATAATTCACCCCTCTTAGATTAATTTCAATAGTTACATTTGGCATCAGAGCAGGTCATAGGTAACTTGTTCCTAAAGATCTAGATATGGCTTTTGTAAATCCAATTTTTAGAGACGGTGCTAGTAACAACAAGCCTTCATTTTTTGTGGTGAATACTTGAATTGAGGATAACCAAGCTTATCCAATACTCTTCTCATACATACCCCTTGACAAACATACACTGCTACAAAAACGTTTTTTACCTTGGACGCGAAATGCATAGTACCTCGGCTAAAGAAGCGAGCTAATGAAGGGCGACGTGAAAACTCGCCACTTATTACCTCGGTGGAATTAAAACCGAGAGGTAAAGTTATATGCACATTGGTTCGAACTCCATCGACAATACTTTAATTATTTTCAAAACTAGCATATCTTATATCTCGGTTTATCTTGAAAACCGAGGGGTAAGATTATTTATTTATTTTAAATTGTTAAATTGTTTACCCATAATATTACATTGTTTACACAAAATACTAAAATAAAAATCAAACTCCCTAGAGATCTAGATAAAAATCAAATTCCATGAAGATTTAGATTTTAGATCTTCGAATTATTGAATCTTGGGGAAGATTAAATGGTGCGTGCAAGATTATTCTCTACAGATCTTGCATGCATTTGTTTCTGATGAAAAAAAGGCTAAGATAATTAAAATCAATATTCAAATATATGATTTTCGACTTAAATAAATATTTTAGAAAACAAACCTTAAACCCAGATAATTTTCTGCTCTTACAATCCATCATATAGAACTTTTTCAAGAGTCTTTAGGTTTCAAGCGCTTCATGTTTCATTTAGGTTATAAATGTTAATATCCAACATGCTTTTATAATGGATGTCTCTTAGGTTTCACACAGATCACTAATGGCAGTTTCTTGAGCGTTGATAAACATTAAATGGATGACAAAGACTTGTTTAAGGGCGTTGAATATAAAAAAAAAACGCTTAACTATCCCCTCGGTCACGAAGAAAACCAAGGTGAATAAGCTATTTTTTTAATTACATTGTTTACACAGAATATTAAAAATACATTGTAAAATCTATTTTCCAATGAGAATTTTTATTTTCCACGTCTAGGTCCCATGCAAGATGCTAGAGATCTGTTTCCCAATGAGAATTTTTATTTTCTGCACTTGCAATCTATCCCAGAGATCTGTAGTAACAACTCCTGATCAAATGGACAATGGTGAATATTTTCTCTCTTTGGGCGGCTACATATAAGTTAGCCTTAGGGTAAAATCTGTTTATTGAGTGTTTTTATAATAAAATATGATTATTAAACACGAGGTTTTTTATCTTCTCCTTTTAACTATCACCTCAGTGATAACGAAAACCGAGATAAATAATTTTTTTTTTGAAATTACATTGTTTACAAAATAAATTGTTTACAACAAATCTTTGCTCTTATTACTTAATATTTATTAAATTGTAATTCATAGTGTGTCGAAACTAGCATGTGTCGAATTACCTAGGAGTGTCGAATTGTTTCGACAGATGCATCTTAGATTAGATTTGATTGGATTCTGTTTTGATTAGATTAGATTTTATATGATTTAGATTAGATTTGATATTTTGGGCTTTAAAGTTTTTGGGCCTTTGTAAATCTAAATCTATATAAAGGGAGTATCCCTTGCATTGTAAATACAACAATTGTATTCACAGTTTGCGGGTAGCAAGTGAAAGTGCAATAGATTCAAAATCCCACAGTTCGTGGGTAACATTCTTTTCTCCAAATATTTCTCTTCTCTCTCGTTTTCTTTTCTTGTTGTTCTTGTTCTTCATTTGTTCTTCATTGTCATTGCATATTGTGTGGGTTGGTGATCAATCTTGAGATCAAGATTGAAGCGAAATCATCATAGGGTGTGGTGAATTTCCAACATCTGGTATCTAGAGCTCCGGTTGCGATTCAAGGAGGAAAATCGTGATGGCTATGAATCATTCAAATGGACACTTTCCGGCGACCCTACCAATTCTCAAGAAAGATAATTATGAGAATTGGTGCAAGCAGATCAAGGTGGTTTTCTGTTATCAAGATCTGTGGGATCTTGTGAAGGAAGGAGTAACACCGCTTGGGGAAAACGCGACGGATCAAGAAAAGGCTGCACTCAAAGATTTGAAGAAGAAAGATTATAAAGCGCTGTTTATAATCCATCAATGTGTTGATCCAGATAACTTTGAAAAAGTTAGCGATGCAGAATCAGCAAAGGAAGCATGGGAGATTCTTGAAAAGTCATTTGGAGGTGCAGAAAAGGTGAAAGAGGTGAGATTACAAACTCACAAGAGAACCTATGAGTTGCTTCAGATGGAAGACAACGAAAGTATTACAGATTTCTTCACCAGAGTTACAAAACTGGTGAATCAAATCAAAGTATGTGGAGAAACGTTGACGACGAAAGCAGTAGTCTCAAAGATTTTGAGATCGTTGGCTCCTAAGTTCGACCACGTGGTAGTAGCCATAGAAGAGTCGAAAGACTTGTCAGTATTGACGAAGGAAGAACTTCAAGGGACGCTTGAGTCTCATGAACAAAGGATGGCTGAGAGAGCTGCAGGAAAGTGGAAGAGTGATATGGCTTTGCAGGCGCAGTCAGAAAAGGAAAGGAAAGGCAAAGGAAACGTGAATGGCAACAAAGATAGAGGAGGCAGTAATTCGACTCAGAAGAAACCTTGGAACCAAGGCAACCAAAGACGTGGTGTTGTAGGTAGAGGAAGAGGTGGTGGTCGAAAGCCAGATAAAAGTCACATTCTATGTTTCAATTGTCAGAAGTATGGCCATTATGTTAGTAACTGTCCAGAAAAGAAGAAAAATCAAGAAACTGATGCAAATCTGGCGAAGCATGAAGAAGAAGAGACGTTGCTGATGGTCACAATGAAAGATGAAGAGAGATTCCAAGATCAGTGGTACTTGGACTCAGGATGCTCATCACACATGACTGGAAGGAAAGATTGGTTTGTCAACATGAAGCCCTCGTCGAAGAACACAGTGAAGTTTGCAAATGACAACACTCTAGCAGCTGAAGGTGTTGGTGATGTTCTGATTATGAGGAAATATGGCAAAAGGTCAACAATTTCCAATGTGTTGTACATACCAGGCATGAAGAGTAATTTGCTCAGTATAGGGCAGCTTGTCGAAAAGAACTACAAGGTAGTTGTCGAAGACAAGATGATGAGAGTTCTCGACGCAGGTGGTAGGTTAATCTTGAAGGCACCAATGTCTCAGAATAGGACCTTCAAGATTGAACTCAATTTGATGGAGCACAAGTGTCTAGCAACAGCAGCCAGCAGAGATGAGTGGTTATGGAACTTTCGACTAGGCCATCTCAACTTCAATGACATCAGAGAACTGAAGAGAAGAAATATGGTTTCAGGATTACCAGAAATCAACATTCCAAGTGAAGTCTGTGAAGAGTGTGTTCAGTCGAAACAACACAAGAATAGCTTCAGCAAGGATGTAGGAAGGAAGTCGAAGGCAATACTTAAAGTCATATACTCTGATGTATGTGGTCCAATCCAGGTGGATTTGATTGGTGGCAACAGATATTTTGTCACGTTTATAGATGACTTCAGTCAAAAGTTATGGACCTGCCTCATCAAGAAGAAAAGTGATGTGTTTGAGGTATTTGTCAGATTCAAATCCATGGTCGAAAGACAGAGTGGTCGAAGGTTGAAAACTCAGAGAACTGATGGTGGTGGAGAATATGTGTCGAAAGAGTTCGATGCATTGTGTAGAAAAGAAGGGATTATGCATGAGGTGGTGCCACCCTACACTCCACAGCAGAATGGGATTGCAGAACGCAAGAACAGAACCATCATGAACATGGTAAGAAGTATGTTGAATGGAAAGCATCTACCCAAAGAATTATGGGGAGAAGCAGTTTCGACAACAACATATCTTTTGAACAGATGTCCGATGAAGAAGCTTGAAGGAGTCACACCAGAAGAATGTTGATCTGGTGACAAGCCTAGTCTCAGTCACTTGAAAGTGTTTGGATCTATAGCACATAGACATGTGCTAGATCAGTTGAGAAGGAAGCTTGATGACAAGTCGAATCAGATGATCTTGATAGGATATCATTCGACTGGAGGTTACAAGTTGTTCGACCCAGTGAATAAGCAGGTAGTGATCAGCAGGGACGTGATCATAGATGAGCTTAAAGAATGGGATTGGAAAGAGAAAGCCAAGAAGGATTCAGTGAGAATCTCTTGTGAAGAACCAGTCACTGAATTCGAAAGAGAAGTTCGACAGGAACCAGTTGCAGATGAAGCAGGTTCAAGCAGACCTCGACGAACAAGACACATGCCTGCAAGGTTGCAAGAATGTGTAATTACATCAAATGATGTGGTCGATGAAGAAGATGAGCTGGTACATTATGCTTTCTACGCAGAAGTCGAACCAGTCAATGCAGCTGAGGCATTGAAAGATTCGAAGTGGGTGAAAGCAATGAATGAAGAGTTAGAATCCATCGAAGTCAACAACACATGGTCACTTGTCGAATTGCCTCAAGGCAAGAATGCAATTGATGTGAAGTGGGTTTACAAGGTAAAGGTGAATCCTAGAGGAGAAGTAACTCGACACAAGGCGAGACTTGTGGCGAAAGGATTTCTTCAGAAGGAAGGAATCGACTTCGATGAAGTGTTTGCACCTGTTGCTAGAATCGAAACAATCAGGTTGGTTGTTGGTCTAGCAAATATGAACAAGTGGCACACATGTCAGATGGACGTGAAGTGTGCATTCCTTAATGGTCCCCTAGATGAAGAAGTTTATGTCGCACAACCAGCTGGGTATGTGAAACGAGGCGAAGAAGGAAAAGTGTACAGGCTGCATAAAGCCTTGTATGGACTTAAGCAAGCTCCAAGAGCCTGGAATAAGAAAATCGACAGCTTCTTAACGGGGAAGGAATTTGTGAAGTGTACGACAGAGCATGGAGTATATGTAAGAAGAAGCAATGGCGAATTGCTTATACTATGTCTTTATGTCGATGATTTGTTGATAGCAGGAAGTTGCAAGAAGGAGATCGAAGATTTCAAACATGATCTAAGCAAGGAGTTTGAAATGTCAGACTTGGGAAATCTCTCATATTTCCTTGACATCGAATTCTACAAGACTAGTAGAGGTTTGATGATGCACCAACGAAGATATGCAGGCGAAATACTCAAGAGATTTGAGATGCAAGATTGCAACTCAACTTCGACTCCAGCTGAGACCAGACTGCAACTGTCGAAGGATCCAGACGAAGATGATGTCGACCCAACCCAATACAGAAGACTTATTGGGTCACTTAGATACCTTTGTCACACAAGGCCTGACTTAGCATACAGTGTTGGTATGGTAAGTAGATTCATGCAGAAGCCAAAGGTATCACACCTAACAGCGACGAAGAGGATACTGAGGTATCTGAAAGGGACTCTCGACTATGGCATTTTATTTCCTGCAGTTGACGAAGGGAAAGAATGCAAGTTAGTGGGATACACAGACTCTAGCTGGTGTAGTGATGCAGAAGATAGAAAATCCACAGCTGGATATGTGTTTATGTTAGGTGGTGCACCAGTTGCTTGGAGTTCGAGAAAGGAGCCAGTAGTGGCATTGTCATCATGCGAAGCAGAATATATAGCTGCTTCTCTTTGTGCATGTCAAGCAACTTGGATGGTGAACTTGGTCGAAGAGATTACAGGGAAGAGTCATTGAGCATTTACCATGAAGATCGACAGCATGTCAGCTATCAATTTGGCGAAGAATCCAATAGCTCACGGTCGAAGCAAGCACATCAAAATGAGGTTCCATTATCTTCGAGAGCAGGTAGCAGAAGGGAAGATGAATTTGGAACACTGCAGAACTGAGAATCAGATTGCAGATATCATGACGAAGGGAGTGCAGGTCGAAGTATTCAAGAAGCTAAGATCGATGATGAATGTAGATAGTTTAGACACAATGAATTATGTGGTGAGGTTTTAGGTGAGTATGTGGTGTGTCTCTCACAAAGTGTGTCCCAAATAAGAAATGCTCCCTCGTTGACCCCCTCGATTGCCCTCCAACAATGGTATCAGAGCCTGGTTAGAGAAAGGGACCGGCTTACTTGTATCGAAACACTTCCCGCAGGTGTGGGTAGAAGGTGTTCTGTTGAGTTCAATGGTGATACAAGTGTATGTGGAAGAGAGAGCTTCCACATGAGGGGGAGCATTGTGTATAAACTCACACTTGAGGGGGAGTGTTGAGAATCAAGTGTGAGGAAGAAGTCCCACATTGATTAGAAAAGAGAAGATTGAACACTATATAAGTGAGAGAACCCACACACCAATAACCTTAAGGTTTTAGGTGAGTATGTGGTGTGTCTCTCACAAAGTGTGTCCCAAATAAGAAATGCTCCCTCGTTGACCCCCTCGATTGCCCTCCAACAATATCTTCGCTGATATCCAAATTTAGTTGTATTCCCTTCTTTATTCAAAGGTTAAGCTCCCTTCCTTATTGGTCAAGCTCTATTCTTTGTGTAACTTGAAGCAAGAATGATTTTCTACAATTGCAATCTATCAACTGAGTACTCTTCAAAGGTTGAACTCTCTTCTTTTACCAAGAGTTATTCCAAAAATACAACAACGACAACATCAACACCATTATGTGAGATAGATTGCAAGGGCAAAAAAAATGTTTTGTTCAAGATAGAAGAACATTGAAGATTTTTTTTGTCTTGTAACCCATTTCAAAGAATGATGCTTGCGAGTTTAGGGTGACTTTATATTAGTAAGAATTGGGATAAAATTTGTTTAACGAGTTCGTTTATAATAAAATCTTATTATTTTATATCTCGGTTAAATATAAAATCGAAGGGTTAGAACATTTACACTTATAAACAAATAAAATCATGAAGTGCGATAATTGAGAATCGAAGCTTGTACTAAGTTGTTTTTTCACCTCGGTGTTATGAAAAATCGAGGGAATTTATGATTTTTTTAATTATTTTATATAATAAAAAATAGTGCGTCTTAGTTTTATACCTCAATTTTCAATTGTTTGAGGTAAAAATTTCATCATAAAAAGCGTTATTTGTTGTAGTGATAATAGACAGTTTCCATAAACTTTGCTTTAGTAGTGGACAAATCAACTACAAACTATTTATTTGAGGACCAGGACACATCTCCTTCGTTGAGTAAAAGCACGTAACCAAAAGAGTTTTTCTTGACATCTACATCTCCGGTTGTATACGACATAAGCTCTGTACTACCCTCATTTTATAAAAGATTCCCAAATCTACAGTACCTTTCAAGTATCTTAATACCCTTTTTGCAACTTGTAAGTGTAACCCAGTTGGACGAGCCATGAATCTGCTAATGAGAGACCGCATACATGAAGTTTGTCCTTGTTGCAGTTAGATACATAACACTTCTGACCATTTTTTTTTACATGGTCGTATTCACTTCGGATCCTTCTTAATCCTTCACATCCTTCTTCATCATATACCTCTCTAAAACATCTTTCGCATACTTCTCTAAAACATCTTTCGCATACTTTCTTGGACTAATATAAATGCCTTCAAAAAATTTTAAAACCTCCACACCGAGAAAATATTTCATCTTCCTCAAGTCAGTAATTTCAAATTCAAGCTTCATTAAATTATTGAACTTAACAAACACACTCTCATCATTACCAGTAAAAATTAGATCATCAACATATAATCTAACAATAAAAAATTTTACCTCCATCTTCTTTTATGAATAAAGCATGTTCTAAGTTGCATCTTTTAAATCCTTTTTTGACAAATTTGAGTATAGTTTTGAAAACCCACTTTACTCAAATCTTCTTCATTCCCTTGGGCAAACTTGTCAGCTCCCAAGTCTCATTTCTTTCAATTGCTTCTATCTCCAAGTCCATTACCACTCTCCACTTGGAACTACAAATAGCTTTTTCAAAGGTAGTCGGATCTAAAGTTGAAGTAAACTGAACTAAATTGTTGTGCTCTTCTGCTTTTTAAAATTCTCCCCCACTCACATAATCTTCCATCCAGAGCACTAATTTTCTATTCCTCCTTTATGATTGTGCCGTTCTTGCACTCAAATACTCCATTTTTGTTGGGGAGTGTAGGATGCAATGAGCTTCCTACTAATACCATTAGCTTTGCAAAAGACATTGAATTCGTGAGAAATGAACTTTCCACCTCTAACTGTGCCCAGACAACAAATAAAAAGTCACATCTCTTTCTCAACAAGGTTTTTATAATTCATGAAGATAGTAAAAGCTTCATATCTTTCAGCAAGAAAATATATCCAAACCTTGCTACTATAATCATAAATGAAGTTTATGAAATACCTCTCCTTACTATTGGAGACAAGTTTGAAGAGTCCGCAGATGTCGGCATGTACCAATCACAGTCTTTATAATGTTCTCCATAACCTGCTATTTGGAATTACATCCCTGTGTTGCTTACCCACCATGTAATCAATGCATATTTTGGATGGTACCTTCAAGTGTGGTAACCATCACCATTTTCTAATATTGCGATGTTCTCAGACCCTTGAAACCTAGATGCCCATCTCTTCAATGCCAAAGATGAGTATTGTCTTTAAGAATTGTTTGGAAATAAGTGGGAGCTTTTTCCATAATTCTTCCAAGCAATATGAACATCATGTTTGAAGAGATTGTTGTTTGCGCCTTTTCTTGGGATGATAGACTTTACATACACATTGTTGTATCAAAATAGCTACACCTATTTCTTGTAATTTTCCAACACTTATTAAGTTATTTTTCAACTCATGTATATAAAAAAACATCAGTGATTACCCGAGTAACTCAACAATTTGAAACCTAATGTTACCTTTTCCCAACAAAGTCATCTTGGAATTATTCCCAATAGTGTCGGAATTCGTCATCAAGATCTGAGAACCACTCCTTATTTGCACACATATGATTTCTACAACCTGAATAAAGGAATCATAAATCTTCTCTCCTTGATGGATTAAGCTCCACATATGACATCAATAACATTTCTTCTTTCTCCTCAAACTCAACATAATTCACTTTCTTTTCACATTTAGGACACTTATATTGAAAGTGTTCTAACTGATGACACTTATAACACTCAACTGTAGTTTTGTTGAATGCTTGTCTACCTCTACCTCTTCCTCTGCCTATTCCTCGAAAAGCTCCACGAGCTTGACCGCCTCCTCTTCCACCAAATTTATCACCGTAGGCCACCTTTAATGTGTGCTCATCTCCTCCATGCCCACTCATCCTCTGTTCATATACCAATAGGCTTCTCAGCAACTCATCAATGGACATAGTTAAACCTTGAGGTCATTGATCTCAAGATCTTTTCAATGATCGCCACTTGCTGCATGTTTTCACCATGAATCCTTATCTTGTTTGCTATGATGGGTAATCGAGCGAAGTACACATCAACACTCTCCCCCTCTTTCATTTGTAGAATCTCAAACTCCTTTCGAAGGGCTTGGAGTAGTGCTCTTTTGACTTTTGTGGAACCATGGTACTTTTGCTTCATGGAATCCCATGTGTTTGGAAGTGTCTATGTTGAGGATTGTCTCCATAATGGTTCGATTGATGGCTTGGAACAAATAATTTTTGACTTGCAAGTCTTTTAACTTCTGGTCTGCAATAGATTTTTGTTGTGCTTCAGTAAGCACCACTCCTTCTGCTGTAGGGAATCCATTCTCCACCAAACTCCAGTACTCCTTTCAATGGGTTGTAACAAGATCACAAGGTTAAGGTTGAATAAAGAAGAAATGAATGTTCTAATGGCTTAAATTCAGATACCTATTAGCAAGGAGTCCATCACACTCAAGAGAGTTTGTACCCTTAATTTGGGTGATGAACTCCTTTACCTCTTCCTTCGTGAATGAGAAGATCGGTACTCCTCATCACTATATATGGAATTTTCGCAACAATGTAGCATCTTAATTCAACCTACCCACCTCAAGTTTTCCTTGATCATCAAAATGAAGAGAACTTAGTAGGAAATGTTACTGATATGTACAAGAAAAGAGCCTCATTTGAATAAGCTTGTTCAATAACTGTTACAATCCTAAGCTTTTAAATAAGCTAGATAATCATCAATGATAGACATGGCAGATGATCTGTATCCAGAGCCAAAGAGATTATAATGATTTAAATAGTGATAAAGCATATATAAGTCTCTCCTCTTCTCAAAGCCTGGCTGTTTAGGAATTACCTGGAGAACGAGATCATTTGAAATCATCAACATCTAAAATTACAGAATTTAACAGATATTTTACATGATAAGCTAATATCAATATCACCTCGAAATAAGAATTATAGAATGAGCCTCCAAAGCCGGCACACCAAGACATACCGAATTCTGCCTCATTGTGTCCATCTATAGAATAAGAGAAAACTGGTGGATACTTCACAAATGGCATGGTTATCAAACAGAACAGTAGCTAAGAAAGTTCGCAAGAGAGTTTAAATTATATATCATATAGAAGTCTCTACTATTATCAAGACTCGGCATTTTCAGTAGACAATAAACAGTGAAGCCATATGAATGAAATCAAATTTTAGTTTCCAAACAGCATCTTGTAACAAATGCTTGACTTACAATAACATGCTGGATCCAATATGACAGGCTCTCCATTTTTGTCAGAGCTTATGTTTCCACTCCAGAGATCTCCGTGTAGCAAGCATGGTTCTATCACCACATTCTCAAACAGCGGTGCAATGTTTTCCACCAGTCTTTTCCCTGTTGAGCAACTCGATCAGATATAAACTCGATGTAATCTTGCACGGATCTAATATGTCTGCATTCAACTTCAATATAAGTCAACGGAAAGTGCAGTAGTACTATGCAAGAACACCTTTTTCAAAAATGGTTCTGTCACTATATTGGTCTAATGCGAGCTGCAATTGGTAACCTAATCTATGCTCTCCGTAAAATTGAATCCAATCTGATGACCATGTATTTATCTGCGGAGTGCTACAGCAAAACATAGATCATATAGTCAAAAATCAATTAGGTAAAATTTCAAAGCATTCCTAACATGGAAAAACGCACGATAAACACCATTGAGAGCTTTCATGATGAAGTTGTAACATACCTGCCAATCGTGTTCTCAACGTCAAAACCATATCCTTTACTAGATTTTCCAGACTTATGCATTTCACCCAGCTTTCTCCCTAGAACAGACTGGGAAGCAAGATATTACTCTTACAATTTAAGGCACACAAGCTTTCCTAGTTATAATTAATTTCTACAAAACTCAACTCACCTGATCGCCTCTAGATCCCCCGAATTCTATGAATTCCATAATGATGAAAGAGCCACCGGTTGGTAGCGGTCCAACCTACAAATCCTAGCAACAAGTTACCTCAATTTCTCAAATTATTATCGGTGTCAACGTATCTGTGCTTCATAGACGGTTAAATCTTCTCACCTTGTACGGCTTAGGCACACGGATGGTTCCGGTTTCATACATAGCTCCTAAACCAAGAGCTTCTGCCTCAAACATTGATGGTCCAATACTCCTGATATAGAGAATAATGCAACAATGCAACAGATAGATCAACCATGAAAACAAAAAACAGTTGAATATATGAATGTTTGATAGTTCATACCTGTTTGATTTAACAAAAAAAGAAGCAGCATCAGTGTCATAGCGGTTTGCGAAATTTATACAACCACCACCAATAGGACTAATTTTGGTTATCTTTGAAGCTTTTCCTTCAGAGAGAATCCACTCTCGAACTGGATCCTTACTCATGCTACACACTAAATTGAAAATTTATTCAATGAAACACATACACAGACACGAACATTGAACACGACAATACTTGTAATAGTTTAAGAAAATTGAAGTGATGGAATGTACGAGGTGGTTACTTACTTGGAGATGGTTTGGTTTTGGTGAAAGATGGTGGAGGAAGGGAAGAGAAACATGCTGAAGTGGACATGGTTCCCACGTGTCGTGTTCACCTCTTATCCACTCCCGTTTCTTCTCTTCATCCTCTTCTTCTTCGCTTTACCACTACACTACCACCAACCACTTTCTTCCTCTTTTTTTTTTTTTTTCATTTAATTTAATTTAATTTTTATAATTTCTAGGAAATTTTGTTTTCCTATTTAAAAAAAAAATGAGTTTTTAAGATTTGGTTATTCAAAGTGAGTAGTAATTAGGCATGGAAAAAACAAAAGTTAAGAAAACCATAACATAGAGAGATGCTCTTTCTTCTCTTAAAAAAACTTCAAATTTATTAGGGTTTGGTGGCTATCCCCCACCTTTGTGGTGGTAATCTTTTTCCATCTGTATGGTAGTTATCTCTCCTTCTTTTGAGAGTACTCTTCTCTCAATCCATATTTGTTATATCATGTCCTCACCACAATGTATGACATGAACATGTGTTTAGAAGTGGGGGTAATCCCCACTCTACTAACCGGTTTTGTAGGGTTGTGTTAGGCTCAACCACATTTCTTAACATGATATCTAGAGCCTGGTTTAAGATCTGGTGGGCCACCTTCTATGGTTTCCGCTATCGGACCACCCACCATTTATTTTCACGCTCTAGATGTACAGTCTTGGGTGTGAGAGGGTGTGTTAAGAGTCCCACATCGGACAATGTATGGCATGAACATGTGTTTATAAGTGGGGGCAATCTTCACTCTACCAACCGGTTTTGTAGGATTGTGTTAGGTCCAACCACATTTCTTAACACCTCTCACCGGACATCTTCACTCTTCACGAACAATCGTCAAGGCTCCCTTTCTCTTTTTACGGCCGCCACCGGAACCACCACCACCAAGAAATGACAAGCTTGTTAAAGATTTTCTGCACACCTCAAACTCAACAACGGTGGATGCACCTCTCTCCACTGTAGCTGCTCCTTCAATGCTGACATTCGTCTACCCACCCCCAAAGTTGTCATGGTTGTTTTACAATAAGAAACTATCTCTTCTAGTAGAGCTACTTCATTTCAGTTGTGTGTTATATGTGTTGTGATTTAGTTTTTTAAGGTTTAAAAATGCACATATGGTGTTTGACAAAATGTCTCAAAAGATTTTTGGATTTTGTAGAATGTGTTTATGCGTGTCTTTGACATTTCATAATGACTAAGGAAGCTTGTGCGTTTAACATCCATTAGAACACTATTTCTAGTTACCTAATAACTTGTGAAAACTCGAAAATGTTGGGTAATATTGAGACCAAAGATAGTCGAAATATGCGAGCACAAGTCAAAGAAATCATCTGTAACTAAATTTAAAGAAAGACTGTGGATTCTCACTCCCACATTATTATTGATGGTGTTTGCAAGAGAATGAATTGGTGAAAGAAATATTAATGCTTTCGGTTTGGTTTTGCCTTAACTTGTGAACAAACTATGTATAATGCCTTTTATGATTATGTAGTGTTTTCTATTAGAACTATTTCTAGGCTATGTATGGAGTGTGTTCCATTTCAAATGCCTCGTGATATTTGTACTTCTTGCTGGTTTGCCTATTAATGAAGCTGGGCTTTACTATAAAAAAATTAGGCATGGAAAAAAATCCAAATTCGACGGGCACAGCCAATCATAATCTAACGAGGAAATTTGGTTAAATTAAAGAGAAATGCGAGGAAAATCGATTTTTAATTAAAATAGTGAAGACATGGGATGTTAATGTTCGTCCCATCTTGATCTATTAAATTTATTTTATTGCACTTATTTTTGATAATTTTATTATTCATTTACCCTTCCTAACGCTTCTTAATCTTAAGATAACAAATTTAATAAAATTAAAGTTTTTTTTATAATATAATTAAATAAAAATGATAATGTATAATAATAATAATAATAATTATTATTATTAAAATGATCAAGTATTTAGTTTAATTATTAATTTTTATTGCTGTGGAAAAAATACGCTTTTTTTAAAGATGATAATTTGGGTGGGTGCGAAGCAGGCAAGGACGAGGTGGGACAGGAAGGCAGATGCGACTTAAACTCTTTGTTTCCCCATTGCCATCCCTACTAGTAATTTATTTTGTTGGCTCAAGTATGATTGAAAGTTGCAGTTACAAAATGTCTATTTTTTTACTTCAATATGATAAAGTCCCTTCAAATATAATTGTACAGACAAGGTACACGTATTGATAAGTCCACCTGCGTGGAGTCAGTAAGAGTCATAAATAATTTATCTTATAAGAATTGTATGAAAAGTGTGTCCTTTATGTTAGGTGATTGCCAGTTTATATAAGTTTTCCTATGTTTGCTAGTTTGACCTAGTTTGTTTGAACTTGTTTGACCTAGTTTGAACCATGTTTGCTTCTAATCTTCAATGTGCTTTAACATGATACTTGTGTGGACTTTGTTCATACATTATTGACTTCTAAATGTCATCTCCAATGCCATATGCTACTGACTTGCATTCATATTACATGATTGTTCATCTTACATCTTCATTTCTTACTTGCATTACAAGTATGCTTCATTGTTGGAACTTGAATGATGTTTGCTCCCACTTCTTCCTACTTGATTAATGTTTGCATTTATGAATCTCATGCTATCTTAATGACATCTCTACACATTCTTAAATGTCATTCAATTCTGACTTTGATGTTTACATATGCATTTCTTCATGTTCATGAACCATTTGCATCCATCTTGCATTGTTTATGTATAACTTGTAATTGTATGAACATTTGGTGTATAGTTTGACATTGTTTGATCTCCTTTGGCATGTTTACTTTAGTAGGACACCTTGACATGTACTTACTGACCTTGGATGTTCCTTAACTTTTAGGACCCTTCCCTTTTGGTTTAACACTTGTTTGCTTCTTAAGTTGTCTTCTTGAGGCAACTAGCATTTGTTTGGTTTACTTTTGATGCTTGTATTCATTACTTATAATCATTTGTGCTAACCTTTTATGTAGGGGCAGAGTTAAGGTGCTTGAACATGTGGATGGTTATCCATGTTCATCTCTTCTTTCATCTCTCATCTATCTTACTTGTCTTTTCCTTTTGTGAATAGCATGATATAATGCTTGATTGTGTACAACTTTCTCACACCCTTTGGGATCCTAGCTCATCCTTAATTTTTGATTAAGGTGAGGTAGGATGAGCATTAGGTAGTGTTATCCCTCTCTCTTCTTTAGACTTAGGTTGTTCTTAAACCTTGACCTTAGGGCCACCTTTGCATGATAACATTAGGAACAATTAGTTTCCCCTTAGTGTTTTCTTCTTCTTTGAGTCTTCTCTTCTCATCTCATAATTTCTCTAAAACACTTAATAAAGGTTAACGTGTATTGCGCATGAGCCTTATATATGGGAAGTGAGGTATGAGGGATCTCCCTTCATTCTTCTAGGGTACTTAGTGTACGTCATGTGGGGGACGATACGCGACGTATTCGTTCCTATGTTGTAGACTTGGGTGCAATGCAAGTTGCAAACTAACTCCAATCCATTTCTTGTCTAAAAAACACAAAACAAAGTCTCAAACCTTTTTATCCTTCGGGATTGTTAAGTTTCAAACTCATTTTCAGAAAATAGCACGTTATTTTCCGTTTTGTCGCAAACAGGCATCGACCCTAACTGCTGGACGCGAACTTAACGTCGCTCATAAAAAACACTAAGACCTCGTTAGGTCGAAAAACGACTGCTCTGATTTCCTCTCTCTGGTTAGATTGAGGTTACGTAGGCATAAGACGACGATGTCTTGGCGAGCAACCTCCCATTTTAGTGCGTAGTCCGTCCGAACTACGTTGACTCTGACTTTCCCATTGCACGAGGGAATACGTAGGCCTAGGACTCCGACGATGTCCTATCGAGTCACTTTTTTTATTCTTTTCTCCCTCGTTCCTTCGTTCTTTTCTGTTCCCGTTCCTTTTCCTTTCCAGTAGCAGTGGAGCTCCAGACGACGACACCCTTTGATCGAGACAACAAGCGTGGATCCCATCGAGTACGATGAACGCGCAGGGGTGCTAATACCTCCCCCTCGCGTAACCGACTCCCTTACCCGTTTCTCTTGGTCACGAGACCATGCTTTTCCTTTCCCTCAAGTTTACGCAGTGTTTCCTTTCCCTCTCTTGGGATAAATACACATTGCTGGCGACTCTGTTTCTGCGCCACTTTCACGTTTGTACTTGGATGAAAATCCCGGGAGCGACAGGTATGAAAAGAGACATTGTAAAGTTTGTGGATAGACGTATAGTATGCCAACAAGTCAAGATCGAACATCAAAGACGGGGTGGTATGTTGAAACCCTTGGAAATTCCCGAATGGAAACGGGAAATTATCTCGATGGAATTCAAAATAAGTTTACCTTGTACGCTTGAAGGTCACGATTCGATTTGGGCATTATGGATAGACTAACTAAGTCGGCTCATTTTCTACTCGTCAATACCACTTATAAGGTTATTTATCTGGCAAGGTTATTATTACGGAGATAGTTTGATTATATGGTGTACCGACTAGTATCATGTTTGACTGAGACCCGGAGCTAACTTTTAGGTTTTTGAAGGATTTCCACCATGTGATGGAAACTCAGTTGAATCACAGTACTCCTAGTCACCCTTAAACAAATGGATAGATGGAAAGAACCATTCAAATCGTCGAGGTTATGTTATGGGCATGTATCTTAGAAAGTGGAGGAAATTGGAAGAACTATTTACCTTTGATCGAGTTTGATTATAAAAATATTTATCATTCAAGCATCAGGATGGAACTGTATGAAGCATTGTATGGAAGAAAGTGTATGACGCCATTGTGTTGAGTGGAAGTTAGTGATAAAGGGATTTTTGGATCGGAATTAATCTAAGAAACCACAAAAAAGATAATAATGATCCAAGATAAGATGAAAAAGGCTCAAGATGGTCAAAAAGTTACGTTGATCAGCGTATAAGGCCTTTAGAATTCGAAGAGGAAGATCGCGTGTTCTAGAAAGCCTTTATAATTCGAAGAGGGAGATTGCCTGTTCAAGAAAAAGAAGTGGAGTATGATATATATTGGTCTATATCAGATCATAAGTCAAGTAGGTGAAGTAGCCTATCAGTTGGCATTACTACCTTCACTATTCAGGCTTCGTGACGTGCTTCACATATCTCAACTCAGGAAGTATCTATTGGACTCCTTTTAGCTTATCCTCCTGGATACGATTATAGTCGCAGCTGATCTTTCCTTTCAACCTCAACCTAGCCATATTATGGTCTATGTCATCAAAGCTTTAAGGAATAAGGAGATACCCCTATTTAAGGTATTGTGGGAAGAATCACATCTTCGAGAGGCTACCTAAGAGCTAGAGTCAGAGATGCAGATAAATTATCCTCATATGTTCAGGTAAATTTCTAAGTTCGAGGATGAATTTCAAATTAAAGGGGAATATGTAATGCCCACACTTCTCTAGTCATATTTAACACTCATTGATTAGTGAGATACTGATCAAATTAAGTTATTTGAATATACTAATTCTATAGTGGCATGAATTAGATATTTGGAAAACAGCAAGGCTAAATGAGACTTTTCCTTAACATTTTATTTTAACCCAAGATACATGAGAAAATTCATTCTTCCTCATTTTTCCACTTGAAAACCAGAGAGAGAGAGAGAGAGAGAGAGGCCAAAAGAGAGAAGACGAGGAGGGAAGAGAGATCTTGGCAAAGTTTGAGTCTTGATTGCATGTTCAATTTATAGAAATCTTGAAGGAGAAACAAGAAAGAGTGTGTGAAGTATCAAGATATCATTATCATCTTCATATCACCATCCCTAAACTCAGGTTTTAAGCATTTTAAGGTGGGTTTATATTAGGCTTTAATTGGGTTTTAGAACCTTTAGGTTGAATACATGATGGGAATGGGATGTTGAGCATGAATTAATTACATGTTTATTTATTGCATGTCTAATTTATTGATTTCCATGAATACATGATTAGAAGTAAATGCATGTAATTTTTGATGTGTGTATTACTCTTTATGTTATACTAGTACATGTTTGCAATATGTTTGGATTGGAGAAAACGTGAGAAAAAAGGAGTTTTTGAGTTTTGGCAGTCTTGTAATCGGTTACGCTTTGTCAACAACCAAATACCACCATTAAAAATGCTAAAGTTACAAGTAATAATCGATGTGTAACCGATTATGTGTTTTGTGTAACCTGTTACCGCCCGAGTATTTTGGCCAGGAACGAAATAGAACCAACGTGTAACCGGTTACGCCATTTAGGTAACCAGTTACACACCCTGAAATTTTGTTTTTTCCCACTCGTTTACCTCATACCTTTTGATTTTGATTGGTAATCAATGTATGAATGCTATATTTATTTGTTAATGGAATTAAAATAACATTCCTTTGTGTATGAAAGATAAATGTGCTATGCTTCGAGGTTAAAGAATTCAAGATAGTGTAGAATTCACTTAAACTGATTAAGTAAGATAAATTAATAAAGAACCACATTTAAGTATGCATTATTTGCTTAATGAGTTAACTGAAAATAATTGAATGAGGTAAGAAAGCCCTAGGATGATATAGGTTCCCTAGTCTTGAGCTTTTTGAAAATAGTCATACTCCTAGTTATTATGTGTTGTGAATGTTAGGTTTCGAAGGAAACCAATCATATACACTTGTGGGGAATATCTATTGGGTGAGAATATGGAAGTAGAAAAACAGTCTAGAAGGGGGTGTATAGACCATTATTCAAAAAATTCAATCGTTTTTTCAAAGATTAATATCAGATATTTTTCAAAAGTGCGCTTGGAAGGTTTGAAGCAAAAACGTGATAATTATACTTTTCGAAACTTAATCACGTAATCACTAAATCAATCTAGAAAATACCAAGGATGGTTTTCGTGATGATATATAAATGTATACAATTGATTCAATTGTATATTTCACAAGATGTGATTATACAACGATTCAATTATAATGAATTCTAATCTCAATTGTTTCTCAGATTTTAATCACCAATGCAACTAGATTAGGCACCAATTCTATCAAAATCTAAGCTTACGTAATAAATCTCTACCAATTGAATAAATGATAAACTATGTTAGAATTGAAATAGTTAATAATGCAAATCATACTAAAATTAAATGCAAGAGTAAGAAGAGAGATGACACCGGGATTTATAATGCTTATACGCTCTTTCTCGCTTTGCCTACCTGCCCTCTTCAATGGTTTCCCATTGGAACCTGCATTGTTACTTTTTATTTAAAAAATATTTTCATGAGTTTATACAATCACCAATCCAAAATAATGTTTAGAAATATAAAATCTCCTATTAGGATCTTGACTCATATATAGCGTAATAACAAACTTTTCGGCATAATCTTTACTCGATTAACGTTTCTTAAATCTTCCAATATCATCAATCTACTTGATGACATCAGATTTCATCGTTTATTTGACTCGCTTTATGCACGTTTTATTGTCATTTTGTTTACATTTCCACTATTATGCAGGTGTTTTGTTTGTGTTTAAGATATTTAGCCATTTAAGAGGCGTGTGCGAAGAAATGAAGCAAAATAAGCAAAAATGGAAGAAATGGAGCAGTTTGCACTCAAGGCAACCACACGGGGCCCGCAAACGAAGGAAGAGGAACAAACGGACATGATTTAGCAAGCCATGGCGTTCGCCATGGCCCCTATGGTGTTCGCCATGCTCTATATTGTGAAAACGATTGGGAACGAGCTTTACTTAGCCCCCAATAGTCCAGAAGTGCTCCTACTTTCTCTCCATGTTTTTGAAGCGATTTTAAGGGTTTTTAGAACCTTATAAATACCCCCTGATGCCTCCACTTTTGATCATACAAACTCAGTGCAAACCTAAGCCCTTATACTGTTAAATTTGTAAGCGATATTCTCTTCACACCGGAGAGGTATTGCAGTGTCGATTGAGTCTGTATCAAGTTTGGAGCACCCTTTATTTCTGCAACAATTTATTTCGGTTGCTTACTTTCCGTCAAGATTTACTTTCCGCACTGCAATTTGTATTGGATTCAAGATTCCGTTCGGAGTAGGTTTATTTATTTATTCAGCATTCACCTTTATTTTTTCTTGCCCTTTATTTTCCTTGCCTAATTTTTTCGCACTTATTCCCTCCGCCTTAATTACTTTTCTTTATCTGTAATTATGTTTAATTCCGCAATTAAAACAGTTTATGTTTTGTTTTCCCTTAACATGTCCGAATAATTTACTTTATGTTGAGATGTGAGGAGCGTCAATAGCCGAGGCTCTACATATTGTCTCCCTAGGATTACTTTTTTGGGTTGTTTTGGTTTAAACGCAATTTTTCTGAATTTCTTTTAATCTGTGAAATGGGTTTGTTTTTTGTTAGTCGACACCACGAAAGCACTTTGTTAACCAATTAGGAAACTTTAACTTTTCCAGAAGGAGGTTTTAAAACTATTGGCGGATGTGTTTATAGGTTTAGGATCCGGTACTTAATCGAAAGCTGAATGACCCTTTTTAAGTTAATCTTTCCAATCAAAATTACTTTTCAGTTAAGTAAAGAGTCTAATTTCTTAAAACTGAGTTTACTACTTTAACGCAATATGTGCCCGCCATATGTGACAAATAGGGGGTATAAATTAGAGAGTAAGTTCAGTTCTGATTACGCGAAAGCGACAATTCCTGTTAAATTAGTTCTTTTCTAAATAGAAAACATTGCCCCGTAAGTTGTCTTAGTGGAGATGATCAGAGTGTCGTTGATTGATGAGAATTACATTTCAGCATTGTTATTTATCTATCTTTATTAAACTCTTTTATTCAGTTCCTTCCTTTTTAAACTATTTCATTCGCCTTAGCTAAACACCGTAACAACTAGGATCAATAATCTTTGACTTTTGGTCTCTGTGGGATCAATATCTTTTAAAACTACACGATAGGCTGTGCACTTGCAGTTAGTTTGTTTACACCCGATCAAGTTTTTGGCCCCGTTGCCAGGGAACAATTACGTCAAATATTGCAACTTTGTTGTTACACCATATAAACTAAGGCATTATTGTCTCTATTACAATGTATCACCCAAATTCTCTCTACAATTACCACTCCCAATATTTTGAGGAGCAGTAAGATTCCCATAAATCCAACCTCGAAATAGTAATGGGGAATTTCCTTGAGACGCAAACTCACTATAGACTAGAATCTATGATAAAGCGCTTTGTGGAGACACAAACTCTCCAGAATGAGGAGTTTAGAAAACAAAGTCTCCATATTAATGAAAACCTTAGGCAACTGAACATTGTGGTCGAGTCCCTTGCGACTCACAACGAGGCATTAGAGACTCAAATATCCATGCTTGCACAAATACCCCTAGGACCCTCCCCTGGGAGACATGTGGATGTTGTATCAACCAACAATGAGAAACAAATCGAAAATCCTAGGGAGTGTGATAATATGGTAGAGAAGAGTTCTGATGAGAAAAGAGTAGAGATTGAGAAAAATCCACTGACACCACCCGAAAGGGAGGTTGTCAAAGAGATAGAGAAGGAAACACCTATCACTGTTCCTCCTACCTATACCCCACCAATTCCTTTCCCGCAAAGGTTTGTGGAAGCTAAGGTAGACTCCTAACCCAAAAGGTATGTGGAGGTATTGGAAAATATCCATATCAATGCACCTTTGTCTGAGCTTATGCATAAAAAGAGAAAATTAGAGGACCATGAAACTAGGGAAATCTTCATTATCAAGAAGGGAAGGTTAGATTTTGAGGTTGTGGATGAAAGAATTAAACTCAAATCCGAGAAACTGATACTCAGGATAGAACCAGAACCACCACCATAAGTTCAAAAGAATGAACCACCCTATAGAAGGAAGAAAAGAAAATGTGAGGGATATGTTAGATGGCTTGATAAGTGGCCATGGAAACCAAAGATTATTAAAAGTTTGATCTAGGAATCATTCTTTAGATAACCACCATGAGTACTTACACTCCTGGGCTGTCGAGCCAACGACGTAAAAAGAAGCGCTACGTGGGAGGAAATCCACGAGCTTTTAATTTAATGTTTTCCTTTTATTATTTGTGTTTGCAGAAAATAAAAAATGTATCGCTTGTCGTGTCTCAGCTACTTCTAGGCAAAAAATCTCTAGATGGAAATCTTGGAAATGAGCTGGTGCCTACAGACATTCCTGTGAATATCGCTGCTGGTGGTGACACCGATGATGAGTATGATAGGAGAGAGCATATCCCTCCCGTCTGTAACCCACCTCCCCCCTCATTCTTCGCATGGTCAGTTTCCACTTGCACACACCGCACCATATTTTTCTAACACTTTTGCAGGTACTTCCTCCATGAATGGGCAACATGATGAGCTGCTTCAGGAAAGAGCAGTTTCAACAAATGAAGGTATCTCAAAATGCGCACCGCCGAAGCAGATGTGGTCAGCAAGGACATGGACACCAAGAGCAGGATCAGAGAGGATTTGACACGCAGTAGCATTCATACAGGTTCTATCATTTCTCTTTCACCTTGGATTAAAATATTGGGGACAATGTTTGATTTAAGTGTGGGAGAGGAATTTTACTGCTTTCTAGTTAGATTTATTGCTTTATTTTACTTTCGTTGTTTTATTTAGTCATTACATGTATTGTCAAGTCTTTAGGCATAGTTTTTGTTGTCTATTAAATTTCTCCCTTTTCTTGAGCCATACCGAAAATTTTTGCAAAGAAAAACAGTGTTTGTTTTAAATTTGTGGGCTATTAGATAAGTTTAGGACAGGTTATAAAGACTTGGGAAATATCCTGAAATATCAGTAACGTCTTAACATCGTAAGTCTCTTAATTATAGAAATCGATCTGGATAATTGTTATGCCTTAGCCTTAAAATCTCACCCCTAAATAAGTCCTTAAGTAGTTTATTTTAGCAGTCAACACCATCTTAAGCATGCTCTACGTAGTGAAGCCGATGAATATAAGTGAATGATCCAAAATTTTCTGCTTTAATTAATTGAAAATAGGGAATGCACCTTCTAAGTTTGGTGACCCTCACCCGGTTGCTTAACCCAACGGTGTGGAACCTGCAAAAATAGAATAAAACCCATTGTTAATTGGTTCAGAGGTATCTGGTGCTGAACTTGGTAGGGCAGATTACGGTCCGATCCCCTACAATTATAATTGGGTAAACAAAGGGGTTACGCCACTTTAGGTACCAGAACCCCGTGCAAAGGATTAGAATCACTAACCGAACTCCTTATTATGAGTGTGTATGGATAACGGGTTTAATGTGATTGCACCTGAATGTAAAAGGATGAAAAATGGGATGAGTAAGTTAGGCTTAAGCATAATGATATGATCCAGATTGGTCTGTATAGGAAGGAGACTTATGACCGCAAAATGCGGAATATTATTACGATACTCTTGTTTTTATGAATTAGTACCTATTGACATAGCCTGGTCCAAAGCAAAGTCTTTAAAGCCCTGAGTAACTATCTGAGTGTCACTGTTTACTTTCATTTTTCTTGAGGACAAGCAAAGGTTCAAGTGTGGGAGAGTTTGATGACACCAGATTTCATCGTTTATTTGACTCGCTTTATGCATGTTTTATTATCATTTTTTTTACATTTCCACTATTATGCAGGTGTTTTGTTTGTGTTTAAGATATTTAGCTATTTAAGAGGCGTGTGCGAAGAAACGAAGCAAAGCAGGCAAAAAACGGAAGACATGGAGCAGTTTGCACTCAAGGCGACCACACGGGGCCCACAAACGAAGGAGAGGAATAAACGGGCATAAGTTAGCAAGCCATGGCGTTTGCCATGGCCCCCATGGCGTTCGCCATGCTCTATATTGTGAAAACGGTTGGGAACGAGCTTTACTTAGTCCCCAAGAGTCCACAAGTGCTCCTACTTTCTCTCCATGTTTTTGGAGCGGTTTTAAGGGATTTTTAGGGTTTTTAGAACCCTATAAACACCCCTTGAAGCCTCCACTTTTGATCATCCAAACTTTATGCAAACTTAAGCCCTTATACTGTCAAATTTGTAAGCGATATTCTCTTCACATCGGAGAGGTATTACAGTGTCGATTGAGTCTGTATCAAGTTTGGAGCACCCTTTATTTTTGCAATAATTTATTTCGGTTGTTTACTTTCTGTCAAGATTTACTTTCCGCACTACAATTGGTATTGGATTCAAGACTCCATTCGGAGCAGGTTTATTTATTTATTCAGCATTTACCTTTATTTTTTCTTGCCCTTTATTTTCCTTGCCTTATTTAATCGCACTTATTCCCTCCGCCTTAATTACTTTTCTTTAACTACAATTATGTTTAATTCCGCAATTAAAACCGTTTATGTTTTGTTTTCCCTAAACATTTCTGGCTAATTTACTTTATGTTGAGATGTGAGGAGCGTCAATTGACGAGGCTCTACGCATTGTCTCCCTAGGATTACTTTTTTGGGCTATTTTGGTTTAAACGCAATTTTTTTGAATTTCTTTTAATCTGCAAAATGGATTTGTTTTTCGTTAGCCGACACCGCGAAAGCACTTTGTTAACCAATTAAGAAACTTTAACTTTTCTAGAAGGATATTTTAAAACTATTGGCGGACGCGTTTATAGGTTTAGGATCCGGTACTTAAGCGAAACCTGAAGAACCCTTTTTAAGTTAATCTTTCCAATCAAAATTACATTTTTAAGTAAAGAGTCTAATTTCTTAAAAGTGAGTGTACTACTTTAACGCAATACGCGCCCGCCATATGTGACAAATAAGGGGTATAAATTAGAGAGTAAGTTCGGTTCTGATTACGCGAAAGCGATAATTCCTGTTAAATTAGTTCTTTTTTAAATAGAAAACATTACCCCGTAAGTTGTCTTAGTGGAGATGATCAGAGTGTCGTCGATTAATGTGAATTACATTTTAGCATTGTTATTTATCTGTCTTTATTAAACTCTTTTATTCAGTTTCTTCCTGTTTAAACTATTTCATTCGCCTTAGCTAAACACCGTAACAACTAGGATTAATAATCTTTGACTTTTGGTCTCTGTGGGATCGATATCTTTTAAAACTACATGATAGGCTGTGCACTTGCAGTTAGTTTGTTTACACCCGATCACTACTCCAAGCATTCGTGTGTAGAAATCAACCCCTTGATCCTACCGATTCCTTGAGCGTGAATTATCTAAATATTTGAGAAGAACTTCTCCTTATCCATATCCTTCCACACAGTCACTACCAAGGAAATATGGAGAGAAGAGCCTCAACCTTCTTCTTTTCATTGGAATTTGTTAGCACCAATGAAAACAACCTCAATCTTGCAAGCTACATGAAAAATGTTGACAAAAATATTTTATATGTACTTAAGATTAAGCACACAAATGAATGGAAAAATTTAGTTAGGTTCGAATCAAGAGCATTTCATGATTTGAATCAACTGAACAAGTGAAGTTGAATAACAATAAAATAAAGTTTTGACCCATTTCACATATAATTTGAACCAAGAACAAAGTATTATTCAAATTAAAGACCCCATGATTAAAATCAAGTTTTAATTTTGATTTGAATCAATCAAGCAGAGCCAACAGAAAAATATGGAAAAACTGTCAAACTCGAATCAGATTTAAAGTCTGATATGAATCAATTCGAGCAGAGGTAACCCATAATTGCTTTATTTGAATCATGTGTAAATTTTGATTCGAATCAAAGTATTTGATAATTTTTGGTTTGCCTCTGTCCAAAGTGATTCGAATCAGGATTTGTGCTTGATTAGAATCAAACACATAAAATCTCTATTTTTCATAATTTTTAAAAGACTTTGAGATTTTTCTTTCTACATGGCTTGAATCGATGACATATATGCCTTTTATTCCACTGACTCATGCAATTGATTAAAAACAACAAAATCAAGTTCAAACCTAACCAATGGTTTATGCATGCTAAAAAAAATTATTTCAAAACTTGATCTAGAGAGATGCAATTATGAAGGAGACTCAATAATCGAAAGTAAATCAAAATGAAACTGATAAGACAAGCAACAAGAAAACTATATTGGGGTGCTCTTACTGAATGTATCAGGGACATGCTATTGGAACAAGATTTATTCATACCCTTAAAAATTTTTGATGATAACAAATTATTTAAAGAATAATAGGGTTTACTAATGGTTGTTCAAGTGTGCAGGATCAAAAGACATTAACCTTGGTACAAATCAAGTTAATAATTCAGAAGAATCATTAAAGATAAGAAAAGTTGTTCTTGATCTGATGGATCAGAACTAAGCTTTTAGACTTTGGAGAGTTAACTCAAGTCTTTCAGATGCTGAACCTAAGGTTACTTGAAGTACAAAGATCAGCAAAGCTCTGAAGACTAAATTCGCTTGAAGCAAGCAGACTCTGTTATAAAGGAACAACTTTGCATCTTCTACACAAGATTCATTAGCAATTCTGAAGAAACTACTTCAAAGAGATTTTGTCTATATCAAGTCATCAACTTTGAAAGTGTTTATCAAGACTAGTTCTGATCAAGACTCTGATGAAGGCAAGCTCATAACCTATAAACTTAATACTTTGATGTCTCATTCCAACCAGGTTCTGCAGACATACTTTAGCTTTTGATCATGCATTAACTAATTCTATAAAAAAGCCTCTAATTCAAGAAGTTAAGTATAAAGATAACAATGACTCTTAACAAGCTTCAACAAATGTCTATGAGAAGTATCCAGTCAAAAGTTATCTAAAGTAGATCATAGACAAAGATACACTACTTTATGTCTAATCAACATAAAGTAATGTTGTCAGGATCTTATCTCTCCAACTGAACTTTGCTCTGCTATGCTCCTCCCAACGTCTTTATGCTAGCTGGGTTTTAGCTCACTCTATTTTACTCTAGCTAAAGACCTTCAATGGATACTTGTACCATGGGTAGTGTCAATCCTCAACGGATCTATTCTCAATATTTATTTAAAGAAGGAGATTGAAAACATTCAATGAGATCACTTAAGAGAGAGTGAATGTGAGTTGAAAAATGTGAGATTGTGTTCACAAGGATGTGATACCAGTTCACATAAATCGGTTGAGAGAGTGCGTGTTACACATAAAACACAGATGAGAGAAACACACTCTAAAAGAAAATATAACCTAAAGGGTTAAGTGTGTGAGAGCAAAGTAAGATGTATTCATATATGTTCTGAAGAAAAAATATGTGAATATGATCAACAGAACATAAAGGCACAACAAAAAGGAAATTTTTTCAGGGAGAGAAGAAGAATGAAAACTTCATTATTCTACACTTAGGAGCAAATAATTCATATTCTGCTCAAGAGTGTAAATCTTTGTGTATCTGCTTATCTAAGAAGCACATATGTAAATACAAGGTTAATACCAAATTCTTCTGATAAGAGAATTTGAATACTCTAGCCACTGTGCTCAGAGTAAGTCTCATTCTGGATAGATTAAGCATTGAATTCTCATGCTTGTGGACAGAGCAAGAAGTCTCGATACATGTGATTGAGAATTGAAGTTCATGCTTGCAGGAAGTCTCAATCTGGATAGATTGAGCAGGAAGTCCTGAACAGTTTATTTAGGTAAGGAAGTCTCATGCTTGAGGGCTTGAGCAAGAAGTCTTATTCTGGATAGATTGAGCAGGAAGTCTTGAAACGAGGGTTTAAGCTGGAAGTCTTGAGATGATGGCTTAAGTAATTGTATTCTAATTGATTAAGTTAAAAGCTCTTGCGCTGCAAGGGGAGTGGACTACTCTCACTTGAGAGGGACCAAGATATATTGTACGTCTCTTTATTTACTTTGCATTTACATTTCGGTGCGTAATAAACTTTGAAGCCATACTCTGACCTGATTCAGCCGCTTACTTGGATCAGAATATGAGCTTAACACCTCAGGTTCTAAAATGAGATTAAGAAAAGGAAGTAAAACTTTTCACTGTTATTACTCACTCTGATACCAGACTCTGAACGTGGTTCAAAATCTGATGTTTCAAAATCAAAAGTGAAAAGAGATTTTTAGACATACATAATTCAACTCCTCTTCTTGTGTATTTTTCTCACCTTCAGTTGGTATTAGAGCACAGTTGTGCTTTGTAACTTAACAGTGAAACACAAAAGATCCGGTGAGAAAAACTACTCAGTCAGAGCTTTAGCTTCAATGAAGTTTCCTTCAACTGTCAAAGAATGAAAACTATAGATGATAAAGAAAGTTGAACTAAAGGAAGTCATGCTAATGTTGTGCTGAGTGCTTAAACATAAACATATGACCTTGAAGGAACCCTTGAATAACCAAAGAAGGATTTCTTTCAAATTTCTGTGGATCAAGAAACATGTTTCTACTCTAAATCATTTATTTTGTGAGTATGAAAGGATTTTTAATTTTTAAGACTGGCTCATGGGACAAGTGTACTTGTTGAATAAATTAAGAAAACTTTTCTGCTTTAAGTTATTTGCTTTGTGAGTATGAAAGGATTCTTTAATCCTTAAGACTGACCCATGGGGCAAATGTGCTTGTTACATGAATTAAGGTTTAATCTTAATCTGCTTGTTATGGAAAATCATGATGTCCATTCACATCATTGGTTGTGATGATGAGCTGTGGGACACTCTTGAAGACAACATTGACTGGGAGATTAACGGCGTTGATATGATCTTAATGAGAAAAACTTGAGGAAATCTTCCTGCAAGATACATCTCCAAGGTTACATCTATTCAGGAAGATAAAGATCTGAATACTTTAGGTCTTGAAAGATTAATCAGTAACCTTCAGAGCCTTGAAATGGAATTGAATGGTGATGAACCTATGTTGAAACCTAGATCTCTTGAATTGAGGTCTAATGCTGAAAGATCTGGTGATGAAAACTTCCATACCCTCAAGTGTCTGAAAAACCATAAAGAAGCTTCTGATGGAGAAGATTCTAATAGGGACTCTAACAATGAGGAAATGGATTTTATCATCAAGAGGTTTCAATAGCTAGCCAAGAGAAACAAGAGATTCGTTGGTAGAAGTGCTAACTTTAGAGCTTCTAGTTCCAGAAACAATTGTCCTGATCTACAAAAGGACGGTTTCAGACAGAGAAACTGAAGAAGCTAATCTTGCACTAATGGCTTATACACTCTCTAGTGCTGAATCCGAATCAGGTTTTAACTCAGAATCTAATGAGGATGTTAAGAAATAACTTGTTTTTTCTTAAAGGAATAATTGAAATCTTCCAAAGAAACTATTGAATCAATGAAAAGAAATATAGCTGCTCAATCTAAAAAGGGATTCCAAGGAACCTTTAAATGAACAAGTTATGGCTCTTCAAGATTTCTTGACAACGAGTTTTAATAGAACTTAGATTGCTTTCATGATCTATGGAGTAAGCAAGAGCAAAGGAGATACCTTGACATTGAGAAAACCTCAGAACCATCTTCTTCAAGCTATGTTGATAAAAGGTTTAAAGACTTTGGTGCATCTGCTGCTGAGCGTAGTAAGATTCTGAATGCACCATAATCAATGACAGAGAAGAAAAATGTTTTGATTGGAATAAAACCTAAAACTTTAAAGTCAGTAGTTTATGAAGAAATTAGACACTATGATCCTTAGATCAAAAATTGAAAGGAATCCTAAACCAAAGATCTCTAGATCCTAGTTTCTAAAAGATTCAGAAACTAAGGTAAAAGGTAGAACATTTGTCCTAATGTCTGGACAATGGGTGAACTACAACCCATAACAAAGGAAAAAACATATCTTTCAAATACTAACTCTAGAAAAGGAAAGAAAGTTGGAGTCTAGAGAAAAGCAAAGAAATAATGCTATGGTTACTAGGTATTACTGAACTCCAAGACTATGTTAAACAATGACCGGGTTCAACAAAAAGGAGTGCTTTAAGACTGATTTTCATCAGTAAGAACATTGTTGGAACCAAAAGTTGTTCAGAAGCGACACTAATGTATGTATAAATTCCTTATTTTTATCTATACAACTTTCATAGATGAAATATTATTTATCTTAGTCTATGTATCTCTTTCCTTGATGCATAACTATCTTAGATAATATGTTTGCTTAAGAATTTTCAGATCAAGTGGAAAGTTTTTGTACCTTTATAAAAACTTATGTGGCCTTCTTTTATATTATTGTTCTTATTCTTATTTAAAACCAAACATTGTGGGCTTAAAAGTTTTTTATCAGAAAAATGTTGTTGTTTAAGTCAATTCATTATTGAGACTGTCTTGCCTATTTTACCCTTTGTCTTTTTAAGACTTAATTTTTTTCTAAGAGAGGGTTTCTGATCTTGAAAAAAAAGCTTGATTCTGAATATGGAGTATAAAAAACTAACGCTGATTAGAAGTAGTTTCATCAAAGTCTTGAAACAACCTCTGATGACATACAACTTCTGAAAAGCATCGGGCTCTAAGACTCAAAAAAGGAATAAGAATTTCTTGTAACTCTTAAAATGTAAAATCACATGTCTGAAAAAATTGTTATGCTAGCTATAAAGCTACCTGGGCAGAATATGTAAAGTAGGGACACTTTACTCTTTGGATTCTCTGTGGCCTCTCTCTCTCTCTTATCATTTTTTACTTTTTCGTTGTACTTGTTTAATTTTTTATTTGTTTTCTAAAGATAAAATTTGAGTGGTCCTAAAGCAAAGTTTGTTGTCTTGAATCTTTCTGACAAATCATTTTCTATAACTTTGGAAACATCTCTTTATTTGTGTACATCTTTTATTTTTGCATCTTTACTTGTCTGAGATGGCTTCTTGTTCTAACCCTGGTATGGAAAACCAGTTAGTTATCATCATTGAAGGACTAGTTGATTTTGAGGAGATGATGGCTCAAGGCCTTGATCTTCAAAGAATTGTCTCCTATAACGGTTGGGAGAATTTCTTTGACATACTTTATGGTCCGTTTTACCCTTATTTGGTCAAGGACTTTTGGGTAAATGCTTCTATCCAAGATCTGCATCTAGAACATGCCATTATTTCTGAAGTATCTGGTGTCCCTATCACCATCACCCCAACATCTATTACTAATGAAATAAATTATGAGGAAGAAGGAGTAGTTTTAGTTATGCTTTTCTAGGATTCTTAATTACCCTCTCATCTTATCTTGGAAGATCTCTCCTACCTATCCAAGGTTTCAAATCTCAATTCCAAGGTATTAGTCTGATATCACCTGTTGATCTCAATCTTCTTGCCAAATAACAAGGATCCGACTTCCTTGGATGTTGATGAAAAAGGTTTTTTATTGCTTCTCAGCTCAGATCTGAAGATTAACCTCCCTCAAGTTATGTTTGAATATCTGAAAATGACATACTTTATGGTCCTTGAATTTCTTTGACATACTTTATGGTCCTTTTTACCCTTATTTGGTCAAGGAGTTTTGGGTAAATGCTTCTATCCAAGATCTGCATCTAGAACATGCCATTCTTTCCGAAGTATCTGGTATCCCTATCACCATCACCCCAACATCTATTACTAATTAAATAAATTATGAGGAAGAAGGGGTAGTTCTAGTTATGCTTTTCTAGGATTCTTAATTACCCTCTCATCTTATCTTGGAAGATCTCTCCTACCTATCCAAGGTTTCAAATCTCAATTCCAAGGTATTAGTCTAGTATCACCTGTTGATCTCAATCTTCTTGCCAAATAACAAGGATCCGACTTCCTTGGATGTTGATGAAAAATGTTTTCTATTGCTTCTCAGCTCAGATCTGATGATTAACCTCCCTCAAGTTATGTTTGAATATCTGAAAATGACTCTCATTTCCTTTAAATAGGGAAAGTCAAGCTTCATTCCTTATGGAAGGGTTCTTTCCGAACTCTTCATTCAACAAGGAGATGGGATGACTATGATTGAGGTTAAAATACAATCTAGGGGTGACAAGTTGAAGCTTACAGAAGCTTTGAAAGTCGTTAACCCTTTTAAGGTCAAGGTGGTCTTCGTGGATGAATCTTCTTCTTCTTAGATGTTTTTATGTTTTATGTTTTATCTTTGTAGGTCATTTGTTCATTTTAATAAAATGTTTCCTTTGTTTATCTTTTATCTGGTTTGTTTATATTATTGATTGATTCATAGGCATAACCATAATTGAAGGAATTAAAAGGCGGTTTATAATTACTAAAGAGAAAGGAAAACTTTATTCATCAAGGATATTACAAGATCTGTTCCTAAACACTATTGCATAGGGTTTTCAGTCGTGATCTTCTGATCCCTTGTAAGTCTCCAAAAAAATCTTATACTCTTCATCCCTCTGAGAGTCTCGATAAGTTTTCCAATCTGCATCCCACTCTTCATCTTCTGCTGGAACCTTGTTCTTCTCAGCAACTTCAGCAGATGCTCCTTCATCTAGTGCTTTTTTGGTCTGCATTTTTTCCTTAGTCTTTTTCTTCTTCTTCTTCTCCTCTCTGGCCTCTTTCTTCATTAGATTACGACAATCCTTGTCAAAATCTCACTTATCTTCTTTGAAAGATCTTTTCTTACCCATTCTTGTGATTTTTTTTAGTTGTGTGTTTTGCTGTTATGTTCTACATCTGCTTTTATAGAGTCGGGATAAAATCTCCTCTATCTTGAAGACTGTGTTCTTTGAGTCTTGTGCCTGTGAACTTACTGTTCCTTGGAATCTATGTAGTAAGAATCTACCTTTGACCATTTTAAAAATTGTTGTTCATAAGCTTATCTGTTATCAGTCCTGTGCTTTTTTTGTTATTTTTTTCTCTTTCTTTTAAAATCGTTTTGATAATGAAAAAAGGGGAGAAAGTGCATGGAGTATTTAAGGAGGGGTAGATGTATTTTAAATACATCTAAAACCTAAACTCTCAGATTCTGAGTTATTGTTATTTAAATTCTGAATGAACTTAATCTCATAGTGCTTAATGAGAGATTTAATTAGCATATATATGACTTAAGAGGAGCTTACAAACTTCAACTTAAGAACTATCAGACTAAAGGAGGAGCTTACAAGCCTCAACCTAAGGTCCGTCAAACTCAGGGTGGAGCTTACAAACCTCAGATCCTGGTGTTAGAATTTGTTGATTAAATTTCTAAGATTCAATTAACATAGATAAGGAGTTAAAGGGAGCTTACAAACCTCGTCTTAATGGACTCTCAAACTTAGGGGGATCTTACAAAACTCACCTTAATGGACTGTCTAACTTAGGGGGAGCTTACAAACCTTAAACTCTAATGTTAGATTGTGTTAGTTAAATTATCAACCATTGTTCTGAAATACATTTGCTTGTCATCATCAAAAAGGGGGAGATTATTGGAACAAAATTTGTTCATACCCTTAACAGATTTTGATGATAACAAAGTACTTAAAGAATAATAGGGTTTACTAATGGTTGTTCAAGTGTGCATGATCAAAAAACATTAACCCTTACATAAATCAAGTTAATCACTCAGAAGAACTATTAAAGAGAAGCAAACTTGTTCTAAATCTGAAGGATCAAAGCCAAGTTTTCAGACTCTAGAGAGTCAACTCAAGTCTTTCAGATGTTGAACCTAAGCTTACTTGAAATAAAAATATCAGAAAAAGTTCTGAAGGTTGAAGTCGTTTGAAGCAAGCAGACTCTATTATAAAGGAAATACTCTGCATCTTATAAACAAGCTTCATAAGCAATTCTGAAGATACTGCTTCAAAGGGATATTGTCTACATTAAGTCATCAAATTAGAAAGTGTTCATCCAGACTAGTTCTGATCTAGACTCTGATGAAGGAAAGCTCAAAACCTGTGAACTCAAGACTCTGATGTCTTATTCCAACCATGTTCTGAAGACATACTCTAGCTTCCGACCATGCTTTAACTAATTCTATAAAAAGTATCTGATTCAGGAAGTTAAGTATAAATATAACAATGACTCTGAACAAGCTTTAATAAATGTCTACAAGAAGCCTCAAGTCAGAAGTTATCTAAAGAAGATCACGGGACAACGGAACACCACTTTATGTCTAATCAACATAAAGTAATATTGTCAGGATCTTATCTCTCCAATTATTTTAAACTCTGCTCTGCTCCTCTCAACGTGTTTATGCTAGCTGAGTTTAAGCTCACTCTATTGTACGCTAGATAAAGACCTTCAATGGCTACTTGTACCATGGTAGTGTCAATCCTCAACAGATTTATTCTCAGCATCTATTTAAAAAAGAAGATTGAAAACATTCAATGAGATCTCTTAAGATAGAATGAATGTAAGTTGAAAAATGTGAGAATGTGTTCACAAGGATGTGATACTAGTTCACATAAATGGGTTGAAAGAGAATGTGTTACACAGAAAACACAGATGAGAGAAATACAGTAAAAAAGAAAATATAACCAGAAGGGTTAAGGGTGTGAGAGAAAAGTAAGACGTATTCACATATGTTCTGAAGAAAGAACATATGAATATGATCAATAGAACAGAAAGGCACAATAAGAAGGAAATCTGTGCAGGGATAGAAGAAGAATGAAAACTTCAATCTTCTACACTCAGGAGCAAGTAATTCATATTCAGCTCAAGAGTGTAAATCTTTGCGTATCTGCTTATCTAAGAAGCACACATTTAAACTGATCAATCACCATATATGCTAGACTTCTCATCATTTATGTGTCAAAAAACCAGGTGAATTGTAGAATTTTGGTCTTAACTCTTGTTATTTCGAGTCAGTTTGTGTCATGATAATATTTTCATAGTTTGAGTTTCTGTTGGCTATTTTTAGGCTTTTAGTATGTGTGGCATGTTGGATGTAGGTTAAAAGGGACATGGAATTAAGGATTGGACAAAAGACCGGGCCAAAACAAAGAAGCAGAGGAAAACAGGAAAAAATGTTGTTTCTTCCCATACGCATAAGGACCAAGGTCTTACGCGTATAGCCCTGATACCTTACTCGTATGATACGAGATCCAGCAGAAGGGAGGAAAAATCACACTTTTGCCCATACGTGGACCATACGCGTAAGGACATGCCTGGGTGTACACCATGTAGGCTTACACGTAACAGTCAGCTGCATGAGGCAAGGCATTACGCGTATGAAAGCCCAAAATGCAGCAAGCCTAAAACATGTCTATTTAACCGAGAAACACGATTTTTCAAGGGTTGGACAATTTTTTACTGCAAAAACACGTTCTGAAGGTAGGAGAACTCAGATTTTCAAGGTGGATTCAGATTTTCAGGAGCTTTCCGCGATTGAAGATCAATTCATCTAATATTTCTATAATGACAACAATCTTTGTTATGTTTTGTTTTCTTTCTATGAGCAGCTAAACCCCCCAATGCAAGGGGGTATCCCTGATTCAGACTTGTAATGACTTCTAATTTCTTTTTGCAATAACAATCTTATTTTATCATGATTGATTTATTCACTTGACTCTTTCTAATGCTTTCTCTGCCGAACAAACGGAGTTTGATGTATGTTTAACAATTAGGTTAAACCGCCATTGTTCATAATCTGCTTGAGAATATATTATAGTAGTTGTCACCTAGGACTAGGGATACCCTATAATAACCGGATTATTCTTGATAAAACAATGCTTAATTTCATCTGTGATTTTCTATGGACATAGGAATTAGGTTGAATGATTAAAGGTTTTCTAACTAAGGATTTATGAGTAAACACCTGTAAGAACCAGTAATCAATTATCTAAAATTTGTTGTTGCATTGTTAGTTCAGAGTCGTTACATGATTGAATCATACACTTTCCCTAGCATACTACTCATATATGTTTTAACCGTTCTAGTACTTTGTTTATTTTATTCGCAATTGCTTTTATAATTTAACCAACCAATCTGAAACCCTTAGGCTTTTGTTTAATTGAAATTCATCTAGAACTCTGTATCATCAAGCAGTCCTTGAGATCGATACTAGGGAATTCCCCTTTTTATTACTATATTGGCAGATCAGTACACTTGCTAATTTACTGATCATAAACACATGGTTAATACCAGATTCTTCTGATAAGAGAATTTGAAGACTCTAACCACTGTGCTCAGAGTAAGTCTCATTCTGGATAGATTGAGCATTGAAGTCTCCTGCTTGCGAGCAGAGCATGAAGTCTCGATCAGTGTGATTGAGCATTGAAGTCTCATGCTTGTGGGAAAAGTAGGAAGTCTCGATCATGATAGATTAAACAAGAAGTCTTGAATAGGTTGTTTAGGCAAGGAAGTTTCATGCTCGAGGGCTTGAGTAGGAAGTCTCATTATGGATAGATTCAGTAATAAGTCTTGAACCGAGGGCTTAAGCAGGAAGTCTTATACTGCTAGATTAATCAATTTTAATCTGATTGATTATAGTTAAAAGCTCTTATACTGCAAGGGGACTTGACTACTCTCCGTTGAGAGGAACCATGATATATTGTGCATTATTTTATTTACCTATGCATTTACATTCCGCTGCACAACAAACTCTGAAGTCAGACTCAGACCTGATTCAACCTCTTACTTGGATCAGAATCTGAGCTTGACACCTCAGGTTCTAAAACAGGATTAAGAAAAGGAATTAAAGCTTTTCATTGCTATTTCTCACTATGATACCAGACTCCGAACGTGGTTCAGAATACGATGTTTCAGAATCAGAAGTGAAAAGAGATTTTTGGGCATACACAATTCAACCCCCCATTCTTGTGTATTTTTCTCACCTTCACATGGAACTACAATATCAAGGATCTTTATGTATGCTTGACAAAGTGTTACCAATAACGGGAGAGACGTTACGTATAACGTTTGAAGTTCATGACCCCTGCCTAGACTTATCTGAAACGTTGTAGCCAGGGAAAGACGTTCCTCGATTAGTAGCAAGTCTGTGACTTGTGTCCAGACTTATGTGAAAAGTTGTGGCTATGGAAAGACGTTCCACGTTTATTAGGAAGTCTGTGACCCATGTAAAGACTTATATGAAAAATTGTGGCTGAAGAAAGGCGTTCCTCGTTTAATAGGAAGTCTATGTCCCATGTTTAGACTCATATGAAAATTTGTGGCCGGGATAAGACGTTCCATGTTTAATGGGAATTCTATGATCCGTTTCTAGACTTATGTAGAAAATTATGGTCGAGGAAAGATGTCCCATGTAGTCATCCATCTCCTGAGGTGGACATGGGTTATTTGAGCCCAAATATTGATATTCACACACCTTATGAGATCGTTTAGGTCTCGATTTCCCCACTCTTGCATGATTATAGAATATGCGTGGTTGATAATAATTGCATGAGAAAGATATAATTTGAAAACACCTTTACCGAGCGAACTTATGGTGTAGTTAGAACTCCACTGAGATAATTGTATCTCGCCCATGCTCAATATTTTAGGTTATCGGGTGCAAGAAAAAGGAAAATACGAGTTAGCTTGAAGAGTTTGGAGGTTGTGTGACATATTTTGTGTTACTGATGTGCATTCTGTCAGTAGTATTTTGTATTGGACATCTACGTTGTGTATGTACTATGTTGTGGATCTAGTGTCACACTTGTATCAGATGTCATTTATACACTTTTGTTATACTCAGTACCATGTTTTAACATTTCAAATAATATGGTTCTAGATGCATATTAATTAGGGTGTTACAGGTTCATTGCCGAGCTGGTCAATTGTATCGTGGCTATTCCTCATCCTCTACTTGAAGATGGTATCAATAGGTCAGCGTGGGGGGAGTATAGAGACAACATATTTTTTAGTGGATAATGCCTGTTATTATCTTCTTTCTTATTCAAATTTCGTAGAAACATATTTGACTAAAATATCATTTGGAAGTGGAAGGGCCCACATCGAATCTAAACTTTCACTTGCCTTATGTGTCATGAGACTATTGTCTAAATCTTGGTGCCATAAGTGGAACCATGAGAGACTATTGTCTATATTTGGGGATTTCAACTGATGTACGGATAATGAAGAGAATTTAATTCATGTCCATTGAGATTGTTGTTATGTAACACATAATGGATTAGACTTGTTCATTCTAATAAAATGACTCAGTTTTACTCTTTGTCTTGTAGGGATTGAATCTCTTACAATCTTAAAGGTAATATTACAAATTCACACAAATGCAACTGGAAGTCAACATTTATGATTTCATGTTGGTATTTATGAAAGTGGAGGAACAACGCATTATTTAAAAAAAATACTTTTAGCAGCCTGACAATCCAACTTCAACAATCATGCATCTGGTAAAGAGGATCGAGACCAGTAGTCGTGTGCGAATCATAGATAGGTTCCCAGAACCAAAGATCAACATGTTCAATGGTACTACCAGAGGGCAATTGGATTAAACTCAATTGTAATGGTGGCTACAAGAAGTCTACTTCCATGGAAGGATGCGGAAGCTTGTTCAGGGGCTCCTTCGAAAATTGGGCGAGAGGATGTGCTTGAAAATTTGGTTTATGTGATGCTCTTACTTTAGAGATGTGGGCGATGTTACATGGGATTGAACTAATTTGCCATGATAGAATTACAAATTTGGTGGTTGAAAGTGATTTTAAAGTTGTGATAGATATGGTGAACCAATAGACTAGAGACAATCATAGCTTTCCAACTACAGTCCGTAAAATTAGAAAGATGACTCAAAAGAATTGATACATTTTATTCAATCATATTTAACGGGAAGGAAATTGTTACGCATATTAAATAGTCAGTTATAATTCTATTATGAATAATAGTGAATTCCTCTTTCTTTTAAATGTCGTGACGAATGTGTTGAATGTAATTTTAACTATTAATAATTCTGAAACCGTACTCCCTAAACATAAAAATGTTAGAATGTCTCGTTAGTCTTTTTCTTTTTAAAAAATTGCAATAAACTCACTACTATAACTCATGATAATCTATACCAAGATACTTCCAATGTATACTATCATTCACTACATTTCATGTGGGTTTCACTAAATAATCACTAAACATAAGTGAATCCAAATTATTATTTAGTAAAACCCACAAAAATTCCATGATTAATATAATCAAATGGAGTATTACTCCTAATTTTCTAAGCACCATTTTCAAGAATATACACCAACTCCTTCATAACCTCTCTCACATCATTTCAAAATCATCACAACCCTGATTCTGTCTCTCTTACATCACCTTCAGCTTCTCTCTCATTCTCTTCTGAACTATTAGACTCATCAAGAGACTCTCTTATGGTGAATCCCATAGGTCTCACAAGTTTTTCTTCACAAACATTATGCAATGTCAAACGACACACAGGACAAGTGGATTGTTTCCTAAGCCAAATATCAATGCAAGAAAGATGAAAAGTGTGTCCACAGTAAGGTATTATGCGCAATACTTCTTTTTCTTTGTAATCTCCCAAACATATCACACACCTGTAAAAACCAAAGCTAGAGGTCAATGATTTATTAAAAAATAAATAATTTTTGAAAAATTACTTTATGAGAAAACTTGTAATCAATAATCAATAATAATATAATATGATATTCAAATTAGAGATTAAACTTAACTGTGTACATTGAATGGTATTAAAAGCCTCTTGATTGAAATTTAAAGTAGGAATTGCAGCAACAAATGCTGGCTCAGGTTCATTACCCTCAGATTCTGGCTATCAAGTAAACAATGCAAAAATCAAAATCTCAACAGTTACACTATCATAAACAAAAAAAAAAATCAATTTTTTAAAAAATTCATTGCATAAATAATATATTCAGATGAAATATTAAGAATAAAAAAAAAAATATATATTAAAATGAAAATTTACCTGTTCAATATCTGGTCTCGATTCAATCTGATATATAGTGCGTGAACCCACATGTCTTTCTCTAAATCTTCCACAGATTATTCTTGTACAAACAAATACAATGAAAGTTGCACTCATTCCGAATCCAATAATTGTACTAACCAAATTTGCACCTGAACTCATTGTATAAAAAACAAGAAGAAGAAAAAAAGGCTTCAAAGCAATATTAATATAACATAGCCCACAAGCTCTTAAAGATAAAGAAGATGATAAACAAGAAAAAAAAATGAGGACCCAAAAAAAAACCCTTTAAAAAAATTAATTTTTTTATGTGGAATCTAAGTGGCTTTTAAAAATAAAAAATAAAAAAGAATCCAAGTGGCTTTGGTGTGACTCAAAGTGAAGATGAATGGTGAGAAAGAGAAGTAGAGAGTTGTGGAAGAAGAAGGTTGATTCTGTTGATGTTCATTGGAATCATATTCGTGGGGTCCATTTTATGATTTTGACTATGTGAAAATGAGGTGTTTTCTCAAATCCAACGGTTGAGATTGGATATAAAATTATTATTTTTTGGGGACAAAATGATCATAACGGTTAGGATAGTGCAATGGATTTGAGAGGTTTTGAAACCGCTACTATAGTTATTGGTTTGGTCATTTTTGAACATAAGTTAAGGCTTTTATTTATAATATTGTGATTCTCTTGTCCAAAGGTCAAATATAAAAAAAAAGGATAATATAGGAATTAAGAATGTTTTTTTAATTTCAAAAAACTTTTTTTTTTAAGAAATTGGATGATGGAATTTTTTTATTAAGTTAATTCATAGTAATAGTTATATTTTATTTCTATCTTAAAAGAGATTCAAATTTAATATTTGAGGTAATAAAATTAAGTTTTTACTATTGAATTACGACATCAAGTTACAAATTCTAAACAAATAAAAATAAAAATAAAGTAATACTTTTATAGAATGATAAAATGAGACAGCCATGCTTGTTCAATGTAAAACATTTTTTTATCACTATAACCCTTTTTACAGATGTCTAATAAAAATTGAGTATTTTTTATTATTTTTTAATAATTATTATAAAATAATTTATATAAATATAAATAAATAATATAAGTATAAATAAATAGCACTCTCTCATCTTTTTGAGATTTTTAAACTTTTAACATAATGATTAATTTTGTTAATTTGAATGATAAAATGAATATTATTCACTGAAATAATCTTTTTAATAATAAATAGTGGAGTAATTATATTATTTAAAATATAATAAATAAAAATAAGTTAATAGAAAGAACTAATAAATATCATATTGATATTTAAAAGGATAAATATAATATTGTGATTCTCTTGTCCAAAGGTCAAATATAAAAAAAAGGATAATATAGGAATTAAGAATGTTTTTTTAATTTCAAAAAACTTTTTTTTAAGAAATTGGATGATGGATTTTTTTATTAAGTTAATTCATATTAATAGTTATATTTTATTTCTATCTTAAAAGAGATTCAAATTTAATATTTTGAGGTAATAAAATTAAGTTTTTACCATTGAATTAACACATTAAATTACACATTTTTAACAAATTAAAATAAAGTAATACTTTTATAGAATGAGAAAATGAGACAGCCATGCTTGTTCAATGTAAACCATTTTATTAGGGAAAGGATTCCCTACCTTTACTGTATTGTAACTTTGGTACCTTTAATGTATTTTTAAGATGGATTTTAATGAGATAAACATGACTATGAGAGAGATAGAGAGAAAGGTACAAAGGTTTACAAAACCAACCCTTTTTATAGATGTATAATAAAAATTGACTATTTTTTTTTATTATTTTTTAATAATAATTATAAAATAGTTTACATAAATATAAATAAATAGTACTTCTTCCGTTTTGAGATTTTCAAATTTTTTAAAATAACTATTAATTGTGTTGATTTTAATAATAAAACAAATATCATTTATTAAAATAATTTTACTAATAATAAATAGTGAAGTTGTTATATTATTTAAAATATAATAAATAAGGGTAAGTTAATAGAAAGAATAATAAATATCACATTAGTATTCAAAAGGGTAAATAATTTAAGGGTTTAATAGTAGTGCACCGTCAATGTAAAAAAAATATTACACATACATTTAATCAAAATATTTTAAAGTGCCAAATCATCTAAATAATTTAAAATTTACAAACTGACTTGACGGGATACATGGTTGTCATTGATTGACAGTGTAAAAATAATTTACACTGTCAGTGCACCATCCTTTTTCTCTTAATTTAAAACAAATAAAAATAAAAATGAGGATATCTTTTATAAGTCGGAAGAAGTATTATTAAAAAATAAATTATATATAAATAATTAACACTCATTTATCTCAACCAATACACATAAATACAACATCCACTTAGATAATTATTAATGAATTAAATTGATTAAATTTATGGGATAATATAGAGTGAATGGATAGGTATTCATCCCATTTGTTTTCTTCTAAATTCGATGGATCACTCAAAATAATAAGATAATTTTATTGGATAATAATAAATATTTATATTATTTTAAAAGATAAATATTTTATTAAATTAAATATTTTTTAAAACACAAATAAATACAAATGTGACGTGGAACAAGATGACAAGGAAAATTAAAATTGTAGTAAATGAGATATAAAAGACAAAGGGGATCTTGATGGTCAAACGAAAGTGTCCATAATAAAATTCAAATAAAAAGAGAATGCCTTGAAAATTGGTCTAGGGGTAAAAGTGATCAAAGTTGGGAGTTCCTAAGAAAAATATAAGAAAATTAAGGAAAAAATAGAATAAGAAGTCGTGAACAAAGGAAAAACGAAAAATGTTACTTTTTCAAATATCCTTTCTTAAAAAAGTTTTTGATTTATAAAACCAAAAATACGTTTTCAAAAACATTTTCCTTGGAAATTTTAATTTAAAAATAAAAAAAGTTAATATATTTTCAAAATATTTAAAATAAAAGAGCCAAAGTTTTAAATTTTAAATAAAGCGTCAAAATTTTGAAGTAAAAAATGTGATTTTCCTTTTTACAATCCAATAATTTTTCCTAAACTTAGTTACCCAAAAACTATTTAATTAAAAATTAAAAAAATCTCCAAAAACTATAATCTTTAAAAATAATTTTAAAAATAAAAACTTGAAAATCTTTCGTTATTCCTCTAACAAGTGCTAAATTATTTTTATTTTTATATTTTCTACTAACCTTTTGATTGAAAAATAAAGTTTTAGCAAAGGGGGAGGTGTAAGAAAGAAGTCTAAAGCCCAAAGGCATTTTAGGCCCAAGCGGACCAAGAAAATTGGAAAATCTCCTTTTAATCGATTAAATCTAAAAGGTTAATTTATTAGGCCTTTATAAATTCAAATTTCACGAATTTAATCGATCAAATCTTGATAAGTTGCACCCCGCCTTCGTCAATCAATTAGACATCGATTACAATCAATTCATTCATCAATTAAAACACTTTTAATCGATTAAAACGGGTATATAAATAGGTAATATCATTTCTCTTCTTCTCATCCTCTCATATTACCTTCGTGTTATCATCTATTTGATTTCTATACTTCTTTTGCTTCTCTTACTATCATCATCATCAATGACACCAAAAAAATATAGATTTCGTCTCTGCCATTTGAAAATTCTTTCATTTTGCCCCCTAAGTCCACACAGTCAGCAGAATCGAACCCATGTCCTTATGGTTAAGAGGGGTAACTCTTCCACTGGGTCATTAAGTCTTTATTGTCTATTTATTAACTTCAAATGTATATATTACAACATTTCAATTAACAATTAAATTAACACTTAAATTAACATATTAAAGACATAAATGACTTAAAATAAATACAATAACTTATTATTATTTTATTTACATTCAATTTATTATTTTATTTAATTTCAGTTTAATATTTACTAGCATCCAGACGGGCACGGGGCACTCCCGTGCCCGTCTGTCCGCTTTTTATAATGTGCGGGCGGGTAAAATATAAAAGGTATTTTTTTAATGTTTATTTTTTATTTTAGTGTAAATTATTTTTAAAATAAAAAGAATTGTACGAAATAAGTGTGCAAACCGCCATATAATGGTTAGTAAAAGAGAAGTTAAAATTTAAAATAAAAACTGAAAAGGGTATAATTGCAACAAAAATAGGCTAAACAAAATCAAGTGTTCCCTTTATATATATGTTATAGATAAATGGTTTTAGTTTAAATTATTTTTAAAATAAAAAGAATTGAATGAAATAAGTGTGCAAACCGTCATATAACAGTTAGTAAAAGAGAAGTTAAGATTTAAAATAAAAACTGAAAAGAGTAAAATTGGAACAAAAATAGGCTACATCAAATTCAAGTTTTCCTTTTATATATTTTAAATAAATTAGTTTATTTTTTAAATATTAAATGTTAATATAAATATTTAGTTTAAAATGATTTAGTTTATTTTTTATACAAACGTTAATATATATATTTATTATATTTATATTTAATAATTTAGTTAAAAAAATATAATAAATATTAAATATTAATTAAGATAAATTTTAATTAACATTAATTATTTAACGTTATTTTAATATATATTTTAATTTTTTAATATAAATTTTAATTTTTTAATTATCTTTAAATAGTTTATAAAAATTAAATATTATATTAATTTATTTTTAATTAAATATATTTATTTTTAAAAGATAACATATATTTTTATTTAAATATTATTTTAATTATCTTTAATTTATTTTTTAATAAATATTAATTATCTTAATTTGTTTTTAAAAGTTAACGTATATCTTTATATCAATATATTAATATTAACTTAAGTTTAATATTAAAAATATTAACATATTAATATTAATTTTAGTTTAAAATTAATTTTTTATAATATGTTAATATGTTTTAATTATTTAATTTTTACTTTTAGTTTAATTAACATATTTATTTAATTAAATATATTTATTTAAATATATCATTAATATATTATAATATTAATATTAATATTTTATAATATGTTAATTATTAATATTAATTTAGTTTAGTTTATTAAAACATTAATATTAATTTAGTTTATTAAAATGTTTATAGAAATTATAAATTAATATTAATTTAGTTTAATAAAGCAGCCATATAAAAATTAGAAATTAATAGCGGCCTATTAAAATAATAATAAGTTATTGTATTTATTTTAAGTCATTTATGTATTTAATATGTTAAATTAAGTGTTAATTTAATTGTTAATTAAAATGTTGTAATATATACATTTGAAGTTAACAAATAGACAACAAAGACTTACTAGCCTAGTTGAAGAGTTGTCCCTTGCAACCATGAGATTATATATTGTGTGGACTGAGGGGCCAAAATGAAAGAATCTTTAAATGGCAGAGACGGAATCTGTGTTTTTTGTACAGGGTCTTTTTCGAATTCTCCCCAAATGGCAGGGGGTAAAATGTGTATTAACCCTATAATCAATTAGAAAATCCATTTTAGGGTTTCTTTTTATGGACTAGGGGTGTCATTTTTGAAAGTGTTTTAATGGATTAAAATATGTGTTACTCAATTAACACAATTATTTGCCCCATTAATTATTTCCTGTTTATGCCAAAAAAATTCTATATAAAAGAGATTTCTCCTAATATTTTACACCAGATTTCTGAAAAGAAACCTCATTATTATTTTTCTACTCTCTTTATTTTTAAAATTATTTTTTCACTAGAGTTGTCGTAGTGATGAAATATTTAAAATCCTTTTGAGGGTTGTGTTGTACTGGTGTTGTGATTAATTTATTTTATTCAAGAGTGTGACTCTCTTGTGTAAAATCGTTTGCAAAGGATTTAAAGGTTGCAAGTTAAACCTGAAAAAACTTGGGGTAGCTTCTTAAGCTAAGCATGTGTAAAAGCTTTGTTTGTATGTTCTTGAACTATGCATGTGTAAAAGCTCTATTTGTTGGTTATAAAGTTAAGGCAGTGTAAAAGCTCTATTTGTCAGTTGACATTCATGGGTTGATCCTGTGTATAAGCTTCAAATGTTGTTGAAAGTTATTTGGGATAATCCATTAAAAGCTCAAGTTTGTTTTTAGTTAAACTCTCAAGAGGAAACTCTTGAGGATATGAGTAAGTCAAGTGGTTTGGCCAAACATGTATAAATATATGGTGCAATATCTATATCCCTTATTTAACTTGTTAAAGATATACAATAAGGGTAGCCCTGTATTTGGAGGGCTATATGTGGTGTTTAAAGTTGTTGATGATGCTAAAGTAAGCTCGCGTATAGTGGTAAGAAGCTCTGTATCAATGTCTCATAAGTGAATAGAATAATCCCCTTCAACCCCATGATTGACGTATTTATAGAGGTTTATTTGGTCTGGATTCTTGGACCTATTGAGTGGTTATTCTACCCCTCTATCAAGAGTGTGGAAACCATTATTACCCATATCATTCTAGGGACACATGGATACCCCCCCCCCCCCATTGACTGAGCTTCTACACTGTTAGTGCCCAAGGACATGTCAATCCCCACGTTTCATAAGTTGGTGATGGGTGGTTTGATCCAAGCCCAATATATATATATATATATATATAGAGAGAGAGAGAGAGAGAAAGTGAGTGATGCGACTAATGGGTGAGTGTTACAACCAATAGGTGCATTTTGTGATCAATGGCTTACTAGAACCCCAACTTTGGGCTGCGTGTGGTATTCAACCACCTATAGTGACCTTCGTATTGCTTCCAATCTTGGTAGACTAATCCCCGTATAAGGTCTAATACGATTATACCAGTACACAGTCCCTCTAACATGAGGACTTGTAAAGGAAGAAGTGATTTAGTTTGATCAACTCCAATCTTTATGTTTGGATGAGTCCCTCAAGAAGAACTTGGGGTGAGTCCCTCAAGAAGAATTAGGGGTGAATCTTCAAACATCAATTGAGGTGAGTCCTGAAACGTCGGTTACGGTGATTGCACGCACAACATTAAATGTAGCAAATGATGAGTTTGTTTCGGGAAGCCAAATTAATATGAGTTACTTACAAGTGTTAGAGGCGTGGGAATCTTTTTGTAAATGTGGATGTACTTAGTAAGAGGTTATTGATTACCCCTAGGGATAGATTTCAAATCCCTATAAAAAGGGGTTTGGTTCATACCATTCACCTTTTCAAATGTATTCTCCTTCAAAATCTTCGTTTAAACTCCATCAAGATGAGAGAGAATTCGTGTTCTAGGCTTATCAAGTTCAGCTCTCAGCCCTCTATTTGCAATTACAAGACTTTAATCTTCCTTTTTCTTTTTATCCTTTAATGGCAATCACTAGGGATGTTGATCGGAAAAATAGCAAGTGCACTATTCTGCCAATGTAGTAATAAAAGAGAATTTCCCCGAATGTCAATCTCAAGGACTGCTTGACGATATAGAGTTCTGGTTTTATTTTAGTTAAACAAAAGCATTGGGGTTTTGAAATTGTTTGGTTTAATTATGAAAAGAATTGCGAATAAAATAAGGAAATTGACTAAGTGGTTACAACAAATATGAGTAACATGCTAGGGATTGTGTGTGATCCGACTCGGTAACAACTCTGAATTAACACTGCAACAACTTATTTTAACTAATTAATTACCGGTTCTTTAAAATGTTTACTCTTAAGTCCTTAGTGAGAAAACCTTTAATCATCCACCCTAATTCCTATGTCCATAGAGAATTACAGATGAAATTAAGCAATCGATTATCAAGAATATTCCGGTTTCTATAGGGTATCCCTAGTCCTAGGTGATATCTACTATAGAATAATCCAAAGCAAAGCATTAACAACGGCGGTCCAGCCTAATCGTTAATCGAAAATCAAACCCTGTTTGTTCGACAGGGCAAGCATAAAGAATAGCTAGAGATGAAATCAATTATGAAAAAAAATATTGTTATTGCAATACTAATATCAGAGTCATTACAGATCCAAATCAGGGACACCCCCTAGCATTGGGGTTTAGCTACTCATATTGTTCAAAGGAAATACAAGATAAAAAATAGACATTACAAGTATTGGGGTAAACTTGAATCGTCAATTACTTCCGCTCATGCAGATCTTCCGCCCTACAAAAACCTTGTCTTCTCTAATCTTCAATCGCAGAATTCTTTCTCAGCCAAAAAGTCCCATTTTTCTCTTTCCAAACTCATCTAAAATAGTCACAAGTCCAATACAGCAGCGAGAAAATACCGAAAATACCCTTACAGGTCCCCTAAGTGAAAAATTCAAGAAAATTAGAAGATGAAGCGCCTCAGCCAACACGGCCTGTGTCAGGTGACACGGGTGGCCACGTTGGCCCCCTGTCTTTCTGCAAACAACTTTTCTTGCTCCAGGCTTGCTAACATGGGCCGTGCCAGATGACATGGGCACCCGTGTCAGCTTAATGTCTCTCCTCTGGTTTGCATCCTTTTGGCCTCTTCTTGACATGGCATGTATCAGGTGACACAGGTGGTCGTTTCAGGCCCTCTGCTTTCTTTCAACAACTCTTCTGAATTCCCGAAACTTCCATTTTCTTCACACGAGTCCTTTGGGCTTTTCCTCTTAGACCCGAAACTATCAAAACTACCAAACCAAAGCATAAAACACAACATAATTGAAATAAAACAACAAATCATAAAATGCGAGAATAAAATAAGAAAAGTAAAATTAACTCGAAAAACGATGAAAAGACGAAACAAAGTATTACCGATTCATGGATTAATACCGAATAAGTGACGGAAACATAGTAGAAATGGTGACCGATCAGATGTAGATGAAAGTGATAAGATAATAGAGCCTTCAAATATTAGAGAATGATCTTAAATTTATCTGCATTGTGTTATAACAAGATTTGTTCTTGACATTTTCTCTTTTAGTTTTGATGATAACAAAAGTATTAAAAGAACAATGGTTTATTTGATGTGTGTTTTATTTATGCAGGTTCTTGTTCTTGTACATAAATAATCAAAATCTGTTTTACTTAGACACACTTGGAGTTGCTTCATTGCTAGCTTCTTGTGGCAGAGTCTGAAGAACAATTGCTAGTGTGGTTTGGCGCAAACTCTGAACTGAAGGTCTCAGCATTCATACGAGTTTCTACAGTTGGTAATTGTATACCAGTATCTAGTACCATTCAGAGTTGGTGATAAAGTTATGGATTATCCGTACTACTGATAGCAAGTTGTATTGTCTTATCAGTATGTCAGCTCGAGTCTACAAGATTGCAAGGCTCAAGAAAAGCTGATACGTTATATGGATGTCTACTCCCAATGGCTATATCAGTACAAAACGTCTTGAAGACTTAAAGGTTAAACGTGTTACACACTGGATTCATAATCTGTTGTGCATCCATCTTCAACGTCTCTTGTACTATGGAGTAAAGGCAAAGACAATTGTTCAAGACACTTTCTCAACGACTAGTTTCTGCAAAGGCTATATATATGGCTGAAGATTCAAGTTTGAATTTTAACAAGGATTCTTCTGTTGAAGAAGTGGCAAGATCAAACAATTATCAACTCTAATGTAATATACATATTTTCTGTTTTAGGTTGTAATTGTAAATGCCTTGAGATTTCTTATCATTAAATATCTGCGAAATCTTAAGTGCTTTAGGTCTTTGTTATGGTGATTTCCCGTACCTCTGATGCTTGCATCATGTACACCTTGTTCTCTATTCTGCTGAGCCTTGAGTAGTTTAGATTAAGTTTCCTGCTATGTGCTTGAGCAAAAAGTCTTGTCTCATTGGGATTCAAGCAACAAGTCTTGAGCCAAGATGCTTAAGCCACATAAGTCTCATTGCTTAAGTGCTTGAGTTATGAAAGTCTTATTTAGCTAGTCTGATTGAGCAAGTGGGGAAGTCTCCGTCTGAGGGGAGAAAACAATAAGTCTTGAGTTCAGCTTGAGCAAGGGAAGTCTCAGTTTGGATGGCCAGAAGAGCAGGTGGCTCGGCCAGAGGATGTGAGCAAAGGAAAGTCTTAGACATATGCTCTATACAAAGGGAAAGTCTCAACCAGATGACAGAAGAGCAGGTGGCTCAGTTAGATAGTGTGAGCAAAGGTTAAGTCTTAGACATGTGCTCCAAGCAAAAGAAGTCTTAGACAATTGGTCTGAGAAGTTGTAAAAGTCTTATGCAGAAGCATAAGTGATTGTAATCATGAAGTGGTTATAATTAGAATCTCTTATGATGCAAGGGGATTGGACTACTCTCAGTTAGGAGAGGAACCAATATAAATCTTTTGTGTCTTCTGTTGTTATTTTATTTACTTCTGTTGTATCCGCTGCCAAACAAATTAACTCAGAATCTGAACAATAGTTCTGATTTTGAAACTCTGATCAGAGGCTAAATTAAAAGAGAACGTGAAACACAATTCAACCCCCCCTTCTTGAGTACTTTTCACACCTTCAATTGGTATCAAAGAATGGTATGTGCTTAACACTTAACAGTGGCTCAGATAATGATCCAATAAGAAAAGTATATTTCTTCTTCAAGAAGGAATCAAGTGCCACATGAAAAATATCATACAGCTTTTCCTACCAAATTCAAATGGGTGACTCCACTGAATTTAAATGATGGAAAAGCTAAACATAGTTTTAACTCATTGGACTTGATAAAGGGTTGCTGAAGGTCTATATAATTTCTTTGAAAAAGGTATTACTATAGAAGTTGATGGTGTTAAAGATGGTCATCTTGAAAATCTCTTTCACCAACTCAGAAGATGCATATTGAATATCTTCATAGGTAGTTGCATTCTGGTAGATGCATTATCTCATTTATGAGTATATCAACATCATTGATATGTCAGATGCTTGGAATATATTTGAAATCTTGTGCTTGGGTTTGTGGGGATCAATTTTTAAAGCTTGAAGTAGTTACAATTCATCTAATCTTTTCAAGCAAATTCTGAGAAGATTGTTCCTTGACTTAAATCTAAAGTCACGATTTTTTTTTATGTTTACATCTTGAATCTGTCGTGTTCTGAAGGTTTGTCTTGCAGTCTTAAAAGGAAAGAAATGAAGTTGGATGATGAAAAAATATTCAACAGATCGCCTTCTCTTTTTAGCTTAAGTTCTTTGGAATGACTAATGATAAGAAACTTATGTTTCTTGTCATAATGACTTCTATACTGGCTGAATGGATTATGATATCTGTTGATAGAAGAGTAACTTCAAAAGCTTCTGAAATATTTATATTTCCATTGATTTCCCAAATCTGAAAGAAAGAAGAAACACTACCAGAACCTAATATCAGATGCTCTTCAGCTTTAATCTTTTGAAGCTGATATTAGTGCAGGAAGATGAAAAGAAGCATCTGTGTTCTGAAATAAAAATCAAGTATTGAAAAGCAAGAGATGTTGTAAAAGTTATCTGTCACAATGCGAAAAATAACCGGCGAAAAAACATAGTCGTCACCGAACGTTATTTATCCCGACAGGGGAAAGGAAACGATCGAAGAAACCTCAAAAGGGAGAAGACATGGTCATCGCAACCAAGTCCGGGATCGGGAGTCGATTATGCGAGAGGAAGGTATTAGCACCCCCTCGCGTCCGTTGTACTCAACGAGATCCAATTTTGTTGTTCTAATTAAATGATGTGTTTATCTAAAGTCTACCTGCTAACAGAAAGGAAAAGAAACGAAAAAGGGGAAAACAAAAGGAGACTCGATATGACTTCATCGTTCTAGGCATACGTATTCCCTCGTGCAATGGGAAAGTCATAGTCAACGTGGTTCGAAGGACTACGGGTGAAAGAGGGAAGGTTGCTCGCCAAGACTTCGCCGTCTTGTGCCTAGGTATCGAAATCAAAGTGTCCGTAGTTCAGAGGACTACGACTGGGAAAAGATCTCGATCGCACTGGGGCGAGAGGAAATACTCGGTTAATTGGTATCGATCGCACAGGGGCGAGAGAAAAGGGGAGTTAGTTGTTAGTGTGCTCGTCAAGGATAGGGATCCTCGTGCCTACTTATTTTCATTAGGGAATGAGGAATCAGAGCATCCGTATTTCACAGGACTACGACTAGTTTGAAGGATCTCGATCTCACTAGAGCGAGAGAAAAGGTTCTGGATTTGTCGAAGAAGTGAATTGAATTTGTTTGAGATGCGTAACGTACTAAAGTCTATGGCATAGGAGTGAACACTTTGTACGATCGACCCAAGACAGGACGTGCACAAAGCACTCTAGACAAGGTAATGAGAAACTCCCGCTTATCATTTCCCACACACTTAAGGCTCATGGCGCACTTTACACATCGTATTTATTAAGTGTTTTATTTTTTATTTGAGAGAGAGAAGAGAAAGACGCACAGAAGGTCTAAGGAATCCTACATGTTATCATACAAAATGGCCTTAAGGCCAGGATTAGAAGGGAGCTAACCTAATGTTGTCATGCAAAGGATTGAGAGCCTAATGTCTATCCTACTTCAAACTTAATCAGAAATTAAGTTGAACTAAGAAACCCTAAGGGATCATGTGAGTACAAAGTAATCAATAAGTAAACACGAAGCATCTCAATCGCATAAAACGAAGTTCAAGTACACACATCTTAATCATGTCAAAGTATCAAGCACAAGGCATGTATCAAGAATTGATCAACATTTAATCAAGAATTAATAAGGATAGGCATCAAGATCATGACAAAAACCAAAAGGAAATTCACAAGATTCCATCAAGAAATATTCACAAGTATCACCAAAATTTTATCAAAACCTAATCAAAGTCTGAATAAAACTAAGATCAACGTTAAGAACAAAATTTAATCAAAATTAAGATTGAAAATTAATCACCAATTAAAAAATAAAATTAAAAATTAAAATCAACAATCAAAATCAAGATTAAAGTTGAAAATTAATCACCAATTAAAATCAAGATTAAATTCTACTTAAAAAGAAAATCTAATCTAATTAAAAAAAACAAAACAAATTAATAAAAGGGTGAAATAGTGATTTGGGAGGGTGCAAAAGCAAATTGGGTGGTGCAGGTGATAACTACAGGTCCATGACCCGGTTCACTGGGTCTGTTTGGTTCAATCGAAGGGATGGGAGGGGAGGGATTTTTATCAGGGGGGGGGGGGGGGGGGAGGGGAGGGGTAGGGAGGGGAGGAATTTTAATTACATATATGTTTGGTTCAAAATATGAAAGGGGAGGGGAGGGGAGACATTTTATTTACAAATATGTTTGGTTCACAGGGGGAGAGGAGGTATTTTAAAATTATTTTACTTTTTTGTCCTTCTAATTTTACCATAAGAATCATAATATTTACCGTTTATAATTCAAATACAAATTCATTGACAAAATATAAATATTCAATCAGAGAACATCATGAAATTTTTTATAAAAACATAACGATTATAATATATAATTTTAAAAAGATTATCAAATACAATAAAATTTTAAAAAAATTATTAAAAACAAAAACATTATGATAATTAAAAAGTAACTTTAAAATATAAAAAATAAAATAAAATAATTTAAACACATATAATAATAACAAGATGAAGATATAAAAATAAATAAAAATATATATAAAAAGAAGATAAAATTTGTTCAAAATAAATTTTTTAACATTTTAATAAGTTAAATTTACATTTAAATAAATAAATTAGGGGTAAAAATGTAAATATAATTATAATTAAAATGGAACACCTCCTCTCCCCTCCAAATCCCTCCTAATCGGAGGGGAGCAAAAAATAATTCAAAAGGGATTTTGGTTTCCTCCATCTACCTCCCCTCCCCTCCCACTCTTAAAATTTGAATCAAACACAAAAACTAATAAATACTCCCTCCACTCCCCTCCCCTCCCTTTACCCCCAACCAAACATAAAAAGTCCCTCAGCCAAGACATTCGCCTCTTTTCTCCTTCACCGTTCCTTCGTTCCAAAAAACAACGCCGAAACCCAAAGTTTCCGCCGTGCTGTCTTCTTCCTCTTCTTTCTTCACTTCCGTCACCATACGCCACCAACGGCCACATCATACTCTAATCCGTTCTCTTTCGCTCATCTCTTCACACAAACCTCTTCATTCCGCAATGTTATCTTTTTGTTTATCCAAATCGCGTCGTCGGAATCACTTGTCTCTCGACACTGATTCAACCTCCTTCTTCCTCTTTACTTTGATTCGACCTCTTGCACGGTGAAAACAATAAAGAAACTAAGGATATCAGAGCTTACCTACTGGAGAAACGTCAGGTGCTTCTTCCCGCGTGAGCAATTTGGTAGAAACCGAGAAAGACTCCTGTAATACCCCAAATTTTGACCACTTAGATTTCCCATCATTGTGAAAATCATCATCACAATATGGATGTACCTTTATGCTTCATTAGTCTCCCCAAAGATGGGTGAGCATCCACTACAATCAAAATTAGGGTTTCAAGCCCTCTCTGAGTGCTTAGACAAAGGATCAATCAAGAAATGACATGATCTTCAACTTGTCTAATCTCTTAAACATCCACAATGGATAAAAAAGGACTCCCACTTCAAGGATTAAGCACAAGGCTGCTCCCTTCTAGGTGGATCAAGTCTCAAGATCGACAGTGTCACCAAATTAGGGTTTTGGGCGACCAGGGCCTCCAGATGGAAATTTTCATCTGGGCACAAGGCAATGATCCCAAACATAACCTAATATACTTCATGGAACCTCATGAACCCATGCATCAAGTCAATTTTGCCTCAGGGGATGCATTCATCAAAAATCAGGAATTAGGGTTTCTTGACCTAATTCACCCCTAAGTTAACTTTTGGGACAAGCCATGAGCCAAGACCTCAAGAGATGATTTGAGGGTCTCTAATATACCATATTGATCCATTTGGAACAATGGATTGATCCAAGAAGTTTGAGCAACAAGTCTCAATTTCATCTGCACCACAATTAGGGTTTTAAGGGAAAAGTCAACTGTAACTTTGACTTTTGACCAGGACATGCTCCCAAACCCTAATACATGATTGAATATACCCTATGACATCCATGGAACATGTCCATAAAGTTTGATTTAGGTCAAGGACATGATTTCCTGAAGAATTGCACAATTTGGAATTCATCTGATAAAAAGTCAACTGTGCACAAAAGTCAACTTTGACTTTTTGAGATTTTTCACCAAAATGAATTTTTAACCCTAAAATGATGTTAATGTATGATTTGAATCATCATTCATCAAGAAAAATCAAGAAAAGTGAGATAACTTGTAAAAGGGGTAACCATAAAACTTAGAAATTTTTCTAAGTTAAAAATAAAGTGGCAAAGGTACCAACTTTGAAGGACCATAACTCCTAAACCACAAGGCCATTTTTTCTCATCCAAAGATGGATTTGTAGCCCTCATTATCACCTACAAAAACTTCAACTACAAGTCATTCCAATTCATTAAGGATTTTGAGTTATAGAGTGATCAAAGTGGCTGAAAAGTGAAAATGTCACTTTTTCCAACACTTAGTGAAATTTTCACTAAGTCAGATTCTGCCTCACTTTTTGCCAAATGTAGGGAGATTTTTCACTTGGAATCAAAAGTGATCAAAACCAAACTTGTTCAAACAGTTGTTGTATCATGTAAGAGCTTTCCAAAATGGCCAAGAACATTGCCAAATTCCACCTACACCATGAGATACAACATTGCCAAGTTGCCTTGCTGAAATCTGTCAAGGCAAGGCAGAATTTGCAACTTTGGTCGATTTGCCAAAATCAGCCAAATTCAATTACTCCTATCCACTTGGACACCTCAGAGGATTGAATCTAAAGGGGACAATCACTGAGCCAAGCCTCCAAAGTCCATGGAACAAGAAATATCATGTTGAACCTAGAATGGCCAAAATAGGGACAAGACTTCAAATTTGGAATGAGGCATTCAATGGAACCATCAAGGTGGCATGGACTGAGCCATTCTCATTTGAAATCAGTCAAGACTTATCTAAGACCAAGGGGACCAAAGCTCTGTGCCCTAACCTCTAGTCAATGGCTAGAGGAGACTTGGATTTTCATTTGCCAACATTGGCCAAACCTATTTACCAGCTGCCATGCACTATTCCTTGCAAAACAAACTTGCTCTACTATAAATAGAGCTCAATTGTGATCAGTTTGAGTACACCAAAGCCATCTAACAGATGCTTTCCTCAAAATCTCTTCTTTCACTCCAATTTTGCCTTCTAAGGCAAGTCACTATCGGGTTTTGAGTTTGAGAGCAATTCCAATCAAACCAATCACTCACACACCTCACATATATCACATATGAGCTGATCAAACACTTAGATTACTTCTGAAACATCAATTTCACAAAATCACCAGCTGGTTGCTCAAGGTTTTAACCAAAGTGCAGCTGAGGTACCACAAAATGATCCAGCCAATTTCAATCAAGTCCAACCATCCAAACACAATCCATAGGGTGTAGGGAAGCTGTTCAGATCATAACAACTTATCTGTAACACCTCCAGATCAAAAATCACTTTGAACTTGCTGTCACGACCTAAAGGTAAGCCTAAACTTGGTCATCTCTTAATCTATGCATATTTCCTCGCACAATAATTTGGCCATATGTTCATAATCATGCATGGAATGTTTTCCCTCAATTAATTGCATTGTTTGAATCGTGTATCAAAAATCCTAGCCTTCATGCAGAAATTAGGGTTCTTGAGGCCTCTTCGTGATTTCTTGTTGTATGTTTAATTTAAATGAAATTAAAGTACATAGACATGATCGTGAGGTTGAGACGAGCATAATGATATGTGGATTGCATGATATGGTTACGTATTCATGGAGATTGGATAGAAAATGCAAATCTGAGAAACCAAGAACACGCGCGTGTTCTTCAGCTTGTTCTTGGCGCCATTTTTAGAAATTCAAATATTTGAATTTTGTGATTTTGTTTAATTGATTCAAAAATTAATTTCTCTCTGAGTTTTAATGATTTTGAGTTGATTCTTTTTTTAATAATTCACAAAAATGTTAAAATATTTTATTTTCACAAAAAATCACAAAAATATTATTTATTTCATATAATTAATATTTTTGTAAAGAATTAATATTTTGATTGTTTTTGGCATTTTAAATATTTTTTCTACATGGATTTTGCAACTTTTAATGCTTTCTAATTATTTTGTAGGTCAATACTTAATTTTTGAAGCATTAATCCAAGATCACAATTTGTTTTCCATGTGTTAAACAATTTTTGATCATTTTAATTGAATTTTTATTCAATTAAATACATTTTGAAAACAAATTAGGGTTTTGGATTAAATCAACCCTCATAAATCATTTTCAAAACACTTTGGGCCTCTAATAGAGTGTAAGACCCAATCCCCTTTTAACCAAAACATTTTGGGCCTCACTTATTGTATAAGTCCCTCTGCGTTAAAAGAAAACCTCGGCGCGATCGCCATTTTTAAACGAAAAATCATATGGGCCTACCCTCGTGTTATAAGCCCCACTATTTTTTTTTTAAACCTTTTTGGGCCTCTTGAGAGAGTGTAAGACCCATCACCCCTTGTACAAAAACTTTTTGGCCTCACTCATTGTATAAGTCCCTCTGTACAAGTAAACGGTGCGATCGTCGCCTGTTTAAAAATAAAAATCATCTGGGCCTCTCCTTGAGCTATAAGACCCATTCAAAACATTTTGGGCCTCTTGAGAGAGTGTAAGACCCATCCCTTTGTACAGAAAACCTTTTTGGGCCCCAGTCACTTGTATAAGTCCCGCTGTACAAAGTCAAACAGTGCGCTCACTGATAAAACCCTGGCCTCTCCTTGAGCTGTAAGCCCCAAATCTTTCTTTTTCAAAGCACTTTCTCCTTTGATTTTGAATATACTGTTGTTTTCAATCTTTCTTTGTTGAACAACTAACCAAACAACATGGAAGCACTCCAACCGAGTAAGTGGTTATAGCTTTCATTTACTGCTTTCATATTATAAACTGTATTGTGGGGCTGCTCACTGTAAGTCTCCTTTCATAAACTCATATCTACTGTGTAATAATAGTATAGATATTTCGAGTTTCCCCGGCTACTACGTCTAGAACTAGGTGACGCCATTTCATTTATTCGTAGAAATAGACGCCTAAATCCCCAATAGGAGCACCAGATACAGTCTTCTCTTCGGCTGTCCTCCTTAGGAATCGTCAAGAAGCTCTACTCCCCAAGATGAATGTATTCTCCGTGAATGGCATCTTTGAGTTTCTTCCAAATTCTCGAACTTTCCTGACTTGATCCATTCCTTATGGATATCTTGCCTTGAATGTCTCGGGGTTTGGGTACCCACTACGGTCATAATCTTGGACCTTAACTAAGGAACCCTCTTCAAAAGTTAAAAGTCGCTGGATAGTAAACCTCGCACGTTTACCAGTGGTTTTTATCTTTAAAAGAGTTATCTCTCCTAATGGAAAGGAGATGATAGACCCACGAGCTTCTTAAAAGCATCGGCCTCCTCTTGGGCATTATTCAAGGACCCTACGGCTTCTTAGAAGTATTCACAGCCTCCTCTTAGGCTTCGTATAATGATCTCTTCCTCTGGGAATGATAGCCTTCTCTTGGGCTTCGTACAAGGACCCGTCGGCTTCTTAAAAGTTTCCAGCCTCCTCTTGGGCTTCGTACAAATTGTCCCGACGACCTCCTAGAGGTATAGGAACAGAACTTAGTCATCCTCATAGAACAGTCCTTTCATAGAGTCTACTACTGTTTCTCAAAACATAGTACCAAAAGATAAAACTCTAGACACGGACAGTCTAAATTCCTTGAGTCTCAAAGACATTCTCAAGTGACCCCCTTCGTTAAATAGGAAGGAAACCCGCAGACTCTGACAGTCTCAACACCCTTTGGATTTCCAGTTTCCTCAAAGAAAAGGAGACCACCCCGATCCTCAGATCTAACCCATGAGTACAGTGATGCTCATATAAGAACTGATTTTCCCTTTCAAAATTAGTATATTGGATCTGTCACTCAACTGAAACAGTTACAATAGCCTCCATCTCGGGCTTCGTACGAGATACAAAGACTCTCTTGTTGAGTCAAACCTTTTAGCCTCTCTCTCGGGCTTCGTACGAGACACATATAAAAGATTCTCTTGTTGAGTCAAGCTTTTAGCCTCCATCTCGGGCTTCGTACGAGATACAAAAACACTCTCTTGTTGAGTATAAAAGACTCTCTTGTTGAGTCAAAACTTTTAGCCTCTCTCTCGGGCTTCGTACGAGACACAAAGACTCTATCGTCGGGTCAAAAACTTTTAGCCTCCCTCTCGGGCTTTGTACGAGACACATAATAGCCTCCTCTTAGGCTTTGTATAATGATTTTCCTAGCGGAAATTAGCCTCCTCTTAGGATTTGTATAAGAAAACCACTGGTTAATCCAATTAACCTTTTAGCATCAAAGCTGTGCCTCGTTCACAGTATACAAACATCAACAACTCCTTCCCCTTCGTCTAATCGCTGTAAGCGGCAAGCCTCTGGATCATCTATATCCACGCCACTGTCCCTCTTTTAGCATGAGAAATTCCTAAGGAAAGATGGCATTGCTCTACACTGAGTTAAAGTATTCTCCTTCAGGTTAAAACCATTTCTTCGGAAATTATGGCATTGCTCGGATCCGCGTATCCCAGTTAAAGTAATTCTCCTTCTCCCCTCTTTAGAGATGACAAATTCTCTCTAAATCGAGGTCTTTCAGCTTCACGTCTTGGGCTTTGAACAAGACACAAATAGACCTTTCAGCTTCACATCTTGGGCTTTGAACAAGATACAAACCACCTTTCGCTTCACGTCTTGGGCTTTGAACAAGACACCAAAAACCAATTTCCTCCTATTCTAGGAGGAACTACGAACGCTCTGATTTCCCTGTTTCGGTAAACGGGAATACGTAGGCATAAGATCGAAAGAAAAGATCTTAGCGAGCGCAATCAACAAAAAACCCAAATCCCATATCTCCATCAATCAAAAGCAGTATTTCAAAAGCATCAGTCCTAACATCCTAATCCTTGTTCCCCGCTAGAAAGTCCTAGAAAGAAAGAAAATAGTATTGGCGAAAATACAAATAACCAGTACAAAGGCCCCCCACATTGATAGCATCCGTAACCTAACAGACCGCTGTTTAAACTCAGTATGCAAAACAGGGTTAATTGGAGACATCTATTTTCCCTTCCTTATTCAGCTCACAATAGGATAAAAAATGAATCGACCTGTAGTTAAAGCTCAAACCACATAGAGCGACCAACGCTTAAGAACCGCGTCCAAAATCGCTCGCTACAGAAAAAGTGGCGCCCACCGTGGGGCCGTTCAGAGTTAGATCTAGGCACGGTCTTCCTTCTCTTCACTTATGTGAAAACCACAGATTGGGGCTTCCGCCGGGGAACCCATTTCTGTCAGGAACTTAGGATTCTTAGTTTTATAAGTCTAGGATGTTTAGGACAAATATATATACTGCTTTTCCTAAATGAATATGTGTTTATTTTTCTGCTACTGGGAATGCGTGTGATGCCGCATGTGGTGAGATTGAGTATACACTTAAGAAAAGCCAAACCTTTTTTGTAGTGCGGAAACTATCGGAAATAGTTGTTACGTGATACTACCCTCATTTGAGGCTGGTGATCTATTCTCGGTGAACGGCACTTACTCTAAGATTGCTCCACAACTCGCTGGCGATCCGCTTGTTGTTTTGCTTTCCTGGGAGGAGCTGATGATAATGAGTACAGGTACAAAAATCACCCTAGTATAAACCTTTGGGGATGGGTAGAGCCTTGACTTCATGACAACGACCCTCTGACCCCATGTTTTTTCTATGTTTTTGTGTGCTGCATTCATGCATTCGTTTAATAAAACATTAAAACATTCAAAAAACTTTCTCTTCTAGTCTCTCTGTTTTTCAAATTAAACTAAGATTGTGATTGCAAATATCAGAGAAGAGGATTACGCTAATGGATTTTGGTAGAAGGAGAACTCACCAGTACAACTTCAAGGTTCCAAAACTAGGGGATTTGAGAAGGTTAGCAAGGATGATCGTTAACCCAGAGGCTTTCAGAGCCAAACACGGAGGTCTGTTACCACTGTTAAGAGTCCATGTGATTAAGGGGATCATGGACGCGCTCATTCAATTCTACGATCCGGTTTATCACTGTTTTACATTCCCGGATTACCAGCTATCACCAACGCTGGAGGAGTATTCTCATCTGACTGATTTACATATCACTGATCGAGCTCCATTTTCTGGACTAGAAGAAATTCCAAAGAATCAGACTATTGCAATAGCAATTCGTTTGGACGAGTCTGAGGTCAGGACTCACATGACCACTAAGGGTGGCATCCAAGGTTTGCCAGCCCAGTTCTTGACAAAAAAGGCTCTATACTTCGCTAGTATAGGGAACGGGACTGCTTTTGAAAGCATCTTTGTCTTGCTCACCTACGGGTTATTTTTGTTTCCCAACATCAATAACTTCGTCGATATCAACGCTATTAAGGTTTTTCTCATTGGAAACCCTGTGCCGACTTTGCTTGCAGATGCGTATCATTCTGTACACTTGGGAAATTTGTACAGCGGAGGGGAGATCACATGCTGTGTACCTTTGCTTTACAAATGGTTTATCTCTCACTTGCCCAAGTCTGCTGCTTTTTGGGATTGCAAGAGTGTCTTACGTTGGTCGCAGAAGATCATGTCTCTTACCAACTCTGATATAGATTGGTGTAATAGGATTTATGAGGGAATTAGAATCATTGACTGTTGTGGAAACTTCCCCAGCGTACCCCTCATAGGAACTAAAGGAGGAATCAACTATCACCCGATATTAGTTCTTCGTCAATTTGGATACCCGATGAGACACATCCCACTGGGTGTTCATCTAGAAGGTCTTTTCTTCAAAGAAGGAGAAAACGACAGAGCACTAAAGATGGAAATAGTGCAAGCTTGGAAACATGTTCATAAGAAAGGACGAGAGTCTCTGGGAAAACCGGACTGTGTCTCGGTGGAGCCTTATCTCCACTGGGTACAAACTAGAGCTCTCAAGCTAAAGATGCCTTATCCTCGTTACGGAATTCTTCCGCCGAGAGAATCTGTCATGTACTTCATGACTGAAACTGAAAAGCTTCAGGTTACTCTCAACAAAGTTCAAAAGGAAAGAAGATATTGGAAGAACAAGTACCGCACCCTCGACGTAGAGTGTATCCAAATACAGCAACTACTAAAAGAGAAAGATGCTCTGATTGAAATTTTGGAGCAACATGCTGTAGAGAATCAAGATGACCAAAGGAATTTGCTCACTCCTTTCACTTGGCAAATGAATGACAACCCGACAACGGCCCAAGCGCCCCGGTCAAAGAAGAGGACTCGGGACCCATTAGTTTAGGTTTCTGTTTCTGCACTTTGTAATCTACTGTATTTCCATTTCTGTAATCCTTTGGAATTCAATAAAAAGGGGTTTCCCTAGTGTTTGATATTTGCAATCTAATTGTCGAAGTTTATTTTGATTAAATAAAAAAAACAATTAATATAATCATTGCATTCATCATTCTCACATCGCGTATTCTCCTTACCTACGAATCTCACGTTTGTGTCTCGATTCTAGAGTCAAACTGTCTCATTCGTACAATACTCGGGCCAATCGTCAGAAAAAGATGGATGCTCTTGAGGAAGAAAACAGAGAGTTGAAAGAAGAGATCGACGCTCTAAGAGAGGATATGAGAAAGCTTCATAACGACATGCAAGCCATGGCAGAAGCTCAGCTACAAAGAACCGTGATCTCAGAGATCACCTCAACGCCCATTATAGAAAAGTATGATCCTAGGTATCAGATGCCGAAAGATCGTCCTTGGGGCATGCCTGTTAACTATATCCTGGAAGGATATGTTCCGCCGATCACTGAAGATCAGGGAATCGCAACAGAAGCCGCTGGGCCTGAAGGTTACAAACTTCGGGAAAGCGAAGATGCCAGGGGCATACTCAAGACTCCCGAAGGTTACAAACTTCGGGAAACGCCAAGACTTACTGCCGTAGTCACGGTACCACCCCCTGTGGTGCACACTGTCCCGGAAGGACAGATTCCACAGACACCTTCTGGTAAGAAGGAAACTATGTTTGACAGAATGGATGAATTCCAGGAGCAGTTCTTGGAAATGCAGAAAGAGCTGCAAGCCATTCGCGGTCAGGATTTATTCGGAAAGGACGCCGCAGACCTCTGCTTGGTCCCCAATGTGAAAGTCCCGCACAAATTCCAAGTGCCCAACTTTGAAAAATACAAGGGTAACTCTTGCCCTCAGAGCCATCTGGTGATGTACGCTCGGCGGATGTCAGCTCAGACGGAGAATCAGGACCTGCTGATTCACTACTTCCAGGATAGTTTAACCGGTGCCGCACTCAAATGGTACATGGGTTTAAACCGTACTATGATCAGTACATTCAAAGATCTTGGTACTGCCTTCGTCCAACAATACAAGTACAATTTGGACATGGCACCCGACAGAGATCAACTCAGATCAATGTCACAAAAGGACAAGGAAACCTTTAAGGAGTATGCTTAAAGGTGGCGTGAAATTGCCGCTCAAATTTGTCCACCTCTTGAGGAAAAAGAGATGACAAAAATCTTCTTAAAGACCTTAAGCTCATTTTACTATGACCGAATGGTTGCCAGTGCACCCAGTGATTTCACCGAAATGGTCGGCATGGGTGTACGTCTTGAGGAAGCCGTCCGAGAAGGACGTTTGGTAAAAGACACTGGATCAACGAGCGGTACTAAAAAATATGGTAGTGCTCTCCCTAAGAAAAAAGAGCAAGATATTGGGAATATCTCTCTCGGAAAGCAAAGGCGACGTTATCAGCCAGTAGCAGCTGTTACTCCTGCTATCGGCCCCGCGCCTGTTCCTATGTATCAACCTCAGGTTGCGCAGAGCCAACCTGACCAACAAAGGACACAACAGCCTCTTCAGCAGGCTCGTCCTCCATATAACAACAACCGTACAACACGGCCACCAGGATTTGATCCTATACCTGTAACGTACGCAGAGTTGTTTCCGTTACTGCTGGCTAAGGGGCATATCCAGACTAAGTCTCCCCTTTCAGTTCCGGAAAATCTGCCTTTTTGGTTTAAAGCGGATCAAACATGCCCTTATCATCAAGGAGGTTCAGGGCATAACATTGAGACTTGTCTCAATTTCAAATCCGACGTGCAAAAGCTTGTTAGGAGCGGACTCTTATCTTTCAAAGATACGAATCCTAATGTTCTTATGAACCCGCTGCCTCAATCTGATTGAGAAAGCTGCAGTCAATCTGATTGAGAAAGAGACTAACAATGTCTATCAAATTCATGATGTACTCTTGTTAAAGACCAATCTGGTCAAGATGCATTGTAGACAGAGTGGATATGGCCATGTGCCACCTCATAATTATCACCAGTGTGATATCTGCTCTAAAGACAACCAGGGATGTTCTGTAGTGCAAGCAGCTCTACAGGAACAAATGGATCTTGGATGGATCCAAGAGCACCGAGTTCGTGGAGTTAACATGGTTTACACGAATTCCAACGTCATTCAGAACCACGACATCCGTGCAATGAATGCCAACTTGGTGGCGATGCACTCAAGGCAAAGCCAGTATCATAATCTGCCGCGGCACGATTACAGTTCCTGTCTGATTTGCTCGGTAAACAAACAGGGTTGCTCTTTTGTACAAGAAGCCCTCCAGCGTCAGATGAATCTTGGATGGATCCAAGACTACCATGATAGGAACTCCTATCAAATCAACATGGTTCAAATCTTTGACATTCGCGTGATAAATACCAACCTGGTAGAGTTACATGCTGAGCAGGTCCGACTCGGATTCTTAATATCACATGATTATCAAAACTGTAAAGCAGGTTGCGAAAACGGTCGAGGTTGTACCCTTGTCCAGGAGGCACTTCAGCACTTGTTAAATCATTGGTGGATGCCAATCTACATGGACGAAGATACTCAGCAGATTAGTATCAATCACAGGAATCCTACTCGTCGTCAAAGTCAGGATGTCCGATCAATGGAAGATAACCTAGTGAGGTTACATTGCATTCAAAGTGGGCGTGGCCAGGTGCCACCACACAATTATGACCGTTGTAGCGTCTGTTCGGAAAGTAACCAAGGGTGTTACCTTGTGAGAGCAGCTCTTCAGGATCAGATCGATCGTGGAGAAATTCGCCCATATCCAGGTTCAGGACCCATCATTTGGTCGCCGAACTACCTTGCCGAGCAAGTTGAGGATGTTGTCACAATCTCTGGTCATCACAGGACCAGAGATGTTTTTGCCATCATCCCTCTACTTGACGAATCTAGAGTTCCCAACCGGGAACGGATCAAGGTTACTTATGATGGTCAGAAAAATCAGAAGGTTCCCATAGTCATCTATCTACCGGGGCCACTACCGTATGAATCAGCTAAGGTAATCCCTTACAAATACGGTGCAACAATAATCGAGAATGGAAAGGAAATTCCATTACCCTCCGTCGTGAATATTGCAGACATCAGTCGTGTAACACGGAAGGGTCGAATCTTCAACCGAGGGGTTGGAGAATCCAACAAAGAAAAGGAACTTCAGGCAGAAATTCCTGATCCACCAGTCGGTCAATCTAGTAATCCCGACTTTTCAAAAGACAAAGATGAGACGCTGAAGCTCATCCAAAGGAGTGAATATAACATTGTTGATCAACTGTTACAGACTCCTTCAAAGATCTCAGTATTATCACTGTTACTCAGTTCAGAAGCACACAGAGAGGCTCTACAGAAAGTCTTGGAGCAGGCCTTTGTGGAACAGGATGTAACAATCAGACAGTTCGATAGTATTGTCTCTAACATCACTTCCTGCAACAATTTGGGATTTAGTGATGAGAATTACCCGAAGAGGGTCGCCGTCATAACATGGCGCTCAATATTACAGTTAACTGCCAGGACGATGCTTTAGCCAGCGTACTGGTAGACACAGGGTCAGCCCTGAATGTTATGCCGAAGTCTACTTTGATGCAATTATCATTCAAAGGCCCTCCGATGAGAGTCAGCGAGGTCGTCGTCAAAGCATTCGACGGATCCAGAAAAACAGTTATCGGTGAAGTTGATCTTCCCATAACTATTGGTCCTCACACTTTCCAAATCACTTTCCAGGTCATGGACATCCGGGCAACATACAGTTGTTTATTAAGAAGACCTTGGATACATCAGGCTGGAGCGGTTACTTCAACCCTCCACCAAAAGCTAAAGTTCGTCAATAACGATCAACTTGTCACGGTTTGTGGGGAACAAGCCTTGCTTGTGAGCAACTTATCATCATCTACTTGTGTGGAACCCGAGGAGGTTATTGGAACTCAGTTCCAAGCACTATCGGTGAGCAAGGACAATCAGTTCAAAGAAGGAACTTCAATTTCTTCATACAAAGATGCTATCAAAGTGGTCGAGAGTACCGATGCGACAGGATGGGGACGGCTTCTCATTCCCATTAACAATAAAACAAAGAAGGGTCTTGGTTTTTCTGCGACCTGTACCCAGATAGCCGCCAACGATGAAAGTCTTCATCCCCTTCAAAACTTCTTCCACAGTGGAGGTTTTCTTCACCCAGTGTCTCAGACAGTTCATGCTATCAATGAGGAAGATCCCTCTGACACAGATGAAGAATGGAAGTCCTACCTTAACAAGGACGGTTATATGTCTCAAGAAGAGGTGCCTATGCCTTTTTGCTTTCCTACAGAAAGTCCGAGATTTATACCAAGATCAGATGTCGAAATGATCTACAGAGATTGTGATCCGGAAGGATGCCGTGCTCCACCAAATTCATTAGAGGAGGACACTCTGATGAAAGACAATTTTTACTATGGCCCGATGGATGGCCTGCCAATGTGGCAGCCTTACCCAGGAAACTTGGGGAAAGAAAGTAAGCCGAGTAATGAAACTCAGCTGAGCGTCATTGAACAGAATACCTGTGTCCCCACCATGTCATGGGATCAACACTCAGGTCATTCAGAAACTACTTAACATGAAGATGAATTCACAACGTTTGCAGGACTTGAATTCATCAACTATGCTTTTCCCGAGGTCAACGTCATCGAGAGGAATGACTCCTCCAGTTCCACAGAAGTGTGGGACACCTTGGGACAACCGAGTGGAAAATTTGACTTTATGGTCAAGTACACCGCTCCCAAAAGCTCTCGTATCAGGCTCGAAGATATCCAGCCAACTGGATGGGGAGATACAGCTGAGAGCACAAATACTATGCAAAATGCCACTGAGGAATTCTCCTACGACAACTCTGCTTGGGAGACAGATTCCAATGATCCTGCTCCACCAGAAATCAACGTCATTTCTGAAGACAAATCAAGGAAGGTGCCAGACTTTGTGATTCACCGAGGAGTTCGCCGCCAATGGGTTGCCGTCGAGGTTCCGAAGGTCGTTCGTCAGTCAAAGTAATTGCCATCTTTAACCTTTCACCCTGCCCAGGTGAAACAGATATTTTGATAGGGCTTGTTTTCTATAAATTTCCCTCTTCGCTTTGCCCAAAGCGACAGAGTTTTGTTTTATAGGGCTGTAGTTTCAAGATTTGACTTGTTCATTAATAAAATAACGTCGTTCTGTAATTTCCGCATTAATTGCTGTTTTCTCTTTTTGCTTTTTCAGAAAATGGTAATCCTAAAAAACATTCAATAATAAAAACAAGCAGTAAAATAAAAACACTGCACACACTTGCATTTTCTCTATCTCTTCTAAACACGAATCATCACGTCATGCAGATTGCTTGTTTTATACCCCGTTGAAACATACGATCCGATGCCTTCTTCCAACTTTGAGTTCCCGGTATTCGAGGCTGAAGAAGAAAATGACGACCAAATTCCAGAAGAGATCTCCCGACTACTCAGACAAGAGGAAAGGTCCATCGAACCTCACAAAGAGCCGTTGGAAACGGTAAACTTGGGTTCAGAAAAAGAGAGAAAAGAAATCAGGATCGGAGCACTGCTCAGTCCAACTGCCAGAGAGGGTTTGATAAAGCTTCTCAAAGAATTTCCCGATGTATTCGCTTGGTCCTATCAGGATATGCCAGGGTTGGATACCAGCATCGTGGAACATCACTTACCGTTGAGATCAGAATGTCTGCCAGTAAAGCAAAGGTTGAGACGCACTCACCCGGACATGGCCATCAAAATCAAGGAGGAGGTACAGAAGCAGATCGACGCGGGTTTCCTCGCTACATCTGAATATCCTCAATGGTTAGCCAACATCGTACCCGTTCCCAAAAAGGACGGAAGGGCCAGAATGTGTGTTGATTACAGAGATCTGAACAAGGCAAGTCCAAAGGACGACTTTCCTTTACCACACATTGACATGCTGGTTGACAGCACAACAAAGTTCAAAGTATTCTCCTTCATGGATGGATTCTCGGGCTATAACCAGATCAAAATGGAACCGAAAGACATGGAGAAAACTTCGTTCATTACCCCATGGGGTACCTTTTGTTACAAGGTAATGCCGTTCGGTTTGAAGAATGCCGGGGCAACCTATCAAAGGTCCATGACTACTCTGTTTCATGACATGATACATAAAGAAATCGAGGTATATGTCGATGATTTGATTGCAAAATCAAGAACAGAGGATGAGCACGTTGAACATCTGTCAAAATTGTTCGAACATCTAAGAAAATTCAAGCTCCGCTTAAATCCCAACAAGTGCACCTTCGGTGTCCGTTCGGGGAAATTACTAGGGTTCATCGTCAGCCAGAAAGGAATTGAAGTTGATCTTGACAAGGTCAAGGCCATTCAAGAAATGCCTTCTCCGAAAACTGAAAAACAAGTCAGAGGATTCCTGGGACGTTTGAACTACATCTCCAGATTCATATTCCTTATGACCGCGACGTGTGCGCCGATTTTTAAATTACTCAAAAAGAACCAGGATTGCGTTTGGTCAGAAGATTGCCAAACCGCTTTCGACAATATTAAGGAATATCTATTGAATCCTCCGATTCTATCACCTCCAGTGGAAGGAAGACCACTGATCATTTACCTCACAGTCCTAGAGGATTCAATGGGATGTGTACTTGGCCAACAGGACGAAACCAAAAGGAAAGAGTCTGCCATTTACTATTTGAGCAAGAAATTCACCGACTGCGAAACTCGGTACACGATGCTTGAGAAAACTTGTTGCGCTTTGGCTTGGGCAGCCAAACGTCTTCGCCAGTACATGATTCGTCATACTACTTGGTTGGTCTCCGAAATGGATCCAATCAAGTATGTTTTCGACAAACCTGCTCTTACGGGAAGGATTGCCCGTTGGCAGATGTTACTATCAGAATATGACATAGAGTACCATGCTCAGAAAGCCGTTAAAGGAAGTATTTTAGCCGATCATTTGGCTCATCAACCGATTGACGATCAAGAATCAATCGGGTTTGACTTCCCAGACGAAGATGTCATGTATCTAAAGATGAAAGATTGCGATGAACCGCTACCCAGTGAAGGGCCAGAACCAGGTTCCCAGTGGGACTTATCTTTGACGGAGCAGTCAATCATTATGGAAATGGAATTGGGGCAATCATTGTTACCCCTCAGGGTTCCCACATTCCTTTCACCGCTCGACTTACGTTCAAATGTACGAACAACGAGGCCGAATACGAAGCATGTATCATGGGTCTTGAAGAAGCGATTGATTTAAGGATCAAAAACTTGGACGTATACGGCGATTCAGCCCTGGTTATCAATCAGATAAAAGGAGATTGGAACACATACCAATCAGGATTGATTCCTTACAAAGACTATGCAAGAAGGTTGTTACCCTTCTTCAACAGAGTCGACTTTCATCACATCCCTCGTGATGAGAATCACATGGCTGATGCATTAGCCACTCTCTCTTCCATGATTAGTGTAGGTCGATGGAATGACATACCTAAGATCGACATAATGCGCCTTGAACGACCCGCTTACATCTTCACGATTGAAGCAGTCATAGACGACAGACCTTGGTATCACGATATCAAATGCTTCCTTCAGAAACAAGAGTACCCATCTAGGGCACTCAGAAAAGATAGAAAGACCCTCAGAAGATTGGCTGGAAACTTCTTCCTGAGCGGTGACACTCTTTATAAGAGAAATTTTGACATGGTCTTGCTCCGATGCGTCGACAGACCAGAAGCAGACATGCTCATGAAAGAAATTCATGAAGGATCCTTTGGCACTCATGCCAACGGACACACAATGGCGAGAAAAATTCTGAGAGCAGTGTACTACTGGTTGACCATGGAATCTGACTGCTACAAGTACATGAGGAGGTGTCACAAGTGTCAGATATACTCTGACAAAATCCATGTACCGCCATCACATCTCAAAGTTCTTTCTTCCCCGTGGCCATTTTCCATATGGGGAATCGACATGATTGGTATGATTGAGCCCAAGGCTTCAAACGGACATCGGTTCATCCTGGTAGCCATTGACTATTTCACCAAGTGGGTCGAAGCAGCGTCATTCGCCAATGTAACCCGACAAGTGGTGGTCCGATTTATCAAAAACAATATCATCTGCCGTTATGGTGTTCCAAGCGAGATCATTACTGATAATGGATCTAACTTGAACAATAAGATGATGAAAGAGTTGTGTGCAGAGTTCAAGATCGAACACCATAACTCATCTCCCTACCGACCCAAGATGAACGGAGCGGTAGAAGCGGCTAACAAGAACATCAAGAAGATTGTTCAAAAGATGGTTGTAACCTATAAAGATTGGCACGAAATGCTACCCTTTGCTCTTCATGGTTATCGCACATCTGTCTGTACTTCAACAGGGGCAACCCCTTTCTCTCTAGTATATGGCATGGAGGCAGTGCTCCCCATAGAAGTAGAGATCCCATCAATCTGGGTATTGATGGAAGCGAAGCTCACCGAAGCTGAATGGTGTCAAAGTCGACACGACGACCTGAACCTGATCGAAGAGAAGCGAATCACGGCACTATGCCACAGTCAGTTGTATCAATAGAGAATGAAGAGGGCGTTCGACAAAAAGGTCCGACCTCGTGTCTTCAGGAAAAGAGACCTCGTGCTCAAGAAGATACAACCATTTCTCACTGACCCTCGGGGCAAATGGACCCCAAATTATGATGGCCTCTATGTGGTCACGAAAGCTTTCTCAGGCGGCGCCTTGAGACTTGCAACCATGGACGGAGAGGAATTTGCCTACCCCACGAATGTTGATGTAGTCAAGAAATACTTCGCCTAAACGAAAAAAAAACGTCTCGGTGGATTGAAAACCCGAAAGGGCGGTCCAGGCAAAAGTTAGAGACATGAAAAAAAATCATCCCGATGGATTGGAAACATCATAGTACAATCCAGGCAAAAATTAGGGATAATGGCAAGTAACTATGTTCAACAGAGGCAAGTCCCTCAGCAGCAGTTACAGCATCCATCGGAGGAAAACTCCACTCAAGGTCATCTTCGACAGAAGCTCAGGATGTCCCGAATTCAAAGTTGGTAGAAGGATAGTGGTCGTCATGTTTCAACGTAGCCCTTTTCCCTGTAAATTACCATTTTCTAACTTTGTATATACTCTTTGGAATCACGCGTTTGGCTGATCTCCATCTTATCAATAAAATTTGAGCCCTTGTGCTTTTGTTTGTAATTCTTTACTTGTTTTAGCTTTACAGAACGACGTTGTTTAAACTTAATCAGCGATTCTTGAAATAAAACAAAAATAAATTTACTTGTTAAACTTTTTCTGCTTTTAAATTAAAGATGGCATTTCTTTTGACTGTTGAACATCAGAAGAACATCGACCGCTTCTCTCGAAGTAAGCGGACTTCAAAGTGCAGAATCAAAGTACTCCTTCTAAGCCAGTATGCCTGAATGAAGGGATCAACTGTGTCAGAGACCTTGTTTCGTCTGACACGCCTCGGCCAAGTTCCCATCTCCTAAGCCCGATCAACATAGCTCCCAACGGGACTATCTCTCCTAAGCAAGGTGGAATTGCTATTTTGAACCAACGATACTTCTTCACCCCGCGATGGCCGAGTATCCAATTGTGTTCATCCATTAGTCTGTATGTCGCGTCTGTTTTGTCAGCATATACATACGTACTTCATGCATTTTGATTTGCATTTACATTTCATATTGCATTGTTATCACTCTAGCCGGTCTTGTCCCCTAGTGATAAACAGTTTTCTCAATCGAGTTTGTCAGTTCTTTCCTCGTCCGAAAATGTTGCGTATGCACAATCTCGCCACCAGTGTATCTTTAGATCAGAGTCGGCACGTGACCACTTTGATAATTTGAACCTCTGAAAGATCAGAGAACCTTCAACAGATGTCACTCTTCGCCATTAAAGATGATATCCTTGCTTTCCCGGATTAAGGAAAATCCACAGAGAAAGCCTCGTGATCAGAGATTCGGCAGCACGCCAGTTTTGCTCCGAAAAACCACTGATGAGAAGGTTATTGGCACCTCAAAATTGGACCCCATCATATGGTGTTTCTCCGGGAAGATCCCGAGAAAAGTATGATGAAAGATCCCAAATGAAAATAGTCTCTCAAGAGACTCGCTTTCCCCAGTAGAAACAAATGGCGTCTCCAACGGAGAAGTTTGTACAACTCTACAACTCAGACGACTGGGGTCCCCAGCAAGTCTGACAACAAAACATTTTCTACTCAAATGGCATCTCCCCAGGAAAATTCGGCGAGAATTTTGAAGGAAAACCGCTACACATAGCATCCCTTGTCAATAAAGTTTATTGACAAAAGAAACTAAGACTAGTTCCTTGGTAGGAAACCAGGATCGAGGGGAAGTTGACAAAAGAAACTAAGACCAGCTCCTTGGTAGGAAACCAGGATCGAGGGGAAGTTGACAAAAGAAACTAAGACCAGTTCCTTGGTAGGAAACCAGGATCGAGGGGAAGTTGACAAAAGAAACTAAGACCAGTTCCTTGGTAGGAAACCAGGATCGAGGGGAAGTTTATTTCAAAAGAGACTGAGACCAGTTCTTGGTAGGAAACCAAGATCGAGGGGAAGTTTACCTTTTCTAAGCATCATTGCTTAGCTAAAGAAGATGAATGCGTAAGCTACCATTCATAACCACCATCAAAATTTCAGGTATTCCGATATTTAATCCTCTTGCACCCCGAATGCCCGAATACCTTCGTCATTCACACCTTCGGGTCCAAGAAGATTAAATAGGGGCATCTGTAATACCCCAAATTTTGACCACTTAGATTTCCCATCATTGTGAAAATCATCATCACAATATGGATGTACCTTTATGCTTCATTAGTCTCCCCAAAGATGGGTGAGCATCCACTACAATCAAAATTAGGGTTTCAAGCCCTCTCTGAGTGCTTAGACAAAGGATCAATCAAGAAATGACATGATCTTCAACTTGTCTAATCTCTTAAACATCCACAATGGATCAAAAAGGACTCCCACTTCAAGGATTAAGCACAAGGCTGCTCCCTTCTAGGTGGATCAAGTCTCAAGATCGACAGTGTCACCAAATTAGGGTTTTGGTCGACTAGGGCCTCCAGATGGAAATTTTCATCTGGGCACAAGGCAATGATCCCAAACATAACCTAATATACTTCATGGAACCTCATGAACCCATGCATCAAGTCAATTTTGCCTCAGGGGATGCATTCATCAAAAATCAGGAATTAGGGTTTCTTGACCTAATTCACCCCTAAGTTGACTTTTGGGACAAACCATGAGCCAAGACCTCAAGAGATGATTTGAGGGTCTCTAATATACAATATTGATCCATTTGGAACAATGGATTGATCCAAGAAGTTTGAGCAACAAGTCTCAATTTCATCTGCACCACAATTAGGGTTTTAAGGGAAAAGTCAACTGTAACTTTGACTTTTGACCAGGACATGCTCCCAAACCCTAATACATGATTGAATATACCCTATGACATCCATGGAACATGTCCATCAAGTTTGATTTAGGTCAAGGACATGATTTCCTGAAGAATTGCACAATTTGGAATTCATCTGATAAAAAGTCAACTGTGCACAAAAGTCAACTTTGACTTTTTGAGATTTTTCACCAAAATGGATTTTTAACCCTAAAATGATGTTAATGTATGATTTGAATCATCATTCATCAAGAAAAATCAAGAAAAGTGAGATAACTTGTAAAAGGGGTAACCATAAAACTTAGAAAATTTTCTAAGTTAAAAATAAAGTGGCAAAGGTACCAACTTTGAAGGACCATAACTCCTAAACCACAAGGCCATTTTTTCTCATCCAAAGATGGATTTGTAGCCCTCATTATCACCTACAAAAACTTCAACTACAAGTCATTCCAATTCATTAAGGATTTTGAGTTATGGAGTGATCAAAGTGGCTGAAAAGTGAAAATGTCACTTTTTTCCAACACTTAGTGAAATTTTCACTAAGTCAGATTCTGCCTCACTTTTTGCCAAATGTAGGGGGATTTTTCACTTGGAATCAAAAGAGATCAAAACCAAACTTGTTCAAACAGTTGTTGTATCATGTAAGAGCTTTCCAAAATGGCCAAGAACATTGCCAAATTCCACCTACACCATGAGATACAACATTGCCAAGTTGCCTTGCTGAAATCTGTCAAGGCAAGGCAGAATTTGTAACTTTGGTCGATTTGCCAAAATCATCCAAATTCAATTGCTCCTATCCACTTGGACACCTCAGAGGATTGAATCTAAAGGGGACAATCACTGAGCCAAGCCTCCAAAGTCCATGGAACAAGAAATAGCATGTTGAACCTAGAATGGCCAAAATAGGGACAAGACTTCAAATTTGGAATGAGGCATTCAATGGAACCATCAAGGTGGCATGGACTGAGCCATTCTCATCTGAAATCAGTCAAGACTTATCCAAGACCAAGGGGACCAAAGCTCTGTGCCCTAACCTCTAGTCAATGGCTAGAGGAGACTTGGATTTTCATTTGCCAACATTAGCCAAACCTACTTACCAGCTGCCATGCACTATTCCTTGCAAAACAAACTTACTCTACTATAAATAAAGCTCAATTGTGATCAGTTTGAGTACACCAAAGCCATCTAACAGATGCTTTCCTCAAAATCTCTTCTTTCACTCCAATTTTGCCTTCTAAGGCAAGTCACTATCGGGTTTTGAGTTTGAGAGCAATTCCAATCAAACCAATCACTCACACACCTCACATACATCACATATGAGCTGATCAAACACTTAGATTACTTCTAAAACATCAATTTCACAAAATCACCAGCTGGTTGCTCAAGGTTTTAACCAAAGTGCAGCTGAGGTACCACAAAATGATCCAGCCAATTTCAATCAAGTCCAACCATCCAAACACAATCCATAGGGTGTAGGGAAGCTGTTCAGATCATCACAACTCATCTGTAACACCTCCAGATCAAAAATCACTTTGAACTTGCTGTCACGACCTAAAGGTAAGCCTAAACTTGGTCATCTCTCAATCTATGCATATTTCCTCGCACAATAATTTGGCCATATGTTCATAATCATGCATGGAATGTTTTCCCTCAATTAATTGCATTGTTTGAATCGTGTATCAAAAATCCTAGCCTTCATGCAGAAATTAGGGTTCTTGAGGTCTCTTCGTGATTTCTTGTTGTATGTTTAATTTAAATGAAATTAAAGTACATAGACATGATCGTGAGGTTGAGACGAGCATAATGATATGTGGATTGCATGATATGGTTACGTATTCATGGAGATTGGATAGAAAATGCAAATCTGAGAAACCAAGAACACGCGCGTGTTCTTCAGCTTGTTCTTGGCGCCATTTTTAGAAATTCAAATATTTAAATTTTGTGATTTTGTTTAATTGATTCAAAAATTAATTTCTCTCTGAGTTTTAATGATTTTGAGTTGATTCTTTTTTTAATAATTCACAAAAATGTTAAAATATTTTATTTTCACAAAAAATCACAAAAATATTATTTATTTCATATAATTGATATTTTTGTAAAGAATTAATATTTTGATTGTTTTTGGCATTTTAAATATTTTTTCTACATGGATTTTGCAACTTTTAATGCTTTCTAATTATTTTGTAGGTCAATACTTAATTTTTGAAGCATTAATCCAAGATCACAATTTGTTTTCCATGTGTTAAACAATTTTTGATCATTTTAATTGAATTTTTATTCAATTAAATACATTTTGAAAACAAATTAGGGTTTTGGATTAAATCAACCCTCATAAATCATTTTCAAAACACTTTGGGCCTCTAATAGAGTGTAAGACCCAATCCCCTTTTAACCAAAATATTTTGGGCCTCACTTATTGTATAAGTCCCTCCGCGTTAAAAGAAAACCTCGGTGCGATCGCCATTTTTAAACGAAAAATCATATGGGCCTACCCTCGTGTTATAAGCCCCACTCTTTTTTCTTTAAACCTTTTTGGGCCTCTTGAGAGAGTGTAAGACCCATCACCCCTTGTACAAAAACTTTTTGGCCTCACTCATTGTATAAGTCCCTCTGTACAAGTAAACGGCGCGATCGTCGCCCGTTTAAAAATAAAAATCATCTGGGCCTCTCCTTGAGCTATAAGACCCATTCAAAACATTTTGGGCCTCTTGAGAGAGTGTAAGACCCATCCCTTTGTACAGAAAACCTTTTTGGGCCCCAGTCACTTGTATAAGTCCCACTGTACAAAGTCAAACAGTGCGCTCACTGATAAAACCCTGGGCCTCTCCTTGAGCTGTAAGCCCCAAATCTTTCTTTTTCAAAGCACTTTCTCCTTTGATATTGAATATACTGTTGTTTTCAATCTTTCTTTGTTGAACAACTAACCAAACAGCATGGAAGCACTCCAACCGAGTAAATGGTTATCGCTTTCATTTACTGCTTTCATATTATAAACTGTATTGGGGGGCTGCTCACTGTAAGTCTCCTTTCATAAACTCATATCTACTGTGTAATAATAGTATAGATATTTCGAGTTTCCCCGGCTACTATGTCTAGAACTAGGTGATGCCGTTTCATTTATTCGTAGAAATAGACGCCTAGATCCCCAATAGGAGCACCAGATACAGTCTTCTCTTCGGCTGTCCTCCTTAGGAATCGTCTAGAAGCTCTACTCCCCAAGATGAATGTATTCTCCGTGAATGGCATCTTTGAGTTTCTTCCAAATTCTCGAACTTTCCTGACTTGATCTATTCCTTGTGGATAGCTTGCCTTGAATATCTCGGGGTTTGGGTACCCACTACGGTCATAATCTTGGACCTTAACTAAGGAACCCTCTTCAAAAGTTAAAAATCGCTGGATAGTAAACCTCGCACGTTTACCAGTGGTTTTTATCTTTAAAAGAGTTATCTCTCCTAATGGAAAGGAGATGATAGACCCACGGGCTTCTTAAAAGCATCGGCCTCCTCTTGGGCATTATTCAAGGACCCTACGGCTTCTTAGAAGTATTCACAGCCTCCTCTTAGGCTTCGTATAATGATCTCTTCCTCCGGGAATGATAGCCTCCTCTTGGGCTTCGTACAAGGACCCGTCGGCTTCTTAAAAGTTTCCAGCCTCCTCTTGGGCTTCGTACAAGTTGTCCCGACGACCTCCTAGAGGTATAGGAACAGAACTTAGTCATCCTCATAGAACAGTCCTTTCATAGAGTCTACTACTGTTTCTCAAAACATAGTACCAAAAGATAAAACTCTAGACACGGACAGTCTAACTTCCTTGAGTCTCAAAGACATTCTCAAGTGACCCCCTTCGTTAAATAGGAAGGAAACCCGCAGACTCTAACAGTCTCAACACCCTTTGGATTTCCAGTTTCCTCAAAGAAAATGAGACCACCCCGATCCTCAGATCTAACCCATGAGTACAGTGATGCTCATATAAGAACTGATTTTCCCTTTCAAAATCAGTATATTGGATCTGTCACTCAACTGAAACAGTTACAATAGCCTCCATCTCGGGCTTCGTACGAGATACAAAGACTCTCTTATTGAGTCAAACCTTTTAGCCTCTCTCTCGGGCTTCGTACGAGACACATATAAAAGATTCTCTTGTTGAGTCAAACTTTTAGCCTCCATCTCGGGCTTCGTACGAGATACAAAAACACTCTCTTGTTGAGTATAAAAGACTCTCTTGTTGAGTCAAAACTTTTAGCCTCTCTCTCGGGCTTCGTACGAGACACAAAGACTCTATCGTCGGGTCAAAAACTTTTAGCCTCCCTCTCGGGCTTTGTACGAGACACATAATAGCCTCCTCTTAGGCTTTGTATAATGATTTTCCTAGCGGAAATTAGCCTCTTCTTAGGCTTTGTATAAGAAAACCACTGGTTAATCTAATTAACCTTTTAGCATCAAAGCTGTGCCTCGTTCACAGTATACAAACATCAACAACTCCTTCCCCTTCGTCTAATCGCTGTAAGCGGCAAGCCTCTGGATCATCTATATCCACGCCACTGTCCCTCTTTTAGCATGAGAAATTCCTAAGGAAAGATGGCATTGCTCTACACTGAGTTAAAGTCTTCTCCTTCAGGTTAAAACCATTTCTTCGGAAATTATGGCATTGCTCGGATCCGCGTATCCCAGTTAAAGTAATTCTCCTTCTCCCCTCTTTAGAGATGACAAATTCTCTCTAAATCGAGGTCTTTCAGCTTCACGTCTTGGGCTTTGAACAAGACACAAATAGACCTTTCAGCTTCACATCTTGGGCTTTGAACAAGATACAAACCACCTTTCGCTTCACGTCTTGGGCTTTGAACAAGACACCAAAAACCAATTTCCTCCCATAGAATAGGAGGAACTACGAACGCTCTGATTTCCCTGTTTCGGTAAACGGGAATACGTAGGCATAAGATCGAAAGAAAAGATCTTAGCGAGCGCAATCAACAAAAAACCCAAATCCCATATCTCCATCAATCAAAAGCAGTATTTCAAAAGCATCAGTCCTAACATCCTAATCCTTGTTCCCCGCTAGAAAGTCATAGAAAGAAAGAAAACAGTATTGGCGAAAATACAAATAACCAGTACAAAGGCCCCCCACATTGATAGCATCCGTAACCTAACAGACCACTGTTTAAACTCAGTATGCAAAGCAGGGTTAATTGGAGACATCTATTTTCCCTTCCTTATTCAGCTCACAATAGGATAAAAAATGAATCGACCTGTAGTTAAAGCTCAAACCGCAGAGAGCGACCTGCGCTTAAGAACCGCGTCCAAAATCCCTCGCTACAACTCCAGGTATGCGCGATTTCTCTGTTCCTCACTCTTCCTCTTCAATTTCTCGATCTTCTTCTTTAACTCTTTGAATTCTGTTGTGTTGTGAATTGTTGTTGTTGTTGAACTTTCGATGCCGTTGTGAATTGTATCGACTGTTGAACCGTTGTTGCTAATGCTTGTTCTTCGTGTGAGTTGTGAACGCTTGAGGTTGATACTGTCAATTTGCAGGTTGATGAATCGATGAAGGTTGAAGAGGATTCTTGAGGGTGAAAATGAATGGGAGAAAAAACTTGGAGGAACAGAGAGTGCGTGAAGATATTCAAGTGTGGAAGAGTGAAGAAGATTTCAAGTGAAGATTGATTAGGAATGGTTATATAGAGAGCGATAGAAGAATCCAGAAGTAAAGTTTGTTAGGAGTGAAAACAAATTCTGTTATGATTTTCTCTGAATCCTGTTATAGATTTCTATTCTATTATGTAATTTCCTTTCCCGCGCTTGTATCTGAAAAATTCTGTTGTGAAATTTCTCACTGCTTTGTAATTCTTTTCCCGCGCGTAATGCTGTTACTTTTTCTTTTCTGTTGTTGTATTTTTCTGTGATGGTTTTGTTCTATTATGAAATGGCCTTATTTTCCCATACACCTCTATGAAAATATTCATATACTCCCTAATATTATGGGCAAAATTAGAAGGGAGGATAATAACACCTGTTGAATGGCTACCTTTAGACCAGCAATAATCAGCCCCGAGTTCTCGATTTAACCACGCCTCCAATTTTCACTTAACAAGCAAAATTCACTATTTCTGGTTCTTGTGTAATATTAAGATCAGCCAATAATTCAAAATTTTAAGGCCCAGGTTTGGTGGACCCCAACTCCTCAGATTCAATATGAACCTCAGTAATACGCTTCTCAAGTTTTAGAAGAAGTGCTTTAAGGATAGAAAAATTAAAAGGTCAAAAAACACTTTGGACCTCAGTAATGCAAGCTGTTAGAAACCAAGGCAGGTGATCTTCACCAAATGGAATTTGGTTAGTTAATGATAACAATTAATTGTTGATGCTTATGCTTGGATGATGAGTCATGGACTGTGGTTTAAGATGTGAGTAAAAAAAACAAAAGAGGAGTTTTGAATTAAACCGGAATTAAAATGGACATTGGATATGGATTTATAGATGGATAGTGGTTTAAAAAAATGTGAAATAAAAATGGTTGTAACCGTGGATTTTTACACGAAGATTGGGTTTTGGATATTTGGATTATAAAAAATGGTGAAAATTTTGAGAATGGATTTAGATTGATTTTAATTTGATGTGGCTAAAAATGAATAATATGAGTTAGGAATGGATTTGAAAATTGGATATGGACACAAATTTGGATAATTGGAATGGTTTGTGAATGGACTTTGATATGGGTTTTAAAATGGATAAAAATGTGATGCATTATTTGCCTTGATAACTTGAACTCAAAACAATCCACATGAACCTTTCTCACAACCTGTATGCTTAAACATTGATGAATCCAAATCCAAATTCACTTCTTCAAGAACTCTATCTTCAATGCAATCTTCTAATCCATACCCAATTTCCATGACAATCAACAAATATCATTGGTCCGCTGTCGCGCATGGATAAAAAATGAGTATTTTTGAAACTGTAGTAAAGCGACAATGACTCGAGTCGTATCGCAAGGATTCTTGATTTATTAACCAACAGTAGTAACGAATATGAGGGGGGGGGGGGGTTGTGATCGATTCAAGAGAACAAAGCAGAAAAAAATGATTATTAAAATAAGTGATTAAAATAAGTGATTATAAAACAAACGGATTCACTGTGTCGGGTTCTACTTATCATCGACTGCCAATATTACAATTCCCTAAGCGGATTTTCTATCCTATTTGATAACAATATCAGTCAACAAGCGTGATTGATATTATGAGAAATATGTTCCTGTTGCCGGATTAAGCATACGGTTATAAATAACGCAATTTAACGATTAAGCAAGGTTAGTTGCGATTAAAATTGGGAACACAATTCAATCAAACTAAATCAATAATGTTGTATGATAATCGAATTAAGCAAACAATGATCACAAAACAATATTGAAAGGAATCAAAATAAAATTATAAATATCATAGCAATCTCAAAGTTTGGAACCTGAGTACAGTGAATCCGTCCAGAAAGTGTTAGTTCTCCATGAGTTCTTACAAAGCATATAATTTTCTCTCAGAAATTCTGTAACGAAAAACTCTAGCGGCTGCCTAGGTATAAGTGAAAGACAATCCATTTGGTTTACAACCCAACTGGGTCAAATACAAAACCCAGGCCCATTACAATTGACCCAAAACAAAAAATATTTCTAATGATGCAGCTTCAACTGATTTTATGGAACGGTTGCACTCTGAATCAGCTCTCGGCCTCTTCAAGAAAATCGTAGCTCTTTCTCTTAGCTTTCCAACGACTGGTAGAACGCCTCATTCCGACATTCGAAGCTCCAATTATGAGTTTATTCGTAAAAGCTGCAATTGCTGAAAAATAAAGTGCGAAAATTAAATAAAGGAAAAAATCAACTAAATTAGAAAAACATTATAAAACATGAAAATAAGCAAAACAAACCAAGGAAATGCTTAAGTACAAACATGGAAGAATGTGCATTGAAATGCACTGCTCAAATTCCCCCACACTTGAACTTTTGCACTCCGAGCAAAATAAAATAAAAACTCAAGAAACACAAAAACATCATCAGTTACTCATTCCAGGCTACAAACTCTTCTTCAGTTAAGGTTGCGTCGATAAGTACTAATCTTGCACACTAAGAATATCGTAAGAACACTAATCCGCAATTATGCAGTCATAAGCCTCCTTCCTATACAAACCATTCCGAATCATGTTATTATGCCAAAGCCTAACTTACTCATCCTTTTGCTCTTTTTCATTCTGCCGCAATCACATTAAGCCCGTTATCTCCACATACTCATAGCAAGGCGACTGGTTAGTGATTCTGATCCAACTAACAACGAGTTTTTTTTTATCAAATTTTTTTTTGAAGGTTCCACAACCGTTGGGTTAAGTGACCGGGTGAGGGTCACCAAACTTAGAAGGTGTATTCCCTTTTTTTTTTTTGTAAAACTTGGATCACTCACTTATTTTCATCGCCTTCCCTGTGTAGAGTGCGTGTGAGATGGTGCTGACTGCTGAAATAAACTACTCAAGAGCTGTTAAAAAAAATTGAGAATTCAAGGCTATGTCATAACAAGTATTCAAAATGATTTCCACACGCAGGAGACTTACGGTGTTAAGACGATACCGATCTTGCGAACTTTTCCCAAATCTCCACAACCAACCTCAGATTAATCTATAGCCTAAAACTTTCAAAAATATGCATTTTTTTTATAAAGAACAAAGCAAAACAAAGAAATGGTTCCCTCCCCCACACTTAAAACACATATTGTCCTCAATTAAAGAACATAAATATAGCATAAGAGTGAGAGAAAGGAAAGAACACACCCGAGGGATTAAGGTGGAATGTAGCTTTCATGTCTGGTGGTTTTGGTGGAGGCCTTTCTGCACTACGAACATATGAAATAGGAAAAAGTGAATAGCAAGTGAACTTGGATATTAGTAAAAAATATGGTGGCTTAGGAGGAATAGCCTGCACATATGGTAAACCTGCAATAACAAAAGTATGAAAAACAGAAAATCCACATTTAGATTGTGAGTCAGATAAAATAGGTGGAAGAGATGCACAAATGGTGAAAGATAACTCCATGTTGTTTGGCTTAATTAGAGTTTCCACCAAAAAATATTCTGCTATGGACAATGGTTGCTTATGACAAAAATCCATATTTTTGGTGTCAAATTCAAGAGTTGTTGAATTTTCTAGAATTTCTGCACAAGTGGTTGTCGGCATCAAACTATCTTCACCTAAAATGGCTGCACTGATCTCATGACAAACATTACAAACACCACATTCACAAACAAAAATTTCAAGAGAGTTATCTACTTCAAGAGAAGTATATAATTCATCCAGATCAGATTTCAAGAAATTTTGCGGTATAATCTCTTTCACGCATTCACTTGAATTTTTGTTTCTTACTATGTGTTCATCAGATGAAACAAACATTGTTTTAATGGGCTCACCTGGAAATTCATCAAGACTGGTATCACATTGTGTTACCTCTAATAATGCAATAGGTTGTACATCATCATGAAACATCTTGTCCTCTTGAATTTGATGGACACTTGAGATTATTTGTTCAACTTGGACTTTTATAACTGGAAGCGTAGATTGCATATGTTGTTGAAATTGTAAATTATTTTTAGTCATCCGCTTATTATTTTTAGCCATTTGCTTGATAATTTCTTCTAAATATGATGGTGTGTCAGCTTCCAATGATGCATTTTGTTGAAATTGTTGATATGACCAAATAGGCTGCTCTTCAAGATATGAGTATTGTCCTTGAAGACCACATACTATTTGGGTCTCACCACAAAAATTAGTATCTAACAACATAGGACATGCATCATTACCATGAAAATTTGAAGAACAAATATTGCAAATCACAAGTGGAATATGATTTTGATTGCACGATTGTTGTTCTCTTGCTTCCATCAAATTAATAAGATAAGCCAACTGATCCAATGAGTCTCCCATTTTTTTAAAGATTTTATTTGACACGAAAGAAGAAATATGATTAAAATAAATTCATAAAAATACAAAAACACGAAATTTCACCTAATTAAGACAAATAAGAGTTTTGAGAATTTTTTTGGATTTTTTCGAAACTGTGAAAACAGTAAAAACTTAATTAAAAATAGAAAAAAGAGGAATTTGGCGAAAAAAGTTTTACAATCGGACATAATTTTCTCAAAACCGATTTTTTTGACTAGGCGGGACGCGAGACGGGACGTCCGGACGCGAAAATGTGCGAAACCGCAGAAAAATTCAGAAAAATAATAGAAAATTGCAAAATATCAAAACACACAATACCTAAAACTAAACAATTGGCTAATTCGACAAGAATCCCCGACAACTGCGCCAATTTGATCGCTGTCGCGCACAGATCAAAACGAGTGATTTTCAAACTGTAGTAAAGCGACAATGACTCGAGTCGTATCGCAAGGATTCTTGATTTATTAACCAACAGTAGTAACGAATATTGGGGGGGGGGGGGGGTTGTGATCGATTCAAGAGAACAAAGCAGAAAAAATGATTATTAAAATAAGTGATTATAAAACAAACGGATTCACTGTGTCGGGTTCTACTTATCATCGACTGCCAATATTACAATTCCCTAAGCGGATTTTCTATCCTATTTGATAACAATATCAGTCAACAAGCGTGATTGATATTATGAGAAACATGTTCCTGTTGCCGGATTAAGCATACAGTTATAAATAACGCAATTTAACGATTAAGCAAGGTTAGTTGCGATTAAAATTGGGAACACAATTCAATCAAACTAAATCAATAATGTTGTATGATAATTGAATTAAGCAAACAACGATCACAAAACAATATTGAAAGGAATCAAAATAACATTATAAATATCATAGCAATCTCAAAGTTTGGAACCTGAGTATAGTGAATCCGTCCAAAAAGTGTTAGTTCTCCATGAGTTCATACAAAGCGTATAATTTTCTCTTGGAAATTCTGTAACGAAAAACTCTAGCGGCTGCCTAGGTATAAGTGAAAGACAATCCATTTGGTTTACAACCTAACTGGGTCAAATACAAAACCCAGGCCCATTACAATTGACCCAAAACAAAAAATATTTCTAATGATACAGCTTTAACTGATTTTCTGGAACTGTTTCACTCTGAATCAGCTCTCGGCCTCTTCAAGAAAATCGTAGCTCTTTCTCTTAGCTTTCCAACGACTGGTAGAACGCCTCATTCCGACATTCGAAGCTCCAATTATGAGTTTATTCGTAAAAGGTGCAATTGCTGAAAAATAAAGTGCGAAAATTAAATAAAGGAAAAAATCAACTAAATTAGAAAAACATTATAAAACATGAAAATAAGCAAAACAAACCAAGGAAATGCTTAAGTACAAACATGGAAGAATGTGCATTGAAATGCACTGATCAATCATCAATGGCCTTGACCACAACATGAATTCACAAAAACATCTTTATATCCTGTCTTGACTTTAATGATAAAAAAAAATATCAATGATCTGAATCCCTGAACATGAATGATAAAGTTGGAAACATAGAAGAATACTTTGATATCTAATGATCCTCAATTGATAAAATGTCCCCAAACTCAACCATGAATGAGAAACCCTAACTATCCTTGATATGTACACTGAACGAAGGAATGACTTGAGTTGTTGAAGAACCAAAACTCTAGTCCATAGCCTTCTCAATTATTACCAATGAAGGAAACTTGAGCACTTGACACTCTTGAGAGATCTCTTGCTTCAACTTAACCAAAGTAGCCAGATAAATCACCTCTGAATAAGGAAAACTCAAATCACAAGAAAATGCTTTGATCCATGTCTTAGGAGCTCATGTAATTGAATGTTTATGAATTCATGACCTAGTGAAAAATGCATATGGATGCGAAGCGAAAGCCATAAAAAGGTTAGAAAAAAGTAAGGGAAAATTTTGGGGTGCAACACTATCTTGTTTCAAAATATTTGATTATATAGAGTTTGTTCTTTAAGGTAATACCTTAAGAAACTCCATTGCTTCTTGTTTGAGGACCATCATGGAAGTTGTTTTAAAAGACATTTCCATGAGAAATCTTCAACTTCTCTTTGAGTTCTGTCAGCCGTACTAAGACAGTACTCTGATATGCTTAATGTCAATTTCTGATAGCTAACATCATCTGGTTTTGATCTTGGAAAGAAGCAGAGGCATCTTCTATAAGGTTGTTTACAACATTTATTGGAAGAAGAGCCAACAACCTAGATTCAAGTACTAGTGGTACTGAATTTGGTGAAAGTAGTGGAATCAATGGTTAGACAACCATTGAATCAGAATCCACTCAAAGCTGTGTTCAGACTCTATTGGTCAAGTCTGAATAATGAATCGAGTCTGGCAAAAAAAAGTGGTATGCATGTTCTTTTCTGGTTTATCTTTTGATTCAATGAAACATTTGTATAGATATAAATACAAAGTTTTTGTTAGACTTATAGAGAGGTTCTTTTGTAAAGAAGAATTTTAGAAATCTTTAAGAGGAAACTCTGTTGTGTTTGTCTATACTAAATGTCTTATTAAGCCAGATGATGATCACATTTATGAAAACAGTTTTCTCACTTTTGTGTTGATATTGTTGCCTGTTAGATGTCTAAAGAAGAAAATTCAATATTCATCTATTACTCATGACTCTTATTTTAAGATAAAGTGCTAGTTCTAAATAGAACCTTAGATACTTGTGACTGACAAATGATATCTCTGTCTAAGTTTAGATTTACTGAACTCTAATGGATGATAGCTTCAGAAGGTTGTCAGTTTCTGAGATTCAGAAGAAGATTCTTTTTTACTGTCATAGTAGTTTAAGTAAAAAATTTTCTAAAATCTTTTATAATACTTAACTTTTCATAAAGGTGAACCTCATCTAGTGGAATTGAAATATTTGTTGGATAAAGAACCTTTGGGTAATGATGTTTTCTCTTTTAGTATTTGCTGTTACTATTCCCTGTCATGTGAAACATCATTGTGTCCTTTTTCTGGCAAGATTCTTATTCTTGTAATATTCTTGTTCAATTCTTCTTCTTCTTCTTCTTCTTCTTCTTCTTCTTCTTTTTTTCTTCTCTTCTTCTTGCCGTGTGCCGATTAAACCAAAACTGAGATGAGTTCTTCAGTTTATTCTCTTTTGAATTAGCTGGTTGTCATCAATGAAAAGTTTGTAGATTTTGATGAGTTGCCTAAGATTGGTTTCAACTTTTGGAAGATTGTGTCTAAACAAAGGTGGAATGGTTACTTTGAGATGCTTTGTGGTTTCACTTATCCAAGTCTTGTCAAAGAGTTTTGGATCAATGCCTCCATTATTGAGCTGAATTCTGAGTATGATATTCTATCTAGAGTAACTGGTGTTTCTTTTACAATAAACTCTAAAGTGATTGCAAATGTGATAAATTTTGAGGAGATTGGAGAAATCCCAGGAACTCTTATTTGGGAACACTATATTCCTACTTGGCGTATCTTTGTAGATCCATCTAACACATCAGTGGTTTCAAATCTTCTTCCTGATGCTGTTGTTTGGAGTCAGATTGTGAATTCAAACTTACTGCCTAAGGATAAACATTTAGACCAAGTTGACCCTATTGAAAAAGATCGGCTTCTACTTCTTAATTCTGATTTGAAGATTGATCTTCCTCAAGTTATGTTTGACCATCTGAAGAGGTCTCTTTCTTCTTTTCAAAAGGGAAAGATCTTCTTCATTCCTTATGGATGAGTTATTTCTGAAATACTTGTTCAGCAAGGGGTTAACATAAGTTATGAGGCTAGTTCTTCCAAGATTTGGAGAGACAAGTTTTGAAGCTATCTATGAAAGATTCTGATGTTAGATTTCTGCATAGTTATGCTTTGTATTGTTGTTGAAATCTTTGTATTAATCATCTTATTAATAAATTCATAGTTTGTTTATGCTTGTGTTTAGTTTTAACTGATTAATATTTATTCTTGTTGTTCACTGAGAATCTGAAATAGATAAAAGAACTCAAATGTTTGCAACTTATTTTATTAATAAAAAGGAAGCTATTACAAGACAATTAGATTCTAGTCTAATGGATGTGTCCTAAGGAACTCCCAGGATCATCTGACATGTCTAGATTGTCTAAGAAATCTTGCCTTTCTTCCTTAGCATACTCCAAAGCCTCCTTTCTCAGTTTTTTATGCATCTAGATCTAGAAGATCTTCTTCTTTGGCATGTCTTCACAAAGGATGCTGAAGAGGAGAGCACTTCTGAAGCTGTCTGCTTGCTTGCTGGTTCTTTAGCTGATGCATTACTTTGATTTGCTTGAGTTGCTGCATTTAGTAGTGTTGTCTTTCTGAAATCTCTTATTGGAACCCATATTTGCTTTTGCTTATACATCTTGGTGTTTTAGGGATTAAGTGATGATGGAAGAAAGCTTACTAGAGTCCTTTTATAGATGTGTTACATTCATTATCTTGAGTTTAATATTATTTAAGTATTGATTAAATTTTATCAGTATTTTAATAATGACTCTTGGAAATGTGATCTAGCTGTCTAACCTATTAAGATTCTCTGAATAACTATGGGTTTATGTTTGATCGATTTTAACTGTCGTTTCTGTGTCAGTTTCACTTTGATAGTGTACCTTCAGAAAATCTAAAGAAATTACTGGAATGTAAATGCATGCTAAAGTAGTATTGGTCAGAAAAACGTTTTCATTAATTAAACTAGTGGATTACAATTTGTTTTAATAAAATTAAAAAAAGCTGGAACAAGATGATTTCTAGAATTGATCCCTAGCTAATGCATCTCGTGCCCAGCGGCGTCCACTGTTGTTATAGTCCACCTCCCCGTCTTCTGAATCAATCACTTCTTCCTATTTTATGTCTAGAAGAGAGCGATAGAACTTCTTGTTAACCCTTCTTTTCTTCTTACTTGACCTCTTCATGCTTTTTCTCCGAGGTTTCAAAGCAGCTAATGCTGAACTTCCTTCTGAAGGTCGTTCAGGTACTGCCGAAGTTAGCTCTTCTGTAGAAATTATTGCTGAGGACAGAGGCACAATTGTAGAGGACTCAAAAGGGGTTTGGTCCATACCATTCACCTTTTCAAATGTATTTTCCTTCAAAAACTTCATTTAAACTCCATCAAGCTTAGAGAGAATTCGCGTTCTAGGCTTATCAAGTTCAACTCTCAGTCCTCTATTTGCAATTACAAGAATTTAATCCTCCTTCCTCCTTTTCTCCTTTAATGGAAATCACTAGGGATGTAGATGAGAGTAATAGGATAATAGAGCCTTCAAATATTAGAGAATGATCTTAAATTTATCTGCATTGTGTTAGAAAAGATTTGTTCTTGACATTTTCTCTTTTAGTTTTGATGATAATAAAAGTATTAAGAGAATAATGGTTTATTTGATGTGTGTTTTATTTATGCAGGTTCTTATTCTTGTACATAAATAATTAGAATCTGTTTTACTTGGACACACTTGGAGTTGCTTCATTGCTAGCTTCTGGTGGCAGAGTCTGAAGAACAATTACTAGTGTGGTTTGACGCAGAGTCTGAACTGAAGGCCTCAGCATTCAGACGAGTTTCTAGACTTGGTAATTGTATATCAGCATCTGGTACCATTCAGAGTTGATGATAAAGTTTTGGATTATCCATACTACTGAAAGCAAGTTGTATTGTCTTATCAGCCTGTCAGCTCAAGCCTACAAGATTGCAAGGCTCATGAAAAGCTAATACGTTATATGGATGTCTACTCCTAACGGCTCTATAAGTACAAAACCTCTTGAAGAATCAAAGGTTAAATGTGTTACACACTGGATTCAGAATCTGTTGTGCATCCATCTTCAACATCTCTTATACTATGGAGTAAAGGTAAAAACACTTGTTCAAGACACGTTCTCAATGACTAGTTTCTGCAAAGGCTATATATATGGCTGAAGATTCATGTTTGAATTTTAACAAGGATTCTTCTGTTGAAGAAGTGGAAAGATCAAGAAATTATCAACTCTAATGTAATATACAGATTTTCTGTTTTAGGTTGTAATTGTAAAAGCCTTAAGATTTCTTATCATTAAATATCTGAGAAATCTTAAGTGTTTTAGGTCTTTTGTTATGGTGATTTCCTGTACCTCTGATGCTTGCATCATGTACACCTTGTTCTCTATTCTGCTGAGCCTTTAGTAGTTTAGATTAAGTTTCCTGCTATGTGCTTGAGAAAAAAGTCTTGCCTCATTGGGATTCAAGCAACAGGTCTTGAGCCAATATGTTTCAGCCACGTAAGTCTCATTGCTTAAGTGATTGAGCTATGAAAATCTTATTCAGCTAGTCTGATTGAGCAAGTGGAGAAGTCTCCGTCTGAGGGGAGAGAGCAAGAAGTCTTGAGTGCAGCTTGAGCAAGGGAAGTCTCAGTTTGGATGGCCAGAAGAGCAGGTGGCACAACCAGAGGATGTGAGCAAAGGGAAGTCTCAGACATGTGCTTTAAGCAAAGGGAAAGTCTCAACCAGATGATAGAAGAGCAGGTCGCTGATAACACTATTTTAGTGTGTTACTTTAACCCAATGTATGTGGCATTTCTAGTTCATGATTTCACTTATGTAGCATGAGTTTAAGGTGTTTTAGCATGATTTAAGCTTTAAGCACTTTATGTGCTTCTTTTACATTTTCTTTGTGTTTATGCTCTAAAAGGAAGTTAGATGATGATGAGAAGAGGCATGACCCCAGTTGCCAGAGTCTAGAGCAGTATGAGGAGCTATTGGGAGAGCTGATGGTTTAATCAACCATTTCACCAAGAGAGTTGGAGATTGATGATGAAAAGCCAAGAATGACTAGGGCTCACGTGGCAGCATTATGAAGAGCAATGGAGCAAAAGGAATGGATAAGATAAAAAAGCTAGATGAAAAAAGGTAGTACGGTGGGGACCACTCAGCAGAGAACGCCCAACACCAGCACCACCAGCCACCTGCTCTGCACCACCAGCCGTCTGCTCTGCTCCACCAGCCTGCTACAGCCACCTGCTAAAAGCAAATTTATCTCCCACCAACACCTATACCAGATTACTTGCAAAGGAAGGATTGATGGACAGCTGCCCCACATGAAGGATTTGATTTGGGCCTAACCTTATTTTCCTCAAGAGACCCACGATCCAAGAAAGGAGGAACTACCACTTCCACTCATCACTATTTAAAGAGAGCTTGTGCATTGAAGACGGAGGGATGAGAGATTCCACACACAACAATATTTTATTTTCAGTTTTTAAAGTTATTTTCAGTTTCAAGAGTTAGAGTATTATTAGAGAGTATTCTTTTCTTCTCCAGACCTGTACGCTCTGCTGAGAACTGTCGTGACTGAAGAAAGCTGTTGCTGTTTATCCAAAGCAAGAGATCTCCAAGTTATTATTAGGTTGCATTTCTTAACTACACTTCGTAAGATGATGTTTCCTATTAATTTCATTCCAGTAGTTTGTACTCAGCTCATTATGAGCTAAACCCTTGTTTGATGAGACTAATGAAGTTAGTATAAAAGTGTTTTTATGTTAATATGATGTGTTGGCTAGTGTCTTATTTTGTTATGTGTTTTGATGCTATAAACTTGGTTCTTAGAGTGATCAACTAGGAAAAAGGTAAAAGCTTGTTGTTGAGAGAGATCCAATAAACAAGTGGATTTCATAACAAAAGTGGTTAATAAAGTAGGATAGAGATATTCACTTAATTCAGCTTGCTTAGAGATAAGAAGTTGAGACCAAAAAGATTTTTCAGAATTAAAACCAGACGTATTTTAGGGTTACAAGTGAGACTTAGAGATTTGTTCCCTTGCCCTAGTTATACATGTTTTTGATGTTGTAGAGATACACCACTAGATCACGTTCTGGCCTTTTGAGGCACGACACTTCACATCATAAAGACATCTCAAACACCAAATACTAATGGATTTAGCTCATCAACTATTCTCTCTGATATTTTAACTCCTTTTCAGCTTTAAGTTATTTTAGTTATTTGTGTGTACTCTTGTTCCTTTTTCTCATATTTCTATTACCTTGCTCATACTTTGCTTAAACAAAGAAAACTAATATTAGTAGTTCAAATACTTTACACTTCCCTGTGGGTTCGACCTTTATTTTATCACTTGATACATTACCAAGCATGTATACTTGCATGTGACACCATTGCTCTATTATTCAAAAGAAACGCATTATATAAATTAGAGTAGAGTTTTTGCGAAACAAGTTTTTGGCGCCGTTGCCGGGGAAGTGAAAAAATATGAAAAACTATATTTAGTGTTCTTTTTGTTTAAGATTGTATTTGAGCTTTTAACGTTTGTGGTGATTTGGTGATACGACAGGCTTAAGCTATTGCATGCGCAGGTCGTTACAACCAGTTTACAGTGGTTATCCTGAACCTGAAAGAATTCTCAAAGCACGAAGAAGAATTTTAGGTGCTCAGCAAATATATGGAGATTCCTCAACTTCAGCTGTGGCTGAACCTGAAGGAGTAGTGTACGAAGAGGACACGGAAGAAGAAAGCTCATCGTCTTCTTCAGACGAGTCATTACACGAGACAATCATGGCAGAGCTAGATATCATTGGCATTGCCAATGAACGAGCGCGTAACATCAGGGATTATGTTGTGTTTGATCCAAATGCTATGAATACTGGCATTGCTAGGCCAGCTATCACAGCACCACAGTTCGAGTTCAAGCCTATGATGTTCCAAATGTTGCAACCTACTGGTCAATATTCAGGCTCTCCTTATGAAGATCCTCATTTGCACTTAAAACAATTTCTGAATATTGCTGACAATTTCAAGATCCTTGACGTGGCAGTGGATACCTTTAGGTTGAGGCTTTTTCCATATTCTCTAAGGGATCGAGCCAAGAGCTGGCTTAATTATTTGGAGCCAAATTCCATTACTACATGGAATGCCTTGGCAGAAAAGTTTATGGCCAAGTATTTTCCTCCTTCCAAAAATGCAAAAATGAGAAATGAAATCACATCATTTAGGCAAGGAGATGATGAAACGTTGTTTGACGCATGGGAAAGATTTAAGGAGCTGTTGAGACAATGTCCACATCATGGTATTCCCATATGCATACAACTTGAGACTTTCTATAATGGATTAATTCCATCCTCAAGGAATATGTTAGATGCATCCATTGGTGAAGCTCTATTGTCTAAATCCTATGACGATGGTTACAAGTTGATTGAGAGCATTACGACCAACACTTATCAATGGCCAGTCACAAGGGCCACTTCAAGTTCAACTCAAAAGAAGCCTGCTGGAGTTCATGAAGTCACTGAGACTACATCTCTTGCTGCTCAAGTGGCTCAGATCCACCAAATGATGAAGAATCTGATGAATCTTGAAGTGCCAAAACCTGACCCTGTTAAGGTGGTTACTAACGCTTCTGAGGTTGCCTGTGTTTACTGTGGAGGACCACATCTATTTGAAGAATGTTCTGCCAATCCTGTTTTAGTTAACTATATTGGCAATCCCAACAACAACAACAGATACAACAATCCCTACAGCAACACTTACAACCCAGGATGGCGTAATCATCCTAATTTTTCTTGGAGTAACAATCAAAATCAACCTAAAACGCAAGCAACCACACCTCAAGTTCCACCTGGTTTTTCTAACCCTAACTATGCTGGGGTTAACCAGCAAAATAACCATCTGGAGAATGTGCTCAAGTCCTTTATTCAAGAAGCAAAGAATCAATTTCAAGCACAAGGTGTAAGTATAAAAAAGTTGGAGAACCAAGTAGGCCAAATTGCTACGGCTCTAAGTTCAAGAAACTTGGGAAATCTTTCCAGCTCTACTGAGACTCCTAGCATACAAAATGGAGTGAAAAATGCTGAGAATTGCCAAGCTCTTAAGTTAAGAAGTGGCAAGGAAATTGAAGAGACCATTTGTCGCTCCCGGGATTTTCATCCAAGTACAAACGCGAAAGTGGCACCGAAACAGAGTCGACAGCAATGTGTATTTATCCCAAGAGAGGGAAAGGAAACACCGCATAAACCTGAGAGAAAGGATAGAGCATGGTCTCATGACCAAGAGAACTGGGTTCGGGAGTCGGTTACGCAAAGGGAAGGGGTTAACACCCAACGCGTCCATCGTACCCGATGGGATCCACGCTTGCTGCTCGATCAAAGGGTGACAGGAAAGATACTGGAAAAAGAGCTGCTAACTGGAGAACTGGAAAAGGAAAGGAGAGAGAATGAGAAACAAATGTAGGGAAAATAAAAGAAGTGCTCGAATGGGCCCTACTCCACTGCCTACGTATCTCATCGGGAACATGAGAATCAGAGCGACGTAGTTCCCCTCACATAGGGAAAACTGTTTGTGTTTTTTAGGGAACGACTAATGTTCTAGCTCAGGTGTTGCAGGCTTGTTGAATTGAGTGCGTTACCGTCTTGCAAGAGAACGAGGAGAAGCACGTTCGTACGTTGAGAATGAGTGAGATGAGAAGAGAATTCCCGAAGGAAAGACGTTATTGTTTGTTTTTGTCTTTTAAGCAAGAAGTGTTTTGATTATTTTTGTTTTGTAACATGTATTGTATTTAAGTCCTTCATGTAGGATCGAATGCCTCGCATATCGACCCAAGATGGGACGTACACTAAACATTCTAAGAAAATGAGAGAAGACCCCTCACATTCTTATCCCCACATGAAAGGCCTAAATACAATATTTGTTATGCCTTTATTAAGTGTTTTTTTACTTCTATTTTGAGATGAGAAAGAGACTCAAAAGGAAACAAAGGTAAAATATAATGTGGGGGACTAAGACTCTCCCTAGTGTTAGCATGCTTGGAGATCCTATAGTTAATGTGGTTTAAGAAAACCTAATCCTAAGAGAAAGGAGAAGAAGAGCAAAAAAAGCAACTTATTTCCAAGGTGGAAGTTAAGTTGATCTTAAAGAGGGATGAAGAAGAAGTTATTCAAGGAAAGCATATAAATGCTTATTAAAGTCACAAGTTAAAATATTAAAAGAAATAAGAGAAGATGAGAGGGAGAAGTGTATGTGGAAACGTGTCCACACACTTACTTACCATGTGCACCTACATGAAAAGGTTAGTTCACACGAATTACAAGTAGTGAAAGATGGAAAGTATAACAAACCATGATCGAACAATTAAGAACCAATGAATAAAGATCCTAAGAGTTGAAAATCAATCAAGGTCAGAACCTATACCTAAAGGATGTTCTCTAAGGTTAAAAGGTCTAACACACACAAACTATGCACAAGCAAAGTCTTAAACATCCAAGAGATATACTTGTGAAAGAGGCAGATGAAATATGAGTAGAAGTGCTAAGTGAACATGTAATAATGCTTCACAAAAGATCAAGGTCAGAACCACATACTATTTATAAATGTCTCATCAAGCACATGAATCACCATACCAAACATGAATAAAAGAATACAAGTAGAAGAGATAAGATGGAGTAGAAGTAAGGAGAAGTGAAACATGTTTCAATTAGATACACAAAATGATATATCAAAGATGCATAATATGTGAAATGATTAATGAATGCATATGGACAGTGGCATAACATTGATGAGATGCAAATGGAATGAGGGAAATTGCATACAAAATGCAAGCACAAAATATGTAAAGCTCAAGAAGAGATAAGCGGTGGAAACATGTCAAAGTTTCAAATTAGGATGCATAAAATCAAATCAAATGCCAATACAAATCAAAATGACCTATAATGAAACAAAGATGACCTATAATATCTTACCAATGACCTATAAAATAGGCACACACCAATCATAATGGGATGGCATAAATGCTTACCTAAAACTAGAGTTTAGATGCTAGCAAAATTTCACAAAAGGTCCTCTGATCTAACAAGCATAAAAAAATGGTAAATAAAATTTAAAAATTCTAAAAATAGAACACAAATCAACTAAGTCAGAATGTAATCACATGTAAAAATCATAGCACAAAAGTCAACAAGAAATGTGCTCAAATGAGTTCACAACTTCACATTGAAACACATCCATAGTAAGCTCAAATATGCACATCAAAACACAAGAGAAAAATGAGTTAAAAATGAAACCAAAATATTTTATATACGTCAGTATGTTATTTAACCAATGCAAAAAGAATGAGTAAAAAATGTTGTGCGAGATGGGAGAAATAAAATGTACAAGTACAAGTATCAAAGAAAAGTTCAATTGAAAAAGAAATTGAAAAGAAATTATGAAAATATGATCCAGCCTTATTAAAATCTGAATTAAAAATAATATAAAATTATTTAAATGGGTTAAGAATACATGTGAATTATTTCGGAATTTTTGGAGTTTATATGGTATTTTTAAAAATCAAAATTGGAAATAATATAGAAAAGAAATAAAAATGCAAAAGGAATTAGAATGGGGGTGCAGCGTGAGTATTTTACAGTTTAAAAGAAAGAAATGAGCTTGGGATAGAGGTGCAAATATCAATTAAGACCCAGTCCATTACAAATGTGCCCGTGTGATATGGTGTATGCTTAGTTATCATGTGATTCAATCAATGCCGTATGATTAATCAAGCAATATAATCCAACGCAACACATCGCATGCGCACCACAATTAACATGCACTCACACACACGTGAACCTTTGAAGCAAAACAAGAAACAACAGGATGCAGCATGTGAGCCTTTTTCAGGCGTTGTGTTTCTCCATCGCCCACCAAAAATAAAAGCACCAATCACGTGTGGCCACGCGGCTTCTCTCTCTCATCATCATTAATCCATGATTGTTTAATCATTACTTAGTCATTGGAAAGTAAGAACACAACCAATAATTTGCGGACACATCATCACCTCATAATTAACTCATGCAAAGTGCAGAATCTCTCATAAAAACCAGAAAAAAATGCAGAATTTTTACCAATCTTCTACCTCAAATAACTCCATCAATTCTTAACGAAAATTAACAAAATAAAATACCAAACTGAAGCCCAAACTTCATAGATCATGAATATGCTAATTAAATCTCAAAAAGATCATTCTAACATCAAGAAAAATGGCACGAAAGTGACATGTTCAAACACAAATTTCACAAAAATCACAAAATCACATAAAATCCAAATTGAACAATCAATGGTGTGCCATCATTTCAGGACTTCCAGATGCAATGCATGATTACTAATTTCACATTATAAATCCCTAAAATCATGATGAAATAAAACAAAAGTTTCAAGATCCCTAACCTTGTGAGATGCTAATTTGTGTTTTAGAAATCCAAGAACTTCTTGCAAGATCTTCAAATCAACACTTTGAGCCAAATAAAGGCTAAAACCAGATCCAATACTTGATTGGAGTAGAAATTTGGAGTGATGAGTGAAACTTGAGATTTCTTCAATGGTGGATTCAAGCAAATCTAATGCATACAGTAGAAAGAGAAGGTTATGGAGGTGATGCTGCTCAAAGAATCTTCGAAAATGATGGAGAAATGAGAGCAAAATCCTGATCTGAACTCTTGAGAGTGAGAGAGAATCTTGAGATTTTTGATAGTGATTATGATGAAAATGTGAGAAATGTGTGGGATGAGAGAGAGAAAGCGGAGAGAAAGCTTGAGAATGATTTGAAGTGAGAGTGAGAAAAAATGAGAGAGCTTGAAATTGTGTGTGAATTTTCTCATATAGTTGGGGTTAGAACTTAACTACCATGGTTAATTGAGTTAGTTAAGTGAGTTTGGGAATGGTTAACTGAGTTTAACCTAACTAACTGAGTTAAGTTAGTTAGGGGCGAGTTGGGAAGGTTAGCTATGGTGTGGAGGGTTCATGGTCACTTATGGTGGTGATGGGAGTGGCAAGTTGGTAGGTTGGCATGGCAACATGACTTGGAAAATTCAGCATGAACATATCAACTTTGGACCACTATAACTACCTCATACGTTATTCAAATGGAAAAATGTCCAACATCAAAGTTGAAGAGGACATTGAGATGAACAACTTTGATGTTCAACATTTTTTCATTTGAAGCTTTCTTCAATGAGAAAAATGGCTTGACATTCTGCCCACCATGTGTTTGACAAAATTATGGCGCATGGGCCTGGCCTTGCTTGGTCATGACTTGGTTTTTGACCTACTTTTGCCAAACTATGATTGATCATAACTCACTCAATTTTGATCCAATGGAAGAGTTCTTTATATGGATTTGAAGCTTAGAGTGTGAACTTTAATTGGCTCAACTTGGGCCTAAGGTTTGGAGCTTTTATCATGGAGAAAGAATGCCTCAAAATGTGGTGCAAAATGGTCCAAACTTGCCAATTTTGGAAACCTTAAGTTTCAAAAAATGGAAACTTTGTACATTTCTTGATTTTTCATGATTCCTCCATCATTTCTTGATCAAATTTTGTCTAATGAACATATGTAACTTGAATTTCATGATTTTGACCTCAAAAAAGTCAGGAGTTGACTTTTTCCTCCACAAGTTGACTTTTCCCCAATTTGCCTGATTCTCAATCAATTGACCAATTGAACCTCTTCTGAAATGAACTAATGGGCAATTTTCTATCCCTATACACTTAGGAACATGTAGAATACCACAAGATCAAGTCTTGCCCAAGAAATCAGAAATAAACTGCTTTCATGGCAAACCCTAGTTTCAAACCCTTAGTCTAGGAGAAAAAGGCACATCCTCCAAATCCAAATTCCTCTGAATATGATGTATATCCTGTCTAACAAAGATGGCATATGACATTTGGAGGTGATAAAAACTCAAATATCTTGCCCATTGGGGCATTCTAATCAAGAATTCCAAAACCCCAGTTTTGCACTGAGTAGGAAGATGTGATTCCCTTGCTTTCTCTTGTCAGACTTGATCATATGATAAGGTGATGACTCAATTAAGACCTCTTAAGGCTCAAGGCTCCATGGATTTGGTTTAGACACCCCGATCCCATGCCAAGGAACCAATGAAATGCAAATGATGATTATGCCAAAATGCAATGCGGCATAAGCAAATAAAAGCTAAAAGCAAAAGGACAAAATTTGAGGTGCTACACCATTACAAAGAGCAAGGAGTCAAGTACTGCTATGTCTAAGCCCGACAGTCCTGGAGCAAAAGACAAAGATGAAGAACCGTCTTCATCCAAACAATAAAAGCACAAAGATAATGTACTCACTAAAGATTACATTCCTCCAGAAAATCAAGAAGTCATCACTGAAGCCAACACGAAGCAAAAGTTTATGCAAGAAAGACCACCACCCCCTTTTCCACAAAGAATCAAAAAAGCAAAAGAAGAGCAACAATTTTCAAATTTCGTGGAGATCTTGAAGAAGCTTCACATCAACATACCATTGATTGAAGCCATTCAACAAATGCCAAACTATTCAAAATTCATGAAGGATGTGCTTACCAAACGAAAAAGGGTGGGAGAGTTTGCTACGGTTGCACTTACATAAGAGTGTAGTCAATTAGTTCAAGGCAAACTCCCTCCCAAGTTGAAGGATCCTGGAAGTTTCACTATTCCATGCACCATTGGAGACACCTTTTGTGGAAAGGCGTTATGTGATTTAGGGGCCAACATTAATCTCATGCCCCTATCCATATTCAAGAAGCTGGGGATAGGTGCTGCCATGCCTACAACCATCACCTTGCAGCTGGCAGATAGGAGTGTTTGCTACCCACAAGGGAAGATTGAAGATGTGTTGGTAAGGGTTGACAAGTTTGTCTTCCCTGCTGATTTTATCATTATGGATTTTGAAGCTGATGAGGAGACACCCATTCTGTTGGGAAGGCCATTCCTAGCAACGGGTAGAACCTTAATTGATGTTGAAAGAGGAGAACTCACCATAAGGGTGAACGAGCAGCAAGTACTGTTCAACATACTTAATGCTTTGCAATACCCAGAAGAGGAGTTGGCTGAGTGTTCTATGATATCTAGTTGAGAAGGTTTAATCCATAAAAACCTTCTAAAGACTAATGATGTGTTGAAAATTGAGTTAGGACAAGTGGAAGACGAAAGACTAAAAGATGTAATCATCTATGGTTCAATGCCAAAGCAAGAGGAAGAGTATGTGGAAGTGATATAATCCACCACTGTTGCTCATAAACAGCAGCTACCTTCCATTGAAGAACCCCCTGAATTGGAGCTTAAGCAACTTCTGGAGCATTTACAGTATGCATATCTGGAGGCGGGACAGAAGCTGCCAGTTATCATAGCTACAGATATGCAAGAGGAGCAAAAAGAGCAACTGATTTCACTACTGAAGAGACACAAGAAGGCAATTGCATGGAAGATTTCTGATATTAAGGGAATTAGCCCAGCAATATCCATGCACAAAATTCTACTGGAAGAAAATGCTAAGAATAACATTGAGAGTCAACGAAGGTTGAACCCTATCATGAAAGATGTTGTAAAAAAGGAGATTATCAAGTGGTTAGACACAGGAATTATCTACCCTATCTGTGATAGTGTGTGGGTAAGTCCAATCCAGTGCGTACCGAAGAAGGGAGGCATGGCAGTGATAGTCAATGAGAAGAATGAGCTCATTCCCACTAGAACAGTTTCTGGTTGGAGAATCTGCATGGATTATAGGAAGCTGAACAAGGCAACAAGGAATGACCATTTTCCTTTGCCTTTCATTGACCAAATGCTGGATAGGTTGGCTGGGAAGAAGTATTATTGCTTCTTAGATGGATATTCGGGCTACAACCAAATTGTAATAGCCCTGAAAGATCAAGAAAAAACAACATTCACATGTCCATATGGCACCTTTGCTTTCAGAAGAATGCCGTTTGGACTGTGCAATGCACCAGCCATTTTCCAACGTTGCATGATGGCTATTTTCTCGGATATCATAGAGAATTCCATGGAAGTGTTCATGGATGATTTTTCATTTTTTGAAGAGTCATTCAAGGATTGTCTAAAGAATCTGGAGCTGGTGCTAACCAGGTGTGAAGAGAACAACTTAGTCCTCAATTGGGAAAAATGCCATTTTATGGTAAAAGAAGGAATTGTTCTTGGTCATAGAATTTCTAAAGAAGGATTGAAGGTAGATCAAGCAAAGGTGGAGGTAATTGAAAAACTACCCCCACCAGTTAATATCAAGGGCATTAGGAGTTTCTTGGGGCATGCTGGATTTTATAGAAGGTTCATAAAAGATTTTTCAAAAATCTCTAAACCCCTATGCCAGCTGCTGCAGCATGACACACCTTTCGTCTTCAGTAAGGAGTGCCTTGAATCTTTCAACCATTTGAAAAAGGCTCTGATTTCTGCTCCTGTAGTCAAAGTTCCAGATTGGTCCAAGCAATTTGAGTTGATGTGTGATGCCAGTGACTTTACCATTGGTGCTGTTCTAGGCCAAAGGCATAGCAAAGTGTTTCACACTATTTACTATACAAGTAAAACGTTGATAGAAGCAAAACTCAACTATACAACCACGGAGAAGGAGCTGTTGGCAATAGTGTTTTCCTTTGACAAGTTCATACCTTACTTGGTAGGAACTAAAGTCATTGTGTATACGGATCATGCAGCAATTAAATATTTGATTGCCAAAAAAGATGCAAAGCCACGACTCAAATGTTGGGTGCTTCTTATACAAGAGTTTCACTTGGAAATAAGAGACAAAAAAGGAGTAGAAAACTCAGTTGCTGAACATCTCTCAAGACATCCTGAAGAAGTGCAACCTCAAGGAAGTGGAGAAATTAAGGAAAGTTTTCCGGATGAGAAGCTGTTGGTGATTACTGATGGCATGATTCCTTGGTACGCTGACATTGTGAACTACTTAGTCAGCAGAGTTGTGCCACCAGAATTCAACTACCAATAGAGAAAGAGGTTCTTTCACACTGTAAAGAATTATTTCTGGGATAAGCCATACCTGTACAAGAAGTGTGCAGATCAGTTGCTAAGAAGATGTGTTGACTATGAGGAGGCGCACCAGTTCTTATCAGCATGCCACAAAGCCCCATATGGTGGACATTTTGGAGGAGTAAGAACTGCAGCCAAGGTGCTGTAATCAGGTTATTTATGGCCTTCTATTTTTAAAGATGCTCATGAATTTACAAAGAGATGTGATAGATGTCAAAGAGTTGGTAATGTGTCCATGAGACAAGAGATGCCGCTTACTAGCATTCTTGAAGTAGAAATTTTTGATGTATGGGGAATTGATTTCATGGGGTCATTTCCTCCCTTTTTTGGAAATCTTTACATTCTTGTGGCTGTGGACTACGTGTACAAATGGATTGAGGCAGTAGCAACACCATCCAATGATGCCAAGGTTGTGACTAAGTTCTTGCTCAAGAACATATTGACAAGACATGGCACGCCTAGAGCTATCATCAGTGATGGTGGATCTCATTTTTGCAATAAAATTTTTGAAAACCTAATGGCAAAATATGGGATTAAGCACAAGGTTGCTACAACCTATCATCCATAAACTAGTGGACAAGTGGCATTGTCCAATAGAGAAATCAAAAGAATCTTGGAAAAGGTAGTTAATCCAACAAGGAAGGATTGGTCCAAACACTTGGACGAAGCACTATGGGCGTATAGGACTGCCTACAAGACTCCCTTAGACATGCCTCCATATAGACTTGTCCATGGGAAGGCTTGTCATCTACCCATTGAATTAGAGCATAAGGCATTTTGGGCTGTGAAGCAATTAAATTTTAATATTCAAAGTGCTGGCCAAGCTAGAATGCTCTAATTAAACGAGTTAGATGAGCATAGGCTGTTTTCATACGAAAATGCTGAATTGTATAAGGAAAAGACCAAGAGGTAGCATGACATGAAATGCCAGAAGAGGGAATTAGTGAAAGGCAAAAAAGTTTTACTTTTTAACTCAAGGCTGAAGCTATTCCCTGGAAAATTAAAATCAAGATGGTCTGGACCCTTTATCTTAGAGGAGATTTACCCCCATGGTGCTGTGGAATTGTTGAATGAGAAAAGTGGAGACAAATTCAAGGTTAACGGCCAAAGGGTCAAGGCTTACCTTGGAGAGTCCTCAAGTAACACAAGGGATGTTCACCATTTTATTGATTAATGGATTTTTGTGTTGGTCAGGCGATAAGACCTTAAAATAACGCTACTGGGAGGCAGCCCAACTTTATGCAATTTTTTTTTTCTTTTGTTTTACTTTGTACAGGATCATGATGTGTTCTACTAGCGTCGGCTCATGACAAGACGAGACATGCCAGCAATTGACACAAGAACAGTGGAGTGGAGGAATGGAAAAGATTGAAGGAATCAAAATTTTTTTTCCCAAGTCCAATGAGATTGATATTAATGCTGAGTTGGCGTTAATTATTTTTCTCTTGGAAAATCAGAAAAAGAATTTGAAACGTTTTTCTTAGAAGGAAGAGAGAGAAAGAAAGCGTAACATAGGGAGAAAGTGTATTGGGCTGAGTGAAGGAGTAGAGTTATGATGGCCAGGTCTGCCACATTAGACACCTCAGCCACCTAAACACGCAAACCCACTTAAGTATGTCTTTTCAGGTGTCAGACCTAGGGCTTTCACTCCTTGCCCTATAAAACACAAAAACGGAAAAACTTCTCTCTCCACTTCAAAGAATCATTTTATTTTATTATTTCCTAAAAATTTTTCCAACCATCCTTACAACTTCCCCCCACCTTTTACCTATGCACAAAAACTTCAAACAAAAATCTCCTCATCTTCCATTCCACCATTTTTCTCTGAAACCCTAAAAACTTCTCAATCCCTTTTTCTCTTTTTTCACTTCAGAAAAATGACACGCGACCCCCAAACCGGCCGCCGTTACAAAACCACTGCCAAGATAAACACCACCCCCTCCATTGATATCTCAAGTCAAGACGAAGATGAAACTTTCATGAATGTGGAAGCTCACAGGCGTTTCATGGAGTATTTTAGCAAGATGAGTTTTTTTCTGAGCGTGGTTTTATTATGGACTCCTCTGAGGAAGGTTTGGGACTACCAGGAGACATTGGAACCACAATATTGAAGTTGAAATGGGAGCTTTTGTGCAAACAACTTGGTGCTTACAATGCCAACTTAGTTAGGAGTTCTATGCAAACCTCACCGATCCAGGACACAAACGATTGGAGGTGATCATCAGAGGAACAAAGGTCGTGTACAATGAGGCAAATATCAACTATTATTTTAAACTGGATGCTGATGAAGATGAGTACCAAAAATTAGTATTACGATCTCAGGAAGATGAGTATGACACGTATGTGGAGTCATTGTGGGTCCAGGGAGCAAAATAGGTGGACAAAGCTGTGAAGAGGATGGACCTCAGGCCGGAGGTGAAAGTTTGGTACCAATTTTTGAAACATTCCATCATGCCAACCGCTCACAATGAGACAGTTTCTAGGCCAAACTTGGTACTCTTACACTGTATCACCGGCTTGAGACCCGTCAATGTGGGAAAAATAATAGTGCAGGAAATCCATGCATGTTCAAAGAAGAAGCAAGGGATGCTCTTCTTCCCTTGTTTAATCACAACTCTGTGCCGAAGACATGGTGTGTCTGAGTATGACTCAGACAATTTTGGGTCCCCTCAATAGCCGCTGGACAAAACACTAACCATGACACTCATGAAGCCTAAAGGAGTAAGGAAAAAAGCAGCTACAAGTCAAACCTCATATACAACTGAAGAGCAACCAGACCCAACAATAGAAATCTTGAGGCAGATGCATAGGGATCAACAAGCATTCTTCGCTTACTAAAAGGCCAAGACATAGTGTATGGAAGAGATGTGGGCCATATAAGCCCCATCTCATGTGTTAAAGGCTCCAGAGTGTCCAAATCATATTTTGGGAAATGTGGAACCAATGGTTGCTGCTGAAGGAGAAAAGAGATCCACGAAAAAAGAGAAGGGAAAGAAGAAGAAGAAAGACAAAGAGGCAAAGAAGAAAGATGTTGGTGAGACTAGCAAGGGCGTGTCAGCAGACACCAGTCAAAGCCAAAACAAAAAGAAAAAAAAGCTAAGGAAGGCTTATCCGTCTCCACCTCCAGAAATGGAGGAAACCCCAAAGAAGAAGAAGCTCAAGGCTGAGTGGAAGAAGAAGGAGCCGGTTGTAGGCATGACACCGCCTGCCAGCCCTGTAACAAACGCCAACAAATTTGACCTGAATAAGTCAGACCAGGAGGAGGAAGGAACAGAGAAGGATGAAGTTTTGGAAACCACGTTATCAGAAGCAGAAAAAGATGCTGAGGACTTGAACAAGGTGGAAGCTACTGAGGAGGAAGAAAGGAGTAAGAAAAAGGTGGATGTTGAGGAAGAAAAAGTGCAATCCGAAGGAGGGACCGAGGAGAAGGAAGCGGAAGGAATAAGGAGATATTACTCCTATACAGAAACTGAGAAAGAGGAAGTTGCCAAAGGAGACGACGAAGCTGACAGTGACGAAACAGAAAAGACAGAAGCTGAGCCAGAACCCCTCCCTGTCATGGAACCTGACACAGATAAAGAAGACAATGTTGCGGTGGAGCAACCAAAGGAAAGTGGAGAACAACCACAACAAAAGGCAAAGAGTCATATGAAGGCTGCTAGGAAGGAGGTTGCTGCTGCTATAGCCGAAGAGGGAAATGACAAAGGCCTAGGAGTGCATGAGAGCAAGAAGAAAAAGAAGAAGCAACCTCTGCAGGCTCCAAGGAAAAGCTCCAGGCTAAGGGCCTAAGTGGTAAACGTGGAAATAGGCGCGCACTGTCTTGCCACTTCTCATCACTAAACAGTGAGGACACTGTCCTTACTAAGTTTGGGGGAGGGCATTAGTACTCATCCTATTTTCACTCAATCTAACCCTGTTTCTGTCTTTTACTGTCATTTCTACCTATGACTGTTGTTTTATGTCTAAGTTTGGATATTGTGTTTGGTTGGCCATGTTTTGAGCCAAATGTTTTAGTTTTAAATGTTTTAATTTTCTTGTGGTGGGATGCTGTAACGCTCCCAGAACATGATGACCTATAATTTTATGTTTTGTTTTAATGATATGTGTGGCACTTTCTGGTGATTATTTCTTTCATGTTAAAATTGTGTGTATCATAACTTAGAATAAGGAAGAACTAGGGAATGTTGGGATTCAACTAAGCCAGGAGCTTAAATTTTTAATTTCCGGGCTCAAGAATAAAAAAGGGGAATGAACTTGTTAGGTGTTAGAAAAGAAAGGCGTAAGAGTTTCACCAAATGAGTTTGACAGAGGAGATTGATGTTCTCAGTCACGACATCACTAGTCTCCTAAACCAACCAGAAATATTTTTCCAAAAGAAACTGAATTGTGAAAATCAAGGGAAAGGTTGAAATCTTAGGAATCACAAAGGGAATGACAAGATGATTTAAATAATGATTAAGACGATCACGGAAGGGACACACTTCACACAAAGACACACAAAAGTGTGCAAAAAAGTGGTAAAGACCACCAATAAAGTTCCTGTGCCAGAAACTGGAGGAACAACAAGTGTCTTCATCATAATATCCAGTTGAACTCACATGAGAAGATTCTGAGATGAGACGTCTTGCAAAAAAAAAAAGAAGATAATAATAATAAGTGAATAAGTGTGGTCCCAAATGTGTTAGTCAACAAAATCAAATGAGAATAAGGACAGAATTCCCTAGTGAAACCAAAAGAGAAGAGACCCCACTCAAGAAAGTACACAAGGAGGGATTAAAAAGAGAAAATTGTGGCTTGTTTTCTTGAAGAGTAGGGTCGTGACATAAGACGTCAGTTCCCCTTTGAGCTAGCAAAACTTTGGGACAATTGTAAAGTTGAGCAACTCGCACCAGTACCGCTTCCCGGCCCTTCCAATTCTTAAAGCCTCATTACACTGCTAAACCAGACTGAAGATATTGAGAACCAAATTCACTTACCTATGTCTTTCACTGTCACATCACCTGAGGACAGGCGATCATTCAAGTTTGGGGGAGTGATAACACTATTTTAGTGTGTTACTTTAACCCAATGTATGTGGCATTTCTAGTTCATGATTTCACTTATGTAGCATGAGTTTAAGGTGTTTTAGCATGATTTAAGCTTTAAGCACTTTATGTGCTTCTTTTACGTTTTCTTTGTGTTTATGCTCTAAAAGGAAGTTAGATGATGATGAGAAGAGGCATGACCCCAGTTGCCAGAGTCTGGAGCAGCATGAGGAGCTATTGGGAGAGCTGATGGTTTAATCAACCATTTCACCAAGAGAGTTGGAGATTGATGATGAAAAGCCAAGAATGACTAGGGCTCACGTGGCAACATTATGAAGAGATATGAAGCAAAAGGAATGGATAAGATCAAGAAAGCTAGAGGACAAAAGGTAGTACGGTGGGGACCACTCAGCAGAGAACACCCAACACCAGCACCACCAGCCGCCTGCTCTGCACCACCAGCCATCTGCTCTGCTCTACCAGCCTGCTACAGCCGCCTGCTAAAAGCAAATTTGTCTCCCACCAACATCTGTACCAGATTACTTGCAAAGGAAGGATTCATGGACAACTGCCCCACATGAAGAATTTGATTTGGGCCTAACCTTATTTTCCTCAAGAGACCCACGATCCAAGAAAGGAGGAACTACCACTTCCACTCATCACTATTTAAAGAGAGCTTGTGCATTGAAGACGGAGGGACGAGAGATTCCACATACAAAAATATTTTATTTTCAGTTTTTAAAGTTATTTTCAGTTTCAAGAGTTAGAGTATTATTAGAGAGTATTCTTGTCTTCTCCAGACCTGTACACTCTGCTGAGAACTGTCGTGACTGAAGAGAGCTATTGCTGTTTATCCAAAGCAAGAGATCTCCAAGTTATTATTAGGTTGCATTTCTTTACTACACTTCGTAAGATGATGTTTCCTATTAATTTCATTCCAGTAGTTTGTACTCAGCTCATTATGAGCTAAACCCTTGTTTGATGAGACTAATGAAGTTAATAACTTAGTATAAAAGTGTTTTTATGTTAATATGATGTGTTGGATAGTGTCTTATTTTGTTATGTGTTTTGATGCTATAAACTTGGTTCTTAGAGTGATAAACTAGGAAAAAGGTAAAAGCTTGTTGTTGAGAGAGATCCAATAAACAAGTGGATTTCATAACAAAAGTGGTTAATAAAGTAGGATAGAGATATTCACTTAATTCAACTTGCTTAGAGATAAGAAGTTGAGACCAAAAAGAATTTTCAGAATTAAAACCAGACGTATTTTAGGGTTACAAGTGAGACTTAGAGATTTGTTCCCTTGCTCTAGTTATACATGTTTTTGATGTTGTAGAGATACACCACTAGATCACTTTCTGACCTTTTGAGGCACGACACTTCACATCATAAAGACATCTCAAACACCAAATACTAATGGATTTAGCTCATCAACTATTCTCTCTGATATTTTAACTCCTTTTCAGCTTTAAGTTATTTTAGTTATTTGTGTGTACTCTTGTTCCTTTTTCTCATATTTCTATTACCTTGCTCATACTTTGCTTAAACAAAGAAAGCTAATATTAGTAGTTCAAATACTTTACACTTCCCTGTGGGTTCGACCTTTATTTTATCACTTGCTACATTACCAAGCATGTATACTTGCATGTGACACCATTGCTCTATTATTCAAAAGAAACACATTATATAAATTAGAGTAGAGTTTTTGCGAAACAGTCGCTCAGTCAAATGGTGTGAGCAAAGGTTAAGTCTTAGACATGTGCTCTAAGCAAGGGAAGTCTCAGACAGTTGGTCTGAGCATTTGTAAAAGTCTTATGCAAAAGCATAAGTGATTGTAATTATGAAGTGGTTATAATGAAAATCTCTTGTGAGGCAAGGGGACTGGAATACTCTCAGTTAGGAGAGGAACCAGTATAAATCTTTTGTGTCATTTGCTGTTATTTTATTTACTTCTGTTGTATCTGCTGCCAAACGAATTAACTTAGAATCTGAACATCAGTTCTGATTTTGAAACTCTGATCAGAAGCTAAATTAAAAGAGAACACAAAACACAATTCAACCATCTTCTTGTGTATGAGTGTGAATCAGGTTTTAATTTCTTCTCAGTTCAAATCGTCTTCTTCGAGATTTATCAGCATACCAGGGAGAATTGGAGTTCTTGTTTACAGTTGAGCTGGTGGATAGTTATCGGTTGAGATTCTTTAGTGGATCGTGAGTGGCCAGATTGTTCAGTGGTAGCTGTGACTATTTTGTCAGAGGCTTGTGGAAAGTTGGTGATTGGTTTTGAATTCAGTCGGTTATCCATTTTCTACCCATTTCCATCCAATTTACATCTTTTTCTAAATAATCATTTTTCTTTTTATCCATTATCCACCTTTCAATTTGATCCATTTCTTCCATAATCTTTTCTTAAACCATTTTCTACAACAAAATATCCAATTAACTATTTTAGTCCATTTCCTTACATAAAACCATTTTTATTCATTTCAATACCCATAATCCATATTAGAATCCATTTCGACCCATGGCTATTTTAGATCCATTTCCAATTATCTAATAACCAAATAACCATTCTTATTCATTTTCATTATCCAATCCCAAATCCATTTTTAACCAAAAACCATTTTTATCCATTTTAATATCCACATCATAAACCATTTCTTTAATCATTTCCTAAACCCATTTTACCATATTCAATCCAATATCCATCCTTTATCCATTCTTTAAAACCAATTTTAAGCTATTATCCATATCCATTTCTTTAAAAATAAACATCCAATCCATATTTTATAGATATCCACATTTCTAATATCCAATTCCATTTTTAATTTATTTCATTATCCATTTTCAATACTCATATCCATTTTAATAACCAATTATCCATGAATCCATATTGCCATATTCAAACAAATATCCATTCAAATTTCCATAACCATTTCCTTTTCTTTTATCCTATTTTATCTATAAAGCCATTTCCATAAGAGCCTCTAAAGCCATGAGTCTCACACTAAGACATATCTCACGGCCCTTTTGATTGAAGAATTGCATATGAATTCATTAAGCTACCACTGTTTCAAATTTTTTGCAAAGACCTTTTGAAACCACAAAACCAAAGTGTCACGCCACCTTACAAAAGTCATAGGTCCATTTACAATTCACAGAAAATACCAAAAAAAGCAAAAGCTCAAGGATAACAGAAAAATAAATTTATCAGGCCACATAAAAAAACCCAAAAGCAGGTGCATTACGCATCAGTTTCATAGCAGAAAATTTGTGAAAAGTGAAATAAATGTTATTGCGGAAAGGTTGATTTCAGGTACAAAACTCGTGACTGATATCACGTGAATTTCACAACAGAAAAATCACAGCTCATACTCTAACGGATTTCACAAAAAATATCTCTAACAGAATTACACTTCCATTACCTATTCTACCCTCCCAAAGACTCAGTATAGGGCGGCTGCTTCAAAACCTTCATCATCAAGAATCAACTCAACCATACTACCTTCAGTTAAGCCTTCATCACCATTTCCAGTTTCCAAAAAAACTCACGGACCTGCAAATCATAAACAAGTTGATATTAACCTCATCAATTCTTCAAATTCTCCAGATCGTTGTAAATTGTAACAGTTTGAAATTTCAACTCTCATCAACATCCACTCTTCCACATACTTGATTTCTTCTCTAATCTGCATCATCATCAACAATCAGATTTCAATCATCGTTCAACATCATTACAAGTTGCAACACTCAGGAAATGAAGAAAAGAATTCAACAACAACATCAACAAATCCATCATTAATCCTCATAATTTGAATCTACTAATTCAATAAGCGGCTTTCTCAGACTCGTAGAAATAAGAAGAAGCAGGAGAAGATAGCAGAGGATTCAAAGAAGAGAAGGAAAGATTGAAAGCAAGAAGAGTGAATTACGTATACCTGAATTCGTGAATTGAAGAGCCATCGGAGCGACTCCGATAGGTAATTATCATTGATCTGCTCTATTTCTCTATCTCTTCCGGTTTGTATTCGTTCGGGGTTTTGAAGCGTCAACTGGATTTTGTTTTAATTGAAACTGCTTGTTGGACCATAACGTTGACGTGGTGTTGTTTTGAAATCTTTTTTTTATCGCCGGAGAGAGGTTCGATCATGTTCTTTTTGGTCGTATGCGTTTTGGTTTCGCTGACTACGAGTGAGGTTGTTGAAGAGCGGCACGGCGGTGGCTTATGTTGAAGTAGAGGATTGACGTTGAGATAAAGGAGATCGGTGATGAGGAATGATTCCGACGAGGTTGTTTATCTCCGGCACGGTGAAGGTGATGGAAGAAGTGAACGGAGAAGGAGATCGTTGAGACGAGAGTGGCGAGGTTGACGGTGCAAGGCGAAGTAGAAGAGGTTCCGGCGGCAAGGAGGCAGGATGGCGAAGGGAGAAGGTGTCGCGGCGGCGCATCTGTTGAGGGAGAGTGACAATGGAGAGGAAGAAGGCTAATCCTCTAGGGTTTTGTTAATTCTGAATGTGTTTCTCATGGACTGGATCGGGCTCAAGGCCCGCCAACTTTTTCTTTCAGCACCCGTTTTTCACTCACAACGCCCCCCTGTATGCAAAACAAAGGCCCACTCGCCCAGACTTCATTCCCACATACTCCAAACGCTTTTCACACCCCCTAGCTTCTTGAGAGTTTATGGGCCTTAAACTGGCAAGCCCAGCGCCCGGATTTCGTTTTCAACCTCCCAGTATACTGTTCGCCCCTCCCCCCTGAGTTTTCTTGTTTTAGTTTTGTTTTTTAGATGCTTAGTTTAATTAGGTTAGACTTTGTTAAAATTGACTTAGGATAATTAGGGTTAGTTAATATTTCTGAAGTCACTAATTTTTGGTTAATTAGCTTTTAGTATTTTAACTTTAGAATTTGTTTGGTTAGAACTTGATTTTAATTAGAAATTAATTGGAATTAATTTTAGGATTAATATTTTCTTTTAATTCTAGATTTAATGTTAGAATTAATTTTCTTTAGAATTAACTAGAACTAATTTTAGAATTAGTTTTTAACCTCAATTTAAACTTTTCTCGTTAGAATTTAATCTTGGTTTTTTACTTAGCATTTTAATTCTAGCTTGGTTATTCTTGGTTATTGTTGACTATAATTTCAATTGCTCATTGTTGATTAATTTTTTATTTCTCTTTTATAGATAGCATGATATAATGCTTTGTGTGTACAACTTATCCACACCCTTAGGGATCCTAGCTCACCTTTAATCTTTGATTAAAGTGAGGTAGGATAAGCATTAGGTAGTGTTATCCCTCTTTCTCTTTTAGGATTAGGTTCTCATACCTCACTAACCATAGGACATCCATACATGATAACTTTAGGACTCTTAGTTTCCCCTTAGAGTTGCCTTTGTGTCGTCTTCTCTTCTCATCTCAAAATAAAAAGTAAAAAACACTTAATAAAGGTTAACGTGTATTGCGCTTGAGCCTTCTATGTGGGAAGTGGGGAACGAGGGGCTTCCTCTCATTCTTCTAGGATACCTAGTGTACGTCCTGTTGGGGATGATGCGCGAAGTATTCGTTCCTGTATTTAAGACTTTGGTTCAATGCAAGTTACAAATAACTGTTAAAAACATTTCTTGCTTAAAAAAACTTCAAACCAACAATAACGTCTTTCCTTCGGGCATTCTCTTCTCATCTCACTCACTCTCAGCGCATGAACGTGCTCCTACTCGTTCTCTCGCAAGACGGTAACGCCTAAGTCTCGATTCAGCGAGCTGCAACACCTGAGCTAGAACGTAACCCGTTCCCTAAAAAACACAATCCACCCCTAGTCAGGGGAACTACGTCGCTCTGATTCTCATGCTCCCGATGAGATACGTAGGCAGTGGGGTAGGGCCCATACGAGCACTTCTTTTATTTTCCCTACATTTGTTTCTTGCTCTCTCTCTCTCTCCTTTCTTTTTCCTTTTTCCCGTTCCTTTTCCATTCCAGCAGCAGCGAAGTTCCAGTTGACGACACCCTTTGATCGAGACAGGCAAGTGTGGATCCCATCAGGTACGATGGACGCGTGGGGATGCTAATACCTTCCTCGCGCGTAACCGACTCCCGAACCCAGTTCTCTTGGTCGCAAGACGATGCTCTTTCCTTTCCCCTCAAGTTTATGCAGTGTTTCCATTCCCTCTCTCGGGATAAATACATATTGCTGGCGACTCTGTTTTCCGCGCCACTCTCGCGTTTGTACCGTTTGATGAAAATCCCGGGAGCGACAACTCGGACCAGCGAGCCTGCAACACCTGAGCTAGAACGTTAGCCGTTCCCTAAAAAACATAAACAATCCATCCCTAGTGAGGGGAACTACGTCGCTCTGATTCTCATGTTCCCGATGAGATACGTAGGCAGTGGGGTAGGGCCTATTCGAGAACTTCTTTTATTTTCCCTACATTTGTTTCTTGTTCTCTCTTTTCTTTTTTCCATTCCTGTTCCTTTCCCGTTCCAGTAGCAGTGGAGCTCCAGAAGACGACACCCTTTGATCGAGACAAGCAAGCGTGGATCCCATCGAGTACGATGGACGCGTGAGGGTGCTAATACCTTCCTCTCGCGTAACCGACTCCCGAACCCAGTTCTCTTGGTCATGAGACCATGCTCTTTCCTTCCCTCAGGTTTATGCGGTGTTTCCTTTCCCTCTCTTGGGGATAAATACACATTGCTGGCGACTCTGTTTCGGTGCCACTTTCGCGTTTGTACTAGGATGAAAATCCCGGGAGCGACAGGTACCCCAACTGCAAATCTGTCAAGAACTTGAGCAATTGGCTGGTGATTTTGTGAAATCTGTGTTCCAGATGTTATGTGAGTGTTTGGATCACTTCTATATGATATATGTGAGGTGTGTGTGTGTGATTGGTTTGATTGGAAAAGCTATCAAACTCAAAACCCGATAGTGACTTGCCTTAGAAGGCAAAATTGGAGTGAAAGAAGAGATTTTGAGGAAGGCATCTGTTTGATGGCTTTGGTGTACCCAAACTGATCACAATTGAGCTCTATTTATAGTAGAGCAAGTTTGTTTTGCAAGGAATAGTGAATGGCAACTGCTGAGTAGGTTTGGCCAATGTTGGCAAATGAAAATCCAAGTCTCCTCTAGCCATTGACTAGAGGTTAGGGCACAGGCTGCTGGTCCCCTTGGTCTTGGATAAGTCTTGACTGAATTCAGTTGCTAAGAGCTCAGTTCATGCCACCTTGATGCTTCCATTGAATGCTCTAATCCAAAATTGGAGTCTTGTCCCTATTTTGGCAATTCTAGGTTCAACATGCTATTTCTTGTTGCAAAGACTTTGGAGGCTTGGCTCAGTGATTGTCCCCTTTAGATTCAATCCTCAGAGGTGTCCAAGTGGATAGGAACATTTGGATTTGGCTGATTTTGGTAAATCGACCAAAAGTGCAAAAATCTGCCTTGCCTTGGCAGATTTCAGCAAGGCAACTTGCCAATGTCATATCTCATGGTCCAAATTGAATTTGGTAATGTTCTTGGCCATTTTGGAAAGCCCTTACATGATACAACAACTGTTTGAACATGTTTGGTTTTGATCTCTTTTGAATCCAAGTGAAAAATCCCCCTACATTTGGAAAAAAGTAAAGGCAGATTCTGACTTAGTGAAAATTTCACTAAGTGTTGGAACAAAGTGACTTTTCTTGATTTTGATCACTCCATAACTCAAAATCCATGAGGAATTTGGACATAAGTTAGTATGAATCTTTTGTAGAGGGCAATGTGATCTACAAATCAAGCTTTGAATGGGGAACAATGGCCTTGTGGTTTAGGAGTTATGGTCCTCCAAAGTTGGCACGTTAGTGTCACTTTTTCCATAACTTAGAAATTTTTCTAAGTTTTTATGGTTACCCCTTTTACAAGTTATCCCACTCTCTTTGATTTTTCTTGATGAATGATGATTCAAATCATACATTAACATCATTATAGGGTTAAAAATCCATTTTGGTGAAAAATCTCAAAAAGTCAAAGTTGACTTTTGTGCACAGTTGACTTTTTATCAGATGAATTCCAAACTGTTCAATTCTTCAGGAAATCATGTCCTTGACCTAAATCAAACTTGAAGGACATGTTCCATGGGTGTCATAGGGTATATTGAATCATGTCTTAGGGTTTGGGAGCATGTCCTGGTCAAAAGTCAAAGCTACAGTTGACTTTCCTCGCGAAACCCTAATTGTGGTGCAGATGAAATTGAGACTTGTTGCTCAAGCTTCTTGGATTAATCTATTGTTCCAAATGGATCAATATAGTATATTAGAGACCCTAAAATCATGCCTTGAGGTCTTGGTTCATGATTTGTCCCAAAAGTCAACTTAGGGGTGAATTAGGTCAAGAAACCCTAATTCCTGATTTTTTAGTGAATGCATCCCCTGAGGCAAAATTGACTTGATGATTGGGTCCATGAGGCTCCATGGAGTATATTAGGTTATGTTTTGGATCTTTGGCTTGTGCCCAGATGAAATTTTTCATCTGGAGGCCCTGGTCGACCAAAACCCTAATTTGGTGACACTGGCGATCTTGAGGCTTGATCCACCTAGAAGGGAACATCCTTGTGCTTAATCCTTGAAGTGGGAGTCCTCTTGATCCATTGTGGATGTTTGAGAGGTTTAGACAAGTTGAATATCATGTCATTCCTTGATTGATCCTTTGTCTAAGAACTCTGAGAGGGCTTGAAACCCTAATTCTGATTGTAGTAAATGCTCAACAACCCTTGAGGCATTTGATGAGGCATGATGGTTCACCCATATTGTGATGATGATTTGCACAATGATGGGAAATCTTAGTGGTCAAAATTTGGGGTATGACAGATGCCCCTATTTAATCTTCTTGGACTCGAAGGTGTGAATGACGAAGGTATTCGGGCATTCGAGGTGCAAGAGGATTAAATATCGGAATACCCGAAATTTTGATGGCTATGAATGGAAGCTTGCGCATTCATCTTGTTTTCGCTAAGCAATGATGCTTAGAAAAGGTAAAAACTTCCCCTCGATCCTGGTTTCCTACCAAGGAACTGGTCTTAGTTTCTCTTGTCAACTTCCCATCGATCCTGGTTTCCTACCAAGGAACTGGTCTCAGTTTCTGATTTAAACTTCCCCTCGATCCTGGTTTCCTACCAAGGAACTGGTCTCAGTTTCTTCCGTCAATAAACTTTATTGACAAGGGACGCTATTTGTAGCGGTTTTCCTCAAACTTCTCGCCGGATTTTCCTGGGGAGATGCCATTTGAGTGGAAAAAGTTTTGATGTCAGACTTGCTGGGGAACCCATTCGTCTGAGTTGTAGAGGTGCACAAACTTCTCTGTTGGAGACGCCATTTGTCGACTCTATCTGGGGAAAATGAGTCTCTTGAGAGACTGCTTCCGCTTGGGATCTTACATCATACTTTTCTCGGGATCTTCCCGGAGAAATGTCATATGATGGGCTCCAATTTTGAGGTGCCGATGACCTTTTCATCAGCGGTTTTTCAGAGAAAGGCAGCTTTATTGCCAAATCTCTGCTTATGAGGCTTTCTCTGGGGATTTTTCTTTAATCCGGGAAAGCAAGGATATCATCTTCAATGGTGAAGAGTGACATTTGTAGAAAGCTTCTCTGGCTTTTCAGAGGTTCAAGTTATCAAAGTGGTCAAGGACCGACTCTAATCCAGAGATACACCGGAGGAGAGAGAATGTTCAAACGCAGCATTTCCTGACGAGGCAAGAACTGACAACTCGATTAAGAGGACTGTTATCACTAGGGGACAAGACCGACTAGAGTGATAGTGAGGCAATATGAATATGAATGCAAATCAAATGCATGATGTATGTATGTATATGCTGACAAAACTGACGCGCCATACAAACTAATGGACGAACATGACTGGATACTCGGCCATCGCGGGGCGAAGAAGTACCGCTGGTTCAAGAAAGTAGCAATTCTACCTTGCTTAGGAGAGATAGTCCCTGCGGGGAATACCGTTGATCGGGCTTAGGAGATAAGAACTCGGTTGAGGGTATCAGATGGGAAAGCCGTATCTCATGCAGTTGATCCTTCGTTCAGGCGTTCTGGCCTAGAAAGAGTACTTTGATTCTGCACTTTGAAATTCAAACGCCTTTGGAGACGCCATCGACGTTCTTTAGATGTTCAACAGTCAAAAGAAATTGCCATATTTATTTTAAAAGTAGAAAAGTTTGACAAGTAAATTCATTTTTGTTTCATTTCAAGAATCGCTAATCATATTAAAACGCCATTCTGTAAAGCTAAAACAAATAAGGATTACAAACAAAAGCACAAGGGCTTAAATTTTATTGATAAGATGGAGATCAGCCAAATGCGTGATTCCAAAGAGTATATACAAAGTTTAAAAATGGTAATTTACAGGGAAAAGGGCTACGTTGAAACATAATGACCACTATCCTTCTACCAACTTTGAATTCGGGACATCCTGAGCTTCTGTCGAAGATGACCTTGACTGGAGTTTTCCTCCGATGGATGATGTAACCGCTGCTGCTGCTACTAAGGGACTTGCCTCTGTTGAACATAGTTACTTACCATTATCCCTAATTTTTACCTGGATTGTACTATGAGATTTCCAATCCATCAGGATGACTTTTTTCATGTCTCTAACTTTTGCCTGGACCGCCCTTTCGGGTTTTCAATCCACCGAGACATTTTTTTTTAGTTTAGGCAAAGTATTTCTTGACTACATCAACATTCGTGAGGTAGGCAAATTCCTCTCCGTCCATGGTTACAAGTCTCAAGGCACCGCCTGAGAAAGCTTTCGTGACCACATAGGGGCCATCATAATTTGGGGTCCATTTGCCCCGAGAGTCAGTGAGAAACGATTGTATCTTCTTGAGCACAAGGTCTTCTTTTCTGAAGACACGAGGTCGGACCTTTTTGTCGAACGCCTTCTTCATTCTCTGCTGATACAACTGACTGTGGCATAGTGCCGTGATTCGCTTCTCTTCGATCAGATTCAGTTCGTCGTGTCGACTTTGACACCATTCAGCTTCTGAAAGCTTAGCTTCCATCAATACCCGAATTGACGGGATCTCTACTTATATCGGGAGAACTGCCTCCATGCCATATACTAGAGAGAAAGGGGTATCCCCTGTTGAAGTGCAGACTGATGTACGATAACCGTGAAGAGCAAAGGGTAGCATTTCGTGCCAATCTTTGTAGGTTACAACCATCTTCTGAATGATCCTCTTGATGTTCTTGTTAGCCGCTTCTACCGCTCCGTTCATCTTGGGTCGGTAGGGAGATGAGTTATGGTGTTCGATCTTGAACTCTGCGCACAACTCTTTCATCATCTTGTTGTTCAAGTTAGATCCATTATCTGTAATGATCTGGCTTGGAACACCATAACGGCAGATGATATTGTTTTTGATAAATCGGACCACCTCTTGTCGGGTTACATTAGCGTATGACGCTGCTTCGACCCACTTGGTGAAATAGTCAATGGCTACCAGGATGAACCGATGTCCGTTTGAAGCCTTAAGTTCGATCAAGCCAATCATGTCGATTCCCCATATGGAAAAAGTCCATGGGGAAGAAAGAACTTTGAGATGTGATGGCGGTACATGAATTCTGTAGGAGTATATCTGACACTTGTGACACCTCCTCATGTACTTGTAGCAGTCGGATTCCATGGTCAACCAATAATACCCTGCTCTCAGAATTTTTCTCGCCATTATGTGCCCGTTGGCATGAGTGCCAAAGGATCCTTCATGAATTTCTTTCATAAGTATGTATGCTTCTGGTCTTTCTACGCATCGGAGCAAGACCAAGTCAAAATTCTTCTTATAAAGAGTGTCACCGCTCAGGAAGAAGCTTCCAGCCAATCTTTTGAGGGTTTTCCTGTCTTTTCTGAGTGCGCCAGATGGGTACTCTTGTTTCTGAAGGAAGCATTTGATATCGTGATACCAAGGTTTGTTGTCTATGACTGCTTCGATCGTGAAGACATAGGCGGGCCGTTCAAGGCGTATTATGTCGATCTTAGGTAGGTCATTCCATTGACCTACGCTAATCATGGAAAATAGAGTGGCTAATGCATCAGCCATGTGATTCTCATCACGAGGGATGTGATGAAACTCGATTATGTTAAAGAAGGGTAACAACCTTCTTGCATATTCTCTGTAAGGAATCAGCCCTGATTGGTATGTGTTCCAATCTCCTTTTATCTGATTGATAACCAAGGCTGAATCGCCGTATACGTCCAAGTTTTTTATCCTTAAATCAATCACTTCTTCGAGACCCATAATACAAGCTTCGTATTCGGCCTCGTTGTTCGTACATTTGAACGTAAGTCTGGCAGTGAAAGGAATGCGGGTACCCTGAGGGGTAACAATGATTGCCCCAATTCCATTTCCATAATGATTAACTGCTCCATCGAAGATTAGTCCCCATTGGGAATCTGGTTCTGGCCCTTCACTGGGTAACGATTCATCGCAATCTTTCATTTTTAGATACATGACATCTTCGTCTGGGAAGTCAAACCTGGTTGATTCTTGATCGTCAATCGGTTGATGAGCCAAATGATCGGCTAAAATACTTCCTTTAACAGCTTTCTGAGCGTGGTACTCTATGTCATATTCTGATAATAACATCTGCCAATAGGCAATTCTTCCCGTGAGAGCAGGCTTTTCGAAGACATACTTGATTGGATCCATCTCGGAAACCGACCAAGTAGTATGACGAATCATGTATTGGCGAAGACGTTTGGCTGCCCTAGCCAAAGCGCAACAAGTTTTCTCAAGCATCGTGTACCGAGTCTCGCAGTCGGTGAATTTCTTGCTCAGAAAGTAGATGGCAGACTCTTTCCGTTTGGTTTCGTCTTGTTGGCCAAGTACACATCCCATTGAGTCCTCTAGGACTATGAGGTAAATGATCAGTGGTCTTCCTTCCATTAGAGGTGATAGAATCGGCGGATTCAATAGGTATTCCTTAATACTGTCGAAGGCGGTTTGGCAATCTTCTGACCAAATGCAATCCTGTTTCTTTTTGAGTAATTTGAAAATCGGCGTACACGTGGCGGTCATAAGGAATATGAATCTGGAGATATAGTTCAAACGTCCCAAGAATCCTCTGACTTGTTTTTCAGTTTTCGGAGAAGGCATTTCTCAAATGGCCTTGACCTTGTCAGGATCGACCTCAATCCCTTTCTGGCTGACGATGAACCCTAAGAGTTTCCCCGAACGGACACCGAAGGTGCACTTGTTGGGATTCAAGCGGAGTTTGTACTTCCTCAAACGCTCGAATAGTTTTGACAGGTGGGTCACATGCTCCTCTTCTGTCTTAGATTTTGCAATCATGTCATCGACATATACCTCTATCTCTTTGTGTATCATGTCATGAAACAGAGTAGTCACGGCCCTTTGATAGGTTGCCTCGGCGTTCTTCAAACCGAACGGCATCACCTTGTAACAAAAGGTACCCCATGGGGTAATGAACGAAGTTTTCTCCATGTCTTTCGGCGCCATTTATATCTGGTTATAGCCCGAGAATCCATCCATGAAGGAGAAAACTTTCAACTTTGTTGTGCTGTCTACCAGCATGTCAATGTGTGGTAAAGGAAAGTCGTCCTTTGAACTTGCCTTGTTCAGATCCCTGTAATTAACACACATTCTGACCTTTCCGTCCTTTTTGGGAACGTGTACGATGTTGGCTAACCATTGAGGATACTCCGATGTGGCGAGGAAACCCGCGTCGATCTGTTTCTGTACCTCCTCTTTGATTTTGATGGCCATGTCCGGGTGAGTCCGTCTCAACCTTTGCTTTACTGGCTGACATTTCGATCTTAACGGTAAGTGATGTTCCACGATGCTGGTATCCAACCCTGGCATATCCTGATAGGACCAAGCGAACACATCGGGAAATTCTCTGAGAAGCTTTATCAAAATCTCTCTGGCAGTTGGACTGAGCAGTGCCCCAATCCTGATTTCTTTTCTCTCTTTTTCCGAACCCAAGTTTACCGTTTCCAACGGCTCTTTGTGAGGTTCAATGGACCTTTCCTCCTTTCTGAGTAGTCGAGAGATCTCTTCTGGAATTTCGTTGTCATCTTCTTCTTCAGCCCCAAATACCGGGAACTCAAAGTCGGGAGAAGGCATCAGATCGTATGTTTCGACTGGGTTTAAAACAAGCAATCTGCATGACGTTATAATTCGTGTTTAGAAGAGATAGAGAGAATGCAAGTGTGTGTAGTGTATTTTTTTTTACTGCTTGTTTTTATTTTTATTGTTTTTTAGGATTACCATTTTCTGAAAAAAGCGAAAAGAGAAAACAGCAATTAATGTGGAAATTACAGAACGACGTTATTTTATTAATGAACAAGTCGATTCTTGAAACTACAACCCTACAAAACAAAACTCTGTCACTTTGGGCGAAGCGAAGAGGGAGAATTTACAGAAAGCGAGCCCTATCAAAACATCCGTTTCACTTGGGCAGGGTGAAAGGTTAAAGATGGCAATTACTTTGACTGGCGAACGACATTCGGAACATCAACAGCAACCCATTGGCGGCGAACTCCTCGGTGAATCACAAAGTCTGGCACCTTCCTCGATTTGTCTTCAGAAATAACACTAATTTCTGTTGGAGCAGGATCATTGGAATCTGTCTCCCAGGCAGAGTGTCGTAGGAGAATTCCTCTTTTGTATTTTGCATAGCATTTGTGCTCTCAGCTGTATCTCCCCATCCAGTTGGCTGGATATCTTCGAGCCTGATACGAGAGCTTTCGGGAGCGGTGTACTTGACCATATAGTCAAATTTTCCACTTGGTTGTCCCAAGGTGTCCCACACTTCTCTGGAACTGGAGGGGTCATCCATCTCGATGACGTTGACCTCGAGAAAAGCATAGTTGATGAATTCATGTCCTGCAAATGTTGCAAATTCATCGTCGTGTTGAGTAGTTTCTGAATGACCTGAGTGTTGATCCCATGACATGGTGGGGACACAGGTATTCTGTTCAATGACGGTCAGCTAATTTTCATTGTTCGGCTGACTCTCTTGTCCCAAGTCTCCTGGATAAGGTTGCCACATTGGCAGGCCATCCATTGGGCCATAGTAGGTGTAGTGAAAATTGTCTTTCATCGGAGTGTCTTCCTCTAATGAATTTGGTGGAGCACGACATCCTTTCGGATCACAATCTCCATAGATCATTTCGACGTCTGATCGTGGTATAAATCTCGGACTCTGTGCGGGATAGCAAAATGGCGTAGGCACCTCTTCCTGAGACATATAACCGTCCTCATTAAGATAGGACTTCCATTCTTCATCTGTGTCAGAGGGATTTTCCTCATTGATAGCATGTACTGCTTGAGACACTGGGTGAAGAAAACCTCCACTGTGGAAGAAGTTCAGAATGGGATGAAGACTTCCATCGCTGGCAGCTGTCTGGGTACAGGTTGCAGAAAAACCAAGACCCTTCTTTGTTTTATTGTCAATAGGAATGACAAGCTGTCCCCATCCGGTTGTATCGGTACTCTCGACCGCTTTGATAGCATCTTTGTATGAGGAAATCGAGGTTCCTCCTTGGGATTGATTGTCCTTGCCCACTGACAGCGCTTGGAACTGCGTCCCAATAACCTCCTCGGGTTCTACACAAGCAGATGATGATAAGTTACTCACGAGCAAAGCCTGTTCTCCACAGACTGTGACAAGTTGATCGTTCTGAACGAACTTTAGTTTTTGGTGGAGGGTCGAAGTGACCGCTCTAGCCTGATGTATCCAAGGTCTTCCTAATAAACAACTGTATGTTGCCCGGATGTCCATGACCTGGAAAGTGACTTGGAAAGTGTGAGGACCAATAGTTATGGGAAGGTCGACTTCGCCGATAACCGCTTTTCTGGATCCGTCAAACGCTTTGACGACGACCTCGCTGATTCTCATCGGAGGATCTTTGAATGATAATTGCATCAAAGTGGACTTCGGCATAACATTCAGGGCTGACCCTGTGTCTACCAGTACGCTGCCTAAAGTATCGTCCATGCAGTTAACTGTAATGTTGAGCGCCATGTTATGACGGCGACCCTCTTCGGGTAATTCCTAATCACTAAATCCCAAATTATTGCAGGAAGTGATGTTAGAGACAATGCTATCGAACTGTCTGATTGATACATCATGTTCCACAAAGGCTTGCTCCAAGACTTTCTGTAGAGCCTCCTTGTGGGCTTCTGAACTGAGTAACAGTGATAATACCGAGATCTTTGAAGGAGTCTGTAACAGCTGATCAACAATGTTATATTCACTCCTTTGGATGAGCTTCAACATCTCATCATTGTTTTTCGAAAGGTCGGGATCACTGGATCGACCGACTAATGGATCGGGAGCTTCTGTCTGAAGTTCTTTTTCCTTGTTAGGTTCTTCAACTCCTCGGTTGAAGATTCGACCGCTCCATGTTACACGACTAATGTCTGCAATATTCACGACGGAGGGTAATGGAATTTCCTTTCCATTTTCAACTGTCGTTGCACCGTACTTATAAGGGACAACCTTAGTTGATTCATAGGTAGTGGTCTCGGTAGATAGATGACTATGGGAACCTTCTGATTTTTCTAACCATCATACGCAATCTCGATTCGTTCCCGGTTGGGAACTCTAGATTCATCAAGTAGAGGGATGATGGCAAAAACATCCCTGGTCTGGTGACGACCAGAGATTGTGACAACATCCTCGACTTGATTGGCAAGGTAGTTCGGCGTCAGTTGATGGGTCCAGAACCCGGATATGGGCGAATCTCTCCACGATCCACCTGACCCTGAAGAGCTGTTCTCACAAGGTAACACCCTTGGTTACTTTTTGAACAAACGCTACAACGGTCATAATTGTGTGGTGGCACCTGGCCACACCCACTTTGAATACAATGTAACCTCACTAGGTTAGCTTCCACAGATCGGACATCCTGACTTTGACGCCGAGTGGGATTCCTGTTATTGATACTAATCTGCTGAGTATCTTCATCCATGTAGATTGGCATCCACCAGTGATTTAACAAGTGCTGAAGTACCTCCTGGACAAGGGTACAACGTCGATCGTTTTCGCAACCTGCTTTACAGCTTTGATAGTCATGTGATATTAAGAATCCGAGTCGGACCTGCTCAGCATGCAACTCTACCATGTTGGTATTCATCACGCGAATATCGAAGATCCGAACCATGTTGATCTGATAAGGGTTCCTATCATGGTAGTCTTGGATCCATCCAAGATCCATCTGACACTGGAGGGCCTCTTGTATGAAAGAGCATCCCTTCTTGTTTACCGAGCAAGTCAGACAGGAACTATAATCGTGTCGCGACAGATTATGATACTGGCTTTGCCTTGAGTGCATCGTCACCAAGTTGACATTCATTGCACGGATGTCGTGGTTCTGAATGACGTTGGAGTTCGTATAGACCATGTTAACTCCACGAACTCGGTGCTCTTGGATCCATCCGAGATCCATCTGTTCCTATAGAGCTGATTGCACTACCGAATATCCTCTATTACTTTTAGAGCAGACATCACACTGATGATAATTATGAGGTGGCACGTGGCCATATCCACTCTGTCTACAATGCATCTTGACTAGATTGCTCCTCAATAAGAGTACATCGTGAATTTGATAGACATTGTTAAATTCTTTCTCAATCAGGTTGACTGCAGCTTTCTCATGTTGAGGCAGCGGGTTCGTGAGAACATTGGGATTCGTATCTTTGAAAGATAAGAGTCTGCTCCTAACAAGCTTTTGCACGTCAGATTTAAAATTGAGATAATTCTCTATGTTATGCCCTGATCCTCCTTGATGATAAAGGCATGTTTGATCCACCTTAAACCAAAAAGGCAGATTTTCCGGTACTGTAAGAGGAGACTTAGTCTGGATGTGCCCCTTAGCCAGTAGTAACGAAAATAGTTCTGCGTACAACATGGGTATAGGATCAAACCCTGGTGGCCGTGTTGTACGGTTGTTGTTATATGGAGGACGAGCCTGCTGAAGAGGCTGTTGTGTCCTTTGCTGATTAGGTTGGCTCTGCGCAACCTGAGGTTGATACGTAGGAATAGGCGCAGGGCTGATAGCAGGAGTTACAGCTGCTACCGGCTGATAACGTCGCCTTTGCTTTCTGAGAGAGATATTCCCAATATCCTGCTCTTTTTTCTTAGGGAGAGCACTACCATATCATTTTGTACTACTTGATGGTCCAGCGTCTTTTGCCAAACGTCTTTCTCGGACGGCTTCCTCAAGACGAACTCCCATGCCCACCATCTCGGTGAAGTAACTGGGCGCACTGGCAACCATTATGTCATAGTAAAATGAGCTTAAGGTCTTTAAGAAGATCTTTGTCATCTCTTTTTCCTCAAGAGGTGGACAAATTTGAGCGGCAATTTCACGCCATCTCTAGGCGTACTCCTTAAAGGTTTCCTTGTCCTTTTGTGACATTGATCTGAGTTGATCTCTGTCCGGTGCCATGTCCAAATTGTATTTGTATTGTTGGATGAAGGCAGTGCCAAGATCTCTGAATGTGCTAATCGTAGCACGGTTTAAACCCATGTACCATTTTAATGCGGCACCGGTTAAACTATCCAGAAAGTAGTGAATCAGCAGGTTCTGATTCTCAGTCTGAGCTGACATTCGCCGAGCGTACATCACTAAGTGACTCTGAGGGCAAGAGTTACCCTTGTACTTTTCAAAGTTGGGCACTTGGAACTTGTGCGGGACTTTCACATTGGGGACCAAGCAGAGGTCTGCGGCGTCCTTTCCAAAAAGATCCTGATCGCGAATGGCTTGCAGTTCCTTCTGCATTTCCAAGAACTGTTCCTGGAATTCATCCATTCTATAGAACATAGTTTCCTTTTTACCAGAAGGTATATGTGGAATCTGTCCTTCCGGGACAGTGTGCACCACAGGGGGTGGTACCGTGACTACGGCAGTGAGTCTTGGTGTTTCCCGAAGTTTGTAACCTTCAGGAGTCTTCAATATACCTCTGGCATCTTCGCTTTCCCAAAGTTTTTAACCTTCAGGCCCAGTGGCATCTGTTGTGATTCCCTGATCTTCATTGATCGGCAGAACATATCCTTCCAGGATATAGTTTACAGGCATGCCCCAGGGACGATCTTTCGGCATCTGATACCTAGGATCAAACTTCTCCACTATGGGCACTGAGGCGATCTCAGAGATCACAGTCCTTTGTAGCTAAGCTTCTGCCATGGCTTGCATGTCGTTACGAAGCTTTCTCATATCCTCTCTCAGAGCGTCGATCTCTTCTTTCAACTCTTGGTTTTCTTTCTCAAGATCATCCATCTTTTTCTGACGATTGGCCCGAGTATTGTGCGAATGAGACAGTTTGACTCTAGAACCGAGACACAAACGTGAGATTCGTAGGTAAGAAGAATACGCGATGTGAGAATGATGAATGCAATGATTATATTAATTGTTTTTTGGTTTAATCAAAATAAACTTTGACAATTAGATTGCAAATATTAAACGGTGGGGAAACCCCTTTTTATTGAAATTCAAAGGATTGCGGAAACGAAAATACAGTAGATTACAAAGTGCAAAAATAGAAACCTAAGCTAATGGGTCCCGAGAAGACTCGGGTGCTGATTCTGGTATCTTCCTTTTCTTTGACCGGGGCTCTTGAGCCGTTGCCGGGTTGTCATTCCTTTGGCAGGTGAAAGGAGCGAGCAAATTCCTTTGGTCATCCTGATTATCCACATCATGTTGCTCTAAAATCTCGATCAGAGTATCCTTATCTTTCAGCAGTTGCTGTATTTTGATGCACTCTACATTGAGGGTGCTGTACTTGTTCTTCCAAGACCTCCTCTCCCGTTGAACTTTGTTGAGAGTAACCTGAAGCTTTTCAGTTTCCGTCATAAAGTACATGACAGATTCCCTTGGTGGAAGAATTTTGTAACGAGGATAAGGCATCTTTAGCTTGAGATCTCTAGTTTGTACCCAGTGGAGATAAGGCTCCACTGAGACACAATCCGATTTTCCTAGAGACTCCCGTCCTTTCTTATGAACGTGTTTCCAAGCATGCACTATTTCCGTCTTTAGTGCTCTGTCACTTTCTCCTTCCATGAAGAAAAGACCTTCCAGATGAGCATTCTGTGGAACATGCCTCATCGGGTATCCAAACTGACGGCGAACCAATATCGGATGATAGTTGATTCCTCCCTTAGTTCCTATAAGGGGTACGTTGGGGAAGTTTCCACAACGGTCAATGATCCTGATTCCGTCATAAATCCTATTACACCAATCAATGTCAGAGTTGGTGAGAGACATGATCTTCTGCGACCAGCGCAAGGCACTCTTATGATCCCAGAAAGCAGCAGACTTAGGAAAATGGGAGATAAACCATTTATAAAGCAGAGGTACACAACATGTGATCTCCCATCCGCTGTACAAATTTCCCAAGTGTACACAATGATACGCATCTGCGAGCAAAGTCGGCACAGGGTTTCCAATGAGAAAAACCTTAATAGCGATGATATCGACGAAGTTATTAATGTTGGGCAACAAAAATAATCCGTAGGTGAGTAAAACAAAGATGCTTTCAAAAGCAGTCCCGTTCCCTATACTAGCGAAGTACAGAGCTTTCTTTGTTAGAAACTGGGCTGGCAAACCTTGTATACCACCCTTGGTAGTCATGTGAATCCTGACCTCTGATTCATCCAAATGAATTGCTCTTGCAATGGTCTGATTATTTGGAATTTCTTCCAGTCCAGAAAATGGAGCTCGATCAGTGATATGTAAATCGATCAGATGAGAATACTCCTCCAGCGTTGGTGCTAGCTGGTAATCCGGGAATGTAAAGCAGTGATAAACCGGATCGTAGAATTGAACGAGTGCGTCCATGATTCCCTCAATCACATGGACCCTTAGCAGAGGTAGCAAACCTCTGTACTTGGCTCTGAAAGCCTCATGGTTTGTGATCATCATTGCCAAACCTCTCAAATCCTCTAGTTTTGGAATCCTGAAGGTGTACTTATGAGTTCTCCTTCTACCGAAATCCATTAGCACAATCCTTTTCTCTGATATTTGCAATCACAGTCTTAGTTTAATTTGAAAAACAGAGAGACTAGAAGAGAATTTTTTTTGAATGTTTTAATGTTTTTTAAATGAATGCATGAATGCAGCACACAAAAACATAGAAAAAACATGGGGTCAAAGGGTCGTTGTCATGAATTCAAGGCTCTACCCATCCCCAAAGGTTTATACTAGGGTGATTTTTGTTCCTGTACTCATTATCATCAGCTCCTCCCAGGAAAGCAAAACAACAAGCGGATCGCCAGCGAGTTGTAGAGCAATCTTAGAGTAAGTGCCATTCACCGAGAATAGATCACCAGCCTCAAATGAGGGTAGTATCGCGTGACAACTATTTCCGATAGCTTCCGCACTACAAAAGGGTTGGCTCCTCAGCTTCCCAGACATCACAATCGGCCCATTGCCTATGAGAGGGAATGGGTTGCATTGGTCAGCCTCCACTGAGGTTGATGGTTGACCTTGTCGCCATCACTTATCTTAAGTGTATACTCAATCTTTCCACATGCGGCATCACACGCATTCCTATTAGCAGAAAAATAAACAGGTATAGCAATTAGGAAAAGCAATATATATATTTGTCCGAATCATCCTAGACCTTTAAAGCTAAGAATCTTAAGTTCCTGACAGAAAATGGTTTCCCGGCAGAGTCGCCATTTTCAGAAGTTTTCAGACTTAAGGTTTCAACCAGAGAGATAAGAAAGACAAGATTCCTTATCGGGCCCCACGGTGGGCGCCACTCTTCTGTAGCGAGCGATTTTGGACGCGGTTCTTAAGCGCTGTCGCTCTTTGGGTTTGTTTACTACAGGTCGATTCATTTTTTATCCTATTGAAGCTGATGAAGGAAGGGAAATAGATGTCTCCAATTAACCCTGCTTGCATACTGAGTTTAAACAACGGTCTGTTAGGTTACAGATGCGGTTTAGATTGTGGGTCTCTCTCTGCTTATTTTGTTAAGAATGAAATGACAGGGTTGTTCATGTTTAGGACTGATGTTTTTGAATTACTGCTTTCGGATTGATTGATGGAGATATGGGATTTGGTGTCTTGTTCAAAGCCCAAGACATGAAGCGAAAGGTAGTTTGTATCTTGTTCAAAGCCCAAGATGTGAAGCTAAAAGGGTTTGACTTTAGAGAGAACTTGTCATCTCTAATGAGGGGGTTGTATGTCACAACTGTTTATAAAGGAGAATTACTTTAACCGGGATATGTGAATCCGGCAATGCCATAATTTCCTTTATAGGGGATTTCCAACCAGAAGGAGAAGACTTTAACTTAGTTTAGAGCAATGCTATCTTTCCTTAGGAATTTCTCATGCTAAAAGAGGGACAGTGGCATGGATGTAGATGATCCAGAGGCTTGCCGCTTACAGCGATTAGATGAAGAGAAAGGAGTTGTTGATGTTTGTGTACTGTGAACGAGGCACATCTTCGATGCTAAAAGGTTGATTGGATCAACCAGTGGTTTTCTTATACAAAGCCTAAGAGGAGGCTAATATGTGTCTCGTACAAAGCCCGAGAGAGAGGCTAAAAGGGGTTGATCATGCAAGAGGATCTTTTATACTCAACAAGAGAGTGCTTTTGTATCTCGTACGAAGCCCGAGATGGAGGCTGAAATTTGTTTGGCTCAATAAGAACCTTTTTGTATCTCGTTTAAAGCCCGAGATGGAGGCGAAAGGGGTGATTGACTCAACGAGGGAGTCTCTTATGTGTCTCGTACAAAGCCCGAGAGAGAGGCTAAACATTGTTTGGCTCAACAAGGGAGTCTTTTGTATCTCGTACGAAGCCCGAGAGCGAGGCTAAACGTTTGCTTCGCTGGGAAGAATCATTGTACAAAGCCCAAGAGGAGGCTATTGTAACTGTTTCAGTTGAGTGACAGATCCAATATGCTGATTTTAAAAGAGAAAATTAGTTCTTATATGAGTAACACTGTACTCAAGGATTTGATTCGAGGATCAGGGTTATTTCCTTTTCTTTGAGGAAACGGGAAATCCAAAGGGTATTGAGACTGTCCGAGTCTACGGGTTTTCTTCCTATTTTTGAAGGGGTCACTTGAGAATGTTTTTGAGACTCAAGGATATTAGACTGTCCAAGTCTAGAGTTTCATCTTTTGTACTATGCTTTGAGAAACAGTAGTAGACTCTTGGAAAAGACTGTTCTATGGCGATGACTAAGTTCTGTTCCTATACCTCTAGGAGGTCGCCGAGACAATTTGTATGAAGCCCAAGAGGAGGCTAGAGACTTTTAAGAAGCCAAGAGGTCCTTGTATGAAGCCCAAGAGGAGGCTATCATTCCCGGAGGAAGAGATCATTATATGAAGCCTAAGAGGAGGCTGTGAATACTTCTAAGAAGCCGACGGGTCCTTGTACTAAGCCCAAGAGGAGGCTAGGATGTTTTTAGGAAGCCTGTGGGTCCTTGTACGATGCCCAAGAGGAGGCCGATGCTTTTAAGAAGCCGATGGGTCCCCAAACCCCGAGAAATTCAAGACATGCCATTCACCGAGAATAGATCAAGCCAGGAAAGTCCGAGAATTTGGAAGAAACTCAAAAGATGCCATTCACGGAGAAAAGATCATCTCTAGGGAATAGAGTTTCTTGACAAGTGTTTTTAATAAGCCTGTGGGTCCCCAAACCCCGAGAAATTCAAGACATGCCATTCACCGAGAATAGATCAAGCCAGGAAAGTCCGAGAATTTGGAAGAAACTCAAGAGATGCCATTCACGGAGAAAAGATCATCTCTAGGAAGTAGAGTTTCTTTGACAACTTCTACGAGTGACAGTCTATGAAAGGGTTCACCGAGAATGCTGCCTTTCATGTCTCCATATTGTTTAACCCCAAGAGGAGGGAAGACTGTGTCTGGTAATCCTATGGGGATCTAGTTTTGACTATTTAAGAGTGATCGAAACGACTTTACCTAGTGCTAGACGTAGTTGCCGGGGAAACTCTAAATATCTATACTATTATTACACAGTTGATATGAGTTTATGAAAGAAGACTTACAGCGAGACAGGCCCACAATACAGTTATATGTATATGAAAGCGGTAAATGAAAGCAATAACCACTTACTCTGTTGTAGAGCTTCCATGCTATTTGGTTAGTTGTTCAACAAAGAAAGATTGAAAACAACAGTATATTTCAAAATCAAAGGAGAAAGTGCTTTGAAAAAAGAAAGATTTGGGGATTACAGCTCAAGGAGAGGCCCAGGGTTTTACCAGTGATTGCACTGTTGAATTTGTACAGAGGGACTTATACAAGTGACTGAGGCCCAAAAAGGTTTTCTATACAAAGGGATGGGTCTTACACTCTCTCAAGAGGCCCAAAAGGTTTAAAGAAAAATAGTGGGGCTTATAACACGAGGGTAGGCCCAGATGACTTTTCGTTAAAAATGGCGATCGCGCCGAGGTTTTCTTTTAACGCAGAGGGACTTATACAATAAGTGAGGCCCAAAATTGTTTTGGTTAAAAGGGGTTTGGGTCTTACACTCTATTAGAGGCCCAAAAGTTTTGAATGGGTCTTATAGCTCAAGGAGAGGCCCAAGGTTTATTTTTTAAAAGGCGACGATCGCGTCGTTTGTTTTTGACGATATCAGGACTTATACAATACACTGAGGCCCAAAAATGATTTGGTCAAAAAAAGGATTGGGTCTTACACTATATTTGAGGCCCAAAATGTTTTGAAAATGATTTATGAGGGTTGAATTAATCCAAAAACCCTAATTTGTTTTCAAAATGTGTTTTAATTGAATAAAAATTCAATTAAAATGGTCAAAATTGTTTAACATATGGAAAACAAATTGTGATCTTGGATTAATGCTTCAAAAATTAAGTATTGACCTACAAAATAATTAGAAGGCATTAAAAGTTGCAAAATCAAGGTGGAAAAAATATTTCAAATGTTAAAAACAATTAAAACATTAATTCTTTGCAAAAATATCAATTATATAAAATAAATAATATTTTTGGGATTTTTTGGGAAAATAAAATATTTCAACATTTTTGTGAATTATTAAAAAAAGAATCAACTCAAACTCATTAAAACTCAGAGAGAAATTAATTTTTGAATCAATTAAACAAAATCACAAAATTCAAATATTTGAATTTTCAAAAAATGGCGCCAAGAACACACCAAGAACACGCGCGTGTTCTGGGTTTGCCCAGATTTGCATTTTCTCTCCAATCTCACTGAATACTTGATTATATCATGCAATCCATATACCAATCAACTCGTTTCAACCTCACGATCATGTCTATGACAATTAATTTCATTTAAATTAAGCATAAAACAAGAAATCAAGAAAAATCCTTAAGAACCCTAATTTCTGCATGAAGGCTAGGATTTTTGATACACGATTCAAACAATGCAATTAATTGAGGGGAAACATTCCATGCATGATTATGAACATATGGCCAAATTATTGTGCAGCAAAAATTGCATGGATCATAGAGTTAGAAGAGCTCATGCTTACCACTTGCAGCTGGTGATCGTGATTTGTGTTGGAGGTGTTACAGATAGGTTCCAATGATCTGGATAGCTTCCCTAGGTGCCATGGAGTGTGTATGAATGCTTGGAATGGATTGAAATGATCTGGAACTTGAGATGGTACCACAACTGCAAATCTGTCAAGAACTTGAGCAATTGGCTGGTGATTTTGTGAAATCTGTGTTCCAGATGTTATGTGAGTGTTTGGATCACTTCTATATGATGTATGTGAGGTGTGTGTGTGTGATTGGTTTGATTGGAAAAGCTCTCAAACTCAAAACCCGATAGTGACTTGCCTTAGAAGGCAAAATTGGAGTGAAAGAAGAGATTTTCAGGAAAGCATCTGTTCGATGGCTTTGGTGTACCCAAACTGATCACAATTGAGCTCTATTTATAGTAGAGAAAGTTTGTTTTGCAAGGAATAGTGAATGGCAACTGCTGAGTAGGTTTGGCCAATGTTGCCAAATGAAAATCCAAGTCTCCTCTAGCCATTGACTAGAGGTTAAGGCACAGGCTGCTGGTCCCCTTGGTCTTGGATAAGCCTTGACTGAATTCAGTTGCTAAGAGCTCAGTTCATGCCACCTTGATGCTTCCATTGAATGCTCTAATCCAAAATTGGAGTCTTGTCCCTATTTTGGCAATTCTAGGTTCAACATGCTATTTCTTGTTCCAAAGACTTTGGAGGCTTGGCTCAGTGATTGTCCCCTTTAGATTCAATCCTCAGAGGTGTCCAAGTGGATAGGAGCATTTGGATTTGGCTGATTTTGGCAAATCGACCAAAAGTGCAAAAATCTGCCTTGCCTTGGCAGATTTCAGCAAGGCAACTTGCCAATGTCATATCTCATGGCCCAAATTGAATTTGGTAATGTTCTTGGCCATTTTGGAAAGCCCTTACATGATACAACAACTGTTTGAACATGTTTGGTTTTGATCTCTTTTGAATCCAAGTGAAAAATCCCCCTACATTTGGAAAAAAGTAAAGGCAGATTCTGACTTAGTGAAAATTTCACTAAGTGTTGGAACAAAGTGACTTTTCTTGATTTTGATCACTCCATAACTCAAAATCCATGAGGAATTTGGAAATAAGTTAGTATGAAGCTTTTGTAGAGGGCAATGTGATATACAAATCAAGCTTTGAATGGGGAACAATGGCCTTGTGGTTTAGGAGTTATGGTCCTCCAAAGTTGGCACGTTAGTGTCACTTTTTCCATAACTTAGAAATTTTTCTAAGTTTTTATGGTTACCCCTTTTACAAGTTATCCCACTCTCTTTGATTTTTCTTGATGAATGATGATTCAAATCATACATTAACATCATTTTAAGGTTATAAATCCATTTTGGTGAAAAATCTTAAAAAGTCAAAGTTGACTTTTGTGCACAGTTGACTTTTTATCAGATGAATTCCAAACTGTGCAATTCTTCAGGAAATCATGTCCTTGACCTAAATTAAACTTGATGGACATGTTCCATGGGTGTCATAGGGTATACTGAATCATGTCTTAGGGTTTGGGAGCATGTCCTGGTCAAAAGTCAAAACTACAGTTGACTTTCCTCGCGAAACCCTAATTGTGGTGCAGATGAAATTGAGAGTTGTTGCTCAAGCTTCTTGGATTAATCCATTGTTCCAAATGGATCAATATAATATATTAGAGACCCTTAAATCATGCCTTGAGGTCTTGGTTCATGATTTGTCCCAAAAGTCAAATTAGGGGTGAATTAGGTCAAGAAACCCTAATTCCTGATTTTTTTAGTGAATGCATCCCCTGAGGCAAAATTGACTTGATGATTGGGTCCATGAGGCTCCATGGAGTATATTAGGTTATGTTTTGGATCTTTGGCTTATGCCCAGATGAAATTTTTCATCTGGAGGCCCTGGTCGACCAAAACCCTAATTTGGTGACACTGGCGATCTTGAGGCTTGATCCACCTAGAAGGGAGCATCCTTGTGCTTAATCCTTGAAGTGGGAGTCCTCTTGATCCATTGTGAATGTTTGAGAGGTTTAGACAAGTTGAGGATCATGTCATTCCTTGATTGATCCTTTGTCTAAGAACTCTGAGAGGGCTTGAAACCCTAATTCTGATTGTAGTAAATGCTCAACAACCCTTGAGGCATTTGATGAGGCATGATGGTTCACCAATATTGTGATGATGATTTGCACAATGATGGGAAATCTTAGTGGTCAAAATTTGGGGTATGACAAGTACGCCCAGTGATTTCACCGAGATGGTGGGCATGGGGGTTCATCTTGAGGAAGCCGTCCGAGAAGGACGTTTGGTTAAAGACGCTGGATCATCAAGTAGTACAAAACGATATGGTAGTGCTCTCCCTAAGAAAAAAGAGCAGGATATTGAGAATATCTCTCTTGGGAAGCAAAGGCGACATTACCAACCAGTAGCAGCTGTAACTCCTGCTATTAACCCGGCGCCTGTTCCTACGTATCAACCTCAGGTTGCGCCGAGCCAACCTAATCAACAACAATATCAGCAAAAGACACAACAACCTCTTCAGCAGACTCGTCCTCCATACAACAACAATCGTGCAACACGACCATCAGGGTTTGACCCTATACCCATGTTGTATGCAGAACTGCTTCCATTATTACTGGTCAAGGGGCACGTCCAAACCAAGTCTCCTCTTACAGTACCGGAAACTGTGTCAGTTTCATATCTGATGTGCAAAAGCTTGTTAGGAGCGGGGTCTTATCTTTCAAAGATACGAATCCTAATGTTCTCACAAACCCGCTGCCTCAACATGAAAAAGCTGCAGTGAACTTAATAGAAGGAGAGTCTAACGACAGCTATCAAATTCATGATGTACTCTTGTTAAGGGCCAACTTGGTCAAGATGCATTGTAGTCAGAGCGGATATGGCCATGTGCCACCTCATAATTATCACCAGTGTGATATCTGCTCTAAAAACAATCAAGGATGTTCTGTGGTGCAATCAGCTCTACAAGAACAATTGGATCTCGGGTGGATCCAAGAGCATCGATTTCGTGGAGTCAACATGACCTATACAAATTCCAACATCATTCAGAACCACAACATCCGTGCAATGAATGTTAACTTGGTGGCGATGCACTCAAGGCAATGCCAATACCATAATCTACCGCAGCACGATTATAATTCCTGTCTGATTTGCTCGATAAACAAACAAGGATGCTCTTTCATACAAGAGGCCCTCCAGCGTCAGATGGATCTTGGGTGGATCCAGGACCACCATGATAGAAATCCTTATCAGATCAACATGATTCAAATCTTTGATATTCGTCTGATGAATACCAGCTTGGTGGAGTTGCACGCCAAGCAGGTTCAACTTGGTTTTCTCACTTCTCACGATTATCTGAACTGTAAAGTATGCAGTGAAAGTAACAAAGGGTGCGCTCTCATTCAAAGAACTTTACAACACTTGTTAAACCACTGGTGGCTTCCGATCTATCTGGAGGAAGACACGCGACAAATCAGTGTGCTTAATGGAAACCCTACTCGGCGTCAAAATCAGGATGTCTGATCTATGGAAACAAACCTGGTAAGGTTGCACTGCATTCAAAGTGGGCGTGGCCAGGTGCCACCACACAACTACGAACGCTGTAGAGTCTACTCGGAGAGTAACCAAGGATGTTACCTCGTGCGAGCAGCCCTTCAAGGTCAGTTGGACCGCAAAGAGATTCACCCATACCCAGCTTTGAGGTCCGTTGACTGGACGCTGGACTACTTAGCTGATAAAACCAGAGACGTTGTCATAATCTCTGATCATCAACAGAACAAGGATGTTTGTACCATCATCCCTCTACTGGATGAATTAAAGGTTCTTAGCCAGGAACTGATTAAAGTTACTTACGACAGTCAGAAAAATCAGAAGGCTCCTGTAGTTATTTATCTACTGGGACCGTTACCGTATGAAACAGCTAAGGCGATCCCTTACAAATACGGTGCAACAATAATTGAGAATGGAAAGGAAATTCCATTACCCTCCGTCGTGAATATTGTAGACATCAGTCGAGTAACACGGAGCGGTCGAATCTTCAACTGAGGAGTTGGAGAACCTAATAAAGAAAAGAAACTTCCGACAGAAGCTCATGATCCACCAGTCGGTCAATCCAGTAATCCCGACCTTTCAAAGAACAATGATGAGATGGTGAAGCTCATCCAAAGGAGTGAGTACAACATTGTTGATCAGCTATTACAAACTCCTTCAAAGATCTCAGTGCTATCACTTTTACTCAGTTCTGAAGCCCACAAAGAGGCTCTACAGAAAGTCTTAGAGCAGGTCTTTGTGGAACAGGATGTGTCAATACGACAGTTCGATAACATCATCTCTAACATCACTTCCTGCAACAACTTAGGATTCAGTGATGAGGATTTTCCAGAGGGGGGCAAAAGTCACAACATGGCGCTCAATATCACAGTTAACTGCCAGGACGATGCTTTAGCCAGCGTACTGGTAGACACAGGATCGGCCATCAACGTTATGCCGAAGTCCACTTTAATGTGACTATCATTCAAAGGATCCCCGATGAGGGGCAGTGAGGTCATCGTCAAAGCCTTTGATGGATCTCGGAAAGCAGTTATTGGCGAAGTCGACCTTCCCATAACTATCGGTCCTCACACTTTCCTAATCACTTTCCAGGTCATGGACATCCGGGCAGCAAACAGTTGTTTATTAGGAAGACCTTGGATACACCAGGCTGGGGCAGTCACTTCGACACTGCACCAGAAACTGAAGTTCGTCAAGAACGATCAACTCGTCACGGTCTGTGGAGAACAAGCCTTGATCGTGAGTAACCTTTCGCTATCCACTTATGTAGAACTCGAGGAGGTTGTTGGGACTCAGTTCCAAGCACTTTCGATGAGCAATGAGAATCAATCAGAGAAAGGAACATCGATTTCCTCGTACAGAGATGCTCTCGAAGTGATCGAGAATAACAATGCAAAAGGATGGGGACAACTTGTCATTCCTACCAATAATAAAACAAAGAAGGGTCTTGGTTTTTCTGCAACCTGTACCCAGACAGTTGCTAATGATGAAAGTCTTCATCCCATTCAGGACTTCTTCCATAGTGAAGGTTTCCTTCACCCAGTGCCTCAAATAGTCCATACTATCAACGAGGAGGATCCCTCCGATACGGATGAGGAATGGAAGTCCTATCTCAACGAGGACGATTATATGTCTCAAGAAGAGGTGCCTACGCCATTTTGCTATCCCGCACAGAGTCTGAGTTTTATACCGAGGTTAGACGTTGAAATGATATACGGAGATTGTGATCTAGAAGGATGTCGTGCTCCACCAAACTCATTAGAGGAGGAAACTCTGATGAAAGACAACTTTGACCATGACTATTATGGCCCAATGGATGGCCTGCCTATCTGGCAACCGTACCCAGGAGACTTGGGGCAAGAAAATCATCCGAATAATGAAAATCAGCTGAGCATCATTGAATAGAATACCTGTGTCCCCACCATGTCATGGGATCAACACTCAGGTCATTCAGAACCTATCCAATACGACGATGAAATTGCAAAGCTTGCCGGACTAGAATTCATCAACTATGCTTTTCCTGAGGTCAACGTCATCGAGAGAGATGACCCCTCAAGTTCTAAAGAAGTGTGGGACACCTTAGGATAAGCAAGTGGAAAATACAACTATATGGTCAAGTACACCGCTCCTGAAAGCTCTCGTATAAGGCTCGAAGACATCTAGCCAACTGAATGGGGAGATTTTCCTGAGAGAACAAATACTATGCAAAATACAACAGAGGAATCCTCCTACGACAACTCTGCCTGGGAGACAGATTCCAATGATCCTGCTCCGCTAGAAATCAGCGTTATTTCTGAAGACAAACCAAGGAAGGTACCAGACTTTGTGATTCACCGAGGAGTTCGCCGCCAATGGGTCGCAGTCGATGTTTCGAAGATCGTTCATAAATCTAAGTAATTGTCGTCTTTACTTTAACCTTTCACCCTGCCCAGGTGAAACAGATGTTTTGATAGGGCTCGCTTTCTATAAATTTCCCTCTTCGCTTCGCCCAAAGCGACAAAGTTTTGTTTTATAGGGCTGTAGTTTCAAGAATTGACTTGTTCATAAATAAAATAATGTCGTTCTGTAATTTCCGCATTAATTGTTGTTTTCTCTTTTTGCTTTTCTCAGAAAATGGTAATCCTAAAAAACAAATAATAATAAATCAAGCAGTTTTTAAAAAAAAAAATACACTGCACAAACTTTTGCATTCTCTCTATCCCTTCTAAACACAAATTATCACGTCATGCAGATTGCTTGTTTTAAACCCCATTGAAACATACGATCTGATGCCTTCTCCCAACTTTGAATTCCCGGTATTTGGGGCTGAAGAAGAAGTCGACGAAGAAATTCCAGAAGGGATCTACCGATTACTCCAACAAGAGGAAAGGTCCATTGAACATCACAAAGAGCCGTTGGAAACGATCAACGTGGGTTCAGAAAAAGAGAGAAAAGAAATCAGGATTGGGGCACTGCTCAGTCCAACTGCCAAAGAGAGTTTGACAAAGCTTCTCAAAGAATTCCCCGATGTATTCGCTTGGTCCTACCAGGACATGCCAGGGTTGGATACCAACATCGTGGAACATCACTTACCGTTGAGATCGGAATGTCCGCCAGTAAAACAAAGGTTGAGACGTACTCACCCGGACATGGCCATCAAAATCAAAGAGGAAGTCCAGAAACAGATTGACGCGGGTTTCCTCGCCATATCAGAATATCCTCAATGGTTAGCCAACATAGTACCAGTTCTGAAAAAGGACGGAAAGGTCAGAATGTGTGTCGATTACAGATATCTAAACAAGGCTAGTCCAAAGATGACTTTCCTTTACCACACATTGACATGCTGGTAGACAGTTCAACAAAGTTCAAAGTTTTCTCCTTCATGGATGGATTCTCGGGCTATAACCAGATCAAAATGGTGCCGAAAGACATGGAGAAAACTTCGTTCATTACCCCATGGGGTACCTTTTGTTACAAGGTATTGTCGTTCGGTTTGAAGAACGCCGGGGCAACCTATCAAAGGGCCATGAATACTCTGTTTCATGACATGATACACAAGGAAATCGAGGTATATGTCGATGATATGATTGTCAAATCTAGAACAGCAGAGAAGCATGTGACTCACCTGTCAAAATTATTCGAACGGTTCAGAAAGTACAAACTCTGCTTGAATCCCAACAAGTGCACCTTTGGTGTCCGTTTAGGGAAACTTTTAGGGTTCATCGTCACCCAGAAAGGAATTGAGGTTGATCCTGACAAGGTCAAGGCCATTCAAGAAATGCCTTCTCCGAAAACTGAAAAACAAGTCAGAGGATTCCTGGGACGTTTGAACTACATCTCCAGATTCATATTCCTCATGACCGCGACGTGTGTGCCGATCTTCAAATTACTTAAAAAAACCAGGACTGCGTTTGGACAGAGGACTATCGAACTGCCTTCGACAGTATCAAGGAATACCTGTTGAACCCGCCAATTCTATCACCTCCAGTGGAGGGAAGACCACTGATTATCTACCTAACAGTCTTGGAAGGCTCAATGAGTTGTGTACTTGGCCAACAAGACGAAACCAAAAGGAAAGAGTCTGCCATCTACTATTTGAGCAAGAAATTCACCGACTGTGAGACTCGGTACACCATGCTTGAGAAAACTTGCTGTGCTTTGGCTTGGGCAGCCAAACGTCTTCGTCAGTACATGATTCGTCACACTACTTGGTTAATCTCGGAAATGCATCCAATCAAGTACGTCTTTGAAAAGCCTGCTCTCACGGGAAGGATTGCCCGTTGGCAGATGTTGTTATCAGAATACGACATCGAATACCACGCTCAAAAAGCCGTTAAAGGGAGTATTTTAGCCGATCATTTGGCTCATCAACCGATTGACGATCAAGAATCAATCAGGTTTGACTTCCCAGACGAAGATGTCATGTATCTAAAAATGAAAGATTGCGATGAACCACTACCCAGTGAAGGGCCAGAACCAAGTTCCCAATGGGGACTAATCTTTGACGGAGCCGTCAATCATTATGGAAACGGAATTGGGCCAATCATCATAACACCTCAGGGTACCCATATTCCTTTCACCGCCAGACTTACATTCAAGTGTGAAAACAACGAGGCCAAATACGAAGCTTGTATCACGGGTCTCGAAGAAGCGACTGACTTAAGGATCAAGAACTTGGATGTATATGGCGACTCAGCCCTGGTTATCAATCAGATCAAAGGAGATTGGAACACGTACCAATCAGGACTGATTCCTTACAAGGATTATGTAAGAATGTTGTTACCTTTCTTCAACAGAATCGAGTTTCATCACATCCCTCGTGATGAGAATCACATGGCTGATGCATTAGCCACCCTCTCTTCCATGATTAGTGTAGGTCAATGAACCGACCTACCTAAGATCGACATAATGCGACTTAAACGGCCCGCTTACATCTTCACGATTGAAGCAGTCATAGACGACAAACCTTGGTATCACGATGTCAAATGCTTCCTTAAAAAACAAGAGTACCCACCTGGGGAACTAAGGAAGGACAGTAAAACCCTCAGAAGATTGGCAGGAAACTTCTTCCTGAGCGGTGATACACTTTATAAGAGAAACTTTGACATGGTCTTGCTCCGATGTGTAGACAGACCAGAAGCAGACATGCTGATAAAAGAGAATCATGAAGGATCCTTTGGCACTCATACCAACGGACACGCAATGGCAAGAAAAATTCTGAGAGCAGGGTACTACTGGTTGACCATGGAATCCGGCTGCTACAAGTACATGAGGAAAAATCACAAGTGTCAGATATACTCCGACAAAATCCATGTACCGCCAACGCATCTCAAAGTTCTCTCTTCCCCATGGCCTTTTCCAATACGGGGAATCGACATGATTGGCATGATTGAACCCAAGGCTTCGAGCGGACATCGGTTCATCTTGGTAGCCATTGACTATTTCACCAAGTGGGTCAAAGCAGTGTCATACGCTAATGTAACCCGACAAGTGGTGGTCCGATTTATCAAAAACAATATCATCTGACATTATGGTGTTCTGAGCCAGATCATTACGGGTAATGGATCTAACTTGAATAATAAGATGATGAAAGAGTTGTGCGCTGACTTCAAGATCGAACACCATAACTCATCTCCCTACCAACCCAAGATGAATGGAGCGGTAGAAGTGGTTAACAATAACATCAAGAAGATTGTTCAAAATATGGTCGTAACTTACAAAGACTGGCATGAAATGCTACCCTTTGCTCTTCACGGTTATCACACATCTGTCCGCACTTCAACAGGGGCAACCCCTTTCTCTCTAGTATATGGCATGGAGGCAGTGCTCCCCATAGAAGTAGAGATCCCATCAATTCGGGTATTGATGGAAGCTAAGCTAACAGAAGTTGAATGGTGTCAAAGTCGACACGACGAACTGAATTTGATCGAAGAAAAGAGAATAACGACACTATGCCACGGTCAGTTGTATCAGCAAAGAATGAAGAAGGCGTTCGACAAAAAGGTTCGACCTCCCGTCTTCAGGAAAGAAGACCTTGTGCTCAAGAAGATACAATCATTTTTCACTGATTCTCGGGGCAAGTGGACTCCGAATTATGACGGCCCCTATGTGGTCCAGGGGACGGTCCAGGCAAAATTTATAGACATAATCAAAAATCATCTCGGTGGATTGAAAACTCGAAAGGGCGGTCCAGGCAAAATTTATACACATAATCAAAAATCATCCCGGTGGATTGGAAATCTCAAAGTACAATCCAAGAAAAAGTTAGGGATAATGGCAAGTAACTATGTTCAACAGGGGCAAGTCCCTCAGCAGCAGTCATGTCATCCGTCAAGAAAACTCCAGTCAGGGTCATCTTCGACAGAAGCTCAGGATGCCCAGAATTCAAAGTTGGTAGAAGGATAGTGGTCGTTATGTTTCAATATAGCCCTTTTCCCTTAAATTACCATTTTCAAACTTTATAAATACTCTATGGAATCACGCGCTTGGCTGATTTCCATCCTATCAATAAAATTTGAGCCCTTGTGCTTTTGTTTGCAATTCTTATTTGTTTTAGCTTTACAGAACGAAGTTTTTAACATGATTAACGATTCTTGAAAATAAAACAAAAATGAATTTACTTCTTAAACTTTTTCTGCTTTTAAAATAAAGATGGCAATTCTTTTGACTGTTGAACATTGAAAGAACATCAATTGCTTCTCCATAAGTAAGCAAGCTTCAAAGTGCAGAATCAAAGTACTCCTTCTAAACCAGTACGCCTGAACGAAGGATCAACTGTGTCAGATACGAATATTCCATCCGACATCACCGGGAGAGTTCTTATCTCCTAAGCTCGACCAACAGTATTCCCCGCAGGGACTATCTCTCCTAAGCAAGGCAGAATTGCTATCGTGAACCATTGATACTTTTCATCCCCCACAGTGGCCGAGTATCCAGTCGTGTTCATCCGTCAGTTTGTATGTCGTGTCAGTTTTGTCAGCATATACATACATACATACATCATGCATTATTATTTTACATGCATATTCATATCACATCACTATCACTCTAGTCGGTCTTGTCCCGTCGTGATAACCGTCCTCTCAATCGAGTTGTCAGTTCTTTCCTCGTCAGGAAATGGTGGGGCTGAAAAATCTCTCCTCCAGTTTATTTCTGGATTAGAATTGGCCCTTGACCACATTGATAACTTGAAACTCTGAAGAACCAGAGAACCTTCGACAAACATCACTCTTCGCCAGTGAAGATGATATCTCCACTTTCCCGGATTAAGGAAATCCCTAGAGAAAGCCTTATAATCAGAAATTCGATAATACGACAGTTTTTCTCCAAAAAATCCGCTGACGAAAAGGTCATCAGCACCTCAAAATTGGGATACATTGTATGGCATTTCTCCGAGAAGATCTCGAAGAAAATTATGATGTAATATCCCCAAGCCGGAAGCAGTCTCTCAAGAGACTCGTTTTCCCCAGTAGAGTCGAAAAATGGCGTCTCCAAACAGAGAAGTTTGTATACCTCTACAACTCAGAAAATGGGTTCCCCAACAAGTCTAACATAAAAACTTTTTCTACTCAAATGGCATCTCCCCAGGAAAATTCGGCGAGAAGTTTGAGGAAAATCGCTACACATACCGTCCCTTGTCGATAAAGTTTATTGACAAAAGAAACTGAGACCAGTTCCTTGGTAGGAAACCAGGATCGAAGGGAAGTTTACATCAGAAACTTAGACCAATTCCTTGGTAGGAAACCAGGATCGAGGGGAAGTTTACATCAGAAACTTATACCAGTTCCTTGGTAGGAAACCATGATCGAGGGGAAGTTTACATTAGAAACTTAGACCAGTTCTTTGGTAGGAAACCAGGATCGAGGGGAAGTTTATTTAAGAAAACTGAGACCAGTTCCTTGGCTGAAGACCAGGATCGAGGGGAAGTTTTTACCTTTCTAAGCATCATTGCTTAGCAAAAGAAGAAGGATGTGTGAACTACCGTTCATAACCACCATCAAAATTTCGGGTATTCCGATATTTAATCCTCTTGCACCCCGAATGCCCGAATACCTTCGCCATTCACACCTTCGGGTCCAAGAAGATTACATAGGGGCATTTGTCATACCCCAAATTTTGACCACTAAGATTCCCATCATTGTGCAAATCATCATCATAATATGGATGAACTTTCATACTCATTAGTCTCCCCAAAGATGGGTGAACATTCATTACAATCAAGAGTTAGGGTTTCAAGCCCTCTCAGAGCACTTAGACAAGGGATCAATAAAGGATTGACATGATCATCAAGAATTAAGCACAAGAGTGCAACATTTCAAGTGGATCAAGCCTCAAGTTCATCTAATACAAAGTCAACTGACGCAGAAAGTCAAAGTTTGACTTTTGGTCAACTTTGAGTTTCACAAGCCATTACTCAAGAAAATATGATGGATGATTTAATTTGATCAGATTTAAATCAAGAAATCATGCAAAATTGCAAAATTGATCAAAATTGAAGGAAACTTAGAAAATTTTTCTAAGTTAAAATCATGCTCAAGTGCGCAACTTTTCAAGGTTGTAACTATTGGTCCAAGCATCCATTGATTTTGCTTAAAGGCTACTTTTAAAGAGGGTATTTGATACTTCAACATTGTAGAAGGAATCAACTCAAAATATCATAAAGATTGAAAGATATAAGTGATCAAAGTTGGGAATTCTTAATGTCAAATGTTCCGACATTTCATAGGACATCATTAATATTTTTCCAGCAAGAATGTCCCAAATTCAAGGATGTTTTTCTCCATGATTCAAGTTGATTCAAGCCAAACCTTGAACATCAAAGTTGAAGTACGTAATCTCACCTTTCCAGAAAGTCCTAGAAAGCTCATTTATCATTCTCGAGCAGAAAGTTATGGTCTCTGCAAAAGGCATTGATAAAACAGAATTTTCACGACAGCTTTTAGGACAGATTTGATCACACAAGTTCAAGGTCATTTTTGACAACTTTATAAGTCTTATTTTCACAAACCTTGAACATCAAAGTTGAAGTACGTTATCTCAGATTTCCAGAAAGTTGTAGAACGTCCATTTATCATACTCGAGCAGGAAGTTATGGACTTTACAGTAAGGCTTGTTGCAGCTGTTTTTTAGGACATATTTTGTGCACTTTTTCTTGTGCCACACAATTTTCAAGCTTTGTCACCATGCAGGACAAGCATCAAAGGTGCAATTCACTTCAACTCAAAATATCATAGTGGATTAAAAGATATAAGTGATTAGAGTTTGGGATTGTTAATGTTCAAAGTTGTCAAATGTTTCAACATTTCATAGGACATCATTAATATTTTTCCAGCAAGAATGTCCCAACTTCAAGGATGTTTTTCAACATGATCCAATTTGAACCAAGTCTAGGGTCGAACATCAAATTTGAAGTATGTCATCTCAGCTTTCCATAAAGTCCTGGAACAGCCATTTATCATTCTTGAGCAAGAAGTTATGGATTTTACAACAAGGCTTGCTGCAGCTGATTTTTAAGACAGGTTTTAGGACAGATTTGCACATTTCTTGTGCCACACGAATTTTTAAGCCTTGTCATCATTTTGGATACATCTAAGGATCAAATCCAAGGGGGATGATCTGATCTCCAAGCCTCCAAAGTCCTTGGAACCAAAAGTAGCATGCCAAACCTAAAAAACCCTAAAAGAGGGACAAGACTCCAATTTTGGTTTGGAGTATTTAATGGATGCTTGAGGTTGCATGGACTGAGCTTCCTCTAACTGAATTCAGTCAAGATTCATCCAACAACAAGGGGACCAGCATCCTGTGCCCTAACCTCTAGTCAATGGCTAGAGGAGACTTGCATTCTCATTGGACAACATTTTCCAAACCTCTGCTGCAGTTGCCATTCACTATTACTTGCAAAACAAACTTGCTCTACTATAAATAGAGCTCATTTTTGCTCAGTTTGAGTACACCAAAGCCATCAAACAGATGCTTTCCTCAAAATCACTTCTTTCACTCCAAAATGCCTTCTTTAGCAAGGTAATTATGAGTTTTTGAGTTAGAGAGCATTTTCATCACAACTCATGATCTAAACACATCCAATATGTCATATCTAAGCTGTCCAAACTCTCACAAGTGACCTATAACACCAAAATCACAAAGTCACCTCTCAAAACCTCAAAATTGGACTTTTTTGCATTTTTCAAGCCATGTCTTGATTCAGTCACTTTCGAAACCAGATAAAGCCTCAAACACACTCCAAATATCATCCTTGAATTGTCCCAAATGGTCCCCCATTTGGAGCACCATTTGAGAGAGTTGGCATTTTGGCCACTTTTGCCCATTTTGCAAGAAAGAGCTCAAACTTGCTCCAGAGGTTTCCAGCTGATTCCAACCATCCTAAAAGGTTCTAAGAAGTCATTTGAGGGTGTCCAAAGCATCAAATCATTTTTGGAACAAAGCATTTGGTAGGTTGCACAAAATCTCCAAAAAAGAGGTAAGCTTCACAACTTGATTTCTTTGAATCATGCTTTCCTTTGATGTCCACATACATGCATCATATTGAACAATTCTTGAAGCAAAAATGTAGTCCTTAATGTGTATGTTGTGATCCTCATACTGTTTGCACTTTAACATGTTTATATGGGGAGTTTATGTTATTTTAAAATCAACATGCAGTTCTGGTTTTTTGCTTCGTGCATTCTATACATTAAGTTTTAGTATGTATGAGTGATACCATTGGATTCCTTGCGAAAAATCGATCAAAATAGGTTCTTACGGATTTTAATTTCGTTAAAAATTGAGAGAGTTATGCGTGTTGGAAGTTTGACGAGAAAATACGTTGAAAACTATACATGCAGTTCTGGTTTTTTGCATTGTGTGTTGTGTACATTAAGTTTCAGTATGTATGAGTGATACCGTTAGATTCCTTGTGAAAAATCGGTCAAGATAGGTTCTTACAGATTTTAATTTCGTTAAAAATTGAGAGAGTTATGAGTGTTGGAAGTTTGATAAAAAAGATGTTGAAAACTAAACGAGATGTCGAAGACGATGTTGTGACATCTTTCCTGTTTTTCTTATTTTATTTTCAGAACTCAACCAATTCTTTTACATAGCAAAAATCATCATTTTCCAATTTTGTTTTACACACTTCTTATTCATACTCCATAATATTTTAATCCACAAAAAATCACAAAAAAATATTATTATTTGATATATTTTTAATATATTCAAAAATATTGTTTTAAATTGTTTTAAATGCTTTTAAAATGATTTCTTTTTCTTGATTTTTAAAACCAAAATGATTTTAAATATTCATGTGGATAAAATACTTTTTCATAAACCTTAATCATTGTTTATAACATGATTAATGATTTTATTTGATATTTTTATCATTTTTTACTTGATTTTTCTTTGAAAAATGCCTTTAAAAAATGAAATTGGGGTTTCTTTGATTTTCACCCTAACAAATCTTTTCCAAATACTTTTGGGCCTCTAATAGAGTGTAAGACCCAACCCTTTTTTTGAAACCAAAATAATTTTGGGCCTCAGTCATTGTATAAGACCCACGATGTTTTCAAAGATCTTGGCGCAATCGTCTTTTCAAAAATAATCAATTGGGCCTCTCCTTGAGCTGTAAGCCCCATCACTTGTACAAAAACCTTACGGGCCTCTAATAGAGTGTAAGACCCAATCCCCTTTTAACCAAAACAATTTTGGGCCTCAGATATTGTATAAGTCCCTCTGTGTTAAAAGAAGAAAAACCTCAGCATGATCGCCAGTTCAAAATAAAAAAATGGGCCTCTCCTTGAGCTGTAAGCCCCACCACTTGTATAAAAATAAACCTTTAGGCCTCTTGAGAGAGTATAAGACCCATCCCTTTGTACAGAAAACCTTTTTGGGCCTCAGTCACTTGTATAAGTCCCTGTACAAATTCAAAACCACAGTGCAATCACTGATAAAACCTTGGGCCTCTCCTTGAGCTGTAAGCCCCAACAATCTTTTCAAAGCACTTTCTCCTTTAATTTTGAATATAATATTGTTATCAAAGCTTTCTTTGTTCAACAACTAACAAAACATCATAGAAGCTCTACAACCGAGTAAGTGTTTACCCGCTTTCTTTATCTGCTTTCATATATATATATATATATAACTGTATTGTGGGGCTGCTCACTGTAAGTCTTCTTTCACAAACTTTTATATACTCGTCATATATCCACTGTGTAATACTAGTATAGTTATTTAGATTTTTCCCCGGCAACTACGTCTAGCACTAGGTAAAGCCCTGTTGGTCACTCTTAAATACAAACAAAACTAGATCCCCATAGGATTACCAGACACACTCTTCCCTCCTCTTGGGGTTAAACAATATGGAGACGTGAAAGACAACATTCTCAGTGAACCCTTTCTCAGACTGTCACCCTTAAACATTGTCAAAGAAACTCTACTCCCTATAGATGATCTTTTCTCTGTGAATGGCATCTCTTGAGTTTCTTCCAAATTCTCGGACTTTCCTGGCTTGATCTATTCTCGGTGAATGGCATGTCTTGAACTTCTCGGGGTTTAGGGACCCACTGGCTTCTTAAAAGCATCCCCGCCTCCTCTTGGGCGTTGTACAAGGACCCTTCGGCTTCTTAAAAGCTTTCATGACTTCACTTGGGCTTAGTACAAGGACCCAGAGACCTCTACAGGTATAGGAACATGACCTAGTCTTCAATTTGCTAGAGTTGTCTTTCTGAGTCAAGTTTCAGACCAGTTAATGGGTTGACCTTCATCCCTTAACATACCAGCCTTCTCTTGGGCATCGTACAAAGATCATTCACTTATCCAAGAATCGATTTCTCAAAACCCAGTTGACTTGGACAGTCTCAATTCCCTTTGGAATTCCTATTTCCTTAAAGAACAGGAAATAATCCTGATCCTCTAATCAGTACCAAAGCACAACAATACCTTTAATCGTTCCCTTCATAAGAACTGATTTTCTCTTTTATCCAGTATACTAGACCTATCACTCAACTGAAACAGTTACCATCACCAATAGCCTCCTCTTGGGCTTTGTACAATGATTCTACCCACACTCTCTTGTTGAGTATAAAAGACTCTCTTGTTGAGTCAAACACCTTTAGCCTCCATCTCGGGCTTCGTACGAGATACTAAAACACTCTCTTGTTGAGTATAAAAGACTCTCTTGTTGAGTCAAACACTTTTAGCCTCCATCTCGGGCTTCATACGAGATACTAAAACACTCTCTTGTTGAGTATAAAAGACTCTCTTGTTGAGTCAAAGCCTTTAAGCCTCCATCTTGGGCTTCATACGAGATACAAAATCACTCTCTTGTTGAGTATAAAAGACTCTCTTGTTGAGTCAAAGCCTTTTAGCCTCCATCTCGGGCTTTGTACGGGATACAAATCACTCTCTTGTTGAGTATAAAAGACTCTCTTGTTGAGTCAAACTTTCAGCCTCCATCTCGGGCTTCGTACGAGATACAAAAACACTCTCTTGTTGAGTATAAAAGACTCTCTTGTTGAGTCAAACCTTTAGCCTCCATCTCAGGCTTTGTACGGGATACAAATCACTCTCTTGTTGAGTATAAAAGACTCTCTTGTTGAGTCAAACCTTCAGCCTCTATCTCGGGCTTCGTACGAGATACAAAAACACTCTCTTGTTGAGTATAAAAGATTCTCTTGTTGAGTCAAACTTTTAGCCTCCATCTCGGGCTTTGTACGGGATACAAATCACTCTCTTGTTGAGTATAAAAGACTCTCTTGTTGAGTCACACCTTTTAGCCTCCATCTCGGGCTTCGTACGAGATACAAAAACACACTCTTGTTGAGTATAAAAGACTTTCTTGTTGAGTCAATCCACCTTTTAGCCTCTCTCTCGGGATTCCTACGAGATACATAAAAGCACTCTCTTGTTGAGTCAACCCTTTTAGCCTCTGTCTTAGGCTTCGTATGAGACACATAAAAACACCCTCTTGTTGGGTCAATAGCCTCCTCTTAGGCTTCGTATAAGAAAACCCCGGTCGAGTCAATCAACCTTTTAGCATCAAAATCTGTGCCTTTCTCACAGTATACAAACATTAACAACTCATTTTACTTCATCTAATTGCTGTAAGCGGCAAGCCTATGGATTATTTACATCCACGCCACTGTCCCTCTTTTAGCATGAAAAATTCCTAAGGAAAGATAGCATTGCTCTAAACTGAGTTAAAGTCTTCTCCTTCAGGTTAAAAATAAAGGAAATTATGGCATTGCTGGATTCACATATCCCAGTTAAAGTAATTCTCCTTTATAACCAGTCACGCAACAGTTGTGACAAACAGACCAAATACCCCTCTTTAAGAGATGACAAAGTAAAAACCCTTTAGCTTCACATCATGGGCTTTGAACAAGATACAAATCACCTTCAGCTTCACATCTTGGGCTTTGAACAAGATATAAACTCCATTTAGCTTCACGTCTTGGGCTTTGAACAAGACACCAAAACACCTTTTTCCTCCCATAGAATAGGAGGAACTACGATCGCTCTGATTTACCTGTTTCGTTAAACGGGAATACGTAGGCATAAGATTGCAAATGAATCTTAGCAAGCACACTAATTAAAAACATCAAATCCAGTACCTATCCAAAATCCCCATAAATAGTTCCGTCATTTCATTCTTAACAAAATAAGCAGAGAGAGGCCCGCAATCTAAACCGCATCTGTAAACCAACAGTCATCTGTTTAAACTCAGTATGCAAGCAGGGTTAATTGGAGACATCTATTTACCTTCCTTAGTCAGCTTAATAGGATAAAAAATGAATCGACCTGTAGTACCCTAGACCGACAATGCTTAAGAACCACGTCCAAAATCGCTCACTACACAATCCCCTTCTACCTTGAATGTCTGAATGTCATTTTCTTTCATACTTTTAGGTCTAAGTTGGTTGAATTGGGGAAGCTATAAAACCCCAAAAAAATTTCTTCTTTTCTTTAACTTTTATGGCTTATGATTCATCTCATTCGCATCTTCATTTAAACATAGCATTGGCTCTAGACATGGGATCAAGGTATCTATTCTGGTCCCCAAGAGGAGGAGATAGTTTTCAAAGCAATGAGCAAGAAGATGTACTTAATCTTATGGTATTCTCAAGCTTCAAGGGTCTCTTATTCATCAGGGCATTCTCAACAATCTCACACAATCATCTGGATTAGGGTTTTCAAGCATTGATCACATTCTCCTATCTTTTGTGCCTGAATTAGGGTTTTGGTCAAAGGGCACCTGTGGCTATCTTCTTGAGCAAGGCAAGGTTTCATTGATCAACATACATCACAAGAAATTCATATGTGCCTCAGGGTCTTTCACAAGTCATTGCATAGGCTTCAGTCAATGGAAAGAGGATTAGGGTTTCATTTGATCAAGAAAGTCAACTGTGGCCTCACAAAGTCAAAATCTTGATTTTTTGGTCAACCATGGACATTTCAAGTCATTTGATGGGTTATTATGAAGTTTGATCAAGGAGAATCATAAAATTAGAAGAAGTTACTAAATTAGGGTTTTCTTGAATGTTTCTAAGTATGGAGAATTTATGTTTATGAGGCTATCTTGCAACATTCATAACTTTCTCATCCTTGATTCAAATAAGGCGAACTTGTAATCAAATTAAAGAGGACATCACATACTACAAGTTTGTAGAAGAAAAAAACTTCAAAAGATTCATAGATCAAAAGGTATGGTGGCTTAAAGCTAAGAAAAATCAAGATTCATGTTTTCAACACTTAGAATTTTTTCTAAGTACGGAATTTCAGCTTGGAAGGCATGTTTTCAAAGGCCATTTTCTTGGTAATCCAAGCTTCATATTATTTTTCCTCCAACATGAAAGTTGTTCCTCATTCTCCAAGCTTTCTTTTGATAATAAGAACACTCCAATTGGATGTGTAGAACTCAAGTTATGGTGTCTCAAAGTTAGGGTTTTCAAGTTGTCAAATTTAGCAAGTAATTTGTCAACTTCTCGAAGCTAACTTCCAAGACATTTTTCTCATAGACCTAAGCTTCATTTCAATCTTCCATCAGCATGAAAGTTGTAGGGTTTTCTTTAAGCTTTCCAATGATATCAAGAACTCCTCATTTGGTTCATTGTAGCTCAAGTAGTGATGCTTCAAAGACAAGGGGTTCAAAGTGCCAATTTTAGTAACTTAGTGAAATTTCACTAAGTATCATGAGACATACTTTGGGAACCAATTTCAAGGCTAATTTCCACTTGTTTCTATGTCTCAATTCACTTCACAATCAACATTAAAGTTGAAGATCATGCTTCAAACTTTCCTTGTAGCTAAAGAACACACATTTTGGAGCAATATTGATAAATTTATGACCATGATAAATTTATGACCATTTGGATTGCCAAATATGCCAAAACCAAGACATGTACATGCCATGCATTTTCATTCCTTTTGTGGTAAGTTGTGAAAATAAGATAATGGTACAAATTTGACCTTACTCACTCCCTCTCACGTGCCATTCTTATTATCCAATTTCACACTTCATTCATGCTCTCTTTCCACTCGAAAAAATCACACAAAATCACCTCACCATGTGCCATAACCGTGTGCATTATTCTCTCACCTCAAAATTCAAAAACTTGCATAACCAACTTTTAAATGCTTTTCACCGTTGCTCTCACGTGCCATACACCTTAAATAAGTCCTAAAACCCTAAAACCACCACTCCACTTCATTTTTGCTCAAGAAATCAGATGTGAAAACTCTCTCTCTCATTGAAAATTCTGAATTTCAAACCTCATTGCTCTAAGGTTTTTTTTAGATATACCACTACCTCATTCATCATCTCTGAAGGTTCAAGAGGCTAGAGGAAAGACTTGTGAAGCTTAGGAGCAAGATCAAACGACAACTGAGCTACATTTTCAGTAACTTTTCTTCCACTTCTTTCTCTGATTTTATACGTGTTTTAGATTTGTTTGAAGCAAGTTTGAGTTGCTATAATCATGTAGAATGTGTTTGGATTGCAGTTGTTTTGTTTTTCAGTTTGGATCTCCTTTTTTCGTGCTCATTTTTCATGGTGTTAGAGCATGTTTTATTGAAAATGGGGGTTAGATTCGTGCTCAGCATGGAAAGTGCTTCAAAGTGATGTTCAGGTTTTTAAGTTTGTTGTGATTGGGATCTGCTCAACTGGAGGATCGCCTGAGAAGACGACCGAAGCCCTAGCTCCGGCATCTGAGGCGACATGCATGTGTGGTCTGGTTTAAACCTTTGACTGGCTGAGTTAGCTCACGTGTGGTTCCATGTGGGATTAATGAAATGATTCGTTTTGTGTTGCTGAGGTCTTGTGTGATATAGTGGGCTAGGCTTGCACCTTTTTGCTTCTGACACCCCTCCTTATTGAGCCCAACGCGCATGTGTACTTGAATTCAGTTCTTTCTCTTTTTGCTACTACACCTCCCTTGGCATGCTTTTCATTTTATTTCTTTTCCTTTATCATTTTCATTTTAATTTCATTTTTAATAGTAAAATCCATTTTAAAAGTACACAAAATTATGTTTATGGTTAATTGACATCTTAAGATAATTTTAATGATTTTTATTTTATTTTGCAATTATTTTTACTATTTTATTTGGATATAATTTGAGAGGTTGTTTTCCATGTTTACCCTTTTATTAGGGTTTGGTGTTTTGATGCCTTTTGCTTACCTTCTTGAGCCAAGTTTTCTCACGTGTTTGTACACTTAATTGATGAATATTTGAAAATTGTTTTGGTGCTTTGATGTGGAATATTTGATGGTTTCTCATTTGGTTTAATTAGTCCTCGATGCATGCTCGATTAGTGACCTACATGAGATTATTTGACTTGATTTGGTGATGCATTTATGTAATCCTCTTGGGATCTTTATCATGCTTAATCTTGTTGTCTTAACTTGAATTAGAGCTTTGGATCCACATTTATTTGGCCACTTTTCTATATTTGTTTGAATTTTCAATTTGATGATGTTTTGATAATGATTCTTGGATGTTCTTGACCTAGTTTCTTGAGATTGTTTTATTGTATGATCCATTGATGCTTGATGATTCTTGTTTGCCTTAAATGACTTGTTTGAGCTTCTGAATTTCATGTTTAGATGTCCTTTGAATGATTATCTTTACCTTACTTGCCTCACATGATCATTATTTTTTTTATGGATTACTTGAGTTGATGATGGTCTAGTTTCTTGTGCATGATTTGAATGTGATTCTTTTTGAAATTGTTTAATATCTTGGAGTTGTTTTTGAGTTGAAATATTTAAGTATGCTTCTGACCTTCATGCTTGGATTTTCATTACTTGATCATTTATTCTTCATACCTTACTTGAATACTTGCCTTCCTTTGAAGATGATAATGAATGATGCTTACCAAGTTTTGATGCATGTCTTGAACTTGATCCTTGATATTTCTTTTTGCTATCCTTGAGTTGATTTTGAATTGATGTTCATGCTACCCGCCCCTCCTTAGATACATGCTTGCCATACCCCAAATTTTGACCACTAAGATTTCCCATCATTGTGAAAATCATCATCACAATATGGATGTACCTTTATGCCTCATCAATCTCCTCAAGAATTGTTGAGCATTCACTATTATCAAAGATTAGGGTTTCAAGCCCTCGCAGAGCTTTTAGACAAAGTATCAATCAAGAAATGACATGATCTTCAACTTGTCTAACCTCTCAAAACATCCATAAAGGATCAAGAGGACTCCTACATCAAGAATCAAGCACAAAGTTGCAACATTCCAAGTGGATCAAGCCTCAAGATCGCCAGTATCACCAATTTAGGGTTTTGGTCGACTGAGGCCTCCAGATGGAAATTTTCCCCTGGGCATGAGCTAATTCTTCAAAGAATAACTTAAGATACTCCAAGGGACCTCATAAACCCAGTCATCATGTCAATTTAGCCTCAGGGGATGTATTCTCTAAAAATTAGGAATTAGGGTTTCTTGACCTAATTCACCCCTAAGTTGACTTTTGGGACAAAACATGAGCCAAGACCTCAAGACATGATTTGAGGGTCTCTAATAAACCACATTGATCCATTTGCAACAATGGATTGATCCAAGAAGCTTGATCCACAAGCTTCAGATTCATCAGGACCACAACTAAGGTTTTAAAGAAAAAGTCAACTGTACCTTTGACTTTTGACCAAGACATGCTCCCAAACCTTGGGACATGATTCAATACACCCTATAACACCTATGAAACATATCCATCAAGTTTGATTTAGGTCAAGGACTTGATTTCACAAAGGATCGCACAGTTTGGAATTCATTTGATAAAAAGTCAACTGTGCACAAAAATCAAGTTTGACTTTTTGAGATTTTTCATAATTATGGTTCTTTAACCCTAAAACAATGTTATTATGTGATTTGAATCATCATTCATCAAGAAAAATCAAAGAAAGTGGGATAACTTGTAAAAGGGGTAACCATAAAAACTTAGAATTTTTCTAAGTTATGGAACAAAGTGGCTAGGGTACCAACTTCCAAGGATCATAACTTGAGATCCAAGCAACCATGTTGGCTGGTCCAAAGATGTATTTGTAGCTCTCATGGCATACTTTAAAAGTGTCAACTACACCTCATTCCAATTCCTAATGGATTTCAAGTTATGGAGTGATCAAAATGGATGAAAACATGAAATGTCACTTTTTCCAACACTTAGTGAAATTTTCACCAAGTCAGAATCTGTTTTGCTTTTTTTCAAAATGTAGGGGCATTTTTCACTTGGATCCAAAAGGTTTCAAGAGAAACTATGATCACACATGTATTGTGTCACATAAGGGCTTTCCAAAATGTCCAAGAACTCCATCAAACTGTCTTGGCAAGGAAGATTTATGCATTAAGGCTCGATTTGCTCAAATTGTGTAATCCCAAGCATGCTTATCCATCTGCACCCCACAAGGGGGAACAACCAAGGGATAAACACTGATCTACCAGCCTCCCAAGTCCATGGATCTATGTTTAGGCATGACACTCCTAAATTCAAAGATGCTTCAAATATTCAATTTTGTTTCAAAGCATTTAATTGATGCATATAGGTGGCATTCATCAAGACAATGTTATCCAAGTTTAGTCAAGACTTATCCCTGAACCAAAGACACATAGGCCTATGCTCTAACCTCTAGTCAATGGCTAGAGGAGACTTGAGATTCTAAAATGATCCAATTGGCCACAGACCTGTACCAGTTGCCATACCCTATTCCTTGCAAAACAAACTTGCTCTACTATAAATAGAGCTCATTTGTGATCAGTTTGAGTACACCAAAGCACCCAAACTGATGCTTTCCTCAAAATCACCTTCTCACTTCCAAAATTGCCTTCTAAAGCAAGTCACTATCGGGTTTTGAGTTTGAGAGCAATTCCAACCAAACCAATCACACACACACACCTCATGAACATCATATAGAAGTGATCCAAACACTTAAACAACATCTAGAACACCAGATTCTCAAAATCACCAGCCATCTGCATAAGCCTTTGACAGATTTGCAATTGAGGTGCCAAATCAAGTTCCAGCTCAATTCAATCCACTCCAAGCATCCAGACACACTCCATAGCACCTAGGGAAGCTTTCCATATCCTTGGAACCAAGCTGTAACACCTCTAACTCAAAACACAATCACCAGCTGCAAGAGGTAAGCCTCAACTTGGTCATCTCATGATTCATGCATATTTCCTCGCACAATAATTTTTCCATATGTTCATAATCATGTATGGAATGTTTCCCCTCAATTACTTGCTTTGTATGAATCGTGTGTGGGATTTTTGAGCCTTCATGCAGAATTTAGGGTTCTTGAGGTTTTGTCTTACTTTCTTATTCCATGCTTAAAATAAATTAAATTAAAGACCATAGCCATAATCGTGAGATGAAAACGAGTAGATTGATATGTGGATTGTGTGATTTCATCAAGTATTCAGTGAGATTGAGGGGAAAACGCAAATCTGAAGAAACAGAGGGCGCGGGCAAGAACTTGGTGTTCTTGGCGCCCTTTTTTTATTTTTTAAATATTTGAATTTTTGTGATTTTATTTAATTGATTCAAAAATTAATTCCTCATATACTTTATATTTTTGCAAAGAATTATTTTTTTTTGACATTTAAAGTATTTTTTCTTTCTTGATTTTCCAAACTTAAATGGTTTCCAATCATTTTGTGGATAAAAATGTGATTTTTCAAACATTAATCCAAGATCACAACTTATTTTTCACACATGTTTGATAATTTTAATCATTTTAATTAAATTTTTATTTAATTAAGATACATTTTGGAATTAATTTAGGGTTTTGATCTTAATCACCCTAAACAAATCTTTTTCAAACTCTTTGGGCCTCTTGAGAGAGTGTAAGACCCAACCCTTTGAAAATACAAAACTATTTGGGCCTCAGACATTGTATAAGTCCCACTGCGTTAAAAAATAATCTCGGCGCGATCGGCAATTCAAAATCAAATCCCTTGGGCCTCTCCTCGAGATATAAGTCCCATTCCTTTTCTTAAAAATAAACTTTGGGCCTCTAATAGAGTGTAAGACCCAACCCCCTTTTAACCAAAACCATTTGGGGCCTCAGATATTGTATAAGTCCCTCTGCGTTAAAAGAAAACAACTGCGCGATCGTCGCCTTTTCAAAATCAACCAGGCATCTCCCTGAGTTTTAAGCCCCATCTCCTGTACAAAAATAAACTTTGGGCCTCTTGAGAGAGTGTAAGACCCCTCCCTTCGTACAGGAAACCTTTCTTTGGGCCTCAGTTGTTGTATAAGTCCCGATACGATATTCGAAACAATAGTGCAATCACCGTTAAAATTTGGGCCTCTCCCTGAGCTGTAAACCCCGATCTCTGTTCAAAATACTTTCTCCTTTGATTTTGAATCCAAATGTTAGTTGCTATCAAAACTTTCTTTAATTTCTTTGAACAACTAACAAAACAGCATGGAGCTCTACAACGGGTAAGTGTTTATCCGCTTTCTTTTATATGCTTTCATATACATAACTATATTGTGGGAAGTTGCGCATGGTTAGTCTTCTTTCATACCTTTTAAATACTCGTCATATATCAACTGTATATATACTAGTATAGTTATTTAGAGTTTTCCCCAGCAACTACGTCTAGAAATAGGTAAAGCCCTATTGGTCAATCTTAAATACAAACAAAACTAGATCCCCATAGGATTTCCAGACACAGTCTTCCCTTCTCTTGGGGTTAAACATTATGGAACAAAGAGAAAGGTAGTATTCTTGGTGAACCTTTTCTCAGACTGTCCCCCCTAGAAATTGTCAAAGAAATTCTACCCCCAGAGTTGATCTATTCTCCGTGAATAGCATCTCTTGAATTTCTTCCAAACCCTCGAACTTTCCTGGAATGAACTCTTCTATGTGAATTGTATTTCTTGAACTTCTCTTGGTTTGGGGACCCACAGGCTTCCTAAAAGCATCCCCGCCTCCTCTTGGGCTTTGTACAAGGACCCTTCGGCTTCTTAGAAGTTCTCATGCCTTCTCTTGGGCTTAATACAAGGACCCTGGCGACCTCTTAAAGGTATAAGATAGAACTTAGTCATCCTTTGATAGAGTAGTCTTTCCAGCGTCAAAACTCCGACCATTTTAGGGTTGATACTCATTCCTTAATGCCCGCGCCTCTTCTCGGGCATTATACAAAAGATAAAAATCTAAACTTAGACAGTCTAAACCTCTTGAGTCTCAAAGACATTCTCAAGTTCCTTTCAAACATAGGAAAAAACATCGATCACTCTGGATGAATCTCCAGCAGAAACTCGGTCTCTCTCATGAGAGTTCTCCACACTTGGACCTGCCTAGTAATCTCAATAATCCCCAGCGGTAAGATAGCCTCCTCTTAGGCTTTGTATAATGATCCTTCCTCAGCAAAGTCAGCCTCCTCGTGGGCTTTGTACAAATGATTCTCCCCAGCGGAGCTAACCTTTTCAGACTCTCTTGTTGAGTGAATACCTTTTTTGCCTCAGTCTCGAGCTTCATACGAGACAGTAAATCACTCTCTTGTTGAGTATAAAAGACTCTCTTGTTGAGTCAATCACCTTTTAGACTCTCTTGTTGAGTCAATCACCTTTCAAACTCTCTTGTTGAGTCAATCACCTTTCAGTACTCTCTTGTTGAGTCAACCCTTGTAGCCTCAATCTCGGGCTTTGTACAAGACAAATAAAAATACTCTCTTGTTGAGTCGATCTTTATCCAAAGCTTGGTATAAAGATTTCTCCCTTAGTAGGAGCTGGCCTCCTTTCAAGTTCTCCAGCTTGTTCAGCCACAATCCTGGGCTTTGTATAGGACAGATAAAAACACTCTCTTGTTGAGTCAGAACCCTTTTAGCCTCAATCTTGGGCTTTGTACAAGACATAAATTTCCCTCTCTTGAGTTGGGGACAGATACCTTCCCCAGCCGAGTCATTTCCTCCCAGCCTTCGTTTAGGTTGTTGAGGAATAATTTCCCTAAGCAGAGTCAAACTCATTACAACCTCAATCTTGGGCTTTATACAAGACACATCCTCACCAGAGTCAGTCAAATTTCCCGTTTTAGCCTTAATCTTGGCCTTTGTACAAGACAGATAATACTCTCCAGTAAGAGTCAAACTTGTTTCAGCCTCAATCTTGGGCTTTGTACAAAACACATTGAAACCTCCCCGACGGAGTCAAAACCTTTTTTTAGCCTCCTCTTAGGCTTTGTATAATGATATCCCCAAAGAGTCAGTCTGTTTTCAGCCTCAATCTTGGGATTTGTACAAGACAGATAAAACACTCTCTTGATGAGTCGGTCACTTCTAGCCTCCTCTTAGGCCTCGTATAAAGAAATCCCCTAGCCAAATCAATTAATCTTTTAGCATCAACCTTGTACTTTGATCAAGGCACACAAACATCAACATTTCTTCTTTAGGGATGACCAATTCTCTCTTAGCCAAAACCCTTTAGCTTCATATCTTGGGCTTTGAACAAGATACAAATCACCTTTAGCTTCATGTCTTGGGCTTTGAACAAGACACTAAAACATCTTTTTCCTCCCTTAGAATAGGAGGAACTACGATTGCTCTGATTTTCCTATTTCGTTTAAACGGGAATACGTAGGCATAGGATTGCGAAATCTTAGCGAGCATACAAATCCAAAACCTTAGGTCCAGTACCTTCATATCAATCAAAACTTTAGGTTTCATACCTTAAGCCATCATCATCATCAGTTTTTACCGAAAACAAAACTCACTCAATCACTCTTCCCAAGAAACTTTCCCAACCCATCAGCAGATAAACACTATCAATTACAAAGCGAGACCTAAAGCTAACATCCTGTGGATAACCACATATAGGATGGGTAATTGACAACTACCCATTGTATAACCTGACTCCGGACCCCCAATCTCTTTTAAGCATTTGTTCAGTTAAACATTTATGTGCAAGGTTAGTTTTAGATACCTTCCCTTTCCCTTCCAGCTTTATGGGATAAATAAGAAATCAAAAATTAGCACCCTTTCTCCTTGAGGAGGAAAATCCAAACTTCAGCGATAAGGTGGTCGCGTCACCGACAAAAATCGCTCGCTACAGAAAAATAGCGACTCTGCTGGGGAGTCATTAGAATAATCTTTGGGGCATCGTCCCTATTTTCTACAGAAAAATGGCGACTCTGTTGGGGATTCATTTACTGTTAGGATCATAGGACTAGAGGTATAGGATGTTAGGACAAATATATATACAGCTTTTCCTAATTGATATCCATGTTTATTTTTCTGCTAATAGGAATGCGTGTGATTCCGCATCTGGAAAGATTGAGTATACACCTAAGATAAGTGATGGCACTAGAAGAGTAATCTTACAGGGAGTGACTCCCAAATAAGAGGTCCCGGTCGACCATCGAATCAGTGGAGATGCCCTTTGCGGATTCAATGCATATACGACTTCGGTTGTTGAAAGAAGATTGTTCGATTGGGTTATCTGAGAAGCTGAGGATTTTAGTAGACTGAAACCATGTTACTATGTTGTAGTACGGAAGCTATCGGAAATAGTTATCACGCGATACTACCCTCATTTGAGATTACTCTAAGATACTGTAACTTGCTCGGGTGATTCCAACTTGCTGTTGTTATCCCAAGAGGGGTCAGTGATTTTGAGGACAGGTACAAAAAATCACCAGGATAAACCTTTAAGGAGGGGTAAAGCCTTGACTTCATGACACCGAACCCTTCATTAAAAAACATTAAACAAAAATCTTCTCTTCTAGTCTCTCTTTTTCAACTTAAACTAAGACAATGATTGCAAATGTCAGATAAAGAGATTGCGTTATGGATTTCATTAGAATAAAGACTCACAAATACACCTTCAAGGTTCCAAAACTAGAGGATTTGAGAGGTTTGGCGAGGATGATCACCAACCCTGATGCTTTCAGAGCCAAGTACGGAGGAATGCTGTCTCTGTTAAGGGTCCGTGTAATTGAAGGAATACTGGCTACGCTCATTCAGTTCTACGATCCGGTCTATCATTGTTTCACATTCCCGGATTATCAACTAGCACCAACACTGGAGGAGTACTCTCAGCTGACTGATTTACATATCACTGATCAAGCTCCCTTTTCTAGACTGGAAGAAATTCCAAAGGATTAAACCATTGCAAGAGCAATTTATTTGGATGAGTCAGAATTCAGGACTCACATGACCACTAAGGGTGGAATTTTGGGTTTGCCAGCCCAGTCTTTGATAAAAAAATGCCCTGTACTTTGCCAGTATAGGGTACGTGGCCGCTTTCGAGAGGATCTTTGTTTTGCTCACCTACGGGTTATTTTTGTTTCCCAACATCGATAACTTCGTAGATATCAATGCCATTAAGATATTTTTGATTGGAAACCCTGTACCGACCTTGCTCGCGGACGCTTATCATTCTGTACATTTAAGGAATTTGTACAGTGGAGGAATGATCACCTGCCGTGTACCCCTGCTGTACAAATGGTTCATTTCCCACTTGCCCAAATCTGCTGCATTTTGGGATCCTAAGAATACTTTACGTTGGTCGCAGAGAATCATGTCTCTTACCAACTCAGACATAGACTGGTACAATCGAATCTATGATGGGATTAGAATCATTGACCGTTGTGGAAACTTCCCTAACGTACCCCTAATAGGAACTAAAGGAGGAATCAACTATCATCCAATTTTAGTTCGTCGTCAATTCGGATACCCGATGAGGCATGTCCCGCGTAATCCTCATCTGGAAGGTCTTTTCTTTAAGGAAGGAGAAAATGACAGAGCACTAAAGACAGAGATAGTGCATGCTTGGAAACATGTTCACAGGAAAGGAAGAGAGTCTCTAGGAAAATCAGACCGTGTCTCGGTGGAACCTTACCTCCACTGGGTACAAACTAGAGCTCTCAAACTGAGGATGCCTTACCCTCGTCAGGAGGTTCTTCCGTTAAGGGACCCTGTCCTTTATTTTATGTCTGATACGGAAAAGCTTCAGGTTACTCTCAACAGAGTTCAACAGGAGAGGAAGTCTTGGAAGAACAAGTACCATATTCTCAATATGGAGTGCAAGAAAATACAACAATTGTTAAAAGAAAAAAATGCTCTGATCGAGATTTTAGAGCAACATGCTGTAGAGAATCAAGAAGACCAAAGGAATATGCTCGCTCCTTTCACATGGCAAAGGAATGACAACCCGACAACGACTCGAGAGCCCCGGTCAAAGAAAAGGAAAATACCAGAACCAGCACCTGAGCCCTCCTCAGAGAGGACTCAGGATCCATTAGCTTAGACATTTCCTTTAACAACACTATGTAAATTACTGTATTTCCATTCCGTAATATTTGAATTCAATCAAACGGGGTATCCCCATTGTTTGATATTTGCAATCTAATTGTCGAAGTTTATTTTGATTAAACAAAAAAAATAAATATAATTAATATAATCATTGCATATCATTCATCATTCTTACGTAATGCATTCTTCTTTTCTGCGAGTCTCGCGTTTGTGTCTCGATTCTAGAGTCAAACTGTCTCATTCGTACAATACTCGGGCCAGTCAACGAAAGAAAATGGATAATCTCGAGGAAGAGAATAGAGAGTTGTGAAAAGAACTCGGCGCTCTGAAAGAGGATCTGATAAAGCTTCACAACGATATGCAAGCTCTGGCAGCAGCTCAGATGCAACAACAACGGACTGTGATCTCAGAGATCACATCAACGCCCATAGTGGAGAAGTATGATCCTAGGTATAACATGCCGAAAGATCGTCCCTGGGGCATGCCTATCAAATTTATCCCTGAAGGATATATTCCGCCGATCACTGAAGATCCGGAAACTACAGCAGGAACCGCTGGGCCTGAAGGTTACAAACTTCGGGAAAGCGAAGATGCCAGGGGCATGACATCAACTCCTTAAGGTTACAAACTTCAGGAGAGGGATGTAACTAGAGTCACTACCATGATGACTATACCACCACCTGTGGTACACACTGTCCCGGAAGGGTAGATACCACAGGAACAGTTGGATCTCGGATGGATCCAGGAGCACCGAATCCGTTAAGTCCAGGAACAGTTCCTGGAAATGCAGAAAGAACTGCAAGCCATTCGCGGTCAGGATCTACTTGGAAAGGACGCCACAGACCTCTGTTTGGTCCCAAATGTGAAAGTTCCGCACAAATTCAAAGTGCCCGAATTTGAAAAGTACAAGGGTAATTCTTGCCCTCAAATTCATTTGGTGATGTATGCTCGAAGAATGTCAACTCAGACAGAGAACCAACAGCTACTGATCCACTATTTCCAAGATAGTTTAACCGGTGCCGTACTCAAATGGTACATGGGTTTAAACCGCACTAAGATCGTCACTTTCAGAGATCTTGGCGCTGCTTTTGTTCAACAATATAAGTATAACCTGGACACGGCACCCGACAGATATCAACTCAGAGCCATGTCGCAGAAGGATAAGGAAACCTTTAAGGAGTATGCTCAGAGATGGCGTGAGATTGCCGTCCATATTTGTCCACCTCTTGAGGAAAAAGAGATGACAAAGATCTTCCTGAAAACCTTGAGCTCATTTTACTACGACAGAATGGTTGCCAGTGCGCCCAGTGACTTCACTGAGATGGTGGGCATGGGAGTTCTCCTTGAAGAAGCCGTCCGAGAAGGACGTTTAGTAAAAGACACTAGATCATCAAGCAGTACCAAAAGATACGGTAGTGCTCTCCCTAAGACAAAAGAGAAAGATATTGGTAATATCTCTTTCAGAAAGCAAAGGCGACATTACCAACCATTAGCAGCTATAACTCCTGCTATCAACCCCGCGCCTGTTCCTACGTATCAACCACGGGTTGCTTAGAGCCAACCTAATCAACAATAATATCAAGAAAGGACACAACAGCCTCTTCAACATGCTCGTCCTCCGTACAACAACAATCGTACAACGCGACCACCAGGGTTCGACCCTATACCCATGTTGTACGCAGAACTGTTTCCACTACTATTGGTCAAAGGGCACGTCAAAACTAGGGCTCCTCTTACAGTACTGGAAAATCTGCCTTTTTGGTTCAAAGCGGATCAGACTTGCCCTTACCATCAAGGAGGACCAGGGCATAACATTGAAAATTGTCTTAGTTTCAAATCCGATGTACTGAAACTTGTTAGGAGCAGGGTCTTATCCTTCAAGGATACGAATCCTAATGTTCAGACGAACCCGTTGCCTCAACACGAGAAAGCTGTGGTAAATTTGATAGAGGGAGAATCTAACCACGACTACCAAATTCATGATGTACTCTTATTGAGGGCCAACCTGGTCAAGATGCATCGCAGACAGAGTAAATATGGGCATGTACCATCTCATAACTATCACCTATGTGATATCTGCTCTAAAAACAATCAAGGATGTTCTGTGGTGCAATCAGCTATACAGGAACAGTTGGATCTCGTATGGATCCAGGAGCACCGAATCCGTGAAGTCAACATAACTTGTACGAATTCCAATATCATTCAAAACCACGACATCCGTGCGATGATTGTCAACTTGGTGGCAATGCACTCAAGGCAAAGCTAGCATCATAATCTACCACAACACGATTACGATTCCTGTCTGATTTGTTCGGTAAGAAATCAGGGATGATTTTTTGTACAAGAGACCCTCTAGCGTCAGATGGATCTTGGATGGATTCAGGATTACCGCGATAGAAATTAGTATCAAGTGAATATGATTAAAATCTTTTATATTCGCTTGATGAATACCAGCTTGGTGGAATTACATGCTAAGCAAGTCCAGCTCAGTTTTCTAACTTCGCATAATTATCAGAACTGTAAGGGATGTCGTGAGAGCGACCAAGGATGCACTCTCGTTCAAAGGACACTGCAACACTTGTTGAACCACTGGTGGCTTCCGATCTATCTAGATGAAGACACGCAATAAGTTAGTATGATTGACGGGAACCCTACTAGGCATCAAAGTCAGGATGTTCGATCAATGGAAACATATCTAGTAAGGTTACACTGCATACAAAGCAGACGTGGGTGGGTGCCACCACACAACTATGAGTTATGTAGAGTTTGCTCAGAGGATAACCAAGGATTCTACCTCGTGCGAGTAGTCCTTAAAAGTCAGTTGGACCACAAAGAGGTTCAACCATGCTCAAGCTCTGGTCCGATCAGCATAATGTCAGACTATCTTCCCAATCGAGGCAAAGAAGTTGTCTTGATCCCTAAGCGAAAAGTGGCCAAAGATGTGTGCGCCATAATCCCTTTACTCCATGAATCGAGGGTTCCTCGTGATAGCGGAAAGGTTCTCAACCTCGAACCAATTGAGGTCGGCTATGATGGTCAGAAAAATCAAAAGGCTCATGTAGTTATCTATCTACTAGGACCAGTACCGTATAAATCCGATAAAGCTATCCCTTACAAATACGGTGCAACAACAATTGAGAATGGAAAGGAAACTCCATTACCCTCCTTCGTGAATATCGCAGACATCAGTCGAGTAACACGGAGCGGACGAATCTTTAAGCGAGGAGTTGGAGAACCTACCAGAGAAAAGGAACCTCAAACAGAAGTTACCCATAAACCATTCGGTCAATCCAGTGATCCCGACCTTTTAAACAACAATGATGAGATGCTGAAGCTCATCCAGAAGAGTGAGTACAATATTGTTGACCAACTGTTGTAAACTTCTTCAAGAATCTCTGTGCTATCTCTTTTACTCAGTTCCGAAGCTCACAGGGAAGCTCTACATAAAGTCTTAGAGCAAGCCTTTGTGGAACAAGATGTAACAATAAGACAATTCGACATCATCATCTCCAACATCACTTCCTGCAATAACTTAGGATTTAGTGATGAGGAACTGCCGGAAGAAAGCAAACATCACAACATGGCGCTAAATATTACAGTCAACTACCAGGACGATGCTTTAGCCAGCATACTGGTAGACACCGGGTCGGCTCTGAATGTTATGCCAAAGTCTACTCTAATGCGACTATCATTTCAAGGATCTCCGATGAGAGGCAGTGAGGTCATCGTCAAAGCATTTGACGGATCCCAAAAAACGGTTCTCGGCGAAGTCGACCTTCCCATAACTATCGGTCCTCACACTTTCCAAGTCACTTTCTAGGTTATGGATATCCAGGAAGCATACAACTGTTTGTTAGGAAGACCTTGGATACATTGAGGCTGGGGCAGTCACTTCGACACTTCACCAGAAGCTGAAGTTCGTCAAGAATGACCAACTAGTCACAGCCTGCGGAGAGCAAGCCTTGATCGTGAGCAACTTATTGTCATCCACTTGTGTAGAACCCGAGAAGGTTGTAGGAACCCAGTTCCAAGCACTTGCGGTGAGCAATGAAAACCAATCAGAAAGAGGAATGTCGATTTCCTCGTACAAAGATGCTCTCGAAGTAATTAAAAGTAACAATTCAAAAGGATGAGGACAGCTTGTCATTCCTACTGATAACAAAGCAAAGAAAGGTCTTGGTTTTTCCTCAACCTGTACCCAGACAACTACTAACGATGAAAGCCTTCATCCCATTCAGGACTTCTTCCACAGTGGAGGTTTCCTTCACCCAGTATCTCAAGAAGTACATACCATCAACGAGGGTGACTCCTCCGATACAGATGAAAAATGGAAGTCCTATCATAATGAAGACGGTTAAATGTCTCAGGAAGAGGTGCCTACGCTATTTTACTATCCCGCACGGAATCCGAGATATATACCGAGGTTAGATATCAAGATGATATACGGAGATTGTGATCCGGGGGGATGTCGTGCTCCACCCAAATCGTTAGAGGAAGACACTCTGATGAAAGACAACTTTGACCACGACTATTATGGCCCAATGGATGGCCTACCTATCTGGCAGCCGTACCCAGGAGACTCGGGGCAAAAGAGTCAGCCCAATGATACATATCAGTTGAGCATCATTGAAAAGAATACCTGCGTCCCCACCGAATCATGGGATCATTACTCAAGGCATTTAGAAAATATTCAGCACGACGTTGAATTTGCAAAAATTACAGGACAAGAGTTCCTTAACTATGCTTTTCCCGAGGTCAACGCCATCGAAAGGGATGACTCCTCCAGTTCCGAAGAAGTGTGGGACACCTTAGGACAACCGAGTGGCAAATACAACTTCATGGTCAAGTACACCGCTCCTGAAAGCTCTCGTATCAGGCTCGAAGACATCCAGCCAATTGGATGGGGAGATCTACCTCAGAGTGCAAACACTGTGCAAAATACAGCAAAGGAGTCCGTCTATGAAAACTCTGCCTGAGAAACAGATTCCAACGATCCTGCTCCTCCAGAAATCAGCGTTATTTCTGAAGACAAATCAAGAAGGAAAGTACCAGACTTTGTGATTCATCGAGGAGTTCGCCGCCAATGGGTGGCTGTCAACGTTCTGAAAGTCGTTCATAAGTCAAAGTAATTGTCGTCTTTACTTTAAACCTTTCGCCCTGCCCAGGTGAAACAGATGTTTTGATAGGGCTCACTTGCTGTAAGTATCCCTCCTCGCTTTGCCCAAAGCGACAGAGTTTTGTTTTATAGGGTTGTAGTTTCAAGAATCAACAAGGTCATAAATAAAATAACGTCGTTCTGTAATTTTCGTATTTATTACTGTTTTCTCTTTTCGCTTTTTTAGAAAATGGTAATCCTAAAAACAACTCAAATAATAAAAACAAGCATTTTTCAGAAAATACACTGCACACACTCTTGCATTCTCTCTATCTCTTCTAAAAATAAATCATCACGTCATGCAGGTTGATTGTTTTAAACCCCATTGAAACATACGATCCAATGCCTTCTCCCAACTTTGAATTCCCAGTATTTGAGGCTGAAGAAGAAAATGACGAAGAAATTCCAGAAGAGATCTCCTGATTACCCAGACAAGAGGAAATGTCCATTGAACCTCACAAAGAGCCGTTGGAAATGGTCAACTTGGGTTCAGAAGGAGAAGAAAAGAGGTCAAGATTGGGGCACTGCTCAGTCCGATTGTCAAAAAAAGTTTGACAAAGCTTCTCAAAGAGTTTCCCGATGTGTTTGCTTGGTCCTATCAGGATATGCCAGGGTTGGATACCAGCATCGTGGAACACCATCTACCGTTAAGATCAGAATGTCCGCCAGTAAAACAGATGTTAAGACAGATTCATCCCGACATGGCCATCAAAATCAAAGAGGAAGTACGAAAACAGATTGACGCGGGTTTCCTCGCCACATCAGAATATCCTCAATGGCTAGCAAACATAGTACCAGTTCCAAAAAAGGACGGAAAGCTCAGAATGTGTGTAGACTACAGGGATCTGAACAAAGCCAGTCCAAAGGATGACTTTCCCTTACCGTACATTGACATGCTGGTAGACAGTACATCAAAGTTCAAAGTCTTCTCCTTTATGGATGGATTCTCGGGCTATAATCAGATAAAAATGGCGCCGAAAGACATGGAGAAAACTTCCTTCATCACCCCATGGGGCACTTTTTGTTACAAAGTAATGTCGTTCGGTTTGAAGAACGCCGGGGCAACCTATCAACGGGCCATGACTACTCTGTTCCACGACATGATACACAAAGAAATCGAAGTGTATGTCGATGATATGATTGCCAAATCTAAGACAGAGTAGGAGCATGTGACCCACCTGTCAAAACTATTCGAGCGGTTAGGAAAGTACAAACTCCGCTTGAATCCCAATAAGTGCACATTCGGTGCCCGTTTGGGGAAACTTTTTGGGTTCATCGTCAGCCAGAAAGGAATTGAGGTTGATCTTGACAAGGTCAAGGCCATTCAAGAAATGCCTTCTCCAAAGACTGAATAACAAGTCAGGGGATTCCTGGGACGTTTTAATTACATTTCCAGATTTATATTACTCATAACCGCAACATGTGCGCCGATTTTCAAATTACTCAAAAAGAATCAGGATTGTGTTTAGACAGAAGATTACCTAACCGCCTTCGACAGTATCAAGGAATACCTGTTGATCCCACCGATTCTATCACCTCCAGTGGAAGGAAGACCACTTATCATCTATTTAACAGTCTTGGAAGACTCCACGGGTTGTGTACTTAGCCAACAAGACGAAAGAAAAAGGAAAGTGTCTGCCATTTACTATTTGAGCAAGAAGTTTACCGACTGTGAGACTCGGTACATTATGCTTGAGAAAACTTGTTGTGTTTTGGCTTGGGCAGCCAAACGTCTTCGCCAGTACATGATTCGTCACACTACTTGGTTAATCTCCGAAATGGATCCAATCAAGTATGTCTTTGAAAAGCCCGCTCTCACGGGAAGGATTGCCCGTTGGCAGATGTTGTTATCAAAATACGACATCGAGTACCACACTCAGAAATCCATTAAAGGAAGTGTTTTAGCCAATCATTTGGCTCATCAACCGATTAACGATCAGGAATCAGTCGGATTTGACTTCCCAGACGAAGATGTCATGTATCTAAAAATGAAAGATTGCGATGAACCACTACCTAGTGAAGGGCCAGAACCAGGTTCCCAATAGGGACTTATCTTTGACGGAGTTGTCAATCATTATGGAAACAGAATTAGGGCAATCATCATAACACCTCAGGGTGCCCACATTCCTTTCACTTCCAGACTGACATTCAAGTGTACAAACAACGAGGCCGAATACGAAGCTTGTATCATCGATCTCGAAGAAGCAATTGATTTAAGGATCAAGAATATGGATGTATATGGCGACTCAGCCATGGTTATCAATCAGATCAAAGGAGATTGGAACATATACCAATCAGGATTGATTCCTTACAAAGATTACGCAAGAAGGTTGTTACCATTCTTCAACAGAATCGAGTTTCATCACATCCCTCGTGAAGAGAATCACATGGCTGATGCATTGGCCAGTCTCTCTTCCATGATTAGTGTAGGTCAATGGAATGACATACCTAAGATTGACATAATGCGCCTAGAAAGGCCCGCTTACATCTTCACGATTGAAGCAGTCATAAACAACAAACCTTGGTATCATGATATCAACTGCTTCCTTAAAAACAAGAGTACCCACCCGGGGCATCCAGAAAAGATAGAAAGACCCTCAGAAGGCTAGCAGGCAGGTTCTTCCTGAACAGTGATACACTCTATAAAAGGAATTTTGACATGGTCTTGCTCCGATGCGTAGACAAACCAGAAGAAACATGCTGATAAAAGAAATTCATGAAGGATCCTTTGGCACTCATGCCAACAGACACACAATGGCGAGAAAAATTATGAGAGTAGGGTACTACTGGTTGACCATGGAATCCGATTGCTACAAGTACCTGAGGAGATGTCACAAATGTCAGATATACTCATACAAAATCCATGTACTGCCAACGCATCTCAAAGTTCTTTCTTCCCCATGGCCTTTTTCCATATGGGGAATCGACATGATTGGCATGATCGAACCCAAGGCTTTAAACGGACATTGGTTCATCCTAGTAGCCATTGACTACTTCACTAAGTGGGTCGAAGCAGCGTCTTACGCCAATGTAACCCGACTGGTGGTGGTCCGCTTTATACAAAACAATCTCATATACCGTTATGGCGTTCCGAGCCAGATCATTATGGATAATGGATCCAACTTGAACAATAAGATGATGAAAGAGTTATGTGCTGAGTTCAAGATCGAACACCATAACTCATCTCCCTACCGACCCAAGATGAATGGAGCGGTAGACGCGGCTAACAAGAATATCAAGAAGATTGTTCAGAAGATGGTTGTAACCTACAAAGACTGGCACGAGATGTTGCCCTATGCTCTTCACGGTTATCGTACATCTATCCGCACTTCAACAGGGGCAACCCATTTCTCTCTAGTATATGGCATGGAGGCAGTGCTCCCCATAGAGGTAGAAATTCCATCAATCTGAGTATTGATGGAAGCTAAGCTAACAGAAGCTGAATGGTGTCAAAGTCGACACAATAAACTGAATCTGATCGAAGAGAAGCGAATAACGGCTCTATGCCATGGTCAGTTGTATTAGCAAAGGATGAATAAAGCATTTGACAAAAAGGTCTGACCCCGTGTCTTCAGGAAAGGAGACCTTATGCTCAAAAAGATACAATCGTTCCTCACTGATTCCCGGGGCAAATGGACTCCAAATTATGACGGCCCCTATGTGGTCAAGAAAGCCTTCTCAGGCGGTGCCTTGAGACTCGCAACCATGGATGAAGAGGAATTTTCCTACCCCACAAATGTTGACGTAGTCAAGAAATACTTCGCCTAAATAAAAAAAGAACGTCTTGGTGGATTGAAAACCCGAAAGGGCGGTCCAGGCAAAAATTAGAGACATAATAAAAAATCATCCTGGTGGATTGGAAATCTCAAAGTACAATCCAGGAAAAAGTTAGGGATAATGGCAAGTAACTACGTCCAACAAAGCGGCAAATCCCTCAGCGGAAGTCATGTCATCCGTTAGGAAAACTCCAGTCAAGGTCATCTTCGACAGAAGCTCAGGATTGTCGTAACCCGAAATTTGACCTCCCTCTTTTGCCTTTTGCATGAGCATAAGAATTCACATCGTTAGCATAAGCATTCACACTTTTCTTTGTGTGTCTCCTGGTGCAGGATATTCTGGTTTTCCAAGCCCGATTAATCATATCCTCACAAGATCATCCCATCATCAAGTCAAGCACAAAATAAAGGTTTCTATGCCTATTCATCAATACAAGAGGTGGAAAATCGAAGTTGGGACCACAACACCTTTTTTTAGGTAAATTGGGCATATTTTGGCCTGGTTAATCGATTAACCATTTGCAGTGCAATTGTGTTAATCGATTAACACGGGCAGAATAGGCACAATTTGCTACTTTTTCATGACAGCGCCTTTGCACACACTTTGGTCTTGGATTCTACAGTATTCTAGCAGCATGTGGAATATTCTAGACATCTCTAGACATCTCAATTCATTCCAAGTGCATTTGCTGTAATACTTCACTTCAAATCAAGTGCACCATGTTCCTTGTGTTACAAGTAATGTGGATCTTTGGATGTTGAAGTTCACCTTGGGATTGCTACTGAGTTGGTTCTAACTAACCGAGTTAACCACCTTGACTCGGTGAGTCAAGTCCAACTAACTCCTAACCTAGTTCCAAACCCAAAGCTAAGTCTAAACCAGAATACAAACCATCTCACACTCCAAACCTAAAATCTATATAAACACACCTTCACTCACTTTTCAATCTCTCTACCATTTCGACTCTCTACCATTTTTTGCTCCATTTCTCCACAACCATTCTCTCCTATTTCTCACATTTCACTCTCAATTCTCTCACATTCTCTCTGATTTTTGCTACTTCATTTTCATCTTCATCTCAATTCTCTCCCAAAACCTCACTAAAAGCTCTTAATTCTTGAAGGATAATCACTTTTCACATTGAAAGTGATTATTTCTTGAGCTTAACCTCCATTCCCATTCCATTATACTGGTTTTTTCTGGAGTTCTAGTAGCTTTTGGATTCGTCTCAAGTGATCGATTCAAGTTTCTTCGTTGATAATTCTAATTTTGGAGTTTTCGTCGCGGTTTGATCGGTTTTGATACGTTTTGGCTATAATTGAAGATTCCTATGGTTTTCTTTGATTATCTTCATCAAGATCACATTGCAACATTTACCAAGGCACATCTCAGCCTTGTAGGTTGGTGGATCTCCTTCATTTTATCATTTAGATCGTTTTCGTATCGTTTGCGATGTAATTGCGATGTTTTTGCATGTGAATTGATTATACTTTTGCTTGATCCATGATCTTGATTCTTTAATTGATTCTATTGTTGATCATTTACTGCTTCTAAACTTGATTTTTGGTGCATAATTTTTTGCCCTAACATTGGAGTGATTGCACAATCAAAAAGTTGGCCAAAAGCACTTTTCAAAACTGATTTTCTGTTCTCTGTCCAGTGTTAATCGATTAACACATTACAGTGCAATTGTGTTAATCGATTAACCAGTGTTTTTTTGCACTTTTTCAAGTGTTAATCGATTAACACTTTGCAGTGCAATTGTGTTAATCGATTAACACTGAACCAGAAGGCCATTTTCTTGCATTTTCAAGCTTGTTTGCCATGCTTTCTTCATTTAAACTTCCATTGATTGTCATGCTTGATTTTATGGATGTTTTAAATGTCATTTAACTTCTGTTTGAAACTTATTCATGAACTTTTGTTGCACACTTTCAATTATTCAAATTGTTCATACTTTTGGTATCATGTGAATATAATCATTCTTGCATTTCTCTTTGATCACCATAGCATGACTTTGAGTTGCATATTTGTTGATCATTTGGTACTCTTTTGTACTCTCTTCCTTGGTTTTACATTAAGTTTCATTCTTCATGGATGAGCTTAATTTTGTATAATCAATAATTCCCCCTTTTTCCTTAATGATTTTTCATCCCATTTGGAAAATTATTGGCATGGCTTTCCCTTTGATTAATTGATCAAAACCATGTTTCGATTAGTTGATCTTCCCTTTTCCTCTCTTTAGGCTTCCTTTAGAGCTTTCTCTCTCGATCCCCCGTGGAGTTGGAGTTTCGCGCTGCGCCTTGCATCGGAGCACTATACAATTGAAGCTGTTACGCTGTCCGTTTCTCCACGCAGGAGCACTGTACAAATTGGAGCTGTTACGTTGTCTGTGACACCCCCAATCTAATACCCCCAATTAGCATGCATTTAAAGCAGTTAAAAGAAAAATTCAAAAATTGATCAGAGTACATTTGAAAACACGGCATAGAAAGGAGACATCCCATCAACGTAACCAAAATATACACATAACATGCAACACCTGCCCATAATGATATGCAACTGTGGGGTAGCAATCATACAGAGGAAACTTCGTTCCTTACACCCACTTTTCAGAAATTAGAAATAAAACGGAAAATCTAAAATCTGATTAACATATACACATATAAACAGTTTGTCATACATCAAGTAGCATATGTACAACCAAAATATAATATATCATCAGATATACAAAACAATAGCACGCGGCCACCCTAACTACCCGGAGTCACATATCAGAGCCGACCGACCAAAATAATGAAGATGCAAAGCTTCACAAAAAGAATACCTCCAGCAAACCTAATCTGCAACGCCTCATAGAGCGTTATAAAACAGCAGAAGGGTGAGAAAAACAACCATAATATAATTGCATAAAATTATATATATTAACACAAAAATACACAAGCAACACATTCTCACCACAAATGCTCAACAGTCGCATATAATATCACACGGTACAATTCTCACTTATCGTATACCACATCACATCAATCATTCACAATACAATCAAACACGTTCCAAGCACAATTACTCATGATTTATGCAATGCACATAGACCGACACAACGACTCTATGCACATGCCATGCGGTACCGACTTCAAATCTTGTAATTCATTAGTCCCCCAGGAACTCTTGGAATCATCGCTCGTTACATAGAGTAACTCCCCGTCGGGCCTACGATGTTCCCCGTCGCTATAAACCAATATTTCAGGGCGAACGACGTTTATGGATTGCTTTCTACCAGTATTTCAGGGCGCACAATCCGATTGCTTTCTACCAGTATTTCAGGGCGCACAATCAATTGGGATTAATCGCTTCTACCAATATTTCATGGCGTAAGACTATAAAACTGATTCATCTATGAATCTTCCCATGCAAGAATACATATCATGATACTTGACACATTAATGACTCATGCCAACATCAAATACTCATGCATCAACAATATTCATGTATTTCAAGTGCACACAAAGTAATGCACACAATTGCCCAAAATGGCCACAAACACCAATATACCATACTTAGCATTTTCTTGCCTCTCGGCCACAAATCGTCATCACAACAGCACATAAGGCATACACATCCAAAGCACAAACATATAACACAATACAAGTCAAATACGCACTATTAAAAACGACAAAAGTCGAGATTCGACACTATTCACATTTTCCAACCAAATTTAATCGGCTAACGATTCTCAAAACCTCATATTCACAAAGTACAGTTCGATACCTTTCCAACGACACCAAGAATGCAAAAATCGGATAATCGGAACCAAAGTTACGGACAAAACCGAAAACACATTTTGAAAAATCACATTTTTGACATTCTCCTGTCCATACGCGTATCACTCATGTCCATACGCGTACGGACAGAACCCATTTCCTTCACAAATTCCTCGTTCCAAAACCCATACGCGTATTGGCCCATGGCTCGCCCATGTTACGCGTAATGCCAAGATTCATACGCGTATTGGCCCAAAAACAAGCCAATGATACGCGTATCGCCTTGGCTCATACGCGTATGGACATGCCCCTTACGCGTATGGCCAGAGCATACCCAGAAAAATTCTGCAGAACAATTTCTGCGTTTTCCAACCCAACATCAACCAATTTCTTCACCTAAAACTCAGAAAAATAGCAATTTGAAGTGTAATAGCATACCACCAACATGTATGAACAATCAACAATGCATTCAACAAGACTTTTACTACAATCAAATTCATTTCTAATCAATTTTTACACAATCTAGGTTTTACTAATATTCTCCAAATCAATCCAAAAACAACAACAAAACACATACATAATCGTATACAATCATAGAATAATCGAGTTTCGCACCCTTACCCGATTAATCGATTCCTAGAAATTGTTCTTGATGATTTTTCCACTCTTTCTCCAATTTTCTCTCTTCTCCTCTTTTCTTCTCTTTTTCCTTCTTTCTTCTTTCTTTCTCTCTATTTTTCTTTCCCATTTCTTTTCTATTTTCTTTTCTTTCTTACTAACTTAGTAAAAATATCTATGAAATGTCCAAAATACCCCCACACTCAAATATCCCGCAAATGTTCCCAAAACGCGATAAAATATAATCACGACGAAAAATAACATATTTTCGCATAAAAGTCGAGAATAAAATAAAATAATAATAAAATAATCCAAAAAGACTCAATAATATAAAATTGGCAAAACGGGGCGTTACAATTCTCCCCCACTTAGAAATTTTCGTCCTCGAAAATCTTACCTGATTCAAACAACTCTGGATACGACTCCCGCATCCTACTTTCCAACTCCCACGTCAGATTACCATCAGCAGCGCCTCCCCACGCCACTTTCACAAGTGCAATCTCTTTACCCCTCAACCGCTTCACCTCGCGATCCAAAATACTAACTGGTAAAGTCTCGACCGTAAGGTTATCTCTTACCTCAACCTCGTCCATAGGAATCACATGTGAAGGGTCTGAAACATACTTCCGCAACTGCGAAACATGAAACACATCATGCAAATTCGACAGATTCGGCGGTAACGCCACCCGATACGCTACAGCACCAACTCTCGCAGATATCTGGTAAGGACCAATAAATCGAGGAGTAAGTTTCTTAGATTTCAAAGCACGACCAACACCCGTAACCGGCGTAACCCTCAGAAATACGTGATCACCCTCTTGAAACTCAAGATCCTTCCGTCTCTTATCATGATAACTCTTCTGCCTACTCTGAGAAGCCTTCATTTTCTCACGAATAAACTTTACCTTTTCCGTCGTCTGTTGCACCAATTCCGGTCCAACCACAGAACTCTCACCTGTTTCGTGCCAACACAACGGCGTTCGACATCTTCGCCCATATAAAGCCTCAAAAGGTGCCATTCCAATACTAGAATGGAAACTGTTATTGTACGTGAACTCAACCAAAGCAAGATAACTGTCCCACGTACCACCTTGTTCCAAAACACACGATCTCAACAAATCCTCCAAAGACTGAATAGTTCTTTCGGTCTGACCATCCGTCTGCGGATGATAAGCCGAACTCAACTTCAATCTAGAACCCAAAGCCTTCTGTAGACTCTCCCAAAATCTCGATGTAAACCTCGGATCTCTATCAGAAACAATGCTCAACGGGACACCATGCAATTTCACAACCACACCGACATAAATCTCAGCTAACCTCTCCAAAGAAAAACTGATGTCAATCGGAATGAAATGCGCCGATTTAGTCAGCCTATCCACAATCACCCAAATAGCATTATGCCCTCGCTGAGTATTCGGTAACCCCGTTACAAAATCCATCGAAATGCTATCCCATTTCCACTCAGGAATGTCTAATGGTTGCAACAAACCACTAGGCCTCAAATGTTCCACTTTCGATTTCTGACAAGTTAAACAAGCATAAACAAATTGAGCCACATCTCTTTTCAAACCAGACCACCAGAAAATCTTCCTCAAATCTTGGTACATTTTATTCGCTCCGGGATGAATACTTAAAATACTCCGGTGTCCTTCCTCCAAAATCATTCTTTTCAACTCCGCATCGTCAGGAATACAAATACGATCACGAAATCTCAAAACGCCAAACTTATCAACCTTGAAATCCTCATTCTCGTTCATCATCAAATCAACAAATTTCAAATCCAGCTTTTGTTTCTCACAAATCGACAACAAAAACTCATTCGTAACTTTCAACATACCAAGTCTCACACTCACCGATGTCACTTCGCAAACTAAACTCAAGTCTCTAAATGATTCCAAAAGTTCCCACTCTTTCGCCATCAATGCGGACATATGCAAAGACTTACGGCTCAATGCATCGGCTACCACATTAGCTTTACCAGGATGGTAATTCAAGCCAAAGTCGTAGTCTTTCAAGAATTCCAACCATCTCCGTTGCCTCATGTTCAACTCTTTCTGATCAAATAGATATTTCAAGCTTTTATGATCACTAAAGACTTCGAACCTCGCACCATAGAGATAGTGTCTCCAAATCTTTAACACAAAAACCACAGCAGCTAATTCAAGATCATGAGTAGGATAGTTTTTCTCATGAACTCTTAATTGCCTTGAAGCATAAGCTACAACTTTACCTTCCTGCATCAAAACACCACCCAAACCAATTAAAGAAGCATCACAATACACAACGAATGGTTCATTAGGATTAGGTAAAATAAGAATCGGAGCTGTCGTCAATCTTCTCTTCAGCTCACAAAAACTCTCTTCACACTGAATATCCCAAATGAACGCTTTGCCCTTACAAGTCAACTGCGTCAAAGGTAATGCTAGCTTGGAAAAACCTTCAATGAACCTCCGATAATAACCAGCCAAACCCAAAAAGCTTCGAATTTCAGTAACGGATCTAGGAGCCTCCCATTGTAGAACTGCTTCTACTTTAGATGGATCCACAGCAATGCCATTACCTGAAATCACGTGCCCGAGAAAACTCACCTCCGACAACCAAAATTCACACTTGGACAATTTGGCAAAAAGCTTCCTTTCTCTCAAAACTTGCAAAACAATACGTAAATGCTCTGCATGTTCCTCACGAGACTTAGAATAGATTAAAATATCATCAATAAACACCACCACAAAACGATCCAAATGCTCGTGGAAAATCCGATTCATGTATTCCATGAACACACCAGGCGCATTAGAAACCCCGAACGGCATCACAGCAAACTCGTAATGCCCGTAGCGTGTCCTAAAGGCCGTCTTCTGAATATCTTCTTCTTTCACCCTTATCTGATGGTACCCCGATCTCAAGTCAATCTTACTAAATACACAAGCACCAACTAACTGATCCATCAGATCATCAATCCTTGGAAGCGGATATTTGTTCTTAATCGTCACTTTATTCAACTGGCGATAATTAATACATAATCGCATACTCCCATCTTTCTTTTTCACCAACAAAACTGGAGCACCCCAAGGAGAAACACTTGGTCTTACGAACCTCTTTTCCAGTAAGTCATTCAACTGCTTTTTCAACTCCACCAATTCAGATGACGACATTCGATAAGGTGCCATAGAAACAGGTCTAGTACCAGGGACTAGATCTATCGAGAATTCCACCTCTCTCTCCGGCGGTACATCTGAAATATCTTCAGGAAATACCTCAGGAAAATCACACACAACAGGAAACACCTCAAGAGAAACTTTACTCTCCACCGACAACGATGCAAACACACCGAACAACTGAGCCTCATCCGCCAAAAGTCTCTTCAACTCTTTGGTAGATAAGAAACTCGAGTCTTCGTCTTCCTCCAGAGAAGGAAACCTTACTAGCTTATGATAACAATCAATGTGAACCCGATTAAATTGTAACCAGTTCATTCCCAACACCACATCTAACCCTTCCAATGGTAAACACACCAAATCCATCACAAAATCTTTACCATAAATGGCTAAAGGACAATTTAGACAAACCATAGAAGTAGTTACTGATCCCATCGCTGGAGTATCAATAACCATCTCAACACCCATCACAGACAACACAAGATTCAAACTCTTCGCGCACTCAGACGAAATAAACGAATGAGTCGCTCCAGTATCAATAATAGCAATTAAAGGCGTATTATTAATAAAGCAAGTACCTCTAATCAAACGATCTGCATTCGAGGTCTGAGTTCCTGCTAGTGCAAACACTTTTCCTCCAGGTTGAGCCTGTCTTGGTTTCGTACACCTTGTACTAACATGACCAACTTCCCCACAATTATAACATGTAACTCCATTCTTCCTCCTACAATCAGCAGCCACATGACCTTTCAAACCACAACTAGCACACATATCCACATTATTCATTTTCCTCTTACATTCCGATATACGATGTCCTAAACCACCACAATTGTAACATTTCACAGCAGAATTCATTCCTCCACCACTAGGCTTCCTATCAAAAGCAAACTTCTGTTTCCCTTTGTCAACAGGGGTAACATAAGGCCTACCTCTGAACTGCCCCTTTCCTTTCTTATCATTCAGATTCTTGTAATGAGTAGCACGTGCTTTGCTATCCTCATCAAAGATCCGACTCTTGTTCACCAACACTGAAAACTGTCTTATCTCCTGATAACCGATACCCTGCTTGATTTCTGGCCTCAAGCCATTCACAAACTTCAAACACTTCGACCTCTCTGAACCCGCTGTATTATAATTAGGACAGAACTTCACAAGTTCCTCAAACTTAGCAGCATAATCCGCAACAGAGGAATTATCCTGTTTCAGTTCAAGAAATTCAATTTCCTTCTTACCTCTCTCATCTTCCGGAAAATACTTTTCGAGAAAAGCATCTTTGAACACAGCCCACGTAACCACTATTTCATCCTCCTCAAACCTCTGAGAAGCATTTATCCACCAATCTTCAGCTTCCTTTTCCAGCACATGAGTACCAAACTGCACTTTCTGATCCTCGGAACACTTAATGAAACGGAAGATCTTCTCAATCTTCTTCAGCCAAATCTGTGCTCCCTCAGGATCATGAGTACCATTGAAGCTCGGTGGGTTATTCTTCTGAAACTTATCCATACTACGCGACTCCTCGTCCGCCGCAGCATTCGGTAAATTCTGCATCGCCTGCGCCATAGCTTGCATGGCCGCAGTCATAGCAGCATCACGTCTTCCAGCCATAATCTGAACGTTTCCAATGATAACAAATTATGGTTAAACAACAACTCGTCCAACGTAACTCGCCCAATATGCCAGACACAACAACCACAACTGACACAAACTGACACAAACAGCTCTGATACCACTTAATGTGACGCCCCCAATCTAATACCCCCAATTAGCATGCATTTAAAGCAGTTAAAAGAAAAATTCAAAAATTGATCAGAGTACATTTGAAAACACGGCATAGAAAGGAGACATCCCATCAACGTAACCAAAATATACACATAACATGCAACACCTGCCCATAATGATATGCAACTGTGGGGTAGCAATCATACAGAGGAAACTTCGTTCCTTACACCCACTTTTCAGAAATTAGAAATAAAACGGAAAATCTAAAATCTGATTAACATATACACATATAAACAGTTTGTCATACATCAAGTAGCATATGTACAACCAAAATATAATATATCATCAGATATACAAAACAATAGCACGCGGCCACCCTAACTACCCGGAGTCACATATCAGAGCCGACCGACCAAAATAATGAAGATGCAAAGCTTCACAAAAAGAATACCTCCAGCAAACCTAATCTGCAACGCCTCATAGAGCGTTATAAAACAGCAGAAGGGTGAGAAAAACAACCATAATATAATTGCATAAAATTATATATATTAACACAAAAATACACAAGCAACACATTCTCACCACAAATGCTCAACAGTCGCATATAATATCACACGGTACAATTCTCACTTATCGTATACCACATCACATCAATCATTCACAATACAATCAAACACGTTCCAAGCACAATTACTCATGATTTATGCAATGCACATAGACCGACACAACGACTCTATGCACATGCCATGCGGTACCGACTTCAAATCTTGTAATTCATTAGTCCCCCAGGAACTCTTGGAATCATCGCTCGTTACATAGAGTAACTCCCCGTCGGGCCTACGATGTTCCCCGTCGCTATAAACCAATATTTCAGGGCGAACGACGTTTATGGATTGCTTTCTACCAGTATTTCAGGGCGCACAATCCGATTGCTTTCTACCAGTATTTCAGGGCGCACAATCAATTGGGATTAATCGCTTCTACCAATATTTCATGGCGTAAGACTATAAAACTGATTCATCTATGAATCTTCCCATGCAAGAATACATATCATGATACTTGACACATTAATGACTCATGCCAACATCAAATACTCATGCATCAACAATATTCATGTATTTCAAGTGCACACAAAGTAATGCACACAATTGCCCAAAATGGCCACAAACACCAATATACCACACTTAGCATTTTCTTGCCTCTCGGCCACAAATCGTCATCACAACAGCACATAAGGCATACACATCCAAAGCACAAACATATAACACAATACAAGTCAAATACGCACTATTAAAAACGACAAAAGTCGAGATTCGACACTATTCACATTTTCCAACCAAATTTAATCGGCTAACGATTCTCAAAACCTCATATTCACAAAGTACAGTTCGATACCTTTCCAACGACACCAAGAATGCAAAAATCGGATAATCAGAACCAAAGTTACGGACAAAACCGAAAACACATTTTGAAAAATCACATTTTTGACATTCTCCTGTCCATACGCGTATCACTCATGTCCATACGCGTACGGACAGAACCCATTTCCTTCACAAATTCCTCGTTCCAAAACCCATACGCGTATTGGCCCATGGCTCGCCCATGTTACGCGTAATGCCAAGATTCATACGCGTATTGGCCCAAAAACAAGCCAATGATACGCGTATCGCCTTGGCTCATACGCGTATGGACATGCCCCTTACGCGTATGGCCAGAGCATACCCAGAAAAATTCTGCAGAACAATTTCTGCGTTTTCCAACCCAACATCAACCAATTTCTTCACCTAAAACTCAGAAAAACAGCAATTTGAAGTGTAATAGCATACCATCAACATGTATGAACAATCAACAATGCATTCAACAAGACTTTTACTACAATCAAATTCATTTCTAATCAATTTTTACACAATCTAGGTTTTACTAATATTCTCCAAATCAATCCAAAAACAACAACAAAACACATACATAATCGTATACAATCATAGAATAATCGAGTTTCGCACCCTTACCCGATTAATCGATTCCTAGAAATTGTTCTTGATGATTTTTCCACTCTTTCTCCAATTTTCTCTCTTCTCCTCTTTTCTTCTCTTTTTCCTTCTTTCTTCTTTCTTTCTCTCTATTTTTCTTTCCCTTTTCTTTTCTATTTTCTTTTCTTTCTTACTAACTTAGTAAAAATATCTATGAAATGTCCAAAATACCCCCACACTCAAATATCCCGCAAATGTTCCCAAAACGCGATAAAATATAATCACGACGAAAAATAACATATTTTCGCATAAAAGTCGAGAATAAAATAAAATAATAATAAAATAATCCAAAAAGACTCAATAATATAAAATTGGCAAAACGGGGCGTTACATTGTCCGTTTCAATTTCCACACTATACTTTGAGTGCTAGAGAATGAATGAGGAGGGAGTTGTCCTACCCTCATTCTGACTATTTCTTGGGTAAGGGCGTTGGCCCTCTCGTTGAGAATAGTCACCTCTATCCTCAAGCTATAGTGTTCCTCATTCCCCGGTCGAGTTGATCCCTGATCACTTTTATCTTTTTCAATCTCTCTTTTGATCAATCACCATTTCTCTTGGTTAAAGATCATTTTCTCTTGGGTTAACACCCAACTCTTTTCTTGCAATCACTGTTCTTTTGATTCCCCTGGAGTGTCTCTTTCCTCTTTCTTCGGTTAAATACAGTTTTCCTGTTAAATACCGAAACCCTTGCGGAGTTCGCGACCTTCTTTTGGTTCTTCTCCCTTTGTTTGGTTAATCATTATCTGTCAATTAAAACACCAATGTTTGTCTCTTTTCTCAATTAACCATAGTCCGTCTGTTAAAATACTGAGTTTCCTCGGGTTAATCACCTTCTCTCGGTTAATCACCCTTTTCTTCAGTTAACCACAGTCCGTCTGTTAAAATACTGAATCCCTTTTTTTGAGTTAATCGCCTCCCTTTGGTTAATCACTCATTTTTCTCAGTTAGTCACAGTTCTCCTGTTAAAACCGAACCCCGCAGTTGGCAAACTTTATTGGTTCGGATACTTGCACCCTTAGGCTAGTAACCTCTTTTGGTTCAATACCATTTCTTCGTTGGTCAAGTGTTGTTTGATCAGTCAATACCAACACCCCTTTTGGGTTACGACCTTCGATCGGTCCTACACCCGCTCTTCTGGTTCAACACAATTTTCTCTGATAAAACCAATGCTTCTCTATCCCCACAGAGTTGCAATCCTTGTTTCCTCGGTTAACCACTGTTTATCAGTTAACATACCGATATCCCCTCCGAGTCAAACACCTTCTCTCGGTTCAACACTCTTTCTATTGGTTTATCACAGTCCGTCTGTTGACACCAGCCTCTTTTCCCCGCCAGGGTCTTATTTTCTTTCTTCGGTTAACCACTGTCGGCCAGTTAATACACCGAGTCTCCCTTTTCTCTTAGATTTCACCACTATCCCTTTATTTGGATCCCCAGCGGATTCTTTTCTATACCCTTTGCTCTTACTTTCTTGGTTTCGACACCAATTTCTTTCTGTTATCCCCAGCGGAGTTTCTTTACTTCTTGGTTTTGACACCATTCTCCTCCTAGTCTCTTGTGCAATCACTCTTACTGTGTGGTTTTCCCCAGTAGAGTTTTTCTTTCACTCTTGCTCTTGGTTTTGACACCACTTCTTTTGTTTTCCTGTTCCTTTCTTGTTTTGTTTTCCGTTCAGTTCCCCGAACTACGGAAGCTCTGATTCTGCATTCGTTCGAATGTCAGATACGTAGGCATGAGACGCGATGTCTTGGCGAGCACACTTCCACCCTTCTTTCCTTCTCCCTTTCTTCCTCCTTTTCTGTCCCCTGGTTCCATGAACTACGACGCTCTGATTTCCTCATTGCACTATAAGGGTACATAGGCACGAGGGCCACAATCCTCCGCGAGCACTTTCTTTCTTTTCTTTCTTTTTCCCCTTTCTCTCTCTCTCTCTCCTCCTTCTCTTAGCTAGAAGCCTTTAGATAGATAACCCATCCAAGCCTAGAAGCAAGCGAAATGGTTCCCGTCGAGTACGACGGATGCGTTAGGTGCTAGTACCTTCCTTTCGCATAACCAACCCCCCATTCCCGTTTCTCTTCCCCTTGGGTTTTATCAATATTTTCCCTGTTCTTTGGGACTAAATAAAGTTCGGTGGCGACTCTATTGTATCTTTGAGTGTGCGATTCACTCAGGATGTAAACCAGCTTTCTTCAACTGGCGACTCTGCTGGGGACAGATTAACCTCTTGCTAGTCCATCCCTTGAGGGGTTTAGCCTAGTTTTGTTTGCTTTCTTGCTCGTTTGGGTGTTTATCTTTTTCGCTTTACTCGCTTTATTTTACTTGCTTTAGCTTTCTGGTTATTTACTGCATTTCTTTACTGCTTTAAATATTCATATGCTGTATATTATGGATGTCTACTCTTTTCTTTGCTGTTGTCGGTTGGGTTGCTACTTGAGAGATAAGCCCACTACTCAAGCTTGAGCATACACATAGGTGTTAGCGTGGGCAAGCGTGACGCTCCCGTGGTGTTGACCACGTCGGGTGTTCACGAGACCTACAGCCAGACGAGGTTCTATCGGGAGATATCTGCTACTGTATGTTGATACAGGCTAGTAGTTATTCTCCTGAGGAGCTGTCGACTCTGGTGACCAGTCCCGAGGACTCAGTTGAGGCACTCCTCCCAAGGAGCGATAATGGCAGACCAGAAATGGCAAACCCATTACGCTTCTTGATCCGAGGACCAAAAGCTGGAAACTTTCCATAGGACCTTTTTTTTGGGGGGAATCAGTGGACGACCTCTTTGTTTGGCGATAGTATTGTACCCCGAGGGATGAATGTACTATTGCTTCTCAAATCGAGAATCCGAAACTGAGAATCCCACTTTCTATATCATACCTGTGAGGGGGATATTGGGTTTTTTCTGCAGGAATCCAAGACTCTTCCAACCTTTGTTCTCTCATTGCGTCAGATCTCGCACCAACACAGCACTACCTTTGCAGATGTTCAGATTTGACTATTCAGACTATGCTGGCTTGTTGATTCTGGTGTTGCATATCATCTCATCATGTCAAATTAATTTTTGTATAAGAATTTTAAAACTTTATTTTTGCATAAATTGCATTCATTCATGCCCGCATATGCATGTCCTTCATCCGGGAACCTTTGCTTACTCTGATCATTTCTGGCTTGTAGCAAGACGACGACTCGACATCGGTATTTCACTCGCTCAAGCAAATCCAGGATCATGGCTGACTTTGAAGCTGAGAACGCTACTTATAAGGAAACTCTGGCTCAATTCCAAGGTCGGATGGATCAGTTCCAGACGAACATGGATGTCATCATGGAACTTCTTCGTGCTCAGAGCGACGCCGCTGCTGCTGCCACTGTTGTTGCAACCCCTACTGATGCAACTGTTGTCACTCCTGGTGTGACTGTTATTCCTGTTATTACGACTACTCCTGTTGTTGTTGTTGTTCCTTCTCCTACTATGGTTGAGGTACCAGTTGAGCCTGTGAATCATCCTGTTGTTTAACCCGGTTTGAACCAGATGCCCGCTGGTTTTCCTTGGGGCATGCCTCCGAATTACACTCCATAGATTGCAAATAATGGTAGTGCCTTCATGCCATATCAGCCTTTTGTTGTGCCCATGCCTAATGGGAATGCTTCCGTATATCCATGGGTAATGCCTACTCCTGTCCCACCTCCAGTGTTGAATGATGATCCTGAGAATCTTCAGGTTCAAACTCATCAAAATTTTGGGTTGGCTGACACTGAAACTCCTGATGAAGAAGAGCATGTGTATAGAGGTCCTCTTATTCATGTTTCAGTTTCATCTTAAGCTGCTCAAACTGCTGTTCAGAATGTTCATCCTGGGATGTTCTACCCTTGGGCATCTTCCTCAGCAACTTGGGCACGTCCTCCGAATTATCCGTATGGTGTTCCGATGGGTCAGAATGCTGGTCAGATGATTAATTCGGGTTTGGTATATCCTTCTCAGTTTGCTACTCCGCAAGTGAATGCTCCTGTCGCTTCTCAGCTGCCAAATCCTCAGGTTCTTGTCAGGCCATTTAATCAAGGTAAATCTATTGACTACAAGTTGTTGGAAGACCGTATCAGAGCTATTGAAGGGTTTTCTGTTTTTGCCTTCGAGGCCAAAGATTTTTGTCTGGTTCCAAATGTTGTGCTGCCGCAGAAATTCAAGATACCTGATTTGCCAAAGTATAAAGGTTTAAGCTGCCCGCGTAGTCACATCACTATGTACTGCAGGAATATGGCATCTCATATTGATAATGATGAATTGCTCGTTCATTGTTTTCAAGATAGTTTGTCTGGGGCTTCTTTGGATTGGTACATGGGCCTGGAGCGCAGTAAAATCCGTACTTGGAGGGATCTATATAAAGCATTCGTGAAATAATACAAATATAACCTTGATCTGGTGCCAACTAGATTGCAATTGCAGAATCAGTCTCAACGCTCAGCTAAAACATTCAAGGAGTATGCACAAAGATGGCTTGAGATGGCATCTCGTGTACGACCGACTCTCTCTGACAATGAGTTGGTTGACATCTTTATGGGTACCTTACAAGGATCTTACTACGAGAAAATGGTGGGTAATTCTTCATCGAACTTTACAGATGTTGTAACGATTGGTGAACGGATTGAAAACGGTTTGAAGACTGGAAAGATTCCTGGAGCTGCTTCCCAGCAGTCGACCACTCGGAAATCTCAGAACAGTCAGTCCAAGAAAAAGGATGGTGAAGCAAACGCTGTGACAGCTCAAGTTTCTCCTCAGTATCAAGTTCCCATGGCTCCCATGCCGTATTATCCATATCCATACATTGCTGCTGCACAGTATCAACAACCTCCATATCAGTATCATTCGCAACAACCAGTTCAGAATGCTCAAAATCAGTAACAGATTCAACAGAACAAAAATCAGCAGAATCAAAACCGTCAGAACAACAACAATCAAGGAAACCATAAGCGTCTGAATTTCGACATAATTTCGGTGTCATACACGGAATTGTTTCCTTACTTGGTTCACCAAGGGGCAATTGTCCCCAAGCAGGATGCACCTGTAATTGCTCTATTTGGCCCGAAGCATAATCCAAATGTGCCATGTGCTTTTCATGCTGGATACATAGGACATGCAACAGAGGACTGTTTTGTTTTCAAAACCAAAGTTCAGGAACTCATTGATAAGAAGGTTCTGACTTTCGCCGAGGAAGGACCTAACATTCAGAATAATCCGTTGCCGAATTACGGTGGACCTGCAGTTAACATGATTGGGGATAGTTAAAGGGCTGAATTGATCACGGATGTCGACGAAGTAAAGACTCCGATGGTTGTGGTTTTTAAGAGGTTGAATGAACACGGGCTGTTGAAAGGATTGCATGGTAAGTGTCAGATTTGTGAAGATAATCCTAACCAGTGTCGAAGGCTGAAGGGTTGTGTTCAGATTCTGATGAACCGTGGCGAAGTGCAATTTACCAGATCTAAACCTGTTGAGGAAGTTGCTGCCATTGAGCCGTTCACCATTGTCTATAGGAAGGTTCCAGTTGAATTCCCTAAGCAGAAGAAGGTTCAGCCCATCGTTGTTTGTCCGCAGAAGCCGTTTCCATATCAGAATTCTAAGGAGGTACCTTGGAAGTACGGGTCTACCATATTTTCTGGAGGTCAAGAGATAAGGTTCGCCGAATCTGAGATCGTAAATGTTACATCCGGCGGAGGTATGACTCGTAGTGGACGAGTGTTCGCTCCGAAGATCACTACGAAGCCTGTGCAAATTCCAACCATTGTTCCTCCCAAGGAGACACCTACATTTGCAACCCCTGTTGTTCAATAAGGGGCGTCATCTACTACCATTCCAGTACCGACTATCCCGTCCGAGGATGTTTCAAAGAACAAAGAGACCCTTGATGATCAAGAGTTCCTTAAGTTGATCAAGAAAAGTGACTTCAAGATTGTGGATCAGTTGGGTCAGACTCCCTCGAGGATCTCAATTTTGTCCTTACTTATGAGTTCGCCTGTGCACAGATCAACTTTGTTGAAAGTCTTGAACAATGCCCATGTCATGCAAGATATATCTTTCATCGCGTTTGATGATGTAGTGGCCAACATAACTGCAAGTCAGTATTTGGGCTTTAATGAATCAGAATTGCCTCCTGAAGGAAGTGCCCACAATAAAGCGCTGCACATATCTGTAACCTGCACAGACACCCTGTTGTCTCGTGTTCTAGTGGATACCGGTTCTTCCCTCAATGTGATTCCCAAGGGCACATTGAGTCAATTACTGGTGGAGGGAAACGAGATGAGACCAAGTGCCTTAGTTGTCAGAGCATTGAACGGGTCTCGAAGGAAAGTTATTGGAGAAGTGGACTTACCCATCAATATTGGGTCGCATTTGTTCAACATTACCTTCCAGGTGATGGATATCAATCTGGCATACAGTTGCCTATTGGGTCGTCCATGGATCCACGCCGCAGGGGCAGTTACCTCCACTTTGCATCAGAAGTTAAAGTTCATGTTTGATGATCAGCTTGTCATCGTCTGTGGTGAAGAGGATTTCATTGTAAGCGAGTTATCATCTTTTCGATACGTCGAAACCGAAGAAGGCATAGCTGAGGTGCCATTGCAGTGTCTCAAGTTCAAAGATGTCCGCTCTGCTTCAACTAGTCAAAGTAGATCACCACAATTGACATTAGCGTCCTCTAAGAGTGCTTAGGAGACTATCCAGAAAGGTGCTTTGTCCGGCTGGGGGCATGTGATTGATGTGGTTGAGAAGCATAATCGTTTTGGATTAGGTTATCGTCTTGGTCGTCAATCTAGTTCCTCTGGTTAAAAGTATTGCAACTTAATCAAGTTCAATAGCGCGGGTTTCCAGCAAGGTGACATCGTGGCGGCTACTGATGATGCTGGTCCCAGTAATCAGACTTCAAGCTTTGTGCACAAGTGTCCGCCGGGTTTCAAGCTAAACAATTGGACTTCTACCGTGATTCCTATGGTTTTCCCATATAACATGTAATGCATTTTTCTTTCTCATTCCCTCGTCCTCGCCCGAGACGAGTGGATAGCTTGTAAAGGGCCTCACATTTTTGCAATATTATGTGATCAATAAATAAAGGTTTTTTCGCATTCAAAATCATGCTCTATTTTCTTTCTTTATTTTACTTTTTCACAAACAAATGGCAAAATTTTCTTTTTCTTTTCACTTTTCAAAATAGCTCATTCTATTCATAAACATGCAGAAATAATAAAAGCATTGATAACAACATGGCAAACATCCGTTGTAATTCCGGAATTTCAATTAACCAAGCCGAAGAGGATGGTGAGGAAGATTGTGAATTACCGGTTGAACTAGCAAGGCTCCTTGAGCACGAATGTAGAGAGATTCAGCCACACAAAGAGCCAGTGGAAGTTGTCAATCTTGGTATTGATGAGGTCAGAAGAGAAGTCAAGGTTGGCGCATCCCTTGCAAAGCATGTACACTCCGAGTTGGTTAAGTTGTTGAAAGAGTATGTTGATATCTTCGCCTAGTCCTATCAAGATATGCCTGGGTTGGATACCAACATCGTTGAACATCACTTACCACTTAAGCCTGGATGTCCTCCTGTCAAGCAGAAACTCAGAAGGACTAGACCCGACATGGCACTCAAAATCAGAGAAGAGGTAAAGAAACAGCTTGATGCTGGGTTCCTAGCCAATTCCAAATATCCTGAATGGATTGCCAACATCGTCCCGGTTCCTAAGAAAGATGGTAAAGTCAGAATGTGTGTGGATTATCGAGATCTCAACAAGGCAAGCCCGAAGGATGATTTTAATTTGCCTCATATTGATGTCTTGGTAGACAACACAACGCAGTTCTATGTCTTTTTCTTTATGGACGGTATCTCAGGATATAATCAGATCAAGATGTCCCCAGCTGATATGGAGAAGACTACTTTCATCACGCCGTGGGGTACATATTGCTACAAGGTCATGCCATTCGGTCTAAATAATGCAGGGGCAACATACCAACGTGCCATGACAACCCTCTTCCACAATATGATTCATAAAGAGATTGAGGTTTACGTGGATGATATGATTGCCAAGTCCAAAACTGAGGATGATCACCTGGTTCATCTGAAGAAACTGTTTGACAGACTCCAGAAGTTTAGATTGCAGTTAAATCCTGCGAAGTGCACCTTCAGAGTCCGATCTGGTAAACTGTTGGGCTTTATCATGAGTCAGAAGGGCATTGAAGTTGATCCTGATAAGGTTCGGGAAATTCAGAACATGCCGCCTCCCAAAATAGAAAAAGAAGTCTGTGGCTTTCTGGGCAGACTCAATTACATTTCAAGGTTCATTTCCCATTTGACGGCTACCTGTGAACCAATATTCAAATTACTAAGAAAAAATCAATCGGTTGAATGGAATAATGATTGTCAAGAAGCATTTGACAAAATAAAACAATACTTGCAAGAACCACCGATCTTAGTACCGCTGGTTCCTGGTAGGCCTTTAATAATGTATCTTACTGTTCTCGATGAATGAATGGGATATGTATTGGGTCAACATGATGACACTGGCAGAATAGAACATGCAATATACTATCTAAGTAAGAAGTTCACTGATTGTGAGACCAGATACTCACTCTTAGAGAAAACTTGTTGTGCTCTGGTTTGGGCTGCTTGACGCCTACGACAATACATGATTTGCCATACTACTTTGTTGATATCCAAAATGGATCCGATAATGTATATATTTGAAAAGCCTGCTGTCTCTGGAAGGATTGCTCGGTGGCAGATGTTGTTAACCGAATATGATATCCAACATGTTACCTAGAAAGCAATAAAAGGGAGTGTCTTGTCTGACTACCTTGCCCATCAACTTGTAGAGGGTTATCAACAGATGATGTTTGACTTTCCCGATGAGGATGTTCTATTCATCAGAGAGTATGAGACTCTAGACCCTGACATAGGACCCGAACCAGGGGCGCGATGGACGCTCGTGTTCGATGGTGCCTCCATTTCTAAAGGTCGTGGAATCGGTGCTATCCTCATTTCTCCAACAGGTTTTCACCTTCCCTTCACTACCAGGTTATGTTTTGCATGTACCAATAATATGGCTGAATACGAAGCATGCATCTACGGTATTGAAGCGGCTATCGACATGAGAATCAAGATTCTTGAGGTATATGGAGATTTTGCCTTGGTCATCGGTCAAGTCAGAGGGAATTTTGTGACTCGGGATTCCAAGTTGGTTTCGTACCAACAACATATTGCGAAGTTGATTCCTTACTTTGATGAGATTTCTTTTCATCATATCCCCAAAGAGGAAAATCAACTAGCTGATGCTCTTGCCACTCTAGCATCCATGTTCAAGGTCAAGTGGAAGAATGAAGCTCCTCATATCCGCATTGATCACTTGAACGAACCAGCAAATTGTTTAGCAATCGAGGAAGAGTCTAATGACAAGCCTTGGTTCTACGACATTAAAAGATATCTGGAAAAACAACAATATCCCGAGGGTATCACTATCACTAATAAGAAAGCTCTTAGGTGGCTTTGCGCCAAATTCTTCTTAAGTGATGGTATACTGTACAAGAGGAATTATGATTCCATGTTGCTCAGATGCGTGGATAGACATGAAGCAAACACGATCATAAGGTCCATACATGAGGGCTGCGAGGGTGTACATGCTAAAGGTCCTGCTATGGCCGAGAAGATCCTTCGGGCTGGGTATTACTGGATAACAATGGAGGTAGATTGTTACAACTTTGCCAAAATATGTCACAAGTGCCAAATCTACGGAGACAAGATCCATGTGCCTCCAACTCCATTGAATGTTTTGACTTCACCTTGGCCATTCTCCATGCGGGGTATAGATATGATTGGAATGATCGCGCCGAAGGCTTCCAACGGTCATCGATTCATTCTAGTTGCTATCGACTACTTCACCAAGTAGGTTGAAGCTACTTCCTATGCAAATGTTACATGACAAGTGGTTGCCAGATTTATCAAGAAAGAGATAATCTGTCGTTATGGCATTCCTATCAACATTATCACAGACAATGCAAGCAACTGAACAATAATATGATGAAGGAGTTGTGTCAAGAATTTAAGATCAAGCACCACAACTCTTTACCATATCGGCCCAAGATGAATGGCGCCGTTGAAGCAGCAAACAAAAACATTAAGAGGATTGTCAAGAAAATGGTCAAGACTTACAAGGATTGGCATGAAATACTTCCCTTTGCACTGCATGGCTACCGAACTTCATTTTGCACTTCTACTGGGGCAACTCCATATTCGCTAGTGTATGGTACGGAGGCAGTTCTACCCATTGAAGTCGAAATTCCTTCGCTCAGAGTCATCATGGAAGCAGGTCTTGACAAAGCTGAATGGGTTCAATCTAGATACGACCAGTTGAATCTCATCGAAGAGAAGCACCTTATAGTCGTTTGTCATGGTCAATCATATCAGAGACGCCTCAAACGAGCTTTTGACAAGAAAGTTCTTCCTCGAACATTCTGTGAAGTCGAACTCGTGCTCAAGAGATATTCACCTGTTCACTCGGATCCACGAGGCAAATGGACTCCCAACTATGAAGGACCCTTTGTTGTCAAGAAGGCCTTCTCAGGCGGAGCCCTGATCCTCACCACCATGGATGGGGAGGAGTTGCCATTGCCCGTGAACTCCGATACAGTCAAAAAATATTATGCCTGAAAAAAACGGATAAGAGTCCGCTAGATTAACATCCTCAAGGATAATCTAGGCAAAAATGGACGTCCCGATTGTAGCGAGCGATTTTGGACGTGGTTCTTAAGCACTGTCGCTCTGGGGTACTACAGGTCGATTCATTTTTTATCCTATTGAAGCTGATGAAGGAAGGGAAATAGATGTCTCCAATTAACCTTGCTTGCATACTGAGTTTGAACAGCGGTCTGTTAGGTTACAGATGCTATGTGGATGTGGGGCCTCTCTCTGCTTATTTCGCTAAGAATGCAATGACGGGACTATTTGTGAGGATACTAGGACTGATGCTTTTCGATTGATGTGTGAAGGTACAGGATTTTGGGTTTTTGATTAGTATGCTCGCTATGATTTTTCAATCTTATGCCTACGTATTCCCGTTAATGAAACAGGGAAATCAGAGCGATCGTAGTTCCTCCTATTCTATGGGAGGAAAAAGTTCGTTTTGGTTTCTCGTTCAAAGCCTAAGACGTGAAGCTAAAAGTGGTTTGTATCTTGTTCAAAGCCCAAGATGTGAAGCTAAAGGGTTTTGACTTTAGAGAGAATTTGTCATCTCTAAAAGGGGGTATTTTGTCTGTTTGTCACAACTGTTGGGTGACTGATTATAAAGGAGAATTACTTTAACTGGGATATGTGAATCCAGTAATGCCATAATTTCCTTTATAGGGGATTTTTAACCTGAAGGAGAAGACTTTAACTCAGTTTAGAGAAATGCCATCTTTCCTTAGGAATTTCTCATGCTAAAAGAGGGACAGTGGCGTGGATGTAAGTAACCCAGAGGCTTGCCGCTTACAGCAATTAGATGAAGGAAAAGGAGTTGTTGATGTTGTATACTGTGAACGAGGCACAAATTTTGATGCTAAAAGGTTGATTTGGCTTAACCAGGGTTTACTTATACAAAGCCTAAGAGGAGGCTATTGACCCAACAAGAGGGTGTTTTATGTGTCTCGTACGAAGCCCGAGAGAGAGGCTAAAAGGGTTGACTCAACAAGAGAGTGCATTTGTATGTGTCTTGTACGAAGCCCAAGACGGAGGCTAAAGGTTCTTGACTCAACAGGAGAGTCTTTGTACCTCGTACGAAGCCCGAGATGGAGGCTGAAAGGCCTTGACTCAATAAGAGAGTATTTTATATTCAACAAGAGAGTATTTTTGTATCTCGTACGAAGCCCAAGATGGAGGCTAAAAGGCTTTGACTCAACAAGAGAGTCTTTTATACTCAACAAGAGAGTGTGAATAGGTTAGCTCCGCTGGGGAGAATCATTGTACAAAGCCCAAGAGGATGGTAGGGTGCTGGTAACTGTTTCAGTTGAGTGACAGGTCCAGTATATTGGATAAAGAGAAAATCAGTTCTTATATGGGTAATGTTGTACTTTGGGATTGATCAGAGGATCAGGGTTATTTCCTGTTCTTTAAGGAAATAGGAAATCCAAAGGGTATTGAGACTGTCCAAGTCTACGGGTGTTTTGAGAAATCGATTCTCAGGTAATGAATGATCTTTGCATAATGCCCAAGAGAAAGGCTGGTATGTTAAGGGATGAAGAGCAACCCATTAACAGGTCTGACACTTGACTCAGAAAGACAGCTCTAGCAAATTAATGACTAGGTTTTGTTCCTATACCTGTAGAGGTCTCTGGGCCCTTGTACTAAGCCCAAGAGAAGGCATGAGAGATTTTAAGAAGCCGAAGGGTCCTTGTACAATGCCCAAGAGAAGGTGGGGATGGTTTTAAGAAGCCTGTGGGTCCCTAAACCTCGAGAAGTTTAAGACATGCCATTCACCGAGAATAGATCAAGCTAGGAAAGTCTGAGAATTTAGAAGAAACTCAAGAGATGCCATTCACGGAGAAAAGATCATCCCTGGAGAGTAGAGTTTCTTTGACGATTTCTAAGGGTGACAGTCTGAGAAAGGGTTTCACGTCTCCATATTGTTTAACCCCAAGAGGAGGAAAGACTGTGTCTGGTAATCCTATGGGGATCTAGTTTTATTTGTATTTAAGAGTGACCAACAGGGCTTTACCTAGTGCTAGACGTAGTTGCCGGGGAAAACTCTAAATAGCTATACTAGTATTACACAGTGGATATATAACAAGTATATAAAAGTTTGTGAAAGAAGACTTACAGTGAGCAGCCCCACAATACAGTTATATATATATATATATATATATATATATATATATATATATATATATATATGAAAGTGGGTAAAGAAAGCGGGTAAACACTTACTCGGTTGTAGACCTTCCATGCTGTTTGATTAGTTTGTTCAACGAAAAAAGCTTTGATAACAATATTATATTCAAATTCAAAGGAGATAGTGCTTTGAAAAGATTGTTGGGGCTTACAGCTCAAGGAGAGGCCCAAGGTTTTATCAGTGATGACACTGTGGTTTTGAATTTGTATAGGGACTTATACAAGTGACTGAAGCCCAAAAAGGTTTTCTATACAAAGGGATGGGTCTTACACTCTCTCAAGAGGCCCAAAGGTGTTTAAAGAAACAGAATGGTACTTATAACACGAGGGTAGGCCCAAGGGTTTATTTTTGAACTGGCGATCGCACCGAGATTTTCTTTTAACGCAGAGGGACTTATACAATATCTGAGGCCCAAAATTGTTTTGGTTAAAAGGGGATTGGGTCTTACACTCTATTAGAGGCCCAAAGATTTATTTTTTTACAAGTGATGGGGCTTACAGCTCAAGGAGAGGCCCAGATGATTTTGCTAAAAAAGGTGACGATTGCGCCGTTGTTTTTGAAAATACAGTGGGACTTATACAATGACTGAGGCCCAAAAAGGTTCGTATATACAAAGGATTGGGTCTTACACTCTATTAGAGGCCCATGAGTGTTTGAAAATGATTGTTGAGGGTTGAATTAATCAAAAACCCTGATTTTTTTCAAAATGTATTTTAATTGAATAAAAAATTCAATTAAAATGATCAAAATTGTTAAACATGTGGAAAACAAATTGTGATCTTGGATTAATGTTTCAAAAATCAGGTTTCTATCCACAAAATGATTGGAAATCACTAAAATTTGAAAAATCAAGAAGGAGAAAATATTTTAAATGTCAAAAAACAATTAAAATATTAATTCTTTACAAAAATATCAAGTATATGAAATAAATAATATTTTTGGGATTTTTTAGGAAAATAAAATATTTTTAACATTTTTGTGAATTATTAAAAAAAGAATCAACTCAAAATTATTAAAACTCAGAGAGAAATTAATTTTTGAATCAATTAAATAAAATCACAAAATTCAAATATTCAAAATTTCAAAAAAAGGGCGCCAAGAACATGGCAAGAACATGCGCCCTTCCTCTGTTTCTGCAGATTTGCGTTTTCTATCCAATCTCACTGAATACTTGATGATATCATGCAATCTACATATCAATCTACTCGTTTCAACCTCACGATCATGTCTATGATATTTAATTTCATTTATTTTAAACATGGAATAAGAAATCAAAGAGAAACCTCAAGAACCCTAAAATTTTCATGAAGGTTCAGAAATTCCATACACGATTCAAACAATGCAATTGATTGAGGGAAAACACTCCATGCATGATTATGAACATATGGCCAAATTATTGTGCAGGAAAAAATGCATGGATCATAGAGTTACCTCTTGCAGCTGGTGATCATGTTTTGTGTTAGAGGTGTTACAGCTTGGTTCCAAGGATATGGACAGCTTCTCTAGGTGCTATGGAGTGTGTCTGGATGCCTGGAGTGGATTGATTTGAGTTGGAACTTGATTTGGCACCTCAACTGCAAATCTGTCAAAGGCTTGAGTAGTTGGCTAGTGATTTTGTGATTTTGGTGTTCCAGATGTTGTGTGAGTATTTGGATCACTTCTATATGATGTTTATGAGGTGTGTGTGTGTGATTGGTTTGATTGGAATAGCTCTCAAACTCAAAACCCAATAGTGACTTGCTTTGGAAGGCAATTTTGGAGTGAAAGAAGAGATTTTGAGGAAAGCATATGTTAGATGGCTTTGTTGTACTCAAACTGATCACAAATGAGCTATATTTATAGTAGAGCAAGTTTGTTTTGCAAGGAATAGTGAATGGTAACTGCTGCATAGGTTTGGCCAATGTTGATCAATGAGAATCCAAGTCTCCTCTAGCCATTGACTAGAGGTTAGGGCATAAGCTGCTGGTTCCCTTGGTCTTGGATAAGTCTTGACTGAATTCAGTTGGAAATGGTTCAGTCCATGCCACCTTGGTGCATCTATTGAATGCTCCAATCCAAAATTGGAGTCTTGTCCCTCTTTTAGGGATTTCTAGGTTTAGCATGCTATTTTTGGTTCCAAAGACTTGGGAGGCTTGGGATCAGAGTTGGTTCCTCTTTGGTCCCTCCTTGAGGTGTTCAGATGGATAGAGTTGCTTGCCCTTTGCAAAATTTGAGCAAATCGAGTAAAACTCCAAAATCTGCCTTGCCATGACAATTTGCAGCAAGGCATATTGGCATTGTCATATCTCATGGCTCAAGTGGATTTTGATGGAGTTCTTGGCCATTTTGAAAAGCCCTCATATGATACAATAACTGTTTGATCATAATTGGTTTTGATACTTTTTGGATCCAAGTGAAAAATGCCCCTACATTTGGAAAAAGGGAAGGAAGATTCTGACTTAGTGAAAATTTCACTAAGTGTTGGAAAAAAGTGACATTTTCACTTTTTGTGATTTTGATCATTCCATAACTTAAAATCCATGAGGAATTGGAATGAGTTATGTTTGAAGCTTTTGTAGAGGGCCATGAGAGCTACAAATCCAGATTTGAATGGGGAAAAATGACCTTGTGGTTTAGGAGTTATGATCCTCCAAAGTTGGTACCCTAGCCACTTTGTTCCATAACTTAGAAAAATTTCTAAGTTTTTATTGTTACCCCTTTTACAAGTTATCCCACTTTTCTTGATTTTTCTTGATGAATTATGATTCCAATCACACATTAACATCATTTTAGGGTTAAGGAACCATAATTGTGAAAAATCTCAAAAAGTCAAAGTTGACTTTTGTGCACAGTTGACTTTTTGTCAGATGAATTCCAAACTGTGCGATCCTCTATGAAATCAAGTCCTTGACCTAAATCAAACTTGATGGATTGATTTCATAGGTGTTATAGGGTGTATTGAATCATGTCCTAGGGTTTGGGAGCATGTCCTGGTCAAAAGTTAAAAATACAGTTGACTTTTCTCGCAAAACCCTAATTGTGGTTCTGATGAACCTGAAACTTGGGAATCAAGCTTCCTGGATCAATCCATTGTTGCAAATGGATCAATGTGGTGTATTAGACACCCTCAAATCCTCTTTTGAGGTTTTGGCTCATGCTTTGTCCCAAAAGTCAACTTAGGGGTGAATTAGGTCAAGAAACCCTAATTCCTGATCTTTTGTGAATGCATTCCCTGAGGTTAAATTGACTTGATGATTGGGTTCATGATGTCCCTTGGAGCATCATAGATTATGCTTTGAAGCAATGGCTCATTCCCAGAGGAAAATTCCCATCTGGAGGCCCTAGTCGACCAAACCCTTATTTTGGTGACACTGGTGATCTTGAGGCTTAATCCACTTGGAATGTTGCAGCTTTGTGCTTAATCCTTGAAGTGGGAGTCCCCTTGATCCCTTATGGATGTTTGAGAGGCTAGACAAGTTGAAGATCATGTCATTCCTTGATTGATCCTTTGTCCAAGAGCTCTGAGAGGGCTTGAAACCCTAAGTTTGATTGTAGTGGATGCCCACCCATCTTTGGGGAGACTAATGAGGTATGATGGTTCATCCATATTGTGATGATGATTTGCGCAATGATGGGAAATCTTAGTGGTCAAAATTTGGGGTATGACAGATGCCCCTATTTAATCTTCTTGGACCCGAAGGTGTGAATGGCGAAGGTATCCGGGCATTCAGGGTGCAAGAGGATTAAATATCGGAATACCCGAAAATTTGATGGTGGTTAAGAATGGTAGTTTACACATCCTTCTTCTTTTGCTAAGAAATGATGCTCAGAAAAGGTAAAAACTTCCCCTCGATCCTGGTTTCCTACCAAGGAACTGGTCTAAGTTTCTTTTGTCAATAAATTTTCTTGACAAGGGACGCTATGTGTAGCGGTTTTCCTCAAACTTCTCGCCGAATTTTCCTTGGAAGATGCCATTTGATGGGAAGACTTTTTATGTCAGACTTGCTGGGGAACCCATCTGTCTGAATTGTAGAGGTACCCAAACTTCTCTGTTGGAGATGCCATTTGTTGAGTCTATCGGGGAAAACGAGTCTCTTGAGAGACTGTTTCGGCTTGGGTATTTACATCATACTTTTCTCGGGATCTTCTCGGAGAAATGCCATGTGATGTGATCTAATTTTGAGGTGCTGATGACCTTTTCGTCAGCGGATTTTTCGGAGAAAACTGTTGTATTGTCGAATCTCTGATTAAGAGGCTTTCTCTGGGGATTTTCCTTAATCCGGGAAAGCGAAGATATCATCTTCAATGGCGAAGAGTGACATTTGCCGAAAGTTTCTCTGGTTTTCTCAGAGGTTCAAGTTATCAAAGTGGTCAAGGGCCAACTCCAATCCAGAAATAAACTGGAGAAGAGAGATTGTTCAAACGCAACATTTCCCAGCGAGGAAAGAACTGACAACTCGATTGAGAGGACTTCTATCACTAGGGGATAAGACCGACTAGAGTGATAGTGATGCAATATGAATATGAATGTAAATCAATAATGCATGATGCATGTATGTTTATGCTGACACAACTGACACGACATACAAACTGACGGATGAACACGACTGGATACTCGGCCACTGCTGGGACGAAGAAGTACCGTTGGTTCAAGATAGCAATTTTTCCTTGCTTAGGAGAAAGTAGTTCCCGCGGGGAACAACCGTTGATCGGTCTTAGGAGGTAAGAACTCTGTCGGAGATGTCAGATAGAGTATTCGCATCTGACATAACTGATCCTTCGTTCAGGCGTAGTGGTTTAGAAGGAGTACTTTGATTCTGCACTTTGAAGCTCGATTACTTCTGGCGAAGCGATCGATGTTCTTTCGATGTTCAACAGTCAAAAGAATTGCCATATTTATTTTAAAAGCAGAAAAATTTTAACAAGTAAATTCCTTTTTGTTTCTTTTCAAGAACCATTGATCATGTTAAAATGTCGTTCTGTAAAGCTAAAACAAATAAGAATTGCAAACAAAAGTACAAGGGCTCAAATTTTATTGATAGGATGGAAATCATACAAACGCCTGATTCCATAGAGTATTTACAAAGTTTGAAAATGGTAATTTAAGGGAAAAGGGATACATTGAAACATAACGACCACTATCCTTCTACCAACTTTGAATTCTGGGCATCCTGAGCTTCTGTCGAAGATGACCTTGACTGGAGTTTTTCTGATGGATGGAAGGACTGCTACTAAAGGATTTGTCCCTGTTGGACGTAGTTACTTGCCATTATCCCTAACTTTTGCCTGGATTGTACTTGAGATTTCCAATCTACCGGGATGATTTTTTTGATTATGTCTCTAATTTTTGCTTGGACCGCCCTTTCGGGTTTTCAATCCACCGAGACGTTTTTTTTAGTTTAGGCGAAGTATTTCTTGACTATATCAACATTTGTGGGGTAGGCAAATTGTAACACCCGAATTCCCATCGCGAATAAATAATACATAAATCAAATCAGAGTAATTAAAAATTTATTTTTCCGACAGAAACAAGGATGCCACATTTAAAGAAAGAAAATACAATCCCTGCTCATAAATTTGATACATAGCATAAAATAGAATACCCTCAAAGGGGAAACTTTTTCCATCTAAAGGGAAAGGTCAATTATGGAATAAAGCGGAAAGATCCATAACCAACTTGTTTTACAAAATAAATCATTTTAGAACATCAACTATATACACAAAAGTACTACAAAATACATTCAACAAATGTATACATATATATATAATCGTTCCCCGACTCCCGTGCTACGTATCAGAGCAGACACCAAAACCGACAACAGAACGGAGGGCTAATCTTCACAAAAGACCTCCAGTAACTCTAATCTGCAATGCCTCATAGAGCATTATAAAACAGCAGAAGGGTGAGAAATAACAACTAAAATCAAGATTGCATAATAATATGCAAATACGTAACAATTCACATGCATAGCTATTCTCACCACAAACACCACATACTAATACATATAACATACCACATATACGTAACATATATCTATTAATCCAACAATATAGCATATATCAAGTATCCAATATACTCACATATTTGCACATAAGGCATACCAAGTCATAACATTTAGAAATACATCACACATCACATAGCATATGTCTACGCCTAATACATATTATCCACAACCAATGCATTTATCACATATGCATATCAAATTACCAATGCTATCACAATCTCAACACATAACGAATCGATGCACAATTTCCACACATAATCAATCAAATCATGATTTTCCACACATAATGCATCCATTCACAATTCTCACACATAATCCATCCATGATTTATGCAAATGCACAGAGACCGACACAACGACTCTATGCAAATGCCATGCGGTACTGACTCCCAATATTTCTCATCACTAGTTCACTCAGGAACTCTGCTGGAACCATCGCTCGTTACATCACTGTAACTCCCCGTTGGGCATACGATGTTCCCCGTCGCTTTCGGTCCTCTTTGTATAAGGCTCACGACGTTTATGGATCGCTTTCGGTCCTCTTATTTTTAAGGCAATTCATACCTCTTATTTTTAAGGCTCACGATCCGATCGCTCACACCCCACATGGGCACACGATCGTCTATAATAATCGCTTTCGGTCCTCTTATTTTTAAGGCGATTCATACCTCTTATTTTTAAGGCTCACGATGTTATAGCAAATTCCCTCTGGAATCAATCCATCACTCAGGACGTCACAAGAATGCATATCATGATGCTTGGCATACAATGACTCATGACATTTAAAATGCACACATATACACATCCATAATCATGCATATATCATCAATTACCACGCATTGCATTTTCCTGGCCTTAGGCCACATATCATCATCACCACATGTATCACGTGCATTTTCATTTCACAACAGAACACAAGTCATACAATATCTATATCAACAACACATTGCATGATACACATCAATTACACACAATGACAACGACAAAAGTCGACAAAACAACACCATTCAAATATCATACATCCATCACCAATGCGTATCAATCATGCACAACATTTCACCACATATATTCACGCCATATAACAACACACCAACTATACGTTACATATCAAAAGCATATAGCATGGTAACACATCATTCACACACAATTAACGCGATAAAAACCCGTCAACCCGACTATTTTTCAAAAACACAAATTAATAAAATCATCTTTTACCCTCCAAACCATTTTTAATAGAAATAATATTTTATTAGCTTTCCAACGCTTCAAACGGGGGTCAAAACGGACTTACAGATCAAAAGTTACGATCGAAACAATTTTGAAAGAAAAACCTACAGCAGGGCTGACACGGCCACCCGTGTTGTGTGACACGGCCAGTGTCACCCAAAATCCCAAATTTCATTTTTTTCGCGTTTCCACCCTCCATAGACAGCAGGCTGACACGGCCCTCCGTGTTGTGTTACACGGGTCGTGTCAGGACCCAGAAAAATGCATTTTTATCGTCGGAAGCCTTCCGAACCTCCGATTTCGATTCCGTAAAAAGCCCCGGTCTCAGAATTCGAAATACTACAATATTTTCACCATTAAAAGACCATCCAACACATTTTCCATTTTTGAAATATTTTGAAACATAGTTTTATCAATTTAACCCAATTCCAAACTCGATCAAAACCACTCGAAAACACACCAACAACCATTCACCGATTAAATATCAACCTATACCAATATTACCAGACATATCCAAACACTTTTACTCGATCACAACATCAATTTGCATAAAAACATTGATATATATCAAAGACTCAAAAGTTACAAATTCAACTCGATTCAATCAAACGATCACGCTAAATCACGACCCAACATCACTCGACTCTACTACGCGATTTATTCCGACTTTCGTCTGTGAAAACATCGATTTCTATTCATTTTTCTCATTTCAACCTAGAATGAAAACTAGAAGGAAATCACCAAAACAATCCAAGGAAACATACATATATACATATACAAGCAAGATATAATCAAAACTTCTCACCCTTACCCGATTAATCGCGCTTGAAACGGATGAATCTTCACTTTTTCCTCTTTCTCCTCTTCTCTCTTTCTTTCTTCTCCTTTCTCTTCTCTTCTCTTTCTTTTCTTTTTCTTTCCTCTCTTTTTCTCTCCACTTTCTATTTATAAAATATCTACTACCCAAATGACCAAAATACCCCTCAACTCAAATATCTCCCAAACGCTCTCAAAATGCGATAAAACATAAACATACCGATGAAATATATTTCGGGAAATAAAAGTTGAAAAGAAATTATAATTTAATACAATTATTTTATCTATCAGAGAAATTAACCAATTAACTCAATTAGCAGGTAAAATACAATAAATTCACACATTTCATAAAATTCACATAAATGAAATAAATAAATACAATTAAACAAATTGGGGCGTTACACAAATTCCTCTCCATCCATGGTTTCGAGTCTCAAGGCGCCGGAGAAAGCTTTCTTGACCACATAAGGGCCGTCATAATTCAGAGTTCATTTGCCCCGGGAATCAGTGAGAAATGATTGTATCTTTTTTAGCACAAGGTCTCCTTTCCTAAAGACGCGAGGTCAAACCTTTTTGCCGAACGCCTTCTTCATTCTTTGCTGATACAACTGACCATGGCATAGTGTCGTGATTCGCTTTTCCTCAATCAGATTTCGTTCGTCGTGTCGACTTTGACACCATTCAGGCTCTGTTAGCTTAGCTTCCATCAATACCCGGATTGATGGGATCTTTACTTCTATGGGGAGCACTGCTTCCATGCCATATACTAGAGAGAAAGGGGTTGCCCCTGTTGAAGTGCGGATATATGTGCGGTAACTGTGAAGAGCAAAGGGTAGCATCTTGTGCCAGTCTTTATAGGTTACAACCATCTTTTGAAGGATCTTCTTGATGTTCTTGTTAGTCGCTTCTACCGTTCCGTTCATCTTGGGTCGGTAGGGAGATGAGTTATGGTGTTCGATCTTGAACTCAGCGCACAACTCTTTCATCATCTTATTGTTCAAGTTGGATCCATTATCAGTAATGATCTGGCTTGGAACACCATAACGACAAATGATATTGTTTTTGATAAATCGGACTACCACTTGTCGGGTTACATTAGCGTATGACGCTGCTTCGACCCACTTGGTGAAGTAATCAATGGCTACCAGGATGAACAGATGTCTGTTTGAAGCCTTGGGCTCGATCATGCCAATCATGTCGATTCCCCATATGGAAAAAGGCCATGGGGAAGAGAGAACTTTGAGATGTGTTGGTGGTACATGGATTTTGTCGGAGTATATCTGACACTTGTGACACCTCCTTATGTACTTGTGGCAGTTGGATTCCATTGTCAACTAATAGTACACTGCTCTTAGAATTTTTCTCGCCATTGTGTGTCCGTTGGCATGAGTGCCAAAGGCTCCTTTGTGAATTTCTTTTATCAGCATGTCTGCTTCTGGTCTGTCTAGCCACCCAGGAAGAAGCTGCCAGCCACCCTTCTGAGAGTTTTTCTATCTTTCCTTAGTGCCCCAGGTGGGTACTCTTGTTTCAGAAGGAAGCATTTGATATCATGATACCAAGGTTTGTCGTCTATGACTGCTTCAATCGTGAAGATGTAAGCAGGCCGTTCAAGCCGCATTATGTCGATCTTAGGTAGGTCGGTCCATTGACCTACACTAATCATGGAAGATAGAGTGGCTAATGCATCGGCCATTTGATTCTCTTCACGAGGGATATGATGAAACTCGATTCTGTCGAAGAAGGGTAACAACTTTCTTGCATAGTCTTTGTAAGGAATCAATCCGGATTGGTATGTGTTCCAATCTCCTTTAATCTGATTGACGACCAAGGCTGAGTCACCATATACATCCAAGTTCTTGATCCTCAAATCAATCACTTCTTTGAGACCCATAATACAAGCTTCGTATTCGGCCTCGTTATTTGTAAACTTGAACGTAAGTCTGGCGGTGAAAGGACGTGGGTACCCTGAGGTGTTATTATGATTGCCCCAATTTCGTTTCCGTAATGATTGACAGCTCCGTCAAAGATTAGTCCCCATTGGGAACCTGGTTCTAGCCCTTCACTAGGTAGCGGTTCATCGCAATCTTTCATTTTTAGATACATGACATCTTCGTCTTGGAAGTCAAACCCGATTGATTCCTGATCGTCAATCGGTTGATGAGCCAAATGATCGGCTAAAATACTTCCCTTAATGGCTTTTTGAGCGTGGTATTCGATGTCGTATTCTGATAACAACATCTGCCAACGAGCGATTCTTCCCGTGAGAGCAGGCTTTTCAAAGACGTACTTGATTGGATCCATTTCTGAGATCAACCAAGTAGTGTGACGAATCATGTACTGGCGAAGACGTTTGGCTGCCCAAGCCAAAGCGCAATAAGTTTTCTCGAGCATAGTGTACCGAGTCTCGTAGTCGGTGAATTTCTTGCTCAAATAGTAGATGGCAGACTCTTTCCGTTTGGTTTTGTCTTGTTGGCCAAGCACAATCCCATTGACTCTTCCAAGACTGTTAAGTAGATGATCAGTGGTCTTTCTTCCACTGGAGGTGATAGAATCGGTGGGTTCAATAGGTATTCCTTGATACTGTCGAAGGCGGCTTGGCAGTCTTCTATCCAAACGCAATCCTGATTCTTTTTAAGTAATTTGAAAATCGGCGCACATGTCGCTGTCATGAGGAATATGAATCTGGAGATGTAGTTCAAACGTCCCAGGAATCCTTTGACTTGTTTTTCAGTTTTCGGAGAAGGCATTTCTTGAATGGCCTTGACCTTGTCAGGATCAACCTCAATTCCTTTTTGGCTGACGATGAACCCTAAAAGTTTCCCCTAACGGACACCGAAGGTGCATTTGTTAGGATTCAAGCGGAGTTTGTACTTTCTCAACCGCTCGAATAGTTTTGACAGGTGGGTCACATGCTCCTCTTCTGTCCTAGACTTTGCAATCATGTCATTGACATATACCTCGATTTCCTAGTGTATCATGTCATGAAACAAAGTAGTCATGGCCCTTTGATAGGTTGCCCCGGCATTCTTCAAACCGAACGGCATTACCTTGTAACTAAAGGTACCCCATGGGGTAATGAACGAAGTTTTCTCCATGTCTTTCGGCGCCATTTTTATCTGATTATAGCCCGAGAATCCATCATGAAGGAGAAAACTATGAACTTTTCTGTACTATCTACCAGCATGTCAATGTGTGGCAAAGGAAAGTCATCCTTTGGACTAGCCTTGTTTAGATCTCTGTAATCGACACACATTCTAACTTTTCCGTCCTTTTTTGGAACTGGTACTATGTTGGCTAACCATTGAGGTTATTCTGATGTGGCGAGGAAACCTGCGTCAATTTATTTCTGTACCTCCTCTTTGATTTTGACGGCCATGTCTGGGTGAGTCTGTCTCAACCTTTGTTTTACTGGCGGACATTCTGACCGTAACGGTAAGTGATGACAATTAACCTTTTAGCATCAAATTTGTGCCTTGCTCACAGGATACAAACATCAACAACACCTCTTTAGAGATGACAAATTCTCTCTCAACCCTTTTTAGCTTCACATCTTGGGCTTTGAACAAGATACAAACCACCTTTAGCTTCATGTCTTGGGCTTTGAACAAGACACCAAAACACCTTTTTCCTCCTGTAGAATAGGAGGAACTACGATCGCTCTGATTTCCCTGTATCGAGAATACGTAGTCATAAGATTGCAAAATCTTAGCGAGCATACTAATCAAACAACCCAAAATCCATTACCTTCATATATCCATAGAAAGCATCAGACCTAACACCTTACCAGAAACCTAGTCTACACCCTGTTTTTAAGCCAATAACCTTAAAAGACGAACCCCCTATTTTGATAGCATCTGTAAACCAACCGTTTTGACTGTTTAACCTCAGTTTGCAAGCAGGGTTAATTGGAGACATCTATGTCCCTTCCTTAATCAGCTCAACAGGATAAAAAATGAATCGAACTGTAGTACCCAAGCGATAGTGATTTGAAACCACAAAAACTGCACTACACTGAGGTGTTATCATGATTTCCCCAATTCCATTTTCATAATGATTGACAGCTCCGTCAAAGATAAGTCCCCATTGGGAACCTGGTTCGGGCCCTTCACTGGGTAGCGGTTCATCGCAATATTTCATTTTTAAATACATAACATCTTCGTCTAGGATGTAAAATCCGACTTATTCTTGATCGTCAATCGATTGATGAGCCAAATGATTGGCTAAAACACTTCCCTTGACGGCTTTCTGAGCATGGTACTCTATGTCATATTCTGATAACAACATCTGCCACCGGGCAATCCTTCCCGTGAGAGCAGGTTTTTCAAAGACGTGCTTGATTGGATCCATTTTGGAGATTTACCAAGTAGTGTGACGAATCATATACTGACAAAGATGTTTGGCTGCGCAAGCCAGAGCACAGCAAGTTTTCTCAAGCATAGTATACCGAGTTTCACATTCAGTGAACTTCTTGCTCAAATAGTAAATGGCAGACTCTTTCCTTTTCGTCTCGTCTTGCTGGCCAAGTACATAACCTATTGAGTCTTCCAAAACTGTTAGGTAAATGATTAGTGGCCTTCCTTCCACTGGAGGTGTGTCGCTCCCAGGATTTTCATCCAGGTACAAACGCGAAAGTGGCGCGGAAAACAGAGTCGCCAGCCGTGTAAATTTATCCCAAGAGAGGGAAAGGGAACACCGGATAAACCTGAGGAAGAGGGAAAGGAATGGTAATCGCAACCATAACCTGGGTTCGGGAGTCGGTTACGCGAGGGGAAGGTGTTAGCACCCCACGCGTCCATCGTACTCGATGGGATCCACGCTTGTTGTCTATTCTAAGGGTGAGTTATCCTATCATCTATGGCTGCACTAAAACGGGGAAGGGGAAAACTAAGACGGACTCGGTAGGAGGTCGACGTCCTAGGCCTACGTGCCCCCTTTGTGCAATGGGGAATTCAGAGTCAACGTAGTTCGGACCAAGTTCTTTTTGTGTTTTTTATGAGCGCCGTTAAGCTCGCGTCCGGCAGTTAGGGTCGATGCCTGTTTGCGACTCAGACGGAAAGTAACGTGCCCTTCTTGAAAATAGCCTTTAGTTTGACGATCCCGAAGGACAAAAAGGTTTGAAGTTTGTTTGTATTTTTTAGGATAGAAGTGACTTGAGTTTGTTCATAACTCAACTTGAACCAAAGTCTATGACACGGGAGAGAATGCGTCGCATGGTCGCCCCCAATGGGACGTATGCTCAACACTCTAGAAGAGAGAAGGGGGACCCCTCAATCTTCATTTCCTATGTTTAAGGCTCGTGTGCAAGGCAAGTTAATCTTATTAAGTATCTTAGAGATATTATAAGATGAGAAGACGGACTTAAAAGAAAAACACTACAGGGAAAATCTATCCTAATGTTATCATGCAAAGATGGCCCTAAGGGGAGGTTTGACAACAACCTAGGCCTAAAGAAAAGAAGAGATGAGAGAAAGAAAAGGTGAGGGTGGACATGGATAATTATCCACACCCTCAAATAACTTACCTCAGACCCTGCATAAAAGGTTAGTACAAACAGATATAAGTGACAATAAGACAAATGAAACTCAAACAAATCACAAACCAAAGAGAAATTATTATAAACCAAATGACATCAACCAAGACAGAATGTGGATAACCTAAACATGCATTGTGAAGTCAAAGAAACACACCCAAATGATGGCACAAGTGCCTTCTCAAACAAGTAGTCAGACATGATCAAGGAAGTGCATATAAGAAGATCTCAAACAAAGAGCAATCACATAATTAGCAAAATATCTTTTAAAATTACCAGATTAAGACCCAACACACCTCAACCAGAGACAAACAACATATCCAAAAATCATGCCAAAAATCCCCAAATAGGTCACCCAAACAAATATGCAAAATCAGATGAGAAACATGGCTCAATATGCAAAAAAGGAGGACTAAAATGCAATATGAAATGATTTTAAAAATGAGAGAAAAATATTTTAATGCAATTCAATGTGTTGTTGAAACAATGCAAAAAGAATGAGTTCAAAATGCTTTATGGATGATGAGAAACAAAATAAACAAGTCATGGTATGCAGGTATAAAATAAATTCAAAAAGAAAATAAACAAATAATTATTTCAGATGATAAAAATAAAATAAAAATAAAAAATAAAATTTGAAAAATTTTTATAAAATTATAAAAATGCTTCATGAATTTTTTGGTGATTTTTTAATGCAAAAAACTATTTTTTTAAAATTAAAAATGAAATGCAAATAATTAAATAAAAATAAAGATGAAGAAATAAGCATGGGGGTGAGTTCAGCAGGTAATTCACGTTGGAAGTGCTAATGGGCTTAGCTGGGAGGGTGCAGATAGTAAGTCCAAAACTTAAATCCATCAGCAAAATAAAAAAAAAAGAACACGCATGCCATACACCATCATTAATGCGCTGTCACAATGATAACCATTAGATTGATCAAACGCATTCAAACAATTCATCAAATCAAAAAATCAATAAAATGAGTGGCTCAGATTAGAGTACACGGTAGTAACCATGGAATGGCACGCACGCAACCCACAAAATAAGACAGATTTTTAAATGGCGTGGCAAGCTGTGGACCCTCCGATCTGGCAAATCAAGGGCCAAAACTTCATCTCCTACCTCCAGCACCCTCACCGGACTGAATCAACCACCGGCCACCGGAGCTAGGGTTCCGGTCACCCCCTCCGCTCACCTGCAATGAAAAACAACCCAGAACACGCACACGAATATACCTTCCTGACCAGAATTTCATGAGGATCTCAAATATCCAATCAAAAATCACAAACAACTAACACCTAAAGCAAATCGAAGGAAATAAAGTATGGTTCAAAATTTAAAAACTCATCATACAATCAATACGCACGTCCAAACACAACAAAAACTACATCAGATTGACCAGTGAATGTCAAAGATTATTATTCACATTTAAAAATAGAGTTTTAGCGCCATGCAAATTGACACTAACCTGAGATGGTGCAACACGTGTCCTTGTTATTAGCTGCGAATGATGGGTGTTTTGTGTTCTATGGATCCTCAAGACTCAGATGGTGAAAGAAGTTTTGGAAAAGCTCTTCTTGATTGAGAGATACGAATGATTGAAGATTTAGGGCTCACTCTTGAAAACTCTCCAAAATCACGTCTCCTCCCTCTAACCCTAGCATGAGTTAGCTTAAATAGATTAGGTTAATCCACTGATGATCACTTGGGCCTTGTTAATCCCTCACTTAATGAGTTTTGGGTGATTTGTGAAATTTGAATAATGTGAAATACACCCTCCTCCATACATGTACATCCAAACCTCTTATGATGGATCACTTATTGATCAATTGCTAATCCCACCTAAATTGAAATTGGGCCTTGAGATGTCTTGGTTCAAGAGTTTTTAATGATTTTGCAATTTTGTACCATGTGAAATAAGTAATGAATAATTCATGGAATCCCTTGGTTCAAAGGCCCAAAATGATCCTTAAGGAATGTTCTTTGATGTTAGAATGTGACATGAAGCAATGGAATCAATTATAGGTCACTATGTCCCAAAAGTGCAAAAGTTGTGAAAATGGAACCCTAAAAACCGCCTTGCCTTCTTTTGATCATAACTTGAGTTTCACAAATGATATGGAGACCCACTAGTACTTGTTGGAAAGGGGAGAAAAAAATATTCAACTTTCATGTTTAAGGAAAATTCATTTGAAGCTTCTTTGATGATGAAAAGTCAAGTTGAATGTAGTGTAAGAACTTGCCCAAAGAGGAAACTTTCAAATTATAGGTCATTTCCATATTTAGTAACTTTTGTATCAACCCTTGATTCTTGATAAATGGTATGAAAATTGACCCTTGAAGACCATATGAGGATGTGAGACCTTGAAAAATTTGAAGAGAACCTCAAAATTTCACAGTTGACTTCCCCTCTCACTGTTGACCTTTCCCCTAATTCTCCTGATTCCCAATCCATTAGTCAATTGAATCTCTCATGAACCAAACTGATGGACAATATTCCACTCCTAGATACTTAGGGACCCAAGGAATACCATGGAAAAAATCAGAAATAAACTGAATTTATAGCAAACCCTAATCTTGGTACCTTCAGTCTAGGAGGAAATAACACAGTCTCCAAATCCAAATTCCTCTGAATATGATGTGTGTCCTCTCCAACAAAGATAAGATATGCCATTTGGTGATGATAACAACCCAAGAAGCTTGCCCAATGGGGCAATAAACCCAAGAATCTCAAAACCCTAATCTCTGCACTGGTTAAGAGAGAGTGATCCACTTGAGCTCTCTTGGACAATATAAGGACTCTTGCTTGACGAACATCTTCTCCTCTTGAACTGCCTCAGGTACCTTGACCCCATGCTAAGAACCAATGATATGCACACATGATAATGCAAAAATGAAATGAAACATAAGCCAGTTAGTAATAAAGTAAGGAGGGCAAATTTTGGGGTACTACAGCTGCCCCCTATTCAATCAACTTGGTCCTGAGGGTATGATAGCGACGGCTTTCAGACAATCGGGATGCACGGAGATTGAATACCAAAGATCCCAGAAATTTGCAATCCTCAAAGGAGGGACGACTCCACTGGAGAATCAGCCATAAATGCTGTACTGTCACAACACGGACGAGTGCTAGCTATGCTGGGTATAAAGTGAGACAAACTCTCCAAGGTTATGTCATCTCTGCTGATAAAGAGAACTGACAAAGGAATCTCGAAATATGCCATCCCTGCTGATAAAGGGAACTGACGAAGGAAATCTTCAAAAGATTTCAATCTCTGTTGATAAAGAGAACTAGCAAAACAAATGCCATCCCTGCTGATAAAGGGAACTTGACGAAAGAAAATCTTCAAAAGATTGCTATCCCTGCTGATAAAGAGAACTAGCAAAATAAATGCCATCCCTACTGATAAAGAGAACTGACGAAGAAAATCTTGAAAAGATTGTGATCCCTGCTGACAAAGAGAACTAGCAAAATAAATGCCATCCCTGCTGATAAAGGGAACTGACGAAGAAAATCTTCAAAAGATTGCTATCTCTGCAGATAAAGAGAACTAGCAAAACAAATGCCATCCCTGCTGATAAAGGGAACTGACGAAGAAAATCTTCCAAAGATTGCTATCTCTGCTGATAAAGAGAACTAGCAAAACAAATGGCATCCCTGCTGATAAAGGGAATAGACGAAGAAAATCTTTAAAAGATTGCTATCTCTGCTGATAAAGAGAACTAGCAAAATAAATGCCATCCCTGCTGATAAAGGGAACTGACGAAGAAAATCTTCAAAAGATTGCTATCCCTGCTGACAAAGAGAACTAGCAAAATAAATACCATCCCTGCTGATAAATGGAACTGACGAAGAAAATCTTCAAAGGATTGCTATCTCTGCTGATAAAGAGAACTAGCAAAACAAATGCCATCCCTGCTGATAAAGGGAACTGACGAAATAAAATCTTCAAAAGATTGCTATCCCTGCTGATAAAGAGAACTAGCAAAACAAATGCCATCCCTGCTGATGAAGGGAAACTGGCCAGCAAAATATGTCAAGCAAGAACTGACTATCAGGTGAGAACGGGATTTCACAAAAGAGAATGGCCAAACAAAGGCAAACTTCCAACCGACTCAAAATCCACAGGCAAGTTGACTCCGCTGGGGAAGGAGAAGTCTAAATAAATGACTCTGCCGGGGAGCACAAGTATGAGGAACGCGTCCCTCCAGGATCTCCTGAGTCATGCCATCTCTACTGAGAAAGAGGACTGGCAAAGAAAGTATCAAACCTGGCTTATGCTTCAAATGCAAATGTTTGAATTTTGGCGTAATGCTCCATACGAAACGGAAATGCTACGCGCTTGAGGATGCAATGCGAATGCTTATGATATGCAAAAGGGGTCTCTCCAGCAAAATAAATGTTGGAGAGAAAAGACCAATTCAGCTGGGGATGACAAAAATAAATTGTCCTCTGAATCCAAGAACTCTGCTGAGAAGGATCACACTGACCGACCCTTTGAATCAACAACTTCTACCAAGGATGAAATCCCAAAAGAACATCCACACTACCGGGGGTTACACATGTCCTTTACTGAAGGTGACATAGAATTTGAGATTCCTCCTCTGCTGGGGGAGTTGAGAATGAATGCCAATAACGGAACCAGAAGTCTGTTACTGAGGATTGCCGATAACCAATTGGGCTCAGAACCCGCTGGGGGATGCCAGCCCATAATGCCATCCTGCTTGGGGAAACCTGTCCATAATACCATCCTGCTTGGGGATACTACTGATCTTAGCCTGCTGATGGGGAGAATGACTTTACTCCCACCTTGCTGGGGATTAGGATAAGACATCATCGGTGAAAGCACACTTCCTGACTGGATGGGGAAGGTGAACACCCTGATTCTGTGGAGAAATAACGTCTTGATCCGGAGTAAATACTTCCCAAGTCTCCTGCTGGGGAAGGTCTGCTCTGCTGAGGAAAGGTGCAATCTCAATGCTGGGGAGAGCCACTCTACTGGGGAGTACAATGCTGTTGCCCTGCAAGTCAAACAATAACAAATAGAATATGCCACAACACGACTATCACCATTAATGCCAAAGTAATTTCTACCGATTTTCGTTATGCTCCGCAAAGCTCGAAGTTTTATATGCAATGTTTATCAAAAATATCGGACGTTTTTGCAAACAAAACAGTAAAAGTAAAACAAACAATGGATAGCTCTTTGAGAGAAATGAAAATTTTATTGAGAAAAGTGGCCTGTAAATAGGCATTTACAATTGGAAGCAATTCCTAAAAAGAGGTAATTGCGCAAAAGCAAAAGGAAAATACATATGTCGGCAATGTGGGAACAGATATCCACCATGATTAGACTCAGCTATGACCCATATGTCTTGCTCATCCACAAATGTCTTGACCTTCGAAGAGATTAACTGTACTGATTCCTTTCTTTCAGAACTTCCAGGTATTGAAGGTGCTCACAGATCGAACGCAGACCGTAGCCTTTCGCTTATAAATCCCTAACTTTTGCCTGGATCTCCCTTTTCGGGTTTTTAATCCATTGGGATACCCATTTTTGCCAAAGTTGCCTTTTCCAGTTTTCAACTTTGCGGGTTTACACGTTTCTTTTTACATTTTATCCCTAATTTTTGCCCGAACCTTTTCCTTTTTTATGGTGCACCGGGATGCCCCTTTTTTGCCTGGACTTTCTTTTTATGTCCAACGGGTCTCTTTTATGCGAAGTATTTTTTGACTACGTCTGCGTTCACAGGGGACGTAAAATCTTCGCCATCCATAGTTGAAAGTAGTAAGGCTCCACCGGAGAAAACCTTTCTTACTACATATGGCCCTTTGTAGTTTGGAGTCCATTTGCCCCTGTGATCTGTCTGAGGAGGAAGGATCCTTTTCAATACTAATTCACCTGTCTGGAAACTCCGAGGACGCACTTTCTGGTCAAAGCCGTGCTTCATCCTACTCTGATACAACCGACCATGCGCGATGGCTGCCAATCTCTTTTCTTCAATAAGGTTCAACTGATCCAACCTGGAACGCACCCATTCATCTTCATCGAGCTTCACATCTGCCAGAATTCTCAAAGACGGAATCTCGACCTCTAAGGGTAAAACTGCTTCCATACCATATACCAATGAGAAAGGGGTTGCCCCAGTTGACGTACGCACCGAAGTACGATAACCATGTAGGGCATAAGGTAGCATCTTATGCCAGTCTTTATACGTTACCACCATCTTCTGCACAATCTTCTTGATGTTCTTATTCGCCGCCTCAACAGCACCATTCATCTTCAGACGATATGGAGAAGAATTGTGATGCTCGATCTTGAAACTTTGACATAGTTCCTTCATCATCTTATTGTTCAAATTCGAGCCATTATCAGTAATGATTCTCTCCGGGACCCCATAACGACAGATGATATCCTTCTTTATAAACCGGGCTACCACTTGCTTGGTGAAGTTGGCGTACGAGGCTGCCTCCACCCACTTTGTGAAATAGTCAATGGCAACCAAAATGAAACGATGCCCATTGGAATCAGTGGGTTCAATCTTTCCAATCATATCTATGCCCCACATTGTAAAAGGCCAAGGAGATGATAACATGTTTAGAGGCGTAGGCAGTACATGCATCCTATCTGCATAAATCTGGCATTTGTGGCACTTTCGGGCGTACTTGAAACAATCAGCCTCCATAGTCATCCAGTAATATCCTGCCCTCAACAACTTTCTAGCCATGGTGTGTCCACTAGAATGAGTACCGAAAGGACCCTCGTGAACTTCCTCCATCAATAAGCATGCCTCGTGTTCATCAATACAACGTAGCAAGACCATATCGAAGTTCCTCTTATATCACACATCATCCTTGTTTAGAAAGCATACTAATCAAACAACCCAAAATCCATTACCTTCATATATCCATAGAAAGCATCAGACCTAACACCTTACTAGAAACCTAGTCTACACCATGTTTTTAAGCCAATAACCTTAAAAGACGAACCCCTTATTTTAATAGCATCTGTAAACCAACCGTTTTGACTGTTTAACCTCAGTTTGCAAGCAGGGTTAATTGGAGACATCTATGTCCCTTCCTTAATCAGCTCAACAGGATAAAAAATGAATCGAACTGTAGTACCCAAGCGATAGTGATTTGAAACCACAAAAACTGCACTACACTGAGGTGTTATCATGATTTCCCCAATTCCATTTCCATAATGATTGACAGCTCCGTCAAAGATAAGTCCCCATTGGGAACCTGGTTCGGGCCCTTCACTGGGTAGCGGTTCATCGCAATATTTCATTTTTAAATACATAACATCTTTGTCTAGGATGTAAAATCTGACTTATTCTTGATCGTCAATTGATTGATGAGCCAAATGATTGGCTAAAACACTTCCCTTGACGGCTTTCTGAGCATGGTACTCTATGTCATATTCTGATAACAACATCTGCCATCGGGCAATCCTTCCCGTGAGAGCAGGTTTTTCAAAGACGTACTTGATTGGATCCATTTTGGAGATTAACCAAGTAGTGTGACGAATCATATACTGGCGAAGATGTTTGGATGCGCAAGCCAGAGCACAGCATGTTTTCTCAAGCATAGTATACCGAGTTTCACATTCAGTGAACTTCTTGCTCAAATAGTAAATGGCAGACTCTTTCCTTTTCGTCTCGTCTTGCTGGCCAAGTACATAACCTATTGAGTCTTCCGAAACTGTTAGGTAAATGATTAGTGGCCTTCCTTCCACTGGAGGTGTGTCGCTCCCAGGATTTTCATCCAGGTACAAACGCGAAAGTGGCGCGGAAAACAGAGTCGCCAGCCGTGTAAATTTATCCCAAGAGAAGGAAAGGGAACACCGCATAAACCTGAGGAAGAGGGAAAGGAATGGTAATCACAACCATAACCTGGGTTCGGGAGTCGGTTACGCGAGGGGAAGGTGTTACCACCCCACGCTTCCATCGTACTCGATGGGATCCACGCTTGTTGTCTATTCTAAGGGTGAGTTATCCTATCATCTATGGCTGCACTAAAACGGGGAAGGGGAAAACTAAGACGGACTCGGTAGGACGTCGACGTCCTAGGCCTACGTACCCCCTTTGTGCAATGGGGAATTCAGAGTCAACGTAGTTCGGACCAAGTTCTTTTTGTGTTTTTTATGAGCGTCGTTAAGCTCGCGTGCGGCAGTTAGGGTCGATGCCTGTTTACGACTCAGACGAAAAGTAACGTGCCCTTTTTGAAAATAGCCTTTAGTTTGACGATCCCGAAGGACAAAAAGGTTTGAAGTTTGTTTGTATTTTTTAGGACAGAAGTGACTTGAGTTAGTTCATAACTCAACTTGAACCAAAGTCTATGACACGGGAGCGAATGCGTCGCATGGTCGCCCCCAATGGGACGTATGCTCAACACTCTAGAAGAGAGAAGGGGGACCCCTCAATCTTCATTTCCTATGTTTAAGGCTCGTGTGCAAGGCAAGTTGACCTTATTAAGTATCTTAGAGATATTATAAGATGAGAAGAGGGACTCAAAAGAAAAACACTACAGGGAAAATCTATCCTAATGTTATCTTGCAAAGATGGCCCTAAGGGGAGGTTTGACAACAACCTAGGCCTAAAGAAAAGAAGAGATGAGAGAAAGAAAAGGTGAGGGTGGACATGGATAATTATCCACACCCTCAAATAACTTACCTCAGACCCTGCATAAAAGGTTAGTACAAATAGATATAAGTGACAATAAGACAAATGAAACTCAAACAAATCACAAACCAAAGAGAAATTATTATAAACCAAATGAAATCAACCAAGACAGAATGTGGATGACCTAAACATGCATTGTGAAGTCAAAGAAACACACCCAAATGATGGCACAAGTGCATTCTCAAACAAGTAGTCAGACATGATCAAGGAAGTGCATATAAGAAGATCTCAAACAAAGAGCAATCACATAATTGGCAAAATATCTTTTAAAATATCCAGATTAAGACCCAACACACCTCAACCAGAGACAAACAACATAACCAAAAATCATGCCAAAAATCCCCAAATAGGTCACCCAAACAAATATGAAAAATCAGATGAGAAACATGGCTTAATATGCAAAAAAGTAGGACTAAAATGCAATATGAAATGATTTTAAAAATGAGAGAAAAATATTTTAATGCAATTCAATGTGTTGTTGAAATAATGCAAAAAGAATGAGTTCAAAATGCTTTATGGATCATGAGAAACAAAATAAACAAGTCATGGTATGCAGGTATGAAATAAATTCAAAAAGAAAATAAAAAAATAATTATTTCAGATGATAAAAATAAAATAAAAATAAAAAATAAAATTTGGGAAAATTTTATAAAACTATAAAAATGCTTCATGAATTTTTTGGTGATTTTTTAATGCAAAAAACTATTTTTTAAAAATTAAAAATGAAATGCAAATAATTAAATAAAAATAAAGATGAAGAAATAAGCATGGGGGTGAGTTCAGCAGGTAATTCACGTTGGAAGTGCTAATGGGCTTAGCTGGGAGGGTGCAGATAGTAAGTCCAAAACTTAAATCCATCAGCAAAATAAATAAAAAAAAAGAACACACATGCCATACACCATCATTAATGCGCTGTCACAATGATAACCATTAGATTGATCAAACGCATTCAAACAATTCATCAAATCAAAAAATCAATAAAATGGGTGGCTCAGATTAGAGTACACGGTAATAACCATGGAATGGTACGCACGCAATCCACAAAATAAGACAGATTTTTAAATGGCGTGGCAAGCTGTGGACCCTCCGATCTAGAAAATCAAGGACCAAAACTTCATCTCCTACCTCCAGCACCCTCACCGGACTGAATCAACCACCGGCCACCGGAGTTAGGGTTCCGGTCACCCCCTCCGTTCACCTGCAATGAAAAACAACCCAGAACACGCACACAAATATAACTTCCTGACCAGAATTTCATGAGGATCTCAAATATCCAATCAAAAATCACAAACAACTAACACCTAAAGCAAATAGAAGGAAATAAAGTATGGTTCAAAATTTAAAAACTCATCATACAATCAATACGCACGTCCAAACACAACAAAAACTACATCAGATTGACCAGTGAATGTCAAAGATTATTATTCACATTTAAAAATAGAGTTTTAGGGCCATTCAAATTGACACTAACCTGAGATGGTGCAACGCGTGTCCTTGTTATTAGCTGCGAATGATGGGTGTTTTGTGTTCTATAGATCCTCAGGACTCAGATGGTGAAAGAAGTTTTGGAAAAGCTCTTCTTGATTGAGAGATATGAATGATTGAAGATTTAGGGCTCACTCTTGAAAACTCTCCAAAATCATGTCTCCTCCCTCTAACCCTAGCATGAGTTAGCTTAAATAGATTAGGTTAATCCACTGATGATCACTTGGGCCTTGTTAATCCCTCACTTAATGAGTTTTGGGTGATTTGTGAAATTTGAATAATGTGAAATACACCCTCCTCCATACATGTACATCCAAACCTCTTATGATGGATCACTTATTGATCAATTGCTAATCCCACCTAAATTGAAATTGGGCCTTGAGATGTCTTGGTTCAAGAGTTTTTAATGATTTTGCAATTTTGCACCATGTGAAATAAGTAATGAATAATTCATGGAATCCCTTGGTTCAAAGGCCCAAAATGATCCTTAAGGAATTTTCTTTGATGTTAGAATGTGACATGAAGCAATGGAATCAATTATAGGTCACTATGTCCCAAAAGTGCAAAAGTTGTGAAAATGGAACCCTAAAAACCACCTTGCCTTCTTTTGATCATAACTTGAGTTTCACAAATGATATGGAGACCCACTAGTACTTGTTGGAAAGGGGAGAAAAAAATATTCAACTTTCATGTTTGAGGAAAATTCATTTGAAGCTTCTTTAATGATGAAAAGTCAAGTTGAATGTAGTGTAAGAACTTGCCCAAAGAGGAAACTTTCAAATTATAGGTCATTTCCATATTTAGTAACTTTTGTATCAACCCTTGATTCTTGATAAATGGTATGAAAATTGACCCTTGAAGACCATATGAGGATGTGAGACCTTGAAAAATTTGAAGAGAACCTCAAAATTTCACAGTTGACTTCCCCTCTCACTGTTGACCTTTCCCCTAATTCTCCTGATTCCCAATCCATTAGTCAATTGAATCTCTCATGAACCAAACTGATGGACAATCTTCCACTCCTAGATACTTAGGGACCCAAGGAATACCATGGAAAAAATCAGAAATAAACTGACTTTATAGCAACCCCTAATCTTGGTACCTTCAGTCTAGGAGGAAATAACACAGTCTCCAAATCCAAATTCCTCTGAATATGATGTGTGTCCTCTCCAACAAAGATAAGATATGACATTTGGTGATGATAACAACCCAAGAAGCTTGCCCAATGGGGCAATAAACCCAAGAATCTCAAAACCCTAATCTCTGCACTGGTTAAGAGAGAGTGATCCACTTGAGCTCTCTTGGACAATATAAGGACTCTTGATTGAAGAACATCTTCTCCTCTTGAATTGCCTCAGGCACCTTGACCCCATGCTAAGAACCAATGATATCCACACATGATAATGCAAAAATGAAATGAAACATAAGCCAATTAGTAATAAAGTAAGGAGGGCAAATGTTGGGGTACTACAGCTGCCCCTATTCAATCAACTTGGTCCTGAGGGTATGATAGCGACGGCTTTCAGACAATCGGGATGCACGGAGATTGAATACCAAAGAACCCAGAAATTTGCAATCCTCAAAGGAGGGACGACTCCACTGGAGGATCAGCCATAAATGCTGTACTGTCACAACACGGACGAGTGCTAGCTATGCTGGGTATAAAGTGAGACAAACTCTCCAAGGTTATGTCATCTCTGCTGATAAAGAGAACTGACAAAGGAATCTCGAAATATGCCATCCCTACTGATAAAGGGAACTGACGAAGGAAATCTTCAAAAGATTGCTATCTCTGCTGATAAAGAGAACTAGCAAAACAAATGCCATCCCTGCTGATAAAGGGAACTTGACGAAAGAAAATCTTCAAAAGATTGCTATCCCTGCTGATAAAGAGAACTAGCAAAATAAATGCCATCCCTGCTGATAAAGGGAACTGACGAAGAAAATCTTGAAAAGATTGCTATCCCTGCTGACAAAGAGAACTAGCAAAATAAATGCCATCCCTGCTGATAAAGGGAACTGACAAAGAAAATCTTCAAAGGATTGTTATCTCTGCTGATAAAGAGAACTAGCAAAACAAATGCCATCCCTGCTGATAAAGGGAACTGACGAAATAAAATCTTCAAAAGATTGCTATCCCTGCTGATAAAGAGAACTAGCAAAACAAATGCCATCCCTGCTGATGAAGGGAAACTGGCCAGCAAAATATGTCAAGCAAGAACTGACTATCAGGTGAGAACGGGATTTCACAAAAGAGAATGGCCAAACAAAGGCAAACTCCCAACCGACTCAAAATCCACAGGCAAGATGACTCCGCTGGGGAAGGAGAAGTCTAAATAAAAGACTCTGCCGGGGAGCACAAGTATGAGGAACGCGTCCCTCCAGGATCTCCTAAGTCATGCCATCTCTGCTGAGAAAGAGGACTGGCAAAGAAAGTATCAAACCTGGCTTATGCTTCAAATGCAAATGTTTGAATTTTGGCGTAATGCTCCATACGAAATGGAAATGCTACGCGCTTGAGGATGCAATGCGAATGCTTATGATATGCAAAAGGGGTCTCTCCAGTAAAATAAATGCTGGAGAGAAAAGACCAATTCAGCTGGGGATGACAAAAATAAATTGTCCTCTGAATCCAAGAACTCTGCTGAGAAGGATCACAGTGACCGACCCTTTGAATCAACAACTTCTACCGGGGATGAAATCCCAAAAGAACATCCACACTACCGGGTGTTACACATGTCCTTTACTGAAGGTGACATAGAATCTGAGATTCCTCCTCTTCTCGGGGAGTTGAGAATGAATGCCAATAATGTAACCGGAAGTCTGTTACTGAGGATTGTCGATAACCAATTGGGCTCAGAACCCGCTGGGGGATGCCAGCCCATAATACCATCCTGCTTGGGGAAAACTGTCCATAATACCATCCTGCTTGGGGATACTACTGATCTTAGCCTGCTGATGGGGAGAATGACTTTACTCCCACCTTGCTGGGGATTAGGATAAGACATCATCGGTGAAAGCACACTTCCTGACTGGATGGGGAAAGTGAACATCCTGATTCTGTGGGGAAATAACGTTTTGATCCGCAGCAAATACTTCCCAAGTCTCCTGCTGGGGAAGGTCTGCTCTGCTGAGGAAACGTGCAACCTCAATGCTGGGGAGAGCCACCCTACTGGGGAGTACAATGCTGTTGCCATGCAAGTCAAACAATAACAAATAGAATATGCCACAACACGACTATCACCATTAATGCCAAAGTTATTTCTACCGATTTTCGTTATGCTTCGCAAAGCTCGAAGTTTTATATGCAATGTTTATCAAAAATATCGGACGTTTTTGCAAACAAAACAATAAAAGTAAAACAAACAATGGAAAGCTCTTTGAGATAAATGAAAATTTTATTGAGAAAAGTGGCCTGTAAATAGGCATTTACAATTGGAAGCAATTCCTAAAAAGAGGTAATTGCGCAAAAGCAAAAGGAAAATACATATGTCGGCAATGTGGGAACAGATATCCACCTTGATTCGACTCAGCTATGACCCATATGTCTTGCTCATCCACAAATGTCTTGACCTTCGAAGAGACTAATTGTACTGATTCCTTTCTTTCAGAACTTCCAGGTATTGAAGGTGCTCACAGATCGAACGCAGACCATAGCCTTTCGCTTATAAATCCCTAACTTTTGCCTGGATCTCCCTTTTCGGGTTTTTAATCCATTGGGATACCCATTTTTGCCAAAGTTGCCTTTTCCAGTTTTCAACTTTGCGGGTTTACACGTTTCTTTTTACATTTTATCCCTAATTTTTGCCCGAACCTTTTCCATTTTTATGGTGCACCGGGATGCCCCTTTTTTGCCTGGACTTTCTTTTTATGTCCAGCGGGTCTCTTTTATGCGAAGTATTTTTTTACTACGTCTGCGTTCACAGGGGACGTAAAATCTTCGCCATCCATAGTTGAAAGTAGTAAGGCTCTACCGGAGAAAACCTTTCTTACTACATATGGCCCTTCGTAGTTTGGAGTCCATTTGCCCCTGTGATCTGTCTGAGGAGGAAGGATCATTTTCAATACTAATTCACCTGTCTGGAAACTCCGAGGACGCACTTTCTGGTCAAAGGCGTGCTTCATCCTGCTCTGATACAACCGACCATGCGCGATGGCTGCCAATCTCTTTTCTTCAATAAGGTTCAACTGATCCAACCTGGAACGCACCCATTCAGCTTCATCGAGCTTCACATCTGCCAGAATTCTCAAAGACGGAATCTCGACCTCTAAGGGTAAAACTGCTTCCATACCATATACCAATGAGAAAGGGGTTGCCCCAGTTGACGTACGCACCGAAGTACGATAACCATGTAGGGCATAAGGTAGCATCTTATGCCAGTCTTTATACGTTAGCACCATCTTCTGCACAATGTTCTTGATGTTCTTATTCGCCGCCTCAACATCACCATTCATCTTCAGACGATATGGAGAAGAATTGTGATGCTCGATCTTGAAACTTTGACATAGTTCCTTCATCATCTTATTGTTCAAATTCGAGCCATTATCAGTAATGATTCTCTCCGGGACCCCATAACGACAGATGACATCCTTCTTTATAAACCGGGCTACCACTTGCTTGGTGACGTTGGCGTACGAGGCTGCCTCCACCCACTTTGTGAAATAGTCAATGGCAACCAAAATGAAACGATGCCCATTGGAATCAGTGGGTTCAATCTTTCCAATCATATATATGCCCCACATTGCAAAAGGCCAAGGAGATGATAACACGTTTAGAGGCGTAGGCGGTACATGCATCCTATCTGCATAAATCTGGCATTTGTGGCACTTTCGGGCGTACTTGAAACAATCAGCCTCCATAGTCATCCAGTAATATCCTGCCCTCAACAACTTTCTAGCCATGGTGTGTCCACTGGAATGAGTACCGAAAGGACCCTTGTGAACTTCCTCCATCAATAAGCATGCCTCGTGTTCATCAACACAACGAAGCAAGACCATATCGAAGTTCCTCTTATATAACACATCATCCTTGTTTAGAAAGAAGTTTCCTTCCAACCATCTCAGAGTCTTCTTATCCTTGGTGGAGGCACCCTCTGGATACTCCTGTCTCTTCAGAAAAACCTTAATATCATGATACCACGGTTTACCATCAGACACATCTTCAATTGCAAACACAAAATCTGGTCTATCCAGACGCATGATTCTAATTGACGGAGTTTCATTCCACCGGTTCACCTTATACATGGATGCCAATGTCGCCAACACATCAGCCATCTGATTCTCAGCTCGGGGCACATGATGAAAATCCACCCTATCAAAGAAAGGTAACAACCTTCTGGCATAGTTGTTATAAGGCACCAAATTCACCTGACGAGTCTCCCATTGTCCTGTAATCTGATTAACTACCAACGCGGAATCACCATAGACATCGAGGTTCTTAATTCTCAAATCAATTGCTTCCTCTAACCCCATGATGCATGCTTCATACTCCGCCTCGTTGTTGGTACACACGAACGCTAACCGGGCAGTGAAAGGTATATGTGAACCCTTCGGGGTCGTAATGATTGCCCCAATTCCATTACCGTATGAGTTGACAGCTCCATCGAAAATCATCTTCCACTGTGACCCAATCTCAGGTCCTTCGTCAGGCAGAGGCTCTTCACAATCATTCATTTTCAGAAACATAACATGCTCGTCCGGAAACTCAAACTTCATTGGCTGATAATCCTCGACCGGCTGTTCAGCAAGATATTCTGACAGAACACTTCCCTTAATGGCCTTCTGGGAAACGTACTGAATATCATATTCTGTCAAAACCATCTGCCAACGGGCTATCCTTCCAGAAAGTGCTTGCTTCTCAAACACGTACTTAATCGGATCCATCTTCGAAATCAACCAGGTTGTGTGGTTTAACATATACTGCCTCAGGCGCTTGGCTGCCCAAGCGCGTGCACAACATGTCTTTTCCAACATAGAGTATCTTGATTCGCAATCAGTGAATTTCTTACTCAGGTAGTAAATGGCATGCTCTTTCCTACCTGTCTCGTCGTGTTGACCGAGCACACACCCATCGAATTCTCAAGAACCGTAAGGTACATAATCAACGGTCTCCCAGACACCGGTGACATAAGGACTGGAGGTTCCTGCAAATACGTCTTTATCCTTTCAAACAGACAATTTTCATTCCACCTGAGCTCTTGATCCTTTCTTAACAACTTGAAAAATGGTTCACACGTGGCTGTCAGATGAGAGATGAACCTAGCAATGTAATTCAACCTCCCCAAGAAACCACGAACCTCTTTCTCTGTCCTTGGCTCAGGCTTCTCTTGTATGGCTCTTATTTTTGTAGAATCAACCTCGATACCTCTTTCACTAACAATGAATCCCAACAATTTACCAGACCTCACACCGAAAGTGTACTTGTTCGGATTCAATCTCAGCCTGAACTTCCTCAACCTTTCAAACAACTTCTGGAGGTTTACCAAGTGTTCTTCCTCTGTTTGTGACTTCGCAATCATGTCATCAACATAAACTTCAATCTCCTTGTGAATCATATCATGAAAGAGAGTCACCATTGCCCGCTGATAGGTTTCCCCAGCATTCTTCAATCCAAAGGGCATTACCTTGTAGCAAAATGTTCCCCACGGTGTTATGAATGTAGTCTTCTCCATGTCCTCTGGGGCCATTTTGATTTGGTTATACCCAGAGAAGCCATCCATGAAGGAAAATACAGAATATTGAGCAGTATTGTCTACTAACACGTCAATGTGGGGGAGCGGGAAATCATCCTTCGGGCTTGCCCTATTCAAATCTCGGTAATCAACACACATCCTGACCTTCCCATCCTTCTTAGGTACAGGTACAATATTAGCAACCCACGGAGGATAACTTGTCACAGCAAGAAATCCGGCGTCCAACTGTTTCTGAACCTCTTCCTTGATCTTGACAACCATATCTGGTTTCGTCCTTCTCAGTTTCTGCTTGACTGGAGTTCAACCCTCTTTAAGCGGCAACCGGTGTGCAACAATGTCAGTGTCAAGCCCGGGCATGTCTTGGTAAGACCAGGTGAAGATATCCACATACTCTTGAAGCAACTCAACCAATCTTCCTTTAACAGTGTCTTCCAAGGCAGTCCCAATCCTTACTTCTCGTTTAACATCCTCGGTTCCCAGATTAATAGTCTCAACTTCCTCCTGATAAGGTAGAATAACCCTTTCCTCTTGTTTCAGTAGCCTGGCTAATTCTTCCGGTAAGTTACAGTCTTCTTCAGTCTCTTCCTCAACCTGATAGATGGGATTATCGAAGTCATAGAGAGCCATAGCTAAGTCATGATGGGTGGAATCTGAACAAAGGAACCTGCATGATGGATGTTTTATGTTTATTATGAGTGCAACAAACAAGAAAACACATTGCCATTTTGATGTGGGTTAATGCAAAAAGTAAAAAACAGAAAGACAGGGATCAAAATATTTGAATGAAAAACGTCCTTTATTGATGATAAAAGTAGCAAATAAACATCCAAGCCCTACAAATAAATATCACTACGTCTTGGGCAGAACGTAGGATTCAACATAACAGAAAACAAAAGTAAATTACTCCGGGCGCGTCACTTGGATGACTTTCTCGGAAGACCAGTTGCCTAAACTCTGACCAGGGGTGCAGGGATGGATCCATTCATCCATGTCACAATCACTATCTCCTTCATCCTCAATAGCTTTGACTCTGTCGAAGAAAACACCGGCACTGGTGAAACGGACTAGACCATAGAACTTGGGAGGCTCTTCAGAACGCCTAGGTGGCTTGTAATCCAGTCCATGAGTATCTTGCTTTCTTTAAACATCAATGACACTGCCCCACTTCTGAGAGCCACCAGCTTCAACTATAGCGCGCGCCTCTTTGAAAGAGGACATTGGAACTTCTGGTTGTCTGACAACTTCAGGTTGGGCAACCACCTCAGGCTGGCTGGCTACCCTTGGGAGTTCTTCGGGAATTTTCACAGCTTCAAAGGCTTGGCACAAAGTTTCCTGTACTTCACCATCTACCTCTACATACTTGAAGGTCGATAGGTGACTCACCATAATATCTTCCTCACCACAAACAGTCACAATGTGGCCATCCACCATATACTTCAACTTCTGGTGCAGCGTAGATGTTACTGCCCCAGCACCATGGATCCAAGGGCGACCCAACAAACAAATATAGGCAGGCTGAATATCCATTATGTAAAAGGTGGTGTTGAAAATCTCACGACCCACCTTGATTGGCAGAACTAACTCTCCAAAACCGACCTCTTGGAACCATCAAAAGCACGTACCATCAAGTCACTTGGTGTACAAATCAACCCACGAGTATCCAATTTCATCAAAGCCTTCTTCGGTAACACATTCAAAGACGATCTAGTATCAACTAACACATGCGACATTAAGGAAACACGACATTCCACTGAAATATGCAGAGCGTTGTTGTGATTCCTCCCAGCCGGAGTCAGATCTAAATCGGTGAAACCCAAACCATTACCAGCATTCACGTGAGCCATAACCCCTTCTAACTGATTGACAGATATTTCCTACGGTACATAAGCCATATTCAAAACCTTCAGCAATGCATTTCGGTGTGCCTCAGAGCACAACAGTAAGGATAGAATGGAAATCTTCGATGGAGTTTGGTGAAGTTGATCAACAATCTTGTAATCACTTTTCCTGATCAACCTCATAAACTCTTCTACGTCTTCTGAGAAAGTATCCCCAACTGGCTTTGTCATAGAATTATTTGCTTCCTGTCTCTGTACAGACTCATCCATCATCTGTTTACCTTTGTCCTGTTTTGAACTGCCAACTTGATCCTCGGACGGAATAAAGACTCTACCACTCCTAGTGATAGCCCCTGCTTCAACAAGATTTTCAACCCCTGTATTCACAGCTGACGACTCTTCCAATTCCTGCTTTTTACCATTAACAAACACCTCGGCCCCATAGTTCCATGGGATGGCCTTGGTACTCTCATACGGGGCTGGTCCAGGAACAGTGATAGTGACCGACGCTGGTCTCGCCGGCGCTGATATAGTTATTGTCTTGAATGGAATTGTTATTGTGGCAACATTAATCTTTCTGTCAGTAACTTTACTCTGCCTATAACCTCTGTCAAACTATAATATCCCTTCACTGATCATTCTCTGAATACCTGCTTTCAATGAATCACAACCGTCTGGCTGCGACACGCATTCTACACAACCTTCATCACAGCCTGGAAATACCCCTCCCTTCAACAGTCTTTCTTTCACCACACCCAAGGGAGTTTGGACTTCGTTCACATCCGAAATCAGACTCAAGTCTTCACAGTCTTTAATAATAATGTTGATCCTCGGCTCACCGTGATTCGGCATCGGGTTCTGGTTCACATTTGGAACATCATTGGAGAAATTAATGGCTTTGGAATCCACCAAATCTTGAACCTTATGCCTAAAAGCTTTACAGTTCTCAATATAATGTCCGGGTGCCACAGAATGAAACTCACAGTGTGTGTTGGCGTCATAGCCGGGAGGTGGATTACCAGTAGGTGGAGCCAATGTTCTCGTCTGAATTAACTGTAGCTTTAACAAGTGCTGAAATAACTAAGCGTAGGGAAGAGGTGGAGTGTCAAAATGCCTATCCCGCCTATTCAGAGGCTGCGATCGGCAAGGAGCCTGATTTTGTTGTTGAGACACTGCTGGCTACTGAGGTGCTGCTGGGATGGTTACGGAAGCCACCTGCTGATTGAAGTTCTGACAAGGTCCTTCTCTACCACGATATGATGACACAGAGTTTGTATCTCCCTCCCTCTTCTTGTAACCACCAGCATAAGGCTTCTTACTTCCTCCAGATGAGGACCCATCACTGCCTGATATTTTTCCTGCCATAATTCCGCCTTCCACCATCTCTCCTACTAAGATCAAATCAGCAAACTTTCCAGTCATACACGGTACCAGCTTTTCATAGTAATGACCCTGCAGGGTGGCCATAAACATAGTTATCATTTCTCGCTCCAACATGGAAGGTTGAACCCTCGCTGCCAATTCTCGCCACCTCTGAGCGTATTCCTTGAAACTCTCATTGTTCTTCTGTGACAAATTATGCAGCTGTGTTCTGTTAGGAGCCATGTCAGTGTTATATTGATAGTGTCTAATAAATGCCCCTGCCAGATCTCTCCAACTACGCACATCTTTCCTTTCTAGTTGCATATACCACTCCAGGGATGCCCCAGATAGGTTATCCTGAAAGCAATGCATCATCAGCTTCTCATTCTTCGCATGCGCAGCCATTTTACTCGCGTATGCCCTGACATGAGTCCTTAGGCAAGACACACCATTATACTTCTCGAAAGTGGGAGTCTAAAATTTGTGCGGGATAACAACGCCAGGAACCAGCCCCAAATCCTCTAGATCCATACCCACATAATCCTGATTTACAACACCCCTTAGTTGTTCCTCAATCAACCTGAATCTCTGATCATTGTCAATCTGGGGACCAGCATCCCCACCTGGCACAGAAAATGCATCATCTTGAACATCATCATACTGACGGCCTTGCATAGCACAGACACCAATACCTCCTCCCCCAACATTTTCAGCCCCGCCCGGAGGAATCACAACACTAGAAGTAGGAACACCTCTGCCCGGAGGACCATTCTGAACATTATTGACACCAGTATGAATTCCCCCATGAAGGACACCCTCTTCATCAACTCTCGCAATTAGTGGCTGAACAAGAGTCCTTAACTGTTCTTGGCCTTAAGCAACCCCTTGCATTAACTCCATGAATTGGTTCATGCGAGTCCGCATCTCAATCATCTCATTTTGTAGCTGATCCATGAGTCTCTTCTGATTTTGTCTGGTAGAATATCAGTGAATGTGCTGATCTGCAATCCTGAGATTAGAACAAGATAAGAATACTGGGGATAAACACCTGTCATGCAAAATGATTATGCAAGATGATTATTAATATGCAAATGCAAATAAACATGTTTGAACATTTGCAGGCCGATCCACCCCTTGATTCCAGTTTAACAACAAGATAGAATGGAACTTCTGCTCATATATTAAGAAAACCAGAGGAAAACCAAATGTCAACAATCACAAATCCAAGATAACAAGTCTGAACACAATAATCATAGATCCCAACCAACAAGCCTGGCGGTGGTCCACATAATGAAAGAAAATAGAAAACTACGGCATGTCATCAAAATCCACAAGTGTCAATCCCCCCATCCATTATGCTTTTTGCTCCAGTCTTGAATTTCCTTGAACAACTTTTTGGTGTCGGGATGCTTCGGTCTCTGAATTAGCTCTTGAATGAGAACGTCTCTCCTATGCATGATCCCTTCTAAGTACCGGCAATGCAACTCCCAAGCGTCTTCTCCAGAAACACCATCCATGCTAGGACCCTCATTTCTAGGTCTCTTCACTTCAGCTTGGATCTTCAGTTCCTCTATGGAGGCTATGGCTTCATTGAGTCGACCCTCGACTGCTTGTCTCTTAAATACCCCTGATAGGATCTCAGCGTCTTTCTTCTAGAGCTTCAACTTCAATTGGTCAATCTTAGCTAGATAATTGTCTCCCTTTCGCTTATTCTCAGCCATTGCAGTGTCTCGGTGAGCATTGAACCTGTGAATTTTTAACAAAGCCTTGTCCAATTCCTCCTTCTTAGACTCGAGAACCTTACTGATACCATCTAAAGCTTGCTTCATCCTTTGTCTAGCTGCGACCTTGTCAGCTAGCTCCTGTTCTGCCTTAGCGAGAAGCTCTGTCTTCAACTTGGCGATATGAACACCTTCACCCCGCTCATGTTTCAACTGATAAATCTCTCTTCGTAGCTCACTGTTTTCTTCTCGCAGCTTTTCTTTTTCAGCCCACAACTTGTTAAACTTCTCTATCTCAACTGTGGTAGGAGGCTCAATCAGCAAGGGGTAAGATGGTGGTTCTTTGGAGAATGGCAAAAGCTCCTTCTCTACCCTTTTCTGAATCCAATCTTCATATGCTGGAAATGTTCTATTGTTGCTCTTCCCAAAATAAGTCTTTCCTTTCTTATGATGATCTCCCCAAGTATTTGCAGCTTCTTTCAACAGTTCTGGATGGATTTCCCCACTCAGATATAGAGATTCACGGACCTCCTTGTCTCTTGGTGGCTCTTTCAAGGCATACCCGAATTGTCTAATAGCAAGAATAGGGTTGTAGTTAATCCCCCCTTTCCTTCCTATTAGAGGCACATTTGGGAGACCTCCACAACTAATCATGAGATCTTGGCCCAACAAGTCACGGTTAACCCAAATTAGATTATCCGCCCTCAAGCCCATCAATCTTTTGGACCACTCCAAAGTTCCTTGAGTATCTACAAATGCCCCAGATGTGGGAAGATGATCAGCAAACCATTTGTAGAAGACTGGCGCACACAAATAAAGGGGTCCTCCCCTCTTCTTCTCGTTCTTATAATGCACTGAATAATACAGATCTCCAAGCAAAGTAGGTACCAGATTCTTCATGGTAAATATCCGGACTGCGTGCATGTTCACAAAATCCTTCATATTTGGAAACAACACCGTTCCATAAACACACATAGCCAAGATGGCGTTGAAAACTGACCAACATCTAGCCTTAGCATACACAGCAGCCTGTTCTACCAAGAATTTCACATGAAAGCCTTTACACCCTCCTTTACTGGAAACGTTATTTTTCAACAAAGATGGATCCAAATGCAAAGCCTCGGAAACCCTGCAAATGAATAAACATGTTAGGATGCAAAATGATGATGCAAATGCACACATGGGATCAAGGATGCCACACAGACTGGACAACTGCTGCACTGAACCACTGTATAATCTCTGGGATCTTCCCAAATACCCAGAATACCAGAGTAACCATAGTACCACACTGATATATCTGCTGATCAGAAAACTGGGTATGTTGAAGGTCATGGTTACCTGCAAACCTGTAAACACCCTGCCCTCTCACATGTGGGTACTAGAAAGCCGAGGATCCTCAATATCACGGGCTCTCAGGTCGAGAAATGATGATACGTTCACCATTTCTGGTTTGGCATCATCACCAATCGAGGAGGCCTCAACTGATTCCCCTCTAAAAGAAAACATCCCATGGCAAGTCCTTAGCTTCAGCACTGAGGTCGAGAAGCAATAGTACATTCATCCCTCGGGGTACAGTACTATCGCCAAACGAGGAGTGCTTCCACTGATTCTTTTCCAAAAGGACACCCTATAGCAAGTTCCCAGTATTGGGTCCTCGGATCGACATGTGTAATGGGTTTTCCATTTCTGGTCTGCCATTATCACTTCTCGGGAGGAGTGTCGTTACTGAGTCCTCGGGAATGGTCGCCAGAGTCGACAGTTTTCCAGGTTACATTCAATCATCTGCACCAATGCGCTGGATAGAACATTACCAAAGAGAACCTCGTCTGAATGTGGAGTTTTCATGTATACTACGTCTGGCCAAATGCCACACGAGTCACACTACTTGCCACGCTAATCCTACGTGTATGCTCAAGCCTGGGTATTGGGCTTACCTCTCAGAACTCCCAACCCGCCAAACAGAAAAACAGTGCAGCAGCTGATAATAATATGCAATGCGGTAAAAATAAAATACAACAAATAAAGCAAAACAAAAACAAAAACACCCAAGGAGAACAAAGACAAGCAAGCGCTAGGATTGACTCGCTTAAGGATGGACCAGCATAGGTCAACCAAATCCCCAGCAGAGTCGCCAGCTGTCGCTCCCAGGATTTTAATCCAGGTACAAACGCGAAAGTGGCACGGAAAACAGAGTCGTCAGCCGTGTACATTTATCCCAAGAGAGGGAAAGGGAACACCGCATAAACCTGAGGAAGAGGGAAAGGAATGGTCATCGCAACCATAACCTGGGTTCGGGAGTCGGTTACGCGACGGGAAGGTGTTAGAACCCCACGCATCCATCGTACTCGATGGGATCCACGCTTGTTGTCTATTCTAAGGGTGAGTTATCCTATCATCTATGGCTGCACTAAAACGGGGAAGGGGAAAACTAAGACGGACTCGGTAGGACTTCAACGTCCTAGGCCTACGTACCCCTTTTGTGCAATGGGGAATTCAGAGTCAACGTAGTTCGGACCAAGTTCTTTTTGTGTTTTTTATGAGCGCCGTTAAGCTCGGGTCCTGCAGTTAGGGTCGATGCCTGTTTGCGACTCAGACGGAAAGTAACGTGCCCTTTTTGAAAATAGCCTTTAGTTTGACGATCCCGAAGGACAAAAAGGTTTGAAGTTTGTTTGTATTTTTTAGGACAGAAGTGACTTAAGTTAGTTCATAACTCAACTTGAACCAAAGTCTATGACACGGGAGCGAATGCGTCGCATGGTCGCCCCCAATGGGACGTATGCTCAACACTCTAGAAGAGAGAAGGGGGACCCCTCAATCTTCATTTCCTATGTTTAAGGCTCGTGTGCAAGGCAAGTTGACCTTATTAAGTATCTTAGAGATATTATAAGATGAGAAGAGGGACTCAAAAGAAAAACACTACGGGGAAAATCTATCCTAATGTTATCATGCAAAGATGGCCCTAAGGGGAGGTTTGACAACAACCTAGGCCTAAAGAAAAGAAGAGATGAGAGAAATAAAAGGTGAGGGTGGACATGGATAATTATCCACACCCTCAAATAACTTACCTCGGCCCCTGCATAAAAGGTTAGTACAAACAGATATAAGTGATAATAAGACAAATGAAACTCAAACAAATCACAAACCAAAGAGAAATGATTATAAACCAAATGAAATCAACCAAGACAGAATGTGGATGACCTAAACATGCATTGTGAAGTCAAAGAAACACACCCAAATGATGGCACAAGTGCCTTCTCAAACAAGTAGTCAGACATGATCAAGGAAGTGCATATAAGAAGATCTCAAACAAAGAGCAATCACATAATTGGCAAAACATCTTTTAAAATTACCATATTAAGACCCAACACACCTCAACCAGAGACAAATAACATATCCAAAAATCATGCCAAAAATCCCCAAATAAGTCACCCAAACAAATATGCAAAATCAGATGAGAAACATGGCTCAATATGCAAAAAAGGAGGACTAAAATGAAATATGAAATGATTTTAAAAATGAGAGAAAAATATTTTAATGCAATTCAATGTGTTGTTGAAACAATGCAAAAAGAATGAGTTCAAAATGCTTTATGGATGATGAGAAACAAAATAAACAAGTCATGGTATGCAGGTATGAAATAAATTCAAAAAGAAAATAAACAAATAATTATTTCAGATGATAAAAATAAAATAAAAATAAAAAATAAAATTTGGGAAAATTTTATAAAATTATAAAAATGCTTCATGAATTTTTTGGTGATTTTTTAATGCAAAAAACTATTTTTTAAAAATAAAAAATGAAATGCAAATAATTAAATAAAAATAAAGATGAAGAAATAAGCATGGGGGTGAGTTCAGCAGGTAATTCACGCTGGAAATGCTAACGGGCTTAGCTGGGAGGGTGCAGATAGTAAGTCCAAAACTTAAATCCATCAGCAAAATAAAATAAAATAAAAAGAACACGCATGCCATACACCATCATTAATGCGCTGTCACAATGATAACCATTAGATTGATCAAACGCATTCAAATAATTCATCAAATCAAAAAATCAATAAAATGTGTGGCTCAGATTAGAGTACACGGTAGTAACCATGGAATGGCACGCACGCAACCCACAAAATAAGACAGATTTTTAAATGGCGTGGCAAGCTGTGGACCCTCCGATCTGGCAAATCAAGGGCCAAAACTTCATCTCCTACCTCCAGCACCCTCACCGGACTGAATCAACCACCGGCCACCGGAGCTAGGGTTCCGGTCACCCCCTCCGTTCACCTGCAATGAAAAACAACCAAGAACACGAACACGAATATACCTTCCTGACCAGAATTTCATGAGGATCTCAAATATCCAATCAAAAATCAAAAACAACTAACACCTAAAGCAAATCGAAGGAAATAAAGTATGGTTCAAAATTTAAAAACTCATCAGACAATCAATACGCACGTCCAAACACAACAAAAACTACATCAGATTGACCAGTGAATGTCAAAGATTATTATTCACATTTAAAAAAAGAGTTTTAGGGCCATGCAAATTGACACTAACCTGAGATGGTGCAACGCGTGTCCTTGTTATTAGCTGCGAATGATGGGTGCTTTGTGTTCTATGGATCCTCATGACTCAGATGGTGAAAGAAGTTTTGGAAAAGCTCTTCTTGATTGAGAGATACGAATGATTGAAGATTTAGGGCTCACTCTTGAAAACTCTCCAAAATCACGTCTCCTCCCTCTAACCCTAGCATGAGTTAACTTAAATAGATTAGGTTAATCCACTGATGATCAATTGGGCCTTGTTAATCCCACACTTAATGAGTTTTAGGTGATTTGTGAAATTTGAATAATGTGAAATACACCCTCCTCCATGCATGTACATCCAAACCTCTTATGATGGATCACTTATTGATCAATTGCTAATCCCACCTAAATTGAAATTGGGCCTTGAGATGTCTTGGTTCAAGAGTTTTTAATGATTTTGCAATTTTGCACCATGTGAAATAAGTAATGAATAATTCATGGAATCCCTTGGTTCAAAGGCCCAAAATGATCCTTAAGGAATGTTCTTTGATGTTAGAATGTGACATGAAGCAATGGAATCAATTATAGGTCACTATGTCCCAAAAGTGCAAAAGTTGTGAAAATGGAACCCTAAAAACCACCTTGCCTTCTTTTGATCATAACTTTAGTTTCACAAATGATATGGAGACCCACTAGTACTTGTTGGAAAGGGGAGAAAAAAATATTCAACTTTCATGTTTGAGGAAAATTCATTTGAAGCTTCTTTGATGATGAAAAGTCAAGTTGAATTTAGTGTAAGAACTTGCCCAAAGAGGAAACTTTCAAATTATAGGTCATTTCCATATTTAGTAACTTTTGTATCAACCCTTGATTCTTGATAAATGGTATGAAAATTGACCCTTGAAGACCATATGAGGATGTGAGACCTTGAAAACTTTGAAGAGAACCTCAAAATTTCACAGTTGACTTCCCCTCTCACTGTTGACCTTTCCCCTAATTCTCCTGATTCCCAATCCATTGGCCAATTGAATCTCTCATGAACTAAACTGATGGACAATCTTCCACTCCTAGATACTTAGGGACCCAAGGAATACGATGGAAAAAATCAGAAATAAACTGACTTTATAGCAAACCCTAATCTTGGTACCTTCAGTCTAGGAGGAAATAACACAGGCTCCAAATCCAAATTCCTCTGAATATGATGTGTGTCCTCTCCAACAAAGATAAGATATGACATTTGGTGATGATAACAACCCAAGAAGCATGCCCAATTGGGCAATAAACCTAAGAATCTCAAAACCCTAATCTCTGCACTGGTTAAGAGAGAGTGATCCACTTGAGCTCTCTTGGACAATATAAGGACTCTTGCTTGAAGAACATCTTCTCCTCTTGAATTGCCTCAGGCACCTTGACCCCATGCTAAGAACCAATGATATGCACACATGATAATGCAAAAATGAAATGAAACATAAGCCAGTTAGTAATAAATTAAGGAGGGAAAATTTTGGGGTGCTACAAGGTGATAGAATCGGTGGGTTTAACAGGTATTCCTTGATACTGTCGAAGGTGGTTTGGCAATCTTCTGTTCAAACGCGGTCTTGATTCTTTTTGAGTAATTTGAAGATCGGCGCGCATGTCGCGGTCAATGAGGAATATGAATCTGGAGATGTAGTTCAAACATCCCAGGAATCCCCTGACTTGTTTTTCAGTCTTTGGAGAAGGCATTTCTTGAATAGCCTTGACCTTGTCAGGATCAACCTTAATTCCTTTCCAGCTGACGATGAACCCTAGCAGTTTTCTTGAGCGGACCCTAAAGGTGCACTTGTTGGGATTCAAGCGGAGTTTATACTTTCTCAACTGCTCGAATAGCTTTGACAGATGGGTCACATGCTCCTCTTCCGTCTTAGATTTGGCAATCATATCATCGACATATACCTCAATTTCTTTGTGTATCATGTCATGAAACAGAGTAGTCATGGCCGTTTGATAGGTTGCCCCAGCGTTCTTCAAACCGAACGACATTACCTTGTAACAAAAAGTGCCCCATGGGGTGATGAATGAAGTTTTCTCCGTGTCTTTCGGCGCCATTTTTATCTGATTATAGCCCGAGAATCCATCCATGAAGGAGAAGACTTTGAAATTTGTTGTACTGTCAACCAACATGTCAATGTGTGGTAAAGGAAAGCCGTGCTTTGGACTTACTTTGTTGATATCTCTGTAATCCACACACATTCTGACCTTTCCGTCCATTTTTGGAATTGGTACTATGTTGGCTAACCATTGAGGATATTCTGATGTGTCAAGGAAACCTGCATCAATCTGTTTTTGTACCTCCTCTTTGATTTTGATGGCCATGTTTGGGTGAGTCCGTCTCCACCTCAGTTTTACTGGCAGACATTATGATCTTAACGGTAAATGATGTTCCACGATGCTGGTATCTAACCCTGGCATATCCTGATAGGACCAAGCGAATACATCGGGAAACTCTTTGAGAAGCTTTATCAAACTCTCTTTGACAGTCGGACTGAGCAGGGCCCCAACCTTGACCTCCTTTATCTCTTCCTCTGAGCCCAAGTTAACCATTTCCAACGGCTCTTTGTGAGGTTTAATGGACCTTTCCTCTTGTCTGAGTAATTGGGAGATCTCCTCTGGAATGTCTTCGTCATCTTCTTCTTCAGCCTCAAATACCGGGAATTCAAAGTTGGGAGAAGGCATCGGATCGTATGTTTCAATGGGGTTTAAAACAAGCAATTTGCATGACGTGATGATTTGTTTTAGAAGGATAGAGAGAAATACAAGAGTGCGTGCAGTGTATTTATTATTATTTTTACTGCTTGTTTTTATTATTTAAATTGTTTTTTAGGATTACCATTTTCTGAAAAGGCGAAAAGAGAAAACAACAATTAATGCGGGAATTCAGAATGACGTTATTTTATTTATGAACTTGTCGATTCTTGAAACTACAGCCCTATAAAATAAAACTCTGTCGCTTTGGGCGAAGCGAAGAGGGATATTTACAAAAAGTGAGCCCTATCAAAACATCTGTTTCACCTGGGCAGGGTGAAAGGTTAAAACAAAGATGGCCATTACTTTGACTTATGAAAAATCTTTGGAACATCGACTGCAACCCATTGGCGGCGAACTCCTCGGTGAATCACAAAGTCTGGTACCTTTCTTGATTTGTCTTCAGAAATAATCTTGATTTCTGGCAGAGCAGGATCATTGGAATCTGTCTCCCAGGCAGAGTTGTCGTAGGAGGATTCCTCAATTGTATTTTGCATATTGTTTGTACTCTCAGGAAAATCCCCCCATCCAGTTGGTTGGATGTCTTCGAGCCTGATACGAGAGCTTTCGGGAGTGGTATACTTTACCAAGAAGTCATATTTGCCACTCGGTTGTCCCAGGGTGTCCCATACTTCTTTGGAACTGGAGGAGTCATCTCTCTCGATGACGTTGACCTCAAGAAAGGCATAGTTGATGAATTTTAGTCCTACAAACTTTGCAAATTCATCGTCGTGCTGGATATTTTCTGAATGTCCTGAGTCTTGATCCCATGACATGGTGGGGACACAGGTATTTTTTACAATGACGCTCAGCTGATTTTCATTGTTTGGCTGATTTTCTTGCCCCAAGTCTCCTGGTACGGCTGCCAGATAGGCAGACCATCCATCGGGCCATAATAGTCGTGGTCAAAGTTGTCTTTCATCAGAGTGTCTTCCTCTTATGAGTTTGGTGGAGCACGACATCCTTCTGGATAACAATCTCTGTTTATCATTTTGACATCTGACCTTGGTATAAATCTCAGACTTTGTGCGGGATAGCAAAATGGCATAGGCACTTCTTCCTGAGACATATAGACATCCTCGTTAAGATAGGACTTCCATTCCTCATCTGTGTCGGAGGAATTTTCCTCGTTGAAGGTATGTACTTCTTGAGACACTGGGTGAAGGAAACCTTCACTGTGGAAGAAATTCTGAATGGGATGAAGACTTTCATCGTTAGCACCTGTCTGGGTACAGGTTGCAGAAAAACCAAGACCCTTCTTTGTTTTATTATCAGTAGGAATGACAAGTTGTCCCCATCCCTTTGCATTGTTAGTTTTGATCACCTCGAGAGCATCTTTGTACGGGGAAAATGACGTTCCTCTTTCTGATTAGTTGTCATTGCTTACCGAAAGTTCCCGAAACTGAGTTCCAACAACCTCCTCGGGTTCTACACAAGTGGACAACGAAAGGTTACTCACGATCAAGGCTTGTTCTCCATAGACCATGACGAGTTGGTTATTCTTGACGAACTTCAGCTTTTGGTAAAGTGTCGAAGTGACTGCCCCAGCCTGGTGTATCCAAGGTCTTCCCAACAAATAGTTGTATGTTGCCCGAATTTCCATGACTTGGAAAGTGACTAGGAAAGTGTGAGGACCGATAGTTATGGGAAGGTTGACTTCGTCGATAACTGTTTTCCTGGACCCATCAAATGCTTTGACGACGATCTCACTGCCTCTCATCGGAGATCCTTTGAATGATAGTCGCATTATAGTGGACTTCGGCATAATGTTGAGAGCTGATTCGATGTCTACCAGTATGCTGGCTAAAGCATCGTCCTGGGAGTTGACTGTGATATTGAATGCCATGTTGTGACTTTTGCCTTCTTCTGGCAATTCCTCATCGCTAAACCCCAAGTTGTTGTAGGAGGTGTGTCGCTCCCGGGATTTTCATCCAAGTACAAACGCGAAAGTGGCACCGAACAGAGTCGCCAGCAATGTGTATTTATCCTAAGAGAGGGAAAGGAAACACTGCATAAACCTGAAAGAAGGAAAAAGCATGGTCTTGCGACCAAGAGAACTGGATTCGGGAGTCGGTTACGCGAGAGGAAGGTATTAGCACCCCCTCGCGTCCATCGTACCCGATGGGATCCACGCTTGCTGCTTCAATCAAAGGGTGTAAGAAAAGATGCTGGAAAAAGGAACTGAAAGAAATAAAGGAGAAAGAATGGAAAAGGAACGAAAAACAAATGTAGGGAAAATAAAAAAAGTGCTCGCATGGGCCCTACCCCACTGCCTACGTATCTCATCGGGAACATGAGAATCAGAGCGACGTAGTTCCCCTCACTAGGGAAAGTTGTTTGTGTTTTTTAGAGAACGACTTACGTTCTAGCTCAGGTGTTGCAGGCTCGCTGGTCCGAGTGCGTTACCATCTTGCAAGAGAACGAGTAGGAGCGCGTTCGTGCATTGAGAATGAATGAGATGAGAAAAGAATTCCCGAAGGAAAGACGTTATTGTTTTTTTTTTACTTTTAGAAGTTTTTTCATTTGTTTGCATATGATAGTGTATCCGAATCTTAGTCATTGGAATGTGTACATTCTCACATTCCAAGATGGAATGGGTAAGAAAGCACATCAAGAGTGAAGAAGACCACCACACTTAGTTCCAATTGTCAAGGTTCAAGCACACTAGCATACTTGTGTTTATTAAGTGTTTTTGTTAATTATGGAATGAAGAAGTGTTTTTTATTATTTGTACCTTCAACAAGTATTGCATTTAAGTCCCTCATACAAGATCAAATGTTTAACACATTGACCTAAGATGGGCTATATGCTACACATTCTAAGATTACAAGAGAAGACCCCTTATAATCCCTTCTTTATATGAAAGGCCTAAATGCAATAAATGCCTACCTTTATTAAGTGTTTTGGATTTTTCTTTGAGATGAGAAAAGAAACTCAAGAGAGGAGAAAGGTAAAATCTATGTTATCTAAGACTCAATCCTAAGTGATTAGTTAAGGGAATGATCCTAATGGTTTGTGAGGTTTCAACCTAAAGTCTAAAGAAAGAATGAATTAAACAATTCACTTCTAAAGTAGAAGATGAATTGTAATTCGAAAAGGAAAGTGATGAGTTATTAAAAGAAAGCACATAAGTGCTTAACAAAACACAAAATGGAATTGTAAAAGAGATGAAAGGAAAGAGGTTTGAATGTGGATTCCTTATCCACACTCAATTGAAACTTACCGAAGCCCCTACATGGTTAGTAAACATGTATAAGAAGTATAAGGAGTAAAAGAACATATAATACACCATAAAACTCAAAAGAATTAGATGAGAAATCAAATCCTAATGTCACAACCAGAATATACATCACATGGAAAACAAATGATCATTATCATGCAAGTCCAAGTGGATAGGCAACAAACATCATCCATGACATTAGAACATGCTACCACAAGAAAAGGGAGAATGAAAGATGAAAAGAAATGGAAGAAACATGCCTAAATGGAACATGTAATCCAAGGATCAGAATTGAAATGAAATAAAAAATTATTCACAAACATCTCACAAGTATTTATGAAGCAACATCAAGACATTCAAGAAGCAATAGAAGAAGAAAGGAAATGGAAATTCAAGAGATAACACAAGTACTTCATATTAAGGACACACAAAGTTCAAATGAAAGTGAACATGCAAAGATGACACATAATATGTACCAATGACCTATAATGTCAAATGAATATCTCACGAAGTAGGCAAATGATCATGCAAGTATGCACAAAAGCAATCATGTAAACATGCACAAAGATTACAAGGATATGACATGCTGTAATGCTTCAAATGAAATGTATTAAACAAAAATCAAATGAGTTCATGAAAATTATGAAAACATGGTATTGAGGTTCACAAATCAGAAATGAATCACTTATCAAAGTATCATGTAAAAATTCAAGGCAAAATGTTTTATACAATGCACTTAAGTCAAGTTGGATGCACATGCAAAGTAATGCAAAGATGAACATCAAGACATACCATAAGAAGACCTAAAAAATCCAATAAAAATTACTTAACATAATTCAAGATGTTAATGACTCACTACAAAAAGAAGCAACTCAAAACAATTTTTAATGATCAAGAACAAAATTAAACAAAATCATGTACCACATTAAGAATGCACACAAAAGAAAATCAAATAAAATCGTGGAACAGGGGCAAAAAGTCATAAAATCAAGAAATAAAATCATGAAAAATTTTCTAAATGTTTTAATGAGGCTCATGAATTTTTGTGGAATTTTATAGTACCATTTGGTATTTTTAAAAATTAAAAATCAAACGTGTAAAAAAAATGAAAAAAAATAAAATGAAATGTAAATGTGAATGAGGGTGTAAACATAGCAATCCTTCAGTTCAAATTGTTTGGGCTTTTTTAAAAATGGAGGTGTGGCTAGCAATCCGATTAAGTCCATTAAGCGCAAAACATGATAACAAGCGTACTCAATCAGTCAACACCAGTCAACACAATCCAAGCCATTGATTCAAGTCAGGTCAACACAAAAGTCAAAGTACACGGATCCAACACACGCGCATGAGGTCACACACAAATTATCATGTACTGCATCACATAATGTTTAAGTAAAATCAGAAATTAGGCACATGACTTGCACGTGAATTTTAATGTGCTGTCAACATGGTATCCACACGATCACACACATCCAACGGTCACGACTTAAAATGCACTAAACCCTAATTCAAACCCTCACCGGCCAGATAGGGACCTCCGGTCACCTTCTCCGGCCACTCTCCGGCGACTGCAACTTTCAAACCATCCAGAAAATCACGTGGCATACATCAAAATAAAGAGGAAATCACGCACATTCCAAATCCATCAATGAAATCATCAAACCATTCACATACAGCAAGAAACAAGCACGAACATATTGCCCTAAGTTTTGGATCTAGGCTTCTAAGAAGCTCTATCAACTAGACAGTGTTCCAATGCTCCTAGTGAGCTCATATCATCATGAAAATGACAAAATAATCAAGAAAATGCGTATGAAATGTTTGAGTGTTTTGGAACCTGAACTTGCAGTTCCTTGAGATTCTTGAAAAAACCAGAGAAACACTTGGTTTGGAGCTTGATTTGGCCAAATAAAGGCATATGCTCTTGAAATCGTGCAGAAAACCAAATTGAAGATTCAACTGAATTGAAGTGAAACTGGATTAATTGAACTTATCCACTCTTGTTCTTGATCATAACTGATCAATGATGATTGTGGAGATGAAATGTAGAAGGAGAAATTGATGAATTCGTGTGAGCTCAAAGAGAGAGAGAGCAGAGAAAAAGTTCAGAGAAGAGAGAGTGTTTGTGAGAGAAAGAGTGAGAATCCTGTTCCCAAATGAATTTGTGAAGAGAAGTTTTGTTTTATACTATGAGTTAACCATGGTTTAGTGAGTTGGTTAATTGAGTTAAGGTGGTTAAAGTGAGTCTACCCTAACTAACTGAGTCAAGTTAGTTAGGGGGCGGGTTAGATTGGCAATGATAAGGTGGTGGTGGTTCATGACAGTTATGGTGGAATTGAAAAGGTGAGAGCATGGCTGTTATATCAGAAACTTGCTTAGCAAGTTTGCTTTTTCCAATTTCATGCAAGGCACGTGCTAGTGTGCACAGTGTAGGTGAAATGTGTTTGGTTGAAAGAGGAAATGGTTGGACAGTATGAGCAATGCACGGGTGAGTGCTATGACAATCAACAACAACATTTGTTTTTTTTTTGGTTTTTCATGAAAGTTAAGAACAGACACAACAGTGGTTGTTTGAAGATGATTTTCTCTCTTGTTAGTGAATGATTCAATGAGGTTTAGGTGCCAAATGAAAGATAGAACACCATAGAACATGATTGATATTGATTTTGGATTGAATTAAGGCTTGGAAGTTGGTGAAAAATAGCTTGGAACATCAGGGTTTGAAACTGATTTATGGGCGTGGCAAGCAAGTCATGGCATGGCAACTTGGCACACAAAATTTCAGCACAATCAACATGACTTTGAACCAATATATCTCCACTATAACTTGATCAAATGGAATTTTGTCCAACATGAGTATTGAAAATGACACTGCAAGGAACAACTTTGATGTTGAAAAGTTTTTCATTTGAGGCCTTTAACCATGGGAAAAATGAGTGGACATTTGGCCCACCACATGTTTGTTAAAATGACTGCTCGCATGACCTGAAAGTTCTTGGTCATGGCCTAGTTTTGGCCTACTTTTTCCCAACTTTGATCCATCATATCTCCCTCAATTTTTATCCAATGGAGATGTTCTATACATGGATTTGAAGCTTAAAGCAAGACCTTTTGTTGTGGCCTGGTGGAATTTTCATTTGATGCTTCTATTTTAAATGGCCTTGGTTCAAACTCTGATGCAAAATGGCCAAAACTTACTATTTTTAGTAACCCTTCTTCATCCAAAAATGGCAACTTTCCACATCTTGATTTTTTCATGATTCCTTTGGAGTTTCTTGACCAAATTTTGTACATTGGACATATGTAACATGAATTTCATGATTTTGGGCTCAAAAAGTCAAGAGTTGACTTTTTCTTCTGATTATCTGACTTGCCTCCAAATTTCCTGATTTTTTCTCTTTCTTCCAATTGAACCACTTCTACAACCAATTGAGAGGCAATTTTCCATACACATACACTTAAGAACATGTAGAATACCATGACATCAAGTTTTGTCCAAAAAATTAAAGATTCCCTGATTTAATGGGAAACCCTAGTTTTGGTGCCCACCTCCTAGGAGAAAAATGTGCAGTCTTCAATTTCAAATTCCTCAGAGTATGTTGAGTATCTTCTTAAAGGATGATGAGATATACCATTTGAGGACGATTTTGGATCAATGAGCTATCTCTTTTGAGGGTTTTCCTTCAGTTTTTGAACCTCTTGCATGTTGAAGTATGTATTGCTTCAATCTCCCATTGGATCTCACTTCCTTGAGATTGTGGGTGATCAATTGAGATGGTATGAGACATGAGAGACTCTTGGCTTGCCTTGAGGCAACTCTATTGACCTTTTTGTGCTTTGAATGATCCCTTGATTGTCCACCTTTCCCCTAATCACATGCCCTGATGGTAAGAGGGATGCTATGCTTTATTTTTCTATGTTAAATGCAATGCAATGCTAATGAGATGGATATGATATGATATATGATAATGCTAAACTATGGTGCCAAAAGGGGAGAGCAAATTTTGGGGTATTACAGCTGCCCCTATTCAAACGCTGTAGACCTGAACGCCTGAAAGCGATTGCTTTCAGACTTTCAAGGTATATAGTGATTGAATACCAAATATAACCAAAAATTTGCTCTGGGTGATGAAGAAGAAAAGGGATATAAACCCAACGAGACTTCTGGATTGAATCGGCAAATAAACGTCATCGGAGAGATCTGTCTTTTGAACGACGCCAGGCGACTACTGGCTTGCCATACTGTTGATGGACTTTAACAAATGTCTTTTTAAACGACGCCAGACGACTACTGGCTTGCCACACTGCTGGTGGACTTTAGAAATGTCTTTTTGAACGACGCCAGACGACTACTGGCTTGCCATACTGTTGATGGACTTTAACAAATGTCTTTTTGAACGACGCCAGACGACTACTGGCTTGCCACACTGCTGGTGGACTTTAGAAATGTCTTTTTGAACGACGCCAGACGACTACTGGCTTGCCATACTGTTGATGGACTTTAACAAATGTCTTTTTGAACGACGCCAGACGACTACTGGTTTGCCACACTGCTGGTGGAGTTTAGCTGCTCTGCCATTCTAAACAATGGACTTTTACCAGTTCGTGCTGGATTTTTGCCAATCTGTCGTTGGACTTCAATGATTACCAAACAGGCTTTGGAATCTCAAAATTGCCATCCTCAGATGGACTTTTGCAGCTTTGCCAAACTAATATTGGACTTCAATGCTTACCAAACCGGCTTTGGAAGCTTTGCCAGATGATCATCCTACCTGCTGGAACAACCACCTGCAATATTATCCCACATGCTGGAATAATATGAACAAACTGCATATAATGATTATCCCACTGGCTGGAACAACCATCTGCCATACCATCCCACAGGATGGAATAATATGAACAAACTGTATATAATGATCATCCCACTGGCTGGAACAACCATCTGCCATACTATCCCACAGGCTGGAATAATATGAACAAACTGTATATAATGATCATCCCACTGGCTGGAACAACCATCTGCCATACTATCCCACAGGCTGGAATAATATGAACAAACTGTATATAATGATCATCCCACTGGCCGGAACAACCATCTGCCATACTATCCCACAGGCTGGAATAATATGAACAAACTGTATATAATGATCATCTCACTGGCCGGAACAACCACATGCCATACTATCCCACAGGCTGGAATAATATGAACAAACTGTATATAATGATCATCCCACTGGCCGGAACAACCATCTGCCATACTATCCCACAGGCTGGAATAATATGAACAAACTGTATATAATGATCATCCCACTGGCTGGAACAACCATCTTCCATACTATTCCACAGGCTGGAATAATATGAACAAACTGTATATAATGATCATCCCACTGGCTGGAACAACCATCTTCCATACTATTCCACAGGCTGGAATAATATGAACAAACTGTATATAATGATCACCCCATTGGCTGGAACAACCATCTTCCATACTATTCCACAGGCTGGAATAATATGAACAAACTGTATATAATGATCATCCCACTGGCTGGAACAACCATCTTCCATACTATTCCACAGGCTGGAATAATATGAACAAACTGTATATAATGATCATCCCATTGGCTAGAACAACCATCTTCCATACTATTCCACAGGCTGGAATAATATGAACAATTGTATATATGCTAAAAATAAATTGGACTTTGAGTTGTAAATGAGTAATGCTGAGAATTACACCACCGGCTGGGTAATATCATACGCTGTCACTTTGCTGAAAAAGAGATTCCGTTGATCCATATAGACCAAGTCGGGGAAATTACCACGACTTGGCTGGGGAGTATAGCGGATAAGATTCAATGCTGAACTCTGTGGGGATATCATTACTAAAGATATGATCTTGCCGGGGACCAGGGCTGCTCTGCCGGGGACATCCAAATCTTGGTTGAAAGACAATTTGTTGCAACATGCTGAGAAAGAGTCCCTATAGATCTGTTAGGGAAACCCAAAGTAATTCCTCGGTACTCTGCTGAGGAAGAAGACTGTCGAGCTTAGGGTAAATGTCACAATGCCCCATGTTGGGCGAACTTTCCCTTTGACGACTCCGCTGGGGATAATGAGTTTGTAGCACACTCTGCTGGAGAAAAACCGCTTTAAAGCGTCTCTTGTTGGGGCTGCCCTTCGAGAGGATTTTACAGAAGACCAAATGTCCTCAAACTCTACTGGGGATAATAAATCGGGAATATCTTTTGCTGGGGAGATAACATGCCCCATGCATGGGATGGTCAACAACTCCGCTGGGGATTATTCTTTGACAAATTTCCCCCGCCAAAACCTACGAGAGACATGATACTACCACTTGATGTTACATCCTTTCACATCGTCTGCAAGGTACTGGAGGATTGGCACTCGTTGTCAACCTGGAGTATTCACTGCATTAATAACCATTATCAACACAGAAGAAATCCATCTTCGAACACCGTTGCCGTCACGAAACTTAGTGGGAACTCTTGAATGGAAGAATCGACTTAATAAGATACAACAGTATCAAGTCATAGCAAATATCTGCTCGTAGTTACGATCATGTTGTTTGGATCGATCGTGCTCACTACCTGCAACAGAAAAAAGAATATGCATGTGCCCCTGGATATTGCGTGGTCTTTTGGGTCCACCATCCAAGGTTGTCCAACAAGCAAAAGTAATTTCAATTGTCTTTGTGCATGTTTTTGCAAGGCCAAGATATTTTCAAAGTAACGTTTTATTATCAAAAATCGGACGTTTTTGCAAACAAAACAGTAAAATGAAAATAAAAGCCCGTGACTGAATATTCAACTTTATTGATGAAATGCCAAAAATTAGCGAATTTACAATCAGAAGCAAACCCCTGAAAGAGGCGATTGTCATAAAATTGAGAAAAGAAATCTACCCTAATGATAATGCGGAAATTAGATTCCAACTGATTTCTGATTCTGTTATAGCCAGTATGTATTCCAGCTCTCCTGATTATCTTTGCCTTCAGAAGCTCGTGGTCCGACCAATTCCTCCTTTGGAATTTTTCCAGCTTGCTGAAGAGTAGAAAACGTACAGATTAATTCAGACTGCAGTCATTCGCTTTAATCCCTCTTTTGTGTGGATCGCCTTTTCAGGTTTTCAATCCACCGGGATACCCATTTTTGCCTAAGTTTCCCTTTCGGGTTTTCAACTTACCGGGTGTACAATTCTTTTCAATTATATCCCTAATTTTTGCCCGAACCTTTATTCTGTTTTTGGTTCGCCGGGATGCCCTTTTTTTCCTGGATTCTTTTTTTTTTTATCCAGCGGGTCTCTTTATACGAAGTATTTTTTAACTGCATCTGAATTAACAGGGGATGAAAAATCTTCACCATCCATGGTTGTCAGCAACAAGGCTCCACCTGAGAAAACCTTTTTTACCACGAACAGACCTTCATAGTTAGGAGTCCATTTGTCCCTGTGATCTGTACTCGGAGGAAGTATTCTCTTGATTACCACATCCCCGACCTTGTAGACTTGAGGTCGAACCTTTTGATCGAATGCCCTCTTCATTCTGCGCTAGTATAGCTGGCCATGGCATACTGCTGCTAATCGCTTCTCCTCAATAAGGCTCAACTGATCAAATCTGGCTCGTACCCATTCAGCTTCATCTAGCTTAACGTCCATCAATATTCGGAGCGAGGGAATCTCCACTTCTATCGGTAGAACTGCCTCCATACCATATGCAAGCGAGTATGGTGTTGCCCCAGTGGACGTGCGGACTGATGTTCGATACCCATGCAAAGCCAGTGGTAACATCTCATGCCAATCTTTGTACGTGACAACCATCTTCTGAACAATCTTCTTGATATTTTTGTTGGCCGCTTCAACCGCGCCATTCATTTTCGGGCGGTATGGAGAAGAATTGTGGTGCTCAATTTTGAAGTCCGGGCATAGCTCAGCCATCATCTTGTTGTTCAAATTAGAACCATTATCAGTAATGATTCTTTCGGGCACTCCATATCGACAAATGATATCTCGCTTCAAGAAACGAGCCACTACTTGCTTAGTGACATTGGCGTAAGATGCTGCTTCAACCCATTTAGTGAAGTAATCAATGGCGACCAAGATGAAACGATGGCCGTTTGAAGCAGTAGGCTCAATTTTCCCGATCATATCAATGCCCCACATTGCAAATGGCCACGGAGAGGACATGATACTCAACGGATTGGGAGGAACGTGCACTTTGTCTGCATAGATCTGGCATTTGTGACACTTGCGAGCATACTTGCAGCAATCTGACTCCATGGTCAGCCAATAATATCCTAATCTCAACAATTTCTTAGCCATCGCATGTCCTCCGGCATGGGTACCGAAAGGGCCTTCGTGCACCTCAATCATCAACAGGTCTGCCTCGTGTCTATCCACACATCTGAGCAAAACCATGTCAAAATTCCTTTTATACAGCACACCATCTTTGTTCAAGAAGAAACTACTAGCTAGCCTTCTTAATGTCTTCTTGTCGTTGGAAGATGCCCCAGGCGGGTATTCTTGATTTTTTAAGAAGCATTTGATGTCATGGTACCAAGGCTTATCGTCAGACACTGCATCAACCTCAAACACAAAAGCAGGCCTATCAAGACGAGATACATCAATCCTGGGCACAAAGTTCCAACCATGCACTTTGATCATCGAAGAGATAGTTGCCAAGGCATCTGCAAACTTATTCTCATCTCGGGGAACATGGTACAACTTGACAGTTGTAAAGAATGTCAGAAATCTCCTCGTATAATCTCTATACGGAATCAAATTCTGCTGATGTGTGTGCCAAGTTCCCTTTACTTGATTGATTACCAGTGCTGAATCACCAAAGATATCGCGAGTCTTGATTCGTAAATCAATAGCTTCCTCAATCCCTAATATGCAAGCTTCGTATTCTGCTTCATTGTTGGTACACCCGAAAGTTACTCGGGCAGTGAAGGGCATGTGAACACCTTCTGGCGTAATAAGGATTGCACCAACTCCGCACCCATTCATATTAACTGCCCCATCAAACATCAAACTCCATTTGGATTCAGGGTCAGGCCCCTCCTCCAGAAGTGGTTCCTCGCAGTCTTTCGCTTTGAGAAACATGATGTCCTCATCAGGGAAATCAAATCTCATGGGCTGGTAATCATCAAGAGGTTGTTGCGCAAGATAATCTGACAGTATACTTCCTTTGATTGCCTTTTGCGAAGTAAATTGAATATCGTACTCTGTCAGTACCATCTGCCACCTTGCAACTCTGCCTGTAAGTGCTGGTTTCTCAAAAATATACTTGACCGGATCCAATTTAGAGATCAACAGGGTTGTATGTGTGAGCATGTATTGTCTCAATCGCTTGGTGGCCCATGCGAGTGCACAGCATGTCTTCTCAAGCATTGAATAACGCGATTCACAATCTGTAAATTTCTTGCTCAGGTAGTAGATAGCATGTTCTTTCCTACCTGTCTCGTCGTGTTGACCGAGAACACAACCCATGGATCCTTCGAGCACTGTCAAGTACATAATCAGTGGTCTTCCTTGAACTGGAGGTATCAGAATTGGAGGTTCCTGCAAATATCCTTTTATTTTATCGAATGCATTTTGACAATCATCATTCCACCTGACCGTTTGATCTTTTCGTAGCATTTTGAATATCGGTTCGCAAGTGGCAGTTAGGTGCGATATGAACCTTGAAATGTAGTTCAATCTTCCTAGAAAGCCGCGAACTTCTTTCTCAGTTCTCGGTACAGGCATATCTTGTATAGCTTTCACTTTAGCAGGATCAACCTCTATCCCTTTTTCACTGACAATGAAACCAAGCAATTTTCCGGACCGCACGCCGAAAGTACACTTGTTAGGATTTAGTCTCAACCTGAATTTCCTCAGCCTCTCAAACAACTTCTTCAAGTTGATCAGATGTTCCTCTTCTGTCTTTGATTTAGCAATCATGTCATCCACATAGCACTCGATCTCTTTATGAATTAGATCGTGGAATAATGTCACCATTGCTCTTTGATAAGTTGCCCCTGCGTTCTTCAACCCAAAAGGCATTACTTTGTAACAGAAGGTACCCCACGGGGTAATGAATGTCGTCTTCTCCATGTCTTCAGGCGCCATCTTTATCTGATTGTACCCGGAGAATCCATCCATAAATGAGAACACTGAAAACTGAGCGGTATTATCAACCAGCACGTCAATATGAGGGAGTGGAAAGTCATCTTTAGGGCTCGCCCTGTTGAGATCTCTGTAATCCACACACATTCTGACTTTGCCATCTTTCTTCGGCACCGGTACTATATTGGCCACCTAGGGAGGATAGTTGGTTACTGCCAGAAAACCTGCATCCAACTGTTTCTGTACTTCTTCCTTGATCTTCAAAGCCATTTCTGGTTTTGTCCTGCGCAGCTTCTGCTTGACCGGTGGGCAGTCCTCTTTCAATGGTAGTCTATGCACAACTATGTCTGTATCTAAACCTGGCATATCTTGGTATGACCAAGCAAAGATGTCAACGTATTCACGTAGCATGACTATCATCTCTTGCTTTACATCAGCCCGCAGACTCGCACCAATCTTGATCTCTTTCTTGCTTTCCTCTGACCCAATATTGATGATCTCAAGAGCTTCCTGATGAGGCTGAATTGTCTTCTCTTCCTGTTTCAACAACCTAGCCAACTCTTCCGGGAGTTCATAGTCTTCATCACTTTCTTCCTCAGCTTGATAGATCGGATTGTCGAAATCATACGTGGGCATAACAGAATCATTTTCAGAGAAATCCACAGAATCCAGTCTGCATGATTGGGTTTATGCTTTATTTTAGATTATTTTTGCTTGAAAACAAAAGAAAAGAAAGTGCATTATCATTTTTAATTTTCTTTGTGCAAAAATAAAAATAAAGAAAAAGTAAAGGAACACAAATTTGTAAACAAAAACGTCCTTTTATTGACATTTGAACATTATATGAGAAAATATGGTGGCCCTACAAATGGATCCTCACACCTTAGGCAGAGTGTGGGATTTCATGCATTATGAAAGACAAGAATTATTACTCTGAATGGTGAACAATATGAACGATTTCTTCACTAGACCAATTTTGCAACGCCTCGCCTGGAGCCAGTGCATATACCCATCTGTCCAGATAATCTGAGCTTTCAGCGCCATCTTCTATTGCTGAGCAGGACTGGTTGGGATTGATAATTCCTCCACTGTTGAAGTTGATTGGTCCACAGAATCGAGGAACTGGCATCCGGCCCGGCTGGTATCCAATGCCAAACTTATCTTCTTTCACAAACACATCTATAGCTTTACCCCAACCCTGGGCATTCCCGCTTTCGACCACTTCTCTGGCCTGCTTGTACGACGTAATTGATGCACTCGGCCCACCTGGCACGTTTGACACCACCGCTGCTGAAGTAGACTTTGGTAAGTTGTTGATATTCAGGGCTTCAAAAGATTGGCACAAAGTTTCATGAATCTCTCCATCCATTTCCACATATTTGAAAGTGGATAGATGACTCACGAATATATCTTCCTCGCCACAAACAGTAACCACTTGACCCCCGAACACATACTTGAGCTTCTGATGAAGTGTGGAGGTAACTGCGCCTGCTGCGTGAATCCACGGTCGGCCCAACAAACAGCTATAAGCAGGCTGAATGTCCATAACATGAAAGGTCGTCTTGAATATCTGTGGACCAACCTGTATTGGTAGTTCAACCTCCCCAAACACCGATCTTTGGGATCCATCGAAAGCTCTCACAATCAGATCGTTGGGTCTCAGAACCAATCCGTCTACTTCAATTTTCATCAGGGCTTTTTTGGGTAACACATTTAAGGAAGAACCTGTATCAACCAGCACATGCGACAAAACTGCTCCTTTGCATTCAAGTGTGATGTGCAGCGCTTTGTTGTGGTTACGTCCGTCCGGTGTCAAATCCCTGTTCGTAAATCCCAACCCGTGGCTCACGTTCACATTAGAAATTACTCCCTCCAACTGATTCACTGTAATCTCTTGGGGAACGTATGCCATATTCAGAACTTTCAACAAAGCAGCCCGGTGTGCATCTGAACTCATTAACAGGGATAATATCGAAATTTTAGAGGGTGTCTGATTAAGTTGATCAATGATCTTGTAATCACTCTTTTTGATAACCCTCATAAATTCCTCAACATCATTATCAAAATTGACTTTAGGGTCCTCTTCCTGAGCAGGCACCTTGTCATCAACAACCTGTTTTCCTTTTGCTCTCGCAGTGACTTCAGCCTCACTCCTTAAAGTCTGGGGAGCAAACAGTCGACCGCTTCTAGTAAAACCACTTGGTCCACTGACATTCTCAATGCTAGTACCAACAGCCTCTGCCTTCTGCCGCCTTTCTCCTTGACGAGTATCAGTTCCATACTGCCACGGAACTGCCCTATTAGACACATAAGCAGCCGATTCAGGAACTATAATCGTAACTGGTCTCGGCCTCTCGGGCACGATGATAGCAACAGGCTCCTCAACAGGCACCTGTATCTCGACTGGATTATAGTAAATGGTAACGGCATAAACATCCTGTTCTTTTTCTACTTTATCAAATTGAAGACTTCCCTCGTCCATAAGATCCTGCAGTCCAACTCTTAACTTACTGCAGCCATTAACCTGCTTTGAACAATCCTCGCAATCAGAGGCGCATCCAGGAAATACCTTTCCTTTTAACAAACGTTCTTTTACAATCAGCAGCGGAGTCTTCACCAAATTAACATCAGTAATCAAATTCAAATTCTCGCCATCAAAAATAGCATTTGTGCCTGCGCCTCCATGATGAGGCATTGGATTGTCATGAACATTAGGCGGCCTAGAGAAGTTGATAGCTTTTGCATCGATCAGATCTTGAACCTTATGTTGAAAGGCCCAGCACTTTTCTATTGAATGACCTGGCGCACCAGAATGATATTCACATCGAGCATTAGCATCGTAACCTTGAGGCAATTTTCCGGAATCTAGCGGCTTCATAGTCTGGAGTTCAACCAACTTCTCTTTTAGCAGTTGTGGTAACAAAGCAGCATATGTCATAGGCAAGGGATCAAACTTACGGTCCCTTTGTCTATTGTTCTGAAATCGGGGTCTACCTTGCTGATCTGGCGTTTGCTGTCCAGCTGGAACCGGAATGGTTACCGCATCCACCTGATGATAGGATTGATTCCTTCCTCTGCCCCCTCCTCTATACACAGCGCTGGACTCCCCTTCTCTTTTCCTTGGTCCATTGGCAAAGGGTTTCTTTGAACTTGAAGCAACATCTTGAATCTTACCCAGTTTCAGCAGACTTTCTATTCGTTCCCCAGCAACGACGATGTCGGCAAACCCCGTGGAAGGACATGCAGCAAGCAAGTCTATCCAAATACGTCCCTTGAAGTGTGCTCATGAACATATCAGCCATCTCACGATCACCCAAGGGTGGTTGAACTCGAGCAGCCAACTCTCTCCATCTCTGTGCGTACTGCTTAAAGCCCTCCTTGTTATCCTGAGTCATACTCTGCAATTGAGTATTATTAGGTGCCATGTCCAGATTATATTGATACTGCTTCAGAAACGCGGCGCACAAATCTTTCCAACTCCTTATATGAACCCTGTCCAGCTTAATGTACCATTCCAGGGAAGCGCCTGACAGGCTATCCTGGAAAAAATACATCCAGAGCTTTTGATCCTCGGTGTAAGCGGCAATCTTACGATTGTAAGCTTGCAAATGTGTTTTGGGATAAGTACTGCCGTTGTACTTATCCAAAGCAGGAAGCTTGAACTTGGGGGGAATTCGCACACCCTGCACGAGACCCATGTCTTCTACATCAATTCCAAGAGGATTTTGGTTCTCAATAGCCTTGAGTCTTTCATCCAGCCCTTCATACTTCCGGTCGTCATTGTAGAAACCCATGTCATTGTTGACTGCAGTGAACTGGTCCTCCTGACCATCCTCATTGTTATCAAATCCCAGATGTACCCCACCGGCAGGGATTGTGCCAACAGGAGGAGTGCGCACGTTGCGATTTGGGATTTCAGTTTCCATCCTCTGGATAGTAGTTCTCATAGCTTCTTGTCCAATCCTCATGTTTTCTTGACCGGTCCTCAGCTCTTGCTGACCTTGAGCAATCCCCTGCATGAGGTTCATGAACTGCTCCATCCTTCCCCTCAAATCGGCTAACTCTGTCTGAACTTGCTCCATTACTCTTGCTTGATTGCGTCGGGTAGAATATCGGTGAACTGGGGTATCAGCTATCGTGCCTAAAACCAAATAAAGGTTAGCAGGCACCTGCAAAAGGAGAAAACCTGCAATGCAAAAATGATATGCTATGCAAATGCAAATGCACAGTTATGTTTGTCATTTCAAGATACTTTTCATATCCTGATTCCAATCATAACCACAAATTCCTGACGACCAGAAATCATGATTAGTGCGTTTTGCTCTGAAGAGATATTCATATACATCGATCACAAATATCTGGGGACCAGAAATAGTGACTTTGTAGTGTGCCCGTGTGCAGATAACACATCACATATATCTGAAAACCAGAAATTGTGAACAGAAAAAGCTCTTTTCGTACAAATTTCCAGAAGTTTTCCAGTACATTAGTCATAGTTTCAACAACAAAATAAGAAACAAGCAGTCAAATGGATCCATCAACAATTCTGATGGTAACCATTACAAATTACAAAGAAATGACAAAAATCACTAATCCGACAGCTCTACATCCTTCAGCTTCTGGCTGGAGTACTTAATCTCTTCAAACAAGATGCGGGTACGCTGATGATGTGGCTTCTCAATCAGCTCTTTGATTATGACGTCCCTTTTTTCCAACGCATCCTCTAACGAACCCACGTGCATCAGCAAGGCTTCATCTTCACCGACTCCTTTGCGCCTCTTAATTCCAGCTTGAATTTTAACTAGCTTCAGATCTGCCATGACATCTTCAAGCTCTTTGTTAGCGATCTTCAGCTTATCTTCAGCGTTCCTTGCCTGTTCTTGGCTTCTGTCAAGGTCTTCTCGATGTTTTCTTCTTGCTTCATGTGCTTTCTTCAGCTCTTCATTTTTATCTTTTAACCGGGTCATCAATTCAGAGTTCTCAATTCTGACTTCATCCCAAGCTTGGCGGAGTTTAGCTAACGAATCTTGGCTTCGGGCTAGAGCCTGCTTTGTAGCCTTATGAGCCTGACTAGTATCATCTGCTCCCAAGGTAAGCTTCCGGAAGTATCGAGCTCTCTCATCAAAATCTTCTTCTTTGTCTGCCAGGGTTTTTTCTGCTTTCAACGCTCTCTTTTCCAACTCTTTGTTGTCCGCTAGAGCTTTCTGAAGACATCTACTCATCCCAGAGTTCTCTATCTGCAGCTCTCTAACCTTTTTCTTCCATTTCTCGCACTCCTCAATAGCTACCATGGTGGGTTGTTCAGGCTGTACTGAACGTACAAGAGGTCTCCTTGAAAAGGGCAAAAGCAATTCCTTTACTTTCGTCTCAATCCATTTGTCATATTCAGGATAAGACCTACAATCTCCTTTCCCAAAAACCGCTTTTCCAATTTTATGCTTATCTTTCCAAGCATTCACTACCTCTACCACCTTCTCATCTTTAGTTCCTGTGAAGAACAAAGATTCTTCCATGTCTTGCTCTGTAGGAGGACCCTTAGAAGCATACCCGAACTGTCGAATGGCCAAAAATGGATTATAATTGATCCCTCCTTTTCTGCCAATCAGAGGTACATTTGGAAAACTTCCGCATCTTGTGATAAGCTCAACTCTCAGTAATCGATGATCGAACCAGACAATATTATCAGCTGTTAAACCTATCATTCGCTCGGACCACTTTGCAACATCTATGGTTTCCACAAAGGCGCCTGTTTGAGGCAAATGCTTGAAAAGCCAATGACATAGCAGTGGAGTGCAACAACTAACAGGGCCTCCCCTTCTTTTCTCGTTCTTGTAGTGCACGGAATAGTAAAAATCCCCCAACAAAGTAGGAACTGGATTTTTAAGAACGAAAACTCTCGTAGCTTGCATATCCACAAAGTCTTGCTGATTGGGAAAAAGAACTAGGCCATATATGCAAAGAGCCAAAATGGAGTTGTAAACCGTCCAGTTTTTAGCATTAGCGGCCTCTTGGGCTTGATCAGAAAGGAATTCCAGATGAAATCCGTCAACTCCGTTTTTGTTACTCACACCACTTTTGATCACTGATTGGTCCATTTGTGTTGCAGCAGCAATTTCTTTTACACTAGGAGAGCTACCAGAAAAAAATGGTATTGTTGACATGATCGGAACCCCCAAAATAAATGAGAATTCTTCTAGCGTCGGCATCAAAATGTAATCTGGAAAGAGGAAGCATCTCAGCGAAGGCTCATAGAACTACAGCAGGGTGTGTAGAGCATCATGTTCATACTTTGTGATAGTACGGACCATCCTAACCAAATTCCCATACTTATTTTGAAACCTATCAAGAACATCGGGGCCGGCCATGTCTATGACTTTGAGCAATGAATCCAAGGTAGGGTCTGGAAACTTGTAAGAAACATTGTTCTTCCTTCTCTCGTCATTCTCTGTCGAACCCATGGATTGGAATCAAAAGTATATTAGGCACCTGAAATTGACAAACATAACCGTTATGATATGATAATGCAATGCAAAGGGCAATGTGATCAGGTAATCAGGTGTCTGTGCTGAACTGTGTGCGGTGTCAGTGTAGCCCTGGGAACAATATGGAACCACAAGTATGAACTGTCTGAATATAATAGGATGAACCCTTCCTTTGTGTAAAATCAATAGAAAACTGGGTATGTAGGAAGTCATGGTCACCTGCAAACCTGCAAACAACCCCCCTTCTCACATGTGGGTTCTAGGATGTTTAGTATCCCGGGCTCTCAGGTCGAGAAATGATGATACGTTCACCATTTCTGGTTTGGCATCATCATCAATCGAGGAGGCCTCAACTAATTCTCCAAGACGAAAGGTCCTCAGCTTCTGGCACTGAGGTCGAGAAGCAATAGTACATTCATCCCTCGGGGTACAGTACTATCGCCAATCGAGGAGTGCCTCCACTGATTCCCTTTCCAAAAAGGAAACCCTATGGCAAGTTCCCAGCATTGGGTCCTCGGGTCGAGAATGTGCAATGGGTTTACCACAGAATGTGGTCTGCCACTGTCACATCTCGGGAGGAGTGCCGCAACTGAGTCCTCAGGAATGGTCACCAGAGTCGACAGCTCTCTAGATCGACATCCTGGAATACGCAAGACGCGCATGCCATGATGGGTCCCAAGATAGCCTCGTCTAGCTGTGAATTTCGTGAATACCCAACGTACTCCAGACGGCACGTAGGTCCCACTACTCTCCACTCTAATCCTAAGTGTATACTCAAGCCTGTGTAATGGGCTTATCTCTCAGAAATCCCATCCCGCCAAACAGAAAACAGCACAGTCCAGCACAGTATAATATATGAAATGTAAATGCTAACATGCTGTAAATGTGATGATGTGCAGTAAAACAATAAATAACCATACAATAAAATGGTAAATACAGCACAACAGTAAACACCCAATGAAAGAAAAACAGACAAGCGCTAGGATTGACTCGCTTAGGATGGACCAGCAATAGGTCGACCTGTCCCCAGCAGAGTCGCCAGCTGTCGCTCCCGGGATTTTCATCCAAGTACAAACGCGAAAGTGGCACCGAACAGAGTCGCCAGCAATGTGTATTTATCCCAAGAGAGGGAAAGGAAACACTGCATAAACCTGAAGGAAGGAAAAAGCATGGTCTTGGACCAAGAGAACTGGATTCGGGAGTCGGTTACGCGAGAGGAAGGTATTAGCACCCCCTCGCGTCCATCGTACCCGATGGGATCCACGCTTGCTGCTTCAATCAAAGGGTGTAAGAAAAGATGCTGGAAAAAGGAACTGAAAGAAAGAAAGGAGAAAGAATAGAAAAGGAACGAAAAACAAATGTAGGGAAAATAAAAGAAGTGCTCGCATGGGCCCTACCCCACTGCCTACGTATCTCATCGGGAACATGAGAATCAGAGCGACGTAGTTCCCCTCACTAGGGAAAGTTGTTTGTGTTTTTTAGAGAACGGCTTACGTTCTAGCTCAGGTGTTGCAGGCTCACTGGTCCGAGTGCGTTACCATCTTGCAAGAGAACGAGTAGGAGCGCGTTCGTGCGTTGAGAATGAATGAGATGAGAAAAGAATTCCCGAAGGAAAGACGTTATTGTTTTTTTTTTTACTTTTAGAAGTTTTTCCATTTGTTTGCATATGATAGTGTATCCGAATCCTAGTCATTGGAATGTGTACATTCTCACATTCCAAGATGGAATGGGTAAGAAAGCACATCAAGAGTGAAGAAGACCCCCACACTTAGTTCCAATTGTCAAGGTTCAAACACACTAGCATACTTGTGTTTATTAAGTGTTTTTGTTAATTATGGAATGAAGAAGTGTTTTTTATTATTTGTACCTTCAACAAGTATTGCATTTAAGTTCCTCATACAAGATCAAATGTTTAACACATTGACCCAAGATGGGCTATATGCTACACATTCTAAGATTACAAGAGAAGACCCCTTATAATCCCTTCTTTATATGAAAGGCCTAAATGCAATAAATGCCTACCTTTATTAAGTGTTTTGGATTTTTCTTTGAGATGAGAAAAGAAACTCAAGAGAGGAGAAAGGTAAAATCTATGTTATCTAAGACTCAATCCTAAGTGATTAGTTAAGGGAATGATCCTAATGGTTTGTGAGGTTTCAACCTAAAGTCTAAAGAAAGAATGAATTAAACAATTCACTTCTAAAGTAGAAGATGAATTGTAATTCAAAAAGGAAAGTGATGAGTTATTAAAAGAAAGCACATAAGTGCTTAACAAAACACAAAATGGAATTGTAAAAGAGATGAAAGGAAAGAGGTTTGAATGTGGATTCCTTATCCACACTCAATTGAAACTTACCGAAGCCCCTACATGGTTAGTAAACATGTATAAGAAGTATAAGGAGTAAAAGAACATTTAATACACCATAAAACTCAAAAGAATTAGATGAGAAATCAAATCCTAATGTCACAACCAGAATATACATCACATGGAAAACAAATGATCATTATCATGCAAGTCCAAGTGGATAGGCAACAAACATCATCCATGACATTAGAACATGCTACCACAAGAAAAGGGAGAATGAAAGATGAAAAGAAATGGAAGAAACATGCCTAAATGGAACATGTAATCCAAGGATCAGAATTGAAATGAAATAAAAAATGATTCACAAACATCTCACAAGTATATGAAGCAACATCAAGACATTCAAGAAGCAATAGAAGAAGAAAGGAAATGGAAATTCAAGAGATAACACAAGTACTTCATATTAAGGACACACAAAGTTCAAATGAAAGTGAACATGCAAAGATGACACATAATATGTACCAATGACCTATAATGTCAAATGAATATCTCACGAAGTAGGCAAATGATCATGCAAGTATGCACAAAAGCAATCATGTAAACATGCACAAAGATTACAAGGATATGACATGCTGTAATGCTTCAAATGAAATGTATTAAACAAAAATCAAATGAGTTCATGAAAATTATGAAAACATGGTATTGAGGTTCACAAATCAGAAATGAATCACTTATCAAAGTATCATGTAAAAATTCAAGGCAAAAGGTTTTATACAATGCACTTAAGTCAAGTTGGATGCACATGCAAAGTAATGCAAAGATGAACATCAAGACATGCCATAACAAGACCTAAAAAATCCAATAAAAATCACTTAACACAATTCAAGATGTTAATGACTCACTACAAAAAGAAGCAACTCAAAACAATTTTTAATGATCAAGAACAAAATTAAACAAAATCATGTACCACATTAAGAATGCACACAAAAGAAAATCAAAGAAAATCGTGGAACAGGGGCAAAAAGATCATAAAATCAAGAAATAAAATCATGAAAAATTTTCTAAATGTTTTAATGAGGCTCATGAATTTTTGTGGAATTTTATAGTACCATTTGGTATTTTTAAAAATTAAAAAGCAAACGTGTAAAAAAAATGAAAAAAAAAATGAAATGTAAATGTGAATGGGGGTGTAAACATAGCAATCCTTCAGTTCAAATTGTTTGGGCTTTTTTAAAAATGGAGTTGTGGCTAGCAATCCGATTAAGTCCATTAAGCGCAAAACATGATAACAAGCGTACTCACTCAGTCAACACCAGTCAACACAATCCAAGCCATTGATTCAAGTCAGGTCAACACAAAAGTCAAAGTACACGGATCCAACACACGCGCATGAGGTCACACACAAATTATCATGTACTGCATCACATAATGTTTAAGTAAAATCAGAAATTAGGCACATGACTTGCACGTGAATTTTAATGTGCTGTCAACATGGTATCCACACGATCACACACATCCAACGGTCACGACTTAAAATGCACTAAACCCTAATTCAAACCCTCACCGGCCAGATAGGGACCTCGGGTCACCTTCTCCGGCCACTCTCCGGCGACTGCAACTTCCAAACCATCCAGAAAATCACGTGGCATACATCAAAATAAAGAGGAAATCACGCACATTCCAAATCCATCAATGAAATCATCAAACCATTCACATACAACAAGAAACAAGCACGAACATATTGCCCTAAGTTTTGGATCTAGGCTTCTAAGAAGCTCTATCAACTAGACAGTGTTCCAATGCTCCTAGTGAGCTCATATCATCATGAAAATGACAAAATAATCAAGAAAATGCGTATGAAATGTTTGAGTGTTTTGGAACCTGAACTTACAGTTCCTTGAGATTCTTGAAAAAACCAGAGAAACACTTGGTTTGGAGCTTGATTTGGCCAAATAAAGGCGTATGCTCTTGAAATCGTGCAGAAAACCAAATTGAAGATTCAACTGAATTGAAGTGAAACTGGATTAATTGAACTTATCCACTCTTGTTCTTGATCACAACTGAACAATGATGATTGTGGAGATGAAATGTAGAAGGAGAAATTGATGAATTCGTGTGAGCTCAAAGAGAGAGAGAGCAGAGAAAAAGTTCAGAGAAGAGAGAGTGTTTGTGAGAGAAAGAGTGAGAATCCTGTTCCCAAATGAATTTGTGAAGAGAAGTTTTGTTTTATACTATGAGTTAACCATGGTTTAGTGAGTTGGTTAATTGAGTTAAGGTGGTTAAAGTGAGTCCACCCTAACTAACTGAGTCAAGTTAGTTAGGGGGCGGGTTAGATTGGCAATGATAAGGTGGTGGTGGTTCATGACAGTTATGGTGGAATTGAAAAGGTGAGAGCATGGCTGTTATATCAGAAACTTGCTTAGCAAGTTTGCTTTTTCCAATTTCATGCAAGGCACGTGCTAGTGTGCATAGTGTAGGTGAAATGTGTTTGGTTGAAAGAGGAAATGGTTGGACAGTATGAGCAATGCACGGGTGAGTGCTATGACAATCAACAACAACATTTGTTTTTTTTTGGTTTTTCATGAAAGTTAAGAACAGACACAACAGTGGTTGTTTGAAGATGATTTTCTCTCTTGTTAGTGAATGATTCAATGAGGTTTAGGTGCCAAATGAAAGATAGAACACCATAGAACATGATTGATATTGATTTTGGATTGAATTAAGGCTTGGAAGTTGGTGAAAAATAGCTTGGAACATCAGGGTTTGAAACTGATTTATGGGCGTGGCAAGCAAGTCATGGCATGGCAACTTGGCACACAAAATTTCAGCACAATCAACATGACTTTGAACCAATATATCTCCACTATAACTTGATCAAATGGAATTTTGTCCAACATGAGTATTGAAAATGACACTGCAAGGAACAACTTTGATGTTGAAAAGTTTTTCATTTAAGGCCTTTAACCATGAGAAAAATGAGTGGACATTTGGCCCACCACATGTTTGTTAAAATGACTGCGCGCATGACCTGAAAGTTCTTGGTCATGGCCTAGTTTTGGCCTACTTTTTCCCAACTTTGATCCATCATATCTCCCTCAATTTTTATCCAATGGAGATGTTCTATACATGGATTTGAAGCTTAAAGCAAGACCTTTTGTTGTGGCCTGGTGGAATTTTCATTTGATGCTTCTATTTTAAATGGCCTTGGTTTAAACTCTGATGCAAAATGGCCAAAACTTACTATTTTTAGTAACCCTTCTTCATCCAAAAATGGCAACTTTCCACATCTTGATTTTTTCATGATTCCTTTGGAGTTTCTTGACCAAATTTTGTACATTGGACATATGTAACATGAATTTCTTGATTTTGGGCTCAAAAAGTCAAGAGTTGACTTTTTCTTCTGATTATCTGACTTGCCTCCAAATTTCCTGATTTTTTCTCTTTCTTCCAATTGAACCACTTCTACAACCAATTGAGAGGCAATTTTCCATACACATACACTTAAGAACATGTAGATTACCATGACATCAAGTTTTGTCCAAAAAATCAAAGATTCCCTGATTTAATGGGAAACCCTAGTTTTGGTGCCCACCTCCTAGGAGAAAAATGTGCAGTCTTCAATTTCAAATTCCTCAGAGTATGTTGAGTATCCTCTTAAAGGATGATGAGATATACCATTTGAGGATGATTTTGGATCAATTAGCTATCTCTTTTGAGGGTTTCCTTCAGTTTTTGAACCTCTTGCATGTTGAAGTATGTATTGCTTCAATCTCCCATTGGATCTCACTTCCTTGAGATTGTGGATGATCAATTGAGATGGTATGAGACATGAGAGACTCTTGGCTTGCCTTGAGGCAACTTGATTGACCTTTTTGTGCTTTGAATGATCCTTTGATTGTCCACCTTTCCCCTGATCACATGCCCTGATGGTAAGAGGGATGCTATGCTTTATTTTTCTATGTTAAATGCAATGCAATGCTAATGAGATGGATATGATATGATATATGATAATGCTAAACTATGGTGCCAAAAGGGGAAAGCAAATTTTGGGGTATTACAAGGTGATGTTAGAGACAATACTGTCGAATTCCCTTATCGGCACATCCTGTTCCACAAAGGCCTGCTCTAAGACTTTCTGTAGAGCCTCTCTGTGGGCTTCAGAACTGAGTAAAAGTGATAACACAGAGATCTTCGAAGGAGTTTGTAACAGCTGATCAACAATGTTGTATTCACTCCTTTGGATGAGCTTCAACATCTCACAATCGTTCTTTGAAAGGTCGGGATCACTGGATTGACCGACTGGTGGATTGGGAACTTCCGTTTGAGGTTCCTTTTCTCTGTTAGGTTCTCCAACTCCTCGGTTGAAGATTCGACCACTCCGTGTTACTCGACTAATGTCTGAAATCTTCACGACGGAGGGTAATGGAATTTCCTTTCCATTCTCAATTGTTGTTGCACCGTATTTGTAAGGGATCACCTTAGATGATTCATACGGTAGCGGTCCCAGTAGATAGATAACAACAGGAGCCTTTTGATTTCTCTAACTGTCATAAGTAACTTCAATCAATTCCTTGTTAAGAACCTTCGATTCATTAAGTAGAGGGATGATGGTACAAACATCTTTGGTCCTTTCGTGATCAGAGATCACGACAACATCCTTAATCTGATTAGCGAAATAGTCTGGCGTCAAGTTGATTGATCTAGAACTTGGACATGGTTGAATCTCCTTGGGAGCCAACTGACTTTGAAGGGCTGCTCGTACGAGGTAACATACTTGATTATTTTCCAAGCAGACTCTACAGCGTTCATAGTTGTGTGGTGGCACCTGGCCACGTCTGCTTTGAATGCAGTGTAACCTTACTAGGTCTATTTCTATAGATCGGACATCCTGACTTTGAAGTCTAGTAGGGTTCCTGTTTGTCACACTGATTTGTTGCGTGTCTTCGCCTAGATTGATCGGAAGCCACCAATGATTTAACAAGTGTTGTAAAGTTCTTAGAATGAGTGGTCACCCTTGGTTACTCTCACAACATACTTTACAGCTCAGATAATCATGTGAAGTGAGAAAACTGAGTTGGACCTGTTTGGCGTGTAACTCCACCAAGCAGGTATTCATCAAAAAAATATTGAAGATTTGAATCATGTTGATCTGATAAGGATTTCTATCATGGTAGTCCTAGATCCACTCAAGATCCATCTGATGTTGGAATGCCTCTTGTACAAAAGAGCATCCCTGTTTGTTTACCGAGCAAGTCGGACAGGAATTGTAATCGTGTTGCGACAGAGTATGATACTGGCTTTGCCTTGAGTGCATTGCCACTAAGTTGACATTCATTGCACGGATGTCGTGGTTCTGAATGATGTTGGAATTCATATAATTTATGTTGACCCCGCGAACTCGGTGCTCTTAGATCCATCTGATATCCAATTGTTCCTGTAGAGCTGATTGCACCACAGAACATCCTTGATTGTTTTTATAGCAGATATCACACTGGTGATAATTGTGAGATGGTACATGCCCGTATTCGCTCTGTCTACGATGCATCTTTACCAGATTGGTCCTCAATAAGAGTACATCATGGATTTGATAGCTGTTGTTAGACTCTCCCTTTATCAAATTTACTGCAGCTTTCTCGTGTTAAGGCAGCGGGTTCGTGAGAACATTCAGATTCGTATCTTTGAAAGATAAGACCCCACTCCTAACAAGCTTTTGCACATCGGATTTGAAACTGAGACAGTTTTCTATGTTATGCCCTGGTCCTCCTTGATGGTAAGGGCAAGTCTGATCCGCTTTAAACCAAAAAGGCGAATTTTCTGGTACTGTAAGAGGAGACCTGGTTTGGACGTGTCCCTTGACCAGTAAGAGTGGAAACAATTATGCGTATAACATGGGTATATGGTCGAACCCAGGCGGTTGCGTTGTACGGTTGTTGTTATATGGAGGACGAGCCTGCTGAAGAGGTGTTGTGGCCTTTGCTGATATTGTTGTTGATTCGGTTGGCTCTGAGCAACCTGAGGTTGATATGTAGGAACAGGTACAGAGTTGATAGCAGGAGTTACAGCTGCTACTGGTTGGTATCGTCGCCTTTGCTTTCCGAGAGAGATATTGCCAATATCTTGCTCTTTATTCTTAGGGAGAGAACTACCGTATCATTTTGTACTACTTGATGATCCAGCGTCTTTAACTAAACGTCCTTCTCGGACTGCTTCCTCAAGACAAACTCCCATGCCCACCATTTCAGTAAAGTCATTGGCGCACTGACGACCATTCTGTCGTAGTAAAATGAGCTCAAGGTCTTTAAGAATATCTTTGTCATCTCTTTTCCTCAAGAGGTGGACAAATCTGGGCGGCAATTTCACGCCATCTCTGAGCGTACTCCTTAAAGGTTTCCTTGTCCTTCTGTGACATGGCTCTGAGTTGGTCTCTGTCCGGTGCCATGTCCAGGTTATACTTATATTGCTGAAAAAAGGCAGCGCCAAGATCTCTGAAAGTGCCGATCTTAGTGCGGTTTAAACCCATGTACCACTTGAGTGTGGCACCGGTTAAACTATCCTGAAAATAGTGAATCAGTAGCTCTTGGTTCTTTATCTGAGTTGACATTCGCTGAGCGTACATCACTAAATGGCTTTGAGGGCAAGAGTTACCCTTGTACTTTTCAAATTCGGGAACTTTGAACTTGTGCGGAACTTTCACATTGGGGACCAGACAAAGGTCTGTGGCGTCCTTTCCAAATAGATCCTGACTGCGAATGGCTTGCAGATCTTTCTGCATCTCCAGAAACTGTTCCTGGAACTCATTCATTCTGTCGAACATACTTTCGTTTCCACCAGAAGGAATCTGTGGAATCTGTCCTTTCGGGACAGTGTGTACCACGGGTGGTGGTATAGTCATCATGGCGGTGACTCTTGGTCCTTCCCTCTCCCAAAGTTTGCAACCTTCACGAGTTGCTGTCATGCCCCTCGCATCTTTGCTTTCCCGAAGTTTTTAACCTTCAGGCCCAGCGGCTCCTGCTGCGGTTCCCTGATCTTCAGTGATTGGCAGAACATATCCTTCTGGGATATAGTTAATAGGCATGCCCCATGGACGATCTTTAGGCATGGTATATCAAGGATCATACTTTTCCACTATGGGCGTTGATGTGATCTCTGAGATCACAGTCCTTGGTCGTTGCATCTGAGCTTCTGCTAGAGCTTGCATGTCGTTATGAAGCTTTCTTAGATCCTCTTTCAGAGTGTCGATCTCTTCCCTCAACTCTCTGTTCTCTTCCTCGAGATCGTCCATCCTTTTTCTGTCGATTGGCCTGAGTATTGTACGAATGAGACAGTTTGACTCTATAATCGAGACGCAAACGTGAGATTCGTAGGTAAGAAGAATGTGTTACGTGAGAATGATGAATGATATGCAATGATTATATTAATTAATTTTTTTTGTTTAATCAAAATAAACTTCGACAATTGGATTGCAAATATCAAACAGTGGGAAAACCCCGTTTTATTGAATTCAAAGATTGCGGAATGGAAATACAATAATTTACATAGTGCTGTAAAAGGAAATCTAAACTTATGGGTCCCGAGTCCTCTCTGAGGAGAGCTTAGGTGCTGGTTCTAGTACTTTCCTTTTCTTTGACCGGGGCTCTTAAGACGTTGTCGGGTTGTCACTCCTTTGCCAAGTAAAAGGAGCGAGCAAATTCCTCTGGTCCTCTTGATTTTCTACAGCATGTTGCTCTAAAATCTCAATCAAAGAGTCTTTTTATTTTAACAGTTGCTGTATTTTCTTTCACTCCACATTGAGAATACAGTACTTGTTCTTCCAAGACCTCTTCTCGTGTTGAACTTTGTTGGGAGTAACCTGAATTTTTTCCGTATCAGACAAAAAATAAAGGACAGTGTCCCTTAATGGAAGAACTTCTGGACGAGGGTAAGGCATCCTCAGCTTGAGAGCTCTAGTTTGTACCCAGTGGAGTTAAGGTTCAACCGAGACACAGTCTGGTTTTCCTAGAGACTCTCTTCCTTTCCTATGAACGTTTTGCCAGGTATGCACTATTTCTGTCTTTAGTGCCCTGTCATTTTCTCCTTCCTTGAAGAAAAGACCTTCCAGATGAGCATTACACGGTGTAATACCTCAAAATTTACCTTCTTGTTTCTCAACAAATTGGTTTATGCTTTACTCATTTGCATTCCATAGTAGGTCATAGTTTGCATAGCATGGCATTTAGCATAGGGCATGGGATCAAGGCACTTGGTCCATATTCTCAAGTCTCAAGGTTCAAGGTGGCTCATGGGGTTCATCAGGTCTTCTTAAGATCAAGCATGGCAAAAGATTGCAAGTGGATCTCTCCCTCCTAACCAGAGAGGCCAATCAGGGTTTTTGGCTTCAAGAGAGTTTCTTGAAGACTTTGGGGGTTCAAGCATGTTTTATGGCTTCCATATGCTCACAAGTGTTCATGAATGGGGGCTTTGTTGATGGTTCATGGTGAAGACTGTTCAGTGGATCAGTTGCTGGTGAAATAAGCAAAAGTCAACGGGGAAGGAGAAAGTCAACTGTGAAGGAGAAAGTCAACTGTGGAATTTTTTTAGGGTCTTTTCATGGTTTTCAAGGTCTCACATCCTCATATGGTCTTCAATGGTCAAGATTCATACCATTCATCAAGAATCAAGAGGTTGTGCAAAAGTTACTAAATTTGGAAAATGACCTATAATACAAACTTTCCATTTTTGGCAATTTTTCCACCACATTCAACTTGACTTTTCATCATCAAGGAAGCTCCAAATGAATTTTCCTTCAACATGAAAGTTGAAGATCTTTCTCTCCCATTTCCAAAAAGTACTAGAACATTTCCATATCATTTGTGGAACTCTAGTTATGGCCAAAACAATGCAAGGTGTTTTTCATGGATTCCTTATAAGTCAAATTTTCCACCTTTTGCATTCTTGCACAAATGGACTTGTAATGTTCCCAAGTGCTTCATGCCACATTACAACATCAAAATACAAGTCAAGAAGATCATTTGTGGCCTTTGAATCAATTCATGCCATGCCATATTTCTCATTATTTTCACAAAGTGCAAAAATGCCAAATTAATCCAAAACTTGCAAACCAAGAAAGTACAAGGCCCAAAATCAATTCAAAAGTGATACATGAGTAAATTGGAGGTGAATTATGCTGGGTACAAGGGTTTCCCACGTGTAAATTGTTGGTGGTGGTGGTGTAAAATGCATTTTTGCAATTTCACCAAAATCTCATTAACAAGAGTTCTAATCACCTCCTAATCCTAATCAGTGAACTAATGAAGGGTATATATGCTTACTCATACCCTCACAGCTAGGGTAGAGACTCTCATTTGCACAGTTGTGGTTTTTTACTCTCACACTTCCTCTCATTGAATCTCATTCTTCTTGGAGCTTCTCTGAGTTTTCTCTTCACATTCTTGATCAGTGAAGAGAATAGAGCAAGAATCCACTGTTGTTTTGAGCTCATACTGAAGATTTCATCAAGTGCCATTCAAGAGGGTTCAAACTTAAATCTCAAGATCTAGCACGATTTCATGCTCTAGTTGCATTTATTTTTCATCTAGAGGTTCTAAGGAGTGGATCTGCAGTTTTTGGAGGGATTTCTTGGAGGTTTTCAAGTTCTACAAGGTTCAGGTTGGTGAATTTTTCATACTCACAGAACTTGAATTTTTTATATGCATAATGATCTGTGAACTTCCCTGAGCATGTTGATATATTTTATTTGAAGTTTGGACGTGTGGTTTGTGTGATATGTTGATTTAAAGTTTTAGATCTATTTATGTTTTTGTTCGTTTCTCCTTATAGGTTGGTTATTTGTGGAAATGGACTGCATATTTGAGATCCTTGCGTTTTTCTGGTCAAGATAGTGTACCCATACGCATTTTCTAGAAACTTTTGGACTACAGCTCACCGAAGAGGGTGGCCGGAGCCCTAGCTCCGGCGGCTGCCTGAGAACCAGTCCGACGAGGAGATCAAGGGAAGAAGAAGAAATCTTGACCGTTCATTATTGGATCTAACGCCTCTCAGTGCGCCACGTGTCTTGTTTTTCATGTTTTTATTTTATTGATTACATGCTTGCCATTCCACATATGTTACCGTGCGTCCTCATCATAGCCTTTGATTTTAATTAATTTTTGAACGTGTGATCTAATCTTATCCGTCTGATTCATCATACGGTTGGTTTTTTGACAACAAATAAATGAAGTCATGTGCAAGGCGTGTGGCTGGTGTATGGTGTTGCTATCTGCTTGTGTGTGCGTGAGTCTGTGGTAATTGTGGTGTGCCATTGGATCTAGACCGTTGATATTAATTAAACTTGATCGTGTGGTTGTGGTTTGTCTTGTTTAAGCGCGTTGGATTAGATGGCTAGCTGAGATTGCATTAGAACGTTTGACTGTTTCCATGCTCCCTTTGACCTTTGCTTTGGTTTGATTGGTTTGGGCTTTTCTATGCGCACCCCCCTCTTCTGGGCCTGTTTTATTTCCAACGTGAATTCCTTACTGTTTGCACCCCCTTGTTTATTTCATTTTTATTTTCTTTTTTTTTTATTTGTTTTACATTTTAATTTCTAAAATCATTTTTATGGATTTAAAAACCATACAAAAAATCATGAAACCTCTTCTTAGTTTTCTCAAATATTTCCATATTTTATTTTCTCATTTTATTTTTATTTTGGCATCTGATTTAATTAATTGCTTTATTTTCCTTTCTTAATTGTTTCATTTGCACACTCCAACTTGCAAGATTTATTTCTCTACATCTATAATACATTTTTAATCCATTCTTTTTGCATTTATTAGGTGACATATTAAAGTGCATAAAAACATTTTTGTTTCATTTTTAAAACTTTTCCATATTGCATTTTGGTCCCTCTCTTTTGCATATTGATACTTGGTGCTTACTTGACCTTTGTCCAATTGTTTGAGGTATTTAGTTTATGAATTTTGGTTTGATCTTTTTGCACATGTTACTTGGCTGATTTAACTTCTGTTTGAATATTTTTTTGGGATTTTATTAATTCACTTTGCTATTTTTGGTTGAATTTTGTGTGTGATGCAAGTTTGATTGAGGTTTACTTTGATACATGATATAGTTTGAATGCATTTTCTTACTTGTGATGGAGTGATGCTTGAGATGTTTTTATGGTATGATCATGTTCTGTTTGAGCTTACTTGTGGCTTTGGAATCATCCTCATTTGATCATTTTCCAATTTGTTCTTGATTTTCTAAGTTGATGTTATTTTGACTTGAGTTTTGTGGATGTTTTGATTAACTTTGATGCATGTTTTGAATGTGTTGCTTAAGGATTCATCTTGCATGACTTGAGTTTGATTTTGGTATGATGTTGAGACATATGCTACTGCCTCTTGAGTTCATTACTTGGTTTTCATCTCACTTGATCATCATGGTTTGATTTGTATGATGCATATCATCATCATTGGTTTTGTGGTTTCTTTGGCTCATAATGCATCATAATGTGAAACTTTCTTGCATGTTTGGATTAGATGATCATGATGTGAATTGAATTCTGACTTGGTTTCACTTTCATCTTATCTTGTTCATGTCATCTTTTTATGAACCCTTAGTGTGTGAAATTGTGAATCTTGTGCTAGTTTACTTGCATCCTTTCTTGTGTGCCTTCACTTGTTTACTTGATATGTGCTTGTATGATCTTTGAAGCATGTTCTATGTTATGATTTGGATATGATGATTATGGTGTGCTTGCTGCCCCATCTCTTTTCTCATTCTTTCTTTCTCCTTTCTTCTTTTTCACTCTTTCTCATCCCATGAATCTCAAGACTTGATTAAGTCTTGGATTCCTTTCCCCTTAGAGCTACCTAGTCCAACTTAATTTTTGATTAAGCTTGGAGTAGGTTTAGCATTAGGTCTTAGGTAGTCTTTTCCCCTAAACCTCACTAACCATAGGACATCCATGCATGACAACGTTAGGACTCTTAGTTTCCCTTGCGTCGTTTCTCTTCTCATCTCAAAAGAAAAGTAAAAAACACTTAATAAAGGTTAACGTGTATTGCGCTTGAGCCTTATATGTGGGAAGTGGGGAATGAGGGGCTTCCTCTCATTCTTCTAGGATACATTTGTTCCTGTATTTAAGACTTTGGTTCAATGCAAGTTACAAACTAACTTAAAAAACACTTATGTCTAAAAAACACAAAAACAAACACTAACGTCTTTCCTTCGGGAATTCTTTTCTCATCTCACTCACTCTCAGCGTACGAACGCGCTCCTACTCGTTCTCTTGCAAGACGGTAACGCCTAAGTCTCGATTCAGCGAGCTGCAACACCTGAGCTAGAACGTAAGTCGTTCCCTAAAAAACACAATCCACCCCTAGTGAGGGGAACTACGTCGCTCTGATTCTCATGCTCCCGATGAGATACGTAGGCAGTGGGATAGGGCCCATGCGAGCACTTCTTTTATTTTCCCTACATTTGTTTCTTGCTCTCTCTCTCTCCCTCCTTTCTTTTTTTTCCTTTTTCCCGTTCCCTTTCCTTTCCGGCAGCAGCGAAGTTCCAGTTGACGACACCCTTTGATCGAGACAAGCAAGTGTGGATCTCATCGGGTACGATGGACGCGTGGGGGTGCTAATACCTTCCTCACGCGTAACCGACTCCCGAACCCAGTTCTCTTAGTCGCAAGACCATGCTCTTTCCTTCCTCTCTTCAGGTTTATACAGTGTTTCCTTTCCCTCTTTTGGGATAAATACACATTGCTGGTGACTCTGTTTTTCCGCGCCACTCTCGCGTTTGTACCGTTGGATGCGAATCTTTCAGGAGCGACAGCTGGCGACTCTGCTGGGGACTCTGGTTGACCTATGCTGGTCCATCCCTTTTAGCGAGTCAATCCTAGCGCTTGTCTGTTTCTTTTCATTGGGTATTTTTATGGTGCTTTGTTTTGTTGTATATTACTGTATTTGCTGTTTTATTTGTTTTACTGTATTTACAGTTTTTTATTGCATTACATTTCATTTTATTACTGTCGTACTGGATATTACTGTACTATGCTGGCTGGTTTTCTGTTTGGCGGGTTGGGATGTTCTGAGAGATGAGCCCACTACCCAGGCTCGAGCATACACCTAGGTTTTAGCGTGGAGAGGCGGGACGCTCCCGTGGTGGTGGCCACGTGTGGGTGTTCACGATCCTACAATCAGACGAGGTTCTATCCGGAGCTATCTGCTATTGTATGTTGATACAGGCCAGTAGTTATTCTCTGGAGGGATTGTCGACTCTGATGACCATTCCCGAGGACTCAGTTGCGGCACTCCTCCCGAGATGTGACAGTGGCAGCCCACATGCTGTGGCAAACCCATTGCACATTCTCGATCCGAGGACCCAATGCTGGGAACTTACTATAGGATTCCCTTTTGAAGTGAATCAGTGGACGACCTCTTTGATTGGCGATAGCATTGTATCCTTCGGGCTGAATGTGCTATTGCTTCTCAAACCTCTGAAGCTGAGGATCTTCCGTTTTAGAGAATCAGTTGAGGCCTCCTCGATTGATGATGATGCCAAACCAGAAATGGTGAACGTATCATCATTTCTCGACCTGAGAGCCCGGGATACTGAACATCCTAGTACCCACCTATGAGATTGGGGGGATTGTTTACAGGTCTGCAGGTAACCTTGACCTTCAACCTACCCGGTATTCTGGTTTTCCTATCCGTGTGGACTCATCAGCCTGGTATTATGATATTCTGACATTCTGACAATCCCGACATTTTGATTAGGTCGGTACCCTGATTATGCCGATATTCTGGTATCCCGGTATTCTGATTATTCTGGCACCTTGGCATTCTGGTATTCTGGTTATGCCGATATGCTGGTTATTCTGGTATTCTGGTTATTCGGATATTTTGGTATTCCGGTATTCTCTTCAGAGCAGACCTGTGAACTTATCTATTCAGCAGCACAGCAGTATTGAGCATTGTGGCACCTTGATCCCATTCCTGTTGCATCTGCATCATCATCTTCGTATACGTTTGTATACTTCCAAGGGACGTTAACTTTGAGACTTGCTGCTGAGCATTTCCATCCATTGCTTGTGGTTTGTAAAACAAATTTGAATCAAAGCATAATGATTCCTTGGAAATATTCGAACATGGCATTTTGCATTGCATTCTCATACTCATACGCATAACAGGCATTCCGGAGCGGATTTCTCATTCTGACTTGGTACGATCTTCAGGACAACCAGCTTGACCTGCCACCACTACTCGGCCTGTGATAATCAGAGGATAGCCATGGAACAACTCTGTGCAGAAATGACCGAAATGAAGATTCAGATGGGGCAGTTTATGGGTAAGATGCAAGCTTTGTTTCAAGACCAGAAAGTGCTGAAGGAAGAGGTCAACCAGATGAAAACTCAGATGGGCTTGGTCATGGAAATTTTGAATACGGTGATAAAAATGGAAAACAATCATGTGCTTTCTGCTACATAAGCTCTTACTCCTCCCATCTTTGTGGGGTTTGCTCTAGATCACAGATTGCCTCGGGAATCCCTTCCACCAACTGAAGTTTCAGAGATTTCTCCTCGGCAATCACTTCCTGCTCTCCAAGAGGATCCTAAGCCAGAGAGGCCTAAGAGGAAGTTTGATCCCATTCCAATGCGTATGCGCAGTTGCTTTCTTATCCGCTTGAGCTCAAACTAGTTGAACGTGTTAGTGGGGGACCCTTTTCAACAAAGATTCCTTTGGGACCTAATGCAAATGTCAGATGTGAGTTCCACTCTGGGGCACCTGGTCACCATGTTAAGAATTGTACCAGGTTCAAGCATAAAGTCCAAGAGATCATTGATGCAGGGGCAATCAAGTTTACGTCAGCTAGCACTGGTAAACAAAGTGATGTTACTCCTATTGTTGCAAAAGAATTGGGGACTCTTTCCTTTTCCAGAGGATCCACCTTATGCCATGTATCTCTTCCACAACTTGGTGCTTCAGAAGTTCTACGTCAGCAACCCTTGTTTGGGTCCAGTGTGGAAAAGAAAAAACAGGGGCAGGTTAGACGCCCAAATCAGCATCAGCAGCAGAAGCAACTCAGACCGAGAAGGCCCAAGAGGATATTTGACACTATTCCTATCCCTTATAGTCAGTTGTTTGCTCGTCTGCTCAAGAACTCTCTGATCCAGCTGAGGAATGTCGCGCCAGTGCCATACCCTATCCCTCCGGACTTCGACATGAATGCCAGCTGTGAGTTCCACTCGGGAACGTTTGGGCACACAATTGACGACTGTAATGCATTCCAGCACAAGGTGCAAGACTTGATCGACTCAAAGGTCATCACGCCAGATGGCACCCTTTTGGGATTGAAGCTTCTTTGTCAGAGTAAGCACCAGATTGCAAGAGCGTCATCAGAAGCAATAAGTCCAGACGAAGTCAAGTCTCCTCAACAATGGCAATCATCAGCTCCTTTATTGCATTTTCATATGTAGCTTTCATTTGTTTGTTTAAACATTGCTTGCATGTAAGAACTCGTTTGTTTCTGAATGACAATTATAATGCAATAAGTATGTTTTTCTTGAAGAGTTCCATTCGTGTTTACTCATTTTTAATGCTTATACACACTGCAATACCAACTTCTTGCTCCAACTCTTTGAGGGAGGATGACGAAATAAGAACTCAAGTTTCTAATGGTACGTTTTCAGATAAAACCTTGTTAAGGATGTACAGGCATTGTTTCCAATTCACAAACACTGGAGAGATAAGGAGATAGACCTTTGTCAACCCCTTTGAGCCTAGTAGTAGGAGTTCTTTCAGAAAACGAAAAACCCTCAATTTTAACCCAGGGGCAAGGTAGGCGTCATTTAGTTTGACCAAGTGTTCAACTTTCAGAAGGAGTGTACATCTGAGGATCCATTACCTTCCATTCCACTATCAAGAGGTTAAGAGACGTAGAACCACAATGGTTACTCCTCACCAACCGAAGAGTGAAACAGTCACAACCCTTTCAAACAAGTCAGGCAAAACGGTGTCACACGACTTGTTCAAAAAAAAAGAAAAAAAAAAGAGAGAAAAAGCCTGCTAAGTCAAAAAGCTTGGAAGCAAGAGACTTAGGCAAAAGTTAAGGCATCCCGCTGGACTTCAAAATTGAAAATTGAAAAGAGTAAGTCCAGGCAAATATTAGGGAACAGAAAACAAAAGAATGAAAAGTGGAAACCCAAAAGGATTACAAAGAAAATCCTCGATACGAACAAAGTCGTGTGACTATAGACACAAAAGACATAAGGGGTGACTGTCGATCCAAAACCTCATCAGGTCTCGAACCATCAATCGCATGGGTTCTTTTAAGATCATAAAACCTTTTGAGAGATGAGCGCTTGTGCCAAATTAGCTGAACATAGGACTGGAGAATATCATGAAGAGTGGGTGGGTACCAATAAACTTTGAGCCATAAATACTTTTTTCTCAAAACCATGAACCAGGCCACGTTACAACCCTTAAAAGTCCTAATTGAAACAAGGTTTAGTCTGAAGGCGTACTTCAACGAGACAGTGTTCCTGACACCCATGAGTTGTGCTAATAATATTTTCGCTGGTGTTGCATGTGCGTATTGCTTTCCTTTCAAAGATAAGTGTCGTAACTCGGTTGTGCGACATATGTTCAATAAGGACTTCAAGGATAACATGAGTGTTGCATTAGATTTGTTATTCTCATAATAAACATTTTCTGCTTGCATGTGTTTGACATCAAAGAAGCTCACACGATGAACATCAGCAGGGAAGCTTAAACTGGCCAAGTTGAGGTGCCTGAGACTCCAGAAGACGTGTTGCTGAAACATTATGTGGGAAAAAGGCGTTCCCAGCCATTTGTGTTGAGATGTAACCAATCTGGGACAATCACACCCGGAAATCTCTTCAAAATGTAGCCAAGCTGGGGCATCCAAGTGGAGAAGGTCTTTTTAGAGTACAATCAACCATGGGGCATTCATGTTGAGAAAATTTCTTCGAACTGGGGGCAATTATGTCAAGATCAGATAAATCTCTCCACAAGCGTGTAAACTGGGGCAATCACGTCGAGATTCGGTAAATCTCTCGAAGACTAGTCGGTCAGAGACAGATGTACTGCAAGGCTTGTATTGGGGCAGGTCACTTCAAGGGCGCAAAAAGTTTTTCCCTTCAGAACATAGTCAAGCAATAACACCTCTACAAGGTTCAGAATACTGTGGCAGAGCATTTCAGGTCATTACGAACCCTCTCGAGGTGGTTTACTTCACAAATCATGACAGAGTTTGAAAACCCTGGGGCATTGTTGAACGCCAGGTTTTCTGTAAAATCCTCTTAAGGTGATTGCTTCAAGTAGACCCTGTGGTCTGGGGTAAGGTGGAGAGTTGAAGGAACTGTGTTTCGCTCTTGACAATCAATATGCAGAAACTTGAAGCGCTGAGTTGTTCCCAGTGTGGGACTTTTGGAGATTTTTCCTCCCCAAGCAAAGACAGCTTCTCAGCAGGAAGGCTATTCTTGGAGGGTCATCCCCAGCGTAATTACAGAGCTTCATGATCCCCAGCAGCGTTGTCAAATTGGTAGTATTGTATTTGGTTAAATCGATTCTCGTTCAGCACTTCCAACAGCTACAGGCTTTTTCTGAGTCGATAACGGTTGTAAACTCCCCAGTAGAGTTGCTTCACACACCTTGCAGCTGATGTTCAAGACTCATTAAGTGTCCAGGAGTTGGGAGATGTCGAACCTTCTGTAAAATCCTCTTGGGATGTTTTCTCCAGATCAGACTTGTATCTTGGGGAAAAATCAAATGGTTGACCATCTCAAGCATAGAGCACCATGAAATCCCCGGCAGGAGTATTCCAGATCTATTATCCCCAACAGGGTGGCCTCCTATCTACTACATCCTAGCTCAGGTCTCGGTATTAGTTTAAGAGTGGGAAGATGTCGGATCTTCCGTAAAATTATCTTAGGAAACTTTCCCTGGCATGAGACACTTTGAAGTGATTCTCCCCAGCAGAGTTTGTTGTAAACGTGGTTCCCCAGTAAAGTTTGAAGAGGCGTGGTCTTCTGTAAAATCCTCTCAAGGGACATCTCCCCAGCAGAGTTTGTCGTCAGCTCATTAATCCCCAGCGGAGTTCTATGGTTATAGTTATTCCCCAAGCAGACTGGTTCAGATGATGCCTCCCCAACAAAGTTATCTTTCCCTACAGTAGCCTTAACAGGTTTGTCAGGGCAGTGCCCAGATCAGGAGGTCATGTCAATTTGTCTTCCCTAGTACGGTTTGCGACCGCGAAGTCAATCCAGCTTGTTATCCCCAGTGGAGTTGTCTTTCCTTTCCTCAACATTTATTTTGCTGAGGATCTCTTTGCATTTTGCATATAGTACGCATAACATCCTCTAAAATGCGTAGCATTCCATTTTGTATGGAGCATTACGGCAAAATTCAAACATGTGCATGTGAAGCATAGGCCAGTTTTGATAACTCGTGCAAGGGTCCAAAACTTTGCTCCTTACATCATTGACAAAGCCAGAAAGAATGCCTAGTTCATTCCCCAACAGACATTGCGAAATGATACAAAGGGTTTCATCATTTTTCTCCCCACAGAGTCATATCTCTCAACTTGCAAGTCTCTTGGAACCATTCCCGATAGGATTCCTGCAGCCGTTCCCGACCACTCCTTTGAGTTTTTACCATGCCAGTTCCCGACAGGCCCCGTTACCCATTCCCGATAGGTAAGCCTTGGTTATAAACTGCAGCCGTTCCCGACCGCTCCCTTTGAGTTTTAACTATGCCAGTTCCCGACAGGCCCCGTTACCCATTCCCGATAGGTAAACCTTGGTTATAAACTGCAGCCGTTCCCGACCGCTCCTTTGAGTTTTAACCATGCCAGTTCCCGACAGGCCCCGTTACCCATTCCCTATAGGTAAGCCTTGGTTATAGACTGCAGCCGTTCCCGGCCGCTCCTTTGAGTTTTAACCATGCCAGTTCCCGACAGGCCCCGTTACCCATTCCCAATAGGTAAACCTTGGTTATAAACTGCAGCCGTTCCCGACCGCTCCCTTTGAGTTTTAACCATGCCAGTTCCCGACAGGCCCCGTTACCCATTCCCGATAGGTAAGCCTTGGTTATAAACTGTAGCCATCCCCGACAGCTCCCTTTGGTTTGAACCTTGCCAGTTCCCGACAGGTACACTTGCCCATTCCCGATAGACAAAACAGGTCCAAGCTCACCCGTTCTCGACAGGTATCTCACCCGTTCCCGACAGGTATTTCACTAGTTCCCGACAGGTTTCCTATGGGATCCAATGGTTCCAAGGTCTTCTTCACCAACTTTTCTTCCTTACCTTTACAACATCTTCTCTAACCACAATGCAAATTTTCTCGGTTATTTTTGTAATCAATCCCTAAGTATCTTGAATTCCTGATAACCGTCGCTTTCATCCATTCAGATTCACAATTGATTGAATAGGGATGTAACGCCTGAATTTATTTAATTAGTTAATTAAATTATTGGATCTAGACAAAGTTGAGAATTAATCGGAGTAGTTGGATTTGTCAATATTATTTTAAGAGGCGTATTTGGATTATTAGGTTAAAGTTGGATTATTAGTCGGTTGGATCGGAGAAATTAATATTGGAGATAATATTAATTTAGAATATTGTTTATTTAATCGGATTTAGTGTTGGAGTGGTATATAGCAATTTGGTGGTGTGGATTAGTTGGCCCATTAAAGAATATTATTATTATTATTATTATTTGGTTAAAAGGAATATAAGAAATAGAAATTAAGTTGTTGTATCAGTAGAAAAAAAAAGAGAAGTTACACGAGGGATTTGGAAAACAAGGTTGGAAGAACGTGAGAGAAGTTGGGAACGAGAGAGAAACCGCTACCGGCGTCGAATTTCTGGAAGCCGATCGATTGTCGAGCTGCCTTCAATTCAAGGTAAGGGTGGGTTCGACTATTATAACCGGGATTATGATAATTTTTATGTGGGATTTGGGTTACATGAATTTGCTATAAATCCTGTGTTTGTGATGAATTTGTGATTCTGTGAATATCTTGGGTGTATCGATCGATCTGCGATCAAAACTAGGTTGTTCTGTGCATTAATGTTGCTCGCAGTGTGCGATTGTGAGGATTTACATTTAATTTCCATGTAAAATATTTGATGTAATATATTTGGTGAATTGAAGTTGTTTTAATAGAAAGGAAAAGAATAGGAATTGGAGGCGGAGGCCTCAAAGTAATGGAGGTGAGCAACCCCATTTAATTAAAGGATGGAGGCGAGGGCCTCCAAGTATTGAGGTGGGCGCCTCCTTTATGCTTTCCTTTTATGATATTTGCTGGCACGTATACATATATATTGAACCATTTTACAATATGTAGATATATATAATATTAATTATGATAGTAATAATGGTTAATGCATAATTTAGTAACAGAGTTGTTGGTATTTGTATCTAACAGAGTAATTAGTAGCAGCATACGATTACTAGAGATAAAACAGTTAATTAATTTCAGTATGGGTATATAGCAGTAGCAGAATCAATTAGCAGTATGTGTGGTTATTTTGTAGTAGCAAATAGCAGGTTCGATGATTAAGTTGCAAAGGTCTGGTATACAATTGATATACTTGTATAAGTAGCAGAATTAATATTTGTAGCAGGTTTGGTTAAATGGCAGAAGAAACTCAAATAGCAGCACATTGAAGTTAGCAGTATAGAAAATAACAGAGTGTTGTAAATAAATAGCAGGAACACAACGTAGTATTAGCAGCAGATTTTAAGGAAGTAGCAGACCTTGGTATTATAACACAGTGTTGGAATGTTGTTGACAGCAAAGGTTAAGTAGCAAAAAAATAAGCTGGCAGCAGAATTGGGACAGAAGACAGTGCCGAGAGCAAAATTAAGCGGTATATTTAGTTGCCCGAAATCGAATGAAAATTTATGGGAAGGTTTGTAATAATTAGTAGGTAGTGTGGTTGATTTATTTTGTTGAAAAGATGCTGGAAGTTGAAAACAGTAGGAATTTTAGTCGCCCGGTAGAATTAAGCGGAAAAATTAGTTGTCCGGAATTTAACGAAAATTGTCGAGGTAGTTCGTAATAATTAGTAGGTGATTTTAGTTGGTTTGTTTTGTCGAATTAAGTTGAACGCGTGGAATTGCGGGTACAGTTGGATAAGTTGTATTGTCCCGATTTACGGGCGAAGTATTTAAGTTGCAGGTCTTATGACCAATGTTGTTTGAGTTGTGTTGTTGTTGATTAAGTTGTAGGTCGAATGACCAATGTTGGATTAAGTTGATGCTATTGATGCATGTTTGAGTTGTTGTGTTCGTTGTTGTTGTTCTGGTTGTTCTTGTTGATGATGTAGTTGATTGTATGCCTTTGATAATTGTCGCATACATTGCATTCATGAGTCGGGGCTGTATGCTCACACCACGTTGGCCTGGATTGGCACCTGTTTAAGTTGGCCTTGATGGCACCACGTTGAAGGCTTATGCCTTGTTGAAATGCCTCGATAACCTGGCATATGTTTAAGTTGGGAGTTTTACTCCGATGGTACCACATGCATGTGCATAGTTGTGTCACATTTTGAGTCGTTGTGAAGTAGTTGTTGTTCTTGATTCGTTGTTGTTTTGAAGTTGCTGTTGTGGTGAAGTTGCCGTTGTTGTGAAGTTGTTGCTTGTTATAAGTTGTTATTGCTATGTCTTGTTGCTCGATATAAATTACTAATGTCATGAGCTGTTGTTATATATGTTGTTCTTACTATAATTTGCATCTTTTATATAAGTTGTTGGTATATGTGGTTATTTGTTGTCAATACAAGTTGGGGTTGCTATTAAGTTGTTTATTTCTAGTTGTTGCATGACTGTTGTATGAAGCGGTGAAATTCGTATGATCCTAATCTAGTATATTAATTATCATATTTTGTTTATAATACTCGATATCTCACCCCTTCTGTAATGATGTTACCTATTATGGGTAACTGAGCAGGTACTCAAGAATAGCTGCAGAAGTTGAGGTATAATGTGAAGTCTTAGATGCTGTTAGCTCGAGTGGGTCTTGCTCTGATACGTAGCACTCGGGGGGAACGTTTTGTTTATGTTGTTGTTTCTAAATGTTGTTACTACCAATTGTTGAATAGTATAAATTGCACAATGTTTAGTTGAATAAAGTTGGTGACCGGTTTATGATTTAAAAGTTGTGACAACCGATTAAAGATGTGAATGAAGTTTAAGTTGAATTTGGTTTTCCGAATGCTATGTATCCATGTTGAATGAATTACAGATTCTAACGATGTTGGTCAAGTTGCAAATGTGACATCTCATCCGTTTTATGTTTGAAAATTTTTGCACTCTGATTTCAATAAACGTTGGGTAGAAAATGGGGTGTTACATTAGTGGTATCAGAGCAGGTCGGTCTGTCCGGCCAATGTTATCTAATGCTGTTTGTCCCTTAGTACTCGACATGTGTGTGAAACACTGTCGGTACTTGTTTGTTAGTTTCTAGTTGTTGTCTGCAGGTGTTGGTTTGAAACAAGTGGGGGAGAGGCTTGTCTCCCGGACGTGTTGTTAGTATGTAGAAGTTGTTTCAAGGTGATGTTGCTTGCAAGAGTGCATATGTTGGAGCGATGTTATTGCGGACCAGCGAGAGTTTGGACTCGCGAATCCGTATCAGTCAAGTTGGAGATGCGCGTAGAGTCTGGACGGTGAATCGAAGATGATTGAAATTAAGGAATTATTCCGAATGGAATGATAAGTTGGTGGATTAATTCGGTAAGTTGTATATCTTGAGTATAGTTGGATTAAGGTTGAGTGATTTTCGTAGTTGGACGAAAAGGAGGATGTTGGTAGATCTTGGAAGCAAGGGAGGGAAGTGGAACTTATGTTCATCAACCTCAAATTCTGGTTTTTGTGATTTTGGAGCAGCTGTCAGTAAACGAGGTATAACTTTCGACTCGTGATTCGGATGGAAGCGGTTCTGGACATTTTGTAAAGCTTACGAAATTCCCTATAGTTTTCATATAAGATTTGTCTTCAGGAAGTTTGTGAAGAGGGAGAAAGGTGCGTTTTAATATTTGGGTCTGTTGCTGATTTTTTTTGGAAAATTCTGCATACGGAAATTCTGGACCAGTCCCGTTGTGTAGCTGATAACGTTTTACTCGTAAGTCGGATTTACGCGATTCTTGAAGTTCTGAAATCTACACAAAATTATCTTCATTTTGGAATATGATTTTGTGATTGAGAGATCTGTATTGAAGGAGATATATATGGTTGAAGTTGAGCAACATTTGCTAAAAAAAATTTGGAAGGATGAAAACAAGTGTGGAATATTATTAAGAATAAAGTGTTGGTATTTGTAAGATGTGACTGTATCGGAGAATGCTTGGAGATGCAACTTATGTTGAATGAGGATGATTAAGACGATGATGCTAAGTAAAGGTAATGTTGAGAGAAATGCGAAAGTTGATTTGTGTTGCTAAGAATTTTCACCTTGGTTGAAAGTTGTAATTGGAGCAAACTGAATTGGATCGTTCTCAATGTTGTAGCGACTTCGGTATTGGAAAAATATTTAAAGTCGTGTTGTACTATGAATGTGCATAAGAGGATGCGTAATGGATTTTGAACGTTTTTGTATCGTTGACGAAGTTGAAACTAAAGAAACTAAGAGTGGCATTGATAAGCCTTAGAAAGTTGGCGGAACATTATGCTTACGGACTTTGGGCACAAGTTGAAGTACGCTATTGTGTTGGGTACTGATGATTTATTTCACCGTTATGGTTGTCAGCTGTCTATTGACAAATTGAGGAACTGATCACCCTTAATCCATTGTTGATAGTAGACGGAGTCATAATTGGTGGATAGATGTGTCGTGCCAACTAGTATAGTATGTACGTTGAATTGGTCGAAGTAAAGCCAAGTGCTTGAAGGTTATTTGTTTTTGCTGATACAAGTTCATATGTTAGAATATTAGTTGAATTTAAGGATGACAGCACGAAGCTGTGTTTGATTGATGAGTAGTATGGAAAATTTCAGTTGAGACTGGAGAACGTGAGGGTTGAGTTACAGGTAGAACAAGAAGTTAAATTATGAGTTGATTTGTAAAAGTGGAGTTTTGGTCGGTAAAGATGATTTATCTTGTTGAATTTAAGTGGACTCAGGTGTCAAATGTTGTTGTAATGTTGTTATGCGCCTAAGGTGACTTTGGGAACTATGTTGATAAAAGATAGTAAAGTTGTAATTTATGTGTGGTGTTAATGGGGAGATCCCGAAGAGTTAAGTCGAAAGCCTTGGTATTATGTCGATTTTGATGATTGGAAGTTGGAGGTCAACTGAGTAGAGTTAGTACCTTGAAAGTAATCAGAGTGCGCAGCGAACGCGTAGTGTATTGCGGTTGTTCAGACGTGAATTGTACCATGTTGATATTTGGTTACGTTGATGTTGTGTTTAAGTTGGTATTCTTATGTTCTTGTGTTCTGGTTCTTAAACCGGTAAATTCTTAAGTTGGTTACTTCTTGTGTTGCGATGTTAGTTGTCAGTTGCATCACTTGGGTAGTATTCGCGTTGTTGTCGCCGTTGAGGTTAAGAACCGTTGTTTGTATTATACGTGGGTTTCCTTCAGAGTATGGACATAAGGATCGTATATGTGTTTTGGTGTTGGTTACGTTGCTGCGGTAATGATGCGATGTTGTATAGTCGAGTATAGGCAAGTGAAGGTTGTTACTATGTTGTAAGGTGATTGTTTCAAGGTATTACTAAAATGGTTGGCGAATAGTAACGATCATGTTGTAAGAGTAATTGAAGTATTGGAGTATACATATTGGGTTTAAAACCGTGATTGAGTTGTTGTTGGACTGGAAGATTAAATACGAGAGTTGGGATAAGGATGGTGGTGTCGGATAGATTTTCGAGGACGAAAATATTCTAAGTGGGGGAGAGTTGTAACGCCTGAATTTAATTAATTAGTTAATTAAATTATTGAAGGATTTAATTATTGGATCTAGACGAAGTTGAGAATTAATCGGAGTAGTTGGATTTGTCAATATTATTTTAAGAGGCGTATTTGGATTATTAGGTTAAAGTTGGATTATTAGTCGGTTGGATCGGAGAAATTAATATTGGAGATAATATTAATTTAGAATATTGTTTATTTAATCGGATTTAGTGTTGGAGTGGTATATAGCAATTTGGTGGTGTGGATTAGTTGGCCCATTAAAGAATATTATTATTATTATTATTATTTGGTTAAAAGGAATATAAGAAATATAAATTAAGTTGTTGTATCAGTAGAAAAAAAAAGAGAAGTTACACGAGGGATTTGGAAAACAAGGTTGGAAGAACGTGAGAGAAGTTGGGAACGAGAGAAAAACCGCTACCGGCGTCGAATTTCCGGAAGCCGATCGATTGTCGAGCTGCCTTCAATTCAAGGTAAGGGTGGGTTCGACTATTATAACCGGGATTATGATAATTTTTATGTGGGATTTGGGTTACATGAATTTGCTATAAATCCTGTGTTTGTGATGAATTTGTGATTCTGTGAATATCTTGGGTGTATCGATCGATCTGCGATCAAAACTAGGTTGTTCTGTGCTTTAATATTGCTCGCAGTGTGCGATTGTGAGGATTTACATTTAATTTCCATGTAATATATTTGATGTAATATATTTGGTGAATTGAAGTTGTTTTATTAGAAAGGAAAAGAATAGGAATTGGAGGCGGGGGCCTCAAAGTAATGGAGGTGAGCACCCCATTTAATTAAAGGATGGAGGCGAGGGCCTCCAAGTATTGAGGTGGGCGCCTCCTTTATGCTTTCCTTTTATGATATTTGCTGGCACGTATACATATATATTGAACCATTTTACAATATGTAGATATATATAATATTAATTATGATAGTAATAATGGTTAATGGATAATTTAGTAACAGAGTTGTTGGTATTTGTATCTAACAGAGTAATTAGTAGCAGCATACGATTACTAGAGATAAAACAGTTAATTAATTTCAGTATGGGTATATAGCAGTAGCAGAATCAATTAGCAGTATGTGTGGTTATTTTGTAGTGGCAAATAGCAGGTTCGATGATTAAGTTGCAGAGGTCTGGTATACAATTGATATACTTGTATAAGTAGCAGAATTAATATTTGTAGCAGGTTTGGTTAAATGGCAGAAGAAACTCAAATAGCAGCACATTGAAGTTAGCAGTATAGAAAATAACAGAGTGTTGTAAATAAATAGCAGGAACACAACGTAGTATTAGCAGCAGATTTTAAGGAAGTAGCAGACCTTGGTATTATAACGCAGTGTTGGAATGTTGTTGACAGCAAAGGTTAAGTAGCAAAAAAATAAGCTGGCAGCAGAATTGGGACAGAAGACAGTGCCGAGAGCAAAATTAAGCGGTATATTTAGTTGCCCGAAATCGAATGAAAATTTATGGGAAGGTTTTTAATAATTAGTAGGTAGTGTGGTTGATTTATTTTGTTGAAAAGATGCTGGAAGTTGAAAACAGTAGGAATTTTAGTCGCCCGGTAGAATTAAGCGGAAAAATTAGTTGTCCGGAATTTAACGAAAATTGTCGAGGTAGTTCGTAATAATTAGTAGGTGATTTTAGTTGGTTTGTTTTGTCGAATTAAGTTGAACGCGTGGAATTGCGGGTACAGTTGGATAAGTTGTATTGTCCCGATTTACGGGCGAAGTATTTAAGTTGCAGGTCTTATGACCAATGTTGTTTGAGTTGTGTTGTTGTTGATTAAGTTGTAGGTCGAATGACCAATGTTGGATTAAGTTGATGCTATTGATGCATGTTTGAGTTGTTGTGTTCGTTGTTGTTGTTCTGGTTGTTCTTGTTGATGATGTAGTTGATTGTATGCCTTTGATAATTGTCGCATACATTGCATTCATGAGTCGGGGCTGTATGCTCACACCACGTTGGCCTGGATTGGCACCTGTTTAAGTTGGCCTTGATGGCACCACGTTGAAGGCTTATGCCTTGTTGAAATGCCTCGATAACCTGGCATATGTTTAAGTTGGGAGTTTTACTCCGATGGTACCACATGCATGTGCATAGTTGTGTCACATTTTGAGTCGTTGTGAAGTTGCTGTTGTTCTTGATTCGTTGTTGTTGTGAAGTTGCTGTTGTGGTGAAGTTGTCGTTGTTGTGAAGTTGTTGCTTGTTATAAGTTGTTATTGCTATGTCTTGTTGCTTGATATAAATTACTAATGTCATGAGCTATTGTTATATATGTTGTTCTTACTATAATTTGCATCTTTTATATAAGTTGTTGGTATATGTGGTTATTTGTTGTCAATACAAGTTGGGGTTGCTATTAAGTTGTTTATTTCTAGTTGTTGCATGTCTGTTGTATGAAGCGGTGAAATTCGTATGATCCTAATCTAGTATATTAATTATCATATTTTGTTTATAATATTCGATATCTCACCCCTTCTGTAATGATGTTACCTATTATGGGTAACTGAGCAGGTACTCAAGAATAGCTGCAGAAGTTGAGGTATAATGTGAAGTCTTAGATGCTGTTAGCTCGAGTGGGTCTTGCTCTGATACGTAGCACTCGGGGGGAACGTTTTGTTTATGTTGTTGTTTCTAAATGTTGTTACTACCAATTGTTGAATAGTATAAATTGCACAATGTTTAGTTGAATAAAGTTGGTGACCGGTTTATGATTTAAAAGTTGTGACAACCGATTAAAGATGTGAATGAAGTTTAAGTTGAATTTGGTTTTCCGAATGCTATGTATCCATGTTGAATGAATTACAGATTCTAACGATGTTGGTCAAGTTGCAAATGTGACATCTCATCCGTTTTATGTTTGAAAATTTTTGCACTCTGATTTCAATAAACGTTGGGTAGAAAATGGGGTGTTACATTAGTGGTATCAGAGCAGGTCGGTCTGTCCGGCCAATGTTATCTAATGCTGTTTGTCCTTTAGTACTCGACATGTGTGTGAAACACTGTCGGTACTTGTTTGTTATTTTCTAGTTGTTGTCTGCAGGTGTTGGTTTGAAACAAGTGGGGGAGAGGCTTGTCTCTCGGACGTGTTGTTAGTATGTAGAATTTGTTTCAAGGTGATGTTGCTTGCAAGAGTGCATATGTTGGAGCGATGTTATTGCGGACCAGCGAGAGTTTGGACTCGCGAATCCGTATCAGTCAAGTTGGAGATGTGCGTAGAGTCTGGACGGTGAATCGAAGATGATTGAAATTAAGGAATTATTCCGAATGGAATGATAAGTTGGTGGATTAATTCGGTAAGTTGTATATCTTGAGTATAGTTGGATTAAGGTTGAGTGATTTTCGTAGTTGGACGAAAAGGAGGATGTTGGTAGATCTTGGAAGCAAGGGAGGGAAGTGGAACTTATGTTCATCAACCTCAAATTCTGGTTTTTGTGATTTTGGAGCAGCTGTCAGTAAACGAGGTATAACTTTCGACTCGTGATTTGGATGGAAGCGGTTCTGGACATTTTGGAAAGCTTACGAAATTCCCTACAGTTTTCATATAAGATTTGTCTTCAGAAAGTTTGTGAAGAGGGAGAAAGGTGCGTTTTAATATTTGGGTCTGTTGCTGATTTTTTTTGGAAAATTCTGCATACGGAAATTCTGGACCAGTCCCGTTGTGTAGCTGATAACTTTTTACTCGTAAGTAGGATTTACGCGATTCTTGAAGTTCTGAAATCTACACAAAATTCTCTTCATTTTGGAATATGATTTTGTGATTGAGAGATCTGTATTGAAGGAGATATATATGGTTGAAGTTGAGCGACATTTGCTGAAAAAAATTTGGAAGGATGAAAACAAGTGTGGAATATTATTAAGAATAAAGTGTTGGTATTTGTAAGATGTGACTGTATCGGAGAATGCTTGGAGATGCAACTTATGTTGAATGAGGATGATTAAGACGATGATGCTAAGTAAAGGTAATGTTGAGAGAAATGCGAAAGTTGATTTGTGTTGCTAAGAATTTTCACCTTGGTTGAAAGTTGTAATTGGAGCAAACTGAATTGGATCGTTCTCAATGTTGTAGCGACTTCGGTATTGGAAAAATATTTAAAGTCGTGTTGTACTATGAACGTGCATAAGAGGATGCGTAATGGATTTTGAACGTTTTTGTATCGTTGACGAAGTTGAAACTAAAGAAACTAAGAGTGGCATTGATAAGCCTTAGAAAGTTGGCGGAGCATTATGCTTACGGACTTTGGGCACAAGTTGAAGTACGCTATTGTGTTGGGTACTGATGATTTATTTCACCGTTATGGTTGTCAGCTATCTATTGACAAATTGAGGAACTGATCACCCTTAATCCATTATTGATAGTAGACGGAGTCATAATTGGTGGATAGATGTGTCGTGCCAACTAGTATAGTATGTACGTTGAATTGGTCGAAGTAAAGCCAAGTGCTTGAAGGTTATTTGTTTTTGCTGATACAAGTTCATATGTTAGAATATTAGTTGAATTTAAGGATGACAGCACGAAGCTGTGTTTGATTGATGAGTAGTATGGAAAATTTCAGTTGAGACTGGAGAACGTGAGGGTTGAGTTACAGGTAGAACAAGAAGTTAAATTATGAGTTGATTTGTAAAAGTGGAGTTTTGGTCGGTAAAGATGATTTATCTTGTTGAATTTAAGTGGACTCAGGTGTCAAATGTTGTTGTAATGTTGTTATGCGCCTAAGGTGACTTTGGGAACTATGTTGATAAAAGATAGTAAAGTTGTAATTTATGTGTGGTGTTAACGGGGAGATCCCGAAGAGTTAAGTCGAAAGCCTTAGTATTATGTCGATTTTGATGATTGGAAGTTGGAGGTCAACTGAGTAGAGTTAGTACCTTGAAAGTAATCAGAGTACGCAGCGAACGCGTAGTGTATTGCGGTTGTTCAGACGTGAATTGTACCGATGTTGATATTTGGTTACGTTGATGTTATGTTTAAGTTGGTATTCTTATGTTCTTGTGTTCTGGTTCTTAAACCGGTAAATTCTTAAGTTGGTTACTTCTTGTGTTGCGATGTTAGTTGTCAGTTGCATCACTTGGGTAGTATTCGCGTTGTTGTCGCCGTTGAGGTTAAGAACCGTTGTTTGTATTATACGTGGGTTTCCTTCAGAGTATGGACATAAGGATCGTATATGTGTTTTGGTGTTGGTTACGTTGCTGCGGTAATGATGCGATGTTGTATAGTCGAGTATAGGCAAGTGAAGGTTGTTACTATGTTGTAAGGTGATTGTTTCAAGGTATTACTAAAATGGTTGGCGAATAGTAACGATCATGTTGTAAGAGTAATTGAAGTATTGGAGTATACATATTGGGTTTAAAACCGTGATTGAGTTGTTGTTGGACTAGAAGATTAAATACGAGAGTTGGGATAAGGATGGTGGTGTCGGATAGATTTTCGAGGACGAAAATATTCTAAGTGGGGGAGAGTTGTAACGCCTGAATTTAATTAATTAGTTAATTAAATTATTGAAGGATTTAATTATTGGATCTAGACGAAGTTGAGAATTAATCGGAGTAGTTTGATTTGTCAATATTATTTTAAGAGGCGTATTTGGATTATTAGGTTAAAGTTGGATTATTAGTCGGTTGGATCGGAGAAATTAATATTGGAGATAATATTAATTTAGAATATTGTTTATTTAATCGGATTTAGTGTTGGAGTGGTATATAGCAATTTGGTGGTGTGGATTAGTTGGCCCATTAAAGAATATTATTATTATTATTATTATTTGGTTAAAAGGAATATAAGAAATAGAAATTAAGTTGTTGTATCAGTAGAAAAAAAAAGAGAAGTTACACGAGGGATTTGGAAAACAAGGTTGGAAGAACGTGAGAGAAGTTGGGAACGAGAGAGAAACCGCTACCGGCGTCGAATTTCCGGAAGCCGATCGATTGTCGAGCTGCCTCCAATTCAAGGTAAGGGTGGGTTCGACTATTATAACCGGGATTATGATAATTTTTATGTGGGATTTGGGTTACATGAATTTGCTATAAATCTTATGTTTGTGATGAATTTGTGATTCTGTGAATATCTTGGGTGTATCGATCGATCTGCGATCAAAACTAGGTTGTTCTGTGCATTAATGTTGCTCGCAGTGTGCGATTGTGAGGATTTACATTTAATTTCCATGTAATATATTTGATGTAATATATTTGGTGAATTGAAGTTGTTTTATTAGAAAGGAAAAGAATAGGAATTGGAGGCGGGGGCCTCAAAGTAATGGAGGTGAGCACCCCATTTAATTAAAGGATGGAGGCGAGGGCCTCCAAGTATTGAGGTGGGCGCCTCCTTTATGCTTTCCTTTTATGATATTTGCTGGCACGTATACATATATATTGAACCATTTTACAATATGTAGATATATATAATATTAATTATGATAGTAATAATGGTTAATGGATAATTTAGTAACAGAGTTGTTGGTATTTGTATCTAACAGAGTAATTAGTAGCAGCATACGATTACTAGAGATAAAACAGTTAATTAATTTCAGTATGGGTATATAGCAGTAGCAGAATCAATTAGCAGTATGTGTGGTTATTTTGTAGTAGCAAATAGCAGGTTCGATGATTAAGTTGCAGAGGTCTGGTATACAATTGATATACTTGTATAAGTAGCAGAATTAATATTTGTAGCAGGTTTGGTTAAATGGCAGAAGAAACTCAAATAGCAGCACATTGAAGTTAGCAGTATAGTAAATAACAGAGTGTTGTAAATAAATAGCAGGAACACAACGTAGTATTAGCAGCAGATTTTAAGGAAGTAGCATACCTTGGTATTATAACGCAGTGTTGGAATGTTGTTGACAGCAAAGGTTAAGTAGCAAAAAAATAAACTGGCAGCAGAATTGGGACAGAAGACAGTGCCGAGAGCAAAATTAAGCGGTATATTTAGTTGCCCGGAATCGAATGAAAATTTATGGGAAGGTTTGTAATAATTAGTAGGTAGTGTGGTTGATTTATTTTGTTGAAAAGATGCTGGAAGTTGAAAACAGTAGGAATTTTAGTCGCCCGGTAGAATTAAGCGGAAAAATTAGTTGTCCGGAATTTAACGAAAATTGTCGAGGTAGTTCGTATTAATTAGTAGGTGATTTTAGTTGGTTTGTTTTGTCGAATTAAGTTGAACGCGTGGAATTGCGGGTACAGTTGGATAAGTTGTATTGTCCCGATTTACGGGCGAAGTATTTAAGTTGCAGGTCTTATGACCAATGTTGTTTGAGTTGTGTTGTTGTTGATTAAGTTGTAGGTCGAATGACCAATGTTGGATTAAGTTGATGCTATTGATGCATGTTTGAGTTGTTGTGTTCGTTGTTGTTGTTCTGGTTGTTCTTGTTGATGATGTAGTTGATTGTATGCCTTTGATAATTGTCGCATACATTGCATTCATGAGTCGGGGCTGTATGCTCACACCACGTTGGCCTGGATTGGCACCTGTTTAAGTTGGCCTTGATGGCACCACGTTGAAGGCTTATGCCTTGTTGAAATGCCTCGATAACCTGGCATATGTTTAAGTTGGGAGTTTTACTCCGATGGTACCACATGCATGTGCATAGTTGTGTCACATTTTGAGTCGTTGTGAAGTAGTTGTTGTTCTTGATTCGTTGTTGTTGTGAAGTTGCTGTTGTGGTGAAGTTGCCGTTGTTGTGAAGTTGTTGCTTGTTATAAGTTGTTATTGCTATGTCTTGTTGCTCGATATAAATTACTAATGTCATGAGCTGTTGTTATATATGTTGTTCTTACTATAATTTGCATCTTTTATATAAGTTGTTGGTATATGTGGTTATTTGTTGTCAATACAAGTTGGGGTTGCTATTAAGTTGTTTATTTCTAGTTGTTGCATGACTGTTGTATGAAGCGATGAAATTCGTATGATCCTAATCTAGTATATTAATTATCATATTTTGTTTATAATACTCGATATCTCACCCCTTCTGTAATGATGTTACCTATTATGGGTAACTGAGCAGGTACTCAAGAATAGCTGCAGAAGTTGAGGTATAATGTGAAGTCTTAGATGCTGTTAGCTCGAGTGGGTCTTGCTCTGATACGTAGCACTCGGGGGGAACGTTTTGTTTATGTTGTTGTTTCTAAATGTTGTTACTACCAATTGTTGAATAGTATAAATTGCACAATGTTTAGTTGAATAAAGTTGGTGACCGGTTTATGATTTAAAAGTTGTGACAACCGATTAAAGATGTGAATGAAGTTTAAGTTGAATTTGGTTTTCCGAATGCTATGTATCCATGTTGAATGAATTACAGATTCTAACGATGTTGGTCAAGTTGCAAATGTGACATCTCATCCGTTTTATGTTTGAAAATTTTTGCACTCTGATTTCAATAAACGTTGGGTAGAAAATGGGGTGTTACATTAGTGGTATCAGAGCAGGTCGGTCTGTCCGGCCAATGTTATCTAATGCTGTTTGTCCCTTAGTACTCGACATGTGTGTGAAACACTGTCGGTACTTGTTTGTTAGTTTCTAGTTGTTGTCTGCAGGTGTTGGTTTGAAACAAGTGGGGGAGAGGCTTGTCTCCCGGACGTGTTGTTAGTATGTAGAAGTTGTTTCAAGGTGATGTTGCTTGCAAGAGTGCATATGTTGGAGCGATGTTATTGCGGACCAGCGAGAGTTTGGACTCGCGAATCCGTATCAGTCAAGTTGGAGATGTGCGTAGAGTCTGGACGGTGAATCGAAGATGATTGAAATTAAGGAATTATTCCGAATGGAATGATAAGTTGGTGGATTAATTCGGTAAGTTGTATATCTTGAGTATAGTTGGATTAAGGTTGAGTGATTTTCGTAGTTGGACGAAAAGGAGGATGTTGGTAGATCTTGGAAGCAAGGGAGGGAAGTGGAACTTATGTTCATCAACCTCAAATTCTGGTTTTTGTGATTTTGGAGCAACTGTCAGTAAACGAGGTATAACTTTCGACTCGTGATTCGGATGGAAGCGGTTCTGGACATTTTGGAAAGCTTACGAAATTCCCTACAGTTTTCATATAAGATTTGTCTTCAGGAAGTTTGTGAAGAGGGAGAAAGGTGCGTTTTAATATTTGGGTCTGTTGCTGATTTTTTTTGGAAAATTCTGCATACGGAAATTCTGGACCAGTCCCGTTGTGTAGCTGATAACTTTTTACTCGTAAGTCGGATTTACGCGATTCTTGAAGTTCTGAAATCTACACAAAATTCTCTTCATTTTGGAATATGATTTTGTGATTGAGAGATCTGTATTGAAGGAGATATATATGGTTGAAGTTGAACGACATTTGCTGAAAAAAATTTGGAAGGATGAAAACAAGTGTGGAATATTATTAAGAATAAAGTGTTGGTATTTGTAAGATGTGACTGTATCGGAGAATGCTTGGAGATGCAACTTATTATGAATGAGGATGATTAAGACGATGATGCTAAGTAAAGGTAATGTTGAGAGAAATGCGAAAGTTGATTTGTGTTGCTAAGAATTTTCACCTTGGTTGAAAGTTGTAATTGGAGCAAACTGAATTGGATCGTTCTCAATGTTGTAGCGACTTCGGTATTGGAAAAATATTTAAAGTCGTGTTGTACTATGAACGTGCATAAGAGGATGCGTAATGGATTTTGAACATTTTTGTATCGTTGACGAAGTTGAAACTAAAGAAACTAAGAGTGGAATTGATAAGCCTTAGAAAGTTGGCGGAGCATTATGCTTACGGACTTTGGGCACAAGTTGAAGTACGCTATTGTGTTGGGTACTGATGATTTATTTCACCGTTATGGTTGTCAGCTATCTATTGACAAATTGAGGAACTGATCACCCTTAATCCATTGTTGATAGTAGACGGAGTCATAATTGGTGGATAGATGTGTCGTGCCAACTAGTATAGTATGTACGTTGAATTGGTCGAAGTAAAGCCAAGTGCTTGAAGGTTATTTGTTTTTGCTGATACAAGTTCATATGTTAGAATATTAGTTGAATTTAAGGATGACAGCACGAAGCTGTGTTTGATTGATGAGTAGTATGGAAAATTTCAGTTGAGACTGGAGAACGTGAGGGTTGAGTTACAGGTAGAACAAGAAGTTAAATTATGAGTTGATTTGTAAAAGTGGAGTTTTGGTCGGTAAAGATGATTTATCTTGTTGAATTTAAGTGGACTCAGGTGTCAAATGTTGTTGTAATGTTGTTATGCGCCTAAGGTGACTTTGGGAACTATGTTGATAAAAGATAGTAAAGTTGTAATTTATGTGTGGTGTTAACGGGGAGATCCCGAAGAGTTAAGTCGAAAGCCTTGGTATTAGGTCGGTTTTGATGATTGGAAGTTGGAGGTCAACTGAGTAGAGTTAGTACCTTGAAAGTAATCAGAGTGTGCAGCGAACGCGTAGTGTATTGCGGTTGTTCAGACGTGAATTGTACCGATGTTGATATTTGGTTACGTTGATGTTGTGTTTAAGTTGGTATTCTTAGGTTCTTGTGTTCTGGTTCTTAAACCGGTAAATTCTTAAGTTGGTTACTTCTTGTGTTGCGATGTTAGTTGTCAGTTGCATCACTTGGGTAGTATTCGCGTTGTTGTCGCCGTTGAGGTTAAGAACCGTTGTTTGTATTATACGTGGGTTTCCTTCAGAGTATGGACATAAGGATCGTATATGTGTTTTGGTGTTGGTTACGTTGCTGCGGTAATGATGCGATGTTGTATAGTCGAGTATAGGCAAGTGAAGGTTGTTACTATGTTGTAAGGTGATTGTTTCAAGGTATTACTAAAATGGTTGGCGAATAGTAACGATCATGTTGTAAGAGTAATTGAAGTATTGGAGTATACATATTGGGTTTAAAACCGTGATTGAGTTGTTGTTGGACTGGAAGATTAAATACGAGAGTTGGGATAAGGATGGTGGTGTCGGATAGATTTTCGAGGACGAAAATATTCTAAGTGGGGGAGAGTTGTAACGCCTGAATTTAATTAATTAGTTAATTAAATTATTGAAGGATTTAATTATTGGATCTAGACGAAGTTGAGAATTAATCGGAGTAGTTGGATTTGTCAATATTATTTTAAGAGGCGTATTTGGATTATTAGGTTAAAGTTGGATTATTAGTCGGTTGGATCGGAGAAATTAATATTGGAGATAATATTAATTTAGAATATTGTTTATTTAATCGGATTTAGTGTTGGAGTGGTATATAGCAATTTGGTGGTGTGGATTAGTTGGCCCATTAAAGAATATTATTATTATTATTATTATTTGGTTAAAAGGAATATAAGAAATAGAAATTAAGTTGTTGTATCAGTAGAAAAAAAAAGAGAAGTTACACGAGGGATTTGGAAAACAAGGTTGGAAGAACGTGAGAGAAGTTGGGAACGAGAGAGAAACCGCTACCGGCGTCGAATTTCCGGAAGCCGATCGATTGTCGAGCTGCCTCCAATTCAAGGTAAGGGTGGGTTCGACTATTATAACCGGGATTATGATAATTTTTATGTGGGATTTGGGTTACATGAATTTGCTATAAATCTTATGTTTGTGATGAATTTGTGATTCTGTGAATATCTTGGGTGTATCGATCGATCTGCGATCAAAACTAGGTTGTTCTGTGCATTAATGTTGCTCGCAGTGTGCGATTGTGAGGATTTACATTTAATTTCCATGTAATATATTTGATGTAATATATTTGGTGAATTGAAGTTGTTTTATTAGAAAGGAAAAGAATAGGAATTGGAGGCGGGGGCCTCAAAGTAATGGAGGTGAGCACCCCATTTAATTAAAGGATGGAGGCGAGGGCCTCCAAGTATTGAGGTGGGCGCCTCCTTTATGCTTTCCTTTTATGATATTTGCTGGCACGTATACATATATATTGAACCATTTTACAATATGTAGATATATATAATATTAATTATGATAGTAATAATGGTTAATGGATAATTTAGTAACAGAGTTGTTGGTATTTGTATCTAACAGAGTAATTAGTAGCAGCATACGATTACTAGAGATAAAACAGTTAATTAATTTCAGTATGGGTATATAGCAGTAGCAGAATCAATTAGCAGTATGTGTGGTTATTTTGTAGTAGCAAATAGCAGGTTCGATGATTAAGTTGCAGAGGTCTGGTATACAATTGATATACTTGTATAAGTAGCAGAATTAATATTTGTAGCAGGTTTGGTTAAATGGCAGAAGAAACTCAAATAGCAGCACATTGAAGTTAGCAGTATAGTAAATAACAGAGTGTTGTAAATAAATAGCAGGAACACAACGTAGTATTAGCAGCAGATTTTAAGGAAGTAGCAGACCTTGGTATTATAACGCAGTGTTGGAATGTTGTTGACAGCAAAGGTTAAGTAGCAAAAAAATAAACTGGCAGCAGAATTGGGACAGAAGACAGTGCCGAGAGCAAAATTAAGCGGTATATTTAGTTGCCCCGAATCGAATGAAAATTTATGGGAAGGTTTGTAATAATTAGTAGGTAGTGTGGTTGATTTATTTTGTTGAAAAGATGCTGGAAGTTGAAAACAGTAGGAATTTTAGTCGCCCGGTAGAATTAAGCGGAAAAATTAGTTGTCCGAAATTTAACAAAAATTGTCGAGGTAGTTCGTAATAATTAGTAGGTGATTTTAGTCGATTTGTTTTGTCGAATTAAGTTGAACGCGTGGAACTGCAGGTACAGTTGGATAAGTTGTATTGTCCCGATTTACGGGCGAAGTATTTAAGTTGCAGGTCTTATGACCAATGTTGTTTGAGTTGTGTTGTTGTTGATTAAGTTGTAGGTCGAATGACCAATGTTGGATTAAGTTGATGCTATTGATGCATGTTTGAGTTGTTGTGTTTGTTGTTGTTGTTCTGGTTGTTCTTGTTGATGATGTAGTTGATTGTATGCCTTTGATAATTGTCGCATACATTGCATTCATGAGTCGGGGCTGTATGCTCACACCACGTTGGCCTGGATTGGCACCTGTTTAAGTTGGCCTTGATGGCACCACGTTGAAGGCTTATGCCTTGTTGAAATGCCTCGATAACCTGGCATATGTTTAAGTTGGGAGTTTTACTCCGATGGTACCACATGCATGTGCATAGTTGTGTCACATTTTGAGTCGTTGTGAAGTTGATGTTGTTCTTGATTCGTTGTTGTTGTGAAGTTGCTGTTGTGGTGAAGTTGTCGTTGTTGTGAAGTTGTTGCTTGTTATAAGTTGTTATTGCTATGTCTTGTTGCTTGATATAAATTACTAATGTCATGAGCTGTTGTTATATATGTTGTTCTTACTATAATTTGCATCTTTTATATAAGTTGTTGGTATATGTGGTTATTTGTTGTCAATACAAGTTGGGGTTGCTATTAAGTTGTTTATTTCTAGTTGTTGCATGTCTGTTGTATGAAGTGGTGAAATTCGTATGATCCTAATCTAGTATATTAATTATCATATTTTGTTTATAATATTCGATATCTCACCCCTTCTGTAATGATGTTACCTATTATGGGTAACTGAGCAGGTACTCAAGAATAGCTGCAGAAGTTGAGGTATAATGTGAAGTCTTAGATGCTGTTAGCTCGAGTGGGTCTTGCTCTGATACGTAGCACTCGGGGGGAACGTTTTGTTTATGTTGTTGTTTCTAAATGTTGTTACTACCAATTGTTGAATAGTATAAATTGCACAATGTTTAGTTGAATAAAGTTGGTGACCGGGTTATGATTTAAAAGTTGTGACAACCGATTAAAGATGTGAATGAAGTTTAAGTTGAATTTGGTTTTCCGAATGCTATGTATCCATGTTGAATGAATTACAGATTCTAACGATGTTGGTCAAGTTGCAAATGTGACATCTCATCCGTTTTATGTTTGAAAATTTTTGCACTCTGATTTCAATAAACGTTGGGTAGAAAATGGGGTGTTACATTAGTGGTATCAGAGCAGGTCGGTCTGTCCGGCCAATGTTATCTAATGCTGTTTGTCCCTTAGTACTCGACATGTGTGTGAAACACTGTCGGTACTTGTTTGTTAGTTTCTAGTTGTTGTCTGCAGGTGTTGGTTTGAAACAAGTGGGGGAGAGGCTTGTCTCCCGGACGTGTTGTTAGTATGTAGAAGTTGTTTCAAGGTGATGTTGCTTGCAAGAGTGCATATGTTGGAGCGATGTTATTGCGGACCAGCGAGAGTTTGGACTCGCGAATCCGTATCAGTCAAGTTGGAGATGTGTGTAGAGTCTGGACGGTGAATCGAAGATGATTGAAATTAAGGAATTATTCCGAATGGAATGATAAGTTGGTGGATTAATTCGGTAAGTTGTATATCTTGAGTATAGTTGGATTAAGGTTGAGTGATTTTCGTAGTTGGACGAAAAGGAGGATGTTGGTAGATCTTGGAAGCAAGGGAGGGAAGTGGAACTTATGTTCATCAACCTCAAATTCTGGTTTTTGTGATTTTGGAGCAGCTGTCAGTAAACGAGGTATAACTTTCGACTCGTGATTCGGATGGAAGCGGTTCTGGACATTTTGGAAAGCTTACGAAATTCCCTACAGTTTTCATATAAGATTTGTCTTCAGGAAGTTTGTGAAGAGGGAGAAAGGTGCGTTTTAATATTTGGGTCTGTTGCTGATTTTTTTTGGAAAATTCTGCATACGGAAATTCTGGACCAGTCCCGTTGTGTAGCTGATAACTTTTTACTCGTAAGTCGGATTTACGCGATTCTTGAAGTTCTGAAATCTACACAAAATTCTCTTCATTTTGGAATATGATTTTGTGATTGAGAGATCTGTATTGAAGGAGATATATATGGTTGAAGTTGAGCGACATTTGCTGAAAAAAATTTGGAAGGATGAAAACAAGTGTGGAATATTATTAAGAATAAAGTGTTGGTATTTGTAAGATGTGACTGTATCGGAGAATGCTTGGAGATGCAACTTATGTTGAATGAGGATGATTAAGACGATGATGCTAAGTAAAGGTAATGTTGAGAGAAATGCGAAAGTTGATTTGTGTTGCTAAGAATTTTCACCTTGGTTGAAAGTTGTAATTGGAGCAAACTGAATTGGATCGTTCTCAATGTTGTAGCGACTTCGGTATTGGAAAAATATTTAAAGTCGTGTTGTACTATGAACGTGCATAAGAGGATGCGTAATGGATTTTGAACGTTTTTGTATCGTTGACGAAGTTGAAACTAAAGAAACTAAGAGTGGCATTGATAAGCCTTAGAAAGTTGGCGGAGCATTATGCTTACGGACTTTGGGCACAAGTTGAAGTACGCTATTGTGTTGGGTACTGATGATTTATTTCACCGTTATGGTTGTCAGCTATCTATTGACAAATTGAGGAACTGATCACCCTTAATCCATTGTTGATAGTAGACGGAGTCATAATTGGTGGATAGATGTGTCGTGCCAACTAGTATAGTATGTACGTTGAATTGGTCGAAGTAAAGCCAAGTGCTTGAAGGTTATTTGTTTTTGCTGATACAAGTTCATATGTTAGAATATTAGTTGAATTTAAGGATGACAGCACGAAGCTGTGTTTGATTGATGAGTAGTATGGAAAATTTCAGTTGAGACTGGAGAACGTGAGGGTTGAGTTACAGGTAGAACAAGAAGTTAAATTATGAGTTGATTTGTAAAAGTGGAGTTTTGGTCGGTAAAGATGATTTATCTTGTTGAATTTAAGTGGACTCAGGTGTCAAATGTTGTTGTAATGTTGTTATGCGCCTAAGGTGACTTTGGGAACTATGTTGATAAAAGATAGTAAAGTTGTAATTTATGTGTGGTGTTAACGGGGAGATCCCGAAGAGTTAAGTCGAAAGCCTTGGTATTAGGTCGGTTTTGATGATTGGAAGTTGGAGGTCAACTGAGTAGAGTTAGTACCTTGAAAGTAATCAGAGTGCGCAGCGAACGCGTAGTGTATTGCGGTTGTTCAGACGTGAATTGTACCGATGTTGATATTTGGTTACGTTGATGTTGTGTTTAAGTTGGTATTCTTATGTTCTTGTGTTCTGGTTCTTAAACCGGTAAATTCTTAAGTTGGTTACTTCTTGTGTTGCGATGTTAGTTGTCAGTTGCATCACTTGGGTAGTATTCGCGTTGTTGTCGCCGTTGAGGTTAAGAACCGTTGTTTGTATTATACGTGGGTTTCCTTCAGAGTATGGACATAAGGATCGTATATGTGTTTTGGTGTTGGTTACGTTGCTGCGGTAATGATGCGATGTTGTATAGTCGAGTATAGGCAAGTGAAGGTTGTTACTATGTTGTAAGGTGATTGTTTCAAGGTATTACTAAAATGGTTGGCGAATAGTAACGATCATGTTGTAAGAGTAATTGAAGTATTGGAGTATACATATTGGGTTTAAAACCGTGATTGAGTTGTTGTTGGACTGGAAGATTAAATACGAGAGTTGGGATAAGGATGGTGGTGTCGGATAGATTTTCGAGGACGAAAATATTCTAAGTGGGGGAGAGTTGTAACGCCTGAATTTAATTAATTAGTTAATTAAATTATTGAAGGATTTAATTATTGGATCTAGACGAAGTTGAGAATTAATCGGAGTAGTTGGATTTGTCAATATTATTTTAAGAGGCGTATTTGGATTATTAGGTTAAAGTTGGATTATTAGTCGGTTGGATCGGAGAAATTAATATTGGAGATAATATTAATTTAGAATATTGTTTATTTAATCGGATTTAGTGTTGGAGTGGTATATAGCAATTTGGTGGTGTGGATTAGTTGGCCCATTAAAGAATATTATTATTATTATTATTATTTGGTTAAAAGGAATATAAGAAATAGAAATTAAGTTGTTGTATCAGTAGAAAAAAAAAGAGAAGTTACACGAGGGATTTGGAAAATTGTCGAGGTAGTTCGTAATAATTAGTAGGTGATTTTAGTCGATTTGTTTTGTCGAATTAAGTTGAACGCGTGGAACTGCAGGTACAGTTGGATAAGTTGTATTGTCCCGATTTACAGGCGAAGTATTTAAGTTGCAGGTCTTATGACCAATGTTGTTTGAGTTGTGTTGTTGTTGATTAAGTTGTAGGTCGAATGACCAATGTTGGATTAAGTTGATGCTATTGATGCATGTTTGAGTTGTTGTGTTCGTTGTTGTTGTTCTGGTTGTTCTTGTTGATGATGTAGTTGATTGTATGCCTTTGATAATTGTCGCATACATTGCATTCATGAGTCGGGGCTGTATGCTCACACCACGTTGGCCTGGATTGGCACCTGTTTAAGTTGGCCTTGATGGCACCACGTTGAAGGCTTATGCCTTGTTGAAATGCCTCGATAACCTGGCATATGTTTAAGTTGGGAGTTTTACTCCGATGGTACCACATGCATGTGCATAGTTGTGTCACATTTTGAGTCGTTGTGAAGTTGCTGTTGTTCTTGATTCGTTGTTGTTGTGAAGTTGCTGTTGTGGTGAAGTTGCCGTTGTTGTGAAGTTGTTGCTTGTTATAAGTTGTTATTTCTATGTCTTGTTGCTTGATATAAATTACTAATGTCATGAGCTGTTGTTATATATGTTGTTCTTACTATAATTTGCATCTTTTATATAAGTTGTTGGTATATGTGGTTATTTGTTGTCAATACAAGTTGGGGTTGCTATTAAGTTGTTTTTTTCTAGTTGTTGCATGACTGTTGTATGAAGCGGTGAAATTCGTATGATCCTAATCTAGTATATTAATTATCATATTTTGTTTATAATATTCGATATCTCACTCCTTCTGTAATGATGTTACCTATTATGGGTAACTGAGCAGGTACTCAAGAATAGCTGCAGAAGTTGAGGTATAATGTGAAGTCTTAGATGCTGTTAGCTCGAGTGGGTCTTGCTCTGATACGTAGCACTCGGGGGGAACGTTTTGTTTATGTTGTTGTTTCTAAATGTTGTTACTACCAATTGTTGAATGGTATAAATTGCACAATGTTTAGTTGAATAAAGTTGGTGACCGGTTTATGATTTAAAAGTTGTGACAACCGATTAAAGATATGAATGAAGTTTAAGTTGAATTTGGTTTTCCGAATGCTATGTATCCATGTTGAATGAATTACAGATTCTAACGATGTTGTTTAAGTTGCAAATGTGACATCTCATCCGTTTTATGTTTGAAAATTTTTGCACTCTGATTTCAATAAACGTTTGGTAGAAAATGGGGTGTTACAAGGGGCAGCTGTAATACCTCAAAATTTACCTTCTTGTTTCTCAACAAATTGGTTTATGCTTTACTCATTTGCATTCCATAGTAGGTCATAGTTTGCATAGCATGGCATTTAGCATATGGCATGGGATCAGGCACTTGGTCCATATTCTCAAGTCTCAAGCTTCAAGGTGGCTCATGGGGTTCATCAGGTCTTCTTAAGATCAAGCATGGCAAAAGATTGCAAGTGGATCTCTCCCTCCTAACCAGAGAGGCCAATCAGGGTTTTTGGCTTCAAGAGAGTTTCTTGAATACTTTGGGGGTTCAAGCATGTTTTATGGCTTCCATATGCTCACAATTGTTCATGAATGGGGGCTTGGTTGATGGTTCATGGTGAAGACTGTTCAGTGGATCAGTTGCTGGTGAAATAAGCAAAAGTCAACTGTGAAGGAGAAAGTCAACTGTGGAATTTTTTTAGGGTCTTTTCATGGTTTTCAAGGTCTCACATCCTCATATGGTCTTCAATGGTCAAGATTCATACCATTCATCAAGAATCAATAGGTTGTGCAAAAGTTACTAAATTTGAAAAATGACCTATAATACAAACTTTCCATTTTTGGCAATTTTTCCACCACATTCAACTTGACTTTTCATCATCAAGGAAGCTCCAAATGAATTTTCCTCCAACATGAAAGTTGAAGATCTTTCTCTCCCATTTCCAAAAAGTACTAGAACATTTCCATATCATTTGTGGAACTCTAGTTATGGCAAAAACAATGCAAGGTGCTTTTCATGGATTCCTTATAAGTCAAATTTTCCACCTTTTGCATTCTTGCACAAATGGACTTGTAATGTTCCCAAGTGCTTCATGCCACATTACAACATCAAAATACAAGTCAAGAAGATCATTTGTGGCCTTTGAATCAATTCATGCCATGCCATATTTCTCATTATTTTCACAAAGTGTAAAAATGCCAAATTAATCCAAAACTTGCAAACCAAGAAAGTACAAGGCCCAAAATCAATTCAGATGTGATACATGAGTAAATTGGAGGTGAATTATGCTGGGTACAAGGGTTTCCCACGTGTAAATTGGTGGTGGTGGTGTAAAATGCATTTTTGCAATTTCACCCAAATCTCATTAACAAGAGTTCTAATCACCTCCTAATCCTAATCAGTGAACTAATGAAGGATATATATGCTTACTCATACCCTCACAGCTAGGGTAGAGACTCTCATTTGCACAGTTGTGGTTTTTTTCTCTCACACTTCCTCTCATTGAATCTCATTCTTCTTGGAGCTTCTCTGAGTTTTCTCTTCACATTCTTAATCAGTGAAGAGAATAGAGCAAGAATCCACTGTTGTTTTGAGCTCATACTGAAGATTTCATCAAATGCCATTCAAGAGGGTTCAAACTTAAATCTCAAGATCTAGCACGATTTCAAGCTCTAGTTGCATTTATTTTGCATCTAGAGGTTCTAAGGAGTGGATCTGCAGTTTTTGGAGGGATTTCTTGGAGGTTTTCAAGTTCTACAAGGTTCAGGTTGGTGAATTTTCATACTCACAGAACTTGAATTTTTGATATGCATAATGATCTGTGAACTTCCCTGAGCATGTTGATATATTTTATTTGAAGTTTGGACGTGTGGTTTGTGTGATATGTTGATTTAAAGTTTTAGATCTATTTATGTTTTTGTTCGATTCTCCTTATTGGTTGGTTATTTGTGGAAATGGACTGCATATTTGAGATCCTTGCGTTTTTCTGGTCAAGATAGTGTACCCATACGCATTTTCTGGAAACTTTTGGACTACAGCTCACCGGAGAGGTGGCCGGAGCCATAGCTCCGGCGGCTGCCTGAGAACCAGTCCGGCGTGGAGATCAAGGGAAGAAGAAGAAATCCTGACCGTTCATTATTGGATCTAACGCCTCTCAGTGCGCCACGCGTCTTGTTTTTTATGTTTTTATTTTATTGATTACATGCTTGCCATTCCACATATGTTACCGTGCGTCCTCATCATAGCCTTTGATTTTAATTAAGTTTTGAACGTGTGATCTAATCTTGTCCGTCTGATTCATCATACGGTTGGTTTTTTTACAACAAATAAATGAAGTCATGTGCAAGGCGTGTGGCTGGTGTATGGTGTTGCTATCTGCTTGTGTGTGCGTGAGTCTGTGGTAAGTGTGGTGTGCCATTGGATCTAGACCGTTGATATTAATTAAACTTGATCGTGTGGTTGTGGTTTGTCTTGTTTAAGCGCGTTGGATTAGATGGCTGGCTCAGATTGCATCAGAACGTTTGACTGTTTCCATGCTCCCTTTGACCTTTGCTTTGGGTTTGATTGGTTTGGGCTTTTCTATGCGCACCCCCCTCTTCTGGGCCTGTTTTATTTCCAACGTGAATTCCTTACTGTTTGCACCCCCCTTGTTTATTTCATTTTTATTTTCTTTTTTTGTTTTTTTTTTGTTTTGCATTTTAATTTCTAAAATCATTTTTATGCATTTAAAAACCATACAAAAAATCATGAAACCTCTTCTTAGTTTTCTCAAATATTTCCATATTTTATTTTCTCATTTTATTTTTATTTTGGCATCTGATTTAATTAATTGCTTTATTTTCCTTTCTTAATTGTTTCATTTGCACACTCCAACTTGCAAAATTTATTTCTCTTCATCTATAATACATTTTTAATCCATTCTTTTTGCATTTATTAGGTGACATATTAAAGTGCATAAAAATATTTTTGTTTCATTTTTAAAACTTTTCCATATTGCATTTTGGTCCCTCTCTTTTTCATATTGATACTTGGTGCTTACTTGACCTTTGTCCAATTGTTTGAGGTATTTAGTTTGTGAATTTTGGTTTGATCTTTTTGCACATGTTACTTGGCTGATTTAACTTCTGTTTGAATATTTTTTGGGATTTTATTAATTCACTTTGCTATTTTTGGTTGAATTTTGTGTGTGATGTAAGTTTGATTGAGGTTTACTTTAATACATGATATAGTTTGAATGCATTTACTTACTTGTGATGGAGTTATGCTTGAGATGTTTTTATGGTATGATCATGTTCTGTTTGAGCTTACTTGTGGATTTGGAATCATCCTCATTTGATCATTTTCCAATTTGTTCTTGATTTTATAAGTTGATGTTATTTTGACTTGAGTTTTGTGGATGTTTTGATTAACTTTGATGCATGTTTTGAATGTGTTGCTTAAGGATTCATCTTGCATGACTTGAGTTTGATTTTGGTATGATGTTGAGACATATGCTACTGCCCCTTGAGTTCATTTCTTGGTTTTCATCTCACTTGATCATCATTGTTTGATTTGTATGATGCATATCATCATCATCATTGGTTTTGTGGTTTCTTTGGCTCATAATGCATCATAATGTGAAACTTTCTTGCATGTTTGGATTAGATGATCATGATGTGAATTGAATTCTGACTTGGTTTCACTTTCATCTTATCTTGTTCATGTCATCTTTGTATGAACCCTTAGTGTGTGAAATTGTGAATCTTGTGTTAGTTTACTTGCATCCTTTCTTGTGTGCCTTCACTTGTATACTTGATATGTGCTTGTATGATCTTTGAAGCATGTTCTATGTTATGATTTGGATATGATGATTATGGTGTGCTTGCTGCCCCATCTCTTTTCTCATTCTTTCTTTCTCCTTTTTTTCACTCTTTCTCATCCCATGAATCTCAAGACTTGATTAAGTCTTGGACTCCTTTCCCCTTAGAGCTACCTAGCCCAACTTAATTTTTGATTAAGCTTGGAGTAGGTTTAGCATTAGGTGTTAGGTAGTCTTTTCCCCTAAACCTCACTAACCATAGGACATCCATGCATGACAACGTTAGGACTCTTAGTTTCCCTTTAGAGTTTCCCTTGCGTCGTTTCTCTTCTCATCTCAAAAGAAAAGTAAAAAACACTTAATAAAGGTTAACGTGTATTGCGCTTGAGCCTTATATGTGGGAAGTGGGGAATGAGGGGCTTCCTCTCATTCTTCTAGGATACCTAGTGTACGTCCTGTTGGGGACGATGCGCGAAAGTATTCGTTCCTGTATTTAAGACTTTGGTTCAATGCAAGTTACAAACTAACTTAAAAAACACTTCTGTCTAAAAAACACAAAAACAAACACTAACGTCTTTCCTTCGGGAATTATTTTCTCATCTCACTCACTCTCAGCGTACGAACGCGCTCCTTCTCATTCTCTTGCAAGACGGTAACGCCTAAGTCTCGATTCAGCGAGCTGCAACACCTGAGCTAGAACGTAAGCCGTTCCCTAAAAAACACAATCCACCCCTAGTGAGGGGAACTACGTCGCTCTGATTCTCATGCTCCCGATGAGATACGTAGGCAGTGGGGTAGGGCCCATGCGAGCACTTCTTTTATTTTCCCTACATTTGTTTCTTGCTCTCTCTCTCTCCTTTCTTTTTTTTCCTTTTTCCCGTTCCCTTTCCTTTCCGGCAGCAGCGAAGTTCCAGTTGACGACACCCTTTGATCGAGACAAGCAAGCGTGGATCCCATCGGGTACGATGGGCGCGTAGGGGTGCTAATACCTTCCTCACGCGTAACCGACTCCCGAACCCAGTTCTCTTGGTCGCAAGACCATGCTCTTTCCTTCCTCTCTTCAGGTTTATGCAGTGTTTCCTTTCCCTCTCTTGGGATAAATACACATTGCTGGCGACTCTGTTTTTCCGCGCCACTCTCGCGTTTGTACCGTTGGATGCGAATCTTTCGGGAGCGACACACGGGACATGCGTCATCGGGTATCCAAACTGACGACGAACCAAAACTAGATGATAATTGATTCCCCCTTTAGTTCCTACGAGGGGTACGTTTGGGAAATTTCCACAACGGTCAATGATTTTGATCCCGTCATAGATTCGATTGTACCAATCGATGTCAGAGTTGGTAAGAGTCATGATTCTCTGCGACCAACGTAAAGTATTCTTTTGATCCCAAAATGTAGCAGACTTTGGTAAATGGGAAATGAACCATTTGTACAGTAGGGGTACACAACATGTGATCATTCCTCCGCTATACAAATTCCTTAGGTGCACAGAATGATAAGCATCTACGAGCAAGGTCGATACAGGGTTTCCAATTAGAAAAACCTTAATGGCATTGATATCAATGAAGTTATCAATGTTGGGAAACAAAAATAACCCGTAGGTAAGCAAAACAAAGATGCTTTCGAAAGCGGCCACGTTCCCTATACTAGCAAAGTACAGAGCTTTCTTGATTAAGAACTGGGCTGGCAAACCCTGAATTCCACCCTTAGTGGTCATGTGAGTCCTGACTTCTGACTCATCCAGTCCAAAAAAGGGAGCTTGGTCAGTAATATGCAAATCAGTCAGGTGAGAGTACTCCTCTAGTGTTGGTGCTAGCTGATAATCCGGGAATGTGAAACAGTGATAGACCGGATCGTAGAACTGGATTAGTGTGGACAGGATTCCTTCAATTACATGGACCCTTAACAGAGACAGCAGTCCTCCATACTTAGCTCTAAAAGCCTCGGGGTTGGTTATCATCCTCGCCAACCCTCTTAAATCCTCAAGTTTTGGAACCTTGAAGGTGTACTTGTGAGTTTTCCTTCTACCAAAATCCATTAGCAATCTCTTTATCTGACATTTGCAATCATTGTCTTAGTTTAATTTGAAAAAGAGAGACTAGAAGGGAATATTTTTCTTCTTTTTAATGTTTTTTAAATGAATTCATGAATGCAGCATACAAAAACATAGAAAAAACATGGGGTCAAAGGGTCGGTGTCATGAAGTCAAGGCTCTACCCATCCCCAAAGGTTTATACTGGTATTTTTTATACCTGTCCTCGAAATCTCTGACCCCTCTTGGGATAACAACAGCAAGCGGATCGCCAACGAGCTGTAGTATCTTAGAGTAGTCTCAAATGAGGGTAGTATCGCGTGACAACTACTTTCGATAGCTTCCACACTACAAAATGGTTTCAGTCTACTAAAATCCTCAGCTTCTCAGATAACCCAATGGAACAGTCTACTTTCAACAACCGAGGTCGTATAGGCATTGAATCTGCAAAGGGTATCTCCACTGATTTGATGGTCGACCGGGACCTCTTATCTGGGATTCACTCCCCGTAAGATTACCCGTATAATGCCATCACTTATCTTTGGTGTATACTCAATCTTTCCAGATGCGGCATCACACGCATTCCTATTAGCAGAAAAATAAACACGGATATCAATTAGGAATAGTAGTATATATATTTGTCCTAACATCCTAGTCCTCTAGTCTTATGATCCTATACAGACAATGACTCCCCAGCAGAGTCGTTATTTCTGTGACACTTTTGAATTTAAGGCCTTCTACCTAAGCCTGTAAAAGGTCTTCTCTTACCGTAAGACTGCAAGAGATAAATACCTCCCACTGTGGTCGCCATTCCTCTATAGCGCGATTTTTGTGGTTTTGAATCACTATCGCTTTGGTACTACAGTTCGATTCATTTTTTATCCTGTGAAGCTGATTAAGGAAGGGAAATAGATGTCTCCAATTAACCCTGCTTGCATACTGAGGTTAAACAGTCAAAACTGTTAGTTTATAAATGATATCAAAAAGGGGGACATGTCCTAGGTTATTTGCTTAAAAACAGTGTCTAGACTATTTGCTAGGTTTCTGGTAAGGTGTTAGGTATGATGCTTTTGAAGGATATATGAAGGTACTGGATTTTGAGTTTTTGATTAGTATGCTCGCTAAGATTTTGCAATCTTATGCCTACGTATTCCCGTTTAACGAAACAGGGAAATTAGAGCGGTCGTAGTTCCTCCTATTCTATGGGAGGAAAGAGATTGTTTTGGTGTCTTGTTCAAAGCCTAAGACATGAAGCTAAAGGTGATTTGTATCTTGTTCAAAGCTCAAGATGTGAAGCTAGAGGTTTGACTGAGAGAGAACTTGTCATCCCTAAAGATGAATTGTTGATGTTTGTATGCTGTGAGCAAAGCACAAATTTGATGCTAAACGGGTTGGTTGACTTAACCGGGGTTTCCGTTATTCAAAGCCTAAGAGGAGGCTAAAAGTTTGACTTTTCTGGGGAAAATGTTCTTTCTGTCTTGTACAAAGCCCAAGATTGAGGCTAAAAGGAATTTTGACTCCGTTGGGGAGAATGTATCTTGTATAAAGCCCAAGATGGAGGCTGAAGTGGTTTGACTCAACAAGAGAGTACTTTTATCTGTCATGTATAAAGCCCAAGACAGAGGCTAAAAAGGTTGACTCAACAAGAGAGTCTTGAGCAGGTGATTGACTCAACAAGAGAGTCTGAAGATTGATTTGACTTAACAAGTGAGTCTTTTATACTCAATAAGAGAGTGATTTGCTGTCTCGTACGAAGCCCGAGATTGAGGCTAAAAGGAGATTGACTCAATAAGAGAGTGTTTTATATGTCTCGTACGAAGCCTGAGATTGAGGCTAAAAGGAGATTGACTCAACAAGAGAGTCTTTTATACTCAACAAGAGAGTGTTTTTTCTATCTCGTACAAAGCCCGGGATTGAGACTAAAAAGAGATTGACTCAACAAGAGAGTCTTTTATACTCAACAAGAGAGTGTTTTTTTATCTCGTACAAAGCCCGAGATTGAGGCTAAAAAGAGATTGACTCAACAAGAGAGTGTTTTTTATATGTCTTGTACAAAGCCCAAGACGGAGGCTACAAGGGGTTAACTCAACAAGAGGGTCTGAAAAGGTTAGCTCTGCTAGGGAGAATCATTGTACAAAGCCCAAGAGGAGGTTATCTTACTGTTAAGGATTATTGAGATCCTGAAGCAGGTCCAAGTATGGGGAACTCTCATGAGAGAGACCGGGTTTCTGCAGGAGATTGATCTAGAGTGATCGGTGTTATTCTATGTTTGAATGGAACTTGAGAATGTCTTTGAAACTCAAGAGGTTTAGACTGTCCAAGTCTAGAGTTTTATCTTTTGTACAATGCCCAAGAGGAGGCGCGGGCATTAAGGGATGAGTATCAACCCTAAAACGGCCGGAGTTTTTGACGCGGGAAAGACTGCTCTAGCAAAGGATGACTAAGTTATGTCTTATACCTTTATGAGGTCGTCAGGATCCTTGTATTAAGCCCAAGAGAAGGCATGATAACTTCTAAGAAGCCGAAGGGTGCTTGTACAACGCCCAAGAGGGCTTTACCTAGTGTTAGACGTAGTTGCCTGGGAAAACTCTAAATAACTATACTAGTATTACACAGTGGATATGTGATAAATATATAAAAGGATGTGAAAGAAGACTTACAGTGAAGCAGCCCCACAATACAGTTATATACATATGAAAGCGGTAAACAAAAGCGGATAAACACTTACCCGTTGTAGAGCTTCCATGCTGTTTTGTTAGTTGTTCAACAAAGAAATTAAAGAAAGTTTTGATAACAACATATATTTGAATTCAAAATCAAAGGAGAAAGTGCTTTGAAACGATTGTTGGGGCTTACAGCTCAAGGAGAGGCCCAAGCTTTGACGATGATCGCACCGTTGTTCTAAAAACTGTGCAGAGGAACTTATATAATATGTGAGGCCCAAAAATTTTTTAAGTACAAGGGGATGGGTCTTACACTCTATTAGAGGCCCAAAGAGTTTGAAAATAAAATAAATGGGGCTTATAACACGAGGGTAGGCCCAGATGATTTGATTTTTGAACTAGCGATTGCGCCGAGATTTTTCTTTTAACCCAGATGGACTTATACAATATCTGAGGCCCAAAATGGTTTTGGTTAAAAGGGGATTGGGTCTTAAACTCTATTAGAGGCCCAATGAATAAAAATGGGTCTTATAGCTCAAGTAGAAGCCCAAATATTTTTGTTAAAAAGGCGACAATCGTGCCGAACTTTTTGACGGTATCGGGACTTATACAATACACTGAGGCCCAAAATATTTTGGTTTTCAAGAGGGGTTGGGTCTTACACTCTATTAGAGGCCCAAATTTATTTTTTTTTGAAAAGGAAGGGGACTTATAGCTCGAGGAGAGGCCCAATTGGTTTTGTTAAAAAGGCGACGATCGCGTCGTTGTTTTTGACAATATAGTGGGACTTATACAATGACTGAGGCCCAAAAAGTGGTGTTTTTACAAAGGGGATGGGTCTTACACTCTAATTGAGGCCCATGAGTGTTTGAAAATGATTGATGAGGGTGGAATCGATCAAAACCCTAATTTCATCATTTTTTAAAAGTGAATTCTTAAAGAAAATCAATAAAAAAAGATAAAACACCAAATAAGCTTGAATAAATAACTTGTGATTTTTGGTTAAGGTTTGAAAAATGAGGTTTTAATCATAATATGAATTAAAACTCATTTGGTTTTGATTTTTCAAGATGAATATTCACTTTTAAAATGTTTAAAAATGAATTTATTCATAAAAATGCCAACTATATTAAATAAATAATATAAATTTGATTTCTTCATGGAATAAAATATTTCAACATTTTTGTGATTTTTTGCAAAAAGAACCAATCAAAAATAATTAAAATTGAGGGAGTTATTAATTTTTCAAATCATTAATAATAATAAGAAAAATAATAGAAAAATGGAAAAAACATTAAAAATGTGTCTGGGGCGAGGGGGATTCTAACCCCAGACCTCTTGTGTGCAGTGCACGCCTCCTACCACTGAGGTGGTGATACATCCGTGTATTAAAGCCCACCCACAAATATACAAGGCTTGCCTTGTTTTTGGCCTGGCCAAGGCAAGGCAAGGCAAGGTTTTGGCCAAAAACGTGAAGCTTGTAACTTTCTCATTTCTCCATGGATTGGGACAAAATTTAGGTCTATCCTGCCTAGAATTTCACAAGGAATCCAATGGTAGTGGTGGTTTTTCAGATGAGGTCCCCATTTTAAAACCCGATAGTGGTTTTGAAATAGGCCTCCATTTGCATTTTGTGTGCTACCTCATGGTACATGCATGAATCACATGATGAATTGGTCCAAACACAACATATATAACATGTATGGGATGTGTAGGATCAGTGGACTTCAAAGCAATGCATATTTCAAAGAGTTCAAGTTGTGATGCTTACCTCTTTAGGAGCTTTTTGGGCAATCTGTCTAGTGCTTTGTTCCAAAAACAATTTGATGCTTTAGACACCCTCAAATGATCTCTTGGAAGCTTTTAGGATGATTGGAAACAGCTGGAAACCTCAGGAATGGAAACTGGCCCTTTCTTGCAAAAGGGGCAAAAGTGGCCAAAGTAGCAACTCTCTCAAATGGTGTTCCAGATGTGGGGAACCATTTGGGACATTTCAAGGATGATATTTAGAGTGTGTTTGAGGCTTTATCTAGTTTTTAAAGTGACTGAATCAAGACATGGCTTGAAAAGTGCAAAAAAGTCATATTTTGAGGTTTTGAGAAGGGACTTTGAGGTTTTGGTGTTACAGGTCACTTGTGAGAGTTTGGACAGCTTAGATATGACATATTGGATGTGTTTGGATCATGAGCTGTGATGGAATTGGTCTCTAACTCAAAAAATCAGAGTTACCTTGCTAAAGAAGGCATTTTTGCCTAGAGAAAGAGATTTTGAGGAAAGCGGGTGTTGTAGTGCTTTGGTGTACTTAAACTGAGCACAAATGAGCTCTATTTACAGTAGAGCAAGTTTGTTTTGCAAGCAATCGTGAATGGAGGCTGCTGCAGACCTTTGGCCAATTGGAGCATTTTGGAATCTCAAGTCTCCTCTAGCAATTAACTAGAGGTTAGAGCACAGGCCTTTGGTTCCCTAGTTCAGAGATCATCATTGACTCATTCAGTTGGAAATGGCTCATTTCATGTCACCTTGGTGTATCCATTGCATGCTCCAAAACAAAATTCGAGTCTTGTCCCTTCTTTAGGGTTTTTTAGGTTTTGCATGCTATTTTTAGTTCCAAATACTTGGATCAGTGTTTGTCCCTCCTTGGTCTCTCCCTGAGGTGCTCAGATAGATAAACTTGTTTGTCATTTGCACAAATTGCTCAAATCGAGAAAAATGCACAAATATGCCTTGTTATGACAGTTGCAGCAAGGCAGATTGCCACTGTCATAACTCTTAGCTCATACGGGATTTGATGGGGTTCTTGGACATTTTGGAAAGCCATTATATGATACAACACATGTGTGATCATAGTTTGTTTTGAAATTTTTTGGATCCCAGTGAAAAATGCTCCTACATTTTGAAAAAAGTGAAACAGATTCTGACTTGTGAAAATTTCACTAAGTGTTGAAAAAAGTGACATTTCATGTTTTCAGCCATTTTGATCCAACCATAACTCAAAATCCATGATGAATTGGAATGAGGTGTAGTTGACACTTTTAAAGTATGCCATGAGAGCTACAAATCCATCTTTGGATTAGCCCAAATGGTTACTTGGATCTCAAGTTATGATCCTTGGAAGTTGGTACCCTAGCCACTTTGTTCCATAACTTAGAAAATTTCTAAGTTTTTTATGGTTACCCCTTTTACAACTTATCCCAATTTTCTTGATTTTTCTTGATGAATGATGATTCCAATCACACATTAACATCATCTTAGAGTTAGGGAACCATAATTGATTAAAAAATCAAAAAGTCAAACTTTGACTTTTGTGCATAATTGACTTTTTATCAGATGAATTCTAAACTGTGCGATCCTCTATGAAATCAAGTCCTTGACCTAAATAAAACTTGATGTATTGATTTCATAGGTGTTATAGGGTGTATTTAATCATGTCCCAAGGCTTGGGAGTATGTCCTGGTCAAAAGTCAAAGGCACAGTTGATTTTTTCTGCGTAACCCTAATTGTGGTTCTGATGAACATGAAACTTGTGAATCAAGCTTCTTGGATCAATCCATTGTTCCAAATGGATCAATTTAGTGTATTAGGGACCCTCAAATCATGTATTAAGGTCTTGGCTCATATTTTGTCCCAAAAGTCAACTTAAGGGTGAATTAGGTCAAGAAACCCTAATTCCTGATTTTTTATGAATGCATCCCCTGAGGCCAAATTGACTTGATGATTGGGTTTATGAGGTCCCTTAGAGTATTTTGGGTTATGAGTTTAAGCATTGGCTCATGCCCAGAGGAAAATTTCCATCTGGAGGCCCCGGTCGACCAAAACCCTAATTTGGTGATACTGGCGATCTTGAGGCTTAATCCACTTGGAATGTTGAAGCCTTGTGCTTAATCCTTGATGTGGGAGTCCTCTTGATCCATTGTGGATGTTTGAGAGGTTTAGACAAGTTGAAGATCATATCATTCCTTGATTGATCCTTTGTCTAAGAGCTCTGAGAGGGCTTGAAACCCTACGTTTGATTGGAGTGGATGCTCACCTATCTTTGGGGACACTAATGAGGTATGATGGTTCATCCATATTGTGATGATGATGTGCACAATGATGGGAAATCTTAGTGGTCAAAATTTAGGGTATGACAAGTCTTACTTTCTCTCTTCGGTTAACCACTGCCAGTCAGTTAACATACTGAACCCTTTTCCTCTTGGTTTCACTACTATTCCTTTGTTTTTTTCCCCAGTAGGGTCGTTAACCCTCTGATCCCCAGTATAATTTTGTGTTCTCTTACCTTCCTAGTTGAGTCTCTTTTATTCCCGTTTGCTCTTTTATCTTCTTGGTTTCTACACCACTCTTGCATGTTATCCTCAGCACAGTTACTATCTTTCCCTTTGCACTTCTTTCTTGGTTTTGACACTAATTCTCTTGAATCCCCAGTGGATCTTTGTCCTTTTCCTTTCTTGGTTTCAACACTAATTATTTTTGCATCCCCAACAGATCTGCCCTTTACCTTCTTTCGCTCTTGGTTTTGACACCACTTTCCTTTTCCTTTTCCGTCTTGGTTCCCCGAACTATGGAAGCTCTGATTCTGCATTCATTCGAATGTAAGATATGTAGGCACGAGATCACGATGATCTTGGCGAGCACCCTTCCACCTTCTTCTATTCCCCCTTCTTTTCCCTGGTTCCTTTGAACTACGGCGCTCTGATTTCCTCATTGCACTATGAGGGTACGTAGGCATGAGAACCCTAATCCTCCGCGAGCATTTTATTTCTTTTCTCTTACTCTCTCCTTTTAGCTAGAAACCTTTACATAGATAATCCATCCAAGCCTAGAAGCAAGCGAAATGGTTCCCGTCGAGTACGGCGGATGCGTTAGGTGCTAATACCTTTCTTTCGCATAACCGACCCCGTTCCCGTTTCTCTTCCCCTTGGGTTTTATCGATATTTTCCCTGTCCTTTGGGACTAAATAAAGTTCGGTGGCGACTCTGTTTTATCTTTGAGTGTGCGATTCACTCAGGTATAAGCCAGCCATCTTTAGCTGGCGACACTGCTAGGGACTCCTTGCTCCTGCAGGTTGGGGTCTCGCCTAGTTTTATTTTCTTTTCTTGCTTGTTTAGGTGTTTATCTTTTGCGCTTTACTCTCTTTATTTTCGCTTTACTTGCTTTATGTTTATTTACTGCTTTGAATATTCATATGCTGTACATTCTGGATATCTACTATATTTTCTTCTGTTGTTGGGATGGGTAGATATTATTGGAGAGAAAAGTCCTAACACCGGGCTTAGCATACACATAGGCTAGAACGTGGATAGTCGTGAGGCCTGTGTTTTGCGCATTGGGTTACCACGAGAGCCGCATCCCAGATCATGATTCGTTTGAGAATACTTCTGTCCGGCAAGAATTCGCTATGGCGGGGGGTTTTCATTCTGAGTCATATGGTTTGGGAGACCTTTCTAGGGACCACCTTGTTGTGTCTAGAACACACCTGTGAGGGGATATGGGTTTTTGCAGGAAACCATGCCACTTCATACCTTTGTTCTCTCACACACATCAGATGTTGCACCGACACAGAATAATACGCAGATATCCAGATTGTTCAGATTTGATTGTTCAGACAGTGCTGGCTTTTTGTTCTTGTGTTGCATATCATTTCATCATGTAAATTAATTTTTGCATGTGCATTTCCAGGTTATTCTAAGGCTTATTCTTTGTTGACATTATCATAGAGATGAGTACTGGTTGCCAAGGTATTTTTAGCTACAAGTTTGTAAGCAGAATGCTTTGAGAGGTTTAGCATCCCGTGTGGTTGAAGATAACAGAGGGGTTTTCAAAGACAGTTATGGTAATCTGCTGGCCATCCTCAACACTAAATTCAACATCACTGCCATTCATACACTGGTTCAGTTTTATGATCCGCCACTTAGGTGCTTCACATTTCAGGATTATCAGTTAGCACCCACACTTGAGTATATTCTAGGGGTTGAGATCAAGAGGAAGGTTCCTTTTGTCTACACCAGCGGTTGTCCGAAGTTTCCCCTTATTGGTGATGCCCTTTGCATTAGTAAGAAGGATGTGGAAGCTAATCTCAAGACCAAAGGGAAGGGTATTCGAGGGTTTGCTTCAAAGTTTCTGGTTGACAAAGCCACTTCCTTTGCTGCAGATGGAAACTGGAAGGTTTTCAACTCTGTTCTTGCTTTGCTGATATATGGGATTGTCTTGTTTCCGAACATGGAGGATTTCATAGATTAGGCTGCCATCAGTATCTTCTTGTCCAAGAACCTTGTTACAACACTTCTTGCTGATACCTAGCATTATATTCATTCGAGTAATGAAAAGAAGAAGGGAACCATTATCTGTTGTGCTCCTCTGTTGTACCGATGATTCATGTCTCACCTTCCACATAAGGGTCCCTTTGTTGAGAATAAGGGTAATCTCAAGTGGTCTCAATGGATCATGTCTCTTACTGCTGATGACATCTCTTGATATTCTCGAGTCTTCGACGATACTAAGATCATTCTTCATTGTGGGAAATTCTCTAATGTTCCTCTCCTGGGTACAAAGGGGGGAATTAACTACAACCCGAGACTTGCCTTCCGTCAGTTGGGATATCCTATTGTTGACAAGCCAGATCCTGAGGTAGTGGAAGAGTTCATCTTTCATGAAGGGGTTGATGACATGGGATTACTGAAGAGGTTTAGTGCCGCTTGGACTCATATTCACTTTGAAGGGAGACCGGTTTGGGTAAGAAGAATTGCATAGCCAAAGAAGCTTACACACTTTGGGTCAAATAGCGCGTCAAGGAGATCTCGTTGCCATTTTCTCCTGAGCCTTCCATGAATGCTAAGCTTCCTAAACTTGCCATTGTTCCTCCATCTGAAGTCGACCAACTCAAGCTAACTATTGAGATGTTGAAGAAGGAGAATGTTGGTCTTCGTCTCAACCTTGATAGAGTCATATCCGAGAAGGAAAGCCTACAGATTAAGCTCCACCAGAAGCGCGAGCGCATGCTCAAAGAGGTGGAGGTTGAACAAAATAAGCGAAGGAAAGTGGGTGATGCTTTGAAGAGTACCTATGAGGGACTTACTTTAAAGAAGAGACAACTCGTCGACACTCAGTATCAAGCCTACAAGGATGAGTTGAGCTACAAGAAGCAACTTGAAGAGCTTCGAGGGAAGTTATCCGAGTACAAGACAAAGCAGCAAAGTGAGCAAGACCGTGCTAATCAGATGGCAAAGGACTTTTCTTAGTGTCAAGATAAGCTCGAGAAAGCCTTCGGTGAGATTTAGAAGCTGCAAGATCAAGCACATCAGAGCCGAGAACAGATCAGTCAGCTCAACACGAAGAGTACTCATTAGGAGCAACAAAGTCGTCATCTGCAAAACCTTTTGGATCAGAAAGATGCCTTTCTTTAGGATATGGTTCAGGGACCTAATCATTCTTTACTGCGAAACCTCATGAAGGATGTAAAGTATTGGAGTGAGAGGCACGACTTTCTAGCCAGATTTGCTGAGCACGCACTTGAGGACTTACCTGGGTTATTGAGGGATGCAATGCTGATGTATTGCCGCACCAGACTCCTTGGATTGTTTTCCACTTCTTGTCTGTTTGTAGGGTGGTCTTTGATAGGATCCATGCTGATCTTGTTGTAGCCCAAAAGGCAGATATTTGATTTGTTCTTGACTTGTGCTTCTTTCCTTTATGGTTGAATGAATGAATGAATTTTCTTGCCAACTTTATCTTTGAACCTTTACTTATATGCTTTATGATTAATGTTAACAAAGATAAGTTTATGAATTCCAGGAATTTAAAAACCTTATTTTTGCATGCATCGCATACATTCATGCACAGATATGCATGTCCCTTCATCCGGAAAACCGTTGCTTACCGTGTCCGTTTCCGCTTGTAGCAAGACGACGACTCGACATCGGTATTTCACTCGCTCAAGGAAATCCAGAATCATGGATGACTTCGAAGCTGAGAACGCTGCTTATAAGGAAACTCTGGCTCAATTTCAAGGTCGGATGGATCAGTTTCAGACCAATATGGATGTTATTATGGAACTCCTTCACGCTCAAAGGAATGCCTCTGCTCCTGCTACTACTGTTGTTGCAACTGTTGCTGATGCAACTGTTGTCACTCCTGTTGTGACTATGTCTCCTGTTATTACAGTTACTCCTGTTGTTGTTCCTTCTCCTACTATTGTTGAAGTGCCAGTTGAGCCTGAGATTCAGCCTGCTGTTCATCTGTCAAATTCTCAATCTGGTTTGAACAAGATGCCTGCTGCTTTTCCTTGGGTTATGCCTACAAATTTCACCCCTCAGATTGCAAATAATGGTGCCTTCGTACCATATCAGCCTTTTGTTGTGCCCAGGCCTGATGGAAATGCTGCTGCATATCTGTCATACCACAAATTTTGACCACTAAGATTTCCCATCATTGGGAAAATCCTCATCACAATATGGATGAACCATTATACCTCATCAGTCTCCCCAAAGATGGGTGAGCATTCACTACTATCAAAAAAATAGGGTTTCAAGCCCTCTCTGAGCCTTAGACAAAGGATCAATCAAGAATTGACATGATCTTCAACTTGTCTAACCTCTCAAACATCCACAATGGATCAAGAGGACTCCCACAACAAGAATCAAGCACAATGTTGCAGCATTCCAGGTGGATTAAGCCTTAAGATCGCCAGTGTCACCAAATTAGGGTTTGGTCAACCAGGGCCTCCAGATGGAAATTTTCCTCTGGGCATGAGCCAATGCTTCAAAGCATAACCTAATATGCTCCATGGGACATCATGGACCCAATCATCAAGTCAATTTGGCCTCAGGGGATGCATTCATCAAAAATTAGGGATTTGGGTTTCTTAAGCTAATTCACCACTAAGTTGACTTTTGGGACAAATCATGAGCCAAGACCTCAAGAGAGAATTTGAGGGTCTCTAATAAACCACATTGATCCATTTGCAACAATGGATTGATCCAAGAAGCTTGATCACCAAGTTTCAGTTTCATCTGAACCACAATTAGGGTTTTGATGAAAAAGTCAATTGTAGCTTTAACTTTTGACCAGGACATGCTCCCAGACCTTAGGACATGATTCAATACACCCTATGACACCTATGAAATCAATCCATCAAGTTTGATTTAGGTCAAGGACTTGATTTCATAGAGGATCGCACAGTTTGGAATTCATCTGACAAAAAGTCAACTGTGCACAAAAGTCAACTTTGACTTTTTGAGATTTTTTCACAATTATGGTTCTTTGGCCCTAAAAGGATGTTAATGTGTGATCGGAATCATCATTCATCAAGAAAAATCAAGAAAAGTGGGATAACTTGTAAAAGGGGTAACCATAAAAACTTAGAAATTTTTCTAAGTTATGGAACAAAGTGGCAAGGGTACCAACTTTGGAGGATCATAACTCCTAAACCACAAGGTCATTTTTCCCCATTCAAAGATAGATTTGTAGCTCTCATGGCCCTCTACAAAAGCTTCAACTACAACTCATTCTAATTCCTCATGGATTTTAAGTTATGGAATGATCAAAATCACAAAACGTGAAAATGTCACTTTTTTCCAACACTTAGTGAAATTTTCACTAAGTCAGAATCTGTCTTACTTTTTTCAAAATGTAGGCGCATTTTTCACTTGGATCCAAAATGTATCAAAACCAATTATGATCAAACAGTTATTGTATCATATGAGGGATTTCCAAAATGGCCAAGAACTCCATCAAAGTCTACTTAAGCCATGAGATATGACAATGGCAACATGCCTTGCTGGAAACTGTCAAAGCAAGGCAGATTTGTACATTTTTCTCGATTTTCCAAATTTGTGCAAATGACAAACACACTTATCCATCTGAACACCTCAGGGGGAGACCAAGGAGGGACAAACACTGATCCATAAGCCTCCAATTTTGTTTTGGAGCATTCAATGGATGCACCAAGGTGGCATGGACTGAGCCATTTCCAACTGAATTCAGTCAAGACTTATCCAAGACCAAGGGAACCAGCAGCCTGTGCCTTAACCTCTAGTCAATGGCTAGAGGAGACTTGGATTCTCATTAATCAACATTGGCCAAACCTCTGCAGCAGTTGCCATTCACTATTGCTTGCAAAACAAACTTATTGCACTATAAATAGACATCATTTATGATCAGTTTGAGTACACCAAAGCCATCAAATAGATGCTTTCCTCAAAATCTCTTCCTTCACTCCAAAATTGCATTCAAAAGCAAGTCACTATCGGGTTTTGAGTTTGAGAGCTATTCCAACCAAATCAATCACACACACACACACACCTCATAAACATCATATAGAAGTGATCCAAACACTCACATAACATCTGGAACACCAGATTCTCAAAATCACCAGCCATCTGCACAAGCCTTTGACAGATTTGCAGTTGAGGTGCCAAATCAAGTTCCAGCTCATTTAATCCATTCCAAGCATCCAGACACACTCCATAGCACCTAGGGAAGCTGTCCATATCCTTGGAACCAAGCTGTAACACCTCTAACACAAAACACGATCACCAGCTGCAAGAGGTAAGCATGAGCTCTTCTAACTCTATGATCCATGCATTTTTTGCTGCACAATAATTTGGTCATATGTTCATAATCATGCATAGAGTGTTTACCCTCAATCATTTGCTTTGTTTGAATCGTGTATGGAATTTCTAAGCCTTCATGCAAGTTTTAGGGTTCTTGAGGTTTCTCTTTGATTTCTTATTCCATGCTTAAAATAAATGAAATTAAAGGCCATAGACATGATCGTGAGGTGAAAACGAGTAGATTGATATGTAGATTGCATGTTATCATCAAGTATTCAGTGAGATTGGATAGAAAACGCAAATCTGCAGAAATAGAGGGTGGCGCGTGTTCTTGCCATGTTCTTGGCGCCCTTTTTGAAAATTCAAATATTTGAATTTTGTGATTTTATTTAATTGATTCAAAAATTAATTTATCTCTGAATTTTAATGATTTTGAGTTGATTCTTTTTTAACAATTCACAAAAATGTTAAAATATTTTATTTTACCAAAAAAGCCCAAAAATATTATTTATTTCATATACTTGATATTTTTGTAAAGAATTAATATTTTAATGGTTTTTGACATTTTAAATATTTTCTCCCTCTTGATTTTTCAAATTTTAGTGATTTCCAATCATTTTTTGGATAGAAACATGATTTTTGAAACATTAATCCAAGATCACAATTTGTTTCCACACATGTTTAACAATTTTGAACATTTTAATTGAATTTTTATTCAATTAAAATACATTTTGAAAACAAATTAGGGTTTTTTTATTAATTCAACCCTCATCAAACTTTTTCAAACACTTTGGGCCTCTATTAGAGTGTAAGACCCATCCCCATTGTAAATACACCACTTTTTGGGCCTCAGTCATTGTATAAGTCCCACTGTATTTTCAAAAACAACAGCGCAATCGTCGCCGTTTTTAGCAAAATCATATGGGCCTCTTCTTGAGCTGTAAGCCCCACCACTTGTACAAAAATAAATCATTGGGCCTCTAATAGAGTGTAAGACCCAACCCCTTTATTTAACCAAAACTTTTTGGGCCTCAATGCATTGTATAAGACCCAGTATGTTAAAGAAATTTCGGCACAATCGCCAATTCAAAAAAACAAATCATCTGGGCCTACCCTCGAGTTATAAGCCCCATTCTCTTTCTTTAAACGCCTTTGGGCCTCTTGAGAGAGTGTAAGACCCATCCCTTTGTACAGAAAACCTTTTTGGGCCCCAGTCACTTGTATAAGTCCCTATACAAAACAAAAGTGCAATCACTGATAAAACCTTGGGCCTCTCCTTGAGCTGTAAGCCCCAACAATCTTTTCAAAGCACTTTCTCCTTTAATTTTGAATATAATATTGTTATCAAAGTTTTCTTTGTTGAACAAACTAACAAAACAGCATGGAAGCTCTACAACCGAGTAAGTGTTTACCCGCTTTCTTTATCCGCTTTCATATATATATATAACTGTATTGTGGGGCTGCTCACTGTAAGTCTTCTTTCACAAACTTTTATATATTTGCTATATATTCACTATGTAATACTAGAATAGTTATTTAGAGTTTTCCCCGGCAACTACGTCTAGCACTAGGTAAATCCCTGTTGGTCACTCTTAAATACAAACAAAACTAGATCCCCATAGGATTACCAGACACAGTCTTCCCACCTCTTGGGGTTAAACAATATGGAGACGTGAAAGGCAGCATTCTCGGTGAACCCTTTCTCAGACTGTCACCCTTAGACATTGTCAAAGAGACTCTACTTCCCAGGGATGATCTCATCTCCGTGAATGGTATCTCTTGAGTTTCTTCCAAATTCTTGGACTTTCCTGGCTTGATCTATTCTCGGTGAATGGCATGTCTTGAACTTCTCGGGGTTTGGGGACCACAGGCTTCTTAAAAGTATCCCTGCCTCCACTTGGGCATTGTACAAGGACCCTTCGGCTTCTTAAAAGCTCTCATGCCTTCTCTTGGGCTTAGTACAAGGACCCGGAGACCTCTACAGGTATAGGAATAGAACCTAGTCATCAATTTGCTAGAGCTGTCTTTTTGAGTCAAGTGTCAGACCTGTTAATGGGTTGACCTTCATCCCTTAACATACCAGCCTTCTCTTGGGCATCATACAAAGATCATTCACTACCCGAGAATCGATTTCTCAAAACACCAGTAGACTTGGACAATCTCAATACCCTTTGGATTTTCCATTTCCTTAAAGAACAGGAAATAACCCTGATCCTCTGATTAATTCCAAAGCACAACAATACCTTTAATCATTACCTTCATAAGAACTGATTTTCTCTTTTATCCAACATACTGGACCTGTCACTAAACTGAAACAGTCACCAGCACAATAGCCTCCTCTTAGGCTTTGTACAAATGATTCTCCCCAGCGGAGCTAACCTTTTTAGACTCTCTTGTTGAGTCACCCACTTTCAGCCTCCATCTCAGGCTTCGTGCGAGATACCAAATCACTCTCTTATTGAGTACAAAAGACTCTCTTGTTGGGTCAAACCTATTTAGCCTCTATCTCGGGCTTCGTGCGAGATACTAAATCACTCTCTTGTTGAGTACAAAAGACTCTCTTGTTGAGTCAAACCTGTTTAGCCTCCATCTCGGGCTTCGTACGAGATACTAAAACACTCTCTTGTTGAGTATAAAAGACTTTCTTGTTGAGTCCAACCCCTTTTAGCCTCCATCTCGGGCTTCGTACGAGATAAAAATCACTCTCTTTTTTAGTATAAAAGACTCTTTTGTTGAGTCACTTCCCTCTCAGCCTCCATCTCGGGCTTCGTACGAGATACAAAATCATTCTCTTGTTGAGTATAAAAGACCCTCATGTGGAGTTAAAACCTTTTAGCCTCCGTCTTGGGCTTCGTACAAGACACATATAAAAGCACTCTCTTGTTGAGTCAGTCACTTGTAAGCACTCTCTTATTAAGTCAACCATTTTAGCCTCTCTCTCAGGCTTCGTACGAGACACATAAAAACACCCTCTTGTTGGGTCAATAGCCTCCTCTTAGGCTTTGTATAAGAAAACCCCGGTTGATTTAATCAACCTTTTAACATCAAAATCTGTGTCTCGCTCACAGTATACAAACATCAACAACTCCTTCATTTAATTTCTGTAAGTGGCAAGCCTCTGGATTATTTACATCCACACCACTGTCCCTCTTTTAGCATGAGAAATTCCTAAGTAAAGATGGCATTGCTCTAAACTAAGTTAAAGTCTTCTCCTTAAGGTTAAAAATCCCCTATAAAGGAAATTATGGCATTGCTGGATTCACATATCCCAGTTAAAGTAATTCTCCTCTATAATCAGTCACCCCACAGTTGTGACAAATAGACCAAATATCCCCTTTTAGAGATGACAAGTTCTCTCTCATCAATAAACAGTTTAGCTTCACATCTTGGGCTTCAAACAAGATACAAATAGACCCTCCAGCTTCACATCTTGGGCTTTGAACAAGATACAAACCACATTTAGCTTCACGTCTTGGGCTTTGAACAAGACACCGAAACAACCTTTTTTTCCTCCCATAGAATAGGAGGAACTATGATCGCTCTGATTTCCCTATTTCGTCAAACGGGAATACGTAGGCATAAGATTGAAAAAATATTAGCGAGCATACTAATCCAAAACCCAAAACCCCGTATCTCCACCAAATCAACCCAAAAGCATCAAATCAAAACACATTACGAAAAACCTCACAAATAGTCCAAACACTGTGTTCTTACCAAAATAACCTAAGAGAGACCTACAATCTTAATAGCATCTGTAAACCAACAGTCATCTGTTTAAACTCAGTATGCAAGCAGGGTTAATTGGAGACATCTATTTCCCTTCCTTAATCAGCTTAACAGGATAAAAAATGAATCGAATTATAGTACCCCAAAGCGATAGTGCTTTGCAACCACGCAAAAATTCGCGCTACAGAAAAAATGGCGACTTCACTGGGGATTGCGAGATCTTGTTCTCTTCTCATCTCTTAGGTAGAAACCTTAAGAAAATGCCACAGGAAAAAATGTCACCCACCTTGGGGCCCGTCTTCTCTTTCCTACAATCTTCGGTGAAAACCTTGAGTTCTCAAAATGTCACAGAAATGGCGACTCTGCTGGGGAGTCATTGTCTGTATAGGATCATAAGACTAGAGGTCTAGGATGATTAAGACAAATATATATACTGATTTTCCTAATTGATATCTGTGTTTATTTTTCTGCTAATGAGAATGCGTGTGATGCCGCATGTGGAAAGATTGAGTATACACCTAAGATAGGTGATGGCAATGCGGGTAATCTTACTGGGAGTGAATTCCAGTTAAGAGTCCCCGATCGACCATCAAACTCAGTGGAGACTCCCTTTGCAGATACATTGCCTATACGACTTCGGTTGTTGAAAGTAGTGTGGTCGACAGGGTTATCTGAGAAGCTGAGGTTTTTAGTAGACTTAAGCTATTTTGTAGTGCGGAAGCTATCGGAAATAGTTGTCATGCGATACTACCCTCATCTGAGATCGCTCTAGGATACATCAGCTTGCTGGCGATTCGCTTGTTGTTGTTATCCTAAGAGGGGTCAATGATTTTGCGAACAGGTACAAAAAATCACCAGTATAAACCTTTGGGGGGCGGGGGTAGAGCCTTGACTTCATGACACCGACCCTTTGACCCCGTGTTTTTTCTATGTTTTTGTGTGCTGCATTCATACATTCATTTAAAAAACATTAAAACCAAAAAAAGTCTTCTCTTCTAGTCTCTCTTTTTCAAATTAAACTGAGACAATGATGACAAATATCAGAGAAAGGCGATTGCGCTAATGGATTTCGGTAGAAGGAAAACTCATAAGTACACCTTCAAGGTTCCAAAGTTAGAGGATTTAAGAGGTTTGGCGAGAATGATCACCAACCACGAGGCTTTCAGAGCCAAGTATGGAGGACTGCTGTCTCTATTAAGGGTCCACGTAATTGAAGGAATCTTGTCCACACTAATTCAGTTCTATGATCTGGTCTATCACTATTTCACATTCCCGGATTATCAGCTTGCACCAAGGTTGGAGGAGTATTCTCACCTGACTAATTTACATATTACTGATCAAGCTCCCTTTTCTGGACTAGAAGAAATTCCAAAGGATCTGACCATTGCAAGAGCAATTTATTTGGACGAATCAGAAGTCAGGGATCACATGACCACTAAGGGTGGCATCCAGGGTTTGCCAGCCCAATTCTTGATAAAGAAAGCCCTATACTTTGCTAGTATAGGGAACGTGGCCGCTTTCGAGAGCATCTTTGTTTTGCTCACCTACGGGTTATTTTTGTTTCCCAACATCGATAACTTTGTAGATATCAACGCCGTTAAGATTTTTCTGATTGGAAACCTCGTACCGACCTTACTCGCAGATGCGTATCATTCGGTACACTTAAGGAATTTATATAGCGGAGGAATGATCATGTGTTGTGTACCCTTGCTTTATAAATGGTTCACTTCCCATTTGCCCAAGTCTGCTGCATTTTGGGATCAAAAGAATACTTTACGTTGGTCGTAGAGAATCATGTCTCTACCAACTCTGACATCGATTGGTACAATTGAATCTACGACGGGATCAGAATCATTGACCGTTGTGGAAATTTCCCAAATGTACCCCTTATATGAACTAATGGGGGAATCAACTATCATCCAGTGCTAGTTCGTCGTCAATTTGGATACCCAATGAGGCATATCCCGCGTAATGCTCCTCTGGAAGGTATTTTCTTCAAGGAAGGAGAAAATGACAGGGCACTAAAGACGGAAATAGTGCACGCTTGGAAACACGTTCATAGGAAAGGACAAGAGTCTCTAGGAAAACCAGACTGTGTCTCGGTGGAGCCTTATCTCCACTGGGTACAAACTAGGGCTCTCAAGCTGAGGATGCCTTACCCTCGTCAGGAAGTTCTTCCATTAAGGGACTCTACCCTTTATTTCATGTCTGAGACGGAAAAACTTAAGGTTACTCTTAGCAAAGTTTAGCAGGAGAAGAGGTCTTGGAGGAACAAGTACTGTATTCTCAATGTAGAATGTAAGAAAATACAGCAGCTATTAAGAGAAAAAGATGCTCTGATTGAGATTTTAGAGCAGCATGTTGTAGAAAATCAGGATGACCAAAGGAATTTGCTCACTCCTTTCACTTGGCAAAGGAATGACAACCCGACAACGGCCCAAGAGCCCCGGTCAAAGAAAAGGAAAGCACCTGAACCAGCACCTGGGCTCTCTTCAGAGAGGACTCAGGACCCATTATTTTAGATTTCCTTTCGCAACACTTTGTAATTTACTTTATTTCCATTTCCGCAATCCTTTGAATTCAATAAAATGGGGTTTCCCCACTATTTGATATTTGCAATCCAATTGTCGAAGTTTATTTTGAATAAACAAAAATAATTAATAATCATTGCATTCATCATTCTCATAAACGCATTCTTCTTACCTACGAATCTCACGTTTGCGTCTCGATTCTAGATTCAAACTGTCTCATTCGTACAATACTCGGGCCAATCGTCAAAAAAGATGGATGATCTCGAGGAAGAGAACAGAGAGTTGAGGAAAGAGATCGACACTCTGAAAGAGGATCTGAGAAAGCTTCATAACGACATGCAAGCTCTAGCAGAAGCTCAAATGCAACAACAAAGGACTGTGATCTCGGAGATCACATCTACGCCCATAGTGGAGAAGTATGATCCTAGGTACAAAATGCAGAAAGATCGTCTCTAGACATGCCTATTAACTATATCCCGAAAGGATATGTTCCGCCGATCGCTGAGGATCAGGGAACCGCAGCAGGAACCGCAGGGCCTAAAGGTTACAAACTTCGGGAAAGCGAAGATGCTAGGGGCATGAAAGCAACTCCTGAAGGTTACAAACTTCGGGAGGCACCGAGAGTCTCAGCCATAATTACTATACCACCACCCGTGGTACACACTGTCCCAGAAGTACAGGTTCCACAGATACCTCCTGGCGGATATGACAACATGTTTGACAGAATGAATGAGTTCCAGGAACAATTCTTGGAGATGCAGAAAGAACTGCAGGCCCTTCGTGGTCAGGATCTATTTGGAAAGGACGCCGCGGACCTCTGCTTGGTCCCCAATGTGAAAGTTCTACACAAGTTCCAAGTGCCCGACTTTGAAAAGTACACGGGTAACTCTTGCCCTCAGAGCCATTTGGTGATGTACGCTCAGCGAATGTCAGCTCAGATAAAGAACCAGGAGCTACTGATTCACTACTTTCAGGATAGTTTAACCGGTGCCGCATTAAAATGGTACATGGGTTTAAACCGGGCTACAATCGGCACGTTTAGAGATCTTGGCGCTGCTTTCGTTCAACAATATAAATAAAATTTGGACATGGCACCGGACAGAAGTTAACTCAGATCAATGTCACAAAAGGACAAGGAAACCTTTAAGGAGTACGCTCAGAGATGGCGTGAAATTGCCGCCCAGATTTGTCCACCTCTTGAGGAAAAAGAAATGACAAAGATCTTCTTAAAGACCTTGAGCTCATTTTACTACGGCAGAATGGTTGCCAGTGTGCCCAGTGACTTCACCGAGATGGTGGGCGTGGGGGTTCGTCTTGAGGAAGCGGTCTGAGAAGGACATTTGGTTAAAGATGTTGGATCATCAAGTAGTACGAAATGATATGGTAGTCCTCTCCCTAAGAAAAAAAAGCAAGATATCGGGAATATCTCTCTCGGAAAGAAAAGGCGGCGATATTAACCAATAGCAGCTGTAACTCCTGTTATCAACCCTGCGCCTGTTCCTACGTATCAATCTCAGGTTGCGCAGAGCCAACCAATTCAACAGCAATATCAGCAAAGAACACAGCAGCCTCTTCAGCAGGCTTGTCCTCCGTACAACAACAACCGTATAACGTGACAACCAGGGTTTGACCCTATACCCATGTTGTACGCGGAGCTGCTTCCGTTACTACTGGTCAAGGGGCACGTCCAAACTAAGTCTCCTCTTACAGTACCAGAAAATCCATCTTTTTGGTTCAAAACGGATCAAACTTGCCCTTACCATCAAGGAGGACCGGGGCATAACATAGAAAACTATCTCAGTTTCAAGTCTGACGTGCAAAAGCTTGTTAGAAGCGGGGTCTTATCTTTCAAGGATACGAATCCTAATGTTCTCACAAACCCGCTGCCTCAACACGAGAAAGCTGCGGTAAATTTGATAGAGGGAGAGTCTAACAACATCTATCAAATTCATGATGTACTCTTATTAAGGGCCAACTTGGTCAAGATGCATTGTAGACAGAGTGGAAATGGTCATGTGCCACCTCATAATTATCACCAGTGTGATATCTGCTCTAAAAATAATCAAGGATGTTTTGTGGTGCAAGCAGCTCTATAGGAACAATTGGATCTCGGATGGATCCAAGAGCATCGAGTTCATGGAGTCAACATTACCTATACAAATTCCAATATCATTCAGAACCACGACATCCGTACAATGAATGTCAACTTGGTGACAATGCACTCAAGGCAAAGCCAGTATCATAATCTGCCACGACACGATTATAATTCCAGTCTGACTTGCTCGGTAAACAAACAGGGATGCTCTTTTGTACAAGAGGCCCTCCAGTGTCAGATGGATCTAGGATGGATCCAGGACTACCATGATAGAAATCCTTATTAGATCAACATGATTCAAATCTTTGATATTCGTCTGATGAATGCCAGCTTGGTGGAGTTACATGCCAGGCAGGTTTAACTCGGTTTTCTCACTTCACATGATTATCTAAGCTGTAAAGGATGTTGTGAGAGTAACCAAGGGTACGCTCTCGTTCAGAGAACTTTACAACACTTGTTAAACCACTGGTGGCTTCCAATCTATCTGGATGAAGACACGCAACAAATCAGTGTGCTTAATGGAAACCCTACTTGGCGTCAAAGTCAGGATGTCTGATCTATGGAAACAAACCTGGTAAGGTTGCACTGCATTCAAAGCGTGCATGGCCAGGTGCCACCACACAACTATGAATGTTGTAGAGTCTACTCGGAGAATAACCAAGGATGCTACCTTGGGTGGGAAGCCCTTCAAGGTCAGTTGGATCATAAAGAGATTCACCCGTGTCCGAGTTCCGAGCCAATCAACTGGACGCCAGACTACTTCGCTGATCAAATCAAAGATGTGGTTGTAATCTTTGATCCTGAGATGGCCAAGGATGTTTGTACCATCATCCCTCTACTGGACGAATCAAAGGTTCTTAGCCAAGAACTAATTGAAGTTACTTACGACAGTCAGAAAAATCAGAAGGCTCATGTAGTTATCTATCTACCGGGACCGTTACCGTATGAATTAGCTAAGGCTATCCCTTACAAATACGGTGCAATAATAATTGAGAATGGAAAGGAAATTCCATTACCCTCCATCGTGAATATTGCAGACATCAGTCGAGTAACACGGAGCGGTCGAATCTTCAACCGAGGAGTTTAAGAACCTAACAAAGAAAAGGAACTTCAGACAGAAGCTCCCAATCCACCAGTCGGTCAATCCAGTGTTTCCGACCTTTCGAAAAACAATGATGAGATACTGAAACTCATCCAAAGGAGTGAATATAACATTGTTGATCAACTGTTACAAACTCCTTCAAAGATCTCAGTGATATCAGTTTTACTTAGTTCCAAAGCCCACAGAGAGGCTCTACAGAAAGTCTTAGAGCAGGCCTTTCTGGAACAGGATGTGTCAATATGACAGTTCGATAGCATCATCTCTAACATCACTTCCTGCAACAACTTAGGGTTCAGTGATGAGGATTTGCCAGAGGGGGGAAAAATTCACAACATGGCGCTCAATATCACAGTTTACTGCCAAGACGATGCTTTAGCCAGCATACTAGTAGACACAGGATCGACCATCAAAGTTATGCCAAAGTCCACTTTAATGCGACTATCATTCAAAGGGTCCCCGATGAGGGGCAGTGAGGTTATCGTCAAAGCCTTTGACGGATCTCAGAAAGCAGTTATCGGCGAAGTTGACCTTCCCATAACTATCGGTCCTCACACTTTCCTAATCACTTTCCAGGTCATGGACATCCGGGCAACATACAGTTGCTTATTAGGAAGACCTTGGATACACCAGGCTGGGGCAGTAACTTCGACACTGCACCAAAAACTAAAGTTCGTCAAGAACGATTAACTCGTCACGGTTTGTGGAGAACAAGCCTTGATCGTGAGTAACCTGTCATTATCTACTTGTGTAGAACTCGAGGAGGTTGTTGGGACTCAGTTCCAAGCACTTTCGATGAGCAATGAGAATCCATCAGAGAAAGGAACCTCGATTTCCTCATACAGAGATGCTCTCGAAGTGATCGAGAATAACAATGCAAAAGGATGGGGACAACTTGTCATTCCTACTGATAATAAAACAAAGAAGGGTCTTGGTTTTTCTGCGACCTGCACCCAGACTACTGCTAGCGATAAAAGTCTTCATCCCATTCAGGACTTCTTCCACAGTGAAGGTTTCCTTCACCCAGTGCTTCAAGCAGTCCATACCATCAATGAGGAGGATCCCTCCGATACAGATGAGGAATGGAAGTCCTATCTCAACGAGGACGGTTATATGTCTCAGGAAGAGGTGCCTACGCCATTTTGCTATCCCGCACAGAGTCCGAGATTTATACCCAGGTCAGACGTCAAAATGATATATGGAGATTGTGATCCGGAAGGATGCCGGGCTCCACCAAACTCATTAGAGGAAGCCACTTTGATAAAGGACAACTTTGACCACGACTATTATGGCCCAATGGATGGCCTGCCTATCTGGCAGTCGTACCCAGGAGACTTGGGGCAAGAAAATCAGCCCAACAATGAAAATCAACTGAGAGTCATTGAAAAGAATACATGCGTCCCCACCATGTCATGGGATCAACACTCAGGGTATTCAAAACCTATCTAGTACGACGATGAATTATCAAAGTTCGCCGGACTAGAATTCATCAACTATGCTTTTCCCGAGGTCAACGTCATCGAGAAGGATGACTCCTCCAGTTTTAGAGAAGTGCGGGACACCTTAGGACAACCAAGTGGAAAATTTGACTTCATGGTCAAGTACACCGCTCCCGAAAGCTCTCGTATCAGGCTCGAAGACATCCAACCAACTGGATGGGGAGATTTGCCTAAGAGCACCATTACTCTGCAAAATACAACTGAGGAATCCTCCTACGACAACTCTGCTGGGGAGACAGATTCCAATGATCCTGCTTCACCATAAACCAGCGTTATTTCTAAAGACAAACCAAGGAAGGTACCAGACTTTGTGATTCACTGAGGAGTTCGCCGCCAATGGGTTACAGTCGATGTTCCAAAGATCGTTTTTAAGTCAAAGTAATGGCCATCTTTGTTTTAACCTTTCACCCTACCCAGGTGAAACGGATGTTTTGGTAGGGCTCATTTTCTGTAAATATCCCTCTTCGCTTCGCCCAAAGCGACAAAGTTTTGCTTTATAGGACTGTAGTTTCAAGAATCGACTTGTTCATAAATAAAATAACGTCGTTCTGTGACCTCCGCATTAATTGTTGTTTTCTCTTTTCGCTTTTCTCAGAAAATGGTAATCCTAAAAAATAATTCAAAATAAACAAGCAGTTTTTCAAAAAAATACACTGCACACACTTGCATTTTCTCTATCTCTTCTAAATACAAATCATACCGTCATGCAGATTGCTTGTTTTAAACCCCGTTGAAACATATGATCCAATGCCTTCTCCCAACTTTGAATTCCCGGTATTTGGGGCTGAAGAAGAAGTTGACAACGAAATTCCAGAAGAGATCTCCCGATTACTCTGACAAGAGGAAAGGTCCATTGAACCTCACAAAGAGCTGTTGGAAACGGTTAACTTGGGTTTAGAGGAAGAGAGAAAAGAAGTCAGGATTGGGGCACTACTCAGTTCAACTATCAAAGAAAGTTTGACAAAGCTTCTCAAAGAGTTTCCCGATGTATTCGCTTGGTCCTATCAGGACATGCCAGGGTTGGATACCAGCATCGTGGAACATCATCTACCATTAAGGTTAGAATATCCGCCAGTAAAACAGAGGTTGAGACGGACTCACCCGGACATAGCCGTCAAAATCAAAGAGGAGGTACAAAAACAGATTGACGCGAGTTTCCTCGCCACGTCAGAGTATCCTCAATGGTTAGCCAATATCGTATCCGTTCAAAAAAAGGACAGAAAAGTCAGAATGTGTGTCGATTACAGAGATCTGAACAAGGCTAGTCCAAAGTGTCGCATCTGCGAAAATCAACCGACGGAAAAGAACAGAAGAGTCGCCACCGAATGTTATTTATCCCGACGCAGGGAAAGGAAACGATCGAAGAAAACCTCAATGAAGGGAAAGGGATGGTCCTTGCAACCATAACCTGGGTTTGGGAGTTGGTTACGCGAGAGGAAGGTATTAGCACCCCCTCCCGTCCATCGTACTCGATGGGATCCACGCTTGTTTGTTTTCGATCAACGGGTGTAGGGTATCTGAAACTCAACTGCTAACTGGAAAAGGAAAGAACGGGAAACGGAGAAACGGGGAAAAAAGAGAAAAAAGGCACAAAGGACTCGCAAGGATCGTCGTAATCCTATGCCTACGTATCTAAATTAACCAATGAAGAATCAGAGTCAACGTAGTTCAGACTACGGATTAGGGAAGGGTGAAAGGATTGTGCTCGGAGAGATCTCGCACGATCTCCTGCCTACGTATCTCGCTCGCACGCTAGAATCAGAGCGACGTAGTTCCCCTCACTAGGGATGACTTTGCTTTGTTTGTGTTTTTTTAACGGAAGACGCCAAGGTTCGCGTTCCAGCAGTTAGGTGTCACAGCTCGTTGTATGGAGTCTTAGGCATTTACCTGTTTGCAATAGAACGAAAGTGACGCATCCTTTATAAAGGGAGTGAAGGAGAAGAGAAGGGAATTATTTGTTTTGATTTTTAGAAGAAGTGTTTTGATTTATTGTATTTGTAACTAATATTGCACTAAAGTCTATGACATAGGAACGAATGCGTCGCATGGTCGTCCTAATAGGACGTATGCTAAACACTCTAGAAAGACGAAGGGAAACCCTCCTCCTTTCATTTCCCATGTACTTAAGGCTCATGGCGTACAATACATGTTTTTATTACATGCTTTTGATTTTTGTTTTGAGATGAGAAAGGGAGACTCAAAGGTGTAAGAGAAAACGAAAGTTAGTTGTTAATGTGCTAGGTGGTTTGTCTCAATTGCATGGGTGCGAGAGAAAAGGGAAGTTAGTTGTTAGTGTGCTCGCCGAAATATTGCATCTCGTGCCTACGTATCCGCAATCTGAAAAGAAAGGGGAATCAGAGCATCCGTAGTTCACGCTACTTCGGGTGGACAGGAACGGTCTCGATCGCATGGGCGCGAGAGGAAAGGGTGAGACTTACGAAGGTCTACGGGGAACTCGATCCAACAAATCAACATACAATGATGGTCCTAAGGTCAGGATCAAGAGGGAAGTCTACATAATGTTGTCATGTATGGATTGCTATCCTAATGTCTCTCCTACCTCCGACTTAATCAAAAATTAAGTGGAGCGAGGAATCCTACGGGATCATGTCATCAGACAAGTAAACACAGGATAAATCAATCACCAAATGAACTGAAAGTGAACGAAAGAATAAACAGTGTCAGTCAACAGTAGCGTCACACAATCAAAATAAGGAAAATGGGGAGCTTTAGCTAAGGGGTCATATCAAACGAAGAAAACAAGCTAGCTGTGGGGAAAAAAAGATACTCACCCAATGGTATCGAGAACCATGGAGAGTAGAGTAAGAAGGGGAAGATGTGAATCGGATCACATAAGCATCAACAACGGTCAATGCAAGCTATAGACACGGCGTGGGGTTGGTTGCGAACCCTCCTTCCACTTGACGGACTCGATAACAGGAGCAGGTAATGTTCAAAACTTCAATCATGTAATGAGAGCTAAGAACGACTCGACTAGAATAACGGTGGTCGATTGCGAACCCTAACTTCCGTCAATTGCCTTCTTGGAGGTCTTACAAGGGGATATGGGAATGAGATGCCTCTTTGGAGGTCTTTAGGCATAATATTAAACAAGCACATACAGAGCCTCTGAAGGAGGACTTCCAGAAAAATGCCCGCCAAAAGGAAACGGTCGGGACTCCAGCCTATGTAAGCAGTAAAGTGCTAAATAAGAAAAAGGGATTAGAAAGTGTACCAAACGGATAACAATCCGTTAATACTCACGCAAGCAGAACACAGAAAACCAGAGAATCTCGTATCAGCTAGCATCAGCAAACACGGTAAGTCATAAATCTGGCGTAAGTATCAAATGTGTCAATCGTGAAAATAAATCACAAGTGACATATGGTATGTATCAGACACAACCACACAATCGAACAGTACACCTGCAAGGAAACACAATCCAGACAAAAGCAATAGCAGAATATACATGTGTCTCACAGTTTGAGACAAGAAAAAAAACTCGTCAGATTCGAAGCGGTATCCCACAAATAAAGTGGAATACCAATCAAATAACCAAGCAATGATTAATGATCGAACAACTCTTTTGAAGTACCTCACAAAACAAAATACACAGATTAGTAATAACAAGCACAGTGCATGTATGCAAACAATATGTACAAAATGAATTGGAACAATTATCATGCTAAAATTATGGTCATTTGAATATATTCACAATAACAATTCAAAATGAATGCCAAAATTCGAAAAAACGACATTAAGAAAATATCAAAAATTAGCTAACATGTTAAAATACTAACATACAAAATTCTGGAATTTTCAGAGCTATGAAACTATTTAAAAAAAAACGGTTTTGAAACATGCTTAAAAAATATTAAGAAAAACTAGAAATAAAGTAACAGGGGTGCAAACAGTAAGTTTCATAGTTCAGAAAGTAGATTGGGCCGCCGGGGGGTGTTAAGAGCAAACTTGCGCATAGGCCCAAGGCACAAAAGGCCTGGCAGCGCATGGTAATCGTGGTAGTCTTCTAGTCAACCTTGTTGACTAATCTGGTGCGTCCATTCACAATGATGATGGATGATGATAGATCAAAGGTGATGATGAAGTGATGTATGGTAGGTTATGGTGGGTAACGCGCGTGGGATTACTGAGGGTCTAATGTCTATTGCATGGTCCCTAGTCAATTTATTGACTAATCTCGGACCGCGCGATCGCACTGATGGCTGATGATGATGTGATCTACGATGATGATCAGGGGTATATGGTATAGACTATCTTAAATGCTTGCACGTGATCCTTAGAGGTCCTACCGGACGGTGACACTTGTCACCGCCGGTGTGGCTTTTATAAACTAAACCCATCCTCTTATCTTGTTATAATGGTGAAAGAAAATAAAAACAAGTTATTTGTAACTTTCCTTCTCTCTCTCTCAAACGCCTCTTTCACTCTCTACAATTACATGGCCGAAAAACTCATACCGGCCGGGGAAGATGGTGCCCGGCGGCGGCGCCGTCTTTTCCTGCCAGCCACACCTCAAATCAGAAAAAACAAAACACAAACCCTAGGTTATTTCTCATGGAGATTACGAATCCAAAACTGGTTTTCTCAAAAGATCAACGAAACAACAGGATCGACCTTCACCGAAATCGAACACGGTGGAATCTACACAAACTTAAGGACCGAATATGAATAAGAAGGTGGAGTTGTGAGTACCTTTCACGACGACGACGTACGCGACTTGGCGAAGATCAATCTCGATGCTCGGGTATTTCAGTTTCTCTTTTCTCCTCGTGAAATCGTTGTTGTTTGCGTAAAATACCGACGCTCAACTCTTCGTCCTCAATGGAAGCGAGATTCCTCCCAGACGTTGTTGCATAGTAGCGGCAAATAAGAGCTCAAAGAAATCCAGAGATGAATTAGCTTTTCACCACAAACCTAGGTAAGAATCCCTTCCAATTATAATTATCACTCGCATCCTTCTTCTTCTTCTCCTTTTACTTGTTAATCACTGTTGTGAATTGTTGTTGATTCCATTTCAGGGAGAGTGATTTGATGAAGATGATCTGTGAGAGAGTCAAAGAGTTTTGATGATTTGTTGATGCTTGACGATTCTTCCGATTCTCTTGTAGGAGAGGGATAGTGCTTGTGGATTGATGAAGATGTGAAGGAGTTTGTAATTTCGCGATGACGTCGACGATGCCGCGACTCAGGTACAACTACTCTGGTGTGAATCTAAATTCTCTTTCTTTTTCCTTGGCGATTCGCGAATTTTCGGAATCGTTCTTGTGTGAGTTTGTTGAACTATTGTTGATGAAGTTGAATATTAATTTTTGCAGGTTTTTTGAATTCCCTAATAATGAAGAAGATGAAGATTCCACATCGATGATGAAGGTTCTGTTAGCATTGGTTTCTTCAATTAGGATTCGGTTAGGATTCAGTTAGAAAATTTCTTAGATCTTCTTCTCTCATTCTTCTGTTTGTGGTTTTTTGTGTGATTTTGCAGGTGGAGAAGATGATTGAAGGTTAGAGAATGATGAAGATTGAAGATTCAGAGACCGAGAAAAGGTTTTCTATGGCGTTTTATTGAAAGCAATTCAGTTAGAAGTTTGTTGAGTGATTGAAGTTTTTGGAGTTTCCATGAAGATGAAGATGAAGCTATGGAGTTGTGGAGCTTGAAGAATTCGAGAGGGAGAAAGAGATTGTTGGTTCTGTTAGTGTTCCGTTAGGATCTGTTAGTAGTTGGATTATGAAAAACTGTTAGGGGTTAGTTCTGTTGTAAGTCGTTATCATCGTTAGAGCTTTGGTTTTCTGTTATATATGAGGTCTTTTCGGTTATGGAATGAATGGCTTTGAAAAGGTTTAGGGATATTGAATAGGAATAACATGGTTTGTGAATTTAAACTTGAATTTTGGATTTGGTTTAAAATGATATTGGATTTTAGAAAGATGGATAAAAATGGATTTAGACATGAATATGGATCAAAATTGAATATGGACTAAGAATGGATCAAAAATATGGACATGAAAATGGTTTATTCGAAATTGAATGGATAATATGGTTAATGGATATTTATGGATATGTTTATAAAGAAAGAAAATGGATATGGATTATTTGGAATTTAAAAGTGGATTACGGTTTTAACAAATGGACGTGGTTAATGAATCGAAAAATGGTTTATGATATAGAGTGGATACGGATTTACAAACTTGTATTTTGAACCCAAAATATCTTAAAGCGCTGGCCCAATCCAGATTCCAACTCAAATACTCCATGAACTCCACCTCAAATCAACTTCAATCTCATTCCTCATTAACTTGTATTATACCCAATGAACAATAAGCAACCGAGAGAATAATTCTGTCATGACCACAATATAAATCCACAAATGGATCTCATATCAAGATGCCTTTGCCATGAACCTTAACCACCATCTTTAATTGATGAATATCAACCAATTCGCCCAGAAGACCAGAAATCATGATCCCACGCCTCAGGAGCCCAATGCAAATGAATGCATGAGTTATGACCTAAATGCAAATGAAGTGTGAAGCATAAGCCACTTATTGGGTATAAATAAGAGGGCAAATTTTGAGGTATTACAGCCGCCCTTATTCAATCAACTGTGAACCTAAATGTATGAGAGCAACGACTGTCAGAAATTCAAGGTACATAGGGATTGAATACAAAAATAACCAGAAAATTTGCACTCTGTGGGTAAAAGGGAGAAATGTGTGACAAACAAAGTAGTTGTGATGGGGACGTAATTGTGGAAAAGAGTTTAGAACCTGTGAAATCCAAAGAAGGCCTGTTGGGAACGGTTGAAGTCTAGATTGTGCCTGTCAGGAACGGTTAAGGTGCGCCTGTCGGGAACGGCTAAAGTTTACAACCTATAGTTACCTATCGGGAATGGTAAATGGGCCAGTCGGGAACGGCTAGGTCTAAAACTTAAAGGTCGCCTGTCGGGAACAGCTAAAGTTTACAACCTAAAGGTTACATATCGAGAATGATAAATAGGCCTGTCGGGAACAGCTAGGTCTAAAACTTAAAGGTCGCCTGTCGGGAATGGCTAAAGTTGAAAACCTATGGGTTACCTATCGGGAATGGTAAATGGGCCTGTCGGGAACGGCTAGGTCTAAAACTTAAAGGGCGCCTGTCGGGAACGGCTAAAGTTGAAAACCTATGGGTAACCTATCGGGAATGGTAAATGGGCCTGTCGGGAACGGCTAGGTCAAAAACTTAAAGGGCGCTTGTCGGGAACGGCTAAAGTTGAAAACCTATGGGTTACCAATCAGGAATGGTAAATGGGCCTGTCGGGAACGGCTAGGTCTAAAACTTAAAGGTCGCCTATCGGGAACGGCTAAAGTTGAAAACCTATGGGTTACCTAACGGGAACGGTAAATGGCCCTGTCGGGAATGGCTAGGTCTAAAACTTAAAAGTCGCCTGTCGGGAACGGCTAAAGTTGAAAACCTATGGGTTACCTATCGGGAATGGTAAATGGGCCTGTCGGGAACGGCTAGGTCTAAAACTTAAAGGTCGCCTGTCAGGAACGGCTAAAGTTGAAAACCTATGGGTTACCTATCGAGAATGGTAAATGGGCTTGTCGGGAACGGCTAGGTCTAAAACTTAAAGGCCGCCTGTCGGGAACTGCTAAAGTTGAAAACCTATGGGTTACCTATCGGGAATGGTAAATGGGCTTGTCGGGAATGGTTAGGTCTAAAACTCAAAGGTTTCCTGTCGGGAACGGCTAAAGGAATCCTATCTGGAATGGTTCCTAAGAAATAAGGTTGACCTATACGTCTATCAGGAATGACTAAGGTTCAAAACTTAGAAGGTGCCTATCGGGAATGACGGTAGGAATCCTATCTGGAATGGTTCCTAAGAGATACGGCTGAAACGCAAGATCAAAAGATCTGTAAACCGAGGAATAGAACTCTGGTGAGGAGAAACATAATGAAACCCTGGTATTGCTTTGAAATATCTGTTGGGGGATGAACGAGGCATTCTTTTTGGCTTTGTCAATATGATTGAAGAGAAATAGTTTCGGGATCTCGCACGAGGCATCAAAACTGGCTTATGCTTCGCATGCATATGTTTGAATTTTTCCATGGCGTAATGCTCCATCTCGATGGAAATGCTACACGTTTTGAGGATGCAATGATCACTATATGCAAAATGCAAGGAGGCCCCTCAGTAAAATAAATGTTGACATGAAGTTAACTCCGCTGGGGATAACAAACTAGATTGTCCATGTGGTTGCAAACCGAGCTGAGGAAACAAACATCAATCTGATCTTCTGACATCCCGTGGGAAAAAATCAACTCAGCTGGGGAGGACATTGACACAATTTGGTCTTTGAACTGCCAAGCTTGCTGAGGAGCACTGTAAGGAATGATGACCTTACTGGGGAGGTATCATCTGAACCAATCTACTTGAGGAAGAACTATAACCATAGAACTCTATTGGGGAAATGATAACCTTCTGGCCTGGCTGCTGGGGAATTGAGATCAAGCGAACTTCTGTTTAGGAAGGAAATACCTGCTGAGGGACTGAGATCAACCATATTTCTTGCTAGGGGAAGAACCACTTGCTAGGGGACTGAAATCAACCAAAACTCCTGCTGCGGATAACCTCTGAACAACCGATGGGTCTGAATTGTCAATAACTATTGGACTTTAATTGCAGGCCACATCAACGATTTGATATGCTAGAGGAGGAGAACACTCCAACTTTCCACCATTTTCAAAACTGCTTGGGAACATTCCATCATTTCACATTGCATGGGAGTGAGGAATTCTTCTATACTGCTGGGGATGACAACCTCGAGGAAGAAATTTCCTCTTAAGGGACCCACTTCTGCTTGGGAAATCAAACTTCCTGATGTCTTGCTAGGAAGAGGGATATTCAGATACTCTGTTGAGGAGAGGAACTCCATTGCATTCTGCTGGGGAAACGAGATTAAAGACGCCTCATGCTGAGAATGACCTCTATTTCAAGCTTCTGAGTTGATCAACTGCCCATTGATCGTCATGAGTGAACAACGACTCATTTAATTCTCCATTTTCCCCAGACAACAAGGTCTATGAAAGAATTTACCTCAAGAGGATTTTACAGAAGACGTAGCATTCAAAATGCCCCAGTGTCTTCAAACTCTTTGAGAGGTGCTTCTGACTAGTCATCTTTTGGAAATGACAACTTCTCGTACTCTTGAGGTGGCCAGCCTCGAGTCTTGAAGAAACTTTGCCCCTAACCGATCTTAGAGATATTTTCCAAATCGACCTGATTGCCCCATATTAAACACCTTTGGAGAGATTCAATTAATCTCAACGTGGTTGCCCCAGCTAGTTTGGCTATTGAAGAGATTTCTCTACGTGACCGCCCATGATTTACAGCTCTCTGAAAAGACTTTCTCAACTTGACTGCCCCAGCTTGGCTACACTTCGAGGAGATTTCTCGGCGTGACTGCCCCTGATTACACTGCTTTTGGAGAGAATTATTGAATCTCGACGTGATTGCCCCAGATTGGTTGAACCTCGAAGATATTTCCCAATGCAATTACACCAGATTGGTTACATCTTAACACAACTGGCTGGGAACGATTTTTCCCCACATAGTCTTTCAGCAACATGTCCTCTGGAGTCTCCAAGCATTTCAACTTGCCAGGATCAAGCTTCTCGACTGATGTTCATCATGTAAGCTTCTTTGATGTCAAACAAATGTATGCAAGCAGAAAATATTTATTCTGAAAATGATTATTCAAATACAACACACATGTTAATCTTGAAGTCTTTATTGAAAAGTTGTCGCAAAGCCATGTGAACGAATCACTGCTTATGATACGACATTGATTTTTGAATGGAAAATAATACGCACATGCAATACCAACAAAAATCTTATTAGCATAACTCATAGGAGTCAGGAACGCTATCTCGTTGAAGTGCACTTTCGGAATAAACCCTGATTCAATTAGGACTTTTAAGGGTTGTAACGTGGTCTGGTTCACGGTTTTGAGAAAAAAGGATTTAAAGCTCAAAGTTTATCAGTGCCCAACCACTCTTCGTGATGTTCTCCGGTCCTACATTCAGCTAATTCGGCATGAGCGCTCGCCTCTCAAAAGATTTTGTGATCTTTAAGGAACCCATGAAACTGATGGTTTGAGACTCAATGAGGTCTTGGAGTAACAGTCACCCCTTTTATCTTTTGTTCGTAGTCACGCGACTTTGTTCTTGTTCGAGGATTTTCTTTTGTAATCCTTTTGTTTTTCACTTTCTCATTCTTTTGCTTTTTTTGATCCCTAATTTTTGCCTGGACTGATTCTTTTGAATCTTTAGATTTTGAAGTCCAGCGGGATGCCCTAACTTTTGCCTAAGTCGCTTGTTTTCAAGTTTCGACTTAGCGGGCTTTATTTCTCCTTTTTTTCTTTTTTTTGAACAAATCGTGCGACACTGGTTGACTGACTTGTTTGAAAGGGTTATGACTACCCCACTCCTTGATTGTTGATGGATAACCATTGTGGTTTCACATCTCTTGACCTCTTGATGGTGGAATAGAAGTGTTGTACCCCAAATTTTACCCTTAGATTTATTGTCTTTGTTACATATTTTTCTAGGCCAATCATCTCGCATAGCCCATTTTGTCAACTGGAATGAATTCGTGGATTTACAACTGAGCCAGTCAAGTTAAAAATCGGTCTCGATTAATTTCAAATCTGACGAATTTGTATCTTCCCTGATGATTTTTTATCTCGCGTTGATGATTCTGGCATATTCATTTTTTGATTGTTTTGATACTAAACTTTTATTTGCTTTATTTGTGATTTATTTTTAAATAGCATCTTTAAAATTTATAATTGCTTTTTACTTCATAGCTAATTTAACTTTGTTTTGCTAAATTAAATTTTATTTTAGTTAGCTTTGTTTTCTTTTATTATTTATGCATTAGACAAATATTTTAATTAATAGAAATTAGTTGGAATTAACTTAGCTCTTTTTGTTAATTAGTTTTTATATTCTTTACTTTTTTATATAATATAGTCCAAACTGTTACATGAAAAGTGTGAATTATATGGTTGGTTGTATTACAAACATTGTCTTTTTTACTCAAATTCTAAACCATGTGCCAAGTATTATTATTTCGATTACTCTTCCCAGTATCCTTTTCCCAACACCTGTACCACAAATCCCGAACCTAGATTCTCTTCTTAGGGTTTTTTCGATCTTTACCCTTTCCTTTGGATAAATCAAAGCTCGGTGGTGAATTTCAAAGATGTGTGATTCAAGTTAATAAATAGCTTGATATCCAATTCTCACCGCAACAAAAATGGCGACTTCACTAGGGACATCCCCTAAGAGAGTAAAGCCCACCTTGTTTTTATTTTGTGTTATCTTACATGTTTGCTTGCTTGTATACTTGTATATTTTGTATATCTGTACATATTTGTATCTGTATATACCTGTCTGTGTTTGGGTTTTCTGTATGCAGGGTGGTTACTTTGAGTGGTGAGATAAGTCCTAACCCGGACTTGAGAGCACTTATGATAGGATTGTGGTGTAATCAATAGTCGGTTGTTGGGAGTAGTCCTAACAATTTATGGCATATGATGACCACACTCAGATGAGGCCCTTTGGGATTGTTGATGTCTGATGTGAGCAGTCGCATTGATATTACTTTTTCAATTGGGAGCCAGGGATTCTGAGGACCTTAGTTACCTTCACCCCACTTGGCCTTTTAGGGTGTAGTGCGGTGGCTATGAGGGAGTAAGTCCCAAATAGTTGTTACGCGATACTACACTCAGATGAGTTTATCTTGAGAATATTATTAACCCGCGTGAGTAGTCACGTAGGCCGATGATATCCGAAGGATTTACGTAGACTCTAAGAACTTTTAGAACACTGTTCCGCAATTAATAAACCTTAGTACACACCCTGTGGTTGGTTCTTTACCCAGACTCCATGCTGTGATCTTGAACCCTTGATCCTGTTGCATGTGTTTTGCACCCTGTTTGCATTGCATTGCATATCATTTGCATCTTTGCATGATTCATTGTATACGTCTGTCTGTCTAGTGACTCATTTCCACTAGTCTCCATATTCCAGAGTTCACCTATGATTCTTCAAGTTGATTCTTCGACACCAATACCAGACTAGAGCTAACTACAGACGAAGGATGTCAGAGCAAGAGGTACACAATGCTGAGGTCCGAATAGAAATCGATGACCTTAAGTCGAGCATGACTAAACTAACTGAGATGCTTCAAGTTTTGATTGCTAGAAGAGAGCCTCCCCAAAGGACTGTCATCCAGGAAGTTTCAAGCGCTGATCCTCCACCGGTTCAAGTGCCACCATCAACTTGGCCTGAGTTTGGTTTGCCACACAACTATTCTCCACCTCCTGCATCTACTACTATGATTGGTCAGATTGCTAGACCAGTGTTTCAAGCTCCTGTTTTTGCCGAGCCTCAACCTATAGTTAAGACTACTCGAGCTCCCTTTGAGAATCCCCTCTATGAGTACAATGCTGCCAGTGCTCAAGGTGAGGACCATGAGGACTTTGTTGAACCTGAAGTTGTCCGAGAGCAGTTTCAAAGCATAGAAAAGAGACTCGAGGCCGTTGAGGGTACTTATTTCTTTAATGTGGATGCAGACAACATGTGTTTAGTATCTGACCTTGTTATGCCTGCTAAGTTTATAACTCCAGATTTTGTGAAGTATAAGGGCCACTCTTGCCTAAGAGCTCATTTGGTCATGTATCTTCGCAAGATGACTGCTCATGCCAAAAATAAAAAATTGCTTATCCACTATTTTCAAGACACCTTGAGTGGAGCATCACTTAAATGGTACATGAGTCTCGAGCAAAGTTCTATTCACTGTTTCCAAGATCTTACAAATGCCTTCATGAAGCAATACAAGTATAACCTCGACATGGGTCTTGATCGCCGTCAACTGTAAAACATGTCTCAGAATGATAAAGAGTCTTTCAAGGAGCATGCTCAGCGCTGGAGAGAGTTGGCTTCCCAAGTTGAACCTCCCCTGGCCAAGAAGGAGTTAACTGGAATGTTCATGGATACCTTGTCCCCGTTCTATTGGGAGAAGATGATTGGAAGTGTTTCCTCCAACTTCACTGATTTGGTTACTATCGGCCAAAGACTCGAGGAAGGACTTAAGAAGGGAAAAGTATCCAAGGTTGTTGAATCCTCCAATGCTGTGAAGAAATCCTATGGGAATTTTCAAAAAAAGAAGGAAGAACAGACTAATGTTGTCATGGTTGAAGCAAGAAGGCCTCATCCCCAACCTCGATATACTATTCACCCTGTTGTTGCTGCTGTTACTCCTGTGGTTGTTGCACCTCGACCAGCTCAAGCTCTCCAACATCCGGCTGTTGGACAAAACCAGTACCGTAATAGGGGTCAATTTGATCCTATTCCCATGATTACACTGAACTTTATCCTGGTTTGGTTCAATAAGGTTTGATTACCACAAGGCCTTTGCCTCCTCCTCCAAATCCTCTTCCAGCCGGCTATAGGGCTGATCTTCATTGTGAATACCATCAAGGTGGTACAGGACATAATTTGGAAGGTTGCTTTGCATTGAAAGCTAAAGTACAAGAGCTGATGAGAAACAAAATCCTCTCCTTTAAGGACAATCCCAATGTTCAGAGCAATCCTCTGCCAGGGCACGCCAAGTGAAGTCTCAATCGACTTCGGCTCAGCTACTTCTTAAAAACAGGACAACTCATCCTTGTGTTTGATTAGTCACTAGGCATATGTTTCTTGTTGTTTGCACTTTCCTTATTTTGTAAAAGTTGTTTGCTTTCAACTATGTTTGTACTTTCAAAATTAATGAAATGAGCATTGCAATTTTTGATTCAATTCATTTGTGTTTGCTATTTACATCTCTATGCTTTCTTTTGCAAAATGCTTTCGGAGGGAGGATGATGATACTTAATACTCATAATTGTTGTTGGTATGCTTTCAAAACAAAACTTTGCTGATGATGTAAGGCATTGTTTCAATCCCTAAACACTGGAGAAATAAGGAAGATAACCCCTTGTTAACCCCTTTGAGCTTGGAAGTAAGAGTTTCTTTCTTTACAAACAAAAACCCGCAATCTTAACCTGGGGCCGAGTAGTTCTCAGTAACTGGATTGTGCATTCAATTACAAGAGCTTCATGCAAGATGACTTTCAACAAAATGTTGCACTCACAGTTTTCCTTCGCACATGGCAAACAAGTGTCGAAGATGTCTTTCAGGTCTAATGCCAATGATGGTTCATTGTAATCATTAAGCAAGGCAGTCACTAAAAAAAAATTAATAATAATAAAAAAGGCCCGCTAAGTCAAAACCTATGAAGGAGATTTAGGCAAAAATTGGGTATCTCGCTGGCTGTAAGCTCAAATGACACATTTCAGGTGAAGTTACGGATAGCAAAAACCAATCAAGAGGTTACCAAAATCCTCAAAGACAAAACTAGTTGACTGAATGTTGTAAGAAGCAGTGACTGCCATCTCAAGTCCATTGAATTTTGAACCATCATCGTTATCATCATCAGTGCAATTCCTAACCTATGGGAACCTGAGTACATAATTTGAGTTAACTGAGCATAGGATTGGAAGTTCATCATGTAGATGGAGTGGGTCACAAATAAATTTTGAGCCTTTATCCTTTGTTTCTTAAACCGTGAACCAAGCCACGTTATAACCCTCGAAAGACCTAATTGAAGCAAGGTCATTTTGAAAGCATACTACCGCAAGGTTGCGTAACCTGACTCCCAAAGATTTTTGCAGATCATTTGCTTTACTTTTCACTCCTAAATGTGTTTAACCGCCGTGTTCAGACCAGTGATTCATTTGTTTTACAATTTGATTTTGATTTCAAAAGTTGTTTGAACTTTGCATTTACCACGTTTGTACAAATACTTTTGTTTGCAAACTAGCTTTCTTCTTAAGGGATTTTCAAACAATTGAGAAACTTGGTCGGTGATCCAATCAGGGGCAAGTTCCTTCCATATCCTGTTGAGAATTAGTTAAAGATTTGTGGTTTAATGGCGACTTCTCAGAATTGGTTTATACAGAAGATTTTTCAAGACTCATACTGAAGCAAGCTTTCCCAGTGTACAGTAAAACAATCATTTTCAAGACCCGGACTGGGGCAAGTTTTTCAAGTGTGCCGTGAAACAGGCATTTCAGAATCAATCAAGTTGAAGGAATGATCAGCTCGTCTACAATAGTAAGCTAATCTAGGGCAAGTTACTTGAAGAATCCCAATGCAACTTTCAAGCAGTTTTTCATCCTTCCTACAAGGATCATCATTTGATACAATTTACCAGTGTGGCAATGGTGTGTTCAGCAGTAGCATCTCTAGTCCCCAAGCAGAATGACAGTAATCCCCGTTTTGAGGAATCAGTCTTCCAGTCTTGTCTTCTCCACAAAAGAGTCGAGCTGTGTCGGCAGCATCTGCATTTGCATGGCATAATTCATATCCATATGCATATCATAAGTGTTTTATCCTCATTTGCATTTCTCCTGAGTTCGTGTCATTATCCACGTCTTACTTGGTGCCTACCAAAACGTTATCCGTCTTTTCATTTAGTGTCATTCCTGAATGTTATCGTTTCCTTGAGCATCTAGTCCTGTTGTTGGATGTTTGTCTTTTCTCATTCCAGTGCTATTCCTGGATCTTTATATTCTCTCATTCCAGTGCCATTCCTGGATGTTCGTCTCTTGTGATCTCCAGTGTCATTCCTGGATGTCTGTCTCTTGCGATCTCCAGTACCATTCCTGGATGTCCGTCTCTCGTGATCTCCAGTGCCATTCCTGGATATCTTTTTCCTCTTGTTTCTACCAGTGCTATTCCTGTAAGTTTTGCCTATCTTCTATAACCTCCATCAAATTTGCTTGGGTATCTTTCAGTGCCATTCCTGAAAGTCTTATCTGTTCATTCAGTGCTATTCCTGGATGAGTTTTCTCCTTTACATTGAGTGCCATTTCTGGATGTCTTTCTCACTATCATTCGATACCATTCCTGAACATAGTGATTTGCCTTTACTTTCAGTTCCATTCCTGAAAGTTCATAGTCGTTCAATGCTTTCTTGGATATTGTGATTCCTTTTATCAAATGCTTTATTGGGTATCCCCTTGTTCATATTCGTTCAATGCTTTCTTGGACGTTGTGGTTCTTTTTATCCAATGCCATTCTTGAATGTAGTCCTTGTTCACTCTTATCTAAAGCCATTATTAGATACTGTGATTTATACCTTTCATTCAAAGCCATTATTGGATGTCTGGTTTCTCTACCATCTGATGCCTTTCCGGATATGTCTCTTTCTGATGTTTTTCTAGATCGAGTCTTTGTTCACTCTTATCTAAAGCCATTATTAGATACTGTGATTTATACCTTTCATTCAAAGCCATTATTGGATGTCTGGTTTCTCTACCATCTGATGCCTTTCCGGGTGTGTCTCTCTTTCTGATCTTTACCAGATCGAGTCTTTGTTCACTTTTATCTAAAGCCATTATTAGATATTGTGAGCCATACCGTTCATTCAAAGCCATTATTGGGTGATTGGTTTCTTTGCATTCAATGCCATTCTTGAATGCAGTCTCTGTTCACATTCATCTGATGCCATTTTCAGCTATTATGATTTGTACCTTCCATTCAAATTCATTATTGAATGCCTGGTGTCCTTTTATTCAATGCCATATAGTCTTGTTTGCTCACCTTTATCTAAAGCCATTATTAGATATTGTGACTTGCACCTTTCATTCAAAGCCATTATTGGATGACTGGTTTCTTTTGCCATCTGACGTTTTTCCAGATGTGCCTTTCTCTGTCTTTTCTGGCTTCTTCTTGAAGATCCCGTTTGAACTCTTCAGTATAAGAAAATCCCAGAAAATATTTTGTTGATGTCTATCCTTTCATTTCAAATTGATCCCCAGTGGAGATCATGTCTTATTTCTGGTTCCATGCCCAATAAGAGTATCTTATATTTCCTCAGTGTCGTCCGGTCACCTATAAACCTGTTGTCCATCTCCTTGGACTTTTCCCTAGTGGAGAGCACCTCTCTGGATCTTATATCCAGTGAGGACCTGTAGAGATTCCCCTTTCAACTCCATCTTTCTATCCCAAATTTTCCTCGGAATTCCCCCAGTGAGTCTCTTTTGTGGGTTAACCTGTATCCCCAGTGAGTTTTCCTCATGGATACTAACCTTCATCCTTCCCTAGTAAGCTTATCTGTGTTTGTGTGCTCTCTTGGCATTTTGCTTGCCTGCATCTTTACATTATCATCATATCATCATACTAACTGTTCATGGCATGTCATCACCTGCATGATCGTTGCTTGTCCTTGGCATATGCATTCCATCTAAAGGAAAAAATTTCGGTTTGCTATATTTAAATACCTTTCACCTTGATGTCACGAGGATTTTCATTCCTCATGCCATCCGGTAGAGCTATTTAAATAGGGGCAACTGTTGTACCCCAAATTTTACCCTTAGATTTGTTGTCTTTGTTACATATTTTTCTAGGCTAATCATCCCGCATAGCCCATTTTGTCAATTGGAATGAATTCATGGATTTACAACTGAGCCAGTCAAGTTAAAAATCGGTCTCAATTAATTTCAAATCTGACGAATGTTGTATCTTCCCTGATGATTTTTTATCCCGCGTTGATGATTCTGGCATATTCATTTTTTGATTGTTTTGATACTAAACTTTTATTTGCTTTATTTATGATTTATTTTTAAATAGCATCTTTTAAATTTATAATTGTTTTTTAATTCATAGCTAATTTAACTTTGTTTTGCTAAATTAAATTTTATTTTAGTTATCTTTATTTTCTTTTATTATTTATGCATTAGACAAATCTTTTAATTAATAGAAATTAGTTGGAATTAACTTAGCTCTTTTTGTTAATTAGTTTTTATATTCTTTACTTTTTTATATAATATAGTCCAAACCATTACATGAAAAGTGTGAATTATATGGTTGGTTGTATTACAAACATTGTCTTTTTTACTCAAATTCTAAACCATGTGCCAAGTATTATTATTTCGATTACTCTTCTCAGTATCCTTTTCCCAACACCTGTACCACAAATCCCGAACCTAGATTCTCTTCTTAGAGTTTTTTTGATCTTTACCCTTTCCTTTGGATAAATCAAAGCTCGGTGGTGAATTTCAAAGATGTGTGATTCAAGTTAATAGATAACTTGATATCCAATTCTCACCGCAACAAGAAGGTTAATGGATCCTCAGATGCATACCTCTTTTGAAATTTGAACGCTCGGTCAAATTAACTGACGCCTACCCTGCCCCTGGGTGTAACACCTCAAATTTTGCCCTAGTGCTTTTTACCCCTTTTGGCTTATGCTTCATTTCGTTTGCATTGTCTTTTTTGCATTTGCGTGTTTCTCTTGGACATGGGATCAAGGTATTTTCCAGCAGCTCACAGCATCATCAGTTCCAGTATGATTTTCAATGGTGTGCAGAGCCCAGCAGATAGCTTTCAAAGTCTTTTTGAGCATTTATTTTGCTCATTAAGTGACTGGATGATCAGAAACCCCGGCAGTCAATTTTTTGATCAGTTATTCAGCACCAGACAGTTGTTATCAGCAGTATAATCCGAGTGCAAAAAAAAAACATTTCACAGCATATTTCAAGTGTATTCCAGTGGTAATATCAAATGGCAAGTTTCAGAGATCTATCATGGTTCAGAATGGGTAGAACCAGACGAATATCCAAGTTTCCCTCCTTTTGGCGCCAAACTGAAAATTCAAATTTTCCTCGCGTTAACCGGTTAACGCATGGTGGTTAACCGGTTAACCAAGGCAAAATTTGGGTAAATCATCTCTTTTTCAGTACTGCATCCTTTTAATCCAAATTTTAATCACCCAATTTAAATGATGTTTGAATGTTGTTTCTGAACTTAATTTTCGTGCATTGTTGATTACATGATCATTGGATATGATTGCATAAGTGATTTACTGCTGAAAAGTGCTTTTGAAACAGGTTTTTTTGGCTGTTGTCCCAGAGTAACCGGTTAACATGTTATAGTTTTGCGTAAATTGTCTGATTTCTAACTAAGTAACCGGTTACTCACCATTTATTAACCGGTTACTCTGGGACAGAATGTGTATTTTCGTGCATTTTCTTGCTTTTTCGAGATCCTTTTCATGCCTAAACTTCGTGGTTTAATATGTTGATGATTTGTGGATTATTCTTGGGTTGTTTCACCTCACACCATTGTATGCACGCAATTTTTTGACACGCGACTCTTGGAATTTTATCGTTTATGGCCATGTTTGCAATGTTGGGTTCCAGATGCGATGAACACATAGCACACACTTCTTGAGCATGTTGATTGTGACTTGTTGATGATGTTGCTGGAGTTGTTGTTTGAATAAGATTGCTTGCACTTAACTTCATTAGATGCATGCTTGTTTTGACTTGAATCCTTTGGTGTGCTTAACCTAATCTTGTGAGATGTTTTCTTGTATGATCCAATCAATGCTTGAGGACTTTTGTTTGATTTGAATGACATGTTTAAGGTCCTGATCCTTGTGGTTTTGGATACATTGTGTGATCATATCTTGTTTCTTGCTTCACCTTATCATGTGTTGTTTGCATAGATGTTTGAAGTGGATGTTTGCATAATTGTGGAGCATGTTTTGAATGTGATTCTTGTGGCTTATTCTTGATATTCATGAGTTGATGTTTGAATTGATATACATGTTCACCTTGCTGCCATTTGCTTTCATGCCTTGATTTCACTTTGTTTGATCACTTGAAGTTATGTTGTGCATGAGTTATTTGTTGCTAATTGTTTGAGTGTTGTGGAGATACATACTTGATGCTCTTGATGCCATTTTCTAATGTGTGAATTGATTGACCTTTGGCATGAGTTGAATTCTGATTTGGATCCACTTTCATCTTACCTTATTCATGTCATCTTTGTGTGAGGTTCAATGATGTTAATTGTGTTTCTTATGCAAGTTTGCTTGCATCCTTTCTTGTTTGCTTTTACTTGCTTACTTGAGCTTTCTTGTGTGATCTTTTGAAGCATGATTAATGATTTGATTTGAGTGTGATGTGTATGATGTGCTTGCTGCCCCGTTTTATTTCTCATCTTATACCTCTCTTTCTTCTTCATCTCTTTCACTCTTTCTCTTCCCATGAGTCTCAAGACTTGTTTAAGTCTTGGATTCACTCACTTAGAGCTACCTAGTCCAACTTAATTTTTGATTAAGCTTGGAGTAGGATTAGCATTAGGCTTCCCTTTGCATGCTAACTTAGGTAGAAGTTTCCCTTTCAAACTCAACCTTAGGGCCACCTTTTGCATGACAACATTAGGATAGAATTCCCCTTAGTGTTTTCTTTTCCTTTGAGTCTTCTCTTCTCATCTCATAAAACTTCTAAAATACTTAATAAAATTAACGTATTTTATTAAAAGTGATTTTTCAGAAGTGATTATTGAAAGTGATTTTGGAGTTTTGTTGGTTATTTGCTTGGATCTTCAACTTTTGAGTGCAAGAAGCTTGTGGATCTTGGATTTCTCTACTTGAATTCATCCATTTCTGTTTACAACACTTACCAAAGCAAATCTCAGCTTTGTAGGTTGGTTAATTTCATATCCATACTCATTTTAGCTTAATTGCAACTTATACAATGTAGATCCATGAATTTTGATGTGTTTTGATTCATTTGGTTGATCTTGATTGTGAATGTTGATGATTATTGAATTTAAATGATGTTTGAACGTTGTTTCTGAACTTAATTTTCATGCATTGTTGATTACATGATCATTGGATATGATTGCATAAGTGATTTACTGCTGAAAAGTGCTTTTGAAACAGGTTTTTTTGGCTGTTGTCCCAGAGTAACCGGTTAACAACAGTTTGTTAACCGGTTAACATGTTGTATTTTTGTGTAAATTGTCTGATTTCTAACTAAGTAACCGGTTACTCACCGTTTGTTAACTGGTTACTCTGGGACAGAATGTGTATTTTCGGGCATTTTCTTGCTTGTTCGAGATCCTTTTCATGCCTAAACTTCGTGGATTAATATGTTGATGATTTGTGGATTATTCTTGGGTTGTTTCACCTCACACCATTGTATGTACGCAATTTTTCGACACGCGACTCTTGGATTTTTATCGTTTATGGTCATGTTTGCGATGTTGTGTTCCAGATGTGATGAACACATAGCACACACTTCTTGAGCGTGTTGATTGTGACTTGTTGATGATGTTGCTGGAGTTGTTGTTTGAATATGATTGCTTGCACTTAACTTCATTAGATGCATGCTTGTTTTGACTTGAACCCTTTGGTGTGCTTAACCTAATCTTGTGAGAATTTTTCTTGTATGATCCAATCAATGCTTGAGGACATTTGTTTGATTTGAATGACATGTTTAAGGTCATGATCCTTGTGGTTTTGGATCCATTGTGTGATCATATCTTGTTTCTTGCTTCACCTTATCATGTGTTGTTTGCATAGATGTTTGAAGTGGATGTTTGCATAATTGTGGAGCATGTTTTGAATGTGATTCTTGTGGCTTCTTCTTGATATTCATGATTTGATCTTTGAATTGATATACATGTTCACCTTGCTGCCATTTGCTTTCATGCCTTGATTTCACTTAGTTTGATCACTTGAAGTTATGTTGTGCATGAGTTATTTGTTGCTAATTGTTTGAGTGTTGTGGAGATACATACTTGATGCTCTTGATGCCATTTTCTAATGTGTGAATTCATTGACCTTTGGCATGAGTTGAATTCTGATTTGGATCCACTTTCATCTTACCTTATTCATGTCATCTTTGTGTGAGGTTCAATGATGTTAATTGTGTTTCTTATGCAAGTTTGCTTGCATCCTTTCTTGTTTGCTTTTACTTGCTTACTTGAGCTTTCTTGTGTGATCTTTTGAAGCATGATTAATGATTTTATTTGAGTGTGATGTGTATGATGTACTTGCTGCCCCGTTTTATTTCTCATCTTATACCTCTCTTTCTTCTTCATCTCTTTCACTCTTTCTCTTCCCATGAGTCTCAAGACTTGTTTAAGTCTTGGATTCACTCCCTTAGAGCTACCTAGTCCAACTTAATTTTTGATTAAGCTTGGAGTAGGATTAGCATTAGGCTTCTCTTTGCATGCTAACTTAGGTAGAAGTTTCCCTTTCAAACTCAACCTTAGGGCCACCTTTTGTATGACAACATTAGGATAGAATTCCCCTTAGTGTTTTCTTTTCCTTTGAGTCTTCTCTTCTCATCTTATAACACTTCTAAAATACTTAATAAAATTAACGTATTTTATTAAAAGTGATTTTTCAGAAGTGATTATTGAAAGTGATTTTGGAGTTTTGTTGCTTATTTGCTTGGATCTTCAACTTTTGAGTGCAAGAAGCTTGTGGATCATGGATTTCACTACTTGAATTCATCCATTTCTGTTTACAACACTTACCAAAGCAAATCTCAGCTTTGTAGGTTGGTTAATTTCATATCCATACTCATTTTAGCTTAATTGCAACTTATACAATGTAGATCCATGAATTTTAATGTGTTTTGATTCATTTGGTTGATCTTGATTGTGAATGTTGATGATTATTGAATTTAAATGATGTTTGAATGTTGTTTCTGAACTTAATTTTCGTGCATTGTTGATTACATGATCATTGGATATGATTGCATAAGTGATTTACTGCTGAAAAGTGCTTTTAAAACAGGTTTTTTTGGCTGTTGTCCCAGAGTAACCGCTTAACAACGGTTTGTTAACCGGTTAACATGTTGTATTTTTGCGTAAATTATCTGATTTCTAACTAAGTAACCGGTTACTCACCGTTTGTTAACCGGTTACTCTGGGACAGAATGTGTATTTTCGTGCATTTTCTTGCTTGTTCGAGATCCTTTTCATGCCTAAACTTCGTGGATTAATATGTTGATGATTTGTAGATTATTCTTGGGTTGTTTCACCTCACACCATTGTATGCACGCAATTTTTCGACACGCGACTCTTGGATTTTTATCGTTTATGGTCATGTTTGCGATGTTACGTTCCAGATGCGATGAACACATAGCACACACTTCTTGAGCATGTTGATTGTGACTTGTTGATGATGTTGCTGGAGTTGTTGTTTGAATATGATTACTTGCACTTAACTTCATTAGATGCATGCTTGTTTTGACTTGAATCCTTTGGTGTGCTTAACCTAATCTTGTGAGACGTTTTCTTGTATGATCCAATCAATGCTTGAGGACTTTTGTTTTATTTGAATGACATGTTTAAGGTCCTGATCCTTGTGGTTTTGGATCCATTGTGTGATCATATCTTGTTTCTTGCTTCACCTTATCATGTGTTGTTTGCATAGATGTTTGAAGTGGATGTTTGCATAATTGTGGGGCATGTTTTGAATGTGATTCTTGTGGCTTCTTCTTGATATTCGTGAGTTGATCTTTGAATTGATATACATGTTCACCTTGCTGCCATTTGCTTTCATGCCTTGATTTCACTTTGTTTGATCACTTGAAGTTATGTTGTGCATGAGTTATTTGTTGCTAATTGTTTGAGTGTTGTGGAGATACATACTTGATGCTCTTGATGCCATTTTTTAATGTGTGAATTCATTGACCTTTGGCATGACTTGAATTCTGACTTGGATCCACTTTCATCTTACCTTAGTCATGTCATCTTTGTGTGAGGTTCAATGATGTTAATTGTGTTTCTTATGCAAGTTTGCTTGCATCCTTTCTTGTTTGCTTTTACTTGCTTACTTGAGCTTTCTTGTGTGATCTTTTGAAGCATGATTAATGATTTTATTTGAGTGTGATGTGTATGATGTGCTTGCTGCCCCGTTTTATTTCTCATCTTATACCTCTCTTTATTCTTCATCTCTCTCACTCTTTCTCTTCCCATGAGTCTCAAGACTTGTTTAAGTCTTGGATTCACTCCCTTAGGGCTACCTAGTCCAACTTAATTTTTGATTAAGCTTGGAGTAGGATTAGCATTAGGCTTCCCTTTGCATGCTAACTTAGGTAGAAGTTTCCCTTTCAAACTCAACCTTAGGGCCACCTTTTGCATGACAACATTAGGATACAATTCCCCTTAGTGTTTTCTTTTCCTTTGAGTCGTCTCTTCTCATCTCATAACACTTCTAAAATACTTAATAAAATTAACGTATTTTATTAAAAGTGATTTTTCAGAAGTGATTATTGAAAGTGATTTTGGAGTTTTGTTGCTTATTTGCTTGGATCTTCAACTTTTGAGTGCAAGAAGCTTGTGGATCTTGGATTTCTCTACTTGAATTCATCCATTTCTGTTTACAACACTTACCAAAGCAAATCTCAGCTTTGTAGGTTGGTTAATTTCATATCCATACTCATTTTAGCTTAATTGCAACTTATACAATGTAGATCCATGAATTTTAATGTGTTTTGATTCATTTGGTTGATCTTGATTGTGAATGTTGATGATTATTGAATTTAAATGATGTTTGAATGTTGTTTCTGAACTTAATTTTCGTGCATTGTTGATTACATGATCATTGGATATTATTTCATAAGTGATTTACTGCTGAAAAGTGCTTTTGAAACAGGTTTTTTTGGCTGTTGTCCCAGAGTAACCGGTTAACAACGGTTTGTTAACCGGTTAACATGTTGTATTTTTGCGTAAATTGTCTGATTTCTAACTAAGTAACCGGTTACTCACCGTTTGCTAACCGGTTACTCTGGGACAGAATGTGTATTTTCGTGCATTTTCTTGCTTATTCGAGATCCTTTTCATGCCTAAACTTCGTGGATTAATATGTTGATGATTTGTGGATTATTCTTGGGTTGTTTCACCTCACACCATTGTATGCACGCAATTTTTCGACACGCGACTCTTGGATTTTTATCGTTTATGGTCATGTTTGCGATGTTGCGTTCCAGATGCGATGAACACATAGCACACACTTCTTGAGCATGTTGATTGTGACTTGTTGATGATGTTGCTGGAGTTGTTGTTTGAATATGATTGCTTGCACTTAACTTCATTAGATGCATGCTTGTTTTGACTTGAATCCTTTGGTGTGCTTAACCTAATCTTGTGAGACGTTTTCTTGTATGATCCAATCAATGCTTGAGGACTTTTGTTTGATTTGAATGACATGTTTAAGGTCCTGATCCTTGTGGTTTTGGATCCATTGTGTTATCATATCTTGTTTCTTGCTTCACCTTATCATGTGTTGTTTGCATAGATGTTTGAAGTGGATGTTTGCATAATTGTGGAGCATGTTTTGAATGTGATTCTTGTGGCTTCTTCTTGATATTCGTGAGTTGATCTTTGAATTGATATACATGTTCACCTTGCTGCCATTTGCTTTCATGCCTTGATTTCACTTTGTTTGATCACTTGAAGTTATGTTGTGCATGAGTTATTTGTTGCTAATTGTTTGAGTGTTGTGGAGATACATACTTGATGCTCTTGATGCCATTTTCTAATGTGTGAATTCATTGACCTTTGGCATGACTTGAATTCTGACTTGGATCCACTTTCATCTTACCTTATTCATGTCATCTTTGTGTGAGGTTCAATGATGTTAATTGTGTTTCTTATGCAAGTTTGCTTGCATCCTTTCTTGTTGGCTTTTACTTGCTTACTTGAGCTTTCTTGTGTGATCTTTTGAAGCATGATTAATGATTTTATTTGAGTGTGATGTGTATGATGTGCTTGCTGCCCCGTTTTATTTCTCATCTTATACCTCTCTTTCTTCTTCATCTCTTTCACTCTTTCTCTTCCCATGAGTCTCAAGACTTGTTTAAGTCTTGGATTCACTCCCTTAGAGCTACCTAGTCCAACTTAATTTTTGATTAAGCTTGGAGTAGGATTAGCATTAGGCTTCCCTTTGCATGCTAACTTAGGTAGAAGTTTCCCTTTCAAACTCAACCTTAGGGCCACCTTTTGCATGACAACATTAGGATAAAATTCCCCTTAGTGTTTTCTTTTCCTTTGAGTCTTCTCTTCTCATCTCATAACACTTCTAAAATACTTAATAAAATTAAAGTATTTTATTAAAAGTGATTTTTCAGAAGTGATTATTGAAAGTGATTTTGGAGTTTTGTTGCTTATTTGCTTGCATCTTCAACTTTTGAGTGCAAGAAGCTTGTGGATCTTGGATTTCTCTACTTGAATTCATCCATTTCTGTTTACAACACTTACCAAAGCAAATCTCAGCTTTGTAGGTTGGTTAATTTCATATCCATACTCATTTTAGCTTAATTGCAACTTATACAATGTAGATCCATGAATTTTAATGTGTTTTGATTCATTTGGTTGATCTTGATTGTGAATGTTGATGATTATTGAATTTAAATGATGTTTGAATGTTGTTTCTGAACTTAATTTTCGTGCATTGTTGATTACATGATCATTGGATATGATTGCATAAGTGATTTACTGCTGAAAAGTGCTTTTGAAATAGGTTTTTTTGGCTGTTGTCCCAGAGTAACCGGTTAACAACGGTTTGTTAACCGGTTAACATGCTGTATTTTTGCGTAAATTGTCTGATTTCTAACTAAGTAACCGGTTACTCACTGTTTGTTAACCGGTTACTCTGGGACAGAATGTGTATTTTCGTGCATTTTCTTGCTTGTTCGATATCCTTTTCATGCCTAAACTTCGTGGATTAATATGTTGATGATTTGTGGATTATTCTTGGGTTGTTTCACCTCACACCATTGTATACACACAATTTTTCGACACGCGACTCTTTGATTTTTATCGTTTATGGTCATGTTTGCAATGTTGCGTTCCAGATGCGATGAACACATAGCACACAATTCTTGAGCATGTTGATTGTGACTTGTTGATGATGTTGCTGGAGTTGTTGTTTGAATATGATTGCTTGCACTTAACTTCATTAGATGCATGCTTGTTTTGACTTCAATCCTTTGGTGTGCTTAACCTAATCTTGTGAGATGTTTTCTTGTATGATCCAATCAATGCTTGAGGACTTTTGTTTGATTTGAATGACATGTTTAAGGTCCTGATCCTTGTGGTTTTGGATACATTGTGTGAGCATATATTGTTTCTTGCTTCACCTTATCATGTGTTGTTTGCATAGATGTTTGAAGTGGATGTTTGCATAATTGTGGAGCATGTTTTGAATGTGATTCTTGTGGCTTCTTCTTGATATTCATGAGTTGATCTTTGAATTGATATACATGTTCATCTTGCTTCCATTTGCTTTCATACCTTGATTTCACTTTGTTTGATCACTTGAAGTTATGTTGTGCATGAGTTATTTGTTGCTAATTGTTTGAGTGTTGTGGAGATACATACTTGATGCTCTTGATGCCATTTTCTAATGTGTGAATTGATTGACCTTTGGCATGACTTGAATTCTGATTTGGATCCACTTTCATCTTACCTTATTCATGTCATCTTTGTGTGAGGTTCAATGATGTTAATTGTGTTTCTTATGCAAGTTTGCTTGCATCCTTTCTTGTTTGCTTTTACTTGCTTACTTGAGCTTTCTTGTGTGATCTTTTGAAGCATGATTAATGATTTGATTTGAGTGTGATGTGTATGATGTGCTTGCTGCCCCGTTTTATTTCTCATCTTATACCTCTCTTTCTTCTTCATCTCTTTCACTCTTTCTCTTCCCATGAGTCTCAAGACTTGTTTAAGTCTTGGATTCACTCCCTTAGAGCTACCTAGTCCAACTTAATTTTTGATTAAGCTTGGAGTAGGATTAGCATTAGGCTTCCCTTTGCATGCTAACTTAGGTAGAAGTTTCCCTTTCAAACTCAACCTTGGGGCCACCTTTTGCATGACAACATTAGGATAGAATTCCCCTTAGTGTTTTCTTTTCCTTTGAGTCTTCTCTTCTCATCTCATAACACTTCTAAAATACTTAATAAAATTAACGTATTTTATTAAAAGTGATTTTTCAGAAGTGATTATTGAAAGTGGTTTTGGAGTTTTGTTGCTTATTTGCTTGGATCTTCAACTTTTTAGTGCAAGAAGCTTGTGGATCTTGGATTTCTCTACTTGAATTCATCCATTTTTGTTTACAACACTTACCAAAGCAAATCTCAGCTTTGTAGGTTGGTTAATTTCATATCCATACTCATTTTAGCTTAATTGCAACTTATACAATGTAGATCCATGAATTTTGATGTGTTTTGATTCATTTGGTTGATCTTGATTGTGAATGTTGACGATTATTGAATTTAAATGATGTTTGAATGATGTTTCTGAACTTAATTTTCGTGCATTGTTGATTACATGATCATTGGATATGATTGCATAAGTGATTTACTGCAGAAAAGTACTTTTGAAACAGGTTTTTTTGACTGTTGTCCCAGAGTAACCGGTTAACAACGGTTTGTTAACCGGTTAACATGTTGTATTTTTGCGTAAATTGTCTGATTTCTAACTAAGTAACCGGTTACTCACCGTTTGTTAACCGGTTACTCTGGGACAGAATGTGTATTTTCGTGCATTTTCTTGCTTGTTCGAGATCCTTTTCATGCCTAAACTTCGTGGATTAATATGTTGATGATTTGTGGATTATTCTTGGGTTGTTTCACCTCACACCATTGTATGCACACAATTTTTCGACACGCGACTCTTTGATTTTTATCGTTTATGGTCATGTTTGCAATGTTGCGTTCCAGATGCGATGAACACATAGCACACACTTCTTGAGCATGTTGATTGTGACTTATTGATGATGTTGCTGGAGTTGTTGTTTGAATAAGATTGCTTGCACTTAACTTCATTAGATGCATGCTTGTTTTGACTTGAATCCTTTGGTATGCTTAACCTAATCTTGTGAGATGTTTTCTTGTATGATCCAATCAATGCTTGAGGACTTTTGTTTGATTTGAATGACATGTTTAAGGTCCTGATCCTTGTGGTTTTGGATACATTGTGTGATCATATCTTGTTTCTTGCTTCACCTTATCATGTGTTGTTTGCATAGATGTTTAAAGTGGATGTTTGCATAATTGTGGAGCATGTTTTGAATGTGATTCTTGTGGCTTCTTCTTGATATTCATGAGTTGATCTTTGAATTGATATACATGTTCACCTTGCTGCCATTTGCTTTCATGCCTTGATTTCACTTTGTTTGATCACTTGAAGTTATGTTGTGCATGAGTTATTTGTTGCTAATTGTTTGAGTGTTGTGGAGATACATACTTGATGCTCTTGATGCCATTTTCTAATGTGTGAATTGATTGACCTTTGGCATGACTTGAATTCTGATTTGGATCCACTTTCATCTTACCTTATTCATGTCATCTTTGTGTGAGGTTCAATGATGTTAATTGTGTTTCTTATGCAAGTTTGCTTGCATCCTTTCTTGTTTGCTTTTACTTCCTTACTTGAGCTTTCTTGTGTGATCTTTTGAAGCATGATTGATGATTTGATTTGAGTGTGATGTGTATGATGTGCTTGCTGCCCCGTTTTATTTCTCATCTTATACCTCTCTTTCTTCTTCATCTCTTTCACTCTTTCTCTTCCCATGAGTCTCAAGACTTGTTTAAGTCTTGGATTCACTCCCTTAGAGCTACCTAGTCCAACTTAATTTTTGATTAAGCTTGGAGTAGGATTAGCATTAGGCTTCCCTTTGCATGCTAACTTAGGTAGAAGTTTCCCTTTCAAACTCAACCTTAGGGCCACCTTTTGCATGACAACATTAGGATAAAATTCCCCTTAGTGTTTTCTTTTCCTTTGAGTCTTCTCTTCTCATCTCATAACACTTCTAAAATACTTAATAAAATTAACGTATTTTATTAAAAGTGATTTTTCAGAAGTGATTATTGAAAGTGATTTTGGAGTTTTGTTGCTTATTTGCTTGGATCTTCAACTTTTTAGTACAAGAAGCTTGTGGATCTTGGATTTCTCTACTTGAATTCATCCATTTCTGTTCACAACACTTACCAAAGCAAATCTCAGCTTTGTAGGTTGGTTAATTTCATATCCATACTCATTTTAGCTTAATTGCAACTTATACAATGTAGATCCATGAATTTTAATGTGTTTTGATTCATTTGGTTGATCTTGATTGTGAATGTTGATGATTATTGAATTTAAATGATGTTTGAATGATGTTTCTAAACTTAATTTTCGTGCAATGTTGATTACATGATCATTGGATATGATTGCATAAGTGATTTAATACTGAAAAGTGCTTTTGAAACAGGTTTTTTTGGCTGTTGTCCCAGAGTAACCGGTAAACAACGGTTTGTTAACCGGTTAACATGTTGTATTTTTGCGTAAATTGTCTGATTTCTAACTAAGTAACCGGTTACTCACCGTTTGTTAACCGGTTACTCTGGGACAGAATGTGTATTTTCGTGCATTTTCTTGCTTGTTCGAGATCCTTTTCATGCCTAAACTTCGTGGATTAATATGTTGATGATTTGTGGATTATTCTTGGGTTGTTTCACCTCACACCATTGTATGCACACAATTTTTCGACACGCGACTCTTTGATTTTTATCGTTTATGGTCATGTTTGCAATGTTGCGTTCCAGATGCGATGAACACATAGCACACACTTCTTGAGCATGTTGATTGTGACTTGTTGATGATGTTGCTGGAGTTGTTGTTTGAATAAGATTGCTTGCACTTAACTTCATTAGATGCATGCTTGTTTTGACTTGAATCCTTTGGTATGCTTAACCTAATCTTGTGAGATGTTTTCTTGTATGATCCAATCAATGCTTGAGGACTTTTGTTTGATTTGAATGACATGTTTAAGGTCCTGATCCTTGTGGTTTTGGATACATTGTGTGATCATATCTTGTTTCTTGCTTCACCTTATCATGTGTTGTTTGCATAGATGTTTAAAGTGGATGTTTGCATAATTGTGGAGCATGTTTTGAATGTGATTCTTGTGGCTTCTTCTTGATATTCATGAGTTGATCTTTGAATTGATATACATGTTCACCTTGCTGCCATTTGCTTTCATGCCTTGATGTCACTTTGTTTGATCACTTGAAGTTATGTTGTGCATGAGGTATTTGTTGCTAATTGTTTGAGTGTTGTGGAGATACATACTTGATGCTCTTGATGCCATTTTCTAATGTGTGAATTGATTAACCTTTGGCTTGACTTGAATTCTGATTTGGATCCACTTTCATCTTACTTTATTCATGTCATCTTTGTGTGAGGTTCAATGATGTTAATTGTGTTTCTTATGCAAGTTTGCTTGCATCCTTTCTTGTTTGCTTTTACTTGCTTATTTCAGCTTTCTTGTGTGATCTTTTGAAGCATGATTAATGATTTGATTTGAGTGTGATGTGTATGATGTGCTTGCTGGCCCGTTTTATTTCTCATCTTATACCTCTCTTTCTTCTTCATCTCTTTCAATCTTTCTCTTCCCATGAGTCTCAAGACTTGTTTAAGTCTTGGATTCACTCCCTTAGAGCTACCTAGTCCAACTTAATTTTTGATTAAGCTTGGAGTAGGATTAGCATTAGGCTTCCCTTTGCATGCTAACTTAGGTAGAAGTTTCCCTTTCAAGCTCAACCTTAGGGCCACCTTTTGCATGACAACATTAGGATAAAATTCCCCTTAGTGTTTTCTTTTCCTTTGAGTCTTCCCTTCTCATCTCATAAGACTTCTAAAATACTTAATAAAATTAACGTATTTTATTAAAAGTGATTTTTCAGAAGTGATTGTTGAAAGTGATTTTGGAGTTTTGTTGCTTATTTGCTTGGATCTTCAACTTTTGAGTGCAAGAAGCTTGTGGATCTTGGATTTCTCTACTTGAATTCATCCATTTCTGTTTACAACACTTACCAAAGCAAATCTCAGCTTTGTAGGTTGGTTAATTTCATATCCATACTCATTTTAGCTTAATTGCAACTTATACAATGTAGATCCATGAATTTTGATGTGTTTTGATTCATTTGGTTGATCTTGATTGTGAATGTTGATGATTATTGAATTTAAATGATGTTTGAATGATGTTTCTGAACTTAATTTTCGTGCAATGTTGATTACATGATCATTGGATATGATTGCATAAGTGATTTAATACTGAAAAGTGCTTTTGAAACAGGTTTTTTTGGCTGTTGTCCCAGAGTAACCGGTAAACAACGGTTTGTTAACCGGTTAACATGTTGTATTTTTGCGTAAATTGTCTGATTTCTAACTAAGTAACCGGTTACTCACCGTTTGTTAACCGGTTACTCTGGGACAGAATGTGTATTTTCGTGCATTTTCTTGCTTGTTCGAGATCCTTTTCATGCCTAAACTTCGTGGATTAATATGTTGATGATTTGTGGATTATTCTTGGGTTGTTTCACCTCACACCATTGTATGCACGCAATTTTTCGACACGCGACACTTGGATTTTTATCGTTTATGGTCATGTTTGCAATGTTGCGTTCCAGATGCGATGAACACATAGCACACACTTCTTGAGCATGTTGATTGTGACTTGTTGATGATGTTGTTGGAGTTGTTGTTTGAATAAGATTGCTTGCACTTAACTTCATTAGATGCATGCTTGTTTTGACTTGAATCCTTTGGTGTGCTTAACCTAATCTTGTGAGATGTTTTCTTGTATGATCCAATCAATGCTTGAGGACTTTTGTTTGATTTGAATGACATGTTTAAGGTCCTGATCCTTGTGGTTTTGGATACATTGTGTGATCATATCTTGTTTCTTGCTTCACCTTATCATGTGTTGTTTGCATAGATGTTTGAAGTGGATGTTTGCATAATTGTGGAGCATGTTTTGAATGTGATTCTTGTGGCTTCTTCTTGATATTCATGAGTTGATCTTTGAATTGATATACATGTTCACCTTGCTGCCATTTTCTTTCATGCCTTGATTTTACTTTGTTTGATCACTTGAAGTTATGTTGTGCATGAGGTATTTGTTGCTAATTGTTTGAGTGTTGTGGAGATACATACTTGATGCTCTTGATGCCATTTTCTAATGTGTGAATTGATTGACCTTTGGCTTGACTTGAATTCTGATTTGGATCCACTTTCATCTTACTTTTTTCATGTCATCTTTGTGTGAGGTTCAATGATGTTAATTGTGTTTCTTATGCAAGTTTGCTTGCATCCTTTCTTGTTTGCTTTTACTTGCTTATTTCAGCTTTCTTGTGTGATCTTTTGAAGCATGATTAATGATTTGATTTGAGTGTGATGTGTATGATGTGCTTGCTGGCCCGTTTTATTTCTCATCTTATACCTCTCTTTCTTCTTCATCTCTTTCAATCTTTCTCTTCCCATGAGTCTCAAGACTTGTTTAAGTCTTGGATTCACTCCCTTAGAGCTACCTAGTCCAACTTAATTTTTGATTAAGCTTGGAGTAGGATTAGCATTAGGCTTCCCTTTGCATGCTAACTTAGGTAGAAGTTTCCCTTTCAAACTCAACCTTAGGGCCACCTTTTGCATTACAACATTAGGATAGAATTCCCCTTAGTGCTTTCTTTTCCTTTGAGTCTTCCCTTCTCATCTCATAACACTTCTAAAATACTTAATAAAATTAACGTATTTTATTAAAAGTGATTTTTCAGAAGTGATTGTTGAAAGTGATTTTGGAGTTTTGTTGCTTATTTGCTTGGATCTTCAACTTTTGAGTGCAAGAAGCTTGTGGATCTTGGATTTCTCTACTTGAATTCATCCATTTCTGTTTACAACACTTACCAAAGCAAATCTCAGCTTTGTAGGTTGGTTAATTTCATATCCATACTCATTTTAGCTTAATTGCAACTTATACAATGTAGATCCATGAATTTTGATGTGTTTTGATTCATTTGGTTGATCTTGATTGTGAATGTTGATGATTATTGAATTTAAATGATGTTTGAATGATGTTTCTGAACTTAATTTTCGTGCAATGTTGATTACATGATCATTGGATATGATTGCATAAGTGATTTAATACTGAAAAGTGCTTTTGAAACAGGTTTTTTTGGCTGTTGTCCCAGAGTAACCGGTAAACAACGGTTTGTTAACCGGTTAACATGTTGTATTTTTGCGTAAATTGTCTGATTTCTAACTAAGTAACCGGTTACTCACCGTTTGTTAACCGGTTACTCTGGGACAGAATGTGTATTTTCGTGCATTTTCTTGCTTGTTCGAGATCCTTTTCATGCCTAAACTTCGTGGATTAATATGTTGATGATTTGTGGATTATTCTTGGGTTGTTTCACCTCACACCATTGTATGCACGCAATTTTTCGACACGCGACTCTTAGATTTTTATCGTTTATGGTCATGTTTGCAATGTTGCGTTCCAGATGCGATGAACACATAGCACACACTTCTTGAGCATGTTGATTGTGACTTGTTGATGATGTTGTTGGAGTTGTTGTTTGAATAAGATTGCTTGCACTTAACTTCATTAGATGCATGCTTGTTTTGACTTGACTCCTTTGGTGTGCTTAACCTAATCTTGTGAGATATTTTCTTGTATGATCCAATCAATGCTTGAGGACTTTTGTTTGATTTAAATGACATGTTTAAGGTCCTGATCCTTGTGGTTTTGGATACATTGTGTGATCATATCTTGTTTCTTGCTTCACCTTATCATGTGTTGTTTGCATAGATGTTTGAAGTGGATGTTTGCATAATTGTGGAGCATGTTTTGAATGTGATTCTTGTGGCTTCTTCTTGATATTCATGAGTTGATCTTTGAATTGATATACATGTTCACCTTGCTGCCATTTGCTTTCATGCCTTGATTTTACTTTGTTTGATCACTTGAAGTTATGTTGTGCATGAGGTATTTGTTGCTAATTGTTTGAGTGTTGTGGAGATACATACTTGATGCTCTTGATGCCATTTTCTAATGTGTGAATTGATTGACCTTTGGCTTGACTTGAATTCTGATTTGGATCCACTTTCATCTTACCTTATTCATGTCATCTTTGTGTGAGGTTCAATGATGTTAATTGTGTTTCTTATGCAAGTTTGCTTGCATCCTTTCTTGTTTGCTTTTACTTGCTTATTTCAGCTTTCTTGTGTGATCTTTTGAAGCATGATTAATGATTTGATTTGAGTGTGATGTGTATGATGTGCTTGCTGGCCCGTTTTATTTCTCATCTTATACCTCTCTTTCTTCTTCATCTCTTTCAATCTTTCTCTTCCCATGAGTCTCAAAACTTGTTTAAGTCTTGGATTCACTCCCTTAGAGCTACCTAGTCCAACTTAATTTTTGATTAAGCTTTGAGTAGGATTAGCATTAGGCTTCCCTTTGCATGCTAACTTAGGTAGAAGTTTCCCTTTCAAACTCAACCTTAGGGCCACCTTTTGCATGACAACATTAGGATAGAATTCCCCTTAGTGTTTTCTTTTCCTTTGAGTCTTCCCTTCTCATCTCATAACACTTCTAAAATACTTAATAAAATTAACGTATTTTATTAAAAGTGATTTTTCAGAAGTGATTGTTGAAAGTGATTTTGGAGTTTTGTTGCTTATTTGCTTAGTTCTTCAACTTTTGAGTGCAAGAAGCTTGTGGATCTTGGATTTCTCTACTTGAATTCATCCATTTCTGTTTACAACACTTACCAAAGCAAATCTCAGCTTTGTAGGTTGGTTAATTTCATATCCATACTCATTTTAGCTTAATTGCAACTTATACAATGTAGATCCATGAATTTTGATGTGTTTTGATTCATTTGGTTGATCTTGATTGTGAATGTTGATGATTATTAAATTTAAATGATGTTTGAATGATGTTTCTGAACTTAATTTTCGTGCAATGTTGATTACATGATCATTGGATATGATTGCATAAGTGATTTAATACTGAAAAGTGCTTTTGAAACAGGTTTTTTTGGCTGTTGTCCCAGAGTAACCGGTAAACAACGGTTTGTTAACCGGTTAACATGTTGTATTTTTGCCTAAATTGTCTGATTTCTAACTAAGTAACCGGTTACTCACCGTTTGTTAACTGGTTACTCTGGGACAGAATGTGTATTTTCGTGCATTTTCTTGCTTGTTCGAGATCCTTTTCATGCCTAAATTTCGTGGATTAATATATTGATGATTTGTGGATTATTCTTGGGTTGTTTCACCTCACACCATTGTATGCACGCAATTTTTCGACACGCGACTCTTGGATTTTTATCGTTTATGGTCATGTTTGCAATGTTGCGTTCCAGATGCGATGAACACATAGCACACACTTCTTGAGCATGTTGATTGTGACTTGTTGATGATGTTGCTGGAGTTGTTGTTTGAATAAGATTGCTTGCACTTAACTTCATTAGATGCATGCGTGTTTTGACTTGAATCCTTTGGTGTGCTTAACCTAATCTTGTGAGATGTTTTCTTGTATGATCCAAACAATGCTTGAGGACTTTTGTTTGATTTGAATGACATGTTTAAGGTCCTGATCCTTGTGGTTTTGGATACATTGTGTGATCATATCTTGTTTCTTGCTTCACCTTATCATGTGTTGTTTGCATAGATGTTTAAAGTGGATGTTTGCATAATTGTGGAGCATGTTTTGAATGTGATTCTTGTGGCTTCTTCTTGATATTCATGAGTTGATCTTTGAATTGATATACATGTTCACCTTGCTGCCATTTGCCTTCATGCCTTGATTTCACTTTGTTTGATCACTTGAAGTTATGTTGTGCATGAGTTATTTGTTGCTAATTGTTTGAGTGTTGTGGAGATACATACTTGATGCTCTTGATGCCATTTTCTAATGTGTGAACTGATTGACCTTTGGCATGACTTGAATTCTGATTTGGATCCACTTTCATCTTACCTTATTCATGTCATCTTTGTGTGAGGTTCAATGATGTTAATTGTGTTTCTTATGCAAGTTTGCTTGCATTCTTTCTTGTTTGCTTTTACTTGCTTACTTGAGCTTTCTTGTATGATCTTTTGAAGCATGATTGATGGTTTGATTTGAGTGTGATGTGTATGATGTGCTTGCTGCCCCGTTTTATTTCTCATCTTATACCTCTCTTTCTTCTTCATCTCTTTCACTCTTTCTCTTCCCATGAGTCTCAAGACTTGTTTAAGTCTTGGATTCACTCCCTTAGAGCTACCTAGTCCAACTTAATTTTTGATTAAGCTTGGAGTAGGATTAGCATTAGGCTTCCCTTTGCATGCTAACTTAGGTAGAAGTTTCCCTTTCAAACTCAACCTTAGGGCCACCTTTTGCATGACAACATTAGGATAGAATTCCCCTTAGTGTTTTCTTTTCCTTTGAGTCTTCTCTTCTCATCTCATAACACTTCTAAAATACTGAATAAAATTAACTTATTTTATTAAAAGTGATTTTTCATAAGTGATTATTGAAAGTGATTTTGGAGTTTTGTTGCTTAGCTGCTTGGATCTTCAACTTTTTAGTGCAAGAAGCTTGTGGATCTTGGATTTCTCTACTTGAATTCATCCATTTCTGTTTACAACACTTACCAAAGCAAATCTCAGCTTTGTAGGTTTGTTAATTTCATTTCCATACTCATTTTAGCTTAATTGCAACTTATACAATGTAGATCCATGAATTTTGATGTGTTTTGATTCATTTGGTTGATCTTGATTGTGAATGTTGATGATTATTGAATTTAAATGATGTTTGAATGTTGTTTCTGAACTTAATTTTCGTGCATTGTTGATTACATGATCATTGGATATGATTGCATAAGTGATTTACTGCTGAAAAGTGCTTTTGAAACAGGTTTTTTTGGCTGTTGTCCCAGAGTAACCGGTAAACAACGGTTTGTTAACCGGTTAACATGTTGTATTTTTGCGTAAATTGTCTGATTTCTAACTAAGTAACCGGTTACTCACCGTTTGTTAACCGGTTACTCTGGGACAGAATGTGTATTTTCGTGCATTTTCTTGCTTATTCGAGATCCTTTTCATGCCTAAACTTCGTGGATTAATATGTTGATGATTTGTGGATTATGCTTGGGTTGTTTCACCTCACACCATTGTATGCACGCAATTTTCCGACACGCGACTCTTGGATTTTTATCGTTTATGGTCATGTTTGCGATGTTGCGTTCCAGATGCGATGAACACATAGCACACACTTCTTGAGCATGTTGATTGTGACTTGTTGATGATGTTGCTGGAGTTGTTGTTTGAATAAGATTGCTTGCACTTAACTTCATTAGATGCATGCTTGTTTTGACTTGAATCCTTTGGTGTGCTTAACCTAATCTTGTGAGATGTTTTCTTGTATGATCCAATCAATGCTTGAGGAATTTTGTTTGATTTGAATGACATGTTTAAGGTCCTGATCCTTGTGGTTTTGGATACATTGTGTGATCATATCTTGTTTCTTTCTTCACCTTATCATGTGTTGTTTGCATAGATGTTTGAAGTGGATGTTTGCATAATTGTGGAGCATGTTTTGAATGTGATTCTTGTGGCTTCTTCTTGATATTCATTAGTTGATCTTTGAATTGATATACATGTTCACCTTGCTGCCATTTGCTTTCATGCCTTGATTTCACTTTGTTTGATCACTTGAAGTTATGTTGTGCATGAGTTATTTGTTGCTAATTGTTTGAGTGTTGTGGAGATACATACTTGATGCTCTTGATGCCATTTTCTAATGTGTGAATTGATTGACCTTTGGCATGACTTGAATTCTGATTTGGATCCACTTTCATCTTACCTTATTCATGTCATCTTTGTGTGAGGTTCAATGATGTTAATTGTGTTTCTTATGCAAGTTTGCTTGCATCCTTTCTGGTTTGCTTTTACTTACTTACTTGAGCTTTCTTGTGTGATCTTTTGAAGCATGATTAATGATTTGATTTGAGTGTGATGTGTATGATGTGCTTGCTGCCCCGTTTTATTTCTCATCTTATACCTCTCTTTCTTCTTCATCTCTTTCACTCTTTCTCTTCCCATGAGTCTCAAGACTTGTTTAAGTCTTGGATTCACTCCCTTAGAGCTACCTAGTCCAACTTAATTTTTGATTAAGCTTGGAGTAGGATTAGCATTAGGCTTCCCTTTGCATGCTAACTTAGGTAGAAGTTTCCCTTTCAAACTCAACCTTAGGGCCACCTTTTGCATGACAACATTAGGATAGAATTCCCCTTAGTGTTTTCTTTTCCTTTGAGTCTTCTCTTCTCATCTCATAAAACTTCTAAAATACTGAATAAAATTAACTTATTTTATTAAAAGTGATTTTTCAGAAGTGATTATTGAAAGAGATTTTGGAGTTTTGTTGCTTATCTGCTTGGATCTTCAACTTTTGAGTGCAAGAAGCTTGTGGATCTTGGATTTCTCTACTTGAATTCATCCATTTCTGTTTACAACACTTACCAAAGCAAATCTCAGCTTTGTAGGTTTGTTAAATTCATTTCCATACTCATTTTAGCTTAATTGCAACTTATACAATGTAGATCCATGAATTTTGATGTGTTTTGATTCATTTGGTTGATCTTGATTGTGAATGTTGATGATTATTGAATTTAAATGATGTTTGAATGTTGTTTCTGAACTTAATTTTCGTGCATTGTTGATTACATGATCATTGGATATGATTGCATAAGTGATTTACTGCTGGAAAGTGCTTTTGAAACAGGTTTTTTTGGCTGTTGTCCCAGAGTAACCGGTTAATAACGGTTTGTTAACCGGTTAACATGTTGTATTTTTGCGTAAATTGTCTGATATCTAACTAAGTAACCGGTTACTCACCGTTTGTTAACCGGTTACTCTGGGACAGAATGTGTATTTCGTGCATTTTCTTGCTTGTTCGAGATCCTTTTCATGCCTAAACTTCGTGGATTAATATGTTGATGATTTGTGGATTATTCTTGGGTTGTTTCACCTCACACCATTGTATGCACGCAATTTTTCGACACGCGACTCTTGGATTTTTATCGTTTATGGTCATGTTTGCGATGTTGCGTTCCAGATGCGATGAACACATAGCACACACTTCTTGAGCATGTTGATTGTGACTTGTTGATGATGTTGCTGGAGTTGTTGTTTGAATATGATTGCTTGCACTTAACTTCATTAGATGCATGCTTGTTTTGACTTGAATCCTTTGGTGTGCTTAACCTAATCTTGTGAGATGTTTTCTTGTATGATCCAAACAATGCTTGAGGACTTTTGTTTGATTTGAATGACATGTTTAAGGTCCTGATCCTTGTGGTTTTGGATACATTGTGTGATCATATCTTGTTTCTTGCTTCACCTTATCATGTGTTGTTTGCATAGATGTTTAAAGTGGATGTTTGCATAATTGTGGAGCATGTTTTGAATGTGATTCTTGTGGCTTCTTCTTGATATTCATGAGTTGATCTTTGAATTGATATACATGTTCACCTTGCTGCCATTTGCCTTCATGCCTTGATTTCACTTTGTTTGATCACTTGAAGTTATGTTGTGCATGAGTTATTTGTTGCTAATTGTTTGAGTGTTGTGGAGATACATACTTGATGCTCTTGATGCCATTTTCTAATGTGTGAAATGATTGACCTTTGGCATGACTTGAATTCTGATTTGGATCCACTTTCATCTTACCTTATTCATGTCATCTTTGTGTGAGGTTCAATGATGTTAATTGTGTTTCTTATGCAAGTTTGCTTGCATTCTTTCTTGTTTGCTTTTACTTGCTTACTTGAGCTTTCTTGTATGATCTTTTGAAGCATGATTGATGGTTTGATTTGAGTGTGATGTGTATGATGTGCTTGCTGCCCCGTTTTATTTCTCATCTTATACCTCTCTTTCTTCTTCATCTCTTTCACTCTTTCTCTTCCCATGAGTCTCAAGACTTGTTTAAGTCTTGGATTCACTCCCTTAGAGCTACCTAGTCCAACTTAATTTTTGATTAAGCTTGGAGTAGGATTAGCATTAGGCTTCCCTTTGCATGCTAACTTAGGTAGAAGTTTCCCTTTCAAACTCAACCTTAGGGCCACCTTTTGCATGACAACATTAGGATAGAATTCCCCTTAGTGTTTTCTTTTCCTTTGAGTCTTCTCTTCTCATCTCATAACACTTCTAAAATACTGAATAAAATTAACTTATTTTATTAAAAGTGATTTTTCATAAGTGATTATTGAAAGTGATTTTGGAGTTTTGTTGCTTATCTGCTTGGATCTTCAACTTTTTAGTGCAAGAAGCTTGTGGATCTTGGATTTCTCTACTTGAATTCATCCATTTCTGTTTACAACACTTACCAAAGCAAATCTCAGCTTTGTAGGTTTGTTAATTTCATTTCCATACTCATTTTAGCTTAATTGCAACTTATACAATGTAGATCCATGAATTTTGATGTGTTTTGATTCATTTGGTTGATCTTGATTGTGAATGTTGATGATTATTGAATTTAAATGATGTTTGAATGTTGTTTCTGAACTTAATTTTCGTGCATCGTTGATTACATGATCATTGGATATGATTGCATAAGTGATTTACTGCTGAAAAGTGCTTTTGAAACAGGTTTTTTTTGGCTGTTGTCCCAGAGTAACCGGTAAACAACGGTTTGTTAACCGGTTAACATGTTGTATTTTTGCGTAAATTGTCTGATTTCTAACTAAGTAACCGGTTACTCACCGTTTGTTAACCGGTTACTCTGGGACAGAATGTGTATTTCGTGCATTTTCTTGCTTGTTCGAGATCCTTTTCATGCCTAAACTTCGTGGATTAATATGTTGATGATTTGTGGATTATTCTTGGGTTGTTTCACCTCACACCATTGTATGCACGCAATTTTTCGACACGCGACTCTTGGATTTTTATCGTTTATGGTCATGTTTACGATGTTGCGTTCCAGATGCGATGAACACATAGCACACACTTCTTGAGCATGTTGATTGTGACTTGTTGATGATGTTGCTGGAGTTGTTGTTTGAATATGATTGCTTGCACTTAACTTCATTAGATGCATGCTTGTTTTGACTTGAATCCTTTGGTGTGCTTAACCTAATCTTGTGAGATGTTTTCTTGTATGATCCAATTAATGCTTGAGGACTTTTGTTTGATTTGAATGACATGTTTAAGGTCCTGATCCTTGTGGTTTTGGATCCATTGTGTGATCATATCTTATTTCTTGCTTCACCTTATCATGTGTTGTTTGCATAGATGTTTGAAGTGGATGTTTGCATAATTGTGGAGCATGTTTTGAATGTGATTCTTGTGGCTTCTTCTTGATATTCATGAGTTGATCTTTGAATTGATATACATGTTCACCTTGCTGCCATTTGCTTTCATGCCTTGATTTCACTTTGTTTGATCACTTGAAGTTATGTTGTGCATGAGTTATTTGTTGCTAATTGTTTGAGTGTTGTGGAGATACATACTTGATGCTCTTGATACCATTTTCTAATGTGTGAATTGATTGACCTTTGGCATGACTTGAATTCTGACTTGGATCCACTTTCATCTTACCTTATTCATGTCATCTTTGTGTGAGGTTCAATGATGTTAATTGTGTTTCTTATGCAAGTTTGCTTGCATCCTTTCTTGTTTGCTTTTACTTGCTTACTTGAGCTTTCTTGTGTGATCTTTTGAAGCATGATTAATGATTTGATTTGAGTGTGATGTGTATGATGTGCTTGCTGCCCCGTTTTATTTCTCATCTTATACCTCTCTTTCTTCTTCATCTCTTTCACTCTTTCTCTTCCCATGAGTCTCAAGACTTGTTTAAGTCTTGGATTCACTCCCTTAGAGCTACCTAGTCCAACTTAATTTTTGTTTAAGCTTGGAGTAGGATTAGAATTAGGCTTCCCTTTGCATGCTAACTTAGGTAGAAGTTTCCCTTTCAAACTCAACCTTAGGGCCACCTTTTGCATGACAACATTAGGATAGAATTCCCCTTAGTGTTTTCTTTTCCTTTGAGTCTTCCCTTCTCATCTCATAACACTTCTAAAATACTTAATAAAATTAACGTATTTTATTAAAAGTTATTTTTCAGAAGTGATTGTTGAAAGTGATTTTGGAGTTTTGTTGCTTATTTGCTTGGATCTTCAACTTTTGAGTGCAAGAAGCTTGTGGATCTTGGATTTCTCTACTTGAATTCATCCATTTCTGTTTACAACACTTACCAAAGCAAATCTCAGCTTTGTAGGTTGGTTAATTTCAGATCCATACTCATTTTAGCTTAATTGCAACTTATACAATGTAGATCCATGAATTTTGATGTGTTTTGATTCATTTGGTTGATCTTGATTGTGAATGTTGATGATTATTGAATTTAAATGATGTTTGAATGTTGTTTCTGAACTTAATTTTCGTGCATTGTTGATTACATGATCATTGGATATGATTGCATAAGTGATTTACTGCTGAAAAGTGCTTTTGAAATAGGTTTTTTTGGCTGTTGTCCCAGAGTAACCGGTAAACAACGGTTTGTTAACCGGTTAACATGTTGTATTTTTGCGTAAATTATCTGATTTCTAACTAAGTAACCGGTTACTCACCGTTTGTTAACCGGTTACTCTGGGACAGAATGTGTATTTTCGTGCATTTTCTTGCTTATTCGAGATCCTTTTCATGCCTAAACTTCGTGGATTAATATGTTGATGATTTGTGGATTATGCTTGGGTTGTTTCACCTCACACCATTGTATGCACGCAATTTTCCGACACGCGACTCTTGGATTTTTATCGTTTATGGTCATGTTTGCGATGTTGCGTTCCAGATTCGATGAACACATAGCACACACTTCTTGAGCATGTTGATTGTGACTTGTTGATGATGTTGCTGGAGTTGTTGTTTGAATAAGATTGCTTGCACTTAACTTCATTAGATGCATGCTTGTTTTGACTTGAATCCTTTGGTGTGCTTAACCTAATCTTGTGAGATGTTTTCTTGTATGATCCAATCAATGCTTGAGGAATTTTGTTTGATTTGAATGACATGTTTAAGGTCCTGATCCTTGTGGTTTTGGATACATTGTGTGATCATATCTTGTTTCTTTCTTCACCTTATCATGTGTTGTTTGCATAGATGTTTGAAGTGGATGTTTGCATAATTGTGGAGCATGTTTTGAATGTGATTCTTGTGGCTTCTTCTTGATATTCATTAGTTGATCTTTGAATTGATATACATGTTCACCTTGCTGCCATTTGCTTTCATGCCTTGATTTCACTTTGTTTGATCACTTGAAGTTATGTTGTGCATGAGTTATTTGTTGCTAATTGTTTGAGTGTTGTGGAGATACATACTTGATGCTCTTGATGCCATTTTCTAATGTGTGAATTGATTGACCTTTGGCATGACTTGAATTCTGATTTGGATCCACTTTCATCTTACCTTATTCATGTCATCTTTGTGTGAGGTTCAATGATGTTAATTGTGTTTCTTATGCAAGTTTGCTTGCATCCTTTCTGGTTTGCTTTTACTTACTTACTTGAGCTTTCTTGTGTGATCTTTTGAAGCATGATTAATGATTTGATTTGAGTGTGATGTGTATGATGTGCTTGCTGCCCCGTTTTATTTCTCATCTTATACCTCTCTTTCTTCTTCATCTCTTTCACTCTTTCTCTTCCCATGAGTCTCAAGACTTGTTTAAGTCTTGGATTCACTCCCTTAGAGCTACCTAGTCCAACTTAATTTTTGTTTAAGCTTGGAGTAGGATTAGAATTAGGCTTCCCTTTGCATGCTAACTTAGGTAGAAGTTTCCCTTTCAAACTCAACCTTAGGGCCACCTTTTGCATGACAACATTAGGATAGAATTCCCCTTAGTGTTTTCTTTTCCTTTGAGTCTTCCCTTCTCATCTCATAAAACTTCTAAAATACTGAATAAAATTAACTTATTTTATTAAAAGTGATTTTTCAGAAGTGATTATTGAAAGAGATTTTGGAGTTTTGTTGCTTATCTGCTTGGATCTTCAACTTTTGAGTGCAAGAAGCTTGTGGATCTTGGATTTCTCTACTTGAATTCATCCATTTCTGTTTACAACACTTACCAAAGCAAATCTCAGCTTTGTAGGTTTGTTAAATTCATTTCCATACTCATTTTAGCTTAATTGCAACTTATACAATGTAGATCCATGAATTTTGATGTGTTTTGATTCATTTGGTTGATCTTGATTGTGAATGTTGATGATTATTGAATTTAAATGATGTTTGAATGTTGTTTCTGAACTTAATTTTCGTGCATTGTTGATTACATGATCATTGGATATGATTGCATAAGTGATTTACTGCTGAAAAGTGCTTTTGAAACAGGTTTTTTTTGGCTGTTGTCCCAGAGTAACCGGTTAATAACGGTTTGTTAACCGGTTAACATGTTGTATTTTTGCGTAAATTGTCTGATTTCTAACTAAGTAACCGGTTACTCACCGTTTGTTAACCGGTTACTCTGGGACAGAATGTGTATTTCGTGCATTTTCTTGCTTGTTCGAGATCCTTTTCATGCCTAAACTTCGTGGATTAATATGTTGATGATTTGTGGATTATTCTTGGGTTGTTTCACCTCACACCATTGTATGCACGCAATTTTTCGACACGCGACTCTTGGATTTTTATCGTTTATGGTCATGTTTGCGATGTTGCGTTCCAGATGCGATGAACACATAGCACACACTTCTTGAGCATGTTGATTGTGACTTGTTGATGATGTTGCTGGAGTTGTTGTTTGAATATGATTGCTTGCACTTAACTTCATTAGATGCATGCTTGTTTTGACTTGAATCCTTTGGTGTGCTTAACCTAATCTTGTGAGATGTTTTCTTGTATGATCCAATTAATGCTTGAGGACTTTTGTTTGATTTGAATGACATGTTTAAGGTCCTGATCCTTGTGGTTTTGGATCCATTGTGTGATCATATCTTATTTCTTGCTTCACCTTATCATGTGTTGTTTGCATAGATGTTTGAAGTGGATGTTTGCATAATTGTGGAGCATGTTTTGAATGTGATTCTTGTGGCTTCTTCTTGATATTCATGAGTTGATCTTTGAATTGATATACATGTTCACCTTGCTGCCATTTGCTTTCATGCCTTGATTTCACTTTGTTTGATCACTTGAAGTTATGTTGTGCATGAGTTATTTGTTGCTAATTGTTTGAGTGTTGTGGAGATACATACTTGATGCTCTTGATACCATTTTCTAATGTGTGAATTGATTGACCTTTGGCATGACTTGAATTCTGACTTGGATCCACTTTCATCTTACCTTATTCATGTCATCTTTGTGTGAGGTTCAATGATGTTAATTGTGTTTCTTATGCAAGTTTGCTTGCATCCTTTCTTGTTTGCTTTTACTTGCTTACTTGAGCTTTCTTGTGTGTTCTTTTGAAGCATGATTAATGATTTTATTTGAGTGTGATGTGTATGATGTGCTTTCTGCCCCGTTTTATTTCTCATCTTATACCTCTCTTTCTTCTTCATCTCTTTCACTCTTTCTCTTCCCATGAGTCTCAAGACGTGTTTAAGTCTTGGATTCACTCCCTTAGAGCTACCTAGTCCAACTTAATTTTTGATTAAGCTTGGAGTAGGATTAGCATTAGGCTTCCCTTTGCATGCTAACTTAGGTAGAAGTTTCCCTTTCAAACTCAACCTTAGGGCCACCTTTTGCATGACAACATTAGGATAGAATTCCCCTTAGTGTTTTCTTTTCCTTTGAGTCTTCTCTTCTCATCTCATAAAACTTCTAAAATACTGAATAAAATTAACTTATTTTTTTAAAAGTGATTTTTCAGAAGTGATTATTGAAAGTGATTTTGGAGTTTTGTTGCTTATTTGCTTGGATCTTCAACTTTTGAGTGCAAGAAGCTTGTGGATCTTGGATTTCACTACTTGAATTCATCCATTTCTGTTTACAACACTTACCAAAGCAAATCTCAGCTTTGTAGGTTGGTTAATTCCATATCCATACTCATTTTAGCTTAATTGCAACTTATACAATGTAGATCCCTGAATTTTGATGTGTTTTGATTCATTTGGTTGATCTTGATTATGAATGTTGATGATTATTGAATTTAAATGATGTTTGAATGTTGTTTCTGAACTTAATTTTCGTGCATTGTTGATTACATGATCATTGGATATGATTGCATAAGTGATTTACTGCTGAAAAGTGCTTTTGAAACAGGTTTTTTTTTGCTGTTGTCCCAGAGTAACCGGTTAACATGTTGTATTTTTGCGTAAATTGTCTGATTTCTAACTAAGTAACCAGTTACTCACCGTTTGTTAACCGGTTACTCTGGGACAGAATGTGTATTTCGTGCATTTTCTTGCTTGTTCGAGATCCTTTTCATGCCTAAACTTCGTGGATTAATATGTTGATAATTTGTGGATTATTCTTGGGTTGTTTCACCTCACACCATTGTATGCACGCAATTTTTCGACACGCGACTCTTGGATTTTTATCGTTTATGGTCATGTTTACGATGTTGCGTTCCAGATGCGATGAACACATAGCACACACTTCTTGAGCATGTTGATTGTGACTTGTTGATGATGTTGCTGGAGTTGTTGTTTGAATATGATTGCTTGCACTTAACTTCATTAGATGCATGCTTGTTTTGACTTGAATCCTTTGGTGTGCTTAACCTAATCTTGTGAGATGTTTTCTTGTATGATCCAATTAATGCTTGAGGACTTTTGTTTGATTTGAATGACATGTTTAAGGTCCTGATCCTTGTGGTTTTGGATCCATTGTGTGATCATATCTTATTTCTTGCTTCACCTTATCATGTGTTGTTTGCATAGATGTTTGAAGTGGATGTTTGCATAATTGTGGAGCATGTTTTGAATGTGATTCTTGTGGCTTCTTCTTGATATTCATGAGTTGATCTTTGAATTGATATACATGTTCACCTTGCTGCCATTTGCTTTCATGCCTTGATTTCACTTTGTTTGATCACTTGAAGTTATGTTGTGCATGAGTTATTTGTTGCTAATTGTTTGAGTGTTGTGGAGATACATACTTGATGCTCTTGATACCATTTTCTAATGTGTGAATTGATTGACCTTTGGCATGACTTGAATTCTGACTTGGATCCACTTTCATCTTACCTTATTCATGTCATCTTTCTGTGAGGTTCAATGATGTTAATTGTGTTTCTTATGCAAGTTTGCTTGCATCCTTTCTTGTTTGCTTTTACTTGCTTACTTGAGCTTTCTTGTGTGATCTTTTGAAGCATGATTAATGATTTGATTTGAGTGTGATGTGTATGATGTGCTTGCTGCCCCGTTTTATTTCTCATCTTATACCTCTCTTTCTTCTTCATCTCTTTCACTCTTTCTCTTCCCATGAGTCTCAAGACGTGTTTAAGTCTTGGATTCACTCCCTTAGAGCTACCTAGTCCAACTTAATTTTTGATTAAGCTTGGAGTAAGATTAGCATTTGGCTTCCCTTTGCATGCTAACTTAGGTAGAAGTTTCCCTTTCAAACTCAACCTTAGGGCCACCTTTTGCATGACAACATTAGGATATAATTCCCCTTAGTGTTTTCTTTTCCTTTGAGTCTTCTCTTCTCATCTCATAAAAATTCTAAAATACTGAATAAAATTAACTTATTTTATTAAAAGTGATTTTTCAGAAGTGATTATTGAAAGTGATTTTGGAGTTTTGTTGCTTATCTGGTTGGATCTTCAACTTTTGAGTGCAAGAAGCTTGTGGATCTTGGATTTCTCTACTTGAATTCATCCATTTCTGTTTACAACACTTACCAAAGCAAATCTCAGCTTTGTAGGTTGGTTAATTTCATATCCATACTCATTTTAGCTTAATTGCAACTTATACAATGTAGATCGATGAATTTTGATGTGTTTTGATTCATTTGGTTGATCTTGATTGTGAATGTTGATGATTATTGAATTTAAATGATGTTTGAATGTTGTTTCTGAACTTAATTTTCGTGCATTGTTGATTACATGATCATTGGATATGATTGCATAAGTGATTTACTGCTGAAAAGTGCTTTTGAAACAGGTTTTTTTTGCTGTTGTCCCAGAGTAACCGGTTAACAACGGTTTGTTAACCGGTTAACATGTTGCATTTTTGCGTAAATTGTCTGATTTCTAACTAAGTAACCGGTTACTCACCGTTTGTTAACCGGTTACTCTGGGACAGAATGTGTATTTCGTGCATTTTCTTGCTTGTTCGAGATCCTTTTCATGCCTAAACTTCGTGGATTAATATGTTGATGATTTGTGGATTATTCTTGGGTTGTTTCACCTCACACCATTGTATGCACGCAATTTTTCAACACGCGACTCTTGGATTTTTATCGTTTATGGTCGTGTTTGCGATGTTGCGTTCCAGATGCGATGAACACATAGCACACACTTCTTGAGCATGTTGATTGTGACTTGTTGATGATGTTGCTGGAGTTGTTGTTTGAATATGATTGCTTGCACTTAACTTCATTAGATGCATGCTTGTTTTGACTTGAATCCTTTGGTGTGCTTAACCTAATCTTGTGAGATGTTTTCTTGTATGATCCAATTAATGCTTGAGGACTTTTGTTTGATTTGAATGACATGTTTAAGGTCCTGATCCTTGTGGTTTTGGATCCATTGTGTGATCATATCTTATTTCTTGCTTCACCTTATCATGTGTTGTTTGCATAGATGTTTGAAGTGGATGTTTGCATAATTGTGGAGCATGTTTTGAATGTGATTCTTGTGGCTTCTTCTTGATATTCATGAGTTGATCTTTGAATTGATATACATGTTCACCTTGCTGCCATTTGCTTTCATGCCTTGATTTCACTTTGTTTGATCACTTGAAGTTATGTTGTGCATGAGTTATTTGTTGCTAATTGTTTGAGTGTTGTGGAGATACATACTTGATGCTCTTGATGCCATTTTCTAATGTGTGAATTGATTGACCTTTGGCATGACTTGAATTCTGATTTGGATACACTTTCATCTTACCTTATTCATGTCATCTTTGTGTGAGGTTCAATTATGTTAATTGTGTTTCTTATGCAAGTTTGCTTGCATCCTTTCTTGTTTGCTTTTACTTGCTTACTTGAGCTTTCTTGTGTGATCTTTTGAAGCATGATTAATGATTTGATTTGAGTGTGATGTGTATGATGTGCTTGGCGCCCCGTTTTATTTCTCATCTTATACCTCTCTTTCTTCTTCATCTCTTTCACTCTTTCTCTTCCCATGAATCTCAAGACTTGTTTAAGTCTTGGATTCACTCCCTTAGAGCTACCTAGTCCAACTTAATTTTTGATTAAGCTTGGAGTAGGATTAGCATTAGGCTTCCCTTTGCATTCTAACTTAGGTAGAAGTTTCCCTTTCAAACTCAACCTTAGGGCCACCTTTTGCATGACAACATTAGGATAGAATTCCCCTTAGTGTTTTCTTTTCCTTTGAGTCTTCTCTTCTCATCTCATAAAACTTCTAAAATACTTAATAAAATTAACGTATTTTATTAAAAGTGATTTTTCAGAAGTGATTATTGAAAGTGATTTTGGAGTTTTGTTGCTTATTTGCTTGGATCTTCAACTTTTGAGTTCAAGAAGCTTGTGGATCTTGGATTTCTCTACTTGAATTCATCCATTTCTGTTTACAACACTTACCAAAGAAAATCTCAGCTTTGTAGGTTGGTTAATTTCATATCCATACTCATTTTAGCTTAATTGCAACTTATACAATGTAGATCGATGAATTTTGATGTGTTTTGATTCATTTGGTTGATCTTGATTGTGAATGTTGATGATTATTGAATTTAAATGATGTTTGAATGTTGTTTCTGAACTTAATTTTCGTGCATTGTTGATTACATGATCATTGGATATGATTGCATAAGTGATTTACTGCTGAAAAGTGCTTTTGAAACAGGTTTTTTTGGCTGTTGTCCCAGAGTAACCGGTTAACAACGGTTTGTTAACCGGTTAACATGTTGTATTTTTGCGTAAATTGTCTGATTTCTAACTAAGTAACCGGTTACTCACCGTTTGTTAACCGGTTACTCTGGGACAGAATGTGTATTTTCGTGCATTTTCTTGCTTGTTCAAGATCCTTTTCATGCCTAAACTTCGTGGATTAATATGTTGATGATTTGTGGATTATTCTTGGGTTGTTTCACCTCACACCATTGTATGCACGCAATTTTTCGACACGCGACTCTTGGATTTTTATCGTTTATGGTCATGTTTGCGATGTTGCGTTCCAGATGCGATGAACACATAGCACACACTTCTTGAGCATGTTGATTGTGACTTGTTGATGATGTTGCTGGAGTGGTTGTTTGAATATGATTGCTTGCACTTAACTTCATTAGATGCATGCTTGTTTTGACTTGAATCCTTTGGTGTGCTTAACCTAATCTTGTGAGATGTTTTCTTGTATGATCCAATTAATGCTTGAGGACTTTTGTTTGATTTGAATGACATGTTTAAGGTCCTGATCCTTGTGGTTTTGGATCCATTGTGTGATCATATCTTGTTTCTTGCTTCACCTTATCATGTGTTGTTTGCATAGATGTTTGAAGTGGATGTTTGCATAATTGTGGAGCATGTTTTGAATGTGATTCTTGTGGCTTCTTCTTGATATTCATGAGTTGATCTTTGAATTGATATACATGTTCACCTTGCTGCCATTTGCTTTCATGCCTTGATTTCACTTTGTTTGATCACTTGAAGTTATGTTGTGCATGAGTTATTTGTTGCTAATTGTTTGAGTGTTGTGGAGATACATACTTGATGCTCTTGATGCCATTTTCTAATGTGTGAATTGATTGACCTTTGGCATGACTTGAATTCTGACTTGGATCCACTTTCATCTTACCTTATTCATGTCATCTTTGTGTGAGGTTCAATGATGTTAATTGTGTTTCTTATGCAAGTTTGCTTGCATCCTTTCTTGTTTGCTTTTACTTGCTTACTTGAGCTTTCTTGTGTGATCTTTTGAAGCATGATTAATGATTTGATTTGAGTGTGATGTGTATGATGTGCTTGCTGCCCCGTTTTATTTCTCAACTTATACCTCTCTTTCTTCTTCATCTCTTTCACTCTTTCTCTTCCCATGAGTCTCAAGACTTGTTTAAGTCTTGGATTAACTCCCTTAGAGCTACCTAGTCCAACTTAATTTTTTATTAAGCTTGGAGTAGGATTAGCATTAGGCTTCCCTTTGCATGCTAACTTAGGTAGAATTTTCCCTTTCAAACTCAACCTTAGGGCCACCTTTTGCATGACAACATTAGGATAGAATTCCCCTTAGTGTTTTCTTTTCCTTTGAGTCTTCTCTTCTCATCTCATAACACTTCTAAAATACTTAATAAAATTAACGTATTTTATTAAAAGTGATTTTTCAGAAGTGATTATTGAAAGTGATTTTGGAGTTTTGTTGCTTATTTGCTTGGGTCTTCAACTTTTGAGTGCAAGAAGCTTGTGGATCTTGGATTTCTCTACTTGAATTCATCCATTTCTGTTTACAACACTTACCAAAGCAAATCTCAGCTTTGTAGGTTGGTTAATTTCATATCCATACTCATTTTAGCTTAATTGCAACTTATACAATGTAGATCCATGAATTTTGATGTGTTTTGATTCATTTGGTTGATCTTGATTGTGAATGTTGATGATTATTGAATTTAAATGATGTTTGAATGTTGTTTCTGAACTTATTTTTCGTGCATTGTTGATTACATGATCATTGGATATGATTGCATAAGTGATTTACTGCTGAAAAGTGCTTTTGAAACAGGTTTTTTTGGCTGTTGTCCCAGAGTAACCGGTAAACAACGGTTTGTTAACCGGTTAACATGTTGTATTTTTGCGTAAATTGTGTGATTTCTAACTAAGTAACCGGTTACTCACCGTTTGTTAACGGGTTACTCTGGGACAGAATGTGTATTTTCGTGCATTTTCTTGCTTGTTCGAGATCCTTTTCATGCCTAAACTTCGTGGATTAATATGTTGATGATTTGTGGATTATTCTTGTGTTATTTCACCTCACACCATTGTATGCACGCAATTTTTCGACACGCGACTCTTGGATTTTTATCGTTTATGGTCATGTTTGCAATGTTGCGTTCCAGATGCGATGAACACATAACACACACTTCTTGAGCATGTTGATTGTGACTTGTTGATGATGTTGCTGGAGTTGTTGTTTTAATATGATTGCTTGCACTTAACTTCATTAGATCCATGCTTGTTTTGACTTGAATCCTTTGGTGTGCTTAACCTAATCTTGTGAGATGTTTTCTTGTATGATCCAATTAATGCTTGAGGACTTTTGTTTGATTTGAATGACATGTTTAAGGTCCTGATCCTTGTGGTTTTGGATCCATTGTGTGATCATATCTTGTTTCTTGCTTCACCTTATCATGTGTTGTTTGCATAGATGTTTGAAGTGGATGTTTGCATAATTGTGGAGCATGTTTTGAATGTGATTCTTGTGGCTTCTTCTTGATAGTCATGAGTTGATCTTTGAATTGATATACATGTTCACCTTGTTACCATTTGCTTTCATGCCTTGATTTCACTTTGTTTGATCACTTGAAGTTATGTTGTGCATGAGTTATTTGTTGCTAATTGTTTGAGTGTTGTGGAGATACATACTTGATGCTCTTGATGCCATTTTCTAATGTGTGAATTGATTGACCTTTGGCATGACTTGAATTCTGACTTGGATCCACGTTCATCTTACCATATTCATGTCATCTTTGTGTGAGGTTCAATGATGTTAATTGTGTTTCGTATGCAAGTTTGCTTGCATCCTTTCTTGTTTGCTTTTACTTGCTTACTTGAGCTTTCTTGTGTGATATTTTGAATCATGATTAATGATTTGATTTGAGTGTGATGTGTATGATGTGCTTGCTGCCCCGTTTTATTTCTCATCTTATACCTCTCTTTCTTCTTCATCTCTTTCACTCTTTCTCTTCCCATGAGTCTCAAGACTTGTTTAAGTCTTGGATTCACTCCCTTAGAGCTACCTAGTCCAACTTAATTTTTGATTAAGCTTGGAGTAGGATTAGCATTAGGCTTCCCTTTGCATGCTAACTTAGGTAGAAGTTTCCCTTTCAAACTCAACCTTAGGGCCACCTTTTGCATGACAACATTAGGATAGAATTCCCCTTAGTGTTTTCTTTTCCTTTGAGTCTTTTCTTCTCATCTCATAACACTTCTAAAATACTTAATAAAATTAATGTATTTTATTAAAAGTGATTTTTCAGAAGTGATTATTGAAAGTGATTTTGGAGTTTTGTTGCTTATTTGCTTGGATCTTCAACTTTTGAGTGCAAGAAGCTTGTGGATCTTGGATTTCTCTACTTGAATTCATCCATTTCTGTTTACAACACTTACCAAAGCAAATCTCAGCTTTGTAGGTTGGTTAATATCATATCCATACTCATTTTAGCTTAATTGCAACTTATACAACGAAGATCCATGAATTCTGATGTGTTTTGATTCATTTGGTTGATCTTGATTGTGAATGTTGATGATTATTGAATTTAAATGATGTTTGAATGTTGTTTCTGAACTTAATTTTCGTGCATTGTTGATTACATGATCATTGGATATGATTGCATAAGTGATTTACTGCAGAAAAGTGCTTTTGAAACAGGTTTTTTTGGCTGTTGTCCCAGAGTAACCGGTAAACAACGGTTTGTTAACCGGTTAACATGTTGTATTTTTGCGTAAATTGTCTGATTTCTAACTAAGTAACCGGTTACTCACCGTTTGTTAACCGGTTACTCTGGGACAGAATGTGTATTTTCGTGCATTTTCTTGCATGTCCGAGATCCTTTTCATGCCTAAACTTCGTGGATTAATATGTTGATGATTTGTGGATTATTCTTGGGTTGTTTCACCTCACACCATTGTATGCACGCAATTTTTCGACACGCGACTCTTGGATTTTTATCGTTTATGGTCATGTTTGCAATGTTGCGTTCCAGATGCGATGAACACATAGCACACACTTCTTGAGCATGTTGATTGTGACTTGTTGATGATGTTGCTGGAGTTGTTGTTTGAATATGATTGCTTGCACTTAACTTCATTAGATGCATGCTTGTTTTGACTTGAATCCTTTGGTGTGCTTAACCTAATCTTGTGAGATGTTTTCTTGTATGATACAATCAATGCTTGAGGACTTTTGTTTGATTTGAATGACATGTTTAAGGTCCTGATCCTTGTGGTTTTGGATACATTGTGTGATCATATCTTGTTTCTTGCTTCACCTTATCATGTGTTGTTTGCATAGATGTTTGAAGTGGATGTTTGCATAATTGTGGAGCATGTTTTGAATGTGATTCTTATGGCTTCTTCTTGATATTCATGAGTTGATCTTTGAATTGATATACATGTTCACCTTGCTGCCATTTGCTTTCATGCCTTGATTTCACTTTGTTTGATCACTTGAAGTTATGTTGTGCATGAGTAATTTGTTGCTAATTGTTTGAGTGTTGTGGAGATACATACTTGATGCTCTTGATGCCATTTTCTAATGTGTGAATTGATTGACCTTTGGCATGACTTGAATTTTGATTTGGATCACTTTCATGTTACCTTATTCATGTCATCTTTGTGTGAGGTTCAATGATGTTAATTGTGTTTCTTATGCAAGTTTGCTTGCATCCATTCATGTTTGCTTTTACTTGCTTACTTTAGATTTTTTGTGTGATCTTTTGAAGCATGATTAATGATTTGATTTGAGTGTGATGTGTATGATGTGCTTGCTGCCCCGTTTTATTTCTCATCTTATACCTCTCTTTCTTCTTCATCTCTTTCACTCTTTCTCTTCCCATGAGTCTCAAGACTTGTTTAAGTCTTGGATTCACTCCCTTAGAGCTACCTAGTCCAATTTAATTTTTGATTAAGCTTGGAGTAGGATTAGCATTAGGCTTCCCTTTGCATGCTAACTTAGGTAGAAGTTTCCCTTTCAAACTCAACCTTAGGGCCACCTTTTGCATGACAACATTAGGATAGAATTCCCCTTAGTGTTTTCTTTTCCTTTGCGTCTTCTCTTCTCATCTTATAACACTTCTAAAATACTTAATAAAATTAACCTATATTATTAAAAGTGATTTTTCAGAAGTGATTATTGAAAGTGATTTTGGAGTTTTGTTGCTTATTTGCTTGGATCTTCAACTTTTGAGTGCAAGAAGCTTGTGGATCTTGGATTTCTCTACTTGAATTCATCCATTTCTATTTACAACACTTACCAAAGCAAATCTCAGCTTTATAGGTTGGTTAATTTCAAATCCATACTCATTTTAGCTTAATTGCAACTTATACAATGTAGATCCATGAATTTTAATGTGTTTTGATTCATTTGGTTGATCTTGATTGTGAATGTTGATGATTATTGAATTTAAATGATGTTTGAATGTTGTTTCTGAACTTAATTTTCGTGCATTGTTGATTACATGATCATTGGATATGATTGCATAAGTGATTTACTGCTGAAAAGTGCTTTTGAAAAAGGTTTTTTTGGCTGTTGTCCCAGAGTAACCGGTTAACAACGGTTTGTTAACCGGTTAACATGTTGTATTTTTGCGTAAATTGTCTGATTTCTAACTAAGTAACCGGTTACTCACCGTTTGTTAACTGGTTACTCTGGGACAGAATGTGTATTTTCGTGCATTTTCTTGCTTGTTCGAGATCCTTTTCATGCCTAAACTTCGTGGATTAATATGTTGATGATTTGTGGATTATTCTTGGGTTGTTTCACCTCACACCATTGTATGCACACAATTTTTCGACACGCGACTCTTGGATTTTTATTGTTTATGGTCATGTTTGCAATGTTGCGTTCCAGATGCGATGAACACATAGCACACACTTCTTGAGCATGTTGATTGTGACTTGTTGATAATGTTGCTGGAGTTGTTGTTTGAATATGATTGCTTGCACTTAGCTTCATTAGATGCATGCTTGTTTTGACTTGAATCCTTTGGTGTGCTTAACCTAATCTTGTGAGATGTTTTCTTGTATGATCCAATCATTGCTTGCGGACTTTTGTTTGATTTGAATGACATGTTTAAGGTCCTGATCCTTGTGGTTTTGGATACATTGTGTGATCATATCTTGTTTCTTGCTTCACCTTATCATGTGTTGTTTGCATAGATGTTTGAAGTGGATGTTTGCATAATTGTGGAGCATGTTTTGAATGTGATTCTTGTGGCTTCTTCTTGATATTCATGAGTTGATCTTTGAATTGATATACATGTTCACCTTGCTGCCATTTGCTTTCATGCCTTGATTTCACTTTGTTTGATCACTTGAAGTTATGTTGTGCGTGAGTTATTTGTTGCTAATTGTTTGAGTGTTGTGGAGATACATACTTGATGCTCTTGATGCCATTTTCTAATGTGTGAATTGATTGAACTTTGGCATGACTTGAATTCTGATTTGGATCCACTTTCATCTTACCTTATTCATGTCATCTTTGTGTGAGGTTCAATGATGTTAATTGTGTTTCTTTTGCAAGTTTGCTTGCATCCTTTCTTGTTTGTTTTTACTTCCTTACTTGAGCTTTCTTGTGTGATCTTTTGAAGCATGATTAATGATTTGATTTGAGTGTGATGTGTATGATGTGCTTGCTGCCCCGTTTTATTTCTCATCTTATACCTCTCTTTCTTCTTCATCTCTTTCACTCTTTCTCTTCCCATGAGTCTCAAGACTTGTTTAAGTCTTGGATTCACTCCCTTAGAGCTACCTAGTCCAACTTAATTTTTGATTAAGCTTGGATTGGATTAGGTAGAAGTTTCCCTTTCAAACTCAACCTTAGGGCCACCTTTTGCATGACAACATTAGGATAGAATTCCCCTTAGTGTTTTCTTTTCCTTTGAGTCTTCTCTTCTCATCTTATAACACTTCTAAAATACTTAATAAAATTAACGTATATTATTAAAATTGATTTTTCAGAAGTGATTATTGAAAGTGATTTTGGAGTTTTGTTGCTTATTTGCTTGGATCTTCAACTTTTGAGTGCAAGAAGCTTATGGATCTTGGATTTCTCTACTTGAATTCATCAATTTCTGTTTACAACACTTACCAAAGTAAATCTCAGCTTTGTAGGTTGGTTAATTTCATATCCATACTCATTTTAGCTTAATTGCAACTTATACAATGTAGATCCATGAATTTTAATGTGTTTTGATTCATTTGGTTGATCTTGATTGTGAATGTTGATGATTATTGAATTTAAATGATGTATGAATGTTGTTTCTGAACTTAATTTTCGTGCATTGTTGATTACATGATCATTGGATATGATTGCATAAGTGATTTACTGCTGAAAAGTGCTTTTGAAACAGGTTTTTTTTGCTGTTATCCCAGAGTAACCGGTTAACAACGGTTTGTTAACAGGTTAACATGTTGTATTTTTGCGTAAATTGTCTGATTTCTAACTAAGTAACCGGTTACTCACCGTTTGTTAACCGGTTACTCTGGGACAGAATGTGTATTTTCGTGCATTTTCTTGCTTGTTCGAGATCCTTTTCATGCCTAAACTTCGTGGATTAATATGTTGATGATTTGTGGATTATTCTTGGGTTGTTTCACCTCACACCATTGTATGCACGCAATTTTTCGACACGCAACTCTTGGATTTTTATCGTTTATGGTCATGTTTGCAATGTTGCGTTCCATATGCGATGAACACATAGCACACACTTCTTGAGCATGTTGATTGTGACTTGTTGATGATGTTGCTGGAGTTGTTGTTTGAATATGATTGCTTGCACTTAACTTCATTAGATGCATGCTTGTTTTGACTTGAATCCTTTGGTGTGCTTAACCTAATCTTGTGAGATGTTTTCTTGTATGATCCAATCATTGCTTGCGGACTTTTGTTTGATTTGAATGACATGTTTAAGGTCCTGATCCTTGTGGTTTTGGATACATTGTGTGATCATATCTTGTTTCTTGCTTCACCTTATCATGTGTTGTTTGCATAGATGTTTGAAGTGGATGTTTGCATAATTGTGGAGCATGTTTTGAATGTGATTCTTGTGGCTTCTTCTTGATATTCATGAGTTGATCTTTGAATTGATATACATGTTCACCTTGCTGCCATTTGCTTTCATGCCTTGATTTCACTTTGTTTGATCACTTGAAGTTATGTTGTGCGTGAGTTATTTGTTGCTAATTGTTTGAGTGTTGTGGAGATACATACTTGATGCTCTTGATGCCATTTTCTAATGTGTGAATTGATTGACCTTTGGCATGACTTGAATTCTGATTTGGATCCACTTTCATCTTACCTTATTCATGTCATCTTTGTGTGAGGTTCAATGATGTTAATTGTGTTTCTTTTGCAAGTTTGCTTGCATCCTTTCTTGTTTGCTTTTACTTCCTTACTTGAGCTTTCTTGTGTGATCTTTTGAAGCATGATTAATGATTTGATTTGAGTGTGATGTGTATGATGTGCTTGCTGCCCCGTTTTATTTCTCATCTTATACCTCTCTTTCTTCTTCATCTCTTTCACTCTTTCTCTTCCCATGAGTCTCAAGACTTGTTTAAGTCTTGGATTCACTCCGTTAGAGCTACCTAGTCCAACTTAATTTTTGATTAAGCTTGGAGTAGGATTAGGTAGAAGTTTCCCTTTCAAACTCAACCTTAGGGCCACCTTTTGCATGACAACATTAGGATAGAATTCCCCTTAGTGTTTTCTTTTCCTTTGAGTCTTCTCTTCTCATCTTATAACACTTCTAAAATACTTAATAAAATTAACGTATATTATTAAAATTGATTTTTCAGAAGTGATTATTGAAAGTGATTTTGGAGTTTTGTTGCTTATTTGCTTGGATCTTCAACTTTTGAGTGCAAGAAGCTTATGGATCTTGGATTTCTCTACTTGAATTCATCCATTTCTGTTTACAACACTTACCAAAGTAAATCTCAGCTTTGTAGGTTGGTTAATTTCATATCCATACTCATTTTAGCTTAATTGTAACTTATACAATGTAGATCCATGAATTTTAATGTGTTTTGATTCATTTGTTTGATCTTGATTGTGAATGTTGATGATTATTGAATTTAAATGATGTATGAATGTTGTTTCTGAACTTAACTTTCGTGCATTGTTGATTACATGATCATTGGATATGATTGCATAAGTGATTTACTGCTGAAAAGTGCTTTTGAAACAGGTTTTTTTGGCTGTTATCCCAGAGTAACCGGTTAACAACGGTTTGTTAACAGGTTAACATGTTGTATTTTTGCGTAAATTGTCTGATTTCTAACTAAGTAACCGGTTACTCACCGTTTGTTAACCGGTTACTCTGGGACAGAATGTGTATTTTCGTGCATTTTCTTGCTTGTTCGAGATCCTTTTCATGCCTAAACTTCGTGGATTAATATGTTGATGATTTGTGGATTATTCTTGGGTTGTTTCACCTCACACCATTGTATGGACGCAATTTTTCGACACGCAACTCTTGGATTTTTATCGTTTATGGTCATGTTTGCGATGTTGCGTTCCAGATGCGATGAACACATAGCATACACTTCTTGAGCATGTTGATTGTGACTTGTTGATGATGTTGCTGGAGTTGTTGTTTGAATATGATTGCTTGCACTTAACTCCGTTAGATGCATGCTTGTTTTGACTTGAATCCTTTGGTGTGCTTAACCTAATCATGTGAGATGTTTTCTTGTATGATCCAATCAATGCTTGAGGACTTTTGTTTGAATTGAATGACATGTTTAAGGTCCTGATCCTTGTGGTTTTAGATCCATTGTGTGATCATATCTTGTTTCTTGCTTCACCTTATCATGTGTTGTTTGCATAGATGTTTGAAGTGGATGTTTGCATAATTGTGGAGCATGTTTTGAATGTGATTCTTGTGGCTTCTTCTTGATATTCATGAGTTGATCTTTGAATTGATATACATGTTCACCTTGCTGCCATTTGCTTTCATGCCTTGATTTCACTTTGTTTGATCACTTGAAGTTATGTTGTGCGTGAGTTATTTGTTGCTAATTGTTTGAGTGTTGTGGAGATACATACTTGATGCTCTTGATGCCATTTTCTAATGTGTGAATTGATTGACCTTTGGCATGACTTGAATTCTGATTTGGATCCACTTTCATCTTACCTTATTCATGTCATCTTTGTGTGAGGTTCAATGATGTTAATTGTGTTTCTTTTGCAAGTTTGCTTGCATCCTTTCTTGTTTGCTTTTACTTCCTTACTTGAGCTTTATTGTGTGATCTTTTGAAGCATGATTAATGATTTGATTTGAGTGTGATGTGTATGATGTGCTTGCTGCCCCGTTTTATTTCTCATCTTATACCTCTCTTTCTTCTTCATCTCTTTCACTCTTTCTCTTCCCATGAGTCTCAAGACTTGTTTAAGTCTTGGATTCACTCCCTTAGAGCTACCTAGTCCAACTTAATTTTTGATTAAGCTTGGAGTAGGATTAGGTAGAAGTTTCCCTTTCAAACTCAACCTTAGGGCCACCTTTTGCATGACAACATTAGGATAGAATTCCCCTTAGTGTTTTCTTTTCCTTTGAGTCTTCTCTTCTCATCTTATAACACTTCTAAAATACTTAATAAAATTAACGTATATTATTAAAATTGATTTTTCAGAAGTGATTATTGAAAGTGATTTTGGAGTTTTGTTGCTTATTTGCTTGGATCTTCAACTTTTGAGTGCAAGAAGCTTATGGATCTTGGATTTCTCTACTTGAATTCATCCATTTCTGTTTACAACACTTACCAAAGTAAATCTCAGCTTTGTAGGTTGGTTAATTTCATATCCATACTCATTTTAGCTTAATTGCAACTTATACAATGTAGATCCATGAATTTTAATGTGTTTTGATTCATTTGGTTGATCTTGATTGTGAATGTTGATGATTATTGAATTTAAATGATGTTTGAATGTTGTTTCTGAACTTAATTTTCGTGCATTGTTGATTACATGATCATTGGATATGATTGCATAAGTGATTTACTGCTGAAAAGTGCTTTTGAAACAGGTTTTTTTGGCTGTTATCCCAGAGTAACCGGTTAACAACGGTTTGTTAACAGGTTAACATGTTGTATTTTTGCGTAAATTGTCTGATTTCTAACTAAGTAACCGGTTACTCACCGTTTGTTAACCGGTTACTCTGGGACAGAATGTGTATTTTCGTGCATTTTCTTGCTTGTTCGAGATCCTTTTCATGCCTAAACTTCGTGGATTAATATGTTGATGATTTGTGGATTATTCTTGGGTTGTTTCACCTCACACCATTGTATGGACGCAATTTTTCGACACGCAACTCTTGGATTTTTATCGTTTATGGTCATGTTTGCGATGTTGCGTTCCAGATGCGATGAACACATAGCATACACTTCTTGAGCATGTTGATTGTGACTTGTTGATGATGTTGCTGGAGTTGTTGTTTGAATATGATTGCTTGCACTTAACTCCGTTAGATGCATGCTTGTTTTGACTTGAATCCTTTGGTGTGCTTAACCTAATCATGTGAGATGTTTTCTTGTATGATCCAATCAATGCTTGAGGACTTTTGTTTGAATTGAATGACATGTTTAAGGTCCTGATCCTTGTGGTTTTAGATCCATTGTGTGATCATATCTTGTTTCTTGCTTCACCTTATCATGTGTTGTTTGCATAGATGTTTGAAGTGGATGTTTGCATAATTGTGGAGCATGTTTTGAATGTGATTCTTGTGGCTTCTTCTTGATATTCATGAGTTGATCTTTGAATTGATATACATGTTCACCTTGCTGCCATTTGCTTTCATGCCTTGATTTCACTTTGTTTGATCACTTGAAGTTATGTTGTGCGTGAGTTATTTGTTGCTAATTGTTTGAGTGTTGTGGAGATACATACTTGATGCTCTTGATGCCATTTTCTAATGTGTGAATTGATTGACCTTTGGCATGACTTGAATTCTGATTTGGATCCACTTTCATCTTACCTTATTCATGTCATCTTTGTGTGAGGTTCAATGATGTTAATTGTGTTTCTTTTGCAAGTTTGCTTGCATCCTTTCTTGTTTGCTTTTACTTCCTTACTTGAGCTTTATTGTGTGATCTTTTGAAGCATGATTAATGATTTGATTTGAGTGTGATGTGTATGATGTGCTTGCTGCCCCGTTTTATTTCTCATCTTATACCTCTCTTTCTTCTTCATCTCTTTCACTCTTTCTCTTCCCATGAGTCTCAAGACTTGTTTAAGTCTTGGATTCACTCCCTTAGAGCTACCTAGTCCAACTTAATTTTTGATTAAGCTTGGAGTAGGATTAGGTAGAAGTTTCCCTTTCAAACTCAACCTTAGGGCCACCTTTTGCATGACAACATTAGGATAGAATTCCCCTTAGTGTTTTCTTTTCCTTTGAGTCTTCTCTTCTCATCTTATAACACTTCTAAAATACTTAATAAAATTAACGTATATTATTAAAATTGATTTTTCAGAAGTGATTATTGAAAGTGATTTTGGAGTTTTGTTGCTTATTTGCTTGGATCTTCAACTTTTGAGTGCAAGAAGCTTATGGATCTTGGATTTCTCTACTTGAATTCATCCATTTCTGTTTACAACACTTACCAAAGTAAATCTCAGCTTTGTAGGTTGGTTAATTTCATATCCATACTCATTTTAGCTTAATTGCAACTTATACAATGTAGATCCATGAATTTTAATGTGTTTTGATTCATTTGGTTGATCTTGATTGTGAATGTTGATGATTATTGAATTTAAATGATGTATGAATGTTGTTTCTGAACTTAATTTTCGTGCATTGTTGATTACATGATCATTGGATATGATTGCATAAGTGATTAACTGCTGAAAAGTGCTTTTGAAACAGCTTTTTTTGGCTGTTATCCCAGAGTAACCGGTTAACAACGGTTTGTTAACAGGTTAACATGTTGTATTTTTGCGTAAATTGTCTGATTTCTAACTAAGTAACCGGTTACTCACCGTTTGTTAACCGGTTACTCTGGGACAGAATGTGTATTTTCGTGCATTTTCTTGCTTGTTCGAGATCCTTTTCATGCCTAAACTTCGTGGATTAATATGTTGATGATTTGTGGATTATTCTTGGGTTGTTTCACCTCACACCATTGTATGGACGCAATTTTTCGACACGCAACTCTTGGATTTTTATCGTTTATGGTCATGTTTGCGATGTTGCGTTCCAGATGCGATGAACACATAGCATACACTTCTTGAGCATGTTGATTGTGACTTGTTGATGATGTTGCTGGAGTTGTTGTTTGAATATGATTGCTTGCACTTAACTCCGTTAGATGCATGCTTGTTTTGACTTGAATCCTTTGGTGTGCTTAACCTAATCTTGTGAGATGTTTTCTTGTATGATCCAATCAATGCTTGAGGACTTTTGTTTGAATTGAATGACATGTTTAAGGTCCTGATCCTTGTGGTTTTAGATCCATTGTGTGATCATATCTTGTTTCTTGCTTCACCTTATCATGTGTTGTTTGCATAGATGTTTGAAGTGGATGTTTGCATAATTGTGGAGCATGTTTTGAATGTGATTCTTGTGGCTTCTTCTTGATATTCATGAGTTGATCTTTGAATTGATATACATGTTCACCTTGCTGCCATTTGCTTTCATGCCTTGATTTCACTTTGTTTGATCACTTGAAGTTATGTTGTGCGTGAGTTATTTGTTGCTAATTGTTTGAGTGTTGTGGAGATACATACTTGATGCTCTTGATGCCATTTTCTAATGTGTGAATTGATTGACCTTTGGCATGACTTGAATTCTGATTTGGATCCACTTTCATCTTACCTTATTCATGTCATCTTTGTGTGAGGTTCAATGATGTTAATTGTGTTTCTTTTGCAAGTTTGCTTGCATCCTTTCTTGTTTGCTTTTACTTCCTTACTTGAGCTTTCTTGTGTGATCTTTTGAAGCATGATTAATGATTTGATTTGAGTGTGATGTGTATGATGTGCTTGCTGCCCCGTTTTATTTCTCATCTTATACCTCTCTTTCTTCTTCATCTCTTTCACTCTTTCTCTTCCCATGAGTCTCAAGACTTGTTTAAATCTTGGATTCACTCCCTTAGAGCTACCTAGTCCAACTTAATTTTTGATTAAGCTTGGAGTAGGATTAGGTAGAAGTTTCCCTTTCAAACTCAACCTTAGGGCCACCTTTTGCATGACAACATTAGGATAGAATTCCCCTTAGTGTTTTCTTTTCCTTTGAGTCTTCTCTTCTCATCTTATAACACTTCTAAAATACTTAATAAAATTAACGTATATTATTAAAATTGATTTTTCAGAAGTGATTATTGAAAGTGATTTTGGAGTTTTGTTGCTTATTTGCTTGGATCTTCAACTTTTGAGTGCAAGAAGCTTATGGATCTTGGATTTCTCTACTTGAATTCATCCACTTCTGTTTACAACACTTACCAAAGTAAATCTCAGCTTTGTAGGTTGGTTAATTTCATATCCATACTCATTTTAGCTTAATTGCAACTTATACAATGTAGATCCATGAATTTTAATGTGTTTTGATTCATTTGGTTGATCTTGATTGTGAATGTTGATGATTATTGAATTTAAATGATGTATGAATGTTGTTTCTGAACTTAATTTTCGTGTATTGTTGATTACATGATCATTGGATATGATTGCATAAGTGATTTACTGCTGAAAAGTGCTTTTGAAACAGGTTTTTTTGGCTATTATCCCAGAGTAACCGGTTAACAACGGTTTGTTAACAGGTTAACATGTTGTATTTTTGCGTAAATTGTCAGATTTCTAACTAAGTAACCGGTTACTCACCGTTTGTTAACCGGTTACTCTGGGATAGAATGTGTATTTTCGTGCATTTTCTTGCTTGTTCAAGATCCTTTTCATGCCTAAACTTCGTGGATTAATATGTTGATGATTTGTGGATTATTCTTGGGTTGTTTCACCTCACACCATTGTATGCACGCAATTTTTCGACACGCAACTCTTGGATTTTTATCGTTTATGGTCATGTTTGCGATGTTGCGTTCCAGATGCGATGAACACATAGCATACACTTCTTGAGCATGTTGATTGTGACTTGTTGATGATGTTGCTGGAGTTGTTGTTTGAATATGATTGCTTGCACTTAACTTCGTTAGATGCATGCTTGTTTTGACTTGAATCCTTTAGTGTGCTTAACCTAATCTTGTGAGATGTTTTCTTGTATGATCCAATCAATGCTTGAGGACTTTTGTTTGAATTGAATGACATGTTTAAGGTCCTGATCCTTGTGGTTTTAGATCCATTGTGTGATCATATCTTGTTTCTTACTTCACCTTATCATGTGTTGTTTGCATAGATGTTTGAAGTGGATGTTTGCATAATTGTGGAGCATGTTTTGAATGTGATTCTTGTGGCTTCTTCTTGATATTCATGAGTTGATCTTTGAATTGATATACATGTTCACCTTGCTGCCATTTGCTTTCATGCCTTGATTTCACTTTGTTTGATCACTTGAAGTTATGTTGTGCGTGAGTTATTTGTTGTTAATTGTTTGAGTGTTGTGGAGATACATACTTGATGCTCTTGATGCCATTTTCTAATGTGTGAATTGATTGACCTTTGGCATGACTTGAATTCTGATTTGGATCCACTTTCATCTTACCTTATTCATGTCATCTTTGTGTGAGGTTCAATGATGTTAATTGTGTTTCTTTTGCAAGTTTGCTTGCATCCTTTCTTGTTTGCTTTTACTTCCTTACTTGAGCTTTCTTGTGTGATCTTTTGAAGCATGATTAATGATTTGATTTGAGTGTGATGTGTATGATGTGCTTGCTGCCCCGTTTTATTTCTCATCTTATACCTCTCTTTCTTCTTCATCTCTTTCACTCTTTCTCTTCCCATGAGTCTCAAGACTTGTTTAAGTCTTGGATTCACTCCCTTAGAGCTACCTAGTCCAACTTAATTTTTGATTAAGCTTGGAGTAGGATTAGGTAGAAGTTTCCCTTTCAAACTCAACCTTAGGGCCACCTTTTGCATGACAACATTAGGATAGAATTCCCCTTAGTGTTTTCTTTTCCTTTGAGTCTTCTCTTCTCATCTTATAACACTTCTAAAATACTTAATAAAATTAACGTATATTATTAAAATTGATTTTTCAGAAGTGATTATTGAAAGTGATTTTGGAGTTTTGTTGCTTATTTGCTTGGATCTTCAACTTTTGAGTGCAAGAAGCTTATGGATCTTGGATTTCTCTACTTGAATTCATCCATTTCTGTTTACAACACTTACCAAAGTAAATCTCAGCTTTGTAGGTTGGTTAATTTCATATCCATACTCATTTTAGCTTAATTGCAACTTATACAATGTAGATCCATGAATTTTAATGTGTTTTGATTCATTTGGTTGATCTTGATTGTGAATGTTGATGATTATTGAATTTAAATGATGTATGAATGTTGTTTCTGAACTTAATTTTCGTGCATTGTTGATTACATGATCATTGGATATGATTGCATAAGTGATTTACTGCTGAAAAGTGCTTTTGAAACAGGTTTTTTTGGCTGTTATCCCAGAGTAACCGGTTAACAACGGTTTGTTAACAGGTTAACATGTTGTATTTTTGCGTAAATTGTCTGATTTCTAACTAAGTAACCGGTTACTCACCGTTTGTTAACCGGTTACTCTGGGACAGAATGTGTATTTTCGTGCATTTTCTTGCTTGTTCGAGATCCTTTTCATGCCTAAACTTCGTGGATTAATATGTTGATGATTTGTGGATTATTCTTGGGTTGTTTCACCTCACACCATTGTATGCACGCAATTTTTCGACACGCAACTCTTGGATTTTTATCGTTTATGGTCATGTTTGCGATGTTGCGTTCCAGATGCGATGAACACATAGCATACACTTCTTGAGCATGTTGATTGTGACTTGTTGATGATGTTGCTGGAGTTGTTGTTTGAATATGATTGCTTGCACTTAACTTCGTTAGATGCATGCTTGTTTTGACTTGAATCCTTTAGTGTGCTTAACCTAATCTTGTGAGATGTTTTCTTGTATGATCCAATCAATGCTTGAGGACTTTTGTTTGAATTGAATGACATGTTTAAGGTCCTGATCCTTGTGGTTTTAGATCCATTGTGTGATCATATCTTGTTTCTTGCTTCACCTTATCATGTGTTGTTTGCATAGATGTTTGAAGTGGATGTTTGCATAATTGTGGAGCATGTTTTGAATGTGATTCTTGTGGCTTCTTCTTGATATTCATGAGTTGATCTTTGAATTGATATACATGTTCACCTTGCTGCCATTTGCTTTCATGCCTTGATTTCACTTTGTTTGATCACTTGAAGTTATGTTGTGCGTGAGTTATTTGTTGCTAATTGTTTGAGTGTTGTGGAGATACATACTTGATGCTCTTGATGCCATTTTCTAATGTGTGAATTGATTGACCTTTGGCATGACTTGAATTCTGATTTGGATCCACTTTCATCTTACCTTATTCATGTCATCTTTGTGTGAGGTTCAATGATGTTAATTGTGTTTCTTTTGCAAGTTTGCTTGCATCCTTTCTTGTTTGCTTTTACTTCCTTACTTGAGCTTTCTTGTGTGATCTTTTGAAGCATGATTAATGATTTGATTTGAGTGTGATGTGTATGATGTGCTTGCTGCCCCGTTTTATTTCTCATCTTATACCTCTCTTTCTTCTTCATCTCTTTCACTCTTTCTCTTCCCATGAGTCTCAAGACTTGTTTAAGTCTTGGATTCACTCCCTTAGAGCTACCTAGTCCAACTTAATTTTTGATTAAGCTTGGAGTAGGATTAGGTAGAAGTTTCCCTTTCAAACTCAACCTTAGGGCCACCTTTTGCATGACAACATTAGGATAGAATTCCCCTTAGTGTTTTCTTTTCCTTTGAGTCTTCTCTTCTCATCTTATAACACTTCTAAAATACTTAATAAAATTAACGTATATTATTAAAAGTGATTTTTCAGAAGTGATTATTGAAAGTGATTTTGGAGTTTTGTTGCTTATCTGCTTGGATCTTCAACTTTTTAGTGCAAGAAGCTTGTGGATCTTGGATTTCTCTACTTGAATTCATCCATTTCTGTTTACAACACTTACCAAAGCAAATCTCAGCTTTGTAGGTTTGTTAATTTCATTTCCATACTCATTTTAGCTTAATTGCAACTTATACAATGTAGATCCATGAATTTTGATGTGTTTTGATTCATTTGGTTGATCTTGATTGTGAATGTTGATGATTATTGAATTTAAATGATGTTTGAATGTTGTTTCTGAACTTAATTTTCGTGCATTGTTGATTACATGATCATTGGATATGATTGCATAAGTGATTTACTGCTGAAAAGTGCTTTTGAAACAGGTTTTTTTGGCTGTTATCCCAGAGTAACCGGTTAACAACGGTTTGTTAACAGGTTAACATGTTGTATTTTTGCATAAATTGTCTGATTTCTAACTAAGTAACCGGTTACTCACCTTTTGTTAACCGGTTACTCTGGGACAGAATGTGTATTTTTGTGCATTTTCTTGCTTGTTCGAGATCCTTTTCATGCCTAAACTTCGTGGATTAATATGTTGATGATTTGTGGATTATTCTTGGGTTGTTTCACCTCACACCATTGTATGCACGCAATTTTTCGACACGCAACTCTTGGATTTTTATCGTTTATGGTCATGTTTGCGATGTTGCGTTCCAGATGCGATGAACACATAGCATACACTTCTTGAGCATGTTGATTGTGACTTGTTGATGATGTTGCTGGAGTTGTTGTTTGAATATGATTGCTTGCACTTAACTTCGTTAGATGCATGCTTGTTTTGACTTGAATCCTTTGGTGTGCTTAACCTAATCTTGTGAGATGTTTTCTTGTATGATCCAATCAATGCTTGAGGACTTTTGTTTGAATTGAATGACATGTTTAAGGTCCTGATCCTTGTGGTTTTAGATCCATTGTGTGATCATATCTTGTTTCTTGCTTCACCTTATCATGTGTTGTTTGCATAGATGTTTGAAGTGGATGTTTGCATAATTATGGAGCATGTTTTGAATGTGATTCTTGTGGCTTCTTCTTGATATTCATGAGTTGATCTTTGAATTGATATACATGTTCACCTTGCTGCCATTTGCTTTCATGCCTTGATTTCACTTTGTTTGATCACTTGAAGTTATGTTGTGCGTGAGTTATTTGTTGCTAATTGTTTGAGTGTTGTGGAGATACATACTTGATGCTCTTGATGCCATTTTCTAATGTGTGAATTGATTGACCTTTGGCATGACTTGAATTCTGATTTGGATCCACTTTCATCTTACCTTATTCATGTCATCTTTGTGTGAGGTTCAATGATGTTAATTGTGTTTCTTTTGCAAGTTTGCTTGCATCCTTTCTTGTTTGCTTTTACTTCCTTACTTGAGCTTTCTTGTGTGATCTTTTGAAGCATGATTAATGATTTGATTTGAGTGTGATGTGTATGATGTGCTTGCTGCCCCGTTTTATTTCTCATCTTATACCTCTCTTTCTTCTTCATCTCTTTCACTCTTTCTCTTCCCATGAGTCTCAAGACTTGTTTAAGTCTTGGATTCACTCCCTTAGAGCTACCTAGTCCAACTTAATTTTTGATTAAGCTTGGAGTAGGATTAGGTAGAAGTTTCCCTTTCAAACTCAACCTTAGGGCCACCTTTTGCATGACAACATTAGGATAGAATTCCCCTTAGTGTTTTCTTTTCCTTTGAGTCTTCTCTTCTCATCTTATAACACTTCTAAAATACTTAATAAAATTAACGTATATTATTAAAATTGATTTTTCAGAAGTGATTATTGAAAGTCATTTTGGAGTTTTGTTGCTTATTTGCTTGGATCTTCAACTTTTGAGTGCAAGAAGCTTATGGATCTTGGATTTCTCTACTTGAATTCATCCATTTCTGTTTACAACACTTACCAAAGTAAATCTCAGCTTTGTAGGTTGGTTAATTTCATATCCATACTCATTTTAGCTTAATTGCAACTTATACAATGTAGATCCATGAATTTTAATGTGTTTTGATTCATTTGGTTGATCTTGATTGTGAATGTTGATGATTATTGAATTTAAATGATGTATGAATGTTGTTTCTGAACTTAATTTTCGTGCATTGTTGATTACATGATCATTGGATATGATTGCATAAGTGATTTACTGCTGAAAAGTGCTTTTGAAACAGGTTTTTTTGGCTGTTATCCCAGAGTAACCGGTTAACAACGGTTTGTTAACAGGTTAACATGTTGTATTTTTGCGTAAATTGTCTGATTTCTAACTAAGTAACCGGTTACTCACCGTTTGTTAACCGGTTACTCTGGGACAGAATGTGTATTTTTGTGCATTTTCTTGCTTGTTCGAGATCCTTTTCATGCCTAAACTTCGTGGATTAATATGTTGATGATTTGTGGATTATTCTTGGGTTGTTTCACCTCACACCATTGTATGCACGCAATTTTTCGACACGCAACTCTTGGATTTTTATCGTTTATGGTCATGTTTGCGATGTTGCGTTCCAGATGCGATGAACACATAGCATACACTTCTTGAGCATGTTGATTGTGACTTGTTGATGATGTTGCTGGAGTTGTTGTTTGAATATGATTGCTTGCACTTAACTTCGTTAGATGCATGCTTGTTTTGACTTGAATCCTTTGGTGTGCTTAACCTAATCTTGTGAGATGTTTTCTTGTATGATCCAATCAATGCTTGAGGACTTTTGTTTGAATTGAATGACATGTTTAAGGTCCTGATCCTTGTGGTTTTAGATCCATTGTGTGATCATATCTTGTTTCTTGCTTCACCTTATCATGTGTTGTTTGCATAGATGTTTGAAGTGGATGTTTGCATAATTGTGGAGCATGTTTTGAATGTGATTCTTGTGGCTTCTTCTTGATATTCATGAGTTGATCTTTGAATTGATATACATGTTCACCTTGCTGCCATTTGCTTTCATGCCTTGATTTCACTTTGTTTGATCACTTGAAGTTATGTTGTGCGTGAGTTATTTGTTGCTAATTATTTGAGTGTTGTGGAGATACATACTTGATGCTCTTGATGCCATTTTCTAATGTGTGAATTGATTGACCTTTGGCATGACTTGAATTCTGATTTGGATCCACTTTCATCTTACCTTATTCATGTCATCTTTGTGTGAGGTTCAATGATGTTAATTGTGTTTCTTTTGCAAGTTTGCTTGCATCCTTTCTTGTTTGCTTTTACTTCCTTACTTGAGCTTTCTTGTGTGATCTTTTGAAGCATGATTAATGATTTGATTTGAGTGTGATGTGTATGATGTGCTTGCTGCCCCGTTTTATTTCTCATCTTATACCTCTCTTTCTTCTTCATCTCTTTCACTCTTTCTCTTCCCATGAGTCTCAAGACTTGTTTAAGTCTTGGATTCACTCCCTTAGAGCTACCTAGTCCAACTTAATTTTTGATTAAGCTTGGAGTAGGATTAGGTAGAAGTTTCCCTTTCAAACTCAACCTTAGGGCCACCTTTTGCATGACAACATTAGGATAGAATTCCCCTTAGTGTTTTCTTTTCCTTTGAGTCTTCTCTTCTCATCTTATAACACTTCTAAAATACTTAATAAAATTAACGTATATTATTAAAATTGATTTTTCAGAAGTGATTATTGAAAGTCATTTTGGAGTTTTGTTGCTTATTTGCTTGGATCTTCAACTTTTGAGTGCAAGAAGCTTATGGATCTTGGATTTCTCTACTTGAATTCATCCATTTCTGTTTACAACACTTACCAAAGTAAATCTCAGCTTTGTAGGTTGGTTAATTTCATATCCATACTCATTTTAGCTTAATTGCAACTTATACAATGTAGATCCATGAATTTTAATGTGTTTTGATTCATTTGGTTGATCTTGATTGTGAATGTTGATGATTATTGAATTTAAATGATGTATGAATGTTGTTTCTGAACTTAATTTTCGTGCATTGTTGATTACATGATCATTGGATATGATTGCATAAGTGATTTACTGCTGAAAAGTGCTTTTGAAACAGGTTTTTTTGGCTGTTATCCCAGAGTAACCGGTTAACAACGGTTTGTTAACAGGTTAACATGTTGTATTTTTGCGTAAATTGTCTGATTTCTAACTAAGTAACCGGTTACTCACCGTTTGTTAACCGGTTACTCTGGGACAGAATGTGTATTTTCGTGCATTTTCTTGCTTGTTCGAGATCCTTTTCATGCCTAAACTTCGTGGATTAATATGTTGATGATTTGTGGATTATTCTTGGGTTGTTTCACCTCACACCATTGTATGCACGCAATTTTCCGATACGCGACTCTTGGATTTTTATCGTTTATGGTCATGTTCGCGATGTTACGTTCCAGATGCGATGAACACATAGCATACACTTCTTGAGCATGTTTATTGTGACTTGTTGATGATGTTGCTGGAGTTGTTGTTTGAATATGATTGCTTGCACTTAACTTCATTAGATGCATGCTTGTTTTGACTTGAATCCTTTGGTGTGCTTAACCTAATCTTGTGAGATGTTTTCTTGTATGATCCAATCAATGCTTGAGGACTTTTGTTTGATTTGAATGACATGTTTAAGGTCCTAATCCTTGTGGTTTTAGATCCATTGTCTGATCATATCTTGTTTCTTGCTTCACCTTATCATGTGTTGTTTGCATAGATGTTTGAAGTGGATGTTTGCATAATTGTGGAGCATGTTTTGAATGTGATTCTTTTGGCTTCTTCTTGATATTCATGAGTTGATCTTTGAATTGATATACATGTTCACCTTGCTGCCATTTGATTTCATGCCTTGATTTCACTTTGTTTGATCACTTGAAGTTATGTTGTGCATGAGTTATTTGTTGCTAATTGTTTGAGTGTTGTGGAGATACATAGTTGATGCTCTTGATGCCATTTTCTAATGTGTGAATTGATTGACCTTTGGCATGACTTGAATTCTGACTTGGATCCACATTCATCTTACCTTATTCATATCATCTTTGTGTGAGGTTCAATGATGTTAATTGTGTTTCTTATGCATGTTTGCTTGCATCGTTTCTTGTTTGCTTTTACTTGCTTACTTGAGCTTTCTTGTGTGATCTTTTGAAGCATGATTAATGATTTGATTTGAGTGTGATGTGTATGATGTGCTTGCTGCCCCGTTTTATTTCTCATCTTATACCTCTCTTTCTTCTTCATCTCTTTCACTCTTTCTCTTCCCATGAGTCTCAAGACTTATTTAAGTCTTGGATTCACTCCCTTAGAGCTACCTAGTCCAACTTAATTTTTGATTAAGCTAGGAGTAGGATTAGCATTAGGCTTCCCTTTGCATGCTAACTTAGGTAGAAGTTTCCCTTTCAAACTCAACCTTAGGGCCACCTTTTGCATAATAACATTAGGATAGAATTCCCCTCAGTGTTTTCTTTTCCTTTGAGTCTTCTCTTCTCATCTCATAACACTTCTAAAATACTTAATAAAATTAACGTATTTTATTAAAAGTGATTTTTCAGAAGTGATTATTGAAAGTGATTTTGGAGTTTTGTTGCTTATTTGCTTGGATCTTCAACTTTTTAGTGCAAGAAGCTTGTGGATCTTGGATTTCTCTACTTGAATTCATCCATTTCTGTTTACAACACTTACCAAAGCAAATCTCAGCTTTGTAGGTTGGTTAATTTCATATCCATACTCATTTTAGCTTAATTGCAACTTATACAATGTAGATCCATGAATTTTAATGTGTTTTGATTCATTTGGTTGATCCTGATTGTGAATGTTGATGATTATTGAATTTAAATGATGTTTGAATGTTGTTTCTGAACTTAATTTTCGTGCATTGTTGATTACATGATCATTGGATATGATTGCATAAGTGATTTACTGCTGAAAAGTGCTTTTGAAACAGGTTTTTTTGGCTGTTGTCCCAGAGTAACCGGTTAACAACGGTTTGTTAACCGGTTAACATGTTGTATTTTTGCTTAAATTGTCTGATTTCTCACTAAGTAACCGGTTACTCACCGTTTGTTAACCGGTTAATCTGGGACAGAATGTGTATTTTCGTGCATTTTCTTGCTTGTTCGAGATCCTTTTCATGCCTAAACTTCGTGGATTAATATGTTTATGATTTGTGGATTATTCTTGGGTTGTTTCACCTCACACCATTGTATGCACGCAATTTTCCGACACGCGACTCTTGGATTTTTATCGTTTATGGTCATGTTCGCGATATTACGTTCCAGATGCGATGAACACATAGCATACACTTCTTGAGCATGTTTATTGTGACTTGTTGATGATGTTGTTGGAGTTGTTGTTTGAATATGATTGCTTGCACTTAACTTCATTAGATGCATGCTTGTTTTGACTTGAATCCTTTGGTGTGCTTAACCTAATCTTGTGAGATGTTTTCTTGTATGATCCAATCAATGCTTGAGGACTTTTGTTTGATTTGAATGACATGTTTAAGGTCCTGATCCTTGTGGTTTTAGATCCATTGTCTGATCATATCTTGTTTCTTGCTTCACCTTATCATGTGTTGTTTGCATAGATGTTTGAAGTGGATATTTGCATAATTGTGGAGCATGTTTTGAATGTGATTCTTTTGGCTTCTTCTTGATATTCATGAGTTGATCTTTGAATTGATATACATGTTCACCTTGATGCCATTTGCTTTCATGCCTTGATTTCACTTTGTTTGATCACTTGAAGTTATGTTGTGCATGAGTTATTTGTTGCTAATTGTTTGAGTGTTGCGGAGATACATAGTTGATGCTCTTGATGCCATTTTCTAATGTGTGAATTGATTGACCTTTGGCATGACTTGAATTCTGACTTGGATCCACATTCATCTTACCTTATTCATATCATCTTTGTGTGAGGTTCAATGATGTTAATTGTGTTTCTTATGCATGTTTGCTTGCATCCTTTCTTGTTTGCTTTTACTTGCTTACTTGAGCTTTCTTGTGTGATCTTTTGAAGCATGATTAATGATTTGATTTGAGTGTGATGTGTATGATGTGCTTGCTGCCCCGTTTTATTTCTCATCTTATACCTCTCTTTCTTCTTCATCTCTTTCACTCTTTCTCTTCCCATGAGTCTCAAGACTTATTTAAGTCTTGGATTTACTCCCTTAGAGCTACCTAGTCCAACTTAATTTTTGATTAAGCTAGGAGTAGGATTAGCATTAGGCTTCCCTTTTCATGCTAACTTAGGTAGAAGTTTCCCTTTCAAACTCAACCTTAGGGCCACCTTTTGCATAATAACATTAGGATAGAATTCCCCTTAGTGTTTTCTTTTCCTTTGAGTCTTCTCTTCTCATCTCATAACACTTCTAAAATACTTAATAAAATTAACGTATTTTATTAAAAGTGATTTTTCAGAAGTGATTATTGAAAGTGATTTTGGAGTTTTGTTGCTTATTTGCTTGGATCTTCAACTTTTTAGTGCAAGAAGCTTGTGGATCTTGGATTTCTCTACTTGAATTCATCCATTTCTGTTTACAACACTTACCAAAGCAAATCTCAGCTTTGTAGGTTGGTTAATTTCATATCCATACTCATTTTAGCTTAATTGCAACTTATACAATGTAGATCCATGAATTTTAATGTGTTTTGATTCATTTGGTTGATCTTGATTGTGAATGTTGATGATTATTGAATTTAAATGATGTTTGAATGTTGTTTCTGAACTTAATTGTCGTGCATTGTTGATTACATGATCATTGGATATGATTGCATAAGTGATTTACTGCTGAAAAGTGCTTTTGAAACAGGTTTTTTTGGCTGTTGTCCCAGAGTAACCGGTTAACAACGGTTTGTTAACCGGTTAACATGTTGTATTTTTGCGTAAATTGTCTGATTTCTAACTAAGTAACCGGTTACTCACCGTTTGTTAACCGGTTACTCTGGGACAGAATGTGTATTTTCGTGCATTTTCTTGCTTGTTCGAGATCCTTTTCATGCCTAAACTTCGTGGATTAATATGTTGATGATTTGTGGATTATTCTTGGGTTGTTTCACCTCACACCATTGTATGCACGCAATTTTTTGACACGCGACTTCTGGATTTTTATCGTTTATGGTCATGTTTGCAATGTTGCGTTCCAGATGCGACGAACACAAAGCACACACTTCTTGAGCATGTTGATTGTGACTTGTTGATGATGTTGCTGGAGTTGTTGTTTGAATATGATTGGTTGCACTTAACTTCATTAGATGCATGCTTGTTTTGACTTGAATCCTTTGGTGTGCTTAACCTAATCTTGTGAGATGTTTTCTTGTATGATCCAATCAATGCTTGAGAACTTTTGTTTGATTTGAATGACATGTTTAAGGTCCTGATCCTTGTGGTTTTAGATCCATTGTGTGATCATATCTTGTTTCTTGCTTCACCTTATCTTGTGTTGTTTGCATAGATGTTTGAAGTGGATGTTTGCATAATTGTGGAGCATGTTTTGAATGTGATTCTTTTGGCTTCTTCTTGATATTCATGAGTTGATCTTTGAATTGATATACATGTTCACCTTGCTGCCATTTGATTTCATGCCTTGATTTCACTTTGTTTGATCACTTGAAGTTATGTTGTGCATGAGTTATTTGTTGCTAATTGTTTGAGTGTTGCGGAGATACATAGTTGATGCTCTTGATGCCATTTTCTAATGTGTGAATTTATTGACCTTTGGCATGACTTGAATTCTGACTTGGATCCACTTTCATCTTACCTTATTCATGTCATCTTTGTGTGAGGTTCAATGATGTTAATTGTGTTTCTTATGCAAGTTTGCTTGCATCCTTTCTTGTTTGCTTTTACTTGCTTACTTGAGCTTTCTTGTGTGATCTTTTGAAGCATGATTAATGATTTGATTTGAGTGTGATGTGTATGATGTGCTTGCTGCCCCGTTTTATTTCTCATCTTATACCTCTCTTTCTTCTTCATCTCTTTCACTCTTTCTCTTCCCATGAGTCTCAAGACTTGTTTAAGTCTTGGATTCACTCCCTTAGAGCTACCTAGTCCAACTTAATTTTTGATTAAGCTTGGAGTAGGATTAGCATTAGGCTTCCCTTTGCATGCTAACTTAGGTAGAAGTTTCCCTTTCAAACTCAACCTTAGGGCCACCTTTTGCATGACAACATTAGGATAAAATTCCCCGTAGTGTTTTCTTTTCCTTTGAGTCTTCTCTTCTCATCTCATAACACTTCTAAAATACTTAATAAAATTAACGCATTTTATTAAAAGTGATTTTTCAGAAGTGATTATTGAAAGTGATTTTGGAGTTTTGTTGGTTATTTGCTTGGATCTTCAACTTTTTAGTGCAAGAAGCTTGTGGATCTTGGATTTCTCTACTTGAATTCATCCATTTCTGTTTACAACACTTACCAAAGCAAATCTCAGCTTTGTAGGTTGGTTAATTTCATATCCATACTCATTTTAGCTTAATTGCAACTTATACAATGTAGATGCATGAATTTTAATGTGTTTTGATTCATTTGGTTGATCTTGATTGTGAATGTTGATGATTATTGAATTTAAATGATGTTTGAATGTTGTTTCTGAACTTAATTTTCGTGCTTTGTGGATTACATGATCATTGGATATGATTGCATAAGTGATTTACTGCTGAAAAGTGCTTTTGAAACAGGTTTTTTTGGCTGTTGTCCCAGAGTAACCGGTTAACAACGGTTTGTTAACCGGTTAACATGTTGTATTTTTGCGTAAATTGTCTGATTTCTAACTAAGTAACCGGTTACTCACCGTTTGTTAACCGGTTACTCTGGGACAGAATGTGTATTTTCGTGCATTTTCTTGCTTGTTCGAGATCCTTTTCATGCCTAAACTTCGTGGATTAATATGTTGATGATTTGTGGATTATTCTTGGGTTGTTTCACCTCACACCATTGTATGCACGCAATTTTCTGACACGCGACTCTTGGATTTTTATCGTTTATGGTCATGTTTGCGATGTTACGTTCCAGATGCGATGAACACATAGCATACACTTCTTGAGCATGTTGATTGTGACTTGTTGATGATGTTGCTGGAGTTGTTGTTTGAATATGATTGCTTGCACTTAACTTCATTTGATGCATGCTTGTTTTGACTTGAATCCTTTGGTGTGCTTAACCTAATCTTGTGAGATGTTTTCTTGTATGATCCAATCAATGCTTGAGGACTTTTGTTTGATTTGAATGACATGTTTAAGGTCCTGATCCTTGTGGTTTTAGATCCATTGTGTGATCATATCTTGTTTCTTGCTTCACCTTATCATGTGTTGTTTGCATAGATGTTTGAAGTGGATGTTTGCATAATTGTGGAGCATGTTTTGAATGTGATTCTTATGGCTTCTTCTTGATATTCATGAGTTGATCTTTGAATTGATATACATGTTCACCTTGCTGCCATTTGCTTTCATGCCTTGATTTCACTTTGTTTGATCACTTGAAGTTATGTTGTGCATGAGTTATTTGTTGCTAATTGTTTGAGTGTTGTGGAGATACATAGTTGATGCTCTTGATGCCATTTTCTAATGTGTGAATTTATTGACCTTTGGCATGACTTGAATTCTGATTTGGATCCACTTCCATCTTACCTTATTCATGTCATCTTTGTGTGAGGTTCAATGATGTTAATTGTGTTTCTTATGCAAGTTTGCTTGCATCCTTTCTTGTTTGCTTTTACTTGCTTACTTGAGCTTTCTTGTGTGATCTTTTGAAGCATGATTAATGATTTGATTTGAGTGTGATGTGTATGATGTGATTGCTGCCCCGTTTTATTTCTCATCTTATACCTTTCTTTCTTCTTCATCTCTTTCACTCTTTCTCTTCCCATGAGTCTCAAGACTTGTTTAAGTCTTGGATTCACTCCCTTAGAGCTACCTAGTCCAACTTAAATTTTGATTAAGCTTGGAGTAGGATTAGCATTAGGCTTCCCTTTGCATGCTAACTTAGGTAGAAGTTTCCCTTTCAAACTCAACCTTAGGGCCACCTTTTGCATGACAACATTAGGATAGAATTCCCCTTAGTGTTTTCTTTTCCTTTGAGTCTTCTCTTCTCATCTCATAACACTTCTAAAATACTTAATAAAATTAACGTATTTTATTAAAAGTGATTTTTCAGAAGTGATTATTGAAAGTGATTTTGGAGTTTTGTTGCTTATTTGCTTGGATCTTCAACTTTTTAGTGCAAGAAGCTTGTGGATCTTGGATTTCTCTACTTGAATTCATCCATTTCTGTTTACAACACTTACCAAAGCAAATCTCAGCTTTGTAGGTTGGTTAATTTCATATCCATACTCATTTTAGCTTAATTGCAACTTATACAATGTAGATCCATGAATTTTAATGTGTTTTGATTCATTTGGTTCATCTTGATTGTGAATGTTGATGATTATTGAATTTAAATGATGTTTGAATGTTGTTTCTGAACTTAATTTTCGTGCTTTGTTGATTACATGATCATTGGATATGATTGCATAAGTGATTTACTGCTGAAAAGTGCTTTTGAAACAGGTTTTTTTGGCTGTTGTCCCAGAGTAACCGGTTAACAACGGTTTGTTAACCGGTTAACATGTTGTATTTTTGCGTAAATTGTCTGATTTCTAACTAAGTAACCGGTTACTCACCGTTTGTTAACCGGTTACTCTGGGACAGAATGTGTATTTTCGTGCATTTTCTTGCTTGTTCGAGATCCTTTTCATGCCTAAACTTCGTGGATTAATATGTTGATGATTTGTGGATTATTCTTGGGTTGTTTCACCTCACACCATTGTATGCACGCAATTTTTCGACACGCGACTCTTGGATTTTTATCGTTTATGGTCATGTTTGCGATGTTACGTTCCAGATGCGATGAACACATAGCATACACTTCTTGAGCATGTTGATTGTGACTTGTTGATGATGTTGCTGGAGTTGTTGTTTGAATATGATTGCTTGCACTTAACTTCATTAGATGCATGCTTGTTTTGACTTGAATCCTTTGGTGTGCTTAACCTAATCTTGTGAGATGTTTTCTTGTATGATCCAATCAATGCTTGAGGACTTTTGTTTGATTTGAATGACATGTTTAAGGTCCTGATCCTTGTGGTTTTAGATCCATTGTGTGATCATATCTTGTTTCTTGCTTCACCTTATCATGTGTTGTTTGCATAGATGTTTGAAGTGGATGTTTGCATAATTGTGGAGCATGTTTTGAATGTGATTCTTGTGGCTTCTTCTTGATATTCATGAGTTGATCTTTGAATTGATATACATGTTCACCTTGCTGCCATTTGCTTTCATGCCTTGATTTCACTTTGTTTGATCACTTGAAGTTATGTTGTGCATGAGTTATTTGTTGCTAATTGTTTGAGTGTTGTGGAGATACATAGTTGATGCTCTTGATGCCATTTTCTAATGTGTGAATTTATTGACCTTTGGCATGACTTGAATTCTGATTTGGATCCACTTCCATCTTACCTTATTCATGTCATCTTTGTGTGAGGTTCAATGATGTTAATTGTGTTTCTTATGCAAGTTTGCTTACATCCTTTCTTGTGTGATCTTTTGAAGCATGATTAATGATTTGATTTGAGTGTGATGTGTATGATGTGCTTGCTGCCCCGTTTTATTTCTCATCTTATACCTCTCTTTCTTCTTCATCTCTTTCACTCTTTCTCTTCCCATGAGTCTCAAGACTTGTTTAAGTCTTGGATTCACTCCCTTAGAGCTACCTAGTCCAACTTAATTTTTGATTAAGCTTGGAGTAGGATTAGCATTAGGCTTCCCTATGCATGCTAACTTAGGTAGAAGTTTCCCTTTCAAACTCAACCTTAGGGCCACCTTTTGCATGACAACATTAGGGTAGAATTCCCCTTAGTGTTTTATTTTCCTTTGAGTCTTCTCTTCTCATCTCATAACACTTCTAAAATACTTAATAAAATTAACGTATTTTATTAAAAGTGATTTTTCAGAAGTGATTATTGAAAGTGATTTTGGAGTTTTGTTGCTTATTTGCTTGGATCTTTAACTTTTTAGTGCAAGAAGCTTGTGGGTCCTGGATTTCTCTACTTGAATTCATCCATTTCTGTTTACAACACTTACCAAAGCAAATCTCAGCTTTGTAGGTTGGTTAATTTCATATCCATACTCATTTTAGCTTAATTGCAACTTATACAATGTAGATCCATGAATTTTAATGTGTTTTGATTCATTTGGTTCATCTTGATTGTGAATGTTGATGATTATTGAATTTAAATGATGTTTGAATGTTGTTTCTGAACTTAATTTTCGTGCTTTGTTGATTACATGATCATTGGATATGATTGCATAAGTGATTTACTGCTGAAAAGTGCTTTTGAAACAGGTTTTTTTGGCTGTTGTCCCAGAGTAACCGGTTAACAACGGTTTGTTAACCGGTTAACATGTTGTATTTTTGCGTAAATTGTCTGATTTCTAACTAAGTAACCGGTTACTCACCGTTTGTTAACCGGTTACTCTGGGACAGAATGTGTATTTTCGTGCATTTTCTTGCTTGTTCGAGATCCTTTTCATGCCTAAACTTCGTGGATTAATATGTTGATGATTTGTGGATTATTCTTGGGTTGTTTCACCTCACACCATTGTATGCACGCAATTTTTCGACACGCGACTCTTGGATTTTTATCGTTTATGGTCATGTTTGCGATGTTACGTTCCAGATGCGATGAACACATAGCATACACTTCTTGAGCATGTTGATTGTGACTTGTTGATGATGTTGCTGGAGTTGTTGTTTGAATATGATTGCTTGCACTTAACTTCATTAGATGCATGCTTGTTTTGACTTGAATCCTTTGGTGTGCTTAACCTAATCTTGTGAGATGTTTTCTTGTATGATCCAATCAATGCTTGAGGACTTTTGTTTGATTTGAATGACATGTTTAAGGTCCTGATCCTTGTGGTTTTAGATCCATTGTGTGATCATATCTTGTTTCTTGCTTCACCTTATCATGTGTTGTTTGCATAGATGTTTGAAGTGGATGTTTGCATAATTGTGGAGCATGTTTTGAATGTGATTCTTGTGGCTTCTTCTTGATATTCATGAGTTGATCTTTGAATTGATATACATGTTCACCTTGCTGCCATTTGCTTTCATGCCTTGATTTCACTTTGTTTGATCACTTGAAGTTATGTTGTGCATGAGTTATTTGTTGCTAATTGTTTGAGTGTTGTGGAGATACATAGTTGATGCTCTTGATGCCATTTTCTAATGTGTGAATTTATTGACCTTTGGCATGACTTGAATTCTGATTTGGATCCACTTCCATCTTACCTTATTCATGTCATCTTTGTGTGAGGTTCAATGATGTTAATTGTGTTTCTTATGCAAGTTTGCTTACATCCTTTCTTGTGTGATCTTTTGAAGCATGATTAATGATTTGATTTGAGTGTGATGTGTATGATGTGCTTGCTGCCCCGTTTTATTTCTCATCTTATACCTCTCTTTCTTCTTCATCTCTTTCACTCTTTCTCTTCCCATGAGTCTCAAGACTTGTTTAAGTCTTGGATTCACTCCCTTAGAGCTACCTAGTCCAACTTAATTTTTGATTAAGCTTGGAGTAGGATTAGCATTAGGCTTCCCTATGCATGCTAACTTAGGTAGAAGTTTCCCTTTCAAACTCAACCTTAGGGCCACCTTTTGCATGACAACATTAGGGTAGAATTCCCCTTAGTGTTTTATTTTCCTTTGAGTCTTCTCTTCTCATCTCATAACACTTCTAAAATACTTAATAAAATTAACGTATTTTATTAAAAGTGATTTTTCAGAAGTGATTATTGAAAGTGATTTTGGAGTTTTGTTGCTTATTTGCTTGGATCTTTAACTTTTTAGTGCAAGAAGCTTGTGGGTCCTGGATTTCTCTACTTGAATTCATCCATTTCTGTTTACAACACTTACCAAAGCAAATCTCAGCTTTGTAGGTTGGTTAATTTCATATCCTTACTCATTTTAGCTTAATTGCAACTTATACAATGTAGATCCATGAATTTTAATGTGTTTTGATTCATTTGGTTGATCTTGATTGTGAATGTTGATGATTATTGAATTTAAATGATGTTTGAATGTTGTTTCTGAACTTAATTTTCATGCTTTGTTGATTACATGATCATTGGATATGATTGCATAAGTGATTTACTGCTGAAAAGTGCTTTTGAAACAGGTTTTTTTGGCTGTTGTCCCAGAGTAACCGGTTAACAACGGTTTGTTAACCGGTTAACATGTTGTATTTTTGCGTAAATTGTCTGATTTCTAACTAAGTAACCGGTTACTCACCGTTTGTTAACCGGTTACTCTGGGACAGAATGTGTATTTTCGTGCATTTTCTTGCTTGTTCGAGATCCTTTTCATGCCTAAACTTCGTGGATTAATATGTTGATGATTTGTGGATTATTCTTGGGTTGTTTCACCTCACACCATTGTATGCACGCAATTTTCCGACACGCGACTCTTGGATTTTTATCGTTTATGGTCATGTTTGCGATGTTACGTTCCAGATGCGATGAACACATAGCATACACTTCTTGAGCATGTTGATTGTGACTTGTTGATGATGTTGCTGGAGTTGTTGTTTGAATATGATTGCTTGCACTTAACTTCATTAGATGCATGCTTGTTTTGACTTGAATCCTTTGGTGTGCTTAACCTAATCTTGTGAGATGTTTTCTTGTATGATCCAATCAATGCTTGAGGACTTTTGTTTGATTTGAATGACATGTTTAAGGTCTTGATCCTTGTGGTTTTAGATCCATTGTGTGATCATATCTTGTTTCTTGCTTCACCTTATCATGTGTTGTTTGCATAGATGTTTGAAGTGGATGTTTGCATAATTGTGGAGCATGTTTTGAATGTGATTCTTGTGGCTTCTTCTTGATATTCATGAGTTGATCTTTGAATTGATATACATGTTCACCTTGCTGCCATTTGCTTTCATGCCTTGATTTCACTTTGTTTGATCACTTGAAGTTATGTTGTGCATGAGTTATTTGTTGCTAATTGTTTGAGTGTTGTGGAGATACATAGTTGATGCTCTTGATGCCATTTCCTAATGTGTGAGTTTATTGACCTTTGGCATGACTTGAATTCTGATTTGGATCCACTTCCATCTTACCTTATTCATGTCATCTTTGTGTGAGGTTCAATGATGTTAATTGTGTTTCTTATGCAAGTTTGCTTGCATCCTTTCTTGTTTGCTTTTACTTGCTTACTTGAGCTTTCTTGTGTGATCTTTTGAAGCATGATTAATGATTTGATTTGAGTGTGATGTGTATGATGTGCTTGCTGCCCCGTTTTATTTCTCATCTTATACCTCTCTTTCTTCTTCATCTCTTTCACTCTTTCTCTTCCCATGAGTCTCAAGACTTGTTTAAGTCTTGGATTCACTCCCTTAGAGCTACCTAGTCCAACTTAATTTTTGATTAAGCTTGGAGTAGGATTAGCATTAGGCTTCCCTATGCATGCTAACTTAGGTAGAAGTTTCCCTTTCAAACTCAACCTTAGGGCCACCTTTTGCATGACAACATTAGGGTAGAATTCCCCTTAGTGTTTTATTTTCCTTTGAGTCTTCTCTTCTCATCTCATAACACTTCTAAAATACTTAATAAAATTAACGTATTTTATTAAAAGTGATTTTTCAGAAGTGATTATTGAAAGTGATTTTGGAGTTTTGTTGCTTATTTGCTTGGATCTTTAACTTTTTAGTGCAAGAAGCTTGTGGGTCCTGGATTTCTCTACTTGAATTCATCCATTTCTGTTTACAACACTTACCAAAGCAAATCTCAGCTTTGTAGGTTGGTTAATTTCATATCCTTACTCATTTTAGCTTAATTGCAACTTATACAATGTAGATCCATGAATTTTAATGTGTTTTGATTCATTTGGTTGATCTTGATTGTGAATGTTGATGATTATTGAATTTAAATGATGTTTGAATGTTGTTTCTGAACTTAATTTTCATGCTTTGTTGATTACATGATCATTGGATATGATTGCATAAGTGATTTACTGCTGAAAAGTGCTTTTGAAACAGGTTTTTTTGGCTGTTGTCCCAGAGTAACCGGTTAACAACGGTTTGTTAACCGGTTAACATGTTGTATTTTTGCGTAAATTGTCTGATTTCTAACTAAGTAACCGGTTACTCACCGTTTGTTAACCGGTTACTCTGGGACAGAATGTGTATTTTCGTGCATTTTCTTGCTTGTTCGAGATCCTTTTCATGCCTAAACTTCGTGGATTAATATGTTGATGATTTGTGGATTATTCTTGGGTTGTTTCACCTCACACCATTGTATGCACGCAATTTTCCGACACGCGACTCTTGGATTTTTATCGTTTATGGTCATGTTTGCGATGTTACGTTCCAGATGCGATGAACACATAGCATACACTTCTTGAGCATGTTGATTGTGACTTGTTGATGATGTTGCTGGAGTTGTTGTTTGAATATGATTGCTTGCACTTAACTTCATTAGATGCATGCTTGTTTTGACTTGAATCCTTTGGTGTGCTTAACCTAATCTTGTGAGATGTTTTCTTGTATGATCCAATCAATGCTTGAGGACTTTTGTTTGATTTGAATGACATGTTTAAGGTCTTGATCCTTGTGGTTTTAGATCCATTGTGTGATCATATCTTGTTTCTTGCTTCACCTTATCATGTGTTGTTTGCATAGATGTTTGAAGTGGATGTTTGCATAATTGTGGAGCATGTTTTGAATGTGATTCTTGTGGCTTCTTCTTGATATTCATGAGTTGATCTTTGAATTGATATACATGTTCACCTTGCTGCCATTTGCTTTCATGCCTTGATTTCACTTTGTTTGATCACTTGAAGTTATGTTGTGCATGAGTTATTTGTTGCTAATTGTTTGAGTGTTGTGGAGATACATAGTTGATGCTCTTGATGCCATTTTCTAATGTGTGAATTTATTGACCTTTGGCATGACTTGAATTCTGATTTGGATCCACTTCCATCTTACCTTATTCATGTCATCTTTGTGTGAGGTTCAATGATGTTAATTGTGTTTCTTATGCAAGTTTGCTTGCATCCTTTCTTGTTTGCTTTTACTTGCTTACTTGAGCTTTCTTGTGTGATCTTTTGAAGCATGATTAATGATTTGATTTGAGTGTGATGTGTATGATGTGCTTGCTGCCCCGTTTTATTTCTCATCTTATACCTCTCTTTCTTCTTCATCTCTTTCACTCTTTCTCTTCCCATGAGTCTCAAGACTTGTTTAAGTCTTGGATTCACTCCCTTAGAGCTACCTAGTCCAACTTAATTTTTGATTAAGCTTGGAGTAGGATTAGCATTAGGCTTCCCTATGCATGCTAACTTAGGTAGAAGTTTCCCTTTCAAACTCAACCTTAGGGCCACCTTTTGCATGACAACATTAGGGTAGAATTCCCCTTAGTGTTTTATTTTCCTTTGAGTCTTCTCTTCTCATCTCATAACACTTCTAAAATACTTAATAAAATTAACGTATTTTATTAAAAGTGATTTTTCAGAAGTGATTATTGAAAGTGATTTTGGAGTTTTGTTGCTTATTTGCTTGGATCTTTAACTTTTTAGTGCAAGAAGCTTGTGGGTCCTGGATTTCTCTACTTGAATTCATCCATTTCTGTTTACAACACTTACCAAAGCAAATCTCAGCTTTGTAGGTTGGTTAATTTCATATCCATACTCATTTTAGCTTAATTGCAACTTATACAATGTAGATCCATGAATTTTAATGTGTTTTGATTCATTTGGTTGATCTTGATTGTGAATGTTGATGATTATTGAATTTAAATGATGTTTGAATGTTGTTTCTGAACTTAATTTTCGTGCTTTGTTGATTACATGATCATTGGATATGATTGCATAAGTGATTTACTGCTGAAAAGTGCTTTTGAAACAGGTTTTTTTGGCTGTTGTCCCAGAGTAACCGGTTAACAACGGTTTGTTAACCGGTTAACATGTTGTATTTTTGCGTAAATTGTCTGATTTCTAACTAAGTAACCGGTTACTCACCGTTTGTTAACCGGTTACTCTGGGACAGAATGTGTATTTTCGTGCATTTTCTTGCTTGTTCGAGATCCTTTTCATGCCTAAACTTCGTGGATTAATATGTTGATGATTTGTGGATTATTCTTGGGTTGTTTCACCTCACACCATTGTATGCACGCAATTTTCCGACACGCGACTCTTGGATTTTTATCGTTTATGGTCATGTTTGCGATGTTACGTTCCAGATGCGATGAACACATAGCATACACTTCTTGAGCATGTTGATTGTGACTTGTTGATGATGTTGCTGGAGTTGTTGTTTGAATATGATTGCTTGCACTTAACTTCATTAGATGCATGCTTGTTTTGACTTGAATCCTTTGGTGTGCTTAACCTAATCTTGTGAGATGTTTTCTTGTATGATCCAATCAATGCTTGAGGACTTTTGTTTGATTTGAATGACATGTTTAAGGTCTTGATCCTTGTGGTTTTAGATCCATTGTGTGATCATATCTTGTTTCTTGCTTCACCTTATCATGTGTTGTTTGCATAGATGTTTGAAGTGGATGTTTGCATAATTGTGGAGCATGTTTTGAATGTGATTCTTGTGGCTTCTTCTTGATATTCATGAGTTGATCTTTGAATTGATATACATGTTCACCTTGCTGCCATTTGCTTTCATGCCTTGATTTCACTTTGTTTGATCACTTGAAGTTATGTTGTGCATGAGTTATTTGTTGCTAATTGTTTGAGTGTTGTGGAGATACATAGTTGATGCTCTTGATGCCATTTTCTAATGTGTGAATTTATTGACCTTTGGCATGACTTGAATTCTGATTTGGATCCACTTCCATCTTACCTTATTCATGTCATCTTTGTGTGAGGTTCAATGATGTTAATTGTGTTTCTTATGCAAGTTTGCTTGCATCCTTTCTTGTTTGCTTTTACTTGCTTACTTGAGCTTTCTTGTGTGATCTTTTGAAGCATGATTAATGATTTGATTTGAGTGTGATGTGTATGATGTGCTTGCTGCCCCGTTTTATTTCTCATCTTATACCTCTCTTTCTTCTTCATCTCTTTCACTCTTTCTCTTCCCATGAGTCTCAAGACTTGTTTAAGTCTTGGATTCACTCCCTTAGAGCTACCTAGTCCAACTTAATTTTTGATTAAGCTTGGAGTAGGATTAGCATTAGGCTTCCCTTTGCATGCTAACTTAGGTAGAAGTTTCCCTTTCAAACTCAACCTTAGGGCCACCTTTTGCATGACAACATTAGGATAGAATTCCCCTTAGTGTTTTCTTTTCCTTCGAGTCTTCTCTTCTCATCTCATAACACTTCTAAAATACTTAATAAAATTAACGTATTTTATTAAAAGTGATTTTTCAGAAGTGATTATTGAAAGTGATTTTGGAGTTTTGTTGCTTATTTGCTTGGATCTTCAACTTTTTAGTGCAAGAAGCTTGTGGATCTTGGATTTCTCTACTTGAATTCATCCATTTCTGTTTACAACACTTACCAAAGCAAATCTCAGCTTTGTAGGTTGGTTAATTTCATATCCATACTCATTTTAGCTTAATTGCAACTTATACAATGTAGATCCGTGAATTTTAATGTGTTTTGATTCATTTGGTTGATCTTGATTGTGAATGTTGATGATTATTGAATTTAAATGATGTTTGAATGTTGTTTCTGAACTTAATTTTCGTGCTTTGTTGATTACATGATCATTGGATATGATTGCATAAGTGATTTACTGCTGAAAAGTGCTTTTGAAACAGGTTTTTTTGGCTGTTGTCCCAGAGTAACCGGTTAACAACGGTTTGTTAACCGGTTAACATGTTGTATTTTTGCGTAAATTGTCTGATTTCTAACTAAGTAACCGGTTACTCACCGTTAGTTAACCGGTTACTCTGGGACAGAATGTGTATTTTCGTGCATTTTCTTGCTTGTTCGAGATCCTTTTCATGCCTAAACTTCGTGGATTAATATGTTGATGATTTGTGGATTATTCTTGGGTTGTTTCACCTCACACCATTGTATGCACGCAATTTTCCGACACGCGACTCTTGGATTTTTATCGTTTATGGTCATGTTTGCGATGTTACGTTCCAGATGCGATGAACACATAGCATACACTTCTTGAGCATGTTGATTGTGACTTGTTGATGATGTTGCTGGAATTGTTGTTTGAATATGATTGCTTGCACTTAACTTCATTAGATGCATGCTTGTTTTGACTTGAATCCTTTGGTGTGCTTAACCTAATCTTGTGAGATATTTTCTTGTATGATCCAATCAATGCTTGAGGACTTTTGTTTGATTTGAATGACATGTTTAAGGTCCTGATCCTTGTGGTTTTAGATCCATTGTGTGATCATATCTTGTTTCTTGCTTCACCTTATCATGTGTTGTTTGCATAGATGTTTGAAGTGGATGTTTGCATAATTGTGGAGCATGTTTTGAATGTGATTCTTGTGGCTTCTTCTTGATATTCATGAGTTGATCTTTGAATTGATATACATGTTCACCTTGCTGCCATTTGCTTTCATGCCTTGATTTCACTTTGTTTGATCACTTGAAGTTATGTTGTGCATGAGTTATTTGTTGCTAATTGTTTGAGTGTTGTGGAGATACATAGTTGATGCTCTTGATGCCATTTTCTAATGTGTGAATTTATTGACCTTTGGCATGACTTGAATTCTGATTTGGATCCACTTTCATCTTACCTTATTCATGTCATCTTTGTGTGAGGTTCAATGATGTTAATTGTGTTTCTTATGCAAGTTTGCTTGCATCTTTTCTTGTTTGCTTTTACTTGCTTACTTGAGCTTTCTTGTGTGATCTTTTGAAGCATGATTAATGATTTGATTTGAGTGTGATGTGTATGATGTGCTTGCTGCCCCGTTTTATTTCTCATCTTATACCTCTCTTTCTTCTTCATCTCTTTCACTCTTTCTCTTCCCATGAGTCTCAAGACTTGTTTAAGTCTTGGATTCACTCCCTTGGAGCTACCTAGTCCAACTTGATTTTTGATTAAGCTTGGAGTAGGATTAGCATTAGGCTTCCCTTTGCATGCTAACTTAGGTAGAAGTTTCCCTTTCAAACTCAACCTTAGGGCCACCTTTTGCATGACAACATTAGGATAGAATTCCCCTTAGTGTTTTCTTTTCCTTCGAGTCTTCTCTTCTCATCTCATAACACTTCTAAAATACTTAATAAAATTAACGTATTTTATTAAAAGTGATTTTTCAGAAGTGATTATTGAAAGTGATTTTGGAGTTTTGTTGCTTATTTGCTTGGATCTTCAACTTTTTAGTGCAAGAAGCTTGTGGGTCTTGGATTTCTCTACTTGAATTCATCCATTTCTGTTTACAACACTTACCAAAGCAAATCTCAGCTTTGTAGGTTGGTTAATTTCATATCCATACTCATTTTAGCTTAATTGCAACTTATACAATGTAGATCCATGAATTTTAATGTGTTTTGATTCATTTGGTTGATCTTGATTGTGAATGTTGATGATTATTGAATTTAAATGATGTTTGAATGTTGTTTCTGAACTTAATTTTCGTGCTTTGTTGATTACATGATCATTGGATATGATTGCATAAGTGATTTACTGCTGAAAAGTGCTTTTGAAACAGGTTTTTTTGGCTGTTGTCCGAGAGTAACCGGTTAACAACGGTTTGTTAACCGGTTAACATGTTGTATTTTTGCGTAAATTGTCTGATTTCTAACTAAGTAACCGGTTACTCACCGTTTGTTAACCGGTTACTCTGGGACAGAATGTGTATTTTCGTGCATTTTCTTGCTTGTTCGAGATCCTTTTCATGCCTAAACTTCGTGGATTAATATGTTGATGATTTGTGGATTATTCTTGGGTTGTTTCACCTCACACCATTGTATGCACGCAATTTTCCGACACGCGACTCTTGGATTTTTATCGTTTATGGTCATGTTTGCGATGTTACGTTCCAGATGCGATGAACACATAGCATACACTTCTTGAGCATGTTGATTGTGACTTGTTGATGATGTTGCTGGAGTTGTTGTTTGAATATGATTGCTTGCACTTAACTTCATTAGATGCATGCTTGTTTTGACTTGAATCCTTTGGTGTGCTTAACCTAATCTTGTGAGATATTTTCTTGTATGATCCAATCAATGCTTGAGGACTTTTGTTTGATTTGAATGACATGTTTAAGGTCCTGATCCTTGTGGTTTTAGATCCATTGTGTGATCATATCTTGTTTCTTGCTTCACCTTATCATGTGTTGTTTGCATAGATGTTTGAAGTGGATGTTTGCATAATTGTGGAGCATGTTTTGAATGTGATTCTTGTGGCTTCTTCTTGATATTCATGAGTTGATCTTTGAATTGATATACATGTTCAACTTGCTGCCATTTGCTTTCATGCCTTGATTTCACTTTGTTTGATCACTTGAAGTTATGTTGTGCATGAGTTATTTGTTGCTAATTGTTTGAGTGTTGTGGAGATACATAGTTGATGCTCTTGATGCCATTTTCTAATGTGTGAATTTATTGACATTTGGCATGACTTGAATTCTGATTTGGATCCACTTTCATCTTACCTTATTCATGTCATCTTTGTGTGAGGTTCAATGATGTTAATTGTGTTTCTTATGCAAGTTTGCTTGCATCTTTTCTTGTTTGCTTTTACTTGCTTACTTGAGCTTTCTTGTGTGATCTTTTGAAGCATGATTAATGATTTGATTTGAGTGTGATGTGTATGATGTGCTTGCTGCCCCGTTTTATTTCTCATCTTATACCTCTCTTTCTTCTTCATCTCTTTCACTCTTTCTCTTCCCATGAGTCTCAAGACTTGTTTAAGTCTTGGATTCACTCCCTTGGAGCTACCTAGTCCAACTTGATTTTTGATTAAGCTTGGAGTAGGATTAGCATTAGGCTTCCCTTTGCATGCTAACTTAGGTAGAAGTTTCCCTTTCAAACTCAACCTTAGGGCCACCTTTTGCATGACAACATTAGGATAGAATTCCCCTTAGTGTTTTCTTTTCCTTTAAGTCTTCTCTTCTCATCTCATAACACTTCTAAAATACTTAATAAAATTAACGTATTTTATTAAAAGTGATTTTTCAGAAGTGATTATTGAAAGTGATTTTGGAGTTTTGTTGCTTATTTGCTTGGATCTTCAACTTTTTAGTGCAAGAAGCTTGTGGGTCTTGGATTTCTCTACTTGAATTCATCCATTTCTGTTTACAACACTTACCAAAGCAAATCTCAGCTTTGTAGGTTGGTTAATTTCATATCCATACTCATTTTAGCTTAATTGCAACTTATACAATGTAGATCCATGAATTTTAATGTGTTTTGATTCATTTGGTTGATCTTGATTGTGAATGTTGATGATTATTGAATTTAAATGATGTTTGAATGTTGTTTCTGAACTTAATTTTCGTGCTTTGTTGATTACATGATCATTGGATATGATTGCATAAGTGATTTACTGCTGAAAAGTGCTTTTGAAACAGGTTTTTTTGGCTGTTGTCCGAGAGTAACCGGTTAACAACGGTTTGTTAACCGGTTAACATGTTGTATTTTTGCGTAAATTGTCTGATTTCTAACTAAGTAACCGGTTACTCACCGTTTGTTAACCGGTTACTCTGGGACAGAATGTGTATTTTCGTGCATTTTCTTGCTTGTTCGAGATCCTTTTCATGCCTAAACTTCGTGGATTAATATGTTGATGATTTGTGGATTATTCTTGGGTTGTTTCACCTCACACCATTGTATGCACGCAATTTTCCGACACGCGACTCTTGGATTTTTATCGTTTATGGTCATGTTTGCGATGTTGCGTTCCAGATGCGATGAACACATAGCACACACTTCTTGAGCATGTTGATTGTGACTTGTTGATGATGTTGCTGGAGTTGTTGTTTGAATATGATTGCTTGCACTTAACTTCATTAGATGCATGCTTGATTTGACTTGAATCCTTTGGTGTGCTTAACCTAATCTTGTGAGATGTTTTCTTGTATGATCCAATCAATGCTTGAGGACTTTTGTTTGATTTGAATGACATGTTTAAGGTCCTGATCCTTGTGGTTTTAGATCCATTGTGTGATCATATCTTGTTTCTTGCTTCACCTTATCATGTGTTGTTTGGATAGATGTTTGAAGTGGATGTTTGCATAATTGTGGAGCATGTTTTGAATGTGATTCTTGTGGCTTCTTCTTGATATTTATGAGTTGATCTTTGAATTGTATACATGTTCACCTTGCTGCCATTTGCTTTCATGCCTTGATTTCACTTTGTTTGATCACTTGAAGTTATGTTGTGCATGAGTTATTTGTTGCTAATTGTTTGAGTGTTGTGGAGATACATAGTTGATGCTCTTGATGCCATTTTCTAATGTGTGAATTGATTGACCTTTGGCATGACTTGAATTCTGACTTGGATCCACTTTCATCTTACCTTATTCATGTCATCTTTGTGTGAGGTTCAATGATGTTAATTGTGTTTCTTATGCAAGTTTGCTTGCATCCTTTCTTGTTTGCTTGTACTTGCTTACTTGAGCTTTCTTGTGTGATCTTTTGAAGCATGATTAATGATTTGATTTGAGTGTGATGTGTATGATGTGTTTGCTGCCCCGTTTTATTTCTCATCTTATACCTCTTTTTCTTCTTCATCTCTTTCACTCTTTCTCTTCCCATGAGTCTCAAGACTTGTTTAAGTCTTGGATTCACTCCCTTAGAGCTACCTAGTCCAACTTAATTTTTGATTAATCTTGGAGTAGGATTAGCATTAGGCTTCCCTTTGCATGCTAACTTAGGTAGAAGTTTCCCTTTCAAACTCAACCTTAGGGCCACCTTTTGCATGACAACATTAGGATATAATTCCCCTTAGTGTTTTCTTTTCCTTTGAGTCTTCTATTCTCATCTCATAACACTTCTAAAATACTTAATAAAATTAACGTATTTTATTAAAAGTGATTTTTCAGAAGTGATTATTGAAAGTGGTTTTGGAGTTTTGTTGCTTATTTGCTTGGATCTTCAAATTTTGAGTGCAAGAAGCTTGTGGATCTTGGATTTCTCTACTTGAATTCATCCATTTCTGTTTACAACACTTACCAAAGCAAATCTCAGCTTTGTAGGTTGGTTAATTTCATATCCATACTCATTTTAGCTTAATTGCAACTTATACAATGTAGATCCATGAATTTTAATGTGTTTTGATTCATTTGGTTGATCTTGATTGTGAATGTTGATGATTATTGAATTTAAATGATGTTTGAATGTTGTTTCTGAACTTAATTTTCGTGCATTGTTGATTACATGATCATTGAATATGATTGCATAAGTGATTTACTGCTGAAAAGTGCTTTTGAAACAGGTTTTTTTGGCTGTTGTCCCAGAGTAACCGGTTAACAACGGTTTGTTAACCGGTTAACATGTTGTATTTTTGCGTAAATTGTCTGATTTCTAACTAAGTAACCGGTTACTCACCATTTGTTAACCGGTTACTCTGGGACAGAATGTGTATTTTCGTGCATTTTCTTGCTTGTTCGAGATCCTTTTCATGCCTAAACTTCGTGGATTAATATCTTGATGATTTGTGGATTATTCTAGGGTTGTTTCACCTCACACCATTGTATGCACGCAATTTTCCGACACGCGACTCTTGGATTTTTATCGTTTATGGTCATGTTTGCGATGTTGCGTTCCAGCTGCGATGAACACATAACATACACTTCTTGAGCATGTTGATTGTGACTTGTTGATGATGTTGCTGGAGTTGTTGTTTCAATATGATTGCTTGCACTTAACTTCATTAGATGCATGCTTGTTTTGACTTGAATCCTTTGGTGTGCTTAACCTAATCTTGTGAGATGTTTTCTTGTATGATCCAATCAATGCTTGAGGACTTTTGTTTGATTTGAATGACATGTTTAAGGTCCTGATCCTTGTGGTTTTAGATCCATTGTGTGATCATATCTTGTTTCTTGCTACACCTTATCATGTGTTGTTTGGAGAGATGTTTGCATAATTGTGGAGCATGTTTTGAATGTGATTCTTGTGGCTTCTTCTTGATATTTATGAGTTGATCTTTGAATTGATATACATGTTCACCTTGCTGCCATTTGCTTTCATGCCTTGATTTCACTTTGTTTGATCACTTGAAGTTATGTTGTGCATGAGTTATTTGTTGCTAATTGTTTGAGTGTTGTGGAGATACATACTTGATGCTCTTGATGCCATTTTCTAATGTGTGAATTGATTGACCTTTGGCATGACTTGAATTCTGACTTGGATCCACTTTCATCTTACCTTATTCATGTCATCTTTGTGTGAGGTTCAATGATGTTAATTGTGTTTCTTATGCAAGTTTGCTTGCATCCTTTCTTGTTTGCTTTTACTTGCTTACTTGAGCTTTCTTGTGTGATCTTTTGAAGCATGATTAATGATTTGATTTGAGTGTGATGTGTATGATGTGCTTGCTGCCCCGTTTTATTTCTCATCTTATACCTCTCTTTCTTCTTCATCTCTTTCACTCTTTCTCTTCCCATGAGTCTCAAGACTTGTTTAAGTCTTGGATTCACTCCCTTAGAGCTACCTAGTCCAACTTAATTTTTGATTAAGCTTGGAGTAGGATTAGCATTAGGCTTCCCTTTGCATGCTAACTTAGGTAGAAGTTTCCCTTTCAAACTCAACCTTAGGGCCACCTTTTGCATGACAACATTAGGATAGAATTCCCTTTAGTGTTTTCTTTTCCTTTGTGTCTTCTCTTCTCATCTCATAACACTTCTAAAATACTTAATAAAATTAACGTGTATTGTGCATGAGCCTTGCATGTGGGAAGTGAGGAATGAGAGGTTTCCTCTCAGTTTTCTAGAGTGTTTGGTAGACGTTCCATCTTGGAACGATTTGCTAAACATTCGTTCCTACCTCATAGACTTCGGTGCAATGCAAGTTACGAACTAACTTCAATCCACTTTTGTCTAAAAAACAAAAACAAACTCAAACCTTTTTCATCCTTCAGGATCGTTAATCTCAAATCATTTTCAAAAAGGGCACGTTACTTCCGTCTTGTCGCAAACAGACATCGACCCTAACTGCCGAACGCGAATCTAACGTCGCTCATAAAAAACACTGATCGACCTCGTTAGGTCGAACTACAATTGCTCTGATTTCTTCTTTCTAGTCTGATTGAGGATACGTAGGCACGAGACGGTGATATCTTGGCGATCAACCTCCCCCTTAGTTCGTTTCCAAACTACGTTGACTCTGACTTTCCCATTGCACGAGGGAATACGTAGGCGTAGGACGAGCGATGTCCTATCGAGTCACTTTTTTTTTCTTTTCTTCTTCGTTTCTTCGTTCCTTTCCGTTCCCGTTTCTTCTCTTTCCAGTATCAGTGGAGCTCCAGACGACGACACCCTTTGATCGAGACAACAAGCATGGATCCCATCGTGTACGATGGACGCGAGGGGGTACTAATACCTTCCTCTCGCGTAACCGACTCCCTTACCCGTTTCTCTTGGTCGCGAGACCATGCTCTTTCCCTTCCCTCAGGTTTACGCAGTGTTTCCTTTCCCTCTCTTGGGATAAATACATGTTGCTGGCGACTCTGTTTTTCGCGCCACTTTCGCGCTTGTACCATGGATGCAAATCCTCGGGAGCGACAGCTGGCGACTCTGCTGGGGACAGGTTGACCTCTTGCTGGTCCATCCCCTTTTGTGAGTCGATCCTAGCACTTGTTTATTTATTTTCATTGGTTGTTTATCTGTGGTGCTTTATTTTGTTGTATATTACTATATTACTATATTACTGTATTACTGTTTTACATTTACCGCATTTATTGCATTGCATTATTATGTTGGACTGTGTTGTGTTGTATTGGTTTTCTGTTTGGCAGGTTGGGATTCTTTGAGAGATAAGCCCAATACACAGGCTTGAGCATACACTTAGGACTAGAGTGGAAAGTAGTGGGACCTATGTGCCGTCTTGGTGCATTTGGTGTTCACGAAATTCACATCCAGACGAGGCTATCTTGGGAGATATTCTGACGTGCGTGTCTTGCGCATTTCAGAATGTTGATCTAGAGAGCTGTCGACTCTGGCGACCGTTTCTTCCATGGACTCAGCAGTGCCTCTCCTCCCGACACGTGATAATGGCAGACCAGAAATGGCAAACCCATTACACTCGTCGATCCGAGGACCCAATGCTGGGAACTTGCATAGGATGACCTTATTCTTGGAGGAATCAGTGGACGACCTCTTTGTTTGGCGATAGTACTGTACCCCGAGGGATGAATGTACTATTGATTCTCAAATCGAGAATCTGAGACTGAGGATCCCGTTTTCTAGAACCCACATGTGAGAGGGGATGGGTGTTTGCAGGTCTGAGGTAACCGAAACCTTCAACCTACCCGGTTTTCTGGATTTCTCGACAGTGTGTAGTTATTTACCTGGTTTTATGGTTATCTCAGTGGTCCGATGTTCTGGAATTCTGGTTTTCTGGGTTGTGGTTCTTGTTCAGTTAACAGCACAACACATGTCCAGAGCAGTGATACCTTGATCCCATGTTTGCATTTGCATCATTTCTTGCATTCTAACATGTTTGACATTTTTCAGGGCTTGCATCTAATCCTTGATTTCGGTTGTTGAGGTGTTCTCGTCATGGAAGCTCAGAGGAAGAAGAATATAGCATACACGTTCCCAGATTCGACTCTGAAGTTGATTCACAAGTTGATTAGAATGACTGATTCTGATATCCGCGCCAAGTTCAAGGAGGAATATGGGAAGATATTGAAGGTTGTCCAAAATATTTCACAAGAAGAGCACGATGCCATTCACACGCTCCTCCAATTCTATGACCCTCCTTTGCGTTGTTTCACTTTTTCGGATTATGTATTGGCTCCGACCTTAGAGGAGTTCTCATTTATTTTGGGAATCTTTGTTGAGCCGAGGATACATTTCTTCTCTGAGGAACAGCCAGGACTAGAAGAGATGGTGGCTGCTATTCACGTTGGGGAATCCACTCTGAGTAACAATATTATTGACAAGCAAGGGTTTAAAGGCCTCTATTTGAAGTTTCTGTTTGACCAAGCCAACTCATGTGCTAAGGAGAGAAATTGGTCTGCTTTCAATGCTATTCTAGCTCTTTGCATTTATTGGATTATCCTATTCCCCAACATCCCGAAGTTTGTTGACATGCATGCAATTCGGATTTTCATCTTGAGAAACCCAATGCCTACCCTTCTAGGTGACGTGTATCATTCAGTCCACTACAAGAACGAAAAGAGACGAGGAAGGACTGTAAGTTGCTGCGCGCCACTCCTATCTACATGGTTTTTTAGTCATCTCCCTAACGCTGGGGCTTTTTTTGATGCAAGGGATGCTATGAAGTGGTCTAAAAGGTTGATGGGATTGACTGCCGACAACATCGTTTGGTTTAATCACAGTTTGCTAGGGATTGAGCTCATTTTCAACTGCGGAGGATTCCCAAATGTGCCCTTAATAGGGAGGAAAGGCGGAATTAATTATAACCCTTCTCTTGCTATCAGACCACTTGGGTATGCATTGAAGACTCCCCCTGAGGAACAAGATATAAGAGAATTCTTCTTTTTCAATGGTACTGCAGACCAAGAGATGGTAGGGAAAGTCGTGAACGCTTGGAAGCAAGTTTTTAAGAGAGGAAAGACTTTCTTCGGGAAGTGTAACAACCAAGCTTTCTCTCCGTATGTGGAGTGGGTCTGAAAAAGGGCAGAATAGGAGCTTCTTCCTTTCCCAATAGAGTCGCCTTTGTACCCTCTGTTGATTGAGCCACCAACCACGGTGAAGATAGAGAAGTATAATAAACTGTGGGCTGAGAAAGAGAAGCTGTGAGAGGAGAACAACGAGTTACACAAAGGAATTTACCAGTTAAAACATGAGCGAGGTGAAGCTGTTCATGTCGCCAAGTTGAAGACAGAGCTTCTTGCTAAGAAAGAAAAAGAGGTAGCTGAAGAGGTCACAGCCAGACAAAAGGTAGGGCAAGCTCTAAAAGGTGTTAGCAGGATTCTCAAATCCAAGAAGGAAGACCTAGCCAAAGCTTGGTCAAAAATTTAAAAGTTCAACGCTTACCGAGATACTGCAATAACTGCCAACAAACAGAAAGAAGACAAGCTCCTGGATCAGATCGAGAGTTTGAAGACAAAGCTCAAGAAGAAAAATGAAGAGATCTTATCAGGGACATTCCAGAGACACGCAGTTGAAGAGCGACTGAATGAAGCCATAGCAACTATAGAAGAGCTGAAGATACGAGCTGAAGTGAAGAGGCCTAGGGGTGAAGGCTCTAGCTCAGGCAGTGGTTCTCAAAGGGTGCAAGACCATGATAGTTGAAGAGAACTCACGCATTGATGATACTCTGTAGTTTTTTTTCTTTGTATTTTGGGTCACCACCAGAATTTTTGGCTGGGATCTTTGCTTCTTTTGTTTCAGACTTATTATGTTATTTTGGGTTGTAACCTCTGACAGTGAATTTATTTGATTTATATGAGCTGCAGTTTCATCTTATCTTGTCTTTAAACTGGAATCAAGGGGTGGATCGCCCTACAAATATTCAAACATGTTCATTTGCATTTGCATAATCATATTCATTTTTGCATCGCAGGTGCTCGTTCCGGGTTGTTCTAACCTTTATTTGGTTGCAGGCAGAATTGATAACCAGCCAATTCACCGGTATTCTACTAGATCAAATCATAGGAGAATTATGGAGAAGTTGCAGGCTGATATGGCTGCCATGCAGGCCCGTATAGACCAATTCATGGAGCTGATGCAAGGTGTTGCCCAAGGGCAAGAGCAATTGAGGACTAAGGTCCAACCCTTAGTGGCAAGGGTGGATGAAGACGGGGTTCTTCATGGTGGAGTCCATAATGGCGTTGTTGGTAACGGTGCTCAGGGAGGTCCTATGGGCGTAGAGATCCCCATTCCTAGTGTTGTGATCCCTCCGGACGGAGGAGAGCAGCTTGTGATTCCTTTAGTTGTGGGAGGAGGAAGTGTTTGTGTTGTTCATGGTCGTCATTTCGAAGACCAACAAGATGACATTTTCTCTATGCCAGGCGGGGATGCTGGTCCTCAGGCCGATAATGATCAAAGGTTCAGACTCATTGAAGAACAACTAATGGGAGTGGTGAATCAGAATTCTGTAGGAATGGATCTGGAGGATTTGGGGCTGGTTCCCGGAGTTGTAATTCCGTACAAATTTCAGGTGTCCACTTTTTCGAAATACAATGGTACCACCTGTCCCAAGACGCATGTCAGGGCATACGCGAGGAAGATGGCCGCTTACTCTAAAGATGAGAAATTGCTGATGCATTTCTTCTAGGACCGCCTGTCTGGGGCATCCTTGGAATGGTATATGCAATTAGAGAGATGCCATGTCCGTAATTGGAAAGAGTTAGTCGAGGCCTTTATCAAGAACTACCAATATAATACTGATATGGCTCCCAACAGGACCCAGTTACAGAATATGTCTCAGAAGAATAACGAAAGCTTCAAGGAATATGCGCAGAGATGGCGTGAACTAGTGGCAAGGGTACAACCGCCCATGTTGGAAAAGGAAATGTTGAATTTGTTTATGGATACTTTGCCGGGACGTTATTATGATAAACTGTTACCTTGCGCGCAGGCAAGTTTGCTGATTTGATCATGGTCGGGGAAATGTTAGAGAGTGGAATCAAAGCGAGGAAGGTAGCAGGTAGTGATGGGTCGTCTTCTGGTCAAGGGAAGAAACCCTACGCTAATTATAAGAAGAAGGAGGAAACAAATTCTGTGTCGTCTCACCGAGGTAAAGGAAAGCAACATCAGAGTTATAACCAGCAGGTAGCTTCAGTGACAATTCCTATAGCACTTCCACCTCAGCAACAACAAAATCAGGCTCCACGTCAATATCAGCCAAGGCCTAAACAAAACCGACATTTTGATACTCCACCTCTACCATATTCACAGGTGTTTCAGCATTTTCTACAGTTGGAGTTAATCCAGAAAAGGACTCTAGCTCCTCCCACCGGTAATCCACCTCCGGGTTATAATCTTAATGCCCACTGTGACTTTCATTCTGGGGCACCCGGACACTATATTGAAGACTGCAAAGCTTTTAAACACGCAGTCCAAGACATGGTGGATTCAAAGGCCATTAACTTTTCAAATGATGGGCCAAATGTCATCCAAAATCTAATACCGAACCATGGTGGGCCAAGGGTTAATGCTGTATTAGAGAAAAATGAATCTTTGAATTTGGATACGGATGTTAATGAATTAAGGATTCCTTTGATGGTGGTAAAGGAGAGGTTATTGAGGGGTGGGGTGTCCCCCGGATGTGATGAGAATTGTTCAGATTGTATGTCGCAAATGAATGGATGTGGTTTATTGAAATCAGGAATTCAAAAGTTGATAGATGAAGGTCAATTGCCGTTTGACCGGTGTGACCAACAGAAAGAAGTTGTTAGCAGGAAAAATGAGGTTGCTACCATTACTATCCCTTTCAAAACAATCACTATTTTAGGGCCGGTAAGACCAGCACCGGTTATTATCACAGCTCCCGGACCCGTACCATATGAGAGTACCAAGGCCATTCCTTGGAACTATAGAGCCGAAGTGTTTGTCAATGGACAGAAACAAGAACTGGTGGGAACTTCTGTAGTGAACTCTTGTGTTGAAAGCAATATTGAGGCAGGGGCTATCACGAGAAGTGGTAGGGTCTTTATCCCTTCAAATGATCAAGCTTGTAGTTCTAAACAAGACAAAGGGAAGCAGGTTGTAGGTAATTCTATGCAACCACCAGTAGTGAATGACTCCACGGCGGGGCCGATTGATAATTCTTTCTCCGAGAATTTAGAAGAATTTATGAGATTAATCAGGAAGAGTGATTATAAAATTGTTGATCAATTATAGCAGACTCCATCCAAGATTTCTATCTTGTCCCTGTTATTGTGTTCTGAGGCACACCGAAATGCTCTACTGAAAGTACTGAATGCTTCTTACGTACCCCAAGAGATCTCTGTTAATCAGTTGGAGGGGGTAGTGGCCCATGTTAATGCAGGCAATGGTTTCGGTTTTACTGATGTTGACTTGACCCCAGCGGGGAGAAACCATAATAATACCTTGCATATTTTAGTTGAGTGTCGTGGATCGTTGATGTCTCATGTGCTTGTGGATACTGGGTCCTCTTTGAATGTTCTGCCTAAGAAAGCCTTGATGAAGCTGGACACCCGAGGGTTGATATGCACACCTAGTGATTTGGTGGTGCGCGCATTTGACAGCTCGAAGAGGTATGTTTTCGGTGAGATTGTGCTACCAATTAAGGTTGGGCCAGAAGTTTTCGATGCTACCTTCTATATCATGGACATCCAACCTGCCTACATCTGTCTGCTGGGTCGTCCATGGATTCACAATGATGGGGATGTGATGTCTACATTGCATCAGAAGTTAAAGTATATGGTAGACTGGCATGTGATGATGGTTTGTGGAGAAGAGGATATCATGATAAGCCAGCTATCTACTTTCAAGTATGTGGAGGTAGATGGTGAAATACACAAAACTCTATGTCAGGGTTTCGAAGCAGTAAAGATCACTGAGAAGCCTCTCAAGGAAGGTAGCCAGTCTGAAGTGGTTCAACCTATAGTGGTACATCAGCCGGAGATTTCTATGTCTTCCTTTAAAGATGCTCGGGCCGTGGTTGAAGTCGGCAGTTGACAAAAGTGGGGTCAGATTATTGATGTCCAGGAAAAGCGGAATACTCATGGACTGGGTTATAAGCCACCCAGGCATCCTGAAGAGCCTCCCAAGTTCTATGGTCCAGTTCGTTTGACCAGTGCCAGAGTTTTCTTCGACAGAGTCAATGCTATTGAGGAGGATGGGGATAGTGATTGTGATATGGATAGTTGGATCCGCCCCTGTGTCCCCGGTCAAATTCTTCGCAACTGGTCGTCGGAGAAAGCCATTCAAGTGACCGGACCAGGGTAATTGCTCCTGTTTGTCATCTATGTTAATCCTACGTTCTGCCCAAGACGTAGTGATTCTTGTTTGTAGGGCTTGAATGTTTTTGTATGCTTTTTGTTTATCATTAATAAAGGACGTTTTCGCATTCAAATGTTTTGATCCTTGTCTTTTTGTTTTTATTTTTTTCATTAAAATCACAGCAAAATGGCAATGTGCTTTTGTTTGATGCATCCATAATAAACATATATCATCAATCATGCAAGTTTTCTTGTTCAGATTCCACCCATCATGATTCAGCTATGGCTCGATATGACTTCGATAATCCCATATATCAGGCTGAAGAGGGGACTGATGAAGATTGTACCTTACCATAGGAATTAGCCAGGCTGTTAAAACAAGAGGAAAAGGTCATTCTGCCTCATCAGGAGGAAATCAAGGTTGTTAACTTAGGAACCGAGGACGCAAAGAAAGAGGTGCCAATTGGGGTTGCTTTGGAAGACTCTGTCAAGGGAAGATTGATTGAAATGCTCCGAGAGTATGTGGATATCTTCGCCTGGTCTTACCAAGATATGCCTGGGCTCGACACTGACATCGTGGTACACCGGCTGCCGCTCAAAGAAGGATGTGCTCCGGTTAAGCAGAAGCTGAGAAGGACGAAACCGGAAATGTCTGTCAAGATTAAAGAAGAGGTTCAGAAACAGTTAGATGATGGGTTTCTTGCTGTAAAGAATTATCCTCCATGGGTTGCTAATATTGTACCTGTACCTAAGAAGGATGGAAAGGTCAGGATGTGCGTTGATTACAGAGATCTGAATAGAGCAAGCCCAAAAGACGACTTCCCGCTTCCTTACATTGATGTGTTAGTGGACAACACCGCTCAGTATTTTGTGTTTTCCTTCATGGATGGCTTCTTTGGGTATACCCAAATCAAGATGGCCCCAGAGGACATGGAGAAGACGACGTTCATAACACCGTGGGGAATATTCTGTTACAAAGTGATTCCCTTTGGATTGAAAAATGTTGGGGCAACATATCAGCGGGCGATGGTGACTCTCTTTCATGATATGATTCACAAAGAGATCGAGGTCTATGTTGATGACATGATTGCGAAGTCACAGACGGAGGAAGAACATTTGGTTAATCTTCAGAAACTATTTGAAAGGTTGAGAAAGTTCGGACTAAGGTTGAATCCGAACAAGTGCACCTTCGGGGTGAGATCTGGAAAGTTACTGGGTTTTATTGTCAACGAAAAAGGTATCGAGGTTGATCCTGCTAAAGTAAAAGCCATTCAAGAAATGCCTGAACCAAGAACAGAAAAAGAGGTTCGTGGTTTCTTAGGGAGGTTGAACTACATTGCTAGATTCATCTCTCATCTTATAGCCACGTGTGAATCGATATTCAAATTGCTAAGAAAAGATCGAGAGGTCAGGTGGAACGAGAATTGTCAAAAGGCGTTCGAAAAAATAAAAGAATATTTGCAGGAACCTCCGGTCCTTATGCCGCCAGTGCCAGGAAGGCCATTGATTATGTATCTTATGGTTCTTGAGAACTCAATGGGGTGTGTCTCGGTCAACACGACGAGTCAGGTAGAAAGAGCACGCCATCTACTACCTGAGTAAGAAATTTACTGATTGTGAGTCGAGGTACTCAATGCTGGAGAAAACATGTTGTGCACTCGCTTGGGCAGCTAAGTGTTTTAGGCAGTACATATTAAACCACACAACCCTCTTGATTTCGAAGATGGATCCGATCAAGTATGTGTTTGAAAAGCAGGCGCTTTCTGGTAGAATAGCCCATTGGCAGATGGTTCTGACAGAATACGATATTCAATATGTTTCCCAAAAAGCCATCAAGGGAAGTGTTTTGTCAGAATATCTCGCGGAACAACCAATTGAGGATTATCAACCGATGAATTTTGAATTTCTTGATGAGCATATCATGTATCTGAAGATGAAGGATTGTGAAGAGCCTCTACCTGATGAAGGGCCAGATATTGGATCCCAATGGAGGCTGGTTTTTGATGGGGCTGTTAATTCATGCGGTAACGGAATCGGGGCAGTCATTACAACTCCGAAAGGTTCTCATATACCTTTCACTTCCCGATTAACGTTCATATGTACCAACAATGAGGCGGAGTATGAAGCATGCATTATGGGGTTAGAAGAAGCGATTGATTTGAGAATCAAGAACCTCGATGTTTATGGAGATTCCGCGTTCGTAGTTAATCAGATTACAGGTGAATGGGAAACTCGTCAAGCGAACTTGGTACCTTATAACAACTATGCCAGAAGGTTGTTACCGTTCTTTGACAGAGTCGACTTTCATCATATACCTCGGGTGGAGAATCAGATGGCAGATGCGTTGGCAACGTTATCTTTAATGTATTAGGTGAATCGTTGGAACGAAACTCCTTTGATCAAAATCATGCGTCTGGATAGACCAGCCTTTGTGTTTACAGTTGAAGGCGTATCAGATGGCAAACCTTGGTATCACGATATTAAGGTTTTCCTGAAGAGTCAAGAGTATCCAAGAGGTGCATCCACCAAAGATAAGAAGACTCTGAGGAGGTTGGCAGGAAATTTCTTTCTGAATAAAGACGATGTACTGTACAAGAGGAACTTTGACATGGTCTTGCTACGTTGTGTTGATGAACACGAGGCAAGCCTGTTGATGGAAGAAGTCCATGAAGGATCTTTCGGTACCCATGCCAATGGGCATGCTATGGCCAGAAAACTGCTGAGATCGGGGTATTATTGGATAACTATGGAATCTGATTGTTTCAAATACACCCGGAAATGTCATAAATTCCAGATTTATGCTAATAAGGTGCATGTACCACCTACTCCTATGAATGTGTTGTCATCGCCTTGGCCCTTTTCCATGTGGGGCATTGATATGATCGGAAAGATTGAACCTACTACTTCCAATGGGCATCGTTTCATTTTGGTTGCCATCGATTATTTCACGAAGTGGGTGGAAGCAGCCTTATATGCTAACTTCACCAGACAAGTGGTAGCCAGATTTATCAAGACGGACATCATCTGCCGGTATGGAGTCCCGGAGAGAATCATTACTGACAATGGTTCAAATTTGAATAACAAGATGATGAAGGAGATGTCAGAGCTTTAAGATTGAACATCATAATTCTTCTCTCTATCGTCCGAAGATGAATGGGGCTGTTGAAGCAGCAAATAAGAACATCAAGAAGATTGTGCAGAAGATGGTAGTGACCTACAAAGACTGGCATGAGATGTTGCCTTATGCTTTACACGGTTATCGTACTTCGGTACGCACATCAACTGGGGCAACTCCTTTCTCACTGGTATATGGTATGGAAGCAGTTCTACCATTAGAGGTTTAGATTCCTTCTTTAAGAATCCTGGCCGACGTGAAGCTTGATGAAGCTGAATGGGTGTGTTCCAGACTGGATCAGCTGAATCTTATTGAAGAGAAGAGATTGGTCGCCATTGCACATGGTCGGTTGTATCAGAGCAGGATGAAGAAAGCCTTTGATCAGAAAGTGCGTCCTCGGTGTTTTCAGGCTGGTGAATTGGTTTTGAAAAGGATCCTTCCTCCTCAAACAGATCACAGGGGCAAATGGACTTCAAACTACGAAGAGCCATATGTAGTACGGCAGGTTTTCTCTGGTGGAGCCTTATTACTCTCAACTATGGATGGCGAAGATTTTACGTCCCCTGTGAACGCAGACGTAGTCAAAAAATACTTTGCATAAAAGAGACCCGCTGGACACAAAAAGAAAGTCCAGGAAAAAAAGGGGCATCCCGACGAACCATAAAAAGAAAAGGGTTCGGGCAAAAGTTAGGGATAAAAAAGAAAAAAAAGAATAAACCCGCAAGGTTGAAAACCTGAAAAGGCAACTTAGACAAAAAGGGGTATCCCGGTGGATTGAAAACCCGAAAAAGGCGATCCAGGCAAAAGTTAGGGATTTGAAAGCAAGAGGCTACGAGCTGCGTTCGATCTGTGAACACTTTTGATACATGGAAATTTCGAAGGAAAAGAATCAGTCCAGTCAGTCTCTTCGAAGGCCAACACATCTGCGGATAAGCGAGGCATATTGGATCATAGCTGAATTGAATCATGGTGGATATCTGTTCCCCACATTGTCGACATGTGTATTTTCTTTTATTTCTTTTGTGCAATTACCTCTTTTCAGGAATTGCTTCCGAATGTAAATTCCTATTTACAGGCCAATTCCATTCAATAAAATTTTCATTTCACTCAAAAAAGCCTTCCATTTGTGTTTTTACTTTTGCTGTTTTGTTTGTGAAAACGTCCAATATTTTGATAAAACATTGCATGCGAAAATGTTAAGCTTTGCGAAGCATATCAGAAAATAGTGGAAATTGCTTAGGCAACGGTCGTTGTAATGGTATTAGAAATAGCCTTTTTGCATATAGAACTTTCTGTTGATTCTGTGTGCAGGGTAACAGGTTGGTCCTTCCCCAGTAGAGCTACTTTCCTCAACATCGAAAAGTTCATCCTCCTCGGCAGGTCGTTATGTTCCCCAGCCAGGGTGTCGAGGATTATCTTCCTCAGCAGAATATAGAGGATTATTTCCCCAGCTAGAGTTGTGGTTGTTTTATTACTCTCTCCGCAAGCGGTCATAAGTTGATGATGACGCATCCCCAGCAAGAGACTTATAGAATATCTTCTTTGGACAAAGATGTTATTTTCCCCGCAGGGTCTGAGCACTCAGCTAGTCAAGAAATGTTTTTCTCACCAGCAACGGTATGAGTTAATCCCCTCAGATGAGTAAGCTTGATGTTATCTTCTAGCAGGGTGGATGTCAGCATCTACCGTTCCTCAAGCAGGTTTGCTGGTCATGGCCGGTACTCCCCAGCAGGGTAAAAGTACTGATATTCCCCGGCAGGGTAAAAGCAGGGCATCTCCCAACAGCAGGTTGAGTTCAGTATGTCCCCAAACAGGTCTAGAATTATTGACTTGTCTCCCCAAGCAAAGTTCGATGGTGATCTTCACAGTGATCTATTCAACAGCAGTTGAAACCCCAACAGGTCTTAAGCCCAATGGTTATTGGCATATTTCAAATCCAGGTGTTGAGTTCTGTCTTCGATGGAAGTCATTGGTAATCCCCAGCAGAGGGAGTTTCTCTTTGGGTTCCATCTTCAATTATTCGTTTTTATCCATCTCCAACAGAGAGGATCTTCTCTCGGAGTTTTCATATCCAACAGAGTTTTTGATCAGGATCTTCCTCAGTAGAGTGAAGTCTTTCTCAGCAGGGTCTCTTATTTCAGAGGACAATTTAGTTTGTCATCCCCTGTGGAGCTCCCTTGGTCTTCAGCATTTATTTTTCTAAGACGCCTCTTTCGCATTGCATAAGCATTTTTGCATGGCATCCTCCCAAACGCGTAGCATTTCCATTTCGTATGGAGCATTACACCATAAAATTCAAACATATGCATTCGAAGCATAAGCCAGGTTTGATATCCTTTGCCAGATTCTTTCTCCAACAGAAAGTAACAAATTTTAGGAGACGTTATTTTACACTACACCGCAACCAGTGGATTTGTCCTTCTTGTTGGTTCTTCCTATGCTCCCCCACAGAGTTGTCTGTTTAGATTTCTCTTTTCCCCGGCGGAGTCATCTTTGTAGATCTGTCGATTCTACATATTGTTATTTGAAAGTCCACCTTCGGTTTGGTCTTTCTTTTTCGAGTCTACCTTCGACTTGGTCTCGTTTTCCTTTGTTGGAAAGTCTACCCTCGGCCTAGTCTTTCTTTGAGAGTCCACCTTCGGCTTGGTCTTTCTCTTTTCTCGAGTTCGCCCTCGGCCGTCCTCGCACCCGCTGTTATCTTGTTCTCCCCAGTAAAGCTTACCTTCGGCATAGTCTTTCTTTGAAAGCCCACCTTTGGCTTGGCCTTTCTTTTTTCGAGCCCACCTTCGGCATGGTCTCGTATCTTTCGTTTTCGATCCCACCTTCGGCATGGTCTCGTATCCTTTGTTTGAAAGCCCACCTTCGGCTTGGCCTTTTTTTTTTCAAGCCCACCTTCGGCATGGTCTCGTATCCTTTGTTTGAAAGTCTGCCTTCGGCTTGGCCTTTCTTTTTTTCAAGCCCACCTTCGGCATGGTTTCGTATCCTTTGTTTGAAAGTCTACCTTCGGCATAGTCTTTCTTTGAAAGCCCACCTTCGGCTTGGTCTTTCTTTTTCGAGCCCACCTTCGGCATGGCCTCGTATCCCTTGTTTGAAAGTCTGCCTTCGGTATAGTCTTTCTTTGAAAGCCCACCTTCGGCTTGGTCTTTCTTTTTCGAGCCCACCTTCGACATGGTCTCGTATCCCTTGTTTGAAAGTCTACCTTCGTGATAGTCTTTCTTTGAAAGCTCACCTTCGGCTTGGTCTTTCTTTTTTGAGTCCACCTTCGGCATGGTCTCGTATCCCTTGTTTGAAAGTATACCTTCGGCATAGTCTTTCTTTGAAAGCTCACCTTCGGCTTGGTCTTTCTTTTTCGAGTCCACCTTCGGCATGGTCTCGTATCCTTTGTTTGAGAGTCTACCTTCGGCTTAGTCTTTCTTTGAAAGCTCACCTTCGGCTTGGTCTTTCTTTTTCGAGTCCACCTTTGGCATGGTCTCGTATCCTTTGCTTGAGAGTCTACCTTCGGCTTAGTCTTTCTTTGAAAGCTCACCTTCAGCTTGGTCTTTCTTTTTCGAGTCCACCTTTGGCATGGTCTCGTATCTTTCGTTTGAGAGTCTACCCTCGGCTTAGTCTTTCTTTGAAAGTCCACCTTTGGCTTGGTCTTTCTTATCGAGTTCGCCTTCGGCCGTTCTCGTAGTACCTTCTTATCTCCCCAGTATGGTCCGCCTTCGGCCGGTCTACCTTTTCGAGTTTGCCTTCGGCCATCCTCGTTTATTCTTATATCCATAGTTTAGCCCGCCTTTGGCCAGTCTACCTTTCCGAGTTCGCCTTCGGCCGTTCTCGTATTCGCGTTATTTCATCATCCCCACAGGTTGCAAATTTTTAGGTTATTTTGGTATTCAAACCCCGTGTATCCCGATTGTCTGAAAGTCGTTGCTATCATACCCTCGGATCCAAGGAAATTTGAATAGGGACAACTGTAACACCTCAAATTTTGCCCTAGTGCTTTTTACCCCTTTTGGCTTATGCTTCATTTCATTTGCATTGTCTTTTTTGCATTTGCATGTTTCTCTTGGACATGGGATCAAGGTATTTTCCAGCAGCTCACAGCATCATCAGTTCCAGTATGATTTTCAATGGTGTGCAGAGCCCAGCAGATAGCTTTCAAAGTCTTTTTTAGCATTTATTTTGCTCATTAAGTGACTGGATGATCAGAAACCCCGACAGTAAATTTTTTGATCAGTTATTCAGCACCAGACAGTTGTTATCAGCAATATAATCCGAGTGCGAAAAAAAACATTTCACAGCATATTTCAAGTGTATTCCAGTGGTAATATCAAATGGCAAGTTTCAGAGATCTATCATGGTTCAGAATGGGTAGAACCAGACGAATATCCAAGTTTCCCTCCTTTTGGCGCCAAACTGAAAATTCAAATTTTCCTCGCGTTAACCGGTTAACGCATGGTGGTTAACCGGTTAACCAAGGAAAAATTTAGTTAAATCATCTCTTTTTCAGTATTGCATCCTTTTAATCCAAATTTTAATCACCCAATTTAATTCTACACACCAGCAGAAGGATCTAGAGAGAGTTGATTTTCTCCTCAAATTCAAATTCTTTCCGCTCCAATTCCACATTTCCTTTCCTAATCCACATTTCATCCCAATTTCCACTCACTTAACCTCACTATAAACCCAAACTTAACTCCTAACCTAGGGGTTATTTAAACCAATTCATTCCAAACCTCTCCAACCTAGATCATATTTTCACTCCCAATTTTCAGAATTCTCTCAATTCTCTCTCACTTTTTCACTCTCAACCTCCATTTTCCAAACTCACTCAAAGCTCTCTTTCAAAGATTAACAAGTTCTTCATTGGAACTTGTTAATTTTTGAGCAAAAGCCTCTCATCATCAATACATTTCAGCTTTTCAACTTGGATTTTCGTTTGGATCTAGTTCTGATTTTTCAGAACTGATTATTGAAAGTGATTTTTGACTTTTCTTGCTTATTTACTTGGATCTTCAACTTTTGAGTGCAAGAAGCTTGTGGATCTTGGATTTCTCTACTTGAATTCATCCATTTCTGTTTACAACACTTACCAAAGCAAATCTCAGCTTTGTAGGTTGGTTAATTTCATATCCATACTCATTTTAACTTAATTGCAACTTATACAATGTAGATCCATGAATTTTGATGTGTTTTGATTCATTTGGTTGATCTTGATTATGAATGTTGATGATTATTGAATTTAAATGATGTTTGAATGTAGTTTCTGACCTTAATTTTCGTGCATTGTTGATTACATGATCATTGGATATGATTGCATAAGTGATTTACTGCAAAAAAGTGCTTTTGAAACAGGTTTTTTTGGCTGCTGTCCCAGAGTAACCAGTTAACAACGGTTTGTTAACCGGTTAACATGTTGTATTTTTGCGTAAATTATCTGATTTCTAACTAAGTAACCGGTTACTCACCGTTTGTTAACCGGTTACTCTGGGACAGAATGTGTATTTTCGTGCATTTTCTTGCTTGTTCGAGATCCTTTTCATGCCTAAACTTCATGGATTAATATGTTGATGATTTGTGGATTATTCTTGGGCTGTTTCACCTCACACCATTGTATGCACGCAATTTTCCGACACGCGACTCTTGGATTTTTATCGTTTATGGTCATGTTTGCGATGTTGCGTTCCCGATGCGATGAACACATAGCACACACTTCTTGAGCATGTTGATTGTGACTTGTTGATGATGTTGTTGGAGTTGTTGTTTGAATATGATTGCTTGCACTTAACTTCATGAGATGCATGCTTGTTTTGACTTGAATCCTTTGGTGTGCTTAACCTAATCTTGTAAGATGTTTTCTTGTATGATCCAATCAATGCTTGAGCACTTTTGTTTGATTTGAATGACATGTTTAAGGTCCTGATCCTTGTGATTTTGGATCCATTGTGTGATCACATCTTGTTTCTTGCTTCACCTTATCATGTGTTGTTTGCATAGATGTTTGGAGTGGATGTTTCCATAATTGTGGAGCATGTTTTGAATGCGATTCTTGTGGCTTCTTCTTGATATTCATGAGTTGATCTTTGAATTGATATACATGTTCACCTTGCTACCATTTTCTTTCATGCCTTGATTTCACTTTGTTTGATCACTTGAAGTTATGTTGTGCATGAGTTATTTGTTGCTAATTGTTTGAGTGTTGTGGAGATACATACTTGATGCTCTTGATGCCATTTTCTAATGTGTGAATTGATTGACCTTTGGCATGACTTGAATTCTGACTTGGATCCACTTTCATCTTACCTTATTCATGTCATCTTTGTGTGAGGTTCAATGATGTTAATTGTGTTTCTTATACAAGTTTGCTTGTATCCTTTCTTGTTTGCTTTTACTTCCTTACTTGAGCTTTCTTGTGTGATCTTTTGAAGCATGATTAATGATTTGATTTGAGTATGATGTGTATGATGTGTGTAATACCTCAAAATTTACCTTCATGTGTTCTCAATAATTGGTCTATGCTTTACTCATTTCCATTCCATAGTATGTCATAGATTGCATAGCATGGCATTCAGCATAGGGCATGGTATCAAGGTATATTTGTTATCCCCCAAGAGGAGGATGTGTCTCAAGGCCAAAGCAAGAGAATGTACTCAATCTTGTGGTGTTCAGGTTCGTCAAAGTCGCTTACCAATTTTCACAATCATCAGAGGCATCGGTCATTTATTTTGTCAGCAGATGGGTTAATCATTTCAGAATCAAGGTCATAAAGTAGGGTTGATCTGATCGTGTTCCAGACAGGGTCTATATCATGTTTCAGGCATCATTCAAGGGTATTATCAGTGGCTAAGGATCAGATATGAAGCAGGACTCAAAACAAGTTGCATTGAAGCAATTTTCACCATTTTACCTTGGTCCAATCGATTTGCATAAGTGTGCAATCGATTGCACCCCTTCAGTTTTCACTTTTTTGCCTTTTCAAGGGTGTCCAATCGATTTGCACTGATGTGCAATCGATTGCACTGTGACAGATTTGCCTAAAACCTGCATTTTTCAGCACTATGCCAATTTCCAATGCACCACATTCACTTGGGATCAATGCTATATCAGTAGAAGGATCTAGAGAGCTGCAGATTTTGGTTTCATTTCCATCCAATTTCCACTCTAATTCCACATTCCTTTTCCAAGTTATTTTTCATTTCCAATTCCACTCACTCCAGACCTCACTTTCATTCCAAACCTAAGTCATATTTAAACCAATTTGATCCAAACCACACACAAATACACTTCATTTTTCTGATTTCTCTACACTTCTCATTCAGAATTCTCTCTCAATTCTCTCTCACTTTTTCACTCTCAACCTCCATTTTCCAACCTAACTCAAAGCTCTTTTTCAAATATTAACAAGTTCTTCATTGGAACTTGTTAATTCTTGAGCTAAAGCCTCTCATCATCACTACATTTCTGCTTTTCAATTTGGATTTTTGTTTGGATCTGATTCTGAATTTCCAGAAGTGCTTTTTGGAAGTGATTTTGGAGTTTTGGTTGCTTATTGCTTGGATCTTCAACTTTTGAGTGCAAGGACCTTGTGGATCTTGGATTTCTCTACTTGGATTCATCAAATTCTGTTTACAACACTTACCAAAGCAAATCTCAGCTTTGTAGGTTGGTTTTTCTTAGATCTATGCTTGATTTAGCTTAATTTCAACTTATACAATGTAGATCCATGGTTTTCAATGTGATTTGATCCGTTTGCTTGATTGGATTCATGATCTTGTTGTTTGATTGTTGAAGTGTGTGCTTGATTACTAATATTTGATGTGGATTTTCGTGTATGTTTGATTACATGATCATTTGGATGTTTGAGTAAGTGATTGGTGCTTGAAAAGTGATTATGAGAAGTGATTTTTGCAGGTCTGAGACTGTTCAGTCGATTTGCATCCTAGTGCAATCGATTGCACCTGTGTTTTTTCACTAAAATTTGCTTTCTGTAACTGTGCAATCAATTTGCACCCTACTGAAATCGATTTGCACCTGTAACTTTTGTGTTTTTGGCTTGTTTGGAAGCATGTATTGATACCTATTCCACCTCTAACCTTCATGGCTTTGTGTGATGCATATTTGTGGAATTTTCTAGGGTTGTTTAACCTCTAGTTGCTGGATGCATGTGAATCTTTGATGCATGATTGTCCAATTGTTGATTAGTTTCAATTCTTGAAGCGTGTTCTTGAGGCATATTAGTTCATGTGTGATTGATGACTTGTTGAACTTGTGTGAGCTCTTAGAAATGAATGTGATGTGATACATGTGAGTATGATGTTGTAGAATGCATAAGTTGGATCATGTATGTTTTTTTACCTTGCTTGAACATTTGTTTTCCTTTGAAAATGGTTATGGTGTATGTTCAACTAGTCTTGATGGATGTTAATGTGAAGTTGTCTTGCATGTTTGGATTGGATGATCATGGTATGATTTAAATTCTGACTTTGCTCCATTCTCAGTTCATTTTGTTCACGTCACCTTTGTATGAACACAGTTTTCCGACACGCGAATTTTGATTTCCAATGATGAATGTTCATGCTTGCATTGTTGATTAATTGTTTTGATGATCACGTAATGAACACACTTTGAGCTTGTTAATTGCTAATTGATGATGATGATTGTTGGATGATTATGTGCATGTTCATTTACTTTTGATTCCATGATGTGCATACTTGTTTCATTTGATCATGTGCTATATGTGGCATTCTTCCATGATGCTTGCAAGTTTATTCAACATGATGTGGGGTTTGTTTATGATCATGATTAATTGAATGATGCATGTTGTTTGATGCACGTTTACTTTGCCTTGATTGAATCATATTCAAGTGTAGTGCATGTTGTCCTGTTTTCACATCTGAGTTTTGCTTAAAGTGCTGTCATATGTGCTGTCCATGTGTACATGTGTGCTGTTTGACCTTTTTACACCTGTTTTCATGCTGAAGTGTATGCTGTAAAATGCTGATTGGTGTTTGTGCATTGATTTCATTGCTGTTCTGAAGCAAATGTGCTGTTGTAGGTGTTGCCTTCTCTTTTTACTCATCTCTTCCCTTTGAATCTCAAGACTTGATTAAGTCTTGGATTCTTTTCCCCTTAGAGTTACCTAGTCCAACTTAATTTTTGATTAAGCTTGGAGTAGGATTAGCATTAGGTTTTAGGTAGTCATTCCTCCTAAGCCTCACTAACCATAGGACATCCATGCATGATAACATTAGGACTCTTAGTTTCCCTTTAGAGTTCCTTTTGTGTCGTCTCTCTTCTCATCTCAAAACTTCTTCAAAACACGTAATAAAGGTTAATGTGTATTGTGCTTGAGCCTTCTATGTGGGAAGTGGGGAATGAGGGGCTTCCTCTCACTCTTCTAGGATACCTAGTGTACGTCCTGTTGGGGACGATGCGCGAAGTATTCGTTCCTGTATCCAAGACTTTGGTTCAATGCAAGTTACAAATAACTGTAAAAGACACTTCTTGTTTAAAAAACTTCAAACTAACAATAACGTCTTTCCTTCGGGAATTCTTTTCTCATCTCACTCACTCTCAACATACGAACGTGCTCCTACTCGTTCTCTCGCAAGACGGTAACGCCTAAGTCTCCATACAGCGAGCTGCAACACCTGAGCTAGAACGTAGGTCGTTCCTTAAAAAACACAATCCACCCCTAGTGAGGGGAACTAAGTCGCTCTGATTCTCATGCTCCCGATGAGATACGTAGGCAGTGGGGTAGGGCCTATGCGAGCACTTCTTTTATTTTCCCTACATTTGTTTCTTGCTCTCTCTCTCTCTTTCTCCTTTCTTTTTCCTTTTCCTGTTCCTTTTCCTTTCCAGCAGCAGCGGAGTTCCAGTTAACGACACCCTTTGATCGAGACAAGGAAGCGTGGATCCCATCGGGTACGATGGACGCGTGGGGGTGCTAATACCTTCCTCGCGCGTAACCGACTCCCGAACCCAGTTCTCTTGGTCGCAAGACCATGCTCTTTCCCTTTCCTTCCAGGTTTATGCGATGTTTCCTTTCCCTCTGGTGGCATAAATACACATTGCTGGTCACTCTGTTGGGGACTCTGGTTGACCTCTTGTTGGTTCATCCCTTTTAGCGAGTCTATCCTAGCGCTTGTCTGTTTCTTTTCATTGGGTGTTTTTCTGGTGCTTTGTTTTGTTGTATATTAATGTATTTGCTGTTTTATTTGTTTTACTATATTTATAGTTTTTTTATTGCATTACATTGCATTTTATTACTATCATACTGGATATTACTGTGCTGTGCTGGCTGGTTTTCTGTTTGGCGGGTTGGGATGTTCTGAGAGATGAGCCCACTACCCAGGCTCGATCATACACATAGGTTCTAGAGTGGATAGTTGTGACGCTTGCATGGGGGCGGCCATGTATTATTGTTCATGAGACCCACAACCAGACGAGGTTCTATCATGAGCTACCCGCTACTGTGCGTTGGTACAAGCCAGTAGGTCTTCTCTTGAGGAATTGTCGACTCTGGAGACCATTCCCGAGGACTCAGTTGTGGCACTCCTCCCGGGATGTGACAATGGCAGACCAAGTTTTATGGCAAACCGATTGCACATTCTCGATCCGAGGACCTAATGCTGGGAACTTGCTATATGACTTCCCTTTTGAAGTGAATCAGCGGACGACCTCTTTGATTGGCGATAGCATTGTATCCTTCGGGCTGAATATGCTATTGCTTCTCAAACCTCTAAAGCTGAGGATCTTTCGTTTCTGTGAATCAGTTGAGGCCTCCTCGATTGATGATGATGCCAAACCAGAAATGGTGAACGTATCATCATTTCTCAACCTGAGAGCCCGAGATATTGAGGATCTTAGTACCCATATATGAGAGGGGCGAGTTTGTTTACAGGTTTGCAGGTGACCGTGACCTTCTACCTACCCGTTTGTTTTTGGATTCTTTGTCTCTACAGTTGTATCAGTGTGGTTATTTTGTTATCCCGGTTTGATTCAAGAGTTTGTAAAGAGCCTCAAGATTGTCCAGCCAGTTCAGCACAGATGCTTGGTGCCTTGATCCCGTGTTTTGCATTGCATTTCATTTTTTTTCTCTGACATTCATATTTTTTCATTTCCAGGTTGTATCCGAATTTGTGATTCCAGTCAGAGGGCAGTATTAGGGATGGATGTTCCAAGAGGTAAGAAGGATATTATCATCTACAAGTTCCACAAGCCAGCAACAGGTTCTCTCACCATCTTGAAGGGAATGGCAAGTCCTGAAGTGTTGAATGCTTTCGAGGAGAAGTATGGGTGGATTCTGTCTTTTGTTCGCAACATCAATGATTATGAGTTTCGGGGTCTTCATACTTTGATGCAGTTCTATGACCCTCCACTGAGATGTTTTTTGTTCCCGGATTATTTGTTGGTGCCTACTTTGGAGGAATATTCTAACATGCTAGGGATTGCTATCAAGGAAGTTCCTCCCTTCTTTGGTTCAAAAGGAGATCTGGATTGTGGGAAATTGGCCGGTGCTCTTTATTTGAGCAAATCAGAGATAGAAGCCAACATTTCTAACAAAGGAAAAATCCGTGGTTTCAAGTTGGGGTATTTAACGAAGAAGGCTTAGAAGGCAGCAGAAGATAAAGAATGGGTCGTTTTCAACGCACTGTTAGCTCTTTGTGTTTATGGTATTGTGTTGTTCCCCAATGAGCCTGATTTTGTGGATGAGGATGCTATCAGGATATTCATGATAAGGAATCCTGTGCCGACCCTGTTGGGCGATCTCCATTATGCCTTATACAACAGGAATGAAAAGAAGAGAGGAAGGATGGTTCATTGTTGCGCTCCATTATTTTATAAATGGTTCGCAAGTCGTCTACCTCAGTCTGGTGCTTTTGTTGATTCTAAGGATTCTCTGGAGTGGAGTCAGCGCCTGATGGGACTGGTCAGTAAAAACATCGTGTGGATAAATCATGGATTGCTTGGTAAGGATATCATTCACAGCTGCGGTAAGTACCCTAATGTTCCTTTGATAGGGAGGAAGGGAGGAATTAACTATAACCCTTCTTTGGCCGTCAGACAGTTTGGTTACGCTCTGGTAGGACTACCTGTTAAGAGAGATGTGGAGGAATCATTGTATTTTCACTCATCTAAAGGATTGGAGGAGGCTCAGAGAGCTTCTAAAGCTTGGAGTAGTATACTGAAGAAAGGTAAGGCCGTTCTGGGCAAACCTAACAATCAAGCTTTCCTTCCTTATGTGGATTGGATAAGACAAAGAGTTGAGGAGTGCTACTTGCCTTTTGATCGAGCACCTATGCTGTACCCAGAAGGTGTGGAGGAAAGACTTACTGTGCCTATTGAAGAGTTCAACAAGCAATAGAAATTGATGCACGAATTGAGAGCAGAGAATTCTGGTATGAGTAGTCAGTTGCAAGGAGTTTTGCAGGATAACTCAGAGCTGAAGTGGAAAGTTAAAGATTCAACTGAGCGTTTGAAGAAGACAGAAAATGATCCGGATAGCAGAATTCAGCATTTCAAGAAGCTTAGCATGGCAGCAGAGACATCCAGCAAAACCACCAGAACAACTAAGAAGCTTTTGGCTAAGACTAAAACTGAACTTGATGTTTATCAAGAGATGTGGAGTGAGGTCCAAGTCGAAAACGAGGGATTAAATAAGGAGCTGCAAAAGGCGAAAGATAAAGGGAAGCATTTCTTCAACAAGTGGAAAGAATCCCAAAAGGAGATTGAAGAGCTCAAATTACAAGCTGGAATCAAGAAGGTGAGACATGAAGGTAGCAGCACTGAAGAGCAGATTGCAACACTGAACCAAGAGATCGCGAAGAGAAACAGGTTAATCAAAGGGCTGATCACGCGACCGGCACATCCTGACACGTTGAATCTTCTGGAAGAAGTGGGGGCTAGTCTGTTTGGGGTAGAATTGTAGTTGTGTATCTTTTTGTGGTTACCATCAGGATTGTTGATGGAATCACCGCTGGTCACGATTGACTTTATTTGTATGAATTCTGCCATCTGGATAATAGAATGTTTGATTCAGATATTTGTGCCTTGGTGGTTTTTTATTTGATTTGTGTTTTGTTTCCTTGGTTTAATGTTGTGGTATTGCTGAGCTCGGATTTATTTTCCGATGAGGTGTCCAATCCTTGGCCCGGTTTCAAAGACTGGAATCAAAGGATATACCTTGGAAATGTTCAAATATGTTTGTTTGCATTTTGCATTTGCATTGCATAATCATAAGCATTTTTGCATAACAGGTACTCGCTGCAGGAGCTCTCTAAACTTTATTTGGTTTCAGGCACAATAGCTGATTCTCCCATTCACCGATACGCAACCAGACGAAACCAGGCTAGAGCTATGGATCAGGTGCAGACAGAGTTGGTTGAGTTAAGGGCACGCATGGAACAATTTATGAATCTGATGCAAGGGGTTGCTCAGGGGCAGCAGGACCTGAGAGCAGGGAAAGAAGACATGAGAGCTACCATCCAAAGGTTGGAGACTGAGATTCCTACTAGTGATCACGTTAATTCCCCTAGGGTTAACCCTCTTGTGGTCAATCCTCCTGTGGCCAACCCTCCTGTGGTTACTCCTCCTCCGATTGGGGTTAATGTGGGTTTTGCTCCTGGCAACACTGGGCTGGTGGAAGATCGTCAAGATGACCAGTTTTCTGTACTTAATGCTAATATGGGATTCTACCATGATGAAAGGAAATACGAGGGATTGGCTGAGAGAGTGAAAGCTATAGAAAGTCAAAATCCTTTGGGAATTGATGTCGAGGATATGGGACTGGTACAGGGTGTCAAGATTCCCCGAAGTTTAAACCACCTACTTTCGACAAGTACAATGGTAGTACTTGTCCCAAAACTCACCTCCAGGCTTACAACCGCAAGATAGCAGCTTATTCTGATGATCAGAAGTTATGGATGTATTTTTTCCAGGACAGCTTGTCTGGAGCCTCACTGGAATGGTACATAAAATTGGACAGGGCCCGCGTCAGAAGCTGGAAAGAGTTGTGCTTGGCTTTCTTAAAGCAATACCAATATAACATCGACATGGCACCGAATCGGACTCAGTTACAAAGCATGACACAGGACCCCAAGGAAGGCTTTAGGCAGTACGCCCAGAGGTGGCGTGAACTTGCTGCTCAGGTGCAACCTCCGTTGGCAGATAGAGAAACGGCTGACATGTTCATGAATACTTTGCAAGGTCCGTATCTTGATAGGCTGGCCGCTTGTCCATCTACTGGATTTGCTGACATAGTAATTGCTGGAGAGAGAATTGAGAGTTTATTAAAGATGGGGAAAGTTCAGGATGGAAATGGTACAAGTTCAGCTCATGCAAAGAAGTTTTTTGGCAACAATAATAGAAAACGTGAAGGTGACGCTAATGCTGCATATTCACAAGGGGGGAGAGGTAGAGGACAACAGGGTGCACATCACCAGGCAGCATCTATAACTATTCCAACTCTGGGTAACGAGGCTCAACCTGCAGCTTAGAGGCAATATCACCCAAGAAAGAGAATGAATGACAGACATTTTGATGTTTTCCCTATGACTTGTTCACAGATGCTACAGAATTTACTTCGTTTGAATTTGGTACAGTTGAGGACTTTGGCTCCCCCAGTGGGCAGGTTACCCGCTGGATATGATGCAAATGAAAAGTGTAAGTTTCACTCCAATACGCCAGGACACAATGTGGAAAACTGCAAGGCTTTCAAGCATGTGGTACAAGACCTTGTTGATTCAAAGGCTATTAATTTTGCTCCGAGACCTAATGTAATTCAAAATCCCATGCCTTCGCATGGTGGACCGGGGGTGCATGCCATTGAAGAAGATAGAGGGCTGAATCTGGTAAGGGACGTTAATGATGTCAGGACTCCGTTGAAAGTTGTGAAGGAACGCTTGCTGAAAGGGGTTGTATTTCCTGGTTGTTCAGAGAGCTGTGAAGATTGCTTGATTGCTGATAATGGTTGTGTGAAGTTGAGAACTGGCCTTCAGAGTATGATAGATGAGGGATGTTTATAATTTAATCAGTTGAAAAAGAATGATGATGAGGTTTCTACTATTACAATCTACTTTGATCCTGTGGAAATTTCGGTGCTTGCTCCTGCACAGATATCTGCGCCTGAACGAGTGGCTCCTATAACTGTAAATTTTCCCAGCTACGTCCCAAATGAGAACAAGGTTGCTATCCCGTGGTACTATGGGACTAATAGTCAAAGACAGAGGCAGGAGGTGCAGGCTCCTAAAGAAAGTGGTTCAAGTGTCGGTAATGTTGGAGGAATGGGTGGTTTTACTCGCAGCGGAAGGCTTTTCGCTCCTCAGACACTCAGGAAAGAAAATACTGAAACATTAGAAAGGGCGAAAGGGAAGCGGGTACTGAATGATGAACCAACGCCAGGGGTTGAACCAGTGCCAGGGGCAGAATCTGATAAGTCATATGAGAGAGATGTTGAGGAATTCATGAGAATAATCAGAAAGAGCGATTATAAGATCGTTGACCATCTACATCAAACTCCTTCTAAGATCTCCATATTGTCATTGTTGCTATGTTCCGAGGCTCATCGGAATGCTTTGCTCAAAATTTTGAATATGGCATACGTACCGCAAGAAATATCAGTGAACCAGCTTGAAGGTGTGACTCCAATGTTAATCCTGGAAACGGTCTAGGGTTCACAGATTTTGACTTAACGCCAGAAGGAAGGAATCACAATAAGGCCCTCCACATATCAATGGAATGTAAAGGTGCTATGTTGTCTCATGTATTGGTGGACACTGGCTCATCCCTCAATGTGCTGCCTAAGAAAGCATTAGCCAAGCTGGATGTGGAAGGGGTGATACTCAGACCTTGTGATCTAGTTGTGAAAGCGTTTGATGGTTCAAAGAGATCAGTGTTTGGAGAGATAGAGTTACCTGTCCAGATAGGACCCTAGGTCTTCAATACAGTGTTTTATGTGATGGACATCCAACCGGCCTATAGTTGTCTATTGGTTCGTCCCTGGATCCACGCTGTTGGGGCCGTATCTTCAACCTTGCATCAGAAGATAAAATTTGTAGTTGATGGTCAAGTTGTTACAGTATGCGGAGAAGAAGATATTTTTGTTAGCCATCTGTCATCCTTCAAGTACGTGGAGATGGACGGAGAAATCCACGAAACTCTCTGTCAGGCATTTGAAACTATGAATATGGTGAAAGATTCTCCGTCTCCGTCTGGTGAGGCAAGAGTGGGAACCTCTATGACTTCATATAAGCAGGCGTTAGAGGTGGTGCAGTCTGGTCATACCGAAGGTTGGGGACAAATGGTTGAGATACCTTTCAAGGATGATAAGAACGAAATTGGTTATAAACCTCCTCGGGTTCCACTGCAGGGTCAAGAGCGCCAAGGGACAGTTTTCTTCTCAAGTGGAGGGGTCATATATCCAAGCCATACCTGTGCAGCAATTGAAGACGATGAAGATAGTGACTGTGATCTGGACAACTGGGTGCGTCCATGTGCCCCAGGAGTGAAGCTGAACAATTGGTTTTCGGAGGATCTCATCCAAGTTACTCTGCCAAATAAGTAATTTTCTTTGTTTTATTTCATTAAGCATGCAAAATTCCTATGCTCTGCCCAAGGCATAGTGACTTCATTGTAGGGCCTCCTTTTGTTTTCATACAAGTTTTTATCATTAATAAAAGGACGTTTTGTATTCAAATTGTGTTCCCTGTCTTTCTTATTTTTATTTTTATCATTTAAATAAAAATGGCAATGTTTTCTTTACGGTTTTCTTGCATTTTTTCCTTTTTTCCTTTCAAAGAGCAGTTTCTAAAGGCATGAATTATCATTCATGCAGAAGTAATTCTCTGGATCTCATTGATGATGACTCTGCTATGGTTTATTATGACTTCGATAATCCAATATACCAAGCCGAAGAGGGGGACGAGGAAGACTGTGAACTGCCGGAGGAGTTGGCTAGGTTATTGAAACAGGAAGAAAGAGCCATTCAGCCTCATCAGGAAGACGTAGAAGTTGTCAATCTTGGTACTGAAGAGGTAAGGAAAGAGGTTAAAGTAGGGGCAAGCCTGGCTGAGAATGTACAGAAAGAGCTGATTGAAATGTTTCAAGAGTATGTCGACATCTTCGCCTGGTCCTATCAAGATATGCCTGGGTTGGATACAGACATCGTTGTGCACAGATTGCCGCTGAAAGAGGGTTGTTTTCCTGTCAAGCAGAAGCTTCGGAGAACCAAACCTGAAATGGCCATCAAGATTAAAGAAGAAGTGCAAAAGTAGTTGGATGCGGGGTTTCTAGCTGTTACCAATTATCCGCCGTGGGTCGCTAATATTGTGTCTGTGCCGAAGAAGGATGGCAAAGTCAGAATGAGTGTGGATTATCGAGATTTGAATAGAGCGAGTCCAAAAGATGATTTTTCGTTACCACACATTGACGTGTTGGTGGACAATACGGCTCAATTCTCTGTGTTTTCTTTCATGGATGGGTTCTCTGGATACAACCAGATTAAAATGGTGCCCGAGGATATGGAGAAAACTACATTTATTACCCCTTGGGGCACATTCTGTTTTAAGGTGATGCCGTTTGGTTTAAAGAATGCTGGGGCTACATATCAGCGTGCCATGGTAACGCTCTTCCACGATATGATTCACAAAGAAATTGAAGTTTATGTGGATGATATGATTGCCAAGTCACAAACGGAAGAAGAGCATTTGATAAATTTTAAAAAGTTGTTTGAGCGGTTGAGACATTTCAGACTGAGGCTGAACCCAAATAAATGTACTTTCGGGGTAAGATCTGGAAAGCTTCTGGGCTTCATTGTCAGTGAAAAGGGAATCGAGGTGGATCCAGCAAAGGTAAAAGCCATTCAAGAAATGCCGGAGCCGAGAACTGAAAAACAAGTTCGTGGGTTTTTGGGAAGGTTGAATTATATTGCAAGATTTATATCTCATCTTACTACAACCTGTGAGCCAATATTCAAGTTATTGAGAAAAGATCAATCAATCCGGTGGAACAGTGATTGTCAAAAGGCCTTTGATAAAATAAAAGAACACTTGCAAAATCCTCTGATTCTCATGCCTCCAGTTCCTGGGAGGCCACTGATTATGTATCTCACTGTATGTGATGGATCAATGGGTTGCGTTCTCGGTCAACACGACCAGACAGGTAGGAAAGAGCATGCTATATACTACCTGAGCAAAAAGTTCACTGATTGCGAGTCCAGGTATTCGATGCTTGAGAAGACGTGTTGCGCATTAGCATGGGCTGTTAAGCGATTGAGGTAATACATGCTGACTCATACAACCCTACTGATTTCAAAAATGGATCCAATCAAGTACATCTTTGAAAAGCCAGCTCTTAATGGAAGGGTCGCTCGGTGGCAGATGGTTTTGACTGAATATGATATACAATACACTTCCCAGAAAGCTATCAAAGGGAGTGTTTTGTCGGATTATCTTGCCGAGTCGCCTATTGATGATTACCAGCCAATGAGGTTTGATTTTCCTGATGAAGACATTATGTTTCTCAAGGCTAAAGATTTTGAAGAGCCTCCGGTTGATGAAGGACCGGATCCTGACGACAAATGGAAACTGATGTTTGATGGGGCCGTTAACATGAATGGAAGTGGTGTTGGGGCAGTCCTTATTACTCTGAAAGGATCACACATACCTTTCACTACCAGGTTAACTTTTAATGTCACCAACAACGAAGCGGAATATGAGGCATGTATCATGGGTATTGAAGAAGTTGTTGATTTGAGGATCAAGACTCTTGAGATATTTGGTGATTCTGCTCTAGTGATCAACCAGATCAACGGAGATTGGCATACCAAACAGCAGAACTTGATTCCTTACAGAGACTACGCGAGAAGACTATTGACTTTCTTTACAACAGTAAAATTGTACTATATACCTCGTGATGAAAATCAGATGGCTGATGCTTTAGCTACATTGTCCTCCATGATTCAGGTGAATTGGTGGAACCATATCCCAAAGATTGATGTGATGAGACTAGACAGACCCGCTCATGTGTTTGCCGCTGATACTACGATTGATGATAAACCCTGGTATTTTGATATCAAGCGTTTCTTGAAGAGTCAAGAGTATCCAGCTGGGGCATCAAACAATGACAAAAAGACTCTGAGGAGGTTGGCAGGAAGCTTCTTTTTGAATGAGGATATGTTGTACAAGCGAAACTTTGACATGGTCTTGCTCAGATGTGTGGATAGACAGGAAGCAGACCTGTTAATGCAGGAAGCACATGAAGGATCTTTCGGTACCCATGCTGGTGGGCATGCTATGGCGAAGAAATTATTACGAGCAGGGTATTATTGGTTAACTATGGAAGCTGATTGCTTTAAGTACGCCTGAAAATGCCACAAATGCCAAATCTATGCTGATAAGGTGCATGTGCCACCAAACCCCCTGAATGTGATGAGTTCTCCATGGCCCTTTGCTATGTGGGGCATTGATATGATAGGGAAGATTGAGCCTACAACTTCCAATGGACATCGATTTATTCTGGTGGCTATTGATTACTTTACCAAGTGGGTAGAAGCTGCCTCTTTTGCAAATGTTACCAGGCAGGTGGTAGCTCGATTCATTAAGAAGGAGATTATCTGCAGATATGGGGTGCCTGAAAGGATCATTACTGAAAATGGTTCTAATCTCAACAACAAGATGATGAAAGAGTTATGCCAGAGCTTCAAAATTGAACATCACAACTCTTCTCCTTATCGCCCTAAGATGAATGGAGTCGTCGAGGCAGCCAACAAAAATATTAAGAAGATTGTGCAAAAGATGGTGGTGACATATAAGGATTGGCATGAAATGTTGCCTTTCGCTTTACATGGGTACTGTACTTCTGTTCGTACATCTACTGGGGCAACCCCGTTTTCGCTTGTATATGGTATGGAGGCAGTACTACCGGTTAAGGTGGAATCCCTTCTTTAAGGGTCATGATTGATGTTAAACTTGACGAGGCTGAATGGGTTCGATCAAGATTCAACGAGTTAAGTCTCATCGAAGAAAGACGATTGGCTGCAGTTTGTCATGGACAACTGTATCAGAGGAGAATGAAACGAGCATTTGATCAGAAAGTGCACCCTCAGACCTACCAGACGGGCGACTTGGTATTGAAACGGATTCTTCCTCCGAATACAGATCACAGGGGCAAATGGACGCCTAATTATGAAGGTCCATATGTTGTTAAGAAGGTTTTCTCGGGCGGAGCCTTGATGCTTACAACAATGGACGGTGAGGATTTTTTGTCCCCTGTGAACTCAGATGCAGTTAAAAAATACTTCGCATAAAGAGACCCGTTGGACAGTAAAAAGAGAGTCCAGGCAAAAAAGGGCATCCCGACGAACCAAAAAAAAAAAGGTTCGGGCAAAAATTAGGGATAAAATAAAAAAGAAGTACACCCGGTAAGTTGAAAACCCGCAAGGGCAACTTAGGCAAAAAAGGGTATCTCAGTGGATTGAAAACCCGTAAAGGGCGATCCAGGCAAAAGAGAGATCTAGCGAAAACTGCGATCTGAGTAATCTGTATTGCCTCGTCTCAATCAGTAAGCAATTCGAAGGTCAGGAATCAGTTCAATCGTCCCCCTTTGAAGGCAAAGCAGTTGGAGAATCTTGAAGATATGTGAACCATAGCAGGGTTGAAACTCAATGAAGTTCCATTTTCACATTGCCATTAGGACAGTTTCTTTTCTATTTTGGCAATTACCTCTTTCCAGGAATTGCTTCTTGATGTAAATGCCTATTTTTCAGGCTCTTCAATCAATAAAATTGTCGTTATTCAGAATAATTCTATCTGTTTGTTTTGTTTTTATATTTGATTTGTTTACATAAACGTCCAAATTTGTGATAAACATTTGTATGAGAAAACCTTGGGGGTTCTACAATAATGTGCATAAAGGAGAAAACATTTAAAATTTCTTTAAATGACGCGTGTGCTTGGTTGAATACTACCGAACCTCGTATTATTCTGGGGCATATGTGCGCATTCTTTTGTTTGCAGGTGTGGAGATTTCACGGGATAGCTATGCAAAGATGTAAGACGTCTTCAAGCCAAAATCCTTCACAAGGCGCAAATGATCGTTCCTCTCCAGGCGAGAGGACATCTCAGCAGGAGAGTTATTCTTGGAGGTAGCCATCCCCAGCGCATTTACAGAGCTTCATGATCCCCAATAGCGTTGTCAAAAGGGTAGTATTGTATCCTATTCAGTACTTCCAACAGCTACAAGCTTTTCTGTGTTGATAACGATTGTAAACTCCCCAGTAGAGTTGCTTCACACGCCTTACAGTTAATGTTCAAGACTCAGTGAGTGTTCAGGAGTTTGGAGATGTCGGATCTTCTGTAAAATCCTCTTGGGATATTTTCTCCAGATCGGACTTGTATCTTGGGGAAAAATCAAATGTTTGACCATCTCAAGCATGGAGCATCATGAAATCCCCCGGCAGGAGTGGCCTCCCAACTACTGCATCCTAGCTCAAGTCTCGGTATTAGTTTAAGAGTTGGAAGGTGTCGGATCTTCTGTAAAATTCTCTTAAGAAACATTCCCTGAAATGAGACACTTTGAAGTGATTCTCCCCAGCAGAGTTTGTTGTAAACCTAGTTCCCCAGTAGAGTTTGAAGAGGTGTGGTCTTCTGTAAAATCCTCTCAAGGGACATCCCCCCAGCAGAGTTTGTTGTAAGCTCATTAATCCCCAGCGGAGTTCTATGGTTATAGTTATTCCCCAAGCAGACTAGTTCAGATAATGCCTCCTCAGCAAAGTTATCATTTCCTACGATAACCCTAACAGGTTTGTCAAGTCAGTGCCCAGATCAGGAGGTCAGGTAAATTTGTCTTCCCCAGTACGGTTCGCGACCGCGAAGTCAATCTAGCTTGTTATCCCCAGCGGAGTTGCTTTCCTTTCCTCAGCATTTATTTTTCTGAGGACCTCTTTGCATTTTGCATATAGTACGCATAGCATCCTCTAAAATGCGTAGCATTCCATTTCGTATGGAGCATTACAGCAAAATTCAAACATGTGCATGTGAAGCATAGGCCAGTTTTGATAACTCGTGCGAGAGTTCAGAACTTTTCTCCTTACATCATTGACAATGCCAGAAAGAATGCCTAGTTCATTCCCCGACAGACATTGCGAAACGATATAAAGGGTTTCATCACTTTGCTCCCCACAGAGTCATATCTCTCAACTCTCAAGTTTCTTGGAACCATTCCTGATAGGATTCCTGCAGCCGTTCCCGACCGCTCCGTAGATTTTTAACCATGCCAGTTCCCGACAGGCCCCGTTACCCATTCCCGATAGGTAAGCCTTGGTTATAAACTGCAGCCGTTCCCGACCTCTCCTTTGAGTTTTAACCATTCCAGTTCCCGACAGGTCCCGTTACCCATTCCCGATAGGTAAGCTTTGGTTATACACTGCAGCCATTCCCGACCACTCCTTTGAGTTTTAACCATGCCAGCTCCCGACAGGGCCCGTTACCCATTCCCGATAGGTAAGCTTTGGTTATAAACTGCAGCCGTTCCCGACCGCTCCTTTGAGTTTTAACCATGCCAATTCCCGACAGGCCCCGTTACCCATTCCCGATAGGTAAGCCTTGGTTATAAACTGTAGCCGTCCCCGACAGCTCCCTTTGGTTTGAACCTTGCCAGTTCCCGACAGGTACACTTGCCCATTCCCGATAGGCAAAACAGGTCCTAAATCACCAGTTCCCAACAGGTATTTCACCAGTTCCCGACAGGTTTCCTATAGGGTCCAATGGTTCCAAGGTCTTCTTCACCAACTTTTATTCCTTACCTTTACAGCATTTTCTCTAACCACAGTGCAAATTTTCTCGGTTATTTTTTTTGTATTCAATCCCTATGTATCTTGAATTCCTGATAGCCGTTGCTTTCATCCATTCAGATTCACAGTTGATTGAATAGGGGCAGCTGTAATACCTCAAAATTTACCTTCATGTGTTCTCAATAATTGGTCTATACTTTACTCATTTCCATTCCATAGTATGTCATAGATTGCATAGCATGGCATTCTGTATAGGGCATGGTATCAAGGTATCTTTGTTATCCCCCAAGAGGAGGATGTGTCTCAAGGCCAAAGCAAGAGAATGTACTCAATCTTGTGGTGTTCAGGTTCGTCAAAGTCCCTTACCAAGTTTGCACAATCATCAGAGGCATCAGTCATTTATTTTGTCAGCAGATGGGTTAATCAATTCAGAATCAAGGTCATAAACCAGGGTTGATCTGATCTTGTTCCAGACAGGTTCTATATCATGTTTCAGGCATCATTCAAGGGTATTATCAGTGGCTAAGGATCAGATATGAAGCAGGACTCAAAACAAGTTGCATTGAAGCAATTTTCACCATTTTGCCTTGGTCCAATCGATTTGCATAAGTGTGCAATCGATTGCACCCCTTCAGTTTTCACTTTTTTGCCTTTTAAAGGGTGTCCAATCGATTTGCACTGCTGTGCAATCGATTGCACTGTGACAGATTTTCCTAAAACCTGCATTTTTCAGCACTATGCCAATTTCCAATGCACCACATTCACTTGGGATCAATGCTATATCAGTAGAAGGATCTAGAGAGCTGCAGATTTTGGTTTCATTTCCATCCAATTTCCACTCTAATTCCACATTCCCTTTCCAAGTTATTTTTCATTTCCAATTCCACTCACTCCAAACCTCACTTTCATTCCAAACCTAAGTCATATTTAAACCAATTTGATCCAAACCACACACAACTACACTTCATTTTTCTTATTTCTCTACACTTCTCATTCAGAATTCTCTCTCAATTCTCTCTCACTTTTTCACTCTCAACCTCCATTTTCCAACCTCACTCAAAGCTCTTTTTCAAAGATTAACAAGTTCTTCATTGGAACTTGTTAATTCTGGAGCTAAAGCCTCTCATCATCACTACATTTCTGCTTTTCAATTTGGATTTTCGTTTGGATCTGATTCTGAATTTCTAGAAGTGCTTTTTGGAAGTGATTTTGGAGTTTTGGTTGCTTATTGCTTGGATCTTCAACTTTTGAGTGCAAGGAGCTTGTGGATCTTGGATTTCTCTACTTGGATTCATCAAATTCTCTTTACAACACTTACCAAAGCAAGTCTCAGCTTTGTAGGTTGGTTTTTCTTAGATCTATGCTTGATTTAGCTTAATTTCAACTTATACAATGTAGATCCATGGTTTTCAATGTGATTTGATCCGTTTGCTTGATTGGATTCATGATCTTGTTGTTTAATTATTGAAGTGTGTGCTTGATTACTGATATTTGATGTGGATTTTCGTGTATGTTTGATTACATGGTCATTTGGATGTTTGAGTAAGTGATTGGTGCTTGAAAAGTGATTATGAGAAGTGATTTTTGCAGGTCTGAGACTATTCAGTCGATTTGCATCCTAGTGCAATCGATTGCACCTGTGTTTTTTCACTAAAATTTGCTTTCTGTAACTGCGCAATCGATTTGCACCCTGCTGCAATCGATTTGCACCTGTAACTTTTGTGTTTTTGGCTTGTTTGGAAGCATGTATTGATACCTATTCCACCTCTAACCTTCATGGCTTTGTGTGATGCATATTTGTGGAATTTTCTAGGGTTGTTTAACCTCTAGTTACTGGATGCATGTGAATCTTTGATGCATGATTGTCCGATTGTTGATTAGTTTCAATTCTTGAAGCGTGTTCTTGAGGCATATTAGTTCATGTGTGATTGATGACTTGTTGAACTTGTGTGAGCTCTTAGAAATGAATGTGATGTGATACATGTGAGTATGATGTTGTAGAATGCATAAGTTGGATCATGTATGTTTTTTTACCTTGCTTGAACATTTGTTTTCCTTTGAAAATGGTTATGGTGTATGTTCAACTAGTCTTGATGGATGTTAATGTGAAGTTGTTTTGCATGTTTGGATTGGATGATCATGGTATGATTTAAATTCTGACTTTGCTCCATTCTCACTTCATTTTGTTCACGTCACCTTTGTATGAACACGGTTTTCCGACACGCGACTTTTGATTTCTAATGATGAATGTTCATGCTTGCGTTGTTGATTAATTGTTTTGATGATCACGTAATGAACACACTTTGAGCTTGTTAATTGCTAATTGATGATGATGATTGTTGGATGATTATGTGCATGTTCATTTACTTTTGATTCCATGATGTGCATACTTGTTTCATTTGATCATGTGCTATATGTGGCATTCTTCCATGATGCTTGCAAGTTTATTCAACATGGTGTGTGGTTTGTTTATGATCATGATTAATTGAATGATGTATGTTGTTTGGTGCACATTTACTTTGCCTTGATTGAATCATATTCAAGTGTGGTGCATGCTGTCCTGTTTTCACATCTGAGTTTTGCTTAAAGTGCTGTCATATATGCTGTCCATGTGTACATGTGTGCTGTTTGACCTTTTTACACCTGTTTTCATGCTGAAGTGTATGCTGTAAAATGCTGATTGGTGTTTGTGCATTGATTTCATTGCTGTTCTGAAGCAAATGTGTTGTTGTAGGTGTTGCCTTCTCTTTTTACTCATCTCTTCCCTTTGAATCTCAAGACTTGATTAAGTCTTGGATTCTTTTCCCCTTAGAGTTACCTAGTCCAACTTAATTTTTGATTAAGCTTGGAGTAGGATTAGCATTAGGTTTTAGGTAGTCGTTCCTCCTAAGCCTCACTAACCATAGGACATCCATGCATGATAACATTAGGACTCTTAGTTTCCCTTTAGAGTTCCCTTTGTGTGGTCTCTCTTCTCATCTCAAAACTTCTTCAAAATACGTAATAAAGGTTAACGCGTATTATGCTTGAGCCTTCTATGTGGGAAGTGGGGAATGAGGGGCTTCCTCTCACTCTTCTAGGATACCTAGTGTACGTCCTGTTGGGGACGATGCGCGAAGTATTCGTTCCTGTATCCAAGACTTTGGTTCAATGCAAGTTACAAATAACTGTAAAAGACACTTCTTGTTTAAAAAACTTCAAACCAACAATAACGTCATTCCTTCGGGAATTCTTTTCTCATCTCACTCACTCTCAACATACGAACGTGCTCCTACTCGTTCTCTCGCAAGACGGTAATGCCTAAGTCTCCATATAGCGAGCTGCAACACCTGAGCTAGAACGTAGGTCGTTCCCTAAAAAACACAATCCACCCCTAGTGAGGGGAACTACGTCACTCTGATTCTCATGCTCCCGATGAGATACGCAGGCAGTGGGGTAGGGCCCTTGCGAGCACTTCTTTTATTTTCCCTACATTTGTTTCTTGCTCTCTCTCTCTCCTTTCTTTTTCCTTTTTCCCGTTCCTTTTCCTTTCCAGCAGCAGCGGAGTTCCAGTTGACGACACCCTTTGATCGAGACAAGCAAGCGTGGATCCCATCGGGTACGATGGACGCGTGGGGGTGCTAATACCTTCCTCGCGCGTAACCGACTCCCGAACCCAGTTCTCTTGGTCGCAAGACCATGCTCTTTCCCTTTTCTTCCAGGTTTATGCGATGTTTCCTTTCCCTCTCGTACACATTGCTGGCGACTCTGTTTTCCACGCCACTCTCGCATTTATACCTTTGGATGCGAATCTTTCGGGAGCGACAATGTGCTTGCTGCCCCGTTTTATTTCTCATCTTATACCTCTCTTTCTTCTTCATCTCTTTCACTTTTTCTCTTCCCATGAGTCTCAAGACTTGTTTAAGTCTTGGATTCACTCCCTTAGGGCTACCTAATCCAACTTAATTTTTGATTAAGCTTGGAGTAGGATTAGCATTAGGTTTCCCTTTGCATGCTAACTTAGGTAGAAGTTTCCCTTTCAAACTCAACCTTAGGGCCACCTTTTGCATGACAACATTAGGATAGAATTCCCCTTAGTGTTTTCTTTTCCTTTTAGTCTTCTCTTCTCATCTCATAACACTTCTAAAATACTTAATAAAATTAACGTGTATTGCACATGAGCCTTGCATGTGGGAAGTGAGGAATGAGGGGTTTCCTCTCAGTTTTCTAGAGTGTTTGGTGGACGTTCCATCTTGGAACGATTTGCTAAACATTCGTTCCTACCTCATAGACTTCGGTGCAATGCAAGTTACGAACTAACTTCAATCCACTTCTGTCTAAAAAACAAAAACAAACTCAAACCTTTTTCATCCTTCGGGATCGTTAATCTCAAATCATTTTCAAAAAGGGCACGTTACTTCCGTCTCGTCGCAAACAGGCATCGACCCTAACTGTCGGACGCGAATCTAACGTCGCTCATAAAAAACACTGACCGACCTTGTTAGGTCGAACTACGACTGCTCTGATTTCCTCTTTCTAGTCCGATTAAGGATACGTAGGCACGAGACGGCGATGTCTTGGCGAGCAACCACCCCCCTTAGTTCGTGTCTGAACTACGTTGACTCTGACTTTCCCATTGCACGAGGGAATACGTAGGCGTAGGACGAGCGATGTCCTATCGAGTCACTTCTTTTTCTTTTCTTCTTCGTTTCTTCGTTCCTTTCCGTTCCCGTTTCTTCTCCTTTCCAGTAGCAGTGGAGCTCCAGACGACGACACCCTTTGATCGAGACAACAAGCGTGAATCCCATCGGGTACGATGGACGCGAGGGGGTGCTAATACCTTCCTCTCGCTTATCCGACTCCCTTACCCGTTTCCCTTGGTCGCGAGACCATGCTCTTTCTCTTCCCTCGGGTTTACGCAGTGTTTCTTTTCCCTCTCTTGGGATAAATACACATTGCTTGCGACTCTATTTTCCGCGCCACTTTCGCGTTTGTACCATGGATGCAAATCCTCGGGAGCGACACTGGGTTAAGTGTGAGGGTTTTTTCATACAAAAAGAAACTCCTACTTCGAGGCTCAAAGGGGTTAACGAGGGTCTATCTCCCTTATATTTCCAATGTTTAGGGATTTAAAGCAATGCCTGTACATCCTCAACAAGGTTCTATTCAAAAGCACACCCCTAGAGATGTTTGCGTTTTCAAATCATCATCCTCCCTCAAAGAATTTTAGCAAGAAAGTCAGTATTACAATGCACATGAACATTTAAGAGTGAACACGAATGGATTACTTCAAGAAAAACATGTTCAGTGTATTATGATTGTCATTCAAGAAACAAACAAGTTCTTACATGCAAACAATGTTTAAACAAACAAATGAAAGCTACATATGAAGATGTAGTAAAGAAACTGATGATTACCATTGTTGAGGTGACCTGGCTCTGTCTGGACTTATTGCTTCTAACGACATACTCGCAATCTGAGTGCTCACTCGGGAAGCTTCAGTTGATGTGCAAACCATCGGCAGTGAATGTAATGACCCCAGGCTCGATTAAATCTTGCACATTATGATGAAAGGCTCGACACCTCTCAATAGTATGTCCAGAGCCACCGGAATGAAATTCACACCGGGCACTAACATCATATCCAGCTGGGAGCTTTACTGGAGGGGGTCCATTGCGCGAGGTTCTACTAGATTCAGTTTGAGCAATTTCCCCTTTCAGCATTTTCTGGTCTTGAATCAAAGCTTCCATGTCCCCCATAAACTGCCCCATTTGGCTTCGCATTCCCTCAGCTCCGCTTGAACTTGATCCATGGTCAACTTCCAACTTCTTTGAAAAGTTAAGTCCGAAATTCTAAAGAATACCAGATCAGGATGAGAATAACCAGCTTCAAACACCTGTTATGCAAATAAGTATAAAAATTCTATGCAAATGCCATGTTCAAATATTTCCAAGGAATCATTCTACTTTGATTCAAGTTTTTCACATAAGAACAGCAAAAAAATAGATGGAAATGATCAGCAACGGGTCTCAAAGTTAAGATCCTTGGAAACACCAGAACATGTATGCAAACATGTTATGATGATACGGATGCAGAGACATGGGATCAAGGCTTCCACAAATTCTGGATAAGTGTTGTGCTACTGTCTGAATAGGTTCACAGGTCTGCTCTGAAGAGAATACCAGAACACCAAAATATCTGAATAATCAGAATACCAGAAGGCCAACATATCGGCATAATCAGAATACTAGAATGCCAAGGTGCCAGAATAATCAGAATACCAGAATACCAGAATATCGGCATAATCAGAATCCCAAAATACCAGGCTGATAAGTTTGCACTGATAAGAGAACCAGAGTACCAGGTAGGATGAAAGTCAAGGTTACCTGCAAACCTGTAACCAACCCGCCCCTCTCACATATGGGTACTAGAAAGGCAAGGATCCTCAATATCACAGACTCTCAGTGTCATACCCCAAATTTTGACCACTGAGATTTCCCATCATTGTGCAAATCATCATCACAATATGGATGAACCATCATGCCTCATCAAATTCCTCAAGGGTTGCTGAGCATTCACTACAATCAAAATTAGGGTTTTAAGCCCTCTTAGAGCCTTAGTCAAAGGATCAATCAAGGAATGACTTGATCTTCAACTTGTCTAGCCTCTAAAATATCCACAATGGATCAAAAGGACTCCCACTTCAAGGATTAAGCACAAGGCTGCTCCCTTCTAGGTGGATCTAGTCTCATGATCGACAATGTCACCAAATTAGGGTTTTGGTCGACCAGGGCCTCCAGATGGAAATTTTTCATCTGAGCACAAGCCAATGATCCAAAACTTAACCTAATATACTCCATGGGACCTCATGGACCCAATCATCAAGTCAATTTGACCTCAGGGGATGCATACATCAAAAATCAAGAATTAGGGTTTCTTGACCTAATTCACCCCTAAGTTGACTTTTTGGACAAATCATGAACCAAGACCTCAAGACATGATTTGGGGGGCTTTAATATACTATATTGATCCATTTGCAACAATGGATTAATCCAAGAAGCTTGAGCAACAAGTCTCAATTTCATCTGCACCACAATTAGGGTTTCGCGAGGAAAGTCAACTGTAACTTTGACTTTTGACCAGGACATGCTCCCAAACCCTAAGACATGATTCAATATACCCTATGACACCCATGGAACATGTCCATCAAGTTTGATTTAGGTCAAGGACATGATTCCCTGAAGAATTGCACAGTTTGGAATTCATCTGATAAAAAGTCAACTGTGCACAAAAGTCAACTTTGACTTTTTGAGATTTTTCACCAAAATGGATTTTTAACCCTAAAATGATGTTAATGTATGATTTGAATCATCATTCATCAATAAAAATCAAAGAAAGTGGGATAACTTGTAAAAGGGGTAACCATAAAAACTTAGAAAAATTTCTAAGTTATGGAAAAAGTGACACTAATGTGCCAACTTTGGAGGACCATAACTCCTAAACCACAAGGCCATTGTTCCCCATTCAAAGCTTGATTTGTAGATCACATTGCCTTCTACAAAAGCTTCATACTGACCTATGTCCAAATTCCTCATGGATTTTGAGTTATGGAGGGATCAAAATCAAGAAAAGTCACTTTGTTCCAACACTTAGTGAAAATTTCACTAAGTCAGAATCTGCCTTTACTTTTTTCCAAATGTAGGGGGATTTTCACTTGGATTCAAAAGATATCAAAACCAAACATGTTCAAACAGTTGTTGTATCATGTAAGGGCTTTCCAAAATGGCCAAGAACATTACCAAATTCAATTTGAGCTATGAGATATGACATTGGCAAGATGCCTTGCTGAAATCTGCCAAGGCAAGGTAGATTTTTGCAGTTTTGGTCGATTTGCCAAAATCAGCCAAATCCAAACACTCCTATCCACTTGGACACCTCTGAGGATTGAATCTAAAGGGGACAATCACTGAGCCAAGCCTCCAAAGTCTTTGGAACAAGAAATAGCATGTTGAACCTTGAATTGCCAAAATAGGGACAAGACTCCAATTTTGGATTGGAGCATTCAATGGAAGCATCAAGGTGGCATGAACTGAGCTCTTAGCAACTGAATTCAGTCAAGACTTATCCAAGATCAAGGGGACCAGCAGCCTATGCCCTAACCTCTAGTCAATGGCTAGAGGAGACTTGGATTTTCATTTGCCAACATTGGCCAAACCTACTCAGCAGTTGCCATTCACTATTCCTTGCAAAACAAACTTGCTCTACTATAAATAGAGCTCAATTGTGATCAGTTTAAGTACACCAAAGGCCAACAACACTTGCCTTTCTCAAAAACCACTTCTCACTCTCAAAAATGCTTTTCTTAGCAAGGCACTATCGGGTTTTTCATTAGAGAGCAATTCCACTCAAACCAATCACACACACCTCACATACATCATATAGAAGTGATCCAAACACTCACATAACATCTGGAACACCAGAATCACAAAATCACCAGCCAGTTGCTCAAGTTCTTGACAGATTTGCAGTTGGGGTACCATCTCAAGTTCCAGATCATTTCAATCCATTCCAAGCATTCATACACACTCCATGGCACCTAGGGAAGCTATCTAGATCATTGGAACCTAGTTGTAACACCTCCAACACAAAACACGATCACCAGCTGCAAGAGGTAAGCATGAGCTCTTCTAACTCTATGATCCATGCAATTTTTGCTGCACAATAATTTGGCCATATGTTCATAATCATACATGGAATGTTTTCCCTCAATAAATTGCATTGTTTGAATCGTGTGTGAAATTTCTGAACCTTCATGCAGAAATTAGGGTTCTTGAGGTTTCTCTTTGATTTCTTATTCAATGTTAAAAATAAATGAAATTAAAGACCATAGACATGATCGTGAGGTTAAAACGAGTTTATTGATATGTAAATTGCATGATATAATCAAGTATTCAGTGAGATTGAATAGAAAATGCAAATCTGGGAAACTTAGAACACGCGCGTGTTCTTGCCTTTGTTCTTGGCGCCATTTTCAAATATTTGAATATTTGAATTTTGTGATTTTATTTAATTGATTCAAAAATTAATTTCTCTCTGAGTTTTAATGATTTTGAGTTGATTCTTTTTTTGATAATTCACAAAAATGTTAAAATATTTTATTTTATCAAAAAATCCCAAAAATACTATTTATTTCATATAATTGATATTTTTGCAAAGAATTAATGTTTTATTTGTTTTTACCATTTAAAATATTTTTTCCACCTTGATTTTGCAATTTTTAATGCCTTCTAATTATTTTGTAGGTCAATACTTAATTTTTGAAGCATTAATCCAAGATCACAATTTGTTTTCCATATGTTAAACAATTTTGATCATTTTAATTGAATTTTTATTCAATTAAAACACATTTTGAAAACAAATTAGGGTTTTTGGATTAATTCAACCCTCATAAATCATTTTTAAAACTCTCTGGGCCTCTAATAAAGTGTAAGACCCAATCCTTTTTTGACCAAATCATTTTTGGGCCTCAGTGTATTGTATAAGTCCTGATACCGTCAAAAACAAACGGCGCGATCGTCGCCCTTTTGAAAAATAACAACTGGGCCTCTCCTTAAGCTATAAGACCCATTCAAAACTTTTGGGCCTCTAATAGAGTGTAAGACCCAACCCTTTGTAAATACAACCTTTGTGGGCCTCACTTATTGTATAAGTCCCGTTGTATTTCAAAAAGTTCGACGCGATCATCATCCGTTGAAAAACAAACCTTGGGCTTCTCCTTGAGCTATAAGACCCATTCAAAACTTTTGGGCCTCTAATAGAGTGTAAGACCCAACCCCCCCTTTTAACCAAAACAATTTTGGGCCTCACTTATTGTATAAGTCCCTCTGCGTTAAAGGAAAACCTCGGCGCAATCGCCATTTTTAACGAAAAATCATCTGGGCCTACCCTCGAGTAGTAAGACCCATTTCTTTTCTTTAAAACTCTTTGGGCCTCTAATAGAGTGTAAGACCCATCCCTTTGTACAGAAAACCTTTTTGGTTCTCAGTCACTGGTATAAGTCCCTCTGTGCAAATTCAACAGTACAATCACTGGTAAAACCCTGGGTCTCTCCTTGAGCTGTAAGCCCCAAATCTTTCTTTTTCAAAGCACTTTCTCCTTTGATTTTGAATATACTGTTGTTTTCAATCTGTCTTTGTTGAATAACTAACCAAACAGCATGGAAGCTCTACAACCGAGTAAGTTTTTATACGCTTTCTTTATCCGCTTTCATATACATATAACTGTATTGTGGGGCTGTTTCGATGTAAGTCTTCTTTCACAAACTCATATCAACTGTGTAATAATAGTATAGATATTTGGAGTTCCCCCGGCAACTACGTCTAGCACTAGGTAAAGTCGTTTCAATCACTCTTAAATAGTCAAAACTAGATCCCCATAGGATTACCAGACACAGTCTTCCCTCCTCTTGGGGTTAAACAATAGGGAGATATGAAAGGCAGCATTCTCGGTGAACCCTTTCATAGACTGTCACTCGTAGAAGTTGTCAAAGAAACTCTATTCCCCAGAGATGATCTTTTCTCCATGAATGGCATCTCTTGAGTTTCTTCCAAATTCTCGAACTTTCCTGGCTTGATCTATTCTCGGTGAATGGCATGTCTTGAATTTCTCGGGGTTTGGGGACCCACAGGCTTCTTAAAAGCACTTGTCAAGAAACTCTACTCCCCATAGATGATATTTTCTCCGTGAATGGCATCTCTTGAGTTTCTTCCAAATTCTCGAACTTTCCTGGCTTGATCTATTCTTAGTGAATGGCATGTCTTGAATTTCTCGGGGTTTGGGGACCCATCGGCTTCTTAAAAGCATCGGCCTCCTCTTGGGCATCGTACAAGGACCCACAGGCTTCCTAAAAGCATCCCCACCTCCTCTTGGGCTTAGTACAAGGACCTGTCGGCTTCTTAGAAGTATTCACCGCCTCCTCTTAGGCTTCGTATAATGATCTCTTCCTCCGGGAATGATAGCCTCCTCTTGGGCTTCGTACAAGGACCCATCGGCTTCTTAAAAGTTTCTAGCCTCCTCTTGGGCTTCGTACAAATTGTCCCGACGACCTCCTAGAGGTATAGGAACAGAACTTAGTCATCTTCATAGAACAGTCCTTTCAAAGAGTCTACTACTGTTTCTCAAAGCATAGTACAAAAGATGAAACTCTAGACATGGACAGTCTAATTTCCTCAAGTCTCCAAGACATTCTCAAGCTCCCTTCAAAAATAGGAAGAAAACCCGTGGACTCGGATAGTCTCAATACCCTTTGGATTTCCCGTTTCCTCAAAGACAAGGAAATATCCCTGATCCTCGAGTCAAATCCTTGAGTACAACATTGCTCATATAAGAACTGATTTTCTCTTTTAAAATCAGTATATTGGACCTGTCACTCAACTGAAATAGTCATACTAGCCTCCTCTCGGGCTTTGTACAATGATTCTCCCCAGCGGAGCTCACAACTTTAGCCTCCATCTCGGGCTTCGTACGAGATACAAAAGACTCCTTCGTTGAGTCAAAAAACGTTTAGCCTACATCTCGGGCTTTATACGAGACACATAAGAGACTCCCTCGTTGAGTCAATCACCCTTTCGCCTCCATCTCGGGCTTTATACGAGATATAAAAAGGTTCTTATTGAGCCAAACAAATTTTAGCCTCCATCTCGGGCTTTGTACGAGATACAAAAACACTCTCTTGTTGAGTATAAAAGATTCTCTTGTAGGATCAACCCCATAGCCTCCATCTCGGGCTTCGTACGAGATACCATAGAGGACTCTCTTGTCGAGTCACTTCCCTTTTAGCCTCTCTCTCGGGCTTTGTACGAGACACATATTAGCCTCCTTTTAGGCTTTGTATAAGAAAACCACTGGTTGATCCAATTAACCTTTTAGCATCAAAGATGTGCCTCGTTCACAGTACACAAACATTAACAACTCCTTTCCCTTTCATCTAATCGTTGTAAGCGGCAAACCTCTGGATCATCTATATCCATGCCACTGTCCCTCTTTTAGCATGAGAAATTCCTAAGGAAAGATAGCATTGCTCTACACTGAGTTAAAGTCTTCTTCTTCAGGTTGGGAATCTCCTATAAAGGAAATTATGGCATTGCCGGATTCACACATCCCGATTAAAGTAATTCTCCTTTATAAACAGTTGTGACATACAACCCCCTCTTTAGAGATGACAAATTCTCTCTAAAGTCAACACCCTTTTAGCTTCACATCTTGGGCTTTGAACAAGATACAAATAGACCTTTTAGCTTCATATCTTGGGCTTTGAACAAGATACAAACACCTTTCGCTTCACGTCTTGGGCTTTGAACAAGACACCAAAACACCCATTTCCTCCCATAGAATAGGAGGAACTACGAATGCGTTGATTTCCCTGTTCCGGTAAACAGGAATACGTAGGTATAAGATTGAAAGAAAAGATCTTAGCTAGCACACTAAACAAAAACCCAAAATCCCATACTTTCATATATCCGTCCTAACATCCTAACCGATGGCCTAAAGCACCCCTTTTCAACAAAATAACCTAGGAGAGACCCCGAATCTTTGTAGCATCTGTAAACCAACCGTTTTAACTGTTTAACCTCAGTATGCAAGTAGGGTTAGTTGGAGACATCTATTTCCCTTCCTTCATCAGCTTTAATAGGATAAAAAATGAATCGAACTGTAGTACTAGAGCGATCGTACTTCGCAACCACATCTAAAACTCACTCGCTACAGAAAAATGGCGACTCTGCTGGGGATGATCTTTAGGGATCTTGTTTTCTTCTTGTCCCCTAGGTAGAAACCTTGACGTCACTAGGATCTTAGGTCAAAACGCCGTTAATTTGGAATGAAACCACAGGATGGTGACTCCGCCGGGAAACCATTTTCTGTCAGGAACTTAGGATTCATAGCTTTAAAAGTCTAGGACTTTAGGACAAAATATATATACTGCTTTTCCTAATTGCTATACCTGTTTATTTTTCTGCTAATGGGAATGCGTGTGATGCCGCATGTGGAAAGATTGAGTATACACTTAAGATAAGTGATGGCGACGAGGTCGACCATCAACCTCAGTGGAGGCTGACCAATGCAACCCATTTCCTCTCATAGGCAATGGGTCGATTGTGATGTCTGAGAAGCTGAGGAGCCAACCCTTTTATAGTACGGAAACTATCGGAAATAGTTGTCACACGATACTACCCTCATTTGAGGCTGATGATCTATTCTCGGTGAATAGCATTTACTCTAAGATTGCATACAGCTCGCTGGCGATCCGCTTGTTGTTTGTTATCCTGGGAGGAGCTGATGATTTTGAGTACAGGTACAAAAAATCACCCTAGTATAAACCTTTAGGGATGGGTAGAGCCTTGACTTCATGACAACGACCCTTTGACCCCATGTTTTTTCTATGTTTTTGTGTGCTGCATTCATGCATTCATCTAAAAAAAACATTAAAACATTCAAAAAATTTCTCTTCTAGTCTCTGTTTTTTTAAAATAAACTAAGACTGTGATTGCAAATATCAGAGAAAAGGATTGTGCTAATGGATTTCGGTAGAAGGAGAACTCATAAGTACACCTTCAAGGTTCCAAAACTAGAGGATTTGAGAGGTTTGGCGAGAATGATCACAAACCAAGAGGCTTTCAGAGCCAAGTACTGAGGTCTGCTACCTCTATTAAGGGTCCATGTGATTGAGGGAATCATGGACGCGCTCGTTTAATTCTACAATCCGGTTTATCACTGCTTTACATTCCCGGATTACCAGCTAACACCAACGCTGGAGGAGTATTCTCATCTGATCGATCTACACATTACTGATCGAGCTCCATTTTCTGGACTGGAAGAAATTCCAAATAATCAAACCATTGCAAGAGCAATTCATTTGGACGAGTCTGAGGTTAGGGCCCACATGACTACCAAGGGTGGCATACAAGGTTTGCCAGCCCAGTTTCTGACAAAGAAAGCTCTGTACTTCGCTAGTATAGGGAACGGGACTGCTTTTGAAAGCATCTTTGTTTTACTCACCTACGGATTATTTTTGTTGCCCAACATTAATAACTTCGTCGATATCAACGCTATTAAGGTTTTTCTCATTGGAAACCCTGTGCCGACTTTACTCGCAGATGCGTATCATTCTGTACACTTAGGAAATTTGTACAGCGGAGGGGAGATCACATGCTGTGTACCTCTGCTTTACAAATGGTTTATCTCCCATTTGCCCAAGTCTACTGCTTTCTGGGATCATAAGAATGCGTTGCGCTGGTCGCAGAAGATCATGTCTCTCACCAACTCTGACATAGATTAGTGCAATAGGATTTATGATGGAATCAGGATCATTGACCGTTGTGGAAACTTCCCCAACGTACCCCTTATAGGAACTAAGGGAGGAATCAACTATCATCCGATATTGGTTCGCCGTCAGTTTGGATACCCGATGAGGCATGTTCCACGGAATGCTCATCTGGAAGGTCTTTTCTTCAAGGAAGGAGAAAGTGACAGAGCACTAAAGACAGAAATAGTGCATGCTTGGAAACATGTTCATAAGAAAGGACGAGAGTCTCTAGGAAAACCGGATTGTGTCTCGGTGGAGCCTTATCTCCATTGGGTACAAACTAGAGCTCTCAAGCTAAAGATGCCTTATCCTCGTTACGGAATTCTTCCACCGAGGGAGTTTGTCATGTACTTCATGACTGAGACTGAAAAGCTTCAGGTCACTCTCAACAGAGTTCAACGGGAGAGGAGGTCTTGGAAGAACAAGTACCGCACCCTCAACGTAGAGTGCATCAAAATACAGCAACTACTGAAAGATAAGGATGCTCTGATCGAGATTTTAGAGCAACATGATGTGAATAATCAGGATGACCAAAGGAATTTGCTCGCTCCTTTCACCTGGCAAAGGAATGACAACCCGACAATGGCTCAAGGGCCCCGGTCAAAGAAAAGGAAGATACCAGAATCAGCACCCGAGTCTTCTCGGGACCCATTAGCTTAGGTTTCTATTTCTGTACTTTGTAATCTACTGTATTTCCATTTCGGTAATCCTTTGAATTTCAATAAAAAGGGGTTTCCCCACCGTTTGATATTTGCAATCTAATTGTCGAAGTTTATTTTGATTAAACCAAAAAACAATTAATATAATCATTGCATTCATCATTCTCACATCGCGTATTCTTCTTACCTACGAATCTCACATTAGTGTCTCGATTCTAGAGTCAAACTGTCTCATTCGTACAATACTCGGGCCAATCGTCAGAAAAAGATGGATGATCTGGAGGAAGAGAACAGAGAGTTGCAAAAAGAGATCGACGCTCTGAGAGAGGATATGAGAAAGCTTCGTAACGACATGCAAGCCATGGAAGAAGCTCAGCTACAAAGGACTGTGATCTCAGAGATCAGCTCAGCGCCCATAGTGGAGAAGTTCGATCCTAGGTATCAGATGCCAAAAGATCATCCCTGGGGCATGCCTGCAAACTATATCCTGGAAGGATATGTTTCGCCGATCGCTGAAGATCAGAGAATCGCAACAGATGCCGCTGGTCCTGAAGGTTACAAACTTTGGGAAAGCGAAGATGCCAGAGGCATATTTAAGACTCCTGAAGGTTACAAACTTTGGGAAAAGCCAAAACTCACTACCGTAGTCACGGTACCACCCCCTGTGGTCCACACTGTCCTGGAAGGACAGATTCCACAGATACCTTCTGGTAAAAAGGAAACTATGTTTGACCGAATGGATGAATTCCAAGAATAGTTCCTGGAAATGCAGAAGGAACTGCAAGCCATTCGCGGTCAGGATCTATTTGGAAAGGATGCCGCAGACCTCTGCTTGGTCCCCAATGTGAAAGTCCCGCACAAATTTTAAGTGCCCGACTTTGAAAAGTACAAGGGTAACTCTTACCCTCAGAGTCACTTAGTGATGTACGCTCGGCGAATGTCAGCTCAGACTGAGAATCAGGACCTACTAATTCACTACTTTCAGGATAGTTTAACCGGTGCCGCATTAAAATGGTACATGGGTTTAAACCGTGCTACGATTAGCACATTCAGAGATCTTGGTACTGCCTTCGTCCAACAATACAAATACAATTTGGACATGGCACCGGACATAGATCAACTCAGATCAATGTCACAAAAGGACAAGGAAACCTTTAAGAAGTACGCCCAGAGATGGCGTGAAATTGCCGCTCAGATTTGTCCACCTCTTGAGGAAAAAGAGATGACAAAGATTTTCTTAAAGACCTTAAGCTCATTTTACTACGACATAATGGTTGCCAGTGCACCCAGTGACTTCACCGAGATGGTGGGCATGGGAGTTCGTCTTGAGGAAGTCGTCCGAGAAGGACGTTTGGCAAAAGACGCTGGACCATTAAGCAGTACAAAACGATACGGTAGTGCTCTCCCTAAGAAAAAAAGCAGGATATTGGGAATATCTCTCTCGAAAAGCAAAGGCAACATTATCAAACAGTAGCAGCTGTAACTCCTGCTATCAGCCCTGCGCCTATTCCAACGTATCAACCTCAGGTTGCGCAGAGCCAACCTAATCAGCAAAGGACACAACAGTCTCTGCAGCAGGCTCGTCCTCCATATAACAACAACCGTACAACACGACCATCAGGGTTTGATCCTATACCCATGTTGTACGCAGAACTATTTCCATTACTACTGGCTAAGGGGCACATCCAGACTAAGTCTCCTCTTACAGTACCGAAAAAATCTGCCTTTTTGGTTTAAGGTGGATTAAACATGCCCTTATCATCAAGGAGGATCAGGGCATAACATAGAGAATTATCTCAATTTCAAATCTGACGTGCAAAACCTTGTTAGGAGCGGGCTCTTATCTTTCAAAGATACGAATCCCAATGTTCTCACGAACCCGCTGCCTCAACACGAGAAAGCTGCAGTCAACCTGATTGAGAGAGAGTCTAACAATGTCTATCAAATTCACGATGTACTCTTATTGAGGACCAATTTGGTCAATATGCATTGTAGACAGAGTGGATATGGCCATGTGCCACCTCATAATTATCATCAATGTGATGTCTGCTCTAAAAGCAATAGAGGATGTTCGGTAGTGCAATCAGCTCTACAGGAACAGATGGATCTCGGATGGATCCAAGAGCACCGAGTTCGTGGAGTTAACATGGTCTATACGAACTCCAACGTCATTCAGAACCACTACATCTGTGCAATGAATGTCAATTTGGTGGCGATGCATTCAAGGCAAAGTCAGTATCATAATCTGCCACGACACGATTACAGTTCCTGTCTGACTTGTTCGGTAAACAAACAGGGATGCTCTTTCATACAAGAGGCCCTCCAGCATCAGATGGATCTTGGATGGATCCAAGACTACCATGATAGGAACCCTTATCAGATCAACATGGTTCAGATCTTCGATATTCGCGTGATGAATACCAACCTGGTAGAGTTACATGCTGAGCAGGTCCGACTCGAATTCTTAATATCACATGACTATCAAAGCTGTAAAGCAGGTTGCGAAAACGATCGAGGTTGTACCCTTGTCCAGGAGGCACTTCAGCATTTGTTAAATCACTGGTGGATGCAAATCTATATGGATGAAGATACTCAGCAAATTAGTATCAATAACAGGAATCCCACTCGATGTCAAAGTCAGGATGTCCGATCTGTGGAAGCTAACCTAGTGAGGTTACATTATATTCAAAGTGGGCGTGGCCAGGTGCCACCACACAACTATGACCGTTGTAGTGTCTGTTCGGAAAGTAACCAAGGGTGTTACCTTGTTAGAGCAGCTCTTCAGGGTCAGGTGGATCGTGGAAAGATTCGCCCATATCCGAGTTCTGGACCCATCAACTGGACGCCGAACTACCTTGCCAATCAAGTCGAGGATGTTGTCACAATCTCTGGTCGTCACCAGACTAGGGATGTTTTTACCATCATCCCTCTACTTGACGAGTCTAGAATTCCCAACCGGGAACGGATCGAGATTACTTATGATGGTCAGAAAAATCAGAAGGTTCCCATAGTCATCTATCTGCCGGGACCACTACCGTATGAATCAGCTAAGGCAATCCCTTACAAATACGGTGCAACGATAATTGAAAGTGGAAAGGAAATTCCATTACCCTCCATCGTGAATATTGCAGACATCAGTCGTGTAACACGGAGCGGTCGAATCTTCAACCGAGGAGTTGGAGAACCTAACAAGGAAAAGGAACTTCAGACAGAAGCTCCCGATCCATCAGTCGGTCAATCCAGTAATCCCGACCTTTCGAAAAATGATGATGAGATGCTGAAGCTCATCCAAAGGAGTGAATACAACATTGTTGATTAGCTATTACAGACTCCTTCAAAGATCTCGGTATTATCACTATTACTCAGTTCAGAAGCCCACAGGGAGGCTCTACAGAAAGTCTTGGAGCAAGCCTTTGTGGAACAGGATGTAACAATCAGACAGTTCGATAGCATTGTCTCTAACATCACTTCCTGCAATAATTTGGGATTTAGTGATGAGGAATTACTCGAAGAGGGTCGCCGTCATAACATGGCGCTCAACATTACAGTTAACTGCCAAGACGATGCTTTAGCCAGCGTACTGGTAGACACAGGGTCAGCCCTGAATGTTTTACCGAAGTTCACTTTGATGCAATTATCATTCAAAGGCCCTCCGATGAGAATCAGCGAGGTCGTCGTCAAAGCGTTCGACGGATCCAGAAAAACAGTTATCGGCGAAGTTGATCTTCCCATAACTATCAGTCCTCACACTTTCCAAGTCACTTTCCAGCGGGCACCATACAGTTGTTAATTAGGAAGACCTTGGATACATCAAGCTAGAGCGGTCACTTCAACCCTCCACCAAAAGCTAAAGTTCATTCAGAACGATCAACTTGTCACAGTCTATGGAGAACAGGCCTTGCTCGTAAGTAACTTATCATCATCTACTTGTGTAGAACCCGAGGAGGTTATTGGGACGCAGTTCCAAGCGCTGTCGGTGGGCAAGGACAATCAATCCCAAGGAGGAACCTTAATTTCCTCATACAAAGATGCTATCAAAGAGGTCGAGAGTACCGATACAACCGGATAGGGACAGCTTGTCATTCCTATTGACAATAAAACAAAGAGGAGTCTTGGTTTTTCTGCAACCTGTACCCAGACAGCTGCCAATGATGGAAGTCTTCATCCCATTTGGAACTTCTTCCACAGTGGAGGTTTTCTTCACCCAGTATCTCAAGTAGTACATGCTATCAATGAGGAAGATCCCTCTGACATAAATGAAGAATGGAAGTCCTATCTTAATGAGGATGGTTATATATCTCAGGACGAAACCCAAACTCCTTTTTGCTTTCCTACAGAGAGTCCGAGATTTATACCCAGGTCAGACGTCGAAATGATATACGGAGGTTGTGATCCGGAAGGATGTCGTGCTCCGCCAAATTCATTAGAGGAAGACACTCCGATGAAAGACAATTTTGACGACAATTACTATGGCCCAATGGATGGTCTGCCAATGTGGCAACCTTACCCAGGAGACTTAGGGCCAGAAAGTCAGTCGAGTAATGAAACTCAGCTGAGCATCATTGAACAGAATCCTGTGTCCCCACCATGTCATGGGATCAACACTCAGGTCATTCAGAAACTACTCAACATGACGATGAATTTGCAACGTTTGCAGGACTTGAATTCATCAACTATGCTTTTCCCGAGGTCAACGTCATCGAGAGGGATGACCCATCCAGTTCCAGAGAAGTATGGGACACCCTGGGACAACCAAGTGGAAAATTTGACTATATGGTCAAGTACACCGCTCCCGAAAGCTCTCGTATCAGGCTCAAAGATATCCAGCCAACTGGATGGGGAGATACAACTGAGAGCACAAATGCTATGAAAAATGCAACAGAGGAATTCTCCTACGACAACTCTGCCTGGGAGACAGATTCCAATGATCCTGCTCCACCTGAAATCAGTGTTATTTCTGAAGACAAATCGAGGAAGGTGCCAGACTTTGTGATTCACCGAGGAGTTCGCCACCAATGGGTTGCTGTCGATGTTCCGAAGGTCGTTCGCCAGTCAAAGTAATTGCCATCTTTAACCTTTCACCCTGCCCAGGTGAAACGGATGTTTTGATAGGGCTCGCTTTCTGTAAATTTTCCCTCTTTGCTTCGCCCAAAGCGACAGAGTTTTGTTTTATAGGGTTGTAGTTTCAAGGATCGACTTGTTCATTAATAAAATAACGTCGTTATGTAATTTCCGCATTAATTGCTATTTTCTCTTTTCGCTTTTTTCAGAAAATGGTAATCCTAAAAAATAATTAAAAATAAAAACAAGCAGTAAAATAAATACACTGCACGCACTCGCATTTTCTCTATCTCTTCTAAACACGAATCATCACGTCATGCAGATTGCTTGTTTTAAACCCCGTTGAAACATACGATCCAATGCCTTCTCCCAACTTTGAGTTCCCGGTATTTGGGGCTGAAGAAGAAGTTGACCACGAAATTCCAGAAGAGATCTCTCGACTACTTAGACAGGAGGAAAGGTCCATTGAACCTCACAAAGAGCCGTTGGAAATGATCAATGTGGGTTCGGAAAAAGAGAGAAAAGAAATCAGGATTGGGGCACTGCTCAGTCCAACCGCCAGAGAGGGTTTGATAAAGCTTCTCAGAGAATTTCTCGATGTATTCGCTTGGTCCTATCAGGATATGCCAGGGTTGGATACCGCATCGTGGAACATCACTTACCGTTAAGATCGGAATGTCCGCCAGTAAAGCAAAGGTTGAGACGGACTCACCCGGACATGGCCATCAAAATCAAAGAGGAGGTACAGAAACAGATCGACGCAGGTTTCCTCGCTACATCTGCATATCCTCAATGGTTAGCCAATATCGTATCCGTTCCCAAAAAGGACGGAAAGGTTAGAATGTGTGTTGATTACAGGGATCTGAACAAGGCAAGTCCAAAGGACGACTTTCCTTTACCACACATTGGCATGCTGGTAGACAGCAAAGCAAAGTTCAAAATTTTCTCCTTCATGGATGGATTCTCGGGCTATAACCAGATCAAAATGGTGCCGAAAGACATGGAGAAAACTTCGTTCATTACCCCATGGGGTACCTTTTGTTACAAGGTGATGTCGTTCGGCTTGAAGAACGCCGGGGCAACCTATCAAAGGGCCATGACTACTCTATTTCATGACATGATACACAAAGAGATAGAGGTATATGTCGATGACATGATTGCAAAATCTAAGACAGAAGAGGAGCATGTGACTCACCTGTCGAAACTATTCGAGCGTTTGAGGAAGTACAAACTCCGCTTGAATCCCAACAAGTGCACCTTCGGTGTCCGTCCGGGGAAACTCTTAGGGTTCATCGTCAGCCAGAAAGGGATTGAGGTCGATCCTGACAAGGTCAAGGCCATTCGAGAAATACCTTCTCCGAAAACTGAAAAACAAGTCAGAGGATTCTTGGGGCGTTTGAACTACATCTCCAGATTCATATTCCTTATGACCGCCACGTGTGCGCCGATTTTCAAATTACTCAAAAAGAACCAGGATTGCGTTTGGTCAGAAGATTGCCAAACCGCCTTCGACAGTATTAAAAAATACCTGTTGAATCCGCCGATTCTATCACCTCCAGTGGAAGGAAGACCACTGGTCATTTACCTCATAGTCCTAGAGGACTCAATGGGATATGTACTTGGCCAACAAGACGAAACCAAACGGAAAGAGTCTGCTATCTAATATCTGAGCAAGAAATTCACCGACTGCGAGACTCGGTACACGATGCTTGAGAAAACTTGATGCGCTTTGGCTTGGGCAGCCAAACGTCTTTTCCAATACATGATTCGTCATACTACTTGGTTAATCTCCGAAATGGATCCAATCAAGTATGTCTTCGAAAAGCCTGCTCTCACGGGAAGAATTGCCTGTTGGCAGATGTTATTATCAGAATATGACATAGAGTACCGCGCTCAGAAAGTCGTTAAAGGAAGTATTTTAGCCGATCATTTGGCTCATCAACCGATTGACGATCAAGAATCAACTGGATTTGACTTCCCAGACGAAGATGTCATGTATCTAAATATGAAAGATTGCGATGAACCGTTACCCAGTGAAGGGCTAGAACCAGGTTCGCAATGGGGACTTATCTTTGATGGAGCAGTTAATCATTATGGAAATGGAATTGGGGCAATCATTGTTACCCCTCAGGGTACCCACATTCCTTTCACTGCCAGACTTACGTTCAAATGTACGAACAACGAGGCCGAATACGAAGCTTGTATTATGGGTCTCGAAGAAGCGATTGATTTAAGGATCAAAAACTTGGACGTATACGGAGATTCAGCCTTGGTTATCAATTAGATAAAAGGAGATTGGAACATATACCAATCAGGACTGATTTCTTACAAAGACTATGCAAGAAGGTTGTTACCCTTCTTCAACAGAGTCGAGTTTCACCACGTTCCTCGTAGAGAGAATCTCATGGCTGATGCCTTAGCCACTCTCTCTTCCATGATTAGCATAGGTTAATGGAATGACCTACCTAAGATCGACATAATGCGCCTTGAATGGCCCGCCTACGTCTTCACGATTGAAGCAGTTATAGACGACAAACCTTGGTATCACGATATCAAATGCTTCCTTCAGAAACAAGAGTACCCACCTGGGGCACTCAGAAAAGACAGGAAAACCCTCAGAAGATTGGCTGGAAGCTTCTTCCTGAGCGGTGACACTCTTTGTAAGAGGAATTTTGACTTGGTCTTACTCCGATGCATAGACAGACCAGAAGCAGACATGCTTATGAAAGAAATTCATGAAGGATCCTTTAACACTCATGCCAACAGACACATAATGGCGAGAAAAATTCTGAGAGCAGGGTATTACTGGTTGACCATGGAATCCGACTGCTACAAGTACATGAGGAGGTGTCACAAGTGTCAGATATACTCTGACAAAATTCATGTACCGCCATCACATCTCAAAGTTCTTTCTTCCCCGTGGCCTTTTTCCATATGGGGAATCGACATGATTGGCTTGATCGAACCTAAGGCTTCAAACGGACATCGGTTCATCCTGGTAGCCATTGACTATTTCACTAAGTGGGTCGAAGCAGCGTCGTACGCCAATGTAACCCGATAAGTGGTGGTCCGATTTATCAAAAACAATATCATCTGCCGTTATGGTGTTCCGAGCCAGATCATTACAGATAATATATCTAACTTGAACAATAAGATAATAAAAGAGTTGTGCGTTGAGTTCAAGATCGAACACCATAACTCATCTCCCTACCGACCCAAGATGAACGGAGCGGTAGAAGCGGCTACCAAGAACATCAAGAGGATCGTTCAAAAGATGGTTGTAACCTATAAAGATTGGCACGAGATGCTACCCTTTGCTCTTCACGGTTATCGAACATCTGTCCGCACTTCAACAGGGGCAACCCCTTTCTCTCTAATATATGGCATGGAGGCAGTTCTCCCCATAGAAGTAGAGATCCCATCAATCCGGGTATTGATGGAAGCTAAGCTTTCAGAAGCTGAATGGTGTCAAAGTCGCCACGACGAATTAAACCTAATCGAAGAAAAACGAATCACGACAATATGCCACGGTCAGTTGTATCAGCAGAGAATAAAGAAGGCGTTCGACAAAAAGGTCCGACCTCGTGTCTTCAGAAAAGGAGACCTCGTGCTCAAGAAGATACAATCGTTTCTCACTGACTCTCAGGGCAAATGGACCCCAAATTATGATGGCCCCTATGTGGCCACGAATGCTTTCTCAAGCGGTGCCTTGAGACTTGCAACCATGGACGGAGGGGACTTTTCCTACCCCACGAATGTTGATGTAGTCAAGAAATACTTCGCCTAAACTAAAAAAAACGTCTCGGTGGATTGAAAACCTGAAAGGGCGGTCCAGGAAAAAGTTAGAGACATGAAAAAATAATCCCGATGGATTGGAAACATCATAGTACAATCCAGGCAAAAATTAGGGATAATGGCAAGTAACTATGTTCAACAGAGGCAAGTCCCTCAACAGCAATTACATTATCCATCGAAGGAAAACTCCAGTCAAGGTCATCTTCGACAGAAGCTCAGGATGTCCCGAATTCAAAGTTGGTAGAAGGATAGTGGTCGTTATGTTTCAACGTAGCCCTTTTCCCTGTAAATTACCATTTTCAAACTCTGTATATACTCTTTGGAATCACGCGTTTGGCTGATCTCCATCTTATCAATAAAATTTGAGCCCTTGTGCTTTTGTTTGTAATTCTTATTTATTTTAGCTATACAAAATGGCGTTTTAACATGATTAGCGATTCTTGAAATAAAACAAAAATGAATTTGCTTGTAAAAATTTTTCTGCTTTAAAATAAAGATGGCAATTTCTTTTGACTGTTGAACATCAAAGGAACATCAACCGCTTCTCCAAAAGTAAGCGAACCTCAAAGTGCAGAATCAAAGTACTCCTTCTACGCCAGTGCGCCTGAATGAAGGATCAACAGTGTCAGATGCGACTATTCCATCTGACGTCTTCGGTCGAGTTCTTATCTCCTAAGCCCGATCAACGGTATTCCCCGCAGGGATTATCTCTCCTAAGCAAGGCAGAATTGCTATCTTGAACCAAGTGATACCTTTCATCTCCAGCAGTGGCCGAGTATCCAGTCGTGTTCATCCGTCAGTTTGTGTCTTGTGTCAAGCCTTTGTCAGCATATACATACATACATCATGCATTTGATTTACATTCATATTCATATTGCATCACTATCACATCAGTCGGTCTTATCCCCTAGTGATAACAGTCTTCTCAATCGAGTTGTCAGTTCTTGCCTCGTCAGGAAATGTTGCGTTTGAACAATCTCGCCTCCAGTGTATCTCTGGATTAGAATCGGCACTCGACCACTTTGATAACTTGAACCTCTGAAAAGCCAGAGAAGCTTTCTACAGATGTCACTCTTCGCCATTGAAGATGATATTCTTGCTTTCCCAGATTAAGAAAAATCCCCAGAGAAAGCCTCCTAAGCAGATATTTGGCAGTACAGCTGCCTTTCTCCAAAAGACCGCTAATGAAAAGGTCATCGGCACCTCAAAATTGGAGCCCATCATATGGCATTTCTCCAGGAAGATCCCGAGAAAAGTATGATGTAAGACCCCAAGCGGAAGCAGTCTCTCAAGAGACTCATTTTCCCCAGATAGAGTCGACAAATGGCGTCTCTAACAGAGAAGTTTGTGCACCTCTACAACTCAGACGATTGGGCTCCCCAGCGAGTCTAACGTCAAACTTTTTCCCATCAAATGGCATCTCCCCAGGAAAATCCGGCGAGAAGTTTGAGGAAAACCGCTACAAATAGCGTCCCTTGTCAATAAATTTTATTGACAAAAGAAACTAAGACCAGTTCCTTAGTAGGAAACCAGGATCGAGGGGAAGTTTAAATCAGAAACTGAGACCAGTTCCTTGGTTAGAAACCAGGATCAAGGGGAAGTTTATATCAGAAAGTTAGACCAGTTCCTTAGTTAGAAACCAGGAACGAGGGGAAGTTTATTTCAGAAACTAAGACCAGTTCCTTGGTAGGAAACCAGGATCGAGGGGAAGTTTATTTCAGAAACTAAGACCAGATCCTTGGCTGAAGACTAGGATCGAGGGGAAGTTTACCTTTTCTAAGCATCATTGCTTAACAGAAGAGGATGAATGCGCAGGCTGCCATTCATAGCCATCAAAATTTTGATTTAATCCTCTTGCACCCCGAATGCCCGAATACCTTCGTCATTCGCACCTTCGGGTCCAAGAAGATTAAATAGGGGCATCTTTCATACCCCAAATTTTGACCACTAAGATTTCCCATCATTGTGCAAATCATCATCACAATATGGATGAACCATCATGCCTCATCAAATTCCTCAAGGGTTGTTGAGCATTCACTACAATCAAAATTAGGGTTTTAAGCCCTCTCAGAGCCTTAGACAAAGGATCAATCAAGGAATGACTTGATCTTCAACTTGTCTAGCCTCTAAAATATCCACAATGGATCAAAAGGACTCCCACTTCAAGGATTAAGCACAAGGCTGCTCCCTTATAGGTGGATCAAGTCTCAAGATCGACAGTGTCACCAAATTAGGGTTTTGGTCAACCAGGGCCTCCAGATGGAAATTTTTCATCTGAGCACAAGCCAATGATCCAAAACATAATCTAATATACTCCATGGGACCTCATGGACCCAATCATCAAGTCAATTTGACCTCAGGGGATGCATACATCAAAAATCAAGAATTAGGGTTTCTTGACCTAATTCACCCCTAAGTTGAATTTTGGGACAAATCATGAACCAAGACCTCAAGAAATGATTTGGGGGGCTTTAATATACTATATTGATCCATTTGCAACAATGGATTAATCCAAGAAGCTTGAGCAACAAGTCTCAATTTCATATGCACCACAATTAGGGTTTCACGAGGAAAGTCAACTGTAACTTTGACTTTTGACCAGGACATGCTCCCAAACCCTAAGACATGATTCAATATACCCTATGACACCCATGGAACATGTCCATCAAGTTTGATTTAGGTCAAGGACATGATTTCCTGAAGAATTGCACAGTTTGGAATTCATCTGATAAAAAGTCAACTGTGCACAAAAGTCAACTTTGACTTTTTGAGATTTTTCACCAAAATGGATTTTTAACCCTAAAATGATGTTAATGTATGATTTGAATCATCATTCATCAAGAAAAATCAAAGAAAGTGGGATAACTTGTAAAAGGGGTAACCATAAAAACTTAGAAAAATTTCAAAGTTATGGAAAAAGTGACACTAATGTGCCAACTTTGGAGGACCATAACTCCTAAACCACAAGGTCATTGTTCCCCATTCAAAGCTTGATTTGTAGATCACATTTCCCTCTACAAAAGCTTCATACTGACCTATGTCCAAATTCCTCATGGATTTTGAGTTATGGAGTGATCAAAATCAGAAAAAGTCACTTTGTTCCAACACTTAGTGAAAATTTCACTAAGTCAGAATCTGCCTTTACTTTTTTCCAAATGTAGGGGGATTTTAACTTGGATTCAAAAGAGATCAAAACCAAACATGTTCAAACAGTTGTTGTATCATGTAAGGGCTTTCCAAAATGGCCAAGAACATTACCAAATTCAATTTGAGCTATGAGATATGACATTGGCAAGATGCCTTGCTGAAATCTGCCAAGGCAAGGCAGATTTTTGCACTTTTGGTCAATTTGCCAAAATCAGCCAAATCCAAACACTCCTATCCACTTGGACACCTCTGAGGATTGAATCTAAAGGGGCCAATCACTGAGCCAAGCCTCCAAATTCTTTGGAACAAGAAATAGCATGTTGAACCTAGAATTGCCAAAATAGGGACAAGACTCCAATTTTGGATTGGAGCATTCAATGGAAACATCAAGGTGGCATGAACTGAGCTCTTAGCAACTGAATTCAGTCAAGACTTATCCAAGACCAAGGGGACCAGCAGCTTGTGCCATAACCTCTAGTCAATGGCTATAGGAGACTTGGATTTTCATTTGCCAACATTGGCCAAACCTACTCAGCAGTTGCCATTCACTATTCCTTGAAAAACAAACTTGCTCTACTATAAATAAAGCTTAATTGTGATCAGTTTAAGTACACCAAAGGCCTACAACACTTGCCTTTCTCTAAAACCACTTCTCACTCTCAAAAATGCCTTTCTTAGCAAGTCACTATCGGGTTTTTCATTAGAAAGCAATTCCACTCAAACCAATCACACACACACACACACCTCACATACATCATATAGAAGTGATCCAAACACTCACATAACATCTGGAACACCAGAATCACAAAATCACCAGCCAGTTGCTCAAGTTCTTGACAGATTTGCAGTTGGGGTACCATCTCAAGTTCCATATCATTTCAATCCATTCCAAGCATTCATACACACTCCATGGCACCTAGGGAAGCTATCCAGATCATTGGAACCTAGCTGTAACACCTCCAACACAAAACACGATCACCAGCTGCAAGAGGTAAGCATGAGCTCTTCTAACTCTATGATCCATGCAATTTTTACTGCACAATAATTTGGCCATATGTTCATAATCATGCATGGAATGTTTTCCCTCAATAAATTGCATTGTTTTAATCGTGTGTGAAATTTTTGAACGTTCATGCAGAAATTAGGGTTCTTGAGGTTTCTCTTTGATTTCTTATTCCATGTTAAAAATAAATGAAATTAAAGACCATAGACATGATCGTGAGGTTAAAACGAGTTGATTGATATGTAGATTGCATGATATAATCAAGTATTCAGTGAGATTGGATAGAAAATGCAAATCTGGGAAACTCAGAACACGCGCGTGTTCTTGCCTTTGTTCTTGGCACCATTTTCAAATATTTGAATATTTGAATTTTGTGATTTTATTTAATTGATTCAAAAATTAATTTCTCTCTGAGTTTTAATGATTTTGAGTTGATTCTTTTTTTGATAATTCACAAAAATGTTAAAATATTTTATTTTATCAAAAAATCCCCAAAATATTATTTATTTCATATAATTGATATTTTTGCAAAGAATTAATGTTTTATTTGTTTTTACCATTTAAAATATTTTTTCCACCTTGATTTTGCAACTTTTAATGCCTTCTAATTATTTTGTAGGTCAATACTTAATTTTTGAAGCATTAATCCAAGATCACAATTTGTTTTCCATATGTTAAACAATTTTGATCATTTTAATTGAATTTTTATTCAATTAAAACACATTTTGAAAACAAATTAGGGTTTTTGGATTAATTCAACCCTCATAAATCATTTTTAAAACTCTCTGGGCCTCTAATAGAGTGTAAGACCCAATCCTTTTTTGACCAAATCATATTTGGGCCTCAGTGTATTGTATAAGTCCCGATACTGTAAAAAACAAACGGCGCTATCGTCGCCCTTTTGAAAAATAACAACTGGGCCTCTCCTTGAGCTATAAGACCCATTCAAAACTTTTGGGCCTCTAATAGAGTGTAAGACCCAACCCTTTGTAAATAAAACCTTTGTGGGCCTCACTTATGGTATAAGTCCCGTTGTATTTCAAAAAGTTCGACGCAATCATCATCCGTTGAAAAACAAACCTTGGGCTTCTCCTTGAGTTATAAGACCCATTAAAAACTTTTGGGCCTCTAATAGAGTGTAAGACCCAACCCCCCTTTTAACCAAAACAATTTTGGGCCTCACTTATTGTATAAGTCCCTCTGTGTTAAAGGAAAACCTCGGCGCGATCGCCTTTTTTAACGAAAAATATCTGGGCCTACCCTCAAGTAGTAAGACCCATTTCTTTTTTTTAAAACTCTTTGGGCCTCTAATAGAGTGTAAGACCCATCCCTTTGTACAGAAAAACTTTTTGGGCCTCAGTCACTGGTATAAGTCCCTCTGTACAAATTCAACAGTGCAATCACTGGTAAAACCCTAGGCCTCTCCTTGAGCTGTAAGCCCCAAATCTTTCTTTTTCAAAGCACTTTCTCCTTTGATTTTGAATATACTATTGTTTTCAATCTGCCTTTGTTGAACAACTAACCAAACAACATGGAAGCTCTACAACCGAGAAAGTGTTTATACGTTTTCTTTATCCGCTTTCATATACATATAACTGTATTGTGGGGCTGTTTCGTTGTAAGTCTTCTTTCACAAACTCATATCAATTGTGTAATAATAGTATAGATATTTGTAGTTCCCCCGGCAACTACGTCTAGCACTAGGTAAAGTCGTTTCAATCACTCTTAAATAGTCAAAACTAGATCCCCATAGGATTACCAGACACAGTCTTCCCTCCTCTTGGGGTTAAACAATAGGGAGATATGAAAGGCAGCATTCTCGGTGAACCCTTTCATAGACTGTCACTCGTAGAAGTTGTCAAAGAAATTCTATTCCCCCAGAGATGATCTTTTCTCCGTGAATGGCATCTCTTGAGTTTCTTCCAAATTCTCGAACTTTCCTGGCTTGATCTATTCTCGGTGAATGGCATGTCTTGAATTTCTCGGGGTTTGGGGACCCACAGGCTTCTTAAAAGCACTTGTCAAGAAACTCTACTCCCCAGAGATGATCTTTTCTCCGTGAATGGCATCTCTTGAGTTTCTTCCAAATTCTCGAACTTTCCTGGCTTGATCTATTCTCGGTGAATGGCATGTCTTGAATTTCTCGGGGTTTGGGGACCCATAGGCTTCTTAAAAGCATCGGCCTCCTCTTGGGCATCGTACAAGGACCCACAGGCTTCCTAAAAGCATTCCCGCCTCCTCTTGGGCTTAGTATAAGGACCCGTCGGCTTCTTAGAAGTATTCACAGCATCCTCTTAGGCTTCGTATAATGATATCTTCCTCCGGGAATGATAGCCTCCTCTTGGGCTTCGTACAAGGACCCGTCGGCTTCTTAAAAGTTTCTAGCCCCCTCTTGGGCTTCGTACAAATTGTCCCGACAACCTCCTAGAGGTATAGTAACAGAACTTAGTCATCTTCATAGAACAGTCCTTTCAAAGAGTCTACTACTGTTTCTCAAAGCATAGTACAAAAGATGAAACTCTAGACACGGACAGTCTAATTTCTTGAGTCTCCAAGATATTCTCAAGCTCCCTTCAAAAATAGGAAGAAAACCCGTAGACTCGGACAGTCTCAATACCCTTTGGATTTCCCGTTTCCTCAAAGACAAGGAAATATCCCTGATCCTCGAATCAAATCCTTGAGTACAGCATTGCTCATATAAGAACTGATTTTCTCTTTTAAAATTAGTATATTAGACCTGTCACTAAACTGAAACAGTCATACTAGCCTCCTCTTGGGCTTTGTACAATGATTCTCCCCAGCGGAGCTAACAACTTTAGCCTCCATCTCGGGCTTCGTACGAGATACAAAAGACTCCTTTGTTGAGTCAAAAAACATTTAGCCTACATCTCGGGCTTTGTACGAGACACATAAGAGACTCCCTCGTTGAGTCAATCACCCTTTCGCCTCCATCTCGGGCTTTATACGAGATATAAAAAGGTTCTTATTGAGTCAAACAAATTTTAGCCTCCATCTAAGGCTTTGTACGAGATACAAAAACACTCTCTTGTTTAGTATAAAAGATTCTCTTGTAGGATCAACCCCATAGCCTCCATCTCGGGCTTCGTACGAGATACCATAGAGGACTCTCTTGTCGAGTCACTTCCCTTTTAGCCTCTCTCTCGGGCTTTGTACGAGACACATATTAGCCTCCTCTTAGGCTTTGTATAAGAAAACCACTGGTTGATCCAATAAACCTTTTAGCATCAAAGTTGTGCCTCGTTCACAGTACACAAACATTAACAACTCATTTCCCTTTCATTTAATCGTTGTAAGCGGCAAACCTCTGGATCATCTATATCCATGCCACTATCCCTCTTTTAGCATGAGAAATTCCTAAGGAAAGATAGCATTTCTCTACACTGAGTTAAAGTCTTCTCCTTCAGGTTGGGAATCTCCTATAGAGGAAATTATGGCATTGCCGAATTCACACATCCCGGTTAAAGTAATTCTCCTTTATAAACAGTTGTGACATACAACCCCCTCTTTAGAGATGACAAATTCTCTCTAAAGTCAACACCCTTTTAGCTTCACATCTTGGGCTTTGAACAAGATACAAATAGACCTTTTAGCTTCATATCTTGGGCTTTGAACAAGATACAAACACCTTTCGCTTCACGTCTTGGGCTTTGAACAAAACACTAAAACACCCATTTCCTCCCATAGAATAGGAGGAACTACGAACGCTCTGATTTCCCTGTTTCGGTAAACGAGAATACGTAGGCATAAGATTGAAAGAAAAGATCTTAGAGAGCACACTAAACAAAAACCCAAAATCCCATACTTTCATATATCCGTCCTAACATCCTAACCGATGGCCTAAAGCACCCATTTTCAACAAAATAACCTAGGAGAGACCCCGAATCTTTGTAGCATCTGTAAACCAAAAGTTTTGACTGTTTAACCTCAGTATGCAAGTAGGGTTAGTTGGAGACATCTATTTCCCTTCCTTCATCAACTTTAATAGGATAAAAAATGAATCGAAATGTAGTACTAGAGCGATCGTACTTCGCAACCACATCCAAAAATCACTCGCTACACTCAGGTCGAGAAATGATGATACGTTCACCATTTCTGGTTTGGCATCATCATCAATCGAGGAGGCCTCAACTAATTCCCCTTAAAAAGGATATCCTATAGCAAGCTCCCGGCATTGGGTCCTCGGATCGAGAAGTGTAATGGGTTTGCCATTTCTGGTCTGCCATTATCACATCTCGGGAGGAGTGTCGTTACTGAGTCCTCGGGAATGTGTCATACCCCAAATGTTGACCACTAAGATTTCCCATCATTGTGAAAATCATCATCACAATATGGATGAACCATCGTACCTCATCAGTCTCCCCAAAGATGGGTGAGCATCGACTACAATCAAAATTAGGGTTTCAAGCCCTCTCAGAGTTCTTAGACAAAGGATCAATCAAGAAATTACATGAATTTCAACTTGTCTAGCCTCTCAAATATCCACAAGGGATCAAGAGGACTCCCGCTTCAAGGATTAAGCACAAGGTTGCTCCCTTCTAGGTGGATCAAGCCTCAAGATCGCCAGTGTCACCAAATTAGGGTTTGGTCGACCAGGGCCTCCAGATGAAAATTTTCATTTGGGCATGAGCCAATGCTTCAAAGCATATCCTAAAATACTCCATGGAACCTCATGGGCCCAAGCATCAAGTCAATTTGACCTCAGGGGATGCATACATCAAAAATCAGGAATAAGGGTTTCTTGACCTAATTCACCCCTAAGTCGACTTTTGAGACAAATCATGAGCCAAGACCTCAAGATAGGATTTGAGGGTCTCCAACATACCACATTGATCCATTTGTAACAATGGGTTGATCCAAGAAGCTTGAGCAGCAAGTCTCAATTTTATCAGTACCACAGTTAGGGTTTCGCGAGAAAAGTCAACAGTAACTTTGACTTTTGACCAGGACATGCTCCCAAACCCTAGGACATGATTCAATATACCCTATAACACCCATGTAACATGTCTATCAAGTTTGATTTAGGTCAAGGACATGATTTCCTAAAGGATCGCACAGTTTGGAATTTATCTGATAAAAAGTCAACTATGCACAAAAGTCAACTTTGACTTTTTGAGATTTTTCACAAAAATGGTTTTTTAACCTTAAAATGATATTAATGTAAGATTTGAATCATCATTCATCAATAAAAATCAAGAAAAGTGGGATAACTTGTAAAAGGGGTAACCATAAAAACTTAGAAAATTTTCTAAGTTAGGAACAAAGTGGCAAGGGTACCTACCAACTTTGGAGGATCATAACTCCTAAACCACAAAGCCATTTTTCCCCATCCAAAGCTTGATTTGTAGATCTCATTACCCTTTACAAAAGCTTAAAACTGACCTCCCTCCAAATTCCTCATGGATTTTGAGTTATGGAATGATCAAAATCACAAAAAGTGAAAATGTCACTTTTTTCCAACACTTAGTGAATTTTTCACTAAGTCAGAATCTGCCTTCACTTTTTTCCAAATGTAGGGGGATTTTTCACTTGGATCCAAAAGGTATCGAAACCAAATATGATCAAACAGTTGTTGTATCATATGAGGGCTTTCCAAAATGGCCAAGAACATCATTAAATTCCACTTGGGCCAAGAGATATGATAATGGCAATATGCCTTGCTGAAAACTGCCAAGGCTAGGCAGAATTTTGCATTTTTGCTCGACTTGGAAAAATCAGATAATTACAAGCCTTGTCATCACTTTGGACACATCTGAGGATCAAATCTAAAGGTGACAAACACTGAGCCAAGCCTCCAAAGTCCTTGGAACAAGGAGTAGCATGCCAAACCTAAAATTGCCTAAAAGAGGAACAAGACTCCAATTTTGGATTGGAGCATTCAATGCATACACCAAGGTGGCATGGACTGAGCCATTTCCAATTGAATTCAGTCAAGACTTATCCAAGACAAAGGGAACCACAGCCCTGTGCCCTAACCTCTAGTCAATGGCTAGAGGAGACTTGGATTCCAAAGTGCAACCATTGGCCAAACCTCTGCTGCAGTTGCCATTCACTATTGATCCCAAAACAAACTTGCTCTACTATAAATAGAGCTCATTTGTACTCAGTTTGAGTACACCAAAGTCATCAAACAGATGCTTTCCTCAAAATCTCCTTCTCACTTCCAAATTTGCCTTCCAAAGCAAGTCACTACCGGGTTTTGAGTTTGAGAGCAATTCCAATCAAACCAATCACACACACACCTCATAAACATCATATAGAAGTGATCCAAACACTCACATAACATCTGGAACAGCAAAATCACAAAGTCACCAGCCAATTGCTCAAGCCTTTGACAGATTTGCAGTTGGGGTACCATCTCAAGTTCCAGATCATTTTAATCCATTCAGAGCATCCAGACACACTCCACAGCACCTAGGGAAGTTGTCCATAACCTTGGAACCAAGCTGTAACGCCCCTAACACAAAACACGATCACCAGCTGCAAGTGGTAAGCATGAGCTCTTCTAACTCTATGATCCATGCAATTTTTGCTGCACAATAATTTGGCCATATGTTCATAATCATGTATGAAGTGTTTTCCCTCAATCAATTGCATTGTTTGAATCGTGTATGGAATTTCTGAACCTTCATGCAGAATTTAGGGTTCTTGAGGTTTCTCTTTGATTTCTTATTCCATGCTTAAAATAAATGCAATTAAAGACCATAGACATGATCGTGAGGTTGAAACGAGTAGATTGATATGTAGATTGCCTGATATAATCAAGTATTCAGTGAGATTGGATAGAAAACTCAAATCTGCATAAACAGAGGAAGGGCGTGTGTTCTTGCCATGTTCTTGGCGCCCTTTTTCAAATATTTGAATATTTGAATTTTGTGATTTTATTTAATTGATTCAAAAATTAATTTCTCTCTGAGTTTTAATGATTTTGAGTTGATTCTTTTTTTTAATAATTCACAAAAATGTTAAAATATTTTATTTTACCAAAAAATCCCAAAAATATTATTTATTTCATATAATTAATATTTTTGCCAAGAATTAATATTTTAATTGTTTTTAACATTTAAAATATTTTTTCCTTCTTGATTTTGCAAATTTTTATGATTTCTAATCATTTTGTAGGTCAAAACATGATTTTTGAAACATTAATCTAAGATCACAATTTGTTTTCCACATGTTAAACAATTTTGATCATTTTAATTGAATTTTTTACTCAATTAAAATATATTTTGGAAACAAATTAGGGTTTTGATTAATTCAACTCTCATTAAATAATTTCGAACACTTTTGGGCCTCTAATAGAGTGTAAGACCCAATCCTTTGTAAATACAAACCTATTTTGGGCCTCACTTATTGTATAAGTCCTGTTGTATTTCAAAAAGTTCAACGTGATCATCGTCCGTTGAAAAATAAACCTTGGGCCTCTCCTCGAGCTATAAGACCTATTCAAAATCTTTTGGGCCTCTATTAGAGTGTAAGACCCAACCCCCTTTGAAAACAAAACCATTTTGGGCCTCAATGCATTGTATAAGACCCACCGCGTTTTCAAAAATCTCGGCGCGATTGCCATTTTCAAACAAATGACCCTGGGCCTCTCCTTGAGCTGTAAGCCCCACCACTTGTAAAAAACTAAATCTTTTGGGCCTCTTAAGAGAGTGTAAGACCCATCCCCTTGTACAGAAAATTTCTTGGGCCTCAGTCACTTGTATAAGTCCCTCTGTACAAAACGACAGTGCGATCACTGATAAACCTTGGGCCTCTCCTTGAGCTGTAAGCCCCAACACCTTTTCAAAATAGTTTCTCCTTTAATTTTGAGTATACTGTTGTTTTTCAATCTTTCTTTGTTGAACAACTAACCAAACAGCATGGAAGCTCTACAACCGAGTAAGTGTTTATATGCTTTCTTTATCCGCTTTCATATATATATATATATATATATATATAAATGTATTGCGGGGCTGTTTCACTGTAAGTCTTCTTTCATAAACTCATATCAACTTTGTAATACTAGTATAGATATTTAGAGTTTCCCCAACAACTACGTCTAGCACTAAGCACAGTTGACCACTCTTAAATACAGTCAAAACTAGATCCCCATAGGATTACCAGATACAGTCTTCCCTCTTCTTGGGGTTAAACAATATGGAGACGTGAAAGGCAGCATTCTCGGTGAACCCTTTCACAGACTGTCACCCTTATACATCGTCAAAGAAACTCTATTCCCCAGAGATGATCTTTTCTCCGTGAATCATCTCTTGAGTTTCTTCCAAATTCTCGGACTTTCCTGGCTTGATCTATTCTTTGTGAATAGCCTTCTTGAATTTCTCGGGGTTTGGGGACCCATAGGCTTCCTAATAGCATCCCCGCCTCCTCTTGGGCGTTGTACAAGGACCCTACGGCTTCTTAGAAGTATTCACAGCCTCCTCTTAGGCTTCGTATAAGGATTCTTCCTTCGGGAAGAGAGCCTCCTCTTGGGCTTCGTACAAATTGTCCCTCGGATTCTTAAAAGTTTCCACCCTGTTTCGGTAAACGGGAATACGTAGGCATAAGTTTGAAAGAAAAATATTAGCGAGCATACTAATCCAAAGTCCCAAATCCCATACCTTCACATATCAATCGAAAAGCATCTGTCTTAAACTCCCACCAATCGCCCAAGCACTATTTTAACAAAATAACTTAAGAGAGACCTACAATCTCAATAGCATCTGTAAACCAGCAGTCATCTATTTAAACTCAGTATGCAAGCAGGGTTAATTGGAGACATCTATTTCCCTTCCTTCATCAGCTTCAATAGGATAAAAAATTAATCGAACTATAGTACTGCAAAATCGATAGTGCTTCGCAACCACGTTCAAAAATTCGCGCTACAGGAAAAATGGCGACTTCACTGGGGACAACGGGATCTTATTCTCTTCCCATCACTTAAGTAGAAACCTTAAAAAGTGCCACAGAAAAGTGACGCCCACCGTGGGGCTCTTTTCTTTTCTTTCTTTCTTTGGGGATTTCACTGGGATAAGACCTTTTTGACTTCACTAGGATCTTAGGTCAAAACCTTTAAAGTTGGGAAGGTACCACAGAATGGCGACTCCGCCGGGGAGCCATTTTTGTCAGGAACATAGGATTCATAGCTCTTTAAAGTCTAGGACTTTAGGACAAATATATATACTGCTTTTCCTAATTGATATCTGTGTTTATTTTTCTGCTAATGGGAATGCGTGTGATGCCGCATGTGGAAAGATTGAGTATACACCTAGGAAAAACCTCTTTTAGTAGTGCGGAAACTATTGGAAATGGTTTTCACGCGATACTACCCTCTTCTGATGGTTCTTCGAAAAACATCACCTAGCAGGGTTCCCGATTTGCTGGTGTTTTCTCGAAAAGAACTGATGATTTTGAGAGACATGTACAAAAATCACTAGTATAAACCTTTGGGGAGGGGTAGAGCCTTGACTTCATGACACCGACCCTTTGACCCCATGTTTTTCTATGTTTTTGTGTGCTGCATTCATGCATTCATCTAAAAAATATTACATCAAAGAAAAACTTTCTCTTCTAGTCTCTCTTTTTCAAATTAAACTAAGACAATGATTGCAAATGTCAGAGAAAAAGATTGCGCTCATGAATTTCGGTAGAAGGAGAACTCATAAGTATACCTTCAGGGTTCCAAAACTAGAGGATTTGAGAGGATTAGCGAGGATGATCACTAACCCTGAAGCTTTCAGAGCCAAGTACGGAGGTCTGCTACCTCTGTTAAGAGTCCATGTGATTGAAGGAATCATGGAGGCACTCGTTCAGTTTTACGATCTGGTCTATCACTGTTTCACATTCCCGGATTACCAGCTCGCACCAATGCTGGAGGAGTATTCTCACCTAACCGATCTACACATTACTGATTGAGCTCTATTTTCTGGACTGGAAGAAATTCCAAAGGATCAGACCATTGCAAGAGCAATCTATTTGGATGAGTCAGAAATCAAGACTCACATGACCACCAAGGGTGGGCTCCCAGGTTTTGCCAGCCCAGTTCCTGACAAAGAAGGCTCTGTACTTTGCTAGTATAAGGAACCTGACTGCTTTTGAAAGCATCTTTGTCTTACTCACTTACGGGTTATTTCTGTTTCCCAACATTAATAGCTTCGTCGATATCAACGCCATTAAGGTTTTTCTCATTGGAAACCCTATGCCAATTTTGCTCGCGGACGCGTATCATTCTATACACTTAGGGAATTTGTACAGCGGAGGGATGATCACATGTTGTGTACCCCTGTTATATAAATGGTTTATCTCCCATTTGCCTAAGTCTGCTGCTTTTTGGGATCATAAGAGTGCCTTACATTGGTCGCAGAAAATCATGTATCTTACCAACTCTGACATGGATTGGTGCAGTAGGATTTATGACGGGATCAGGATCATTGACCGTTGTGAAAGTCCCACACAAATTCCAGGTGCCTGACTTTGAAAAGTACAAGGGTAACTCTTGCCCTCAGAGTCACTTGGTGATGTACGCTCGGCGAATGTCAGCTCAGACAGAGAATCGGGATTTACTGATTCACTACTTTCAGGATAGTTAAACTGGTGCCGCACTAAAATGGTACATGGGTTTAAACTGTGCTACGATTAGCACTTTCAGAGATCTTGGCACTGCCTTCGTCCAAAAATATAAATACAATCTGGACATGGCACCTGACAGAGATCAACTCAGATCAATGTCACAAAAGGATAAAGAAACCTTTAAGGAATACGCCCAGAGATGGCGTGAAATTGCCGCTCAAATTTGTCCACCTATTGAGGAAAAAGAGATTACAAAGATCTTCTTAAAGACCTTAAGCTCATTTTATTACGACAGAATGGTTGCCAGTGCGCCCAGTGACTTCACCGAGATGGTCGGTATGGGAGTTCGTCTTGAGGAAGTCGTCCGAGAAGGACGTCTAATCAAAGACACTAGATCATCAAGTAGTACAAAACGATACAATAGTGCTCTCCCTAAGAAAAAAGAGCAAGATATTGGGAATATCTCTCTCAGAAAGCAAAGGCGACGTTATCAGCCAGTAGCGGTTGTGACTTCTGCTATCAATCTTGCGCCTATTTCTACATATCAACCTCAGGTTGCGCAGAGCCAACCTAATCAGCAAAGGACTCAACAGCCTCTTCAGCAGGCTCGTCCTCCATACAATAACAACCGTACAACACGGCCACCAGGATTTGATCCTATACTCGTATTGTTTGCATAACTATTTCTGTTACTATTGGCTAAGGGGCATGTCCAGACTAAGTCCCCTCTTACAGTACCGAAAAATCCGCCCTTTTGGTTTAAGGTGGATCAGACTTTCCCTTACCATCAAGGAGGACCAGGGCATAACATAGAGAACTGTCTCAATTTCAAATCCGACGTGTAAAAGCTTGTTAGGAGCGGGGTCTTATCTTTCAAAGATACGAATCCTAATGTTCTCAAAAACCCGCTGCCTCAACACGAGAAACCTACAGTCAATTTAATAGAGGGAGAGACTAACAACGTCTATCAAATTCATGATGTACTCTTATTAAGGACCAATCTGGTCAAGATGCATTGCAGACAAAGTGGATATAGCCATGTGCCACCTCATAACTATCACTAGTGTGATATCGCTCTAAAAGCAATCGAGGATGTTTTATGGTGCAATCAGCTCTACAGGAACAGATGGGTCTCTGATGGATCCAAGAGCACCGAGTTCGTGGAGTTAACATGGTTTACACGAATTCTAACGTCATTCATAACCACGAAGTCCGTGCAATAAATGTCAACTTGGTGGCGATGCACTCCAGGTAAAGCCAGTATCATAATCTGTCGCGGCACGATTACAGTTCCTGTCTGGCTTGCTCGGTAAACAAACAGGGATGCTCTTTTGTACAAGAAGCCCTCCAGCGTTAGATGGATCTTGGATGGATCCAGGACTACCATGATAGGAATCCCTATCAGATCAACATGATTCAAATCTTCGATATTTACTTGATGAATATCGGCCTAGTGGAGTTACATGCTAAACAGGTCCGGCTCGGGTTCCTGGTATCATATGATTATCAGAGTTGTAGGGCGGGTTGCAAAAACGATCAGGGTTGTGCCCTTGTCCAGGAAATACTTCAGCACTTGTTAAACCACTGGTGGCTTCCAATCTATATGGATGAAGACACCCAGCAAATTAGTATTACCAACGGGAACCCTACTCGGCATCAAAGTCGGGACGTTTGATCTGTGGAAACTGACCTAGTGAGGTTACATTGTATTCAAAGCGGGCGTGGCCAGGTGCCACCACACAACTATGAACGTTGTAGAGTCTGTTCGGAAAGTAACCAAGGATGTTACCTTGTGCGAGTAACTCTTCAGGGTCAGGTGGATCGTAGAGAGATTCGCCCATATCCGGGTTCTGGACCAATCAACTGGGCGTCGGACTACCTCGTTGATCAAATTAAGGATGTTGTCATAATCTCTGATCATCAGAAGGCTAGGGATGTTTGTACCATCATCCCTCTACTTGACGAATCGAGAGTTCCCAACCAGGAACGGGTCGAAATTGCTTACGATGGTCGGAAAAATCAGAAGGCTTCCATAGTCATCTATCTACCGGGACCATTACCGTATGAATCAACTAAGGCTATCCCTTACAAATACGGTGCGACAACAGTCGAGAATGGAAAGGAAATTTCATTACCCTTAGTCGTGAATATTGTAAACATCAGTCGAGTAACACGGAGTGGTCGAATCTTCAACCGAGGAGTTGGAGAATTTAACAAAGAAAAGGAACCTCAGACAGAAGTTCCCAATCCACCGGTCGGTCAATCCAGCAATCCCGACCTTTCGAAAAACGATGATGAGATGCTGAAGCTCATCCAAAGGAGTGAATACAACATTGTTGATCATCTATTACAAACTCCTTCAAAGATCTCGGTATTATCATTGTTACTTAGTTCAGAAGCGTACATGGAGGCTCTACAGAAAGTCTTGGAGCAAGCCTTTGTAGAACAGGATGTAACAATCAAACAGTTTGATAGCATTGTCTCTAACATCAATTCCTACAATAACTTGGGATTTAGTGATGAGGAATTACCTGAAGAGGGTCGCCGTCATAACATGGAGCTCAATATCATGGTCAGCTGCCAGGGCGATGCTTTAGCCAGCGTACTGGTAGACACAGGGTCAACCCTGAATGCTATGCCGAAGTCCACTTTGATGCAATTATCCTTCAAAGGACCCCCGATGAGAACCAGTGAGGTCGTCGTTAAATCATTTGACGGGTCCAGAAAAGCGGTTATCGGCAAAGTCGACCTTCCCATAACTATTGGTCCTCACACTTTCCAAGTCGCTTTCCAGGTCATGGACATCTGGGCAACGTACAGTTGTTTATTAGGAAGACCTTGGATACATCAGGCTGGGGCGGTCACCTCGACCCTCCACCAAAAGTTAAAGTTCGTCCAGAGCGGCCAACTCGTCACGGTCTGTGGAGAACAAGCCTTGCTCGTCAGTAACTTATCATCATCTACTTGTGTAGAACCCGAGGAGGTTGTTGGGACTTAGTTCCAAGCGCTTTCGGTGAGCAAGGACAATCAATCCAAAGGGGAAACTTCCATTTCCTCATACAAAGATGCTATCAAAGCGGTCGAGAGTACCAATACAACAAGATGGGGACAGCTAGTCATTCCTACTGACAATAAAACAAAGAAGGGTCTTGGTTTTTCTGCAACCTGTACCCAGACATCTACTACCAGCAATGAAAGTCTTCATCCCATTCAGGACTTCTTCCACAGTGGAGGTTTCCTTCACCCAATGCCTCAAGAAGTGCATACCATCAATAAAGATGATCCCTATGATATGGAGGAAGAATGGGAATCCTATCTTAACAAGGACGGTTATATGTCTCAGGATGAAACGCAGACTCCCTTTTACTTTCCTACACAGAGTCTGAGATTTATACCCAGGTCAGATGTCGAAATTATATACGGAGATTGTGATCCGGAAGGATGCCGTGCTCCACCAAACTCATTAGAGGAGGACACTCAGATGAAGGACAACTTTGACCATAACTATTATGGCCCGATGGATGGCCTACCAATGTGGCAGCCGTATCCAGGAGACTTGGGGCAAGGAAATCATCCGAACAATGAAAATCAGCTGAGCATCATTGAAAAGAATACCTGCGTCCCCACCATGTCATGGGATCATCAATCAGGTCATTCAGAAAACTTCCAGTACGACGATGAATTTGCAATGTTTACAGGACTTGAATTCATTAACTATGCTTTTCCAGAGGTCAACGTCATCGAGAGAGATGACTCCTCTAGTTCCAAAGAAGTGTGGGACACCTTGGGACAACCAAGTGGGAAATACGACTATATGGCCAAGTACACTGCTCCCGAAAGCTCTCGTATCAGGTTCGAAGACATCCAGCCAACTGGATGGGGAGATCTACTTGAGAGCACAAATGCTATACAAAATACAACAGAGGAATCCTCCTACGACAACTCTGCCTGGGAGACAGATTCCAATGATCCTGCTCCGCCAGAAATCAGCGTTATTTCTGAAAAGACAAATCAAGGAAGGTGCCAGACTTTGTGATTCATCGAGGAGTTCGCCGCCAATGGGTTGCTGTCGAGGTTCCGAAGATTGTTCATAAGTCAAAGTAATTGTCGTCTTTAACCTTTCACCCTGCCCAGGTGAAACGGATGTTTTGATAGGGCTCGTTTTCTGTAAATTTTCCCTCTTCGCTTCGCCCAAAGCGACAGAGTTTTGTTTTATAGGGATGTAATTTCAAGAATCGACTTTTTCATTAATAAAATAACGTCATTCTGTAATTTCCGCATTTATTGCTGTTTTCTCTTTTTGCTTTTCTCAGAAAATGGTAATCCTAAAAAACAACTCAATAATAAAAACAAGCAGTAAAAGAAATACACTGCACACACTCTTGTATTTCCTCTATCTCTTCTAAACACAAATCATACCGTCATGCAGATTGCTTGTTTTTAACCCCGTTGAAACATACGATCCGATGCCTTCTCCCAACTTTGAGTTCCCGGTATTTGAGGCTGAAGAAGAAAATGACGACGAAATTCCAGAAGAGATCTCCCGATTACTCAGACAAGAGGAAAGGTCCATTGAACCTCATAAAGATTCGTTGGAAATGGTAAACTTAGGTTCAGAAAAAGAGCGAAAAGAAATCAGGATTGGGGCACTGCTCAGTCCAACTGCAAGAGAGGGTTTGGTAAAGCTTCTCAAAGAATTCCTCGATGTATTCGCTTGGTCCTATCAGGATATGCCAGGGTTGGATACCAGCATCGTGGAACATCATTTACCGTTAAGGTCGGAATGTCCGCCAGTAAAACAGAGGTTGAGACGGACTCACCCGGACATGGCCATCGAAATCAAAGAGGAGGTACAGAAACAGATTGATGCGGGTTTCCTCGCCACATCAGAATATCCTCAATGGTTAGCCAACATCGTACCCGTTCCAAAAAAGGATGGAAAAGTCAGAATGTGTGTGGATTACATAGATCTAAACAAGGCTAGTCCAAAGGACGACTTTCCTTTACCACACATTGACATGCCGGTAGACGGTACAGCAAAGTTCAAAGTTTTCTCCTTCATGGATGGATTCTCGGGCTATAATCAAATCAAAATGGCACCAAAAGACATGGAGAAAACTTCGTTCATCACCCCATGGGGTACCTTTTGTTACAAGGTAATGCCGTTCGGTTTGAAGAACGCCGGGGCAACCTATCAAAGGGCCATGACTACTCATTTTCATGACATGATACACAAAGAAATCGAGGTATATGTCGATGATATGATTGCAAAATCTAAGACAGAAGAGGAGCATGTGACCCATCTGTCAAAGCTATTCGAGCGGTTGAGAAAGTACAAACTCCACTTGAATTCCAACAAATGCACCTTCGGTGTCCGTTCAGGGAAACTCTTAGGGTTCATCGTCAGCCAGAAAGGAATTGAGGTTGATCCTGACAAGGTCAAGGCCATTCAAGAAATGCCTTCTCCAAAAACTGAAAAACAAGTCAGAGGATTCCTGGGACGTTTGAACTACATCTCCAAATTCAAATTCCTCATGACCGTGACATGTGCGCCAATCTTCAAATTGCTCAAAAAGAATCAGGACTGCGTTTGGACAAAAGACTGTCAAACTGTCTTCGACGGTATTAAAGAATACCTGTTGAACCCTCCGATTTTATCACCTCCAGTGGAAGGAAGGCCGCGTATTATCTACCTCACCATCCTGGGAGACTCCATGGGCTGTGTACTTGGCCAACAAGACGAAACCAAACGGAAAAAGTCTGCCATCTACTATTTGAGCAAGAAATTCACCGACTGTGAGACTCGGTATACTATGCTTGAGAAAACTTGCTGCGCTTTGGATTGGGCAGCCAAACGTCTGCGCCAGTACATGATTCGTCACACTACTTGGTTGGTATCCGAAATGGATCCAATCAAGTATGTTTTTGAAAAGCCTGCTCTCACGGGAAGGATTGCCCGTTGGCAGATGTTGCTATCAGAATATGACATAGAGTACCATGCTCAAAAAGTCGTTAAGGGGAGTATTTTAGCCGACCATTTGGCTCATCAATCGATTGACGATCAAGAATCAATCGGGTTTAACTTCCCAGATAAAGATGTCATGTATTTAAAGATGAAAGATTGCGATGAACCGCTACCCAGTGAAGGGCCAGAACCATGTTCCCAATGGGGACTTATCTTTAACGGAGCTGTCAATCATTACGGAAACGGAATTGGGGCAATCATTGTCACCCCTCAGGGTACCCACATTCCTTTCACCGCCAGACTTACGTTCAAGTGCACAAACAACGAGGCCGAATACAAAGCTTGTATCATGGGTCTCAAAGAAGCGATCGACTTAAGGATCAAGAACTTAGATGTATATGGCGACTCAGCCCTGGTTATCAATCAGATCAAAGGAGATTGGAACACATACCAATCAGGATTGATTCCTTACAAAGAATACGTGAGAAGGTTGCTACCCTTCTTCAACAGAGTTGAGTTTCATCACATCCCTCGTGAGGAGAATCACCTGGCTGATGCATTAGCCACTCTCTCTTCCATGATTAGTGTAGGTCAATGGAACAACTTACCTAAGATCGACATAATGCGCCTTGAACGGCCTGCTTACATCTTCACGATTGAAGCAGTCATAGACGACAAACCTTGGTATTACGATATCAAATGCTTCCTTCCGAAACAAGAGTACCCACCTGGGGCACTAAGGAAAGATAGGAAAACCCTCAGAAGGCTGGCAGGCAGTTTCTTCCTGAGCAGTGATACACTCTATAAGAGATATTTTTACATGGTCTTGCTCCGATGTGTAGACAGACCAGAAGCAGACATGCTGATAAAAGAAATTCACGAAGGATCCTTTGGCACTCATGCCAACGGACACACAATGGCGAGAAAAATTCTAAGAGTGGGGTACTACTGGTTGACCATGGAATCCGACTGCTACAAGTACATGAGGAGGTGTCACAAGTGTCAGATATACTCCGACAAAATTCATGTACCGCCAACGCATCTCAAAGTTCTCTCTTCCTTGTGGCCTTTTTCCATATGGGGAATCAACATGATTGGCATGATCGAACCTAAGGCTTCGAACGGACATCGGTTCATCCTGGTAGCCATTGACTATTTCACCAAATGGGTCGAAGTAGCGTCGTACGCTAATGTAACCCGACAAGTGGTGGTCTGATTTATCAAAAACAATATCATCTGCCGTTATGGTGTTCCGAGCCAGATCATTACAGATAATGGATCTAACTTGAACAATAAGATGATGAAAGAGTTGTGCGCAGAGTTAAAGATCGAACACCATAACTCATCTCCCTACCGACCAAGGATGAACGGAGCGGTAGAAGCGGCTAACAAGAACATCAAGAAGATTGTTGAAAAGATGGTTGTAACCTACAAAGATTGGCACGAGATGCTACCCTTTGCTCTTCACGGTTATCGCACATCTGTCCGCACTTCAATAGGGGAAACCTCTTTCTCTTTAGTATATGGCATGGAGGCAGTGCTCCCCATCGAAGTAGAGATACCATCAATCTGGGTATTGATGGAAGCCAAGCTTACAGAAGCTGAATGGTGTCAAAGTCGACACGACGAACTGAATCTGATCGAAGAAAAATGAATAACGGCACTATGCCATGGTCAGTTGTATCAACAAAGAATGAAGAAGGCGTTCGACAAAAAGGTTTGACCTCGTGTCTTCAGGAAAGGAGACCTTGTGCTCAAAAAGATACAATCTTTTCTCACTGATTCTCGGGGCAAATGGACTCCGAATTATGACGGCCCCTATGTGGTCAAGAAAGCTTTCTCAGGCGATGCCTTAAGACTTGCAACCATGGACGGAGAGGAATTTGCCTTCCCCACAAATGTTGATGTAGTCAAGAAATACTTCGCCTAAACCAAAAAAAACGTCTCGGTGGATTGAAAACCCGAAAGGGCGGTCCAGGCAAAAATTAGAGACATAATCAAAAATCATCCCGGTGGATTGGAAATCTCAAAGTACAATCCAGGTAAAAATTAGGGATAATGGCAAGTAACTACTTTCGACAAAGGGGCAAGTCCCTCAGCAGCAGTTACATCATCCGTCAGGAAAGCTCCAGTTAAGGTCATCATCGACAGAAGCTCAGGATGCCCAGAATTCAAAGTTGGTAGAAGGATAGTGGTCGTTATGTTTCAATGTATCCCTTTTCCCTTAAATTACCATTTTCTAACTTTGTAAATACTCTATGGAGTAACGCGCTTGGATAATTTCCATCCTATCAATAAAATTTGATCCCTTGTGCTTTTATTTGCAGTTCTTATTTGTTTTAGCTTTACAGAACCACGTTTTAATATGATTAACGATTCTTGAAATAAAACAAAAATGAATTTACTTGTTAAACTTTTTCTGCTTTTAAAAATAAAGATGGCAATTTCTTTTGACGGTTGAACATTGAAAGAACATCGATCGCTTCTCCAAAGGTGTTCGAGCCTCAAAGTGCAGAATCAAAGTACTCCTTCTAAACCAGTATGCCTGAGTGAAGGATCAGCTATGTCAGATGCGAATGCTCCATCTGAACTCTTCGTCCGAGTTCTTATCTCCTAAGCCCGACCAGCGTCGCTCCCAACAGGGGCCGTTTCTCCTAAGCAAGGCGGAATTGCTATCTTGAACCAGCGGTACTTCTTCGCCCCGTCATGGCCGAGTATCCAGTCACGTTCATCTATTTGTCTGTATGTCGCGTCAGTTTTGTCAGCATAAACATACATACATCATGAATTATTGATTTACATTCGCATTCATATTGCATCACTATCACTTTCGTCGGTCTTGTCCCCTAGTGATAACAGTCATCTCAATCAAGTTGTCAGTTCTTTCCTCGTCAGGAAATGTTGCGTCTGAACAATCTCTCTCCTCCAGCTTATTTCTGGATTAGATTTGGCCTTTGACCACTTTGATAACTTGAACCTCTGAAAGACCAGAAAACCTTTAACCGATGTCACTCTTCGCCATTGAAGATGATATTTTCGCTTTCCCGGATTAAGGAAAATCCCTAGAGGAAGCCTCTTAAGTAGAGATTCGGCAATACAACAGTTTTTCTCCGAAAAAAATGCTGATGAAAAGGTCATCAGCACCTCAAAATTGAATCACATCATATGGCGTTTCTCCGGGAAGATCCAGAGAAAAGTATGATGTAACATCCCCAAACAGAAAGCAGTCTCTCAAGAGACTCGTTTTCCCAGTAGAATCGACAAATGCCGTCTCCAAACAGAGAAGTTTGTACACCTCTATAACTCAGACGACTGGGTTCCCCAGCAAGTCTGACAGCAAAACTTTTTCTATCAAATGGCATCTCTCCAGGAAAATTCGGCGAGAAGTTTGAGGAAAATCGCTACGAATAGCGTCCCTTGTCAAAAAACTTATTGACAAAAGAAACTTAGACCAGTTCCTTGGTAGAAAACCAGGATCGAGGGGAAGTTTACATCAGAAACTAAGACCGGTTTCTTGGTAGGAAAACAGGATCGAGGGGAAGTTTATTTCAGAAACTAAGACCAGTTCCTTGGTAGGAAACCAGGATCGAGGGGAAGTTTATTTCAGAAACTTAGACCAGTTCCTTAGTAGGAAACCAGGATCGAGGGGAAGTTTACATCAGAAACTAAGACCAGTTCCTTGGTAGGAAACCAGGATCGAGGGGAAGTTTTTTTTACCTTTTCTAAGCATCATTGCTTAGCAAAAGAAGAAGGATTCGCAAGCTACCATTCTTAACCACAATCAAAATTTCGGGTATTCCGATATTTAATCCTCTTGCACCCTGAATGCCCGAATACCTTCGCCATTCACACCTTCGGGTCCAAGAAGATTAAATAGGGGCATCTGTCATACCCCCAAATTTTGACCACTAAGATTTCCCATCATTGTGAAAATCATCATCACAATATGGATGAACCATCTTACCTCATCAGTCTCCCCAAAGATGGGTGAGCATCCACTACAATCAAAATTAGGGTTTCAAGCCCTCTCAGAGTTCTTAGACAAAAGATCAATCAAGAAATGACATGATTTTCAACTTGTCTAGCCTCTCAAATATCCACAAGGGATCAAGAGGACTCACACTTCAAGGATTAAGCACAAGGCAGCTCCCTTCCAGGTGGATCAAGCCTCAAGATCACTAGTGTCACCAAATTAGGGTTTGGTCGACCAGGGCCTCCAGATGAAAATTTTCCTTTGGGCATGAGCCAATGATTCAAAGCATATCCTAAAATACTCCATGGAACCTCATGGGCCCAAGCATCAAGTCAATTTGACCTCAGGGGATGCATACATCAAAAATCAGGAATTAGGGTTTCTTGACCAAATTCACCCCTAAGTTGACTTTTGGGACAAATCATGAGCCAATACCTCAAGAGAGGATTTGAGGGTCTCCAGTATACCACATTGATCCATTTGTAACAATGGGTTGATCCAGAAAGCTTGAGCAGCAAGTCTCAATTTTATCAGTACCACAGTTAGGGTTTCGCGAGAAAAGTCAACTGTATCTTTGACTTTTGACCAGGACATGCTCCCAAACCCTAGGACATGATTCAATATACCCTATAACACCCATGGAACATGCCCATTAAGTTTTATTTAGGTCAAGGACATGATTTCCTAAAGGATCGCACGGTTTGGAATTCATCTGATAAAAAGTCAACTGTGCACAAAAGTCAACTTTGACTTTTTGAGATTTTTCACAAAAATGGTTTTTTAACCCTAAAATGATATTAATGTATGATTTGAATCATCATTCATCAAGAAAAATCAAGAAAAGTGGCATAACTTGTAAAAGGGGTAACCATAAAAACTTAGAAAATTTTCTAAGTTATGATCAAAGTGGCAAGGGTACCAACTTTGGAGGATCATAACTCCTAAACCACAAAGCCATTTTTCCCCAGCCAAAGCTTGATTTGTAGATCTCATTACCCTCAACAAAAGCTTAAAACTGACCTTCCTCTGAATTCCTCATGGATTTTGAGTTATGGAATGATCAAAATCACAAAAAGTGAAAATGTCACTTTTTTCCAACACTTAGTGAAATTTTCACTAAGTCAGAATCTGCCTTCACTTTTTTCCAAATGTAGGGGGATTTTTCACTTGGATCCAAAAGGTATCAAAACCAAATATGATCAAACAGTTGTTGTATCATATGAGGGATTTCCAAAATGGCCAAGAACATCTCCAAATTCCACTTGGGCCAAGAGATATGATAATGGCAATATGCCTTGCTGAAAACTACCATGGCTAGGCAGAATTTTGCATTTTTGCTCGATTTGGAAAAATCAGATAATTCCAAGCCTTGTCATTACTTTGGACACATCTGAGGATCAAATCTAAAGGGGACAAACACTGAGCCAAGCCTCCAAAGTCCTTGGGACAAGAAGTAGCATGTCAAACCTAGAATTGCCTAAAAGAGGGACAAGACTCCAATTTTGGATTGGAGCATTCAATGCATACACCAAGGTGGCATGGACTGAGCCATTTGCAACTGAATTCAGTCAAGACTTATCCAAGACCAAGGGAACCACATCCCTGTGCCCTAACCTCTAGTCAATGGCTAGAGGAGACTTGGATTCCAAAGTGCAACCATTGGCCAAACCTCTGCTGCAGTTGCCATTCACTATTGATCCCAAAAAAAACTTGCTCTACTATAAATAGAGCTCATTTGTGCTCAGTTTGAGTACACCAAAGCCATCAAACAGATGCTTTCCTCAAAATCTCCTTCTCACTTCCAAATTTGCCTTCCAAAGCAAGTCACTATCGGGTTTTGAGTTGGAGAGCAATTCCAATCAAACCAATCACACACACACCTCATAAACATCATATAAAAGTGATCCAAACACTCACATGCTTAAAATAAATGAGGTTAAAGACCATAGACATGATCGTGAGGTTGAAACGAGTAGATTGATATGTAGTTTGCATGATATAATCAAGTATTCAGTGAGATTGGATAGAAAATGCAAATCTGCAGAAACAGAGGAAGGGCGCGTGTTCTTGCCATGTTCTTGGCGCCCTTTTTCAAATATTTGAATATTTAAATTTTGTGATTTTATTTAATTGATTCAAAAATTAATTTCTCTCTGAGTTTTAATGATTTTGAGTTGATTCTTTTTTTAATAATTCAAAAAAATGTTAAAATATTTTATTTTACCAAAAAATCCCAAAAATATTATTTATTTCATATAATTGATATTTTTGCCAACAATTAATATTTTAATTGTTTTTGACATTTAAAATATTTTTTCCTTCTTGATTTTGCAAATTTTTATGATTTCTGATCATTTTGTAGGTCAAAACATGATTTTTTAAACATTTATCTAAGATCACAATTTGTTTTCCACATGTTAAATAATTTTGATCATTTTAATTGAATTTTTTATTCAATTAAAATATATTTTTGAAACAAATTAGGGTTTTGATTAATTCAACCCTCATCAAACAATTTCAAACACTTTTGGGCCTCTAATAGAGTGTAAGACCCAATCCTTTGTTAATACAAACCTATTTTGGGCCTCACTTATTGTATAAGTCCCGTTGTATTTCAAAAAGTTCAACGCGATCATCGTCCGTTGAAAAACAAACCTTGGGCCTCTCCTCGAGCTATAAGACCCATTCAAAATCTTTTGGACCTCTATTAGAGTGTAAGATCCAACCCCCTTTGAAAACCAAATCATTTTGGGCCTCAATGAATTGTATAAGACCCAACGCGTTTTCGAAAATCTCGGCGCGATCGCCATTTTCAAACAAATGACCCTGGGCCTCTCCTTGAGCTGTAAGCCCCACCACTTGTACAAAAATAAATCTTTTAGGCCTCTTGAGAGAGTGTAAGACTCATCCCCTTGTACAGAAAATTTCTTGGGCCTCAGTCACTTGTATAAGTCCCTCTGTACAAAACGACAGTGCGATCACTGATAAACCTTGGGCCTCTCCTTGAGCTGTAAGCCCCAACACCTTTTTAAAATACTTTCTCCTTTAATTTTGAATATACTGTTGTTTTTCAATCTTTCTTTGTTGAACAACTAACCAAATAGCATGGAAGCTCTACAACCGAGTAAGTGTTTATATGCTTTCTTTATCCGCTTTCATATACATATAACAATATTGTGGGCCTGTTTTACTGTAAGTCTTCTTTCATAAACTCATATCAACTGTGTAATACTAGTATAGATATTTAAAGTTTCCTCGGCAACTACGTCTAGCACTAAGCCCAGTTGATCACTCTTGAATACAGTCAAAACTAGATCCCCATAGGATTACCATATACAGTCTTCCCTCCTCTTGGGGTTAAAAAATATGGAGACGTGAAAGGCAGCATTCTCGGTGAACCCTTTCACAGACTGGCACCTTAGACATCGTCAAAGAAACTCTATTCCCCAGAGATGATCTTTTCCCCGTGAATGGCATTTTTTGAGTTTCTTCCAAATTCTCTGACTTTCCTGGCTTGATCTATTCTCTGTGAATAGTCTGTCTTGAATTTCTCGGGGTTTGGGGACCCACATGCTTCCTAAAAGCATCCACGCCTCCTCTTGGGCGCTGTACAAGGACCCTACGGCTTCTTATAAGTATTCACAACCTCCTCTTAGGCTTCGAATAAGGATTCTTCCTTCGAGAAGAGAGCCTCCTCTTGGGCTTCGTACAAATTGTCCCTCGGCTTCTTAAAAGTTTCCAGCCTCCTCTTGGGCTTCGTACAAATTGTCCCGACGACCTCCTAGAGGTATAGGAACAGAAATTAGTCATCTTAATAGAACAGTCTTTCAAAGAGTCTAGATCTTTCTACCGTGAACGTACTACTACTGTTTCTTTAAGCATAGTACAAAAGATAAAACTCTAGACTTGGACAGTCTAATCTCCTTGAGCCTCGAAGGCATTCTCATGTAGGGAAAAACACCAGTTGACTCGGACAGTCTCCAATACCCTCTAGATTCCCCATTTCCTTAAAGAACAGGAAATAACCCAGATCCTCTGATCAATCCCAAAGCATAGCCTTATCTTTAATCAGTCTCTTTATAAGAACTGATTTTCTCTTTTAACCAACCTACTGGACCTATCACTCAACTGAAACAGTAATCCTTTTAGCCTCCATCTAGGGCTTCGTACGAGATACAAATCACTCTCTTGTTGAGCATAAAATACTCTCTTGTCGAGTCAACCTTTAGCCTCTATCTCGGGCTTCGTACGGGATACAAAAAGAATCTCTTGTTGAGTCAATCTCCCTTTTAGCCTCCATCTCGGGCTTCGTACGAGATACAAAACCACTCTCTTGTTGAGTATAAAACACTCTCTTGTTGAGTCAAACCCCTTTAGCCTCTCTCTCGGGCTTCGTACGAGACACATAAAAACACCCTCTTGTTAGGCCAATAGTCTCCTCTTAGGCTTTATATAAGAAAAACCCCGGTTGAGTCAATCAACCTTTTAGCATCAAAACTGTGCCTCGTTCACAGGATACAAACATCAACAACTCCTTTCATCTAATCGCTGTAAGCGGCAAGCCTCTGGATTATTTACATCCACGCCACTGTCCCTCTTTTAGCATGAGAAATTCCTAAGGAAAGATAGCATTGCTCTACACTAAGTTAAAGTCTTCTCCTTCAGGTTAAAATCCCCTATAAAGGAAATTATGGCATTTCTAGGATTCACATATCCCGGTTAAAGTAATCCTCCTTTATAGTCAGTCACCCAATAGTCGTGACAAATAGACCCCCTTTAGAGATGACAAATTCTCTCTAAAGACAACACCTTTTTAGCTTCACATCTTGGGATTTGAACAAGATATAAACCACCTTTTCAGCTTCACGTCTTGGTCTTTAAACAAGACACCAAAACGACCTTTTTCCTCCCATAGAATAGGAGGAACTACGATCTCTCTGATTTCCCTGTTTCTGTAAACGGGAATACGTAGGCATAAGATTAAAAGAAAAATCTTAGCGAGCACACTAATCCAAAGTTCCAAATCCCATACCTTCACATATCAATCGAAAAGCATCAGTCTTAAACTCCCATCAATCGCCCAGGCACTATTTTAACAAAATAACTTAATAGAGACCCACAATCTCAATAGCATCTGTAAACCAACAGTCATCTGTTTAAACTCAGTATGCAAGCAGGGTTAACTGGAGACATCTATTTCCCTTCCTTTATCAGCTTCAATAGGATAAAAAATGAATCGAACTGTACTACCCCAAAAGCGATAGTGCTTCGCAATCACGTTCAAAAATTCGCGCTATAGAATGGTCACCAGAGTCGACAGTTCCTCAAGAGAATATCCACTGGCATGTATCAACATACAGTAGCAGATAGCTCCCGATAGAACCTCGTCTGGCTATGGGTCTCGTGAACAACAATACGTGGTCACCACCACGCAAGCGTCACGACTATCCACTCTAATACCTATGTGTATGCTCAAGCCTGGGTAGTGGGCTTATCTCTCAGAAATCCCAACCTGACAAACAGAAAATCCAGTACAGCACAGCACAGTCCAGCATAATAATGAAATGCAATGCCATAAATGCAGTAAATATAGTAAAACAGTAAAATAGTAAAACAGTAATACAGTAATATACAACAAAATATCAGCATCTAATCGAGCATCATCTGGTTCCATAATTTATGAAATATGAACTTTTGAGAGAAATATCAGATAACATTCTGATTAATTACAGTTAGTTTAACTGAGATAGAGCAGAACTCAATCGTCTATGTTATTTTATCCAAGACTCAAACATTGTTCTTAATTAGATTCCTGATGAATCTCTAGATTTCCTCTTTCTAAAGTTTCTTCAGTTTTCTATAAGGTTTCTTCTGTAGACTTAATTCTGAAGTTCAAAATCATAGAACAACAATCTTTCTTCTTTACATGAAGTAATTCTTAATGAGCTCTAAATGAGAAAGTCAAGGGTGGACTAATCCGTTTCTTGAAAACATCTCAAAAACTCATACGAAAATAAACTTCAGCAAACAAGATTTCTTGTTTTCTGATGATTCAATCTTGAGCAAATACGTTGTTTATCCAAACGTATCTTCCACGATAGGCATTCAACAGATACTACTACTTATCTGATGAATTTATCTTGTCAGTTGATTCTTCAATCTCCTCTTTAATTCTTAGAGAGGAAGATTTTGTTGTTGACAACAACAAAACTTCGAGAATCAGTTATTTGCTCTGGTAATCCGTTTGATTACAATTTAGTACACAATCATCTTCTGAACTGATACCGAAATTGTAAGTGGATTGAAATCTTACCCAGAGTATTTCTACACACCATATCTGGATCTTTTTTTGAAACTATTAAGTGTTTGATATCCATCAATAGCAGAACCAGAGCTCTGATACCAATTGAAGGTATGAGAAAGACACAAGAAATGGGGGTTTGAATTGTGTTTTAACTCTTACTAAATTTTCGCCTATTATCATTAACGTGCAAGAGACTTATCAGAGTTGCTTGAGAGACTCTGACTTGCGAAGTGTCATTTAGATTGTGCTATGCATGAAGCATAAGCGATAAGGCGAATCTGAATTAGCGATCCTTGAATCAGACTTGCAATGTGGAAGCTCATCAGAGTTTGATTGCAAGGTTCTGACTTGCTATGAAAGGTTCTGATAATTGATACAGAAACATAAATAATCAAACAAAGCATAAACAAGAGTAAAAAACACACGATATATCCTGATTCACTTGACCCATTCCCAAGCTAGTCCAGTCCACCCTTCCAAAGTGATTTTGCCTTGAACATAAGGACTTAATCCACTATAATCAACACAGATTATAGATGCACGGGCAACAGCCGGTGACTAACATCCTGCACAACCGCAGCTGTGACTAACCCACAATGAACCGTTCAGGGATCTAAGTTAATGGATATAACGAACATTGACCCAATACGTTCCAATCTCGCAAGATCTACTATCAGGATTTCACAACTAAACATTCAGGGATCCAATTCAATAGATATAACATTTACTGACCATTCTTCCAAGATTTTTAATGAGTTCCATCAGTGATCTCACAAGAGTCTGACCCACAATTTGTCCTCTTTGAGATATGACTATCATTGACCATATTTCAAGATTTCCACAACGACACCAAGCCATTGTCTTCTCAAGTCTCTGATCATACTTATCACTTGAGGAATCCTAATTACAATAGAATTAGTTGTTCTGGAGATCACAAAGATGCTTCTTAATAAGCAGATAACTCCTAATTTTAATTACAAATGAACACTCAGTGTTCTAGCAAGATATGAGCAACAACTCCTTGCTATCTTTATATTCTACAAAGATGTATGTTGATTTAACAGTTTGATGACATCTTATAGATCTTCTTCGTCTTCTTTGTTGAGCAAGCTTCGAGCAACAACTCCTTGCTTCAGATCTTCAATATAGCTCAAATGATGAAGTTGGTTGATGACTTGACTGATTTGCAATGTTGTCTTGTTCATCAATAGCTTCTGTTCCAATTGATTGTTGTTGTGTTGAATGATGATCTTTGAGCATCAATAATAATGGTCGTGTGTTAATGGTGATAGCTTTAAGTATTTAGTGTAACAACGATAACTGATCGTTGCGACTATCATCACATCGAAACCTTCAGAAGCGCATTCTCCTTTCCTTTAAATAGCCAAGTAAATTATAGCCGTTGAAGAGCTATTGACTGTTCGAAAAGAGTCATTATGCAATAATGAAAGTTGTACTACGATATCTTCTTTTTACTGTAGAAGAAGTGATGGGATAGATCTTTTTAGCACGGTGTACAGTCATTGCTAACGGTAACATTTGTCTTCAAATCTTTAGAGGCTTCTGATGGTAATTAATTGAAGCATGAGTAGAGACTTTATAACTGGGTGTTTAGAAACTTCAAGTCTTCCTTCTTCAGAGCTTGTCCATTAGGAATCTGTCTTCAGAGCTTTAGCACTTGTCTTGAAACCCGTTATCTTCATTGCTTCAAGTCTTTTGAATCTTCAGAACCTTGTTCACTCAGAACGCTGTCTTCAGAGTCTTCAGCCCTTGACCTTTAGAACCATAATCTTTAAAACACTTCAGTCTTCAGAGTCTTTCTGCACTTAGTCTTCAGAGCCTTCAGCCTTCAGAACTTCAAGTCATGAGAATCTTCAGCACTTCGGTTCTCCACAAGATTATCTCTTCAGAAGCTTCACTATCTTCATAATCATAACCACTTTCAGAGTAGTATCCACAAGAGCATTGCAGCAGCAATATCGGCATTCTTGGATCTATCTAATTATGATCAGATACAGAAGCATACTTGCTGCTTGCGACTTGTGTTACACATAGTAACTCGCATATGATCATTTACGCACATCTTGCTGGTGTTTGTTGGATCTAATATCTTCTATGATTATGATCTGCACACAACACACATTAGAACATAAAATGGTTCTTTCCCAAATACTCATTGTTATCATCAAAACATGGTGATGACATGTAGAGACAACTCTTGCTCTTACAGCATGATGGTTGAGGCTACTAAGGGTCTCAACAGATAACCAACGACTGAAGTTGTGGAATGCATGATGGTCGAAATCACTGAGGGTTCAGACAAGAGAGCTGAGGAAAAACTCGAAGCAGTTTACCCCCAAGCTGGCGAAAGCTTGGTAGATTTCCAAGCAAAGTGCAGGATAACCGGGTCGAAGGCCGCATTATGCCCTAGGTGCAATGCGGTGTTTGATGAGAAAGCTGCTGAGAGATATGAGGCAAGCAAGAAGGAAATGCTGCAAGAAAATAAGCCAACTGTCCCAAGGTTTGTGTTCGACAAGAGTGGTACCCCTCGTCGAAACGAGGAATACAGGAAGTTGTTCCAAGAGGCACGACCTAAAACTTGTGTGCCTCCGTCGAACACCCCACAGGAGAGATGGACGGCACCAGTCAACCATAAAGGAAGTAAAAGACCAAAATGGAAGGTCTTGGACTTGGAAAAGGAGGCAAATGTCTCTGAAAAGAGAGTCAAACCAAGGGGCTATGTGGTGTCCCCCAACTATAAGGGAAAACACCCTATGACCAGGACTCAATGGAGACGCTATCAGCGCAACAAGAAAGATGAGAAAGAGGCTGCTACTTCACAGTTGAAGCCTGTCGGAACTTTTGGACAAAAGCGACAACACCTAGGAGGAAAATGGGTAGAAAAAGACAGAGTAGTGACAAATCAGACAATGGCAGTAATCGTGGATGCATCAGGAGAGAAGGGGGTAGTTTCGACCCAAAGCTCAAAATGTACTTCGCTGGATGAAAGCAAGAAGGAGTCGGAATACACCCCTCAGTCAGATGAGGAAGAGCCAAAATATTCTCCTCAGTCGAACGATGAATATACCCCTTCACCATACGGGGATTTTGACGAAGACATGTACGATCACACCAATGATGACACCTATGGTGAAGATTTTGTGTTGAACTGTGGTATCGTGTTGATACTATCGGCTGAATACGATGTGGTGTCAGAGATATCTGAAGCAGAAGAGGATTTCGTTCTTAACGAAAATGAGGATGACAAACTGCTATGCTATTATGTAATGAATAGTGGTGTGGTCGAGGAACAAACGACCATGTTTGAAAGACCTAGCCCTGAAATGATGTACCATCTAAAGCCGTTAATCATAAAGGCGAAGGTGGACGGAGTGGCAGTCAACAAGGTGTTTGTCGATGGTGGGGCAACTGTCAATCTAATGCCTCACAACCTATTCAAGAAAATTGGAAAGAATGAGGCTGACCTCCGACAGCACAACATGGTTTTGTCCAACTACGAAGGAAAGACCAGTAATATCCTGGGAATTGTTCAAGTGGACTTGGCAGTAGGTACAACCAACAGATCAACACTCTTTATGGTTATCAACTCAAAAGCGAATTTCAACCTGTTGTTGGGCAGGGAGTGGATCCATGGAATAGGGGCAGTCCCGTTGACAATGCACCAGAGATTGACCATCTGGAGGAAAGATGGTATCGTCGAGAATATTGAGGCAGATCAGAGTTACTATAAAATTAACGAAGCTAAGGGTAGTAAGAATTTTTTTGACCAACACCTAGAAAATGTGGCTCCTTGTGATGACGGGTCGGAGTCCTATACCTCTGCCGACACAGGTCGCGTCCTAAACTTAGATCCCGACCATGGGTTCATCTGGGATGCTGCCGACGAAGCCATGGAGCCTACAAAAATGCTACCTATGGGGTGGCCAACGATCGATGAGAATGACTGTTGAGTCAGAAAGCATGACTCGAATTTCGGCCTACCTGGCTAAAAACAAGAAAATGTCGGCATTGGAAGTGGAAGAACAACAGAATATAGCCAGCAGAGCCGACTGCGATGCACAAACATATGGGCCAAAAGGCCAGACGGTAGCTTCAGAAAGCCGGAGGCTTGATTGATTTATGACAATGAGCCTTTGGGGTTCGAGAAAGACCCAAATAGTGAGCTGTAAAGAATGCAGGCGCAGGACCCACTCAAAGAGGTTGACTTAGGAGATGGAGTGACCAGAAGACCCACCTATGTGAGCACCAAAGTGGGGCCAAAGATAAAGGCCAAGCTAATTGAGGTAAAAGGCCTGGGATTAAGGCCAATAAAACAGCAGCCTCGACGTTTCGCTCCAGAGGTGACGTCAAAGATCACGCAGGAAATCGAAAGACTGCTCAAAAGCCGGTTCATCAGAACTACAAGGTACGTTGAATGGATGGCAAACATAGTGCCTGTTATCAAGAAAAATGGAACCCTTCGAGTCTGTATAGACTTTAGGGATTTAAACAACGCTACCCCTAAAGATGAATATTCGATGCCTGTGGCAGAGATGCTTGTCGACTCAGAGGCATGGTTTGAATATTTGAGTATGCTCGACGGCTACTCCGGCTATAACCAAATTCTCATAGCCAAAGAGGATGTCCCCAAAACCGCGTTTCGATGCCCTGAAGCTTTAGGGACATATGAATGGGTTGTGATGCCCTTTGGGTTAATAAATGTTGGGGAAACCTATCAAAGGGCTATGAACGTTATATTCCATGACTTTATTGAAAATTTTATGCAGGTATACATTGATGACATCGTAATAAAATCTTCATCAGAGGATGGTCACCTTGACCACCTTCGACGCTCATTCGAGAGAATGAGAAAATATGGATTAAAAATGAATCCAATAAAATGTGCCTTTGGTGTTCATGCAGGGGACTTCCTGGGATTCTTGGTCCACAAGAAAGGCATCGAGATCAACCAGAACAAGACGAAAGTGATCTTGGATCTCAAGCCTCCTTCGACAAATAAATAGCTCCAGTCTTTGTTGGGGAAGATAAACTTCTTGAGGAGGTTCATCTCGAACCTAAGTGACAAGATGAAGGTGTTCTCCCCATTACTCAAAGCCAAGAAGGAGAATGAGTTTCGTTGGGGACAGGAGTAGCAGGAGGCTTTCGATGCAATCAAGGAATACCTTACAAGGCCTCCAATTCTACTACTGCCTAGTATAAATAAAAACATGAAGTTGTACATTGCAGCATCGGATACGACCATAGGAAGCATGTTAGCACAAGAGGATAGTAGTGGCGTCGAAAGACCCATTTATTACCTTAGTAGGATGTTAATAGATGCTGAAACTAGGTACACTATGATTGAAAAGTTGTGCCTGTGCTTGTACTTCTCATGTATGAAATTAAAGCAATATATTAAACCAGTCGATGTTTATGTTTCATCGCATTTTGATGTTATTAAGAATATGTTGTCCAAGCCAATTTTGCATAGTCGAATTGGAAAGTAGGCACTAGCATTGACTGAGTTTTCCCTAACATACGTTCCTCTAAGGGCTATGAAGGGACAAATAGTGGCAGACTTTATTGTCGACCACGCAGTAGTCGAACCATCGATATGTAGTATCGACATTGCCCTGTGGAAGTTGTACTTCGATGGGTCAAGCCAAAAGATCGGGGAGGGCATTGGAATTCTGATAGTGTCCCCATAGGGCACTCTGACTAAGTTCAAGTGTAAAGTCGACGGGAAATGTTCCAATAACGAGGTAGAGTATGAAGCCTTAATCACTGGCCTCAAAATACTCAAGGACTTAGGTGCCAGGGAAGTCAAAATAAGAGGAGACTCAGAATTGGTGATCAAACAGATCACGAAAGAATATAAGTGCGTTAAAGAGCACTTTTGATGTACTTCTCGATGGAAAAACGGCTTTTGGAACATTTTGAGGTCGTCAACATTACGCATGTACCTAGGATAGAAAACCATGAGGCTAGTGAACTAGCACAAATCGCATCTGGCTACAAGGTGTCGAAAGGAAAGTTGAAGGACTTCATTGAAACTAGGGAAAAGATGGTATCAAACATACACTCACCGTCAGACTGGTCAATGTCCACGACATGGAGGGCCAATGCCTCGTCAGAGAGTGTGGTCGAGGAGTTTGAAAGTTATGAAACTTTTTCTATCAGCAATATGTCACCAACAGATTAGAGAAGACCAATCATTGAATATCTGGAGAATCTGGTGGACAACGCTGATAGGAAGACTAAGTATAGAGCTTTGAGTTATGTCCTTATGGGAAACGAGTTGTTGAAGAAGACTCCAGAGGGAATATTGCTCAAATGCTTAGGGGATACGGATGCCTACTTGGCAATCTCTGAAGTTCATAGTGGGAAATGCGGAGCTCATCAAGTTGGCCACAAAATGAAATGGCTCTTGTTTCGACAGGGTGTTTATTGGCCAAACATGCTCAAAGATTGCATGGACTTCGCAAAGGTACACCAACATTGCCAGAAACATGCAAACATTCAGCATGTACCAGCCAGCAAGTTGCACGCCATCGTCAAACCATGGCCCTTTCAAGGTTGGGCTTTGGACGTGATAGGGGAGATTCGACCGGCGTCGTCGAAACAGCAAAGATTCATCCTCATGGGAATAGACTATTTCACAAAGTGGATAGAGGTTGTGCCCATAGTGAAAGTGGATCAAGAGATTGTGATAGAATTCATCAAGAATCATATCTTGTATAGATTCGGGATACCTGAAACCATCACGACGGATCAAGGCTCTGTATTCGTTGGACAGAAAATGCAAGAGTTTGCAGCAGAAACAGGCTTCAAGTTGGTTACTTCGACACCATATTATGCTCAGGCAAATGGTCAGGTCGAAGCAGCTAATAAAGTGGTAATTGGGCTTATCAAGAAACACGTAGCCAAAAAACCAAAGAATTGGCACAAAACGTTGAACCATATCTCATGGGCCTGTCGGACATCCCCCAAGGAGTCAACCAATTCGACTATGTTTCATCTGGCTTTCAGGCATGACGATGTGTTACCAGCAGAAATATGCCTACAATCAGTCAGAGTGCAACGACAGCATGAGATTCCGTCGGAGCAATATTGAGACATGATGCTAGAAGAACTCGTAGATTTAGATGAAGAGAGGATGGTAGCCTTGAATGTGTTACTACGCCAGAAGGCATGAGTTGCCAAGGTATATAACAAGAAGGTCAGAAAGAAGACCTTCGCTGTTAACGGCTATGTATGGAAAGCAGTGTTACCCATGGATCGACGGGATCGAACGCTGGGAAAATGGTCACCAAATTAGGAGGGACCGTTCAAGGTGAACCAAGTTTTCAACAATAATGCATATGAGGTCCAGGAGGTAGGAATGGACCAACGAATCTTAAGGGTAAACGGGAAATATTTGAAGAAATATAAACCTATGCTTCAAGAGATTCACATTAAAACATAACTTTTCTCATTAATAAGAAGCCAAAATAGGCTAGGGGGCCAAAATGGCTTACAATATATTATAGAGGAAAATTACAGTAGTTTGACATGCAAACTAAGGAAAATCAGGGAATCTGGATTTGAAGTCTTCAAAAAGAGTTTTTTCATGAACAACCTTGCTCTCGAGAAGCACCTTCTTATTCTACATGTGGCCAATGGCATTCTTGATCTTGATGGCCGTTTTGACATGAGTAATCCCCTGGGATTTCTGTTGGCTGATGGTCTCCTGGGTGGGTAAGGGCTCAGCCGAGTCCAAATAGGCTTTCTGTTGTTTGACTTTAGCAATATTTTTTGTCAGTTCTGCTATCTGAGCCTGTAGTCATATATCTGCTGGTCGAAAGCACGACGCTTGTCGGAAAGCTCCTGCTTTTTTGCCTCAAAATCTCCAAGTTTCTTCTCACAAACTGAGCTGAGATACCACTCACGTTTCATGTCATTATGTTTCAACCGGATCTGAGCGTCGGCCTGATGGCACATAGAAAGGTCCTTGGCCAATTGTGTGAAAAAGGCCTTGAACTTAATTAGGTACGTGGCCATGGGAGCAGGGAGTCGGAATTCAGAAAGTTCATCCAAGATCTTAAAAACGTCATTAGCTACAGCTGCCTCTTCTGCAACGGTCGCCAGAAATTGTTCCTCAAACAGGTAGGTCCTCAACTGTTGGAGCTTGAGAGAGAAGGAGGCGTCTAGATCTGGGGATGGAATAGTCGTCGAACTGGTGGGTTGAGCGTCCTCAGTCTCTTTATGAAGTTTGTCCAACGCCTTCAGGGTCGTCGCTGGATTTGTTTGATTGGTCGCCAGAATTTCCTCTGGGGTAAAGATTTTGTCGACAACAGGCAGAGAAGTGTGTGAGGCACTTTTAGGGGCTGTAGGATTCACCTCGGCGTCAGCTGTGGTGGCAACAATTGAAGGATCTGCATTCTCACTAGGGATTGCACCATCATTTTCAGTCTCAGGGTTGACATGTTGAGAAGGGGACGTTTTCGTCACTAAGTTCTCTTCTGCCGATGGCGTCTAGAATTTGTCGACCGTCTGAGGACTTGGCATGGACGTGGTTCCAGGAGGATTGGTATTGGCAGCTAGTTCAGTATCATCTTTTTCTACAGTGGTCGAGGCAACCACGTTTTCCTGTAAAACAAGTTTTAGTAAGAAGCTTCTTCCAAGTATCATCTGAACTAATGGAACAGAGAAAATGAATACCTTTGCAGGTTGTGGAGGAGGTGTTTGAGGAGGAGCTTCAGTTGGAATAGGCTCAAAGACTTCTTCAAGATTCTTTGGGACAATAGGGTCCACAGTCGAAGTGCCCGCTCTTGAAGGCGTTCTCTTGGTTAAAGCCTTTTTCTTCCTCACCAAATGAGTGGCTGGAGGAGACGCTGGAGCTGTGGTAGGAAAGATGTGAGACTGAGTGCTTTCATCTGACACAGACCCCTTAGGTGAAGGGGCTTTTTCAGAAGCCTGTGTAAATAAATGTCAGACAAAGGGCAGAGAAAAGAGAGAAGAATGAAAGAGACAAAATATACCTTTGGAACGGTAGTCTTGGGTTTCTTAGCAAGCCTAGTAGAGGTCGACGCAACATCCGCTTCTCATTTTCGACCCTAGAGATAAGACGAAATGGTTAGTTAAAGCTCACGGGTGAAATGGAATTAAAGAGTCCAGAGTCTACCTTCTTTGATGGGTCTTTTGTTTCGTCTGCAGTTGAGAGGTCTGTGACAGGAGCAGCAATTGATGACTTAGGAGCTTCACTAGCAAGGAGAGCAAAAGCATCGACAACATTCTCCAGGAAAAGGTTTGGCTTGAAAATTTGAGCTTGATAGTCTGACCACCAAACGTCAAACTCTTGTGTGGTGAAAAAGGAAGGTTGGAATGCAAATACAGGCAATTCGAGATGTTGCGTAGACCTGGAAAATCTCAAACAAGCTTTTTGGCCTGCCATGTTCAAGCGTCGGCCAGACCGCACGATGTCGTCAGAATGTTTCACCAAGGATTTTGGCAGCATTTGGCTCAAGCCAAATTGTCGGGCCACCAAATTAGGCTGATAGTTCATAAAACCATAGCATATGTTCCCCGTCTCGATCCGAAAGGATATCATGGTAGGAGTAAGAAACGCCCGCCATATGGAATTCGACTGTGCTGCAGCTTGGGGGAGACTCCAGGAAATGGATTTTTAAACCATTTTGGACCAAATTTACGCGCCACAAAAGGCGCCATGTCGGGGACAAAGGAAGTGGTCTCCACGAACATACTGAGATACCTCATGAAAAGGGCTTTCTTAGGGGTTTCTTGGGTAGTCATCAAGGCAAGTCGCATGCCTTCGACATAACGCTCTTTATTCAAGCGCTCCATTGTAGCAGAGGCAGGGTATCCCAATTTATGCTCGAAACTGGCATTGAGCCAATGCCGCAACAACCACATAGGCCCCGAGATGTTTAAAGCCTTGGTAGTCTGATGGAGAAGTTTTAATCGCATGGCCGACAAGCCAAGAGAATGGTAGAGGGAGGCTAGTAGAAGCTTGGCCAGAGATACCTGTCGACCCTCATGAATCTAGATGGCCAGGTTGATATAACTTTTGGCTATCTGTAAAGAACCAGGGCAGAACAAATAGTAAGACAACCACAATTTCAAGAACGCAATATGCTCTTCATCGAACACTTCTTTAGAATGTTTGTTGTGATGATCTTCAATGTAATTCTCGAAACTAGCACGCTCGAAGTTGAAGGTGTTGTTTGTCTCCAGGGTCGGGTCGAACATTTCTCCTAGTGGCGAAAGGCCAGTAATGACCGCCACATCAAAAAGCGTTGGTGTAAACATGCCACAGGAGAGATGGAATGTGTTCGTCGATCCTTCCCAGAAGTACATCAACGCAAGTAGCAGACAAGGGTTAACCCTATGAGCGGTTCTTGAAAGTTGGATGGCGTCGAAAATGCCAAACCTCTTCCATTGCTCCTTACGCTGACCTTCAACTTTGTTGAGCCAGGCAATATAGTCTTTGTTTCCTGGAGTAGGCATGGATCTGAAGACTCTAGATTTGGGCGCCATAAATTTGAGATCTAAAGTGCCACCTTTCTCGAAAGCCGGTGGGATAGTCTGCACGAAACAAGGAAAGAACTCTTGGAGTTCTTGGTGATTTGGTTTTCTGTCCAGATATGGGCCATGAAAATCATGAAGCTTACCGGCCACCGCGAAGGGGATAACCATTTGATGACGCCAGTTGTTCACCACTGCTTCATCAGCGGACGACAGTTAAGGAAGGGGAATGAGGGTTTCTGCTTCAGAAAGAACGAAAGCGAGTGGGTTATTTCCGATGGTCTGAGGGATAGAAGTAGTGGCGGTTGCTGATGAGGCCATTTGGAAAGAGGAGAATACAAAGTTTGTTTCAAGAACAAGGAGCAGTTGAAGAAGAAGAAGTTATGGAGGAAAGGTGAAAGAAAATCCAGTTTGGGGTTGGTGATATTTATAAGAGAGACGCATGCAAATAAGAAAGATCACAAAACTGTTCGACTTCTGATGTAAGTGGTGGTTGGTTTCGAGGCCCATAACTTAGGACGGGACTAGCCATCATGACATCGTCTTGGAAATCGTGGTACAAAAGTTGCCATCATCATGTCAGACGGCGGGTCACACGTGGCTCAGAGGAAGACAGAATGGTGGCTAGTGAGTCGGAGCCAAAGCGCCGTCGAAATCTCACAGGAAACCAAAAAGCCAGATTTCTCAGTCGACACGGTGCTCAGTCGAAATTGGCCTTTTGGGGGGCAATTTGTTGGCGAAGATATTTAGACAAGTAAAGAAAATGAAGAAGATGAAACCCAAAACCAGTCAACGACAAGAGGGAGTTGGGATGTTGGTCCGACATAGCTGAGGGGCACGTCGGAAGGAAGCTTGAAGGTAATGGTGTCGGAGGATGTTAAGCAATGGACAAAACTGACACAAGGATAAACACTTTTGAGCGGGAAAGTTTAAAAGCTCCAAGAACATGGGAAGTTGAAAAGTAGTGGGATGACACGTGTCAGAACTAGAATCCATCTGGATAGATGAACAATTATTTTGTTAGCCTATATAAGGCAATAGTTATTTCCATTTAGTAGGGTTGCATTTGTAACATTACAAAGGGAAAACACTCAAAGTACCAAGCTTAGAGACAAACGAGTTCACTCCCGCAAGAATGTATGATAGCGTCTACACTTTTTAAATGCAATTTACAGTCAGATTTTAAATTATCGTCATTTACTTATTTTCTTCTTTTCTTTTTACTTTGTTTTATTTATCAGTCAATCCAAAGCCCTGTCTTATTCATTCAATTTCTTTACAACTCTTCCAAGAGAAAAAACTGTCACATCAAACGAACATACACTTCCAACCAAAAAAGTTCTGGGATTTCTGTGGCCGATCCCGCAAGTAAATCTGCGACGGGAGGCCAGCGGTTGTTCACGCGTGCGAACAGGCACATACAACACATGATGGTGATTCTGATGTCTCAACATCAGAGTACAAAGTCAAGACAGATGTTTTGACATCTTGAGTCTGATAGAACAATATTACCAATAGTTAATTATGCAGAAACTGTAAATTACAGAATGGTAAATAACACGGTTAATTGTTAACCCAGTTCGGTGCAACATCACCTATATCTGGGGGCATCCAAGCCAGGAAGGAAATCCACTATGATAGCATTAGTTCAAAGCTAAACTCCCCCGTTTACAACTTCTCGCCTAATCACTACCTTGTGCTACTTCTACCTAGAAATCACCATCTAGATATGAGATCTCCCTCTCACTTCCTAGCTGTCATACCCCAAATTTTGACCACTAAGATTTCCCATCATTGTGCAAATCATCATCACAATATAGGTGAACCATCATGCCTCATCAAGTGCCTCAAGGGTTGTTGAGCACTTACTACAATCAGAATTAGGGTTTCAAGCCCTCTCAGAGCTTTAGACAAAGGATCAATCAAGGAATGACATGATCTTCAACTTGTCTAAACCTCTCAAACATCCATAATGGATCAAGAGGACTCCCACTTCAAGGATTAAGCACATGGCTGCTCCCTTCTAAGTGGATCAAGTCTCAAGATCGCCAGTGTCACCAAATTAGGGTTTTGGTCGACCAGGGCCTCCAGATGAAAAATTTCATCTGGGCACAAGCCAAAGATCCAAAACATAACCTAATATACTCCATGGAGCCTCATGGACCCAATCATCAAGTCAATGTTGCCTCAGGGGATGCATTCACTAAAACTCAGGAATTAGGGTTTCTTGACCTAATTCACCCCTAAGTTAACTTTTGGTATAAATCATGAACCAAGACCTCAAGACATGATTTGAGGGTCTCTAATATACCATATTGATCCATTTGTAACAATGGATTGATCCAAGAAGCTTGAGCAACAAGTCTCAATTTCATCTGCACCACAATTAGGGTTTCGCGAGGAAAGTCAACCATAACTTTGACTTTTGACCAGGACATGCTCCCAAAACCTAAGACATGATTCAATATACCCTATGACACCCATGGAACATGTCCATCAAGTTTTATTTAGGTCAAGGACGTGATTTCCTGAAGAATTGCACAGTTTGGAATTCATCTGATAAAAAGTCAACTGTGCACAAAAGTCAACTTTGACTTTTTGAGATTTTTCACCAAAATGGATTTTTAACCCTAAAATGATGTTAATGTATGATTTGAATCATCATTCATCAAGAAAAATCAAAGAAAGTGGGATAACTTGTAAAAGGGGTAACCATAAAACTTAGAAAAATTTCTAAGTTATGGAAAAAGTGCTACTAATGTGCCAACTTTGGAGGACCATAACTCCTAAACCATAAGGCCATTGGTCCCCATTCAAAGCTTGATTTGTAGATCACATTGCTCTCTACAAAAGCTTCATACAAACTTATTTCCAAATTCCTCATGGATTTTGAGTTATGGAGTGATCAAAATCAAGAAAAGTCACTTTTTTCCAACACTTAGTGAAAATTTCACTAAGTCAGATTTTGCCTTACTTTTTGCCAAATGTAGGGGGATTTTTCACTTGGATTCAAAAGAGATCAAAACCAAACATGTTCAAACAGTTGTTGTATCATGTAAGGGCTTTCCAAAATGGCCAAGAACATTACCAAATTCAATTTGAGCCATGAGATATGACATTGGCAAGTTGCCTTGCTGAAATCTGCCAAGGCAAGGCAGATTTTGCACTTTTGGTTGATTTGCCAAAATCAGCCAAATCCAAATGCTCCTATCCACTTGGACACCTCGGAGGATTGAATCTAAAGGGGACAATCACTGAGCCAAGCCTCCAAAGTCTTTGGAACAAGAAATAGCATGTTGAACCTAGAATTGCCAAAATAGGGACGAGACTCCAATTTTGGAATGGAGCATTCAATGGAAGCATCAAGGTGGCATGGACTGAGCTATTCTCAACTAAATTTAGTCAATACTTATCCAAGACCAAGGGAACCACGGCTCTGTGCCCTAACCTCTAGTCAATGGCTAGAGGAGACTTGGATTCTCATTGGACAACATTGGCCAAACCTCTGCTGCAGTTGCCATTCACTGTGGATCCCAAAACAAACTTGCTCTACTATAAATAGAGCTCAATTATGATCAGTTTGAGTACACCAAAGCCATCTAACAGATGTTTTCCTCAAAATCTCTTCTTTCACTCCAATTTTGCCTTCTAAGGTAAGTCACTATCGAGTTTTGAGTTTGAGAGCTTTTCCAATCAAACCAATCACACAAACACCTCACAAACATCATATAGAAGTGATCCAAACACTCACATAACATCTGGAACACAGATTTCACAAAATCACCAGCCAATTGCTCAAGTTCTTGACAATTTTGCAGTTGAGGTACCATCTTCAACTCCAAACCATTTTAATCCATTCCAAGCATCCATACACACTCCATGGCGCCTAGGGAAGCTATCCAGATCATTGGAACCTAGCTGTAACACCTCCAACACAAATCACGATCACCAGCTGCAAGTGGTAAGCATGAGCTCTTCCGACTCTATGATCCATACAATTTTTGCTGCACAAAAATTTGGCCATATGTTCATAATCATGCATGGAATGTTTCCCCTCAATTAATTACATTGTTTGAATCGTGTATCAAAAATCCTAGCCTTCATGCAGAAATTAGGGTTCTTGGGGATTTTTCAGGATTTCTTGTTATATGTTTAATTTAAATGAAATTAAATACCATAGACATAATCGTGAGGTTGAAACGAGTTGATTGGTATGTGGATTGCATGATATAATCAAGTATTCAGTGAGATTGGAGAGAAAATGCAAATCAGCCAAACCCAGAACACGCGCGTGTTCTTCAGCTGTTCTTGGCGCCTTTTTTGAAATTTCAAATATTTGAATTTTGTGATTTTGTTTAATTGATTCAAAAATTAATTTCTTTCTGAGTTTTAATGATTTTGAGTTGATTCTTTTTTTAATAATTCACAAAAATGTTAAAATATTTTATTTTCCAAAAAAATCCCAAAAATATTATTTATTTTGTATAATTGATATTTTTGAAAAGAATTAATGTTTTAATTATTTTTGACATTTAAAATATTTTCTCCACCTTGATTTTGCAACTTTTAATGCTTTCTAATTATTTTGTAGGTCAATACTTAATTTTTGAAGCATTAATCCAAGATCACAATTTGTTTTTCATATGTTAAACAATTTTGATCATTTTAATTGAATTTTTATTCAATTAAATATATTTTGAAAACAAATTAGGGTTTTTGGATTAATTCAACCCTCATAAATCATTTTCAAAACACTTTTGGGCCTCTAATAGAGTGTAAGACCCAATCCTTTTTTGACCAAATCATTTTTGGGCCTCAGTGTATTGTATAAGTCCCGATACCGTAAAAAACGAACAGCGCGATCGTCGCCTTTTGAAAAAAAAAATTGGGCCTCTCCTTGAGCTATAAGACCCATTCAAAACTTTTGGGCCTCTAATAGAGTGTAAGACCCAACCCACTTTTAACCAAAGCCATTGTGGGCCTCATTTACTGTATAAGTCCCTCTGCATTAAAAGAAAACCTCGGCGCGATCGCCATTTTTAACGAAAAATCATCTGGGCCTACCCTCGTGTTATAAGCCCAACTCTTTTTCTTTAAAACCTTTTGGGCCTCTTTAGAGAGTGTAAGACTCATCCCATTGTATTGAAAACCTTTTTGGGCCTCAGTCACTTGTATAAGTCCCTCTGTACAAATTCAACAGTGCAATCACTGGTAAAACCCTGGGCCTCTCCTTGAGCTGTAAGCCCCAAATCTTTCTTTTTCAAAGCACTTTCTCCTTTGATTTTGAATATATTTTTGCTTTCAATCTTTCTTTGTTGAACAACTAACCAAACAGCATGGAAGCTCTACAACCGAGTAAGTGTTTATCCGCTTTCATTTACCGCTTTCATATACATATAACTGTATTGTGGGGCTGTTTCACTGTAAGTCTTCTTTCATAAACTCATATCAACTGTGTAATAATAGTATAGATATTTAGAGTTTCCCCAGCAACTACGTCTAGAACTAGGTGACGCCGTTTCGTTTATTCGTAGAAATAGACAACTAGACCCCCAATAGGATCACCAGATACAGTCTTCTCTTCGGCTGTCCTCATTAGGAATTGTCAAGAAACTCTACTCCCAGAGATGAATGTATTCTCCGTGAATGGCATCTTTGAGTTTCTTCCAAATTCTCGAACTTTCCTGACTTGATCTATTCCTTGTAAATAGCTTGCCTTGAATTTCTCAGGGTTTGGGGACCCACGGGCTTCTTAAAAGCATCGGCCTCCTCTTGGGCATCGTACAAGGACCCAAGGGCTTCCTAAAAGCAACCCCGCCTCCTCTTGGGCTTAGTACAAGGACCCATCAGCTTCTTAGAAGTATTCACAGCCTCCTCTTAGGCTTCGTATAATGATCTCTTCCTCCTGGAATGATAGCCTCCTCTTGGGCTTCGTACAAGGACCTCTCGGCTTCTTAAAAGTCTCTAGCCTCCTCTTGGGCTTCGTACAAATTGTCCTGAAGACCTCCTAGAGGTATAGGAACATAACTTAGTCATCTTTATAGAACAGTCCTTTCAAAGAGTCTACTGTTGTTTCTCAAAGCATAATACAAAAGATGAAACTCTAGACACGGACAATCTAATATCCTTGAGTCTCAAAGACATTCTCAAGTGACCCCTTTGTTAAATAGGAAGGAAACCCGTAGACTCGGACAGTCTCAATACCCTTTGGATTTACCGTTTCCTCAAAGAAAAGGAGATAACCCTGATCCTCGCATCGAAAATCCCTGAGTACATCATTGCTCATATAAGAACTGATTTTCTCTTTTAAAATCAGTATACTGGATCTGTCACTTAACTGAAACAGTTACCATAGCCTCCTCTTAGGCTTTGTATAATGATCCTTCTTCGGTGAAGTTAGCCTCCCTCTTGGGCTTTGTACAATGATTCTCCCCAGCGGAGCTAACAATTTTAGCCTCTCTCTTGGGCTTCGTACGAGATACAAAAGACTCCCTCGTTGAGTCAATCACCCCTTCAGCCTCCATCTCGGGCTTTGTACGAGATACACAAACACTCTCTTATTGAGTATAAAAGATCCTCTTGTAGGATCAACCCTTTTTGGCCTCTCTCTCGGGCTTTGTACGAGACACACAAAAACCCTCTTGTTGGGCCTACAGTCTCCTCTTAGGCTTTGTATAAGAAAACCACTGGTTGATCCGATCAACCTTTTAGCATCAAAGTTGTGCCTCGTTCACAGTACACAAACATCAAAAACTCCTTCCCCTTCATCTAATTGCTGTAAGCGGCAAGCCTCTGGATCATCTACATCCATGCCACTGTCCCTCTTTTAGCATGAGAAATTCCTAAGGAAAAATAGCATTGCTCTACACAAAGTTAAAGTCTTCTCCTTCAGGTTAAAAATCCCCTATAAAGGAAATTATGGCATTGCCGGATTTAGACATCCCGGTTAAAGTAATTCTCCTTTATAAACAGTTGTGACATACAACCCCCTCTTTAGAGATGACAAATTCTCTCTAAAGTCAAACCCTTTTAGCTTCACATCTTGGGCTTTGAACAAGATACAAATAGACCTTTCAGCTTCACATCTTGGGCTTTGAACAAGATACAAACTACCTTTCGCTTCACGTCTTGGGCTTTGAACAAGACACCAAAACAACAATTTCCTCCCATAGAATAGGAGGAACTACGAACGCTCTGATTTCCCTGTTTCGGTAAACGGGAATACGTAGGCATAAGATTGAAGGAAAAATCTTAGCGAGCACACTAAACAAAAACCAAATACCATACTCTCACATATCTATCAAAAAACATCCTAGTCCTTATTCCCCGCCAGAAACCTTCCATTCTGTCAAAATAACACAAGAAAGGCCCCACCACATTGATCGCATCTGTAACCTAACAGACCGCTGTTTAAACTCAGTATGCAAGCAGGGTTAATTGGAGACATATATTTCCCTTCCTTAGTCAGCTTTAATAGGATAAAAAATGAATCGGCTTGTAGTAAACCCAAAGAGCGACAGCGCTTAAGAACCGTGTCCAAAATCGCTCGCTACAGAAAAATGGCGCCCACCGTGGGGCCTGATCTTTTTTCTCTTCACTTGTGTGAATACCACAAATTGGGGCCTCCGCCGGGGAACCATTTTCTGTCAGGAACATAGGATTCATAGCTTTAAAGGTCTAGGACTTTAGGATAAATATATATACTGCTTTTCCTAATTGCTATACGTGTTTATTTTTCTGCTAATGGGAATGCGTGTGATGCCGCATGTGGAGAGATTAAGTATACACTTAAGATAAGTGATGGCGACGAGGTCGACCATCAACCTCAGTGGAGGCTGACCAATGCAACCCATTCTCTCACCTAGACAATGGGCCGATTGTGATGTCTGAGAAGCTGAGGAGCCAAACTCTTTCGTAGGGCGGAAGCTATCGGAAATAGTTGTCACGCGATACTACCCTCATTTGAGGCCGGTGATCTATTCTTGGTGAATGACACTTACTCTAACATTGCTCTACAACTCGCTGGCGATCCGCTTGTTATTTTGCTTTCCTGGGAGGAGCTGATGATAATGAGTACAGGTACAAAAATCACCTTAGTGTAAACCTTTGGGGATGGGTAGAGCCTTGACTTCATGACAACGACCCTTTGACCCCATGTTTTTTCTATGTTTTTGTGTGCTCCATTCATGCATTCATCTAAACAACATTAAAACAATCAAAAAAAATTTCTCTTCTAGTCTCTCTGTTTTTCAAATTAAACTAAGACTGTGATTGCAAATATCAGAGAAAAAGGATTGTGCTAATGGTTTCGGTAGAAGGAGAACTCATACGTACACCTTCAAGGTTCCAAAACTAGAGGATTTAAGAGGTTTGGTGAGGATGATCACAAACCAAGAGGCTTTCAGAGCCAAGCACAGAGGTCTGCTACCACTGTTAAGAGTCCATGTGATTGAGGGAATCATGGACGCACTCGTTCAATTCTACGATCCGATTTATCACTGTTTCACATTCCCGGATTACCAGCTCGCACCAACGCTGGAGGAGTATTCTCATCTGATCGATCTACACATTACAGATCGACCTCCATTTTCTAGACTGGAAGAAATTCCAAAGAATCAGACCATTGCAAGAGCGATTCATTTGGACGAGTCTGAGGTCAGGACTCACATGACCACTAAGGGTGGCATCCAAGGTTTGCCAGCCCAGTTCTTGACAAAGAAAGCCCTGTATTTTGCCAGTATAGGAAACGTGTCTGCTTTTGAAAGCGTCTTTGTCTTGCTTACCTACGGGTTATTTTTGTTTCCCAACATCAATAATTTCGTCGATATCAATTCCATTAAGGTTTTTCTCATTGGAAACCCTGTGCCGACTTTTCTTGCAGATGCGTATCATTCTGTACACTTGGGGAATTTGTACAGCGGAGAGGAGATCACATGTTGTGTACCTTTACTTTACAAATGGTTTATCTCCCACTTGCCCAAATCTGCTGCTTTTTGGGATTACAAGAGTGTCTTGCGTTGGTCGCATAAGATCATGTCTCTTACCAACTCTGATATAGATTGGTGTAATAGGATTTATGATGGAATCAGGATCATTGACCGTTGTGGAAACTTCCCCAACGTACCCCTTATAGGAACTAAGGAAGGAATCAACTACCATCCGGTATTGGTTCTTCGTCAATTTTACTACCCGATGAGACACATCCCACGGAGTGTTCATCTGGAAGGTTTTTTCTTCAAGGAAGGAGAAAGTGACAGAGCACTAAAGACGGAAATAGTGCATGCTTGGAAACATGTTCATAAGAAAGGACGAGAGTCTCTGGGAAAACCAGACTGTGTCTCGGTGGAGCCTTATCTCCATTGGGTACAAACTAGAGCTCTCAAGCTAAAAATGTCTTATCCTCGTTACGAAATTCTTCCGCCGAGGGAATCTGTCATGTACTTCATGACGGAAACTGAAAAGCTTCAGGTTACTCTCAACAAAGTTCAAAAGGAGATAAGGTCTTGGAAGAACAAGTACCGCAACCTCGACGTAGAGTGCATCAAAATACAGCAATTACTGAAAGAGAAGGACGCTCTAATTGAAATTTTAGAGCAGCATGCTGTAGAGAATCAAGATGACCAAAGGAATTTGCTCACTCCTTTCACCTGGCAAAGGAATGACAACCCGACAATGGCCCAAGAGCCCCGGTCAAAGAAAAGAAAGATACGAGAATCAGCACCCGAGTCTTCTTGGGACCCATTAGCTTAGGTTTCTATTTCTGCACTTTGTAATCTACTGTATTTCCATTTCTGTAATCCTTTGGAATTCAATAAAAAGGGGTTTCCCCACTGTTTGATATTTGCAATCTAATTGTCGAAGTTTATTTTGATTAAACAAAAAAAAATAATTAATACAATAATTGCATTCATCATTCTCACATCGCGTATTCTTCTTACCTACGAATCTCACGTTTGTGTCTCGGTTCTAGAGTCAAACTATCTCATTCGTATAATACTCGGGCCAATCGTCAGAAAAAGATGGATGATCTTGAGGAAGAAAACAGAGAGTTGAAAGAAGAGATCGACGCTCTAAGAGAGGATATGAGAAAGCTTCGTAACGACATGCAAGCCATGGCAGAAGCTCAGCTACAAAGGACTGTGATCTCAGAGATCACCTCAACGCCCATAGTGGAGAAGTATGATCCTAGGTATCAAATGTCGAAAGATCGTCCTTGGGACATGCCTGTTAACTATATCCCGGAAGGATATGTTCCGCCGATCACTAATGATCAGGGAATCGCGACAGATGCCGCTGGTCCTGAAGGTTACAAACTTCGGGAAAGCGAAGATGCCAGAGGCATATTGAAGACTCCTGAAGGTTACAAACTTCGGGAAATGCCAAGACTCACTGCCGTAGTCACGGTACCACCTCCTGTGGTGCACACTGTCCCGGAAGGACAGATTTCGGAGGTACCTTCTGGTAAAAAGGAAACTATGTTTGACCGAATGGATGAATTCCAGGAACGGTTCTTGGAAATGCAGAAGGAGCTGCAAGCCATTCGCGGTCAGGATCTATTTGGAAAGGACGCCGCAGACCTTTGTTTGTTCCCCAATGTGAAAGTTCCGCACAAATTCCAAGTGCCCGACTTTGAAAAATACAAGGGTAACTCTTGCCCTCAAAGCCATCTGGTGATGTACGCTCGGCGAATGTCAGCTCAGACTGAGAATCAGGACCTGCTGATTCACTACTTTCAGGATAGTTTAACCGGTGCCGCCTTAAAATGGTACATGGGTTTAAACCGTGCTACGATTAGTACATTCAGAGATCTTGGTACTGCCTTCGTCCAACAATACAAATACAATTTGGACATGGCACCGGACAGAGATCAACTCAGATCAATGTCACAAAAGGACAAGGAAACCTTTAAGGAGTATGCTCAAAGGTGGCGTGAAATTGCCGCTCAAATTTGTCCACCTCTTGAGGAAACAGAGATGACAAAGATCTTCTTAAAGACCTTAAGCTCATTTTACTATGATAGAATGGTTGCCAGTGCGCCCGGTGACTTCACCGAGATGGTGGGCATGGGAGTTCGTCTTGAGGAAGCCTTCAGAGAAGGACGTTTGGTAAAAGACACTGGATCGACGAGCGGTACTAAAAAATATGGTAGTGCTCTCCCTAAGAAAAAAGAGCAAGATATTGGGAATATCTCTCACAGAAAGCAAAGGCGACGTTATCAACCGGTAGCAGCTGTGACTCCTGCTATCAGCCCTATGCGTATTCCTACGTATCAACCTTAGGTTGCGCAGAGCCAACCCGATCAGCAAAGGACACGACAGCCTTTTCAGCAGACTCGTCCTCCATATAACAACAACCACACAACACGGTCATCAGGGTTTGATCCTATACCCATGTTATACGCAGAACTATTTCCGTTACTACTGGCTAAGAGGCACATCCAGACTAAGTCTCCTCTTACAGTACCGGAAAATCTGCCTTTTTGGTTTAAGGTGGATCATACGTGCCCTTATCATCAAGGAGGATCAGGGCATAACATAGAGAATTGTCTAAATTTTAAATCTGACGTGCAAAAGCTTGTTAGGAGCGGGCTCTTATCTTTCAAAGATACGAATCCCAATGTTCTCACGAACCCGCTGCCTCAACATGAGAAAGCTGCAGTCAACCTAATTGAGAAAGAGACTAACAATGTCTATCAAATTCACGATGTATTCTTGTTGAGGACCAATCTGGTCAAGATGCATTGTAGACAGAGTGGATATGGCCATGTGCCACCTCATAACTATCACCAGTATGATATCTGCTCTAAAGACAACCAGGGATGTTCTGTGGTGCAAGCAGCCCTACAGGAACAGATGGATCTCGGATGGATCCAAGAGCACCGAGTTCGTGGAGTTAACATGGTCTACATGAATTCCAACGTTATTCAGAACCACGACATCCGTGTGATGAATGTCAACTTGGTGGCAATGCACTCAAGGAAAAGCCAGTACCATAATCTGCCACGGCACGATTACAGTTCCTGTCTGACTTGCTCGGTAAACAAACAGGGATGCTTTTCATACAAGAGGCCCTCCAGCGTCAGATGAATCTTAGATGGATCCAAGACTACCATGATAGGAACCCTTATCAGATCAACATGGTTCAGATCTTCGATATTCATGTGATGAATACCAACCTGGTAGAGTTACATGCTGAGCAGGTCCGACTCGGATTCTTGATAGCACACGACTATCAAAGCTGTAAAGCAGGTTTCAAAAACGATCGAGGTTGTACCCTTGTCCAGGAGGCCCTTCAGCATTTGTTAAATCATAGGTGGATGTCAATCTATATGGATGAACATACTCAGCAAATTAGTATCAGTAACAGGAACCCCACTCGGCGTCAAAGTCAGGATGTCCGATCTGTGGAAGCTAACCTAGTGAGGTTACATTGTATTCAAAGTGGGCGTGGCTAGGTGCCACCACACAATTATGACTGTTGTAGTGTCTGTTCGGAAAGTAACCAAGGGTGTTACCTTGTGAGAGCAGCTCTTCAGGGTCAGGTGGATCGTGGATAGATTCGCCCATATCTGGGTTCTGGACCCATCAGCTGGACGCCGAACTACCTTACCAGTCAAGTCAAGGAGGTTGTCACAATCTCTGGTCGTCACCAGACCAGGGATGTTTTTACCATCCTCCCTCTACTTGACGAATCTAGAGCTCCCAACCGGGAACGGATCGAGATTACTTATGATGGTCAGAAAAATCAGAAAGTTCCCATAGTCATCTATCTACCGGGACCACTACCGTATAAATCAACTAAGGCTATCCCTTACAAATACGGTGCAACGATAATTGAAAATGGAAAGGAAATTCCATTACCCTCCGTCGTGAATATTGCAGACATCATTCGAGTAACACGGAGCGGTCGAATATTCAACCGAGGAGTTGGAGAACTTAACAAAGAAAAGGAACCTCAGACAGAAGTTCCCGATCCATCAGTCGGTCAATCCAGTAATCTCGACCTTTCAAAAAATAATGATGAGATGCTGAAGCTCATCCAAAGGAGTGAATATAACATTGTTGATTAACTGTTACAAACTCCTTCAAAGATCTCGGTATTATCACTATTACTCAGTTCAGAAGCCCACGGGGAGGCTCTACAGAAAGTCTTGGAGCAAGCCTTTGTGGAACAGGATGTAACCATCAGACAGTTCGATAGCATTGTCTCTAACATCACTTCCTACAATAATTTGGGATTTAGTGATGAGGAATTACCTGAAGAGGGTCGCCGTCATAACATGGCGCTCAACATTACAGTTAACTGCCAGGACGATGCTTTAGCCAGCGTACTGGTAGACACAGGGTCAGCCCTGAATGTTATGCCGAAGTCTACTTTGACTCAATTATCATTCAAAGGCCCTCCGATGAGAACCAGTGACGTCGTCGTCAAAGCGTTCGACGGATCCAGAAAAACAGTTATTGGCGAAGTTGATCTTCCCATAACTATCGGTCCTCACACTTTCCAAGTCACTTTCCAGATCATGGACATCCGGGCAACATACAGTTGTTTATTAGGAAGACCTTGGATACATCAGGTTGGAGCGGTCACTTCGATCCTCCACCAAAAGCTAAAGTTCGTCCAGAACGGCCAACTCATCACAGTCTGTGGAGAACAGGCCTTGCTAGTGAGTAACTTATAGTCATCTGCTTGTGTAGAACCTGAGGAGGTTATTGGAACTCAGTTCCAAACACTGTTGGTGAGCAAGGAAAATTAATCCCAAGGAGGAACCTCATTTTCCTCATACAAAGATGCTATCAAAGCGGTCGAGAGTACCGACACAACCAGATGGGGACAGCTTGTCATTCCTATTGATAATAAAACAAAGAAGGGTCTTGGTTTTTCTGCAACCCATACCCAGACAGTTGCCAGCGATGGAAGTCTTCATCCCATTCATAACTTCTTCCACAGTGGAGGTTTTCTTCACCCAGTCCCTCAAGCAGTCCATGCTATCAATGAGGAGGATCCCTCTGACACAAAGGGAGAGTGGAAGTCCTATCTTAACAAGGACGGTTATATGTTTCAGGACGAAACGCAAACTCCTTTTTGCTTTCCTACAGAGAGTCCGAGATTTATACCCAGGTCAGACGTCGATATGATATATGGAGATTGTGATCCGGAAGGATGTCGTGCTCCGCCAAATTCATTAGAGGAAGACACTCCGATGAAAGACAATGTTGACTATACCTACTATGGCCCAATGGATGGTCTGCCAATGTGGCAACCTTATCCATGAGACTTGGGGCAAGAGAGTCAGCCGAACAATGAAAATCAACTGACCATCATTGAACAGAATACCTGTGTCCCCACCATGTCATGGGATCAACACTCAGGTCATTCAGAAACTACTCAACACGGCGATGAATTTGCAACGTTTGCAGGACTTGAATTCATCAACTATGCTTTTCCCGAGGTCAACGTCATCGAGAGGGATGACTCCTCCAGTTCGAAATAAGTTTGGGACACCTTGGGACAACCGAGTGGAAAATTTGACTATATGGTCAAGTACACCGCTCCCGAAAGCTCTCGTATCAGGCTCGAAGATATCCAGCGAACTGGATGAGGAGATATAGTTGAGAGCACAAATGCTATGCAAAATGCAACAAAGGAATCCTCCTACGACAACTCTGCCTGGGAGACAGATTCCAACAATCCTGCTCCACCAGAAATCAACGTCATTTCTGAAGACAAATCAAGGAAGGTGCCAGACTTTGTGATTCACCGAGGAGTTCGCCGCCAATGGGTTGCCGTCGATGTTCCGAAGGTCGTTCATCAGTCAAAGTAATTGCCATCTTTAACCTTTCACCCTGCCCAGGTGAAACGGATGTTTTGATAGGGCTCGCTTTCTGTAAATTTTCCCTCTGCGCTTTGCAAAAAGCGACAGAGTTTTGTTTTATAGGGCTGTAGTTTCAATAGTCGACTTGTTCATTAATAAAATAACGTCGTTCTGTAATACCCGCATTAATTGTTATTTTCTCTTTTTGCTTTTCTCAGAAAATGGTAATCCTAAAAAACAATAATAATAAAAACAAGCAGTAAAATAAATACACTGCACACACTTGCATTTTCTCTATCTCTTCTAAACATGAATCATCACGTCATGCAGATTGCTTGTTTTAAACCCAGTTGAAACATACGATCCAATGCCTTCTCCCGACTTTGGGTTCCCGATATTTGGGGCTGAAGAAGAAGTTGACAACGAAATTCCAGAAGAGATCTCTCGACTACTCAGACAAGAGGAAAGGTCCATTGAACCTCAAAAGGAGCCGTTGGAAACGATCAATGTGGGTTCGGAAAAAGAGAGAAAAGAAATCAGGATTGGGGCACTGCTCAGTCCAGCTGCCAGAAAGGGTTTGATAAAGCTTCTCAGAGAATTTCCCGATGTATTCGCTTGGTCATATTAGGATATACTAGGGTTGGATACCAACATCATGGAACATCACTTACCGTTAAGATCGGAATGTCCGCCAGTAAAGCAAAGGTTGAAACGGACTCATCCGGACATGGCCATCAAAATCAAAGAGGAGGTACAGAAACAGATCGACGCGGGTTTCCTCGCTACATCTGAATATCCTCAATGGTTAGCCAACATCGTACCCATTCCGAAAAAGGACGGAAAAGTCAGAATGTGTGTTGATTACAGGGATCTGAACAAGGCAAGTCCAAAGGATGACTTTCCTTTACCACACATTGACATGCTGGTAGACAGCACAGCAAAGTTCAAAATTTTCTCCTTCATGGATGGATTCTCGGGCTATAACCAGATCAAAATGGCGCCGAAAGACATGGAGAAAACTTCGTTCATTACCCCATGGGGCACCTTTTGTTACAAGGTGATGCCATCCGGCTTGAAGAATGCCGGGGCAACCTATCAAAGGGCCATGACTACTCTGTTTCATGACATGATACACAAAGAAATCGAGGTATATGTCGATGATATGATTGCAAAATCAAAAACAGAGAGTGAGCACGTTGAACATCTGTCAAAATTGTTCGAACGTCTAAGAAAATTCAAGCTCCGCTTGAATCCCAACAAGTGCACCTTCGGTGTCCGTTCAGGGAAACTCCTAGGGTTCATCGTCAGCCAGAAAGGAATTGAGGTTGATCCTGACAAGGTCAAGGCCATTCGAGAAGTGCCTTCTCCGAAAACTGAAAAACAAGTCAGAGGATTCCTGGGACGTTTGAACTACATCTCCAGATTCATATTCCTCATGACTGCGACGTGCGCGCCAATTTTCAAATTACTCAAAAAGAACCAGGATTGCGTTTGGTCAGAAGATTGCCAAACCGCCTTTGACAGTATTAAGGAATACCTGTTGAATCCGCCGATTCTATCACCTCCAGTGGAAGGAAGACCACTGATCATTTACCTCACAGTCCTAGAGGACTCAATGGGATGTGTACTTGGCCAACAAGATGAAACCAAACGGAAAGAGTCCGCCATCTATTATCTAAGCAAGAAATTCACCGACTGCGAAACTCGGTACACGATGCTTGAGAAAACTTGTTGCGCTTTGGCTTGGGCAGCCAAACGTCTTCGCCAATACATGATTTGTCATACTACTTGGTTGGTTTCCGAGATGGATCCAATCAAGTATGTCTTCGAAAAGCCTGCTCTCACAGGAAGAATTGCCCGTTGGAAGATGTTATTATCAGAATATGACATAGAGTACCACGCTCAGAAAGCCGTTAAAGGAAGTATTTTAGCCGATCATTTGGATCATCAACCGATTGACGATCAAGAATCAATCGGGTTTGACTTCCTAGACGAAGATGTCATGTATCTAAAAATGAAAGATTGCGATGAACCGCTACCCAGTGAAGGACCAGAACCAGGTTCCCAATGGGGACTTATCTTTGACGGAGCAGTTAATCATTATGCAAACGGAATTGGGGCAATCATTGTTACCCCTCAGGGTACCCACATTCCTTTCACTGCCAGACTTACGTTCAAATGTACGAACAATGAGGCCGAATACGAAGCTTGTATCATGGGTCTCGAAGAAGCGATTGATTTAAGGATCAAAAACTTGGACGTATACGGCGACTCAGCCTTGGTTATCAATTAGATAAAAGGAGATTGGAACACATACCAATCAGGACTGATTCCTTACAAAGACTACGCAAGAAGGTTGTTACCCTTCTTCAACAGAGTTGAGTTTCATCGCATCCTTCGTGAGGAGAATCACATGGCTGATGCATTAGCCACTCTCTCTTCTATGATTAGTGTAGGTCAATGGAACGACTTACCTAAGATCGACATAATGCGCCTTGAACGGCCCGCCTACGTCTTCATGATCGAGGCAGTCATAGACGACAAACCTTGGTATCACGATATCAAATGCTTCCTTCAGAAACAAGAGTACCCATCTGGGGCACTCAGAAAAGACAGGAAAACCCTCAGAAGATTGGCTGGAAGCTTCTTCTTGAGCGGTGACACTCTTTATAAGAGAAATTTTGACATGGTCTTGTTCCGATGCGTAGACAGACCAGAAGCAGACATGCTGATGAAAGAAATTCATGAAGGGTCCTTTGGCACTCATGCCAACGGACACACAATGGCGAGAAAAATTCTGAGAGCAGGGTATTACTGGTTGACCATGGAATCTGACTGCTACAAGTACATGAGGAGGTGTCACAAGTGTCAGATATACTCCGACAAAATTCATGTACCGCCAACGCATCTTAAAGTTCTCTCTTCCCCGTGGCCTTTTTCCATATGGGGAATCGACATGATCGGCGTGGTTGAGCCCAAGGCTTCGAACGGACATCGGTTCATCCTGGTAGCCATTGATTACTTCACCAAGTGGGTCGAAGCAGCGTCATACGCTAATGTAACTCGACAAGTGGTGGTCCAATTTATCAAAACCAATCTCATCTGTCGTTATGGTGTTCCAAGCCAGATCATTACTGATAATGGATCCAACTTGAACAACAAGATGATGAAAGAGTTGTGCGTTGAGTTCAAGATCGAACACCGTAACTCATCTCCCTACCGACCAAAGATGAATGGAGCGGTAGAAGCAGCTAACAAGAATATCAAGAGGCTTGTTCAGAAGATGGTTGTAACCTACAAAGATTGGCGCGAAATGCTACCCTTTGCTCTCCACGGTTATCGCACATCTGTCCGCACTTCAACAGGGGCAACCCCTTTCTCTCTAGTATATGGCATGGAGGCAGTTCTCCCCATAGAAGTAGAGATCCCATCAATCTGGGTATTGATGGAAGTTAAGCTTTCAGAAGCTGAATGGTGTCAAAGTCGACACGACGAATTTAACCTGATCGAATTAAAGCGAATCACGACACTATGCCATGGTCAGTTATATCAGCATAGAATGAAGAAGGTGTTCGACAAAAAGGTTCGACCTCGTGTCTTCAGAAAAGGAGACCTCGTGCTCAAGAAGATACAATCGTTTCTCACTAACTCTCGGGGCAAATGGACCCTATGTGGTCACGAAAGCTTTCTCAGGCGGTGCCTTGAGACTTGCAACCATGGAGGGAGAGGAATTTGCCTATCCCACGAATGTTGATGTAGTCAAGAAATACTTCGCCTAAACTAAAAAAAAATGTCTCGGTGGATTGAAAACCCGAAAGGGCGGTCCAGGCAAAAGTTAGAGACATGGAAAAAATCATCCCGATGGATTGGAAATCTCATAGTACAATCCAGGAAAAAATTAGGGATAATGGTAAGTAACTATGTTCAACAGAGGCAAGTCCCTCAGCAGCAGTTACATCATCCATCGGAAGAAAACTCCAATCAAGGTCATCTTCGACAGAAGCTCAGGATGTCCTGAATTCAAAGTTGGTAGAAGGATAGTGGTCGTTATGTTTCAACGTAGCCCTTTTCCCTGTAAATTACCATTTTCAAACTTTGTAAATACTCTTTGGAATCACGCGTTTGGCTGATTTCCATCTTATCAATAAAATTTGAGCCCTTGTGCTTTTGTTTGTAATTATTATTTGTTTTAGCTTTATAGAACGACATTTTAACATGATCAACGATTCTTGAAATGAAACAAAAATGAATTTACTCGTTAAAACTTTTTCTGCTTTTTAACTAAAGATGGCAATTGCTTTTGACTGTTGAACATCGAAAGGACGTCGATTGCGTCTCCAAAGGCGTTTGGATTTCAAAGTACAAAATCAAAGTACTCCTTCTAGGCTAGTACGCCTGAACGAAGGATCAACTATATGAGATGCGGCTTTCCCATCTGATACCCACGGCAGAGTTCTTACCTCCTAAGCCCGACCAACATAGCTCCCAATGGGGACTAACTCTCATAAGAAGGGTAGAATTGCTATCTTGAACCAGCGGTACTTCTTGGCCCCGCGATGGCCGAGTATCCAGTCGTGTTCACTCGTCAGTCTGTATGTCGCGTCAGTTTTGTTAGCATATACATACATACATCATGCATTTGATTTGCATTCATATTCATATTGCATCACTATCACTCTAAGCGGTCTTGTCCCCTAGTGATAGAAGTTCTCTCAATCGAGTCATCAGTTCTTGCCTCGTCAGGAAATGCTGCGTTTGAACAGTCTCGCCTCCAGTGTATCTCTGGATTAGAGTCGGCACTCGACCACTTTGATAACTTGAACCTCTGAAAAGCCAGAGAAGCTTTCTACAAATGTCACTCTTCGCCATTGAAGATGATATCCTTGCTTTCCCGGATTAAAGAAAAATCCACAGAGAAAGGCTCGTAATCAGAGATTCGGCAGCATGCCAGTTTCGCTCTGAAAAGATCACTGATGAAAAGGTCATCGGCACCTTAAAATTGGACCCCATCATATGGCATTTCTCCGGGAAGATCCCGAGAAAAGTATGACGTAAGATCCCAAGTGACAACAGTCTCTCAAGAGACCTGCTTTCCCCCAGTAAAAACAAATGGCGTCTCCAACAGAGAAGTTTGTACAACTCTACAACTCAGACGACTGGGTTCCCCAGCAAGTCTGACATCAAAACTTTTTCCGTCAAATGGCATCTCCCCAGGAAAATTCGGCGAGAAGTTTGAGGAAAAAACGCTACGTATAGCGTCCCTTGTCAATAAAGTTTATTGACAAAAGAAGCTGAGACCAGTTCCTTGGTAGGAAACCAGGATCGAGGGGAAGTTTAAATCAGAAACTAAGACCAGTTCCTTGGTAGGAAACTAGGATCGTGGGGAAGTTCATCTCAAAAGAAAACTAAGACCAGTTCCTTGGTAGGAAACCAGGATCGAGGGGAAGTTTACCTTTTCTAAGCAGCATTGCTTAGCAAAAGAAGATGAATGCGCAAGCTGCCATTCATAGCCATCAAAATTTTGGGTATTCCGATATTTAATCCTCTTGCACCCCGAATGCCCGAATAACTTCTTCATTCACACCTTCGGGTCCAAGAAGATTAAATAGGGGCATCTGTCATACCCCAAATTTTGACCACTAAGATTTCCCATCATTGTGCAAATCATCATCACAATATGGGTGAACCATCATGCCTCATCAAATGCCTTAAGGGTTGTTGAGCACTTACTACAATCAGAATTAGGGTTTCAAGCCCTCTCAGAGCTTTAAACAAAGGATCAATCAAGGAATGACATGATATTCAACTTGTCTAAACCTCTCAAACATCCACAATGGATCAAGAGGACTCCCACTTCAAGGATTAAGCAAAGGGCTGCTCCCTTCTAAGTGGATCAAGTCTCAAGATCGCCAGTGTCACCAAATTAGGGTTTTGGTCGACCAGGGCCTCCAGATGAAAAATTTCATCTGGGCACAAGCCAAAGATCCAAAACATAACCTAATATACTCCATGGAGCCTCATGGACCCAATCATCAATTCAATGTTGCCTCAGGGGATGCATTCACTAAAAATCAGGAATTAGGGTTTCTTGACCTAATTCACCCCTAAGTTGACTTTTGGGATAAATCATGAACCAAGACCTCAAGAAATGATTGGAGGGTCTCTAATATACCATATTGATCCATTTGGAACAATGGATTGATCCAAAAAGCTTGAGCAACAAGTCTCAATTTCATCTGCACCACAATTAGGGTTTCGCGAGGAAAGTCAACTATAACTTTGACTTTTGACCAGGACATACTCCCAAACCCTAAGACATGATTCAATATACCCTATGACACCCATGGAACATGTCCATCAAGTTTGATTTAGGTCAAGGACATGATTTCCTGAAGAATTGCACAGTTTGGAATTCATCTGATAAAAAGTCAACTGTGCACAAAAGTCAACTTTGACTTTTTGAGATTTTTCACCAAAATGGATTTTTAACCCTAAAATGATGTTAATGTATGATTTGAATCATCATTCATCAAGAAAAATCAAAGAAAGTGGGATAACTTGTAAAAGGGGTAACCATAAAACTTAGAAAAATTTCTAAGTTATGGAAAAAGTGCCACTAATGTGCCAACTTTGGAGGACCATAACTCCTAAACCATAAGGCCATTGGTCCCCATTCAAAGCTTGATTTGTAGATCACATTGCCCTCTACAAAAGATTCATACTAACTTATTTCCAAATTCCTCATGGATTTTGAGTTATGGAGTGATCAAAATCAAGAAAAGTCACTTTGTTCCAACACTTAGTGAAAATTTCACTAAGTCAAATTTTGCCTTACTTTTTGCCAAATGTAGGGGGATTTTTCACTTGAATTCAAAAGAGATCAAAACCAAACATGTTCAAACAGTTGTTGTATCATGTAAGGGCTTTCCAAAATGGCCAAGAACATTACCAAATTCAATTTGAGCCATGAGATATGACATTGGCAAGTTGCCTTGCTGAAATCTGCCAAGGCAAGGCAGATTTTGCACTTTTGGTCGATTTGCCAAAATCAGCCAAATCCAAATGCTCCTATCCACTTGGACACCTCAGAGGATTGAATCTAAAGGGGACAATCACTGAGCCAAGCCTCCAAAGTCTTTGGAACAAGAAATAGCATGTTGAACCTAGAATTGCCAAAATAGGGACAAGACTCCAATTTTGGAATGGAGCATTCAATGGAAGCATCAAGGTGGCATGGACTGAGCCATTCTCAACTGAATTCAGTCAAGACTTATCCAAGACCAAGGGAACAACAGCTCTGTGCCCTAACCTCTAGTCAATGGCTAGAGGAGACTTGGATTCTCATTGGACAACATTGGCCAAACCTCTACTGCAGTTGCCATTCACTGTGGATCCCAAAACAAACTTGCTCTACTATAAATAGAGCTCAATTGTGATCAGTTTGAGTACACCAAAGCCATCTAACAGATGTTTTCCTCAAAATCTCTTCTTTCACTCCAATTTTGCCTTCTAAGGCAAGTCACTATCGGGTTTTGAGTTTGAGAGCTTTTCCAATCAAACCAATCACACACACACACACCTCACATACATCATATAGAAGTGATCCAAACACTCACATAACATCTGGAACACAGATTTCACAAAATCACCAGCCAATTGCTCAAGTTCTTGACAGTTTTTCAGTTGAGGTACCATCTTCAACTCCAAACCATTTCAATCCATTCCAAGCATCCATACACACTCCATGGCACCTAGGGAAGCTATCCAGATCATTGGAACCTAGCTGTAACACCTCTAACACAAATCACGATCACCAGCTGCAAGTGGTAAGCATGAGCTCTTCGAACTCCATGATCCATGCAATTTTTGCTGCACAATAATTTGGCCATATGTTCATAATCATGCATGGAACGTTTCCCCTCAATTAATTACATTGTTTGAATCGTGTATCAAAAATCCTAGCCTTCATGCAGAAATTAGGGTTCTTGGGGATTTTTCATGATTTCTTGTTATATGTTTAATTTAAATGAAATTAAATACCATAGACATGATCGTGAGGTTGAAACGAGTTGATTGGTATGTGGATTGCATGATATAATCAAGTATTCAGTGAGATTGGAGAGAAAATGCAAATCAGCCAAACCCAGAACACGCGCGTGTTCTTCAGCTGTTCTTGGCGCCTTTTTTGAAATTTCAAATATTTGAATTTTGTGATTTTGTTTAATTGATTCAAAAATTAATTTCTTTCAGAGTTTTAATGATTATGAGTTGATTCTTTTTTTAATAATTCACAAAAATGTTAAAATATTTTATTTTCCCAAAAAATCCCAAAAATATTATTTATTTTGTATAATTGATATTTTTGCAAAGAATTAATGTTTTAATTGTTTTTGACATTTAAAATATTTTCTCCACCTTGATTTTGCAACTTTTAATGCTTTCTAATTATTTTGTAGGTCAATACTTAATTTTTGAAACATTAATCCAAGATCACAATTTGTTTTTCATATGTTAAACAATTTTGATCATTTTAATTGAATTTTTATTCAATTAAATACATTTTGAAAACAAATTAGGGTTTTTGGATTAATTCAACCCTCATAAATCATTTTCAAAACACTTTTGGGCCTCTAATAGAGTGTAAGACCCAATACTTTTTTGACCAAATCATTTTTGGGCCTCAGTGTATTGTATAAGTCCCGATACCGTCAAAAACGAACGGCGCGATCGTCGCTTTTTGAAAAAAAAAATTTGGGCCTCTCCTTGAGCTATAAGACCCATTCAAAACTTTTGGGCCTCTAATAGAGTGTAAGACCCAACCCCCTTTTAACCAAAGCCATTGTGGGCCTCACTTACTGTATAAGTCCCACTACGTTAAAAGAAAACCTCGGCGCGATCACCATTTTTAACGAAAAATCATCTGGGCCTACCCTCGTGTTATAAGCCCCACTCTTTTTCTTTAAAACCTTTTGGGCCTCTTGAGAGAGTGTAAGACCCATCCCTTTGTATAGAAAACCTTTTTGGACCTCAGTCACTTGTATAAGTCCCTCTGTACAAATTCAACAGTGCAATCACTGGTAAAACCCTGGGCCTCTCCTTGAGCTGTAAGCCCCAGATCTTTCTTTTTCAAAGCACTTTCTCCTTTGATTTTGAATATATTGTTGCTTTCAATCTTTCTTTGTTGAACAACTAACCAAACAGCATGGAAGCTCTACAACCGAGTAAGTGTTTATCCGCTTTCATTTACCGCTTTCATATACATATAACTGTATTGTGGGGCTGTTTCACTGTAAGTCTTCTTTCATAAACTCATATCAACTGTGTAATAATAGTATAGATATTTAGAGTTTCCCCGGCAACTACGTCTAGAACTAGGTGACGCCGTTTCATTTATTCGTAGAAATAGACAACTAGATCCCCAATAGGATCACCAGATACAGTCTTCTCTTCGGCTGTCCTCATTAGGAATTGTCAAGAAACTCTACTCCCAGAGATGAATGTATTCTCCGTGAATGGCATCTTTGAGTTTCTTCCAAATTCTCGAACTTTCCTGACTTGATCTATTCCTTGTGAATAGCTTGCCTTGGATTTCTCGGGGTTTGGGGACCCACGGGCTTCTTAAAAGCATCGGCCTCCTCTTGGGCATCGTACAAGGACCCACAGGCTTCCTAAAAGCAACCCCACCTCCTCTTGGGCTTAGTACAAGGACCCGTCGGCTTCTTAGAAGTATTCACAGCCTCCTCTTAGGCTTCGTATAATGATCTCTTCCTCCGGGAATGATAGCCTCCTCTTGGGCTTCGTACAAGGACCTCTCGGCTTCTTAAAAGTCTCTAGCCTCCTCTTGGGCTTCGTACAAATTGTCCTGACGACCTCTTAGAGGTATAGGAACATAACTTAGTCATCTTTATAGAACAGTCCTTTCAAAGAGTCTACTGTTGTTTCTCAAAGCATAGTACAAAAGATGAAACTCTAGACACGGACAGTCTAATATCCTTGAGTCTCAAAGACATTCTCAAGTGACCCCTTTGTTAAATAGGAAGGAAACCCGTAGACTCGGACAGTCTCAATACCCTTTGGATTTCCCGTTTCCTCAAAGAAAAGGAGATAACCCTGATCCTCGCATCAAAAATCCCTGAGTACAGCATTGCTCATATAAGAACTGATTTTCTCTTTTAAAATCAGTATACTGGATCTGTCACTTAACTGAAACAGTTACCATAGCCTCCTCTTAGGCTTTGTATAATGATCCTTCTTCGGTGAAGTTAGCCTCCCTCTTGGGCTTTGTACAATGATTCTCCCCAGCGGAGCTAACAATTTTAGCCTCTCTCTCGGGCTTCGTACGAGATACAAAAGACTCCCTCGTTGAGGCAAACAACGTTTAGCCTCTCTCTCGGGCTTTGTACGAGACACATAAGAGACTCCCTCATTGAGTCAATCACCCCTTCAGCCTCCATCTCAGGCTTTGTACTAGATACAAAAACACTCTCTTGTTGAGTATAAAAGATCCTCTTGTAGGATCAACCCCTTTTGGCCTCTCTCTCGGGCTTTGTACGAGACACACAAAAACCCTCTTGTTGGGCCCACAGCCTCCTCTTAGGCTTTGTATAAGAAAACCACTGGTTGATCCGATCAACCTTTTAACATCAAAGTTGTGCCTTGTTCACAGTACACAAACATCAACAACTCCTTCCCCTTCATCTAATTGCTGTAAGCGGCAAGCCTCTGGATCATCTACATCCATGCCATTGTCCCTCTTTTAGCATGAGAAATTCCTAAGGAAAGATAGCATTGCTCTACACAGAGTTAAAGTCTTCTTCTTCAGGTTAAAAATCCCCTATAAAGGAAATTATGGCATTTCCGGATTCACACATCCCGGTTAAAGTAATTCTCCTTTATAAACAGTTGTGACATACAACCCCCTCTTTAGAGATGACAAATTCTCTCTAAAGTCAAACCCTTTTAGCTTCACATCTTGGGCTTTGAACAAGATACAAATAGACCTTTCAGCTTCACATCTTGGGCTTTGAACAAGATACAAACTACCTTTCGCTTCACGTCTTGGGCTTTGAACAAGACACCAAAACAACCATTTCCTCCCATAGAATAGGAGGAACTACGAACGCTCTGATTTCCCTGTTTCGGTAAACGGGAATACGTAGGCATAAGATTGAAAGAAAAATCTTAGCGAGCACACTAAACAAAAACCAAATCCCATACTCTCACATATCTATCAAAAAACATCCTAGTCCTTATTCCCCGCCAGAAACCTTCCATTCTGTCAAAATAACACAAGAAAGGCCCCACCACATTGATCGCATATGTAACCTAACAGACTGCTGTTTAAACTCAGTATGCAAGCAGGGTTAATTGGAGACATCTATTTCTCTTCCTTAGTCAGCTTTAATAGGATAAAAAATGAATCGACCTGTAGTAAACCCAAAGAGCGACAGTGCTTAAGAACCACGTCCAAAATCGATCGCTACACTAGCAAGCAATCATAATCCCAATGACCATGCCTAAAGAAACCAAAAAGAAAGATGTACCCTCTTTCTACTACAATACTTAGGTCAAGACTCTTGACCAAGAACAATACTCGGTTTTGCTTCAAAGCTTCAACCAAGAACAATACTCAACTCCTTTGCTTAAAAGCTCTAGAGAGTGAATAATATGCAACCAACAATATGTCTACCATAATGTATCAAACGATACAAATGGTGACTTACAAAGTCACACACAAGAGACTCTCAAAACATAAGTTTCTAAAACTTCCCCTAGTTTTTACAAAAGTGAAAGCCGTAAAATACATTAGGTTTAGGTATTCTTTAAATACTTCTCAGCAGTCCATGGGCTTCGAAATCTCCACCCAATTCTAGCTTGATCCACACGATGAGAGCTGGATCAATTATGCATAAAAAATTTCCTTAAATCTTGAAACAAACACAGCGTTTCCTAAATTGTCTCATCATCAAATTTTGGCAACTTGTGTACAGCTGGAGATACAGAAAACTGTTCCAAATAAAATCTTCTTGACCTACGAAAATTATTGGGATAATTCCAAAAGGAATATCACATAATTAAAACCAATCTGTCAAGAATTAAACCAGCCAGAACTGATGTTCTGGTACGACATATTGCATCATCTGTCAGTACATCTAATATGAACCATGTTTTAGCAAAAATGTTGCCAAGCTTAAAACCATGGAACCTTCAATCTGCCCCTTTGGAAAATTTTGGCTAAAACACCTTTTGCACAATAAACCTAGAGAGAGGAATAAAACCACACACACATAACACAAGTTACATGTAAAATGTGTATATGAGGAAGAAGATGACCTGCATCTTCAGGAATATCCAAGTTACTCCCCTTTATCCACAGAACTGGTCCTTTTCATGGAGGAATAAATCTTCTTTCCTCTTAGCACAAGAAAACCAACTTGGCCACAACCTTGAACTAATAGAGTTCAAGACATTAGAAACACATATGGTAGAAGCCACACACATGACACAAGACACATCAACATGTAACCCAAAACACAGACAGAATGATAGAACATCTAGAAAGACATCCTTCAAACAACTACAGCCGAAGTAGCAGTAGAAGACAGAGACAAGACAGACACCCAAGCTCAATGTTGCATACATTCAGCAACAAGACTAGACTCTTTTCTCCCCATTTTTAGCCAAAAATTGACAAAAAAAAAAACAAAAAGAGAAAAATAACAAACAAAGAAGGACACACACAAAAAGAAAAAAACGGAGACAGAAACTAAGACGCAAACCACAAAACACATCGGCCAAGGCAAAACAGAACCTCCCTAAAGAACCTTATTAGCAGCAGCATTTTGGAAGATTTACTCAAGTTGATACCTGGCTTGAGAGGATTGTGAACCAGTCATGCCTTTAAATACAATGAGAGTTACCTATATTATAACGACCCTTGCTAGTAACGACACTCTAGTTAAAGAGAGAATTTTAAAAATCATCCTTAGAATATGTGCACAAAGTCTAGGTTCCTCTTTCTCCACTCCCAAGCTTTGACTATGACAATTCCCATGTCATTTAAACTGCTGTCCTTGAATACGCATGCACACAAAAATGTGTTTCATGCCTCCTAAACTGAAGATGTTATAACTCTTCATTAATACAACCTTCCAAAACACCCCAGATAGAATGTTGACCAGCCAGATCACTGTTGTCCAGCTGTACAGAAGAGAATTCTTGAAAACACTGATTGTGATCAGCTTGTCACAGTACAATGTCATGACATCGCGTTTGACATTGGGATCTTTTAATATCCAGCTCATTTTGGGCAACAACTTCCTTAGCAATATGCTTAGACCAATAAGTATTCTTACTTATTCAAAAGACAATATTTTTTCTTAGGAAGAAACATCCTTAACATCCAGAGGCACACATGCTAGAAATAGAACAGCAATCATAAACTTCAAGAGCCACACATATTACTCAAAGTATCAGAGTAATAAACAACCATAAAGCAACCATGGTACTTCATCACCACAACATGTCAGAACATGTTACACATCATTGCTCATAAACAACAGCATGAGCAGCTCAGTTCCCCCTAAATAGTTGCACACAAGCAACAACAACCAACTATTATTGCTAAGTAGTAATACAAACATGACATACAATCATGACATTTAATCTACCATCAGAACCAGTAATAACACTTTACTCCCACCAGAGGCACACAACGGAAACAAAACTGAAACACCAATCCTCAGTTCAAGTACACGAACATCTTCAAGCTCACATAGGCCCCACAGCAGCTTCACACCTACTTGGGAGACAACAGAGATCCCTTAACACTTCGGGTAGGTTCGAAGTCATGCCCAACATGCACCCAAACCACATCAGTAGAGGAAAAAAATTGCAAGCTCCTTCCTTCACAAGGAACAAACTAACACAACCTCCCCTAGGGGTTCATGCAGCAGAAGAGACCACAACCTCACAGATAGTCAGAGCATCACAAAGATCAGAACACTTGGTCTGACATCCTTCTTTTGAACACCACAACATGAACAAGCACAAATGGATCCTTCAACATGACAGGTAGTCATGAGAGACATTCACACCAGATTTGGCCAATAGCTTCACTACATACTCCACCATGATCAGACCTTTCAATTCTGAATCTAATGGTGAGCAAAAAACTCCACACAGTGAACTCCAAATTAGCTGCCATGGATAAATAGCTTCCTTTTCTAGAGAAATAATCAGCTGAGATGATGTTCCAACATGAGTTCAGACATCAGTCTCAATAACAAGGATTGAACCATTTACTTTGGTTCTGGAGTCAACAAACATAGGAATTATTATTTGCATAGTAACCCATATATATCCCTTCGCAAGGGACACAAGAGAACCACAATAGGCCATAGCAGCAGCTGATCAACCTCAACGGACAGATCATAGACACAAATAGTAACCAACACAACACAGAGAGAAATAAACTCTCACATCCTTAATGGGCTTCTACTCAAAAGCACAATGTCCAGACATCCTGTCAGACATTACAGAGACAACAACCATCCTTATGTACTCAAAGAGGAGATTCCCTCTAATGGACACCATTTGAGCTGACCAAAAAGGTTATTGACTGAGCATCATACCACAATCAGACTTTTCAACATAAGTCTGTTTCTCCTCTGCCCTTCAATCCTCTATCCTACAAGGCTTCACCTTGCACAGTCCATATTAACATCATAAGATGAAGTACATTAGCATTTTCAAAGGCTAAGGTTCCAATATGTGGTGACTACAAACACCCTGAACAATAAGCTTGAGCAAGTAGTTCATTGGAGAACACAAATAACAAATGTTATTTGACACACCTTCCTCTATGAGTGACCAAGCAAAATCCCTTACACAAGGACCTTGATCATGGGAAACCAACAATAGGACAGGAAAATCCAGTTAGAAAAAGCTCATTTACTCTAGACATGTGTCTGAAACATTTATACCAAACATCTTAGATGAGACTCCAAGAAGAGGATATGAAAGAAACAAGCAATCAAAAACTTCCTTGAGATTTAGCCATTGAATGGTTCACAAAGGTTGAGATAGACCTTGGAGATAGCCATACAGATTGAGAGCATATAAACCTAAAGAGACTAGCCTTTAATAAGAAGACACAGCTTCAGTGCATACATTCCCTTCAGCATGAACATTCTGATGTTCAGCATGATGTTAGGACATTTGAAGTACATTAATGACTTAGTTAGCCAATTGATGAAACCTAACAGAGTTCTACCTTGCCTGATAGAGTCTTGAAGATCCATCCCTTTTAGGTTTTCTGACATTACCTCACTTTGCAGAGCACCTTCATCACAACAGAACAAAAGTTCCATATTCTCATAGACTTGATTATGATATCAAGTTTGAGAAATACCAAAAAAACAGCCTCCGTCATGTAGGACATAGATGGAAACCAACCATTACTTTCTTTGGAGAATAAGAACAGTTACCTTGATGGCAACCTACTTCAAGCACAATTCTTCAAGAGAAGCATCCAGCTCATCCACACCAGAAGCTAACCTTTTAGATAAGGTAGTCACAAGATAGACACATCCATCTACAAGATCAATCAGATCCAGCTTTCCTTGAGCAGAAAGATCTTTAAGATGTCAGGGTGAATGTTCTAGACATTTATCTTTGACTATCAATCCATATGCACAGAACCTGGTAGAGATGCATTCACAATCCTTCAGCAGAAATTAAACCACAAGCTTCTTTAGAGAAGAGACAAAAACCAAGCTCTTAAACTCCTATTCAAGCAGATCAGGAATAAACTGACCCAGTGAATATTCACCTAAGCTGATGGTGTCTTGATCTTCACCTTCAACATTAGACAAAACAAGACAGGTTTCTTGTAACAAGACCACAGAATCCTGCTGACCGTATGTCCCTACAAGAAACTTCTTGAGAGAGTCCCAAACACTTTTGGTCATAACACATGTGTTTAGCAATCTGAACACATTCCACACAACTCTTTATGCTAGGAATTTCACACCTTATAATAACAAGAGTCAAAGCAAACTCTGTCTTTCAAGAACAAGACCACACTTCTTTGGTGATAACTATCCAAGGGTTGTTGTCCTTCCAAAGATCAAACAGTACCAAAAAAAAACTCCCTGAAGCTCACCCAAAACTGACTAGGGTGCCAGCTCTGATACCAATTAAAATTTTTCTCGCACATACAACACATGATGGTGATTCTGATGTCTCAACATCAGAGTACAAAGTCAAGACAGATGTTTCGACATCTTGAGTCTGACAGAACAATATTACCAATCGTTAATTATGTAGAAACTGTAAATTGCAAAATGGTAAATAACATGGTTAATTGTTAACCCAGTTTGGCGTAACATCACCTACATCTGGGGTCATCCAAGCCAGGAAGGAAATCCACTATGATAGCATTAGTTCAAAGCTAAATTCCCCTGTTTACAACTTCTCGCCTAATCACTACCTTGTGTTACTTCTACCTAGAAATCGCCATCTAGATATGAGATCCCCCTCTCACTTCCTAGCAAGCATTCATAATCCCAATGACCATGCCTAGAGAAAGAAAAATAAAGATGTACCCTCTTTCTACTACAATACTTAGGTCAAGACTCTTGACCAAGAACAATACTCGGTTTTGCTTCAAAGCTTCAACCAAGAACAATAATCAACTCCATTGCTTAAAAGCTCTAGAGAGAGAATAATATACAACCAACAATATGTCTACCAAAATGTATCAACCGATACAAAGGGTGACATAAAAAGTCACACACAAGAGACTCTCAAAACACAAGTTTCGAAAACTTCCCTTAGTTTTTACAAAAGTGAAAGCCGTAAAATACATTAGGTTTAAGTCTTCTTTAAATACTCCTCAGCAGTCCATGGGCTTCGAAATCTCCACCCAATTCTAGCTTGATACACACGATGAGATCTGCATCAATTATGCAGAAAAAAATCTTCTTAAATCTTGGAACAAACACAATGTTTCCTAAATTTTCTCCTCATCCAATTTTGGCAACTTCTGTACAGCTGGAGATACAGAAAACTATTCCAGATAAAATCTTCTTGACCTGGGAAAATTACTGGGATAATTCCAAAAGGAATATCACAGAATCAAAACCAATTTGTCAAGAATTAAAACAGCCAAAATTGATGTTCTGGTACAACATGTTGCAACATCTGCCAGGACATCTGCCATAAACCATGTTTTAGCAAAAAATGTTGTCAATCCTAAAACCATGGAACCTTCAGTACTCCATAGTTTTCTTCACGCCTAAATCAAGGCTGGAAAGTGAGCCTTCTATAGTAATAACTTGGCATGCATACCTTATGCGGGCAAAGCTAGTTTCCCCTCCTCAGGTGAACCCTCTTGCGGTGGTGTTAAGGGTGTGATACATGGGTCTATCTTCAACTCCCCTACTTGGTTCCTTGATCTTCTTTGATCCAGGGATTCCATAGGCATTTTTCCTTTAAGAGATAAAGCCCCTTGGTATATGGGTGGATCCGCCTCTGACATATTTCTTCAAGTTGCCTTCTTTGATGAGGCGATCAATCTCCTTTTGAGCTGGTAGATGTATTTCGTGTGGTGTCCATTGGCCATATGAAACTTACACCATTAGTTGGGTTCAGGCCCAATGATGTCTGCCCTGGGGGCTGGCGGAAGAGGAATATTATGTGTGAGGAGGACCTTGTGCCATATCTTTTCACGACATGTGTTCAAGGGTGTGAAGTTCTGCGTAGGCCTCCCGCTCCATTTAAAGGTCACTATATCTCTAACATGCAAGGTAAATTTGCAACCACAAGACTACTCCAAGTTATCAGGATTGTTAGTTGTCCGCTCCTTAACATCTCGTTCCTTCTTCTATGCGTTGCTCTCCTTGCCCTTTATGTAGAACTCTACATGTGTCACTACCGCTGCCATGTAATTTGAAGGCCATTAGGTGTAACGCCCCGGTTTTTGTTAGATTTATTTAATTGAGTCGATTTAATTATTTTTGTTTTTATATTATTTTATTCTTGGTTTTTATTTGGTAAATATGTTATGTTTATCGTTATTATGTTTTATCGCGTTTTGGGAGCGTTTGCGAGAAAATTGAGTGTAGGGGTATTTTGGTCATTTTGTTTGGTTAGATATTATTGTTTTTCTTAAAATAGAAACATAGAGATTAGAAAGAGAGAAAAGAAAGTTTAAGAGAAATAGAGAGTGAGAAGAAGAAAAAGAGGAAAACTTGAAGCTTAAGAAATTGATTCAACCGACACTTCAAAGCACGATTAATCGGGTAAGGGTGCGGAACTCGGTTATTATATGCTTGTGAATGAATATGTATGTGTGTTTTTGAATGTTTACTTGTTTTTCATAGTTTTTCAATTCTAGGTTGAAATGAGAAAAATGAATAGAAATTGATGTTTTCACGGTCGAAAATCGATATGAATCACGTAGTATGATCGTATTATATGTATGAACATTGTTGATACTTGTTTTGATTGATTGAAAACGTTTTGGTTGGGAAAAGTTGGATTTTGGGGTTTGGAACCGTGTAACCCGCAGCAGGAAAATTCTGGTTCTGATGCGATTCGCCAGGCGAATTGGGATTCGCCATGCGAATTAGGTTTCACCACTAGTTCGCCATGCGAAATCATAAGTCGCCAGGCGAAAACGGGGAGACAGAAATGTGTTAGCTACTGGAACTTTTGGATTTTCAAAAATGACGTTTCGCCACTAGTTCGCCAGGCCAAGTACTGGCGAAGGGGGATTCGCCAGGCGAAATCCTAAGTCGCCAGGCGAATCTGGTAGTTTTTCAATAAATTCTTTTCTTTGAAAATTCATAACTTTTGATCCGTAACTTGGATCGAGACGTTCTTAGTACTGTTGGAAAGCTAATGAGATGTTCTTTCTTATAAAAATGGTTTTGAGATTGGTAGCCGATTTAATTGTGTCGGTAATTTGGAAACGTGTCTTTTTGTGGACTTTAACCGTCGTAATTGTGTGCGATTGATGTGTTATCATGCGATATGCTTTTGATATATAATGTATAGCTTGTGTGCTATTATATGATGTGAATGTATGTGATGAAATGTTGTGATGATGGTTTGTGGCCTTATGGCAAATAAATGCATTGTTTTGGGTTTGATTGCAATGCATGATTATTGATGTTGAGTTGGTTCACATGGTTATATGTATATGCATTTGATTGTCATGAGTCATTAATATGCCATGCATCATGATATGCACCTTGTGATGTCGTGTGCCCTTGTGGGGTGTGAGCGACGAAATGATTCCAGAGGGAATCTGCTGTAACGATCGTGTGCCTTATACAAAGAGGACCTAAAGTGACGTTATAGACGATCGTGTGCCTTATACAAAGAGGACCTAAAGCGATCGGATCGTGTGCCTTATACAAAGAGGACCTAAAGTGATCCATAAACGTCGTGAGCCTTATATCAAGAGGACCTAAAGCGACGGGGAACATCGTTTGCCCGACGGGGAGTTACACTAAGTAACAAGCGATGATTCCAATAATTCCTGAGTGAATTAATGATGATGAGAATGATGGATGGAATGGTACCGCATGCATAGAGTCGTTGTGTCGGTCTCTGTGTATTTGCATAAGTCATGAATGGATTGATTATGTGTGGGAAATTGTGAATGGGATTGATGAGTTGATATATTTATATTGGTGGTAAATGTATTGAGCATGATTGATATGTCTTTGTGATGGAAGCATGAATTATGAATTGTTTTGTTTTGTATTTGAGCTATGGTGTACGTTATGGTGAGAATGTTTTTGCATGCGTATTTCGTGTTATTACATAATTGTATGCAACTATATTATAATTGCGTTTCTCACCCTTCTGCTGTTTTGAATGCTCTATGAGGCATTGCAGATTAGATACTGGAGGTCTTTTGTGAAGATTATGTCTTCATTCTTTTGTCGGTCGGCTTTGATATGTAGCACCGGGTAGTCGGGGAGATCGTTATGTGATTATGTGTGTGTATATATATATATATATCCTCTTGGATTCTACATGTATGACTCTGTATATGACAGACAAACTTCTATGTTTATATATGAGATTTCAGTTGCAGATTTTCCGCTTTTATTCTGTATCTGAATTGTGGGTGTTAGGAACTGAGTTCCTCTGTTTATGTTGCTACCTGATTATTGCATATCTATTTGAGCAGGTTGTTATATTTCATTACTTTGATGTGACGCTCCCGTCTATGCCATGAATGTTTTAATTATACTCTGATTATTTGTTATCGCTTTAATTACTCAGGGTAAAGATTGGGGGTGTTACATTAAGTGGTATCAGAGCCAGTCCATGTCGGTCATTTTGACTAAGTTATTTGTTGTGCGACAGTTGTGTTCTGGCGAGCTGATTGTTTAACCATAGTTACTGTTATTGCATATGAACAGAATATGGCTAGTAGGAATGATGCTGCTCTTGCTGCTGCTATGTAAGCTATGGCTCAGGCTATGCGGAATACACCTAATTCTGGTGGGAATGATAGTTCAGGAAGAACAAACAGCCTATCTTCAAAGGAAGACATGATCCTGATGGTGCTCAGATTTGGCTTAAGGAGATTGAAAGAATCTTTAGAGTGATGGACTGTGCTGAGGAACAGAAGGTGAGACTGGGTACTCACATGTTAAAGGAGGAGGCTGATGATTGGTGGGTTAGTACGCGTCATGTGTGGGAAGCTACAGGTGAAGTTGTCACTTGGGCTTTGCTTAGCAGTGAGTTTTTGAGGAAGTATTTCCTGAAGATGTTAGAGGAAATAAATAAATAGAGTTCTTGGAGTTGAAACAGGGTAATATGTCTGTTACTGATTACACTGCTAAGTTTGTGGAGCTTGTTCAGTTTTATCCACATTATGCTGAAGCAACTGCGGAGTTTTCCAAATGTGTGAAGTTTGAGAACGGGTTGTAATACCCCAAAATTTGCTCTCCTTTTTGTCATCCTAGCATAGCATTATCATTTATCATATCATATCCACCTCATTAGCATTGCATTGCATCTTTAACATAGAAAAATGAAGCATAGCATCCCTCTTACCATCAAGGCATGTGATCAGGTGGAAGGTGGACAATCAAGGGATCATTCAAAGCACAAAAAGGTCAATCAAGTTACCTCAAGGCAAGCCAAGAGGTCTCTCATGTCTCACACTATCTCAATTGATCATCCACAACCTCAAGGAAGTGAGATCCAATGGGAGATTGAAACAATACATACTTCATCATGCAAGAGGTTCAAAAAAACTGAAGGAAAACCCTCAAAAGAGATAGCTCATTGATTCAAAATCACCCTCAAGTGGCATATCTCATCATCCTTTAAAAGGATACACAACATACTCTGAGGAATTTGAAATTGAAGACTGCACTTTTCCCTCCTAACCAGAGGGGGTCAAAATTAGGGTTTCTAATAAAATCAGGGAATCTCTGATTTTTTGGACAAAACTTGTTGTCATGGTATTCTACATGTCCTTAAGTGTATGTATGGGGAAAATTATCTCTCAATTGGTTTTAGAAGTGGTTCAATTGGAAGAAAGATAAAAAATCACAGAAATTGGGGGTCAAGTCAAATAATCAGAGGAAAAAGTCAACTCTTGACTTTTTGAGGCCAAATTCATGAAATTCATGTTATATGTGACCAATGTACAAAATTTGATCAAGAAACTCCAAAGGAATCATAAAAAAATCAAGATGTGGAAATTTGTCATTTTTGGAAGAAGTAGGGTTACTAAATAAGGCAAGTTTTGGCCATTTTGCATCAGAGTTTGAACCAAGGCCATTTAAAATTGAAGCACCAAATGAAAATTCCACTCGGCCACAACAAAAGGTCTTGCTTTAAGCTTCAAATCCATGTGTAGAACATCTCCATTGGATAAAAATTGAGTGAGATATGATTGACCAAAGTTTGGGCAAAGTAGGTTCAAAACTAGGCCATGACCAAGGATTTTCAGGTCACGCGCATGTCCTTTTTACAAACAGTTGGTGGGCCAAATGTACACCTATTTTTCTCATGGTTAGAGGCTTCATTTGCAAAACTTGTCAACATAAAAAATGTTCATTGTCATGTCCTCTTCAAGTTTCATGTTGGGCAAAAGTTGATTTGATCAAGCTATGAAGTAGATATGGTGAGTCCAAGTTGCTATGATCATGCTGAGGTTCCATGCCATGAGTGCCTCACTAACCAACCTTATTGCCACGCCTTGGTAGCAGTTCCAAATGTGACTGTTTTAAGTCATTTTGCAACTTATTCCAAGCATTATTTCAACTCATTTTTCACACCAAACATATTCTCCAATATCTCCTCTTTCAAATGAATCCAAAACCTCATCAAATTACGCACTAGTTAGAGAGAATTTCACTTGCAAACCACCTCATGTTGATACTGATTCATTGACAGATTGGTGCATGATTTTGGTTCACACACACAACAAACACTTCCTCACCTCAGTTTTCCTCTTTTAACCAAGCACACACCATCTACACTATGCACATTAGCACGTGCCTTGCATGAAAATGGAAAGGGGAAACTTGTTGAGCAAGTTTGATACAAAGCCGTGCCATTTTCCTTTCTCATTACCTTCACCATAGCTTATGATAAACCAGGACCACCATATCATTGCTCTCCCTAACTAACTTGACTCAGTTAGTTAGGGATGACTCACTTAACTCAATTGTGACTCATTTAACTCACTCACTAAACCATGGTTAGCTCACACTATAAAACCAAATCACACTCTCTAATTTCATTCTGAACTTCATTTTCTCCACATTCTCTCCAAAACTCTCTTTGCTTTACTCTCAACCTCACCATTGCAAAGGATTCTCGAGCTCACATTGTTCATCCTCCTCCTAAATCTTCTTTGATTCTCTCTCATTTTCACCAAAGAGCAACTGATTTTGAAGCTTGGATCTCATTTCTTCTCCATTGAATCATCATCTTCATCAAAGCCTTTATTTGGCCAAGTGAAGCTTAAGGAAGAAGCAAGTATTTCCTCTGGTTTTCTCAAACTCTACAAGAACTGCAAGATCAGGTTCCGAAGCTTACAAACTCTTCTCTCACGTTTACTTGTTTATTTTGTTGTTTTCATGATAATTTGAGCTTAATAGAAGCATTTGAACTTCGGCTAGTTGATAGAGCTTCTTAGAAGCTTAGATCCAAAAACTTAGGGCAACATGTTCATGCTTGTTTCTTGCTGTATGTGAATGGTTTGATGATTTCGTTGGTAGATTCATGATGTGTGTTACTTCCTCTTCTTTTTGGTGTATTGCTGGCGAAATTCTGAGAAAATTTAAGTTGCAGACGGTGGTGATTCGCCGGAGAAGGTGACCGGAGGTCCCTCTCCGGCCGGTAGCTTTGATGCTAGGGTTTTTGTCTCTTTTAATCATGACCGTTGGTTTATGTGCATCGTAGGGTTAAAAACGTGACAACGCATTAAAAGGAGTGTGCTCCTCACGTGATTTTTTTTCTGATTCTCACTTAAACATTTTGTGGTGCGGTGCATGTTAGTTGTTGTGTTCCTCCACGCGTGTGTGTTGATCCTGTATACTTTGACTTAGTTATTGACTTGACTGGATCCAATGGTGATCATTTGTTTGACTCATGTTGACTGAAACTCCATGCTAGTTACTATGTTCCACGCGTTTGATGGACCTAGACCAAATTGCTATTCACACCCTTGCATTTTAAAGCCCAATTAATCTGAACTGATAATTTACTATATTTGCACCCACTCTTGTTTTCATTTCATTCTTGTTTTCTACATTTTATGCACATTTGCTTTTTATTTTTTAAAAATACTAAATAGCATCATAAAATTCCATAAAAGTTCATGAACATCATTAAGACATTTAGAAAATTTTTGATGATTTTATTTTCTGATTTTATGACATTTTTGCCCCTGTTGCATATTTTCTTTGAATTTTTCATTTGTGTGCATTCCATTGATGATACATGATTTTGTTTAATTTTGTTCTTGAGCATTGTGAATGGTTTTGCTTTGCTTTTTTTGAATTGAGTCATTAATGCATCGAAGTATGTCATATGATTTTTATTTGATTTTTTAGGACATTTTATGACATGTCTTGGTGTTCATTTTTGTAATACTTTGCATGTGCATCCAATTTGACCTAAATGCTTTGTATGAAGGCATTTTGCCTTGAATTTTGCATGCTACTTTGATATGTGATTCACTTCTAATTTGTGTATCTCAAAATCATGCTTGAATAATTTTCATGAACCCATTTGATTTTTGTTTAAAACATTTCATTTGAAGCATAATAACATGTCATATCCTCATAATCTTTGTGCATGTTTACATGATTGCTTTTGTGCATACTTGCATGATCATTTGCCTATTTTGTGAACTATTCATTTTACATTATAGGTCATTGGTACATATTATGTGGCATCGTTACATGTTCACTTTCACTTGAACTTTGTGTATCCTTAATATGAAGTACTTGTGTTTTCTTTTGAACTTCCATTTCAATTCTAATTCTCCTTTTACCTCTTGAATGTCTTGATAGTTGCTACATGAATACTTGTGAGATGCTTGTGAATCATTTTTCATTTCATTTCAATTCTGATCCTTGGATTACATGTTCCCTTTTATGCATGTTTCTTTCATTTCTTTTCATCTTTCATCTTCCTTTTCTTATGGTAACATGTTCTAATGCCATGGATGATGATTGTTGCTCATTCACTTGAACTTGCTTGATGATAATCATTTGTTTTCCATATGATGCACATTCTGGTTGTGACTAATAGGATTTGATCTTTCATCTTATTCTTTTGATCTTTATGGTGCATTAAATGTTCTTTTACTTCTTATATTTCTTACACATGTTTACTAACCATGTAGGGGCTTTGGTAAGTTGCAATTGAGTGTGGATAAGGAATCCACATTCAAACCTATTTCCTTTCATCTCTTTTACAATTCAATCTTGTGTTTTGTTGAGCACTTGTGTGCTTTCTTTTAATAACTCATCACTTTCCCTTTTTGAGCTACAATTCATCTTCTACTTTAGAAGTGAATTGTCTAACTCATCTCTTCTTTAGACTTTAGGTTTAAAACCTCACAAACCCTTAGGATCACTCCCTTACCTAATCAATTAGGGTTGAGTCTTAGTCCATATAGATTTTTACCTTTATCCTCTCTTAAGTCTCTTTTCTCATCTCAAAGAAAATTCAAAATATCTAATAAAGGTAGGCATTTATTGCACTTAGGCCTTTCATATAAAGAAAAGATTATAAGGGGTCTTCTCTTATAATCTTAGAATGTGTAGCATATGGCCCATCTTGGGTCAATGTACTAAACATTTGATCTTGTATGAGGGACTTAAATGCAATACTTGTTGAAGGTACAAATAATAAAAAACACTTCTTCATTTCTTAATCAACAAAAACACTTAATAAACACAAGTATGCTAGTGTGTTTGAACCTTGACAATTGGAACTAAGTGTGGGGGTCTTCTTCACCCTTAGTGTGCTTTCTTACTCATTCCATATTGGAATGTGAGAGGGTACACATTCCAATGACTAAGATTTAGATACACTATCATATGCAAACAAATGAGAAAAAAACACTTCTAAAAAAGACAAAACAAACAATAACGTCTTTCCTTCGGGAATTCTTTTCTCATCCCACTCATTATCAACGTACGAACGTGCTCCTACTCATTCTCTTACAAGATGGTAACGCACTCGCACCAGCGAGCCTGCAACACCTGAGCTAGAACGTCAGTCGTTCCTTAAAGAACACAAACAATTCATCCCTAGTGAGGGGAACTACGTCGCTCTGATTCTCATATTCCCGATGAGATACGTAGGCAGTGGGGTAGGGCCCATTCGAGCACTTCTTTTATTTTCCCTACATTTGTTTCTCTTTCTCTTTCCATTCCTTTTCCAGTTCTTTTCCCAGTATCCTTCCCTACACCCTTTGATCGAAACAAGCAAGCGTGGATCCCATCGAGTACGATGGACGCGAGGGGGTGCTAATACCTTCCTCTCGCGTAACCGACTCCCTTACCCGTTCTATTGGTCGCAAGACCATGCTTTTCATTCTCCTCAGGTTTATGCGGTGTTTCCTTTCCCTCTCTTGGGATAAATACACATTGCTGGCGACTCTGTTTCGGTGCCACTTTCGCGTTTCTACTAGGATGAAAATCCCGGGAGCGACAGCTGGCGACTCTGCTGGGGACATGTTGACCTATTGTTGGTCCATTCTAAGCGAGTCAATCCTAGCGCTTGTCTGTTTTTCTTTCATTGGGTGTTTATTATTGTGCTGTATTTACCATTTTATTGTATGGTTATTTATTGCCTTACTGTACATTACTGTATTTACTGCTGTTTAGCATTACATATCATATTATTACTGTTGTGCTGGACTGTGCTGTTTTCTGTTTGGCGGGATGGGATTTCTGAGAGATGAGCTCAGTACACAGGCTCGAGTATACACTTAGATTTAGAGTGGAGAGTAGTGGGACCTACGTGCCATCTGTGTACGTGGGTAATCACGAAATTCACAGCTAGACGAGGCTATCTTGGGACCCATCATGGCGTGCGCATCTTGCATATTCCAGGATGTCGATCTAGAGAGCTGTCGACTCTAGTGACCGATCATGAGGACCTTAGTGGAAATATCTCTCTTTAGTGGTGACAGTGGCAGACCACATTCTGTGGCAAACCCACTCGGACCCGAGGGCCCACTTTGGTACTTGCATAGGATGACCTTTATTTTCTAAGGTGAGTCAGTGGACGACCTCTTTGATTGGCATAGCATTGTATCCTACGGGCTGAATGTGCTATCGCTTCTCAAACCTCCGAAGCTGACAAGCCTTATTTTCTAGGAACCACATGTGAGTATGGGTGGGATGTTTACAGGTTTGCAGGTAACCCGGCCTCCTACATACCGTACTTGTGATTCTATGATTATTACAGACAGTGTACCCTATGACAGTGTTTTGAGTATTCATCTCAGATATATTGCCAGATTCAGTGCAGAGACACAGTGCACACAGTTCAACACAGACACAGACACCTGGATACCTGATCACATGCCTTTTACATTTGCATAATCATATCATAACAGGTTATGTTTGTCATTTCAGGTACCTACCATATTGTCTGATTCCAATCATGAGTTCCCAAGAAGTTGAGGTTAAAAGGAAGAATAACGTGTCATACAAATTCCCTGATCCTAAGCTGGATTTATTGAACAAGATGATAGGCATGGCTGGTTCTGATGTTCTTAGCACTTTTCAGAAGGAATATGGAGAGCTGATTAAGATGGTCTGTGCATTCACAAAGTATGAGAAGAATGGGTTGCATACTTTCTTACAGTTCTATGAACCATCAATGAGATGTTTCCTGTTCCCTGACTACATTTTGATGCCTACTTTGGAGGAATTCTCGTTTATTTTGGGAATTCCAATCACGTCTGCTATACCATACTTTTCTGAAGGTGCTCTTGCCCCTGAAGTAATCGCTGTTGTTCTACATCTGGACCTGTTTGTTGTGAAAAGTGGCCTAAGCAGACTCAAAGAAGATGAAGGATTTCATTTGGAGTTTCTTTTTCAACAAGCTCGGGAAGCTGCCAAGGCTAACAATTAGACTACTTACAACGCTGTGTTAGCCCTTTGCATCTATGGTTTGGTGCTTTTCCCCGGTCAGCCTGATTATGTTGATATGCAGGCGTTGAAAGTGTTCGTTTCGAAGAATCCGATTCCTACCCTGCTAGGGGATTTTTATCACTCAGTACATTACAAAAATGAGAGGGCAAGAGGGAGTTTGTTTAGTTGTTGTACCCAGTTGTTATGTCATTGGCTCTTCAAACATTTACCTCGGACTGGTGCGTTTGTAGAAACTGCTGAGACAATGAAGTGGTCCAAGAGATTGATAGGTTTGACTGCCAATAACATCATTTGGTTTGATCCCAAATTACTGATGATAGAGCTTACTGTCAAATGTGGAAGTTTTCCGAATGTGCCTCTACTTGGAAGAAGAGGTGGGATTAATTATAACCCGGTATTGGCAGTTAGACAATTTGGTTATGCCTCGAGACATCCTCCTGCTGATGAAGAGATTAGTGCTTCTCTATTTTTCGTGGGAACCAAGAATGAAAGAGTGCCAGAAGTAATAAATGCTTGGAAATTTAAGCAGAGAGAGGGAAAATTGACTTTCGGCAAAGGAGACTGTAGATCGTACCCTGACTACGATGCTTGGATTGAGATGAAGGTCAAAAAGTTGTTGCTACCCTTTTCCAGAGAGGTCCTCTTATGTCCAGATCAACATTCCATGGTACCAGCTGAAGAGTGCGAGAAATGGAAGAAAATGGTTAGAGAACTGCAGATAGAGAACTCTGGAATGAGCAGATGTCTTCAGAAAGCTCTAGCTGACAACAAAGAGTTGGAAAAGAGAGCGTTGAAAGCAGAAAAAACTCTGGCGGACAAAGAAGAAGATTTTGATGACAGAGCTCGATACTTCCGGAAGCTTACCTTGGGAGTAGATGATACTAGTCAGGCTCATAAGGCTACAAAGCAGGCATTAGCCCGAAGCAAGGATTCGTTAGCTAAACTCCGTCAAGCTTGGGATGAAGTCAGAATTGAGAACTCTGAATTACTGACCCAGTTAAAAGATAAAAATGAAGAGCTGAAGAAAGCTCATGTAGAAAGAAGAAAGTATCGAGATGACCTGGGCAAAAGCCAAGAACAGGTAAGGAATGCTGAAGATAAGCTGAAAATCGCCAACAAAGAGCTTGAAGAGGTCACGGCAGATTTGAAGCTGGTTAAAATTCAAGTTGGAATCAAGAGGCGCAAATGAGCCAATGAAGATGAAGCTTTGCTGATGCACGTGGGGTCATTAGAGGATGCATTGGAAAAAAGGGATGTAGTAATCAAAGAGCTGATTGAGAAGTCGCATCATCAGCGTACCCGGATCCTGTTTGAAGAGATTAAGTACTCCAGCCAGAAGCTGAAAGATGTAGAGCTATCAGATTAAGGATTTCGCCATTTCTTTGTCATTTGCAATGGTTACCATCAGAATTGTTGATGGATCCATTTGACTGCTTGTTTCTTATTCTGCTGCTGAAACTATGACTAATGTACTCGAAATTTTTTGGGAATTTGTATGAAAGAAGCTATTTTTGTTCACAATTTCGGGTTTTCAGATATATGTGATGTATTATCTGCACGCGGGCACACTACAAAATCACTATGTCTGGTTGTCAGATATTTGTGGTGGGTGTATATGAATATCTCTTCAGAGCAAAACTCACTAATCATGAGTTCTGGTCGTCAGGAATTCGTGGTTACGATTGGAATCAGGATATGAAAAGTATCTTGAAATGACAAACATAACTGTGCATTTGCATTTGCATAGCATATCATTTTTTGCATTGCAGGTTTTTTTTCTTTTGTAGGCGCCTGCTAACCTTTATTTGGTTTTCAGGCACGATAGCTGACACCCCAGTTCATCGATATTCTACCCGACACAATCAAGCCAGAGTAATGGAACAAGTTCAGACTGAGTTAGCTGATTTGAAGGGAAGAATGGAGCAGTTCATGAACCTTATGCAGGGGATCGCTCAAGGTCAGGAAACTATGAGGGCTGGTCAGGAGGCCATGAGAGCCACTATTCAGAGATTGGAAACTGAAATCCCGAATCACAATGTGCGCACTTCCCCCGTTGGCAATGTCCCTACTGGTGGAGTACATCTGGGACTTGATGATAATGGTTTGGAGGATGGTCCAGAGGATCAGTTTACCACACTCAACAACGACAGGGGTTTCTACAATGATGACCGGAAGTATGAAGGGCTGGATGAAAGACTCAGGGCTATTGAGAGCCAAAATCCTCTGGGGATTGACGTGGAAGACATGGGTCTCGTGCAGGGTGTGAGGATTCCTCCCAAGTTCAAGCTTCCTACACTGGATAAGTACAACGGCAGTACCTGTCCCAAAACACATTTGCAAGCTTACAATCACAAGATTGCCGCTTACACCGAGGACCAAAAGCTCTGGATGTATTTTTTCCAGGATAGCCTGTCAGGCGCCTCCCTGGAATGGTACATTAAGCTGGACAGGGTTCATATAAGGAGTTAGAAAGATTTGTGTGCTGCGTTTCTGAAGCAGTATCAATATAATCTGGACATGGCACCCAATCGTACTCAATTGCAAAGTATGACTCAGGATAACAAAGAGGGCTTTAAGCAGTACGCACAGAGATGGAGAGAATTGGCTGCTCGAGTTCAACCACCTTTGGGTGATCGTGAGATGGATGATATGTTCATGAGCACACTTCAAGGGACGTATTTGGATAGACTTGCTGCATGTCCTTCCACGGGGTTTGCCGATATCGTCGTTGTTGGGGAACAAATAGAAAGTCTGCTGAAATTGGGTAAGATTCAAGATGTCAGTGGGACTGTTGCTTCAAGTTCGAAGAAACCCTTTGCCAATGGACCAAGAAAAAGAGAAGGGGAGTCCAGCGCTGTGTATAGAGGAAAGGGCAGAGGCAGGACTCAATCTTACCATCGGGTGGATGCTGTAACCATTCCGGTTCCAGCAGTACAGCAAGCTCCAGATCAGCAAGCTAGACCCTGATTCCAGGCTAATAGACAAAGGGACCGTAAGTTTGATCCCTTGCCTATGACATATGCTGCTTTGTTACCACAACTGCTCAAAGAGAAGTTGGTTGAACTTCGGACTATGAAGCCACTAGATACCGGAAAATTGCCTCAAGGTTACGATGCTAATGTTCGATGTGAATTTCATTCTGGTGCGCCAGGTCACTCAATAGAAAAGTGCTGGGCCTTTCAACATAAGGTTCAAGATCTGATTGACGCAAAAGCTATTAACTTCTCTAAGCCGCCGAATGTTCGTGATAATCCAATGCCTCATCATGGAGGTGCAGGCACGAATGCTATTTTTGATGGCGAGAAGTTGAATTTGATTACTGATGTTAATTTGGTAAAGACTCCGTTGTTGATTGTAAAAGAACGTCTGTTAAAAGGAAAGGTATTTCCTGGATGCGCCTCTGATTGCGAGGATTGTTCAAAACAGGTTAATGGCTGCAGTAAGTTGAAAGTTGGACTGCAGGATCTTATGGACGAAGGAAGACTTCAGTTTGATAAGATAGAGAAGGAGAAAGATGTTTCTGCCGTTACCATTTACTATAATCCAGTTGAGATATAGGTGCCTGTTGAGGAGCCTGTTGCTATCATCGTGCCCGAGAGGCCGAGACCAGTTACGATTATGGTTCCCGAATCGGCTTCATATGTGTCTAATAGGGCAGTTCCGTGGCAATATGGAACTGATACTCATCAAGGAGGAAGTCGACAAAAAGCAGAGGTTGTCGGTACCAGTGTTGAGAATGTCAGTGGACCAAGTGGTTTCACTAGGAGTGGTCGACAGTTTGCTCCCCATACTCTAAGGAATGATAAAGAGGCTGAAGCCGCTGCAAGAGCCAAAGGAAAACAGGTTATTGATGACAAGGTGCCTGCTCAGGAAGAGGACCCTAAAGTCAATTTTGATAATGATGTTGAGGAATTTATGAGGGTTATCAAAAAGAGTGATTACAAGATCATTGACCAGCTTAATCAGACACCCTCTAAAATTTCGATATTATCCCTGCTAATGAGTTCAGATGCACACCGGGCTGCTTTGTTGAAGGTTCTGAATATGGCATACGTTCCCCAAGAGATTACAGTGAATCAGTTGGAGGGAGTAATTTCTAATGTGAATGTGAGCCACGGGTTGGGGTTTACGAATAGGGATTTGACTCCAGATGGGCGTAATCATAACAAGGCGTTACACATCACACTTGAATGTAAGGGAGCTGTTTTATCGCATGTGCTGGTTGACACAGGTTCTTCCTTGAATGTGTTACCCAAAAAGGCCCTGATGAAGATTGAAGTAGATGGGTTGACTCTTAGACCCAGTGATCTGATTGTGAGAGCTTTCGATGGATCCCAGAGATCGGTGTTCGGAGAGGTAGAACTACCAATACAGGTTGGTCCACAGATATTCAAGACGATTTTCCATGTTATGGACATTCAGCCTGCTTATTGCTGTTTGTTGGGCCGACCATGGACTCACGCAGCAGGCGCAGTTACCTCCACGCTTCATCAGAAGCTCAAATATGTGTTCGAGGGTCAAGTGGTTACTGTTTGCGGTGAGGAAGATATATTTGTGAGTCATCTATCCACTTTCAAATATGTGGAAATGGATGGAGAAATTCATGAAACCCTGTGCCAGTCTTTCGAAGCCCTGAATATCAATAACTTACCAGAATCTACTTCAGCAGCAGTGGTGCCGGATGTGCCAAGTGGGCCGAGTGCATCAATTGCGTCATACAAGCAGGCCAGAGAAGTGGTCGAAAGCGGAAATGCCCAAGGTTGGGGTAAGGCTATTGATGTGTTCGTGAAGGAAGATAAGTTTGGCATTGGATACCAGCCGGGCCGAACGCCAGTTCCCCGATTCTGTGGGCCAATCAATTTCGACAATGGAGGAGTTATCAATCCCAATCAGTCCTGCTCAGCAATAGAAGATGACGCTGAAAGCTCAGCTTACTTGGACAGATGGGTGTATGCATTGGCTCCAGGCGAGGCATTGCAAAACTGGTCTAGCGAAGAAGTCGTTCATGTTGTACACCATTCAGAGTAATAATTCTTGTCTTTCATACTGCATAAAATCCCACACTCTGCCCAAGGTGTGAGGATCCATTTGTAGGGCCACCATATTTTCTCATATAATGTTCAAATATCAATAAAAGGACGTTTTTGTTTACAAATTTGTGTTCCTTTATTCTTTCTTTATTTTTATTTTTGCACAAAGAAAATTAAAAATGATAATGCATTTTATTTTCTTTTGTTTTCAAGCAAAAATAATCTAAGATAAAGCATAAATCCAATCATGCAGACTTGATTATGTGAATTCCTCTGAAAATGATTCTGTTATGCCCACGTATGATTTCGACAATCCGATCTATCAAGCTGAGGAGGAAAGTGATGAAGACTATGAACTCCCAGAAGAGTTGGCTAGGTTGTTGAAACAGGAAGAAAAGACCATTCAGCCTCATCAGGAAACTCTCGAGGTTGTCAATGTTGGTTCGGAGGAAAGCAAGAAAGAGATCAAGATCGGTGCAAATCTGCGGGCTGATGTAAAGCAAGAGTTGATAGTCATGCTACGTGAATACATTGACATCTTTGCTTGGTCATATCAAGATATGCCAGGTTTAGATACAGACATAGTTGTGCATAGACTACCGTTGAAAGAGGATTGTCCACCGGTCAAGCAAAAGCTGCGCAGAACAAAACCGGAAATGGCTTTGAAGATCAAGGAAGAAGTACAAAAATAGTTGGATGCAGGTTTTCTGGCAGTAACCAACTATCCTCCTTGGGTGGCCAACATAGTACCGGTGCCGAAGAAAGATGGCAAAGTCAGAATGTGTGTGGATTACAGAGATCTCAACATGGCGAGCCCTAAAGATGATTTTCCACTCCCTCATATTGATGTGTTGGTTGACAATACCGCTCAGTTTTCAGTGTTCTCATTTATGGATGGATTCTTCGGGTACAATCAGATAAAGATGGCGCCTGAAGACATGGAGAAGACGACATTCATTACCCCGTGGGGTACCTTTTGTTACAAAGTAATGCCTTTTGGGTTGAAAAACGCAGGGGCAACTTATCAAAGAGCAATGGTGACATTATTCCACGATCTAATTCATAAACAGATCGAGTGCTATGTGGATGACATGATTGCTAAATCAAAGACAGAAGAGGAACATCTGATTAACTTGAAGAAGCTATTTGAAAGGTTGAGGAAATTCAGGTTGAGATTGAATCCTAACAAATGTACTTTCGGCGTGCGGTCTGGAAAATTGCTTGGTTTCATTGTCAGTGAAAAAGGGATAGAGGTTGATCCTGCTAAAGTGAAAGCTATACAAGATATGCCTGTACCGAGAACTGAGAAAGAAGTTCGCGGCTTTCTAGGGAGATTGAACTACATTTCAAGGTTCATATCTCACCTAACAGCCACCTGCGGACCGATATTCAAAATGCTAAGAAAAGATCAAACGGTCAGGTGGAATGATGATTGTCAAAATGCATTCGATAAAATAAAAAGATATTTGCAGGAACCTCCGATTCTGATACCTCCAGTTCAAGGGAGACCACTGATTATGTACTTGACAGTGCTCGAAGGATCCATGGGTTGTGTTCTCGGTCAACACGACGAGACAGGTAGGAAAGAACATGTTATTTACTACCTGAGTAAGAAGTTTACAGATTGTGAATCACGTTACTCAATGCTTGAGAAGACATGTTGTGCACTCGCATGGGCTGCCAAGCGATTAAGACAATACATGCTCACACATACAACCCTGTTGATCTCAAAATTGGATCCGGTCAAGTATATTTTTGAGAAACCAGCACTTACAGGCAGAGTTGCAAGGTGGCAGATGGTACTGACAGAGTACGATATTCAATTTACTTCGCAAAAAGCAATCAAAGGAAGTATACTGTCAGATTATCTTGCGCAACAGCCTCTTGATGATTACCAGCCCATGAGATTTGATTTCCCTGATGAGGACATCATGTTTCTCAAAGCGAAGGACTGCGAGGAACCACTTCTGGAGGAGGGGCCTGACCCTGAATCCAAATGGAGTTTGATGTTTGATGGGGCAGTTAATATGAATGGGTGCGGAGTTGGTGCAGGCCTCATTATGCCAGAAGGTGTTCACATGCCCTTCACTGCCCGAGTAACCTTCGGGTGCACCAACAATGAAGTAGAATACAAAGCTTGCATACTAGGGATTGAGGAGGCTATCGATTTACGAATCAAGACCCTCGATATCTTTGGTGATTCAACACTGGTAATCAATCAAGTAAAGGGAACTTGGCACACACATCAGCAGAATTTGATCCAGTATAGAGATTATACGAGGAGATTGCTGACATTCTTTACAACTGTCAAGTTGTACCATGTTCCCAGAGATGAAAATAAGTTTGCAGACGCCTTGGCCACTATATCTTCGATGATCAAAGTGCATGGTTGGAACTTTGTGCCCAGGATTGATGTATCTCGTCTTGATAGGCCTACTTTTGTGTTTGAGGTTGATGCAGTGTCTGACGATAAGCCTTGGTACCATGACATTAAATGCTTCTTGAAAAATCAAGAATACCCGCCTGGGGCATCTTCCAATGACAAGAAGACATTAAGAAGGCTAGCCGGTAGTTTCTTCTTGAATAAAGATGGAGTGCTGTATAAGAGAAATTTTGACACGGTTCTGCTCAGATGTGTGGATAGACAAGAGGCAGACTTGTTGATGATTGAAGTGCACGAAGGCTCTTTCGGTACCCATGACGGAGGACATGCGATGGCTAAGAAATTGTTGAGATTGGGGTATTATTGGTTGACAATGGAGTCAGATTGCTGCAAGTATGCGCGCAAGTGTCACAAATTCCAGATCTATGCAGACAAAGTACACGTTCCTCCCAATCCGTTGAGTATCATGTCCTCTCCGTGGCCATTTGCGATGTGGGGCATTGACATGATCGGGAAAATTGAGCCTACTGCTTCAAATGGACATCCTTTCATCTTGGTCGCCATTGATTACTTCACTAAATGGGTTGAAGCAGCATCTTATGCCAATATCACTAAGCAAGTGGTGGCTCGTTTCTTGAAACGAGATATCATTTGTCGATATGGAGTTCCCGAAAGAATCATTACTGATAATGGTTCTAATTTGAATAATAAGATAATGGCTGAACTATGTCGGGACTTCAAAATCGAGCATCACAATTCTTCTCCGTACCGCCCGAAGATGAATGGCGCCGTCGAAGCGGCCAACAAAAATATCAAGAAGATTGTGCAGAAGATGGTTGTCACGTACAAAGATTGGCATGAGATGTTACCATTGGTTTTGCATGGGTATCGAACATCAGTCCGCACGTCCACTGGGGCAACACCGTATTCACTTGTATACGGTATGGAGGCAGTTTTACCGATCGAAGTTGAGATTCCTTCTCTCTGAGTATTGATGGACGTTAAACTGGATGAAGTTGAATGGGTACGAGCCAGATTTGATCAGCTGAGCCTTATTGAGGAGAAGCGACTAGCAGCAGTATGTCATGGCCAGCTATACCAGCGCAGAATGAAGAGGGCATTCGATCAAAAGGTTCGGCCTCAAGTTTACAAGGTCGGAGATGTGGTAATCAAGAGAATACTTCCTCCGAGTACAGATCACAGGGGCAAATGGACTCCTAACTATGAAGGTCCATTCGTGGTTAAAAAGGTTTTCTCAGGTGGAGCCTTATTGCTGACAACCATGGATGGTGAAGACTTTTCATCCCCTGTTAATTCAGATGCAGTTAAAAAATACTTCGTATAAAGAGACCCGCTGGATAAAAGAAAAAGGAATCCAGACAAAAAAGGGCATCCCGACGAACCAAAAACAGAATAAAGGTTCGGGCAAAAATTAGGGATATAATTGAAAAGAATTGTACACCAGGTAAGTTGAAAACCCGAAAGGGCAACTTAGGCAAAAATGGGTATCCCGGTGGATTGAAAACCTGAAAAGGCGATCCACGCAAAAGAGGGATTAAAGTGAATGACTGCAGTCTGAATTAATCTGTACGTTCTCTACTCTTCAACGAACTGGCAAAATTCCAAAGGAGGAATTGGTCCGACCACGAGCTTCCGAAGGCGAAGATAATCAAGAGAGTTGGAATACATACTGGCTATAACAGAATCAGAAATCAGTTGGAATCCAATTTCCGCATTATCATTAGGATAGATTTCTTTTCTCAATTTTATGGCAATCGCCTCTTTCAGGGGTTTGCTTCCGATTGTAAATCCGCCAATTTTGGCATTTCATCAATAAAATTGAATATTCAGTCACGAGCTTTTATTTTCATTTTACTGTTTTGTTTGCAAAAATGTCCGATTTTTGATAATAAAACATTACTTTGAAAATATCTTGGCCTTGCAAAAACATGCACAAAGACAATTAAAATTACTTTTCTTGTTGGACAACCTTGGATGGTGGACTCAAAAGACCACGCAACATCCTGGGGCATGTGCATATTCTTTTTCTGTTGCAGGTAATGAATACGATCGACCCAAGCAGCACGAAAGTTATCTCTCAGCACGAACAGATATTTGCTATGGCTTGATACTGTTGTATCTTATTAAGTCGATTCTTCCATTCAAGAGTTCCCACCGAGTTTCGTGACGGCAACGGCGGTCGAAGATGGAATTCTTCTGTGTTGATAACGGTTATTAATGCAGTGAACACTCTAGGTCAATGACAAGTGCCAACCCTCCGGTACCTAGCAGACAATGTGAAGGGTTGTTCAAGGCAGAGTGTTCGTATAAGATTTTGAAAACGCTTGGTTTTCTATAAAATCCTCTTAAGAGACGAAACTTTTAGTACTAGCATCCCTTGTGGAGTTTACTCTTGGCTGGATGTACCAGCAAGTGGTAGTATCATATTTCCCGCAGGTTTCAGCACGTGAAATTTGTCAAAGATTAATCCCCAGTGGAGTTATTAACCATCCCATGCATGGGGCATGTTATCTCCCCAGCAAAGGATGCTCCCGATCTGTTATCCCCAGTAGAGTTTGAAGATGCTTGGTCTTCTATAAAATCCTCTCAAAGGGCATTCCCCGGCACGAGACGCTTTAAAGCAGTTTTCTCTAGCAGAGTGTGTTGTAAACTCATTATCCCCAGCGGAGTCGTCAAAGGGAAAGTTCGCCCAACATGGGGCATTGTGACATTTATCCTAAGCTCGACAGTCTTCTTCCTCAGCAGATTACCGTGGAATTGCTTTGGGTTTCCCTTACAGATCAATAGGGACTCTTTCTCAGCATGTTGCAGCGGATTGTCTTTCAACCAAGATTCGCATGTCCCTGGCAGAGCAGCCCTGATCCCCAGCAAGATCGTATCTCTGGTAATGGTACCCCCACAGAGTTCAGCATTGAATCTTGTCTGCTATACTCCCCAGCCGAGTCGCAGTAATTTCCCCAGCAAGGTTTAAAGAGATCGACAGAATCTCTTCTTCAGCAAAGTGTCAGCATATGATATTACCCAGCAGGTGGTGTAATTCTTAGCATTGCTCATTTACAATTCAAAGTCCAATTTATTTTTGGCATGTATACAGTTTGTTCATATTATTCCAGCCAGTGGGATAGTATGACAGATGGTTGTTCTAGCCAGTGGGATGATCATTGTATACAGTTTGTTCATATTATTCCAGCCAGTGGGATAGTATGACAGATGGTTGTTCCAGCCAGTGGGATGATCATTGTATACAGTTTGGTCATATTATTCCAGCCAGTGGGATAGTATGACAGATGGTTGTTCTAGCCGGTGGGATGATCATTGTATACAGTTTGTTCATATTATTCCAGCCAGTGGGATAGTATGATAGATGGTTGTTCTAGCCGGTGGGATGATCATTGTATACAGTTTGTTCATATTATTCCAGCCAGTGGGATAGTATGACAGATGGTTGTTCCAGCCAGTGGGATGATCATTGTATACAGTTTGTTCATATTATTCCAGCCAGTGGGATAGTATGACAAATGGTTGTTCCAGCCAGTGGGATGATCATTGTATACAGTTTGTTCATATTATTCCAGCATGTGGGGTAATATTGCAGGTGGTTGTTCCAGCAGATGGGATGATTATTTGGCAAAGCTTCCAAAGTCGGTTTGGTAAGCATCAAAGTCCAAGTTTAATTTGGCAAAGCTGCAAAAGTCCATCTGAGGATGGCAATTTTGAGATTCCAAAGCCTGTTTGGTAATCATTGAAGTCCAACGACAGATTGGCAAAAATCCAGCACGAACTGGTAAAAGTCCATTGTTTAGAATGGCAGAGCAGCTAAAGTCCACCAGCAGTGTGGCAAGCCAGTAGTCGTCTGACGTCGTCAAAAAGACTTTTTTTTTAAAGTCCATCAACAGTATGGCAAGCCAGTAGTCGTCTGGCGTCGTCAAAAAGACATTTTTTTAAAGTCCATCAACAGTATGGCAAGCAAGTAGTCGTCTGGCGTCGTTCAAAAAGACATTTTTTTTAAAAGTCCATCAACAGTATGGCAAGCCAGTAGTCGACTGGCGTCGTTCAAAAGACAGATCTCTCCGACGACGTTCATTTGAAGATTCAATCCAGTAGTCTCGTTGGGTTTATATCCCTTTTCTTCTTCGTCACCCAGAGCAAATTTTTGGCTATATTTGGTATTCAATCACTATATACCTTGAAAGTCTGAAAGCAACCGCTTTCAGGCATTCAGGTCTACAGCGTTTGAATAGGGGCAGCTGTAATACCCCAAAATTTGCTCTCCTTTTTGTCATCCTAGCATAGCATTATCATTTATCATATCATATCCACCTCATTATCATTGCATTGCATCTTTAACATAGAAAAATGAAGCATAGCATCCCTCTTACCATCAAGGCATGTGATCAGGTGGAAGGTGGACAATCAAGGGATCATTCAAAGCACAAAAAGGTCAATCAAGTTGCCTCAAGGCAAGCCAAGAGGTCTCTCATGTCTCACACTATCTCAATTGATCATCCACAACCTCAAGGAAGTGAGATCCAATGGGAGATTGAAACAATACATACTTCATTATGCAAGAGGTTCAAAAAAACTGAAGGAAAACCCTCAAAAGAGATAGCTCATTGATTCAAAATCACCCTCAAGTGGCATATCTCATCATCCTTTAAAAGGATACACAACATACTCTCAGGAATTTGAAATTGAAGACTGCATTTTTCCCTCCTAACCAGAGGGGGTCAAAATTAGGGTTTCTAATAAAATCAGGGAATCTCTGATTTTTTGGACAAAACTTGTTGTCATGGTATTCTACATGTCCTTAAGTATATGTATGGGGAAAATTATCTCTCAATTGGTTTTAGAAGTGGTTCAATTGGAAGAAAGATAAAAAATCAGAGAAATTGGGGGTCAAGTCAAATAATCAGAGGAAAAAGTCAACTCTTGACTTTTTGAGGCCAAATTCATGAAATTCATGTTATATGTGACCAATGTACAAAATTTGATCAAGAAACTCCAAAGGAATCATAAAAAAATCAAGATGTGGAAATTTGCCATTTTTGGAAGAAGTAGGGTTACTAAATAAGGCAAGTTTTGGCCATTTTGCATCAGAGTTTGAACCAAGTCCATTTAAAATTGAAGCACCAAATGAAAATTCCACTCGGCCACAACAAAAGGTCTTGCTTTAAGCTTCAAATCCATGTGTAGAACATCTCCATTGGATAAAAATTGAGTGAGATATGATTGACCAAAGTTTGGGCAAAGTAGGTTCAAAACTAGGCCATGACCAAGGATTTTCAGGTCACGCGCATGTCCTTTTTACAAACAGTTGGTGGCCCAAATGTACACCTATTTTTCTCATGGTTAGAGGCTTCATTTGCAAAACTTGTCAACATAAAAAATGTTCATTGTCATGTCCTCTTCAAGTTTCATGTTGGGCAAAAGTTGATTTGATCAAGCTATGAAGTATATATGGTGAGTCCAAGTTGCTATGATCATGCTGAGGTTCCATGCCATGAGTGCCTCACTAACCAACCTTATTGCCACGCCTTGGTAGCAGTTCCAAATGTGACTGTTTTAAGTCATTTTGCAACTTATTCCAAGCATTATTTCAACTCATTTTTCACACCAAACATATTCTCCAATATCTCCTCTTTCAAATGAATCCAAAACCTCATCAAATTACGCACTAGTTAGAGAGAATTTCACTTGCAAACCACCTCATGTTGATACTGATGCATTGACATATTGGTGCATGATTTTGGTTCACACACACAACAAACACTTCCTCACCTCAGTTTTCCTCTTTTAACCAAGCACACACCATCTACACTATGCACATTAGCACGTGCCTTGCATGAAAATGGAAAGGGGAAACTTATTGAGCAAGTTTGATACAAAGCCGTGCCATTTTCCTTTCTCATTACCTTCACCATAGCTTATGATATACCAGCACCACCATACCATTGCTCTCCCTAACTAACTTGACTCAGTTAGTTAGGGATGACTCACTTAACTCAATTGTGACTCATTTAACTCACTCACTAAACCATGGTTAGCTCACACTATAAAACCAAATCACACTCTCTAATTTCATTCTAAACTTCATTTTCTCCACATTCTCTCCAAAACTCTCTTTGCTTTACTCTCAACCTCACCATTGCAAAGGATTCTCGAGCTCACATTGTTCATCCTCCTCCTAAATCTTCTTTGATTCTCTCTCATTTTCACCAAAGAGCAACTGATTTTGAAGCTTGGATCTCATTTCTTCTCCATTGAATCATCATCTTCATCAAAGCCTTTATTTGGCCAAGTGAAGCTTAAGGAAGAAGCAAGTATTTCCTCTGGTTTTCTCAAACTCTACAAGAACTGCAAGATCAGGTTCCGAAGCTTACAAACTCTTCTCTCACGTTTACTTGTTTATTTTGTTGTTTTCATGATAATTTGAGCTTAATAGAAGCATTTGAACTCCGACTAGTTGATAGAGCTTCTTAGAAGCTTAGATCCAAAAACTTAGGGCAACATGTTCATGCTTGTTTCTTGCTGTATGTGAATGGTTTGATGATTTCGTTGGTAGATTCATGATGTGTGTTACTTCCTCTTCTTTTTGGTGTATTGCTGGCAAAATTCTGAGAAAATTTAAGTTGCAGACGGTGGTGATTCGCCGGAGAAGGTGACCGGAGGTCCCTCTTCGGCCGGTAGCTTTGATGCTAGGGTTTTTGTCTCTTTTAATCATGACCGTTGGTTTATGTGCATCGTAGGGTTAAAAACGTGACAACGCATTAAAAGGAGTGTGCTCCTCACGTGATTTTTTTTCTGATTCTCACTTAAACGTTTTGTGGTGCGGTGCATGTTAGTTGTTGTGTTCCTCCACGCGTGTGTGTTGATCCTGTATACTTTGACTTAGTTATTGACTTGACTGGATCCAATGGTGATCATTTGTTTGACTCATGTTGACTGAAACTCCATGCTAGTTACTATGTTCCACGCGTTTGATGGACCTAGACCAAATTGCTATTCACACCCTTGCATTTTAAAGCCCAATTAATCTAAACTGATAATTTACTATATTTGCACCCACTCTTGTTTTCATTTCATTCTTGTTTTCTACATTTTATGCACATTTGTTTTTTATTTTTTAAAAATACTAAATAGCATCATAAAATTCCATAAAAGTTCATGAACATCATTAAGACATTTAGAAAATTTTTGATGATTTTATTTTCTGATTTTATGACATTTTTGCCCCTGTTGCATATTTTCTTTGAATTTTTCATTTGTGTGCATTCCATTGATGATACATGATTTTGTTTAATTTTTTTCTTGAGCATTGTGAATGGTTTTGCTTTGCTTCTTTTTGAATTGAGTCATTAATGCATCGAAGTATGTCATATGATTTTTATTTGATTTTTTAGGACATTTTATGACATGTCTTGGTGTTCATTTTTGTAATACTTTGCATGTGCATCCAATTTGACCTAAATGCTTTGTATGAAGGCATTTTGCCTTGAATTTTGCATGCTACTTTGATATGTGATTCACTTCTGATTTTTGTATCTCAAAATCATGCTTGAATAATTTTCATGAACCCATTTGATTTTTGTTTAAAACATTTCATTTGAAGCATAATAACATGTCATATCCTCATAATCTTTGTGCATGTTTACATGATTGCTTTTGTGCATACTTGCATGATCATTTGCCTATTTTGTGAACTATTCATTTGACATTATAGGTCATTGGTACATATTATGTGGCATCATTACATGTTCACTTTCACTTGAACTTTGTGTATCCTTAATATGAAGTACTTGTGTTTTCTTTTGAACTTCCATTTCAATTCTAATTCTCCTTTTACCTCTTGAATGTCTTGATAGTTGCTACATGAATACTTGTGAGATGCTTGTGAATCATTTTTCATTTCATTTCAATTCTGATCCTTGGATTACATGTTCCCTTTTATGCATGTTTCTTTCATTTCTTTTCATCTTTCATCTTCCTTTTCTTATGGTAACATGTTCTAATGCCATGGATGATGATTGTTGCTCATTCACTTGAACTTGCTTGATGATAATCATTTGTTTTCCATATGATGCACATTCTGGTTGTGACTAATAGGATTTGATCTTTCATCTTATTCTTTTGATCTTTATGGTGCATTAAATGTTCTTTTACTTCTTATATTTCTTACACATGTTTACTAACCATGTAGGGGCTTTGGTAAGTTGCAATTGAGTGTGGATAAGGAATCCACATTCAAACCTATTTCCTTTCATCTCTTTTACAATTCAATCTTGTGTTTTGTTGAGCACTTGTGTGCTTTCTTTTAATAACTCATCACTTTCCCTTTTTGAGCTACAATTCATCTTCTACTTTAGAAGTGAATTGTCTAACTCATCTCTTCTTTAGACTTTAGGTTTAAAACCTCACAAACCCTTAGGATCACTCCCTTACCTAATCAATTAGGGTTGAGTCTTAGTCCATATATATTTTTACCTTTATCCTCTCTTGAGTCTCTTTTCTCATCTCAAAGAAAATTCAAAATATCTAATAAAGGTAGGCATTTATTGCACTTAGGCCTTTCATATAAAGAAAAGATTATAAGGGGTCTTCTCTTATAATCTTAGAATGTGTAGCATATGGCCCATCTTGGGTCAATGTGCTAAAAATTTGATCTTGTATGAGGGACTTAAATGCAATACTTGTTGAAGGTACAAATAATAAAAAACACTTCTTCATTTCTTAATCAACAAAAACACTTAATAAACACAAGTATGCTAGTGTGTTTGAACCTTGACAATTGGAACTAAGTGTGGGGGTCTTCTTCACCCTTAGTGTGCTTTCTTACTCATTCCATATTGGAATGTGAGAGGGTACACATTCCAATGACTAAGATTTAGATACACTATCATATGCAAACAAATGAGAAAAAAACACTTCTAAAAAAGAAAAAACAAACAATAACGTCTTTCCTTCGGGAATTCTTTTCTCATCCCACTCATTATCAACGTACGAACATGCTCCTACTCGTTCTCTTGCAAGATGGTAACGCACTCGGACCAGCGAGCCTGCAACACCTGAGCTAGAACGTCAGCCGTTCCTTAAAGAACACAAACAATTCATCCCTAGTGGGGGAACTACGTCGCTCTGATTCTCATATTCCCGATGAGATACGTAGGCAGTGGGGTAGGGCCCATTCGAGCACTTCTTTTATTTTCCCTACATTTGTTTCTCTTTCTCTTTCCATTCCTTTTCCAGTTCTTTTCCCAGTATCCTTCCCTACACCCTTTGATCGAAACAAGCAAGCGTGGATCCCATCGAGTACGATGGACGCGAGGGGGTGCTAATACCTTCCTCTCGCGTAACCGACTCCCTTACCCGTTCTCTTGGTCGCAAGACCATGCTTTTCATTCTCCTCAGGTTTATGCGGTGTTTCCTTTCCCTCTCTTGGGATAAATACACATTGCTGGCGACTCTGTTTCGGTGCCACTTTCGCGTTTATACTAGGATGAAAATTTCGGGAGCGACACGGGTTACGCCCCGAGATCAAACAGGTAATTGGTTATCAAAGAATTATGATGTTTTCATATTTGGTGGACTGTTGTAGAATTTATGAGGAGGATAGCAAAGCTCGTTCTACTCATTTTAAGAGTGTGAACGAAAGGAAAGGAAAGCAACCGTTTCGTGGTGGTCCTTATGTGGCACCAGCTGACAAGGGAAAGCAATGGGCTAATTTTGATAAAAGGCCAAGTGGGGGAGGTATGTATAATCCTCCGAGATGTTTTAAATGTGGTGACTTAGGACATCGTCAGTTTGAATGTAGAAAGGATATGAGGAAGTGTTCCAATTGCGGAGGTATAGGACATGTAGCAGCTGATTGCAAGAGGAATATGGTGAAGTGTTTCAACTGTGGTGAACCTGGTCATGTTAGTACGAGGTGTCCGAAACCAAAGCAAGCTCAAGCTGGAGGAAAAGTATTTGCATTGGCAGGAACTCAGCCTACTAGTGCAGATCGTCTGATCAGAGGTACTTGTTTTATTAATAGTACGCCTTTAGTTGCTATTATTGATACCGGAGCGACTCATTCGTTTATTTTGTCTGAGTGTGCACGGCGTTTGAATCTTTTGTTGTCGTCGATGGGTGGAGAGAAGGTTATCGAAACTCCAATATTGGGGTCGGTAACTACTTCTCTGGTTGGTTTAAGTTGTCCTTTGACCATTTATGGTAAGGATTTTGCTATGGATTTGGTGTGTCTGCCGTTGGAGGGTTTAGACGTAGTTCTGGGAATGAATTGGTTGCAGTTCAATCGAGTTCATATCGATTGTTATCATAAGTTGGTAAGATTTCCTTCTCTTGAAGAAGACGAGGAATCGAGTTTCTTATCTACCAAAGAGTTGAAGAAACTTTTGGCGGATGAAGCTCAGTTGTTCGAGTTGTTTGTATCGTTGACTGTGGATAGTCAAGTTTCAATTGATGTGTTTTCAGTCGTGTGTGATTTTCCGGAGGTGTTTCCGGAGAATATTTCTGATGTGCCACCAGAAAGAGAGGTGGAGTTTTCTATAGATCTAGTTTCTGGTACTAGACCTGTATCTATGGCACCATATCGTATGTCGGCATCTGAGTTGGTTGAGTTGAAGAAGCAGTTGAATGAATTGTTAGAAAAGAGGTTTGTGAGGCCGAGTGTATCGCCTTGGGGTGCTCCAGTTGTATTGGTGAAGAAGAAAGACGGAAGTATGCGATTGTGTATTGATTATCGCCAGCTGAATAAGGTGACGATTAAGAATAAGTATCCTCTTCCGAGAATTGATGATTTGATGGACCAGTTGGTAGGGGCGTGTGTGTTTAGTAAAATTGATTTGAGGTCAGGCTATCATCAGATTAGAGTGAAGGAGGAAGATATTCAGAAGACGGCTTTTAGGACACGATACGGACATTACGAATATTCCGCGATGCCGTTCGGGGTTTCTAATGCGCCGGGAGTGTTTATGGAGTATATGAATCGCATTTTCCATGAGCATTTGGATCAATTTGTTGTTGTGTTTATTGATGACATCTTGATTTATTCTGAGTCTCGGGAGGAACATGCGGAACCTTTGCGTATGGTATTGCAAATTTTGAAGGAAAAGAAACTTTATGCCAAGTTGCCCAAGTGTGAGTTCTGGTTGTCAGAAGTGAGTTTCTTGGGCATGTGATTTCAGGTAATGGTATTGCTGTGGATCCATCCAAAGTAGATGCAGTTCTACAATGGGAGGCTCCTAGATCTGTTACTGAAATTAGAAGCTTTTTGGGTTTAGCTGGATATTATCGAAGATTCATTGAAGGCTTTTCCAAGTTAGCACTTCCATTGACCCAACTGACTTGTAAAGGTAAAGCGTTTATTTGGGATATTCAGTGTGAGGAGAGTTTTAGTGAGCTGAAAAGAAGATTGACTACAGCTCCGATTTTGATCCTACCGAATCCTAGTGAACCGTTTGTGGTGTATTGCGATGCGTCTTTGAGTGGTTTAGGTGGAGTGTTAATGTAAGAAGGTAAGGTGGTGGGTTATGCTTCGAGATAATTGAGGGTTCATGAGAAGAATTATCCTACTCATGATTTGGAATTAGCTGCGGTGGTTTTTGTATTGAAAATTTAGAGACATTATCTCTACGGTGCAAGATTCGAAGTCTTTAGTGATCATAAGAGTTTAAAATACTTGTTTGATTAGAAAGAGTTGAATATGAGGCAACGGAGATGGTTGGAATTTTTGAAGAACTACGATTTTAGCTTGAATTACCATCCTGGTAAAGCTAATGTGGTAGCCGATGCGTTAAGCCGGAAATCTTTGCATATGTCTGTTTTGATGGTTAAAGAGTGGGAACTTTTGGAAGAATTTAAAGATTTGAGTTTGGTGTGTGAATTGACATCTGATAGCGTGAGGCTTGGTATGTTAAAGGTCACTAATGATTTTCTGTTGACCGTTAGCGTGAAACAGAGGTTGGATGTGAAATTTGTTGATTTGATGACGGTTGGAGGTAAAAGTGTGAATGGTGACTTTAAAGTGGATGATCAGGGTGTTTTTAGATTCCGTGGTAGAATTTGTATTCCTGGTGATTCGGAATTGAAAAAGATGATTTTAGAGGAAGGACACCGGAGTAGTTTAAGTATACATCTGGGAGCTAATAAAATGATTCAAGATTTAAAGAAGATCTTTTGGTGGTCCAGATTGAAGAGGGATGTGGCTCAGTTTGTTTATGCGTGTTTGACGTGTCAGAAGTTAAAGGTAGAACATCAGAAGCCTAGTGGATTATTGCAACTATTGGATATTCCCGAGTGGAAATGGGACAGCATTTCTATGGATTTTGTGACAGGGTTGTCGAATACTCAGAGGGGACATAATGCCATTTGGGTGATTGTGGATAGGCTGACTAAATCGGCGCATTTCATTCCAATTCACATCAGTTTTTCTTTGGAGAGGTTGGCTGAGATTTATATCTGTGTGATTGTGAGATTACATGGTGTTCTGTTGTGTATTGTTTCAGATCGAGATCCGAGGTTTACTTCTAAATTTTGGGAGAGTTTGCAAAAGGCGTTAGGTTCCAAGTTGAGATTGAGTTCTACTTATCATCCTCAGACGGATGGTCAGACCGAGAGAACTATTCAGTCATTGGAAGATTTGCTAAGAGCTTGTGTTCTTGAGCAAGGTGGTGCTTGGGATAGCTATCTTTCGTTGGTTGAGTTCACGTATAACAACAGTTTCCGTTCGAGTATTGGAATGGCACCTTTTGAAGCGTTGTATGGAAGAAGATGTCGAACACCTTTGTGTTGGCATGAATCTGGTGAAAGTTTGGTGGTTGGACCGGAGTTAGTTCAACAAACTACGGAAAAGGTGAAACTTATTTGTGAGAAGATGAAGGCTTCTCAAAGTAGGCAGAAGAGTTATCATGATCGAAGGAGGAAAGGTCTTGAGTTTCGAGAAGGCGATCATGTATTTTTTAGAGTTACACCGGTGACGGGTGTTGGACGTGCATTGAAGTCGAAGAAACTTACTTCTCGGTTTATTGATCCTTATCAGATATCCGCGAGAGTAGGTACTGTGGCTTATCGGGTGGCGTTGCCACCAAATCTTTCAAATTTACATGATGTGTTCCATGTTTCACAGCTTCGGAAGTATGTTCTGGATCCTTCGCATGTGATTCCGATGGATGAGGTTGAGGTAAGGGAGAACCTTACGATTGAGGCATTACCAATGAGGGTTTTGGATCACGAGTTGAAGCGGTTAAGGGGAAAAGATATTGCGCTTGTGAAAGTAGCGTGGGGAGGCGCTGCTGAGGGCAATTTGACTTGGGAGTTGGAGAGTCGGATGCGGGAATCGTATCCGGAGTTGTTCATCTCAGGTAATATTTTCGAGGACGAAAATTTCTAAGTAGGGGAGAGTTGTAACGCCCCGGTTTTTGTTAGATTTATTTAATTGAGTCGATTTAATTATTTTTGTTTTTATATTATTTTATTCTTGGTTTTTATTAGGTAAATATGTTATGTTTATCGTTATTATGTTTTATCGCGTTTTGGGAGCGTTTGCGAGAAAATTGAGTGTAGGGGTATTTTGGTCATTTTGCTTGGTTAGATATTATTGTTTTTCTTAAAATAGAAACATAGAGACTAGAAAGAGAGAAAAAAAAGTTTAAGAGAAATAGAGAGTGAGAAGAAGAAAAAGAGGAAAACTTGAAGCTTAAGAAATCGATTCAACCGACACTTCAAAGCACGATTAATCGGGTAAGGGTGCGGAACTCGGTTATTATATGCTTGTGTATGAATATGTATGCGTGTTTTTGAATGTTTACTTGTTTTTCAACTCTAGGTTGAAATGAGCAAAATGAATAGAAATTGATGTTTTCACGGTCGGAAATCGATATGAATCACGTAGTATGATCGTATTATATGTATGAACATTGTTGATACTTGTTTGGATTGATTGAAAACGTTTTGGTTGGGAAAAGTTAGATTTTGGGGTTTGGAACCGTGTAACCTGCAGCAGGAAAATTCTGGTTTTGATGCGATTCGCCAGGCGAATTAGGTTTCGCCACTAGTTCGCCAGGCGAAGTGCTGGCGAAGAGGGATTCGCCAGGCGAAATCATAAGTCGCCAGGCGAAAACGGGGAGACAGAAATGTGTTAGCTACTGGAACTTTTAGATTTTCAAAAATGAAGTTTCGCCACTAGTTCGCCAGGCGAAGTGCTGGCGAAGGGGGATTCTCCAGGCAAAATCCTAAGTTGCCAGGCGAATCTGGCAGTTTTTCAAGAAATTATTTTCTTTAAAAATTCATAACTTTTGATCCGTAAATCGGATCGAGACGTTCTTAGTACCGTTGGAAAGCTAATGACATGTTCTTTCTTATAAAAATGGTTTTGAGATTGGTAGCCGATTTAATTATGTCGAGAATTTGGAAACGTATCTTTTTGTCGATTTTTACCGTCGTAATTGTGTGCGATTGATGTGTTATCATGCGATATGCTTTTGATATATAACGTATAGCTTGTGTGCTGTTATATGATGTGAATGCATGTGATGAAATGTTGTGATGATGGTTTGTGGTCTTATGGCAAATAAATACATTGTTTTGGGTTTAATTGCAATGCATGATTATTGATGTTGAGTTGGTTTACATGGTTATATGTATATGCATTTGATTGTTATTAGTCATTACTATGCCATGCATCATGATATGCACCTTGTGATGTCGTGTGCCCTTGTGGGGTGTGAGCGACGAAACGATTCCAGAGGGAATCTGCTGTAACGATCGTGTGCCTTATACAAAGAGGACCTAAAGCGACGTTATAGACGATCGTGTGCCTTATACAAAGAGGACCTAAAGCGATCTGATCGGGTACCTTATACAAAGAGGACCCAAAGCGATCTATAAACGTCGTGAGCCTTATACCAAGAGGACCTAAAGCGGCGGGGAACATCGTTTGTCCGACGGGGAGTTACACTAAGTAACAAGCGATGATTCCAATAATTCCTGAGTGAATTAATGATGATGAGAATGATGGATGGAATGGTACCGCATGCATAGAGTCGTTGTGTCGGTCTCTCTGCATTTGCATAAGTCATGAATGGATTGATTATGTGTGGGAAATTGTGAATTGGATTGATGAGTTGATATATATATATATTGGTGGTAAATGTATTGAGCATGATTGATATGCCTTTGTGATGGATGCATGAATTATGAATTGTTTTGTTTTGTATTTGAGCTATGGTGTACGTTATGGTGAGAATGTTTTTGCATGCGTATTTCGTGTTATTACATAATTGTATGCAACTATATTATAATTTTGTTTTTCACCTTCTCCTGTTTTGAATGCTCTATGAGGCATTGCAGATTAGATGCTGGAGGTCTTTTGTGAAGATTATGTCTTCATTCTTTTGCCGATCGGCTCTGATATGTAGCACCGGGTAGTCAGGGAGATCGTTATGTGATTATGTGTATATATATATCCTCTTGGATTTTACATGTATGACTCTGTATATGACAGACAAACTTATATGTTTATATATGAGATTTCAGTTGCAGATTTTCCGCTTTTATTCTGTATCTGAATTGTGGGTGTTAGGAACTGAGTTCCTCTGTTTATGTTGCTACCTGATTGTTGCATATCTATTTGAGCAGGTTGTTATATTTCATTACTTTGATGTGACGCTCCCGTCTATGCCATGAATATTTTAATTATACTCTGATTATTTGTTATCGCTTTAATTACTCCGGGTATAGATTAGGGGTGTTACATTAGGTGAAGGATTCATTAAAATTCCTAATCCTCGGTCCATTCTAGAAATCTTCTACAAACATCTCATAGTATGGGTGGACAACCATGATGGCCACCTCATTAAATCCAATGAATAATCCCTCGAGGATTCTGAAGGGCCTTGGTGAATTTTGAATAGGCTGATGGTGGAAACCCTTTTGTGTCTGCATGCAAACAACTAATGGACCATCTTCTTTACTAGGTAGTTGGCGACTGAGAGTCGTGGCAGGCCCATGTACTACCTTAACGTCGTGTCCTTGAAAGTGCTAAAGAAAAGCTTACGTTTCAAGGAATATAAGGCTCCAATAATTTTCATTTGTGTGTTAATGGATGCGACGTGCTCTTGGGGGTTACTACGTCCATCAAACTTAGCCATTGATGGCAGCGTGAAATTCTCTATCACATTGGCTCTCTGTATTTTTCCCGAGAGAGGTTGGGGTTCCAAAACCTCTGTCTCTTTAGAGGGAGTCATCCTCCTTCTAAGGTTGTTGGAGGTGAAGGATGTTTTCCTCCAAAGTATGATTATGGCCATGTAAATTGTCCATAGCGACATCCATCTCTGCTATGGCATCCTGGTCGCTTCTGGAACTGCTAACGACCAAAGTTGTTACTCACTTATTCACCATGTTTGATAGGGGTTGAAGATGTTGATAACAACTTAAGCATCTAGTGTAAGGGTGACCCAAGTTAGTTTTACTGGGGTCCCACGGTGGACGCCAATTGTACTTGCTAAAAATGTACAATAAGGGTATAATTGTATTTAGAGGGTTATATGTGTGGTGTTTATAGTTGTTGATGATGCTAGATCAAGCTCACACAGAGTAGTGAGAAGCTTTGTATCAGTGTATTGTAGGTGAAACGAATGATCCCCCTCCACCCCGTGGTTGAGGTATTTATAAAGGTCTATTGGGCAAGGATTTTTGCACCCATGGAGTGGTTATTCTACCCCTCTCTCAGGAGCATGGAAACCTTTATTACCCCTATTCTTCTAGGGAACATCGATACCCCCTTTTACTGAGCTTCCATGTTGTTAGTGCATAAAGACACGTCAATCCTCATGTTTCATAAGTGGGTGATGGGTTGTTTCACCAAAGCCCAACTAGGGGCGAGTGATGCGACCAATGGGGTAGTGTTACAACCAATTAGCATATGTTATGATCAATGGGAGACTAGAACCCTGACTTTGGGTGGCGTGTGATATTCCCCCACCCTTAGTGAGCTTTGTATTGCTTTCACCGGTCTTTTTTCTTCCAGGGTTGGTAGAATTATCCCCGTATAAGGCTTAATACATTATATCGGTACACTTATCTCTTTATTTTTCTTTTTTTATTTTCTTTCCGTTGTGTATCTCTCTTCTTCTCCATTTTATTTCTAACTTTCCGCTGTCATCTCTCTGTCTATTTATATCTTATAATATAAACATTTTAAATACCTAAGTTTTTATAAATTATTCTCGAATTTCAAATAACACAATTCATCTCCCTCCCCCTCTTCTGTTTAAAGTCACTTGGTTACCAAGAATCAATTATGGAGGTAACCTAATCGATTATGATGTGGAACACATATGACCCTTAAAACCTTCATTTCTTAGCTAAATGTTTTACTAAAAAAGAATGACTTGTGATAATTTAACAACACATAAGAAATCTTAAAATAACCTATCTTTTACTCATTCTCTTGCACTTCTAAAATTTATATTCACTTAAATATTATTTTGGTGCTGAGAGAGCAAACACTTAAAGTAGAGTTATCTTGTGTAAATCACTGCTAATATGTATTTGTATACAAGATATGGTTGTTCTCTTGACTCTGATATATTTATATAAAGCATGCAAATTGGACCTGAGATAAGAGCTTGGTGTAAGAAGGTTGTGGGATGATCATGTTATAAAATCTATGTGATAATGGAAATTTCAAAGCTCGTTCATTGGATACTATGTAGATCTTGTAGTTTTGAGTCAAACCAAAATAAAATATGGTGTGTTCTTCTATGATCTTTTATCTCTTTTTTTTTTCGTCTTTATTTACTTGCATTTCTCTTAATTTTTCTGTCTTTAAAACTTATTTAGTTTTTAAAGTCTAAAAAAAAAATTATATCACAATTCACCTTCTTTTTTATGTTTAAAGTCACTTGAGAGTGTTGGTAAATTCTATGTTAACAATCTATGAAAAAATGGAGGGTGAAGAGAAATTTTTATGAGAATACTTGAATCCATGTTAAGTGAAAAGGTGAATAGAATAGTTGAAGATTTAAGTGGGTCATAATCAACTGAAATTAAAACCTAAAATATCCAAAAAGAGAAAATGGAGCCAAATCAAGTAAAACTAAAATTAAAATAACTTTCCTCTCATATGAATATGTACACTTGAGTGAAATTTTTTCTAAACTAGCCATCATTAACACTATCTTAACTAATTTGGAAGAGGAAAGGCTAATAAAGATCTAAAGAGAGAGTAAAGGTAAACTTTGATGGAATATTTAAGATTTGAAAAACATAAGTTCGGTCCATTGTATGTACAAGATAATGATGAAAGAAGAGTACAAGCTAGTCGTTGCGGTATAATAATGTCAAAATTCAACAATGAAAGCAGTGGTAAAGAAAGAGGTGTTAAAATTACTTGAAGTTGGGATGATCTATCACATATATGAGTTGTTTGCGCTGGTTATTGTAGTTCTAAAGAAGGGTGGTATGACTATGATCAGAAACGAGAAAAACGAGCTAATGCCAACTTGTATTGTTACTAGATAGAGAATATGCATTGACTACAAGAGAATTAACCAAGATACCATAAAGGATCATTTTCCTTTAACATTGATGTATTAGTAGTTAGGGAGGTTAGCAGGACATGTTTTTTTAATTTTTTCTACATGGATATTCAGATTAAAACCAAATAGTGGTGGATTCAGATGATTATGAAAAGACAACTTTTACATGTCCATTTGGAGTTTTTGTGTATCAAAGGATTCCTTTCAGTTTATGCAATGTGTTGTATACTTTTAAAAGGTGTATGTTATCTATATTTGTTTATATGTTTAAAAACTCCATAGAAATATTTATGGATGAGTTTTGTGTTTTTGATAAATCGTTTGATATTTTCTTAATCACTTAAATATCATTTTGAAGATATGCATTGAAACCAATTTAGTATTGAATTGAAAAAAATGTCATTTAATGGTTGCAAAAGGAATTATTGTTAGATTTATCTAACTTTTATGGGCTACAATCAATTGTTGTTTAGTTTGTGAAAAACGAATTAATCGTGATTTTGATCGGAGCGCATATAAGTCATTTTATTAGTTAAGTGATCTATTTTAACAAAAGGTTGAGTATGTGAAACCTGATTGGTGTGGACAAAAGTGTGGGTTTTAACCTTGAGCCCATAATGGGTAGGGACTAGGTTATATATATTATATGGCTAGGTCCCCTCTGTAATCACAAGAATTAGAAACATAACTGACGGCTCCACAACTTTTCCAATTAAGAGTTGTGAACGGGAGTGTGAAATAATGAAGAAGATCCAATTATTCATCATTTCGGAATTCTGAATCATGACTTCAACAAGTTAGTATTGATGTTCTAATTTTATATAATCGATCATTGAATATTTCCGTTTACATTTAGTATCAGAGCTTAGATTATATGAGTTACGACTCAATTATTTGTTGTTAATACATAATTATGATTTAATATATAATTATAATATGATTCTTACCTAGATTTAATATGATTGTTGGTCGTTCCACTTTCTTAGTATGTCGATCGGTAATTGATATTTGCTGCAATTGAAAAATCATTACGTGAAACAAGAGTCACATGTATTCTTATTTACTTCAATTGTAAGTGTGTATAGATCTTTTCAATTTCAATTTTGATACAGCACGTACCACTATATTTCCGTGAAAGTAAATATATATAATTTCTGGTTTCTATGAAATATACAGTAGGTATCACTTTATATAATTTCATTGCTAAGTAATATATATAATTCCAATTTCCAATTCTCACTTTTCTATTGTATAATTCCGTGAATAGTTACTTTTAGTTACTATTATATAATTATATAATGAATTGTTATGGTATACACTCTTTATCCTTCTACTTCACAGTATTGCATTCAATTTCATCGTTTTCAAATTGAAATTGAAAACAAGCCAATTTAATTGGATACACGCTATTTGAACCGACCAACAATTTGTTCATAATTTGAAGGTACTTGAATTGAATGTATGTTTTTATTCGGATAGTTTTAATTAAGCGGTATATAATTAAGAAGTTAGTAAAGGAAGCAAAGTGAAATGTACGTGTTCACAAAATCATTATTTTAATGCCTTTGTTAAGTGAAAAGGCGAATATTGATTCAATAATTAAATGCTGAGATTATATTGAAATAATCTAAATAAGCCATGAGTCATTAAAATGAGCAATGTCGGTAGAGGAACCATCTAGTTAATATGATTGTATAATTATAGCTGTACTTGTGATCTAAGTGTAAAATCTACCGGTTGCAGCTGTTTTATAGTCTTGGTTAGTGATGATACTGATTTAAACAAAAAAGTTACTACAATGAATAAGATGTTAGCGGCTTTGCATTTTGAGTTCTGTTTACATGCGATCCTTACGCACATCATGTGCTAACTAGCCACCTAAGTATTTCAATGGAAGTGGAATTGGAATCAGGTTCTATGATCTTCAGAAACTGTTTTAAGTTAATCCTGTGGTGTAATATAGTTAAGGAGAGGATTTGAACTCTGTCTCTTAAGCTTTCATTCCCAGCTTTGATTAGTGTTAGAAATCTTGAGCTATTCGTTTTTTTTTTTTTTTGGAAACATTAGCTAATTGTTATCCTGAAAGAAACATGTACATAAATAAGAAATGCAGAACTTGGAAGTAATGCTATAATTATATTAAGGCAAAATATTCTTTTTGGCCCTTTAACTTTATCTTGGGATTCATTTTGCTCCTTTAATTTTAAAAGGTGTCATTTTTGTCCCTTAACTCTTAAAAATGTTCCATATTATTCCTTTTAGTATTATTAGCGACGGAAAAATTCAAAAATCAGTTGATAAAATTCGTTGCTAATAAGACAAAAGGACTAATATGAAACGTTTTGAAGAGTTAAGGAATCAAAATGACACTTTTTAAAATTAAGGGACCAAAATGAATTCCGAAGTAAAGTTAAAGGAACCAAAAGGATATTTTGCCTTATATTAACACCCTGATAATTATATTACCACCCTGATAAGTAAGAAATAAATATTATGCTTCTTTAAAATTGAAAGGTGTTAGTGAATAAGCATCTTGATAATTGAGTGATTCCGTGCTCTTAGACTTTGGGAGGTCGGCACCCTCATCATATCGCAACCTAATAACAAAATAGGTTAGCTATTTCAATTAAAGTGGTTTGTGTTTCTTGATAATTATCATAATATTAAGTTTTGCAATATTGATTTGATTATTATAATATATATAAATCAATTGAGTTTAATAGTATGATTTTGTAATACAATATTTTGAAATATTGTATAATATTATTTTTATTGAAATTGAAATTGTTGAAGACAAAATTTATTGGGAATGTTATATTGTTTAAATTTATAATTGATTCATGATTTTTTTGGCAAGAGAAATTTGATTTCTATGCAATAATTTTTATAAATAATTGTGTGTGATTACCACCAAAGTGAGATCATTCATTTTGATTTATAAAAGACTCTTTGTAGTTTGAGGAATGGTTTTAAATCATTATTATGATTGTCTTCCCAAAGGTGGACAATTGTATGTAGAGATTGTGGTTGATTATGGATATAGCTATTGAAGATGCTTGGGTCCCAGGGATTTATTTACCCGAAGGAGATAAATTTTTAAACTCGATGTATGTTCACTAAGTAGCTTATTCTTGAAATTTGTAGATGAAGTTATTGGAGGTGTTTTGGTTTCGAGAATTTATCTACCCAAAAGAGATAGATTTTCGAATCCAATGTATGCTCATTGGGTAACTCATCTAAGGTTCTGACCCTTGTTATGGCATGGGTTTGCGCATTCCACCCAAAGGGGATTGCGTGATAATGTTGGCCTCTTCGTGATAGCTTATGTTCATTAAAGTTATATCTTGTCTTTGTTATTTGTTCTAATGCATTCATGTTTTATCTTGACAATGACCTTCTCTATGAACAATTGTTATGCTTCTATTGAGATCCTGAATATGTATAATTTTAAGAAATGGAAGAAAGACTTAGAGTTTTCATTAGAGATTGTTGATCTTGACATGGCATTGCGTGAAACCAAACCTGTGATCAATGATCAGAGTACACCTGAAGAGAAAGAAAAATTAGCTAAGTGGGAGAGGAGTGACTGACTTAGCTTGTAACACATTTTTCTACCCCCACGAATAAACACGGCAAAATACACAAATTATCAGAGTAAAACCACCTCAGAAGGGTGCACATTTCTCAATAAACTCAAAATAAAACATTTGCTCCGTAAACAACGGGTTTTCCTCCAAATAATCAAAAAGCCATCAAATAGCAGCGGAACCACCATAACCACAATAATCCAAAAAAATCAAAAGGTTTTCAATTAAAACCATAACAATCAAATAACAACAAAAATAATAACCCAACATTGTTCGACTCAACGGCCCAACCCGATGTTACAATATCAGAGCAAGACCCTCTACATTGACCAAAAGCAAATAAACTCCAAAAGTCCTCGAAGGCATCCACGGCTAAACTTGATCACCTGCACGTTACCCACGTGGAGGCAACATTTAAACAGGCAGGGTGAGTAATCACAATACATTATAACCAATATAAAAACAAGATATGCATAAAATTGACGCCATCATCATATACAACATCATCGGGGTCATCACAAGGCAAACATCAAAGATCACAACATCATAAGTCACATCAATGCCAAATAAATGCAATGCACAGCAAGACTCATGCATGTGGTACCAATCGTCACAAACGATGGACACTAGGCCATCACCCTCCAAAGATCCCCACTAATAGGATCGATTCTACACAAGAATCGGAGCACGTCATACACCCCAATCCACACAATGGGATTAGAGCCACCACTGGACCGAAGTCCTAAAATGCAATGAATGCATGATACACAACGCCAATATCATCATCATCAATAAAAGTCATCATGTGCATCATCATTCATCAAAATCTCATGTTAATCATATCATCAAAACATCATGAAATCATTATCTCATAGTCATCAATAACATCATGGTAAATTATCAGAAACATCACAACATCAAAACATCAAGACAGCACAGAATCATAAACAAAATTTCGCGAACAGTAGGCGTTCGCTACTGAGTTCGCCGTGCGAACCTGCTCGCTTTGGGGTTCGCTTTGCGAGCTATCAGCAAACCTCAAAATCCCATACAAAAACCAGAGAATTCCCCCTTCTGCCTCACCTCGCCACCTACATTCGTTTTGCGAAGCCCTTCGCTGGGACATTCGCTTTGCGAGCTAAAAGCCACATCCCAGAATTCACTCCAGTATCATCAAACCAATTATCGTGCAGTCGCTGCGCTACTCACTTTACGAGTCTGGGGCGAGTGTTCGCCTTGCGAGGAAATGGTTCGTTTTGCGAACCTGCGATTTCAGGAAATCGCTGCTACGCATCAGTAGCATAACAGATCCACAAACTCATACGATTTCAACCCCAATTACCCCAAAAACATCCCTACAGTGTTCCTAAGGCATTATGGAAATCAAAGGCATAAAACATACGACTATTAGGTCGATTTGCTACACTATTCGAAACCTCAAATCACCTAAACCTTCACAAACTCTCTAGATTCCCATAACCCCATAAATCCCATTCACCACAAGGTCGAAACAACATCGACAGAGAAAATCACCTCAAGGTCTATTTTATCCGATTCAATTCAACCCTTAATAATCGATTCACCAAATACCCTCAAATCATCTGTTTACTCATAAATCCCATAAACCCACACAAACCTCAAAATCAACTTTAAATACATCGAATCCCTATATTGAAAACAATGAAAGGCAATACTCCCCATACCTTAGATTGTCGATTCTGAGTTTTCTCTACTGAGTCTTTGGAAACCTTCTCGAATCCTCGCCTTTCCCTTTTTCCTCAGAGCTTCGCCTTTCTCCTTCTTTTCATGGTCTAACAGAATGAAACCTATTCCTCTCAAATTCTCTTTTTGTTAAACCTTTGGGCTTCTAAAATGGGCTTTCCCAATAATACGCTCACTAATCCTCCTCAAAAGTCCATCTTACCCTTAATTCCTCTAATATTATTTAAATTAATAATAATACTAATATATTCATACACTACTACGAAAAACCCATTTAACAACGGTTGGGAATGACATATAATGACGCGGCCGAAGGTGTTGTTATGTAGATTGTCGTTGTAAGTTCGCGGTTTCTACAACGGTCTGGAAACCGTTGTTGTATTCTGGAAAGCGTGCGTTATATTGCAACGGTTAGTTATTTCAACCGTTGTAATATATATTAACTATCACAACGGTTAAGAGTCTCAACCGTTGTGGAATGCACCCTTAGTTTATTAAATAAAAATGTATATTACTTGTTTTACCATACACCAATTAAAGAAATACAACCATTAAAATTGGTAAAGAACTATATAATCTGAAAATTAAATTGTTCTTGAAAACCAACTTAAACACACCACTGTTTTCCGAATTGCATCCATTTCATTCCGCATATTTTATGTTCCTTAACATAAAATTTATGGTTCAATGGTCGGTTTCCTTCAATCCATCGATATCTTTTATTATAGTATACCTCATTATCGCCACAAATCATCGCGATTTTATCATCATAACAATCATGATCTTAACAACCACGATGATTAGTGACGACGATGAGGTAAAGTAGAATTGTAGATATCGATGAATTAAAGCAAACGGACCATTGAACCATAAATTTTATGTTAAGGAACATACAATGTGCTGAATGAAATGGATGCAATTCGGAAAACATTGACATGATAAAGGTTGGTTTTCAAATACATCTTAATTTTCAGATTATAAGTTTCTATATCAATTTAACTGATTATATTTTCAATAAAAGGATGGTGAAACAAACAATATACATAGTATATAATAAACTAAATTTCATATACAATATCAGAATGAATTCATATATATGTACCTTATCAGAATGAATTCATATATATGTACCACCATCATCATCACCATGTGAAACAAACCCTAAGAAGTGGGAAGCAATGAAGAAAATTAGTTAGTATTCAATTTAACTATATACAATATACATAGTATATAATAAACTAATGTTCTATATCAATTTAACTGATTGCATTTTCAATAAAAGGATAATGAAACAAACAATATACATAGTATATAATAAACTAAATTTCATATACAATATCAGAATGAATTCATATATATATATACCTTATCAGAATGAATTCATATATATATGTACCACCATCATCATCACCATGTGAAACAAACCCTAAGAAGTGGGAAGCAATGAAGAAAATTAGTTAGTATTCAAAACAAAACAACCAAAAGTTGAAACAAAACCCTAAGAAGTGGGACTGTACCATTACAATGAAGTTCACCTTGCTTGTGAAGCATTGAAGTCGAATCTGCACAAAATGAGAACAATCAATAAAAACAACATGAAGCAAACGAGATAATGGGAACTATCTAACAAAAAGATTGAAGTAGAAGAATACCTTATTTTCCATAAACAATATGTACATTACGCTTGCTACCTCCAGCATCATCACCATGTTCATCTAGTTTTAGATTCTGCAAGAAGAAATACAAGGAGGAAGAAGCTTAAATCAAAAGCTTCATACTTCTTGTATTTCTTTTCGCGGATTCTATAAAAAGATGAAGTTTGCTGCCAAAAATGGGTGCTAGGGTTTCGCTGTGAAGGAAACGGCACTACTGTCAATAATAGAAAGTTAATTCCCTTATATAGGTAAATATTTCACAACGGTTTTCTAAAATAACCGTAATGATAAGTATATATATATTATTTTAATAATATCACAACGGTTAGTTATATTAACCGTAGCGATACCCCTTATACTTGGTACAAGGTTCGATTCCAGGCAACAACATTTTTCTATAATTACGTAAAATAGAAAAATATTGTTGCCTGGAGTTGAACCTTGTACCAAGTATAAGGGGTATCGCTACGATTATTATTACTAACCGTTGTAATATTATAACCCTTTCTCTTCCCGGAGTAGAGAACACTCTGGCCAAGTATAATAATGATTTAAAATTTTCTCCGTTTTTCAAAAAATATCGTTCCAGAATATCAACCATTTACAAGTTATCATCATTGTAAGCATTAAACTATCAGACTTTTCATCTTCAACCTCATCTATAAATAGACAATTTTACATTTCTTCATAATATATTCTTCGTAACAATGAGTTCTACAAATGAGAATGCTAGAAACATCACCAATGAGGGCACAAATGAACAACGTCGGTCGCCAAATGAGGAGGTCCAACCAGCAGCCAACGTCAGGGGTGCGTTAAGGGTAAGGAAGGAGAAGAAGAAGAAGAAGATCAAGAAGCTGAAGAAGAAGAAGAAAAAGACGAAAAGGAGGATTGTTTATTATGATTCCGATGAGGGAAGTGAGGAGAGAGTCATGTATTATGAAGATGCATTTGTAGCTATGGGCTCTGACATTGATAAATATATGTAATATATGATTATCAATGTACTCTATGGAATCTTAATAAAATTTTCTTTTATATATACTCATCTCTTTCAATTTTATTTTTAAAGAAGTTTTCTTTTATTTTTATATATTCTCTTGCACTTAAAAATAGAAAACCAAAGATGAATTTTGAGTTTTGAGGTTAAATCCCCGTAACACTAACAAAAGAAATAAAATATATGTTTAAAATCTAAAAATATGGAAAAAAATGCAGTTGCTGGGAATCGAAAGTTGTTACACACCATGTATTACAATGGTTTTTTAATACGACCGTCGTTAAATATGGCATTATAAATCAGCTGCAAAATTTTTAACATATTACAACGGTGGGATATGAATCCGTTGTAAACCTGGCGTTGTTGTTTTAGCGTTTTGTAGTAGTGATATTATATACTATTATTTAATTAAATAACCGAAATTCCACGAAAATGCCAACGTCAACACAAACCACCAAAATTCACCGAAATTTCACAAATATTATATTTAAATAAATTAAATAAATATTCTTACGAAATTTGGGGTCTTACAACTCTCCCCCTCTTAAAGAATTTTCGCCCTCGAAAATTACCTCAAGGAAATAGAGTCGGATACGACTCCTTCATCTGATCTTTACGCTCCCAAGTCCAATTTTCGCCAGCTGGTCCACCCTACAACACCTTCACCAGGGTTATGTCCTTACCCCGCAGTTACTTCATCTCTCGACCGTCAATCCGCACAGGTAAAGGTTCCACTATCAGGTTATCCCTCACTCGTACATCATCCATCTGTATCACATGTGACGGATCAGGAATGTACTTCCTTAACTGCGACACATGGAACACGTCATGCAAATTCGCAAGCGACGGCGGTAAAGCAATCCGATAGGCTACTTCTCCCACCCTTTGCGAAATCTGATAAGGACCAACAAAACGTGGAGTAAGCTTCCTAGACTTCAAAGCTCGACCCACACCAGTCACTGGCGTCACCCTCAAAAACACGTGATCTCTCTCTTGGAATTCAAGTGTCTTCCTTCTCTTATCATGGTAGCTCTTCTGGAGACTCTGCGATGCTCTCATTCTTTCTTGGATCATCTTAGTCTTCTCAGTCGTCTCTTGCACAATCTCAGGTCCGAGTACAGCACTCTCGCCTGACTCATACCAACACAAAGGAGTCCTACACCTTCTCCCATACAAAGCTTCATAGGGCGTCATTCCAATACTAGCATGAAAACTGTTATTCTACGTGAACTCAATCAACAGTAAATGGCTATCCCAAGATCCTCTGTGATCCAACACACAAGCCCTCGGCAAATCCTCTAAAGATTGGATAGTCCTTTCTGTCTGTCCATCCGTCTGCGGATGATAGGCAGAACTCATCTTCAACTTAGTACCCAAAGTATCCTGCAAACTCTTCCAGAACCTAGATGTAAATCTCGGATCTCTATCCGACACAATACTCGAAGGTATCCCATGCAACTTCACAATCTCCTCAATGTACATCTCGGTTAGCTTCTGCATAGAGTGATTAATCTTCATCGGCAAGAAATGAGCCAACTTAGTTAATCTATCGACGATCACCCAAATTGAATCATTTCCCTTAGCAGTCCACGGCAATCCTGACACAAAATCCATGGAAATATTATCCCATTTCCACTCTGGAATATTCAATGGCTGTATCATACCTAAAGGCTTCTGATGCTCAATCTTCGACTTCTGACACGTCAAACACGCATAAACGAACTCCTCGATATCTTTCTTCATACCTGGCCACCAAAACAACTTCTTCAAATCCTGGTACATCTTCGTTCACCGGGATGAATACTCAACCCACTTCGGTGTCCTTCTTCTAAAATACTCTTCTTGATTTCTAAAACATCTGGGACATAAACTGTCGCTCCCGGGATTTTCATCCTAGTACAAACGCGAAAGTGGCACGAAACAGAGTCGCCAGCAATGTGTATTTATCCCAAGAGAGGGAAAGGAAACACTGCGTAAACCTGAGAGAAGGAAAAGATTGTGGTCTCACGACCAAGAGAAAGGGTAAGGGAGTCGGTTACGCGAGAGGAAGGTATTAGCACCCCCACGCGTCCATCGTACCCGATGGGATCCACGCTTGCTGGTTTTGATCAAAGGGTGATGGAAAAGGATACTGGAAAAGGAACTGAAAGAAAGAAAGGAGAAAGAATGGGAAAGGAACGAGAAACAAATGTAGGGAAAATAAAAGAAGTGCTTGAATGGGCCCTACCCCACTGCCTACGTATCTCATCGGGAACATGAGAATCAGAGCGACGTAGTTACCCTCACTAGGGATGGATTGTTTGTGTTTTTTAAGGAACGGCTAACATTCTAGCTCAGGTGTTGCAGGCTCGCTGGTCCGAGTGCGTCACCATCTTGCAAGAGAATGAGAAGAAGCACGTTCGTACGTTGAGAATGAGTGAGATGAGAAAAGAATTCCCAAAGGAAAGACGTTATTGTTTGTTTTTGTCTTTTAAGAAAAATGTTTGTTATTTATTCGCGTATGATAATGTATCTAAATCTTAATCATTGGAGTGTATACATCCTCACATTCCAAGATGGAATGAGTAAGAAAGTACACTAAGTGTGAAGAAGACCCTCACATTTAGTTCCAATTATTAAGGTTCAAATACACTAGCATACTGGTATTTATTAAGTGTTTTTGTTAATTATGAAATGAAGAAGTGTTTTTTTTTATTTGTGTCTTCAACAAGTATTGCATTTAAGTCCCTCTTACAAGATCAAATGTTTAACACATTGACCCAAGATGGGCCATATGCTACACATTCTAAGATTATAAGAGAAGACCCCCTTATAATCTTTTCTTTATATGAAAGGCCTAAATGCAATAAGTGCCTACCTTTATTAGATATTTTGAATTTTCTTTGGAGATGAGGAGATGAAAGACTCAAGTGGGCGAGAAAGGTAAAATCTATGTGAACTAAGACTCGATCCTAATTGATTAGTTAAGGGAGTGATCCTAATGGGTTGTGAGGTTGCAAAACCTAAAGTCTAAAGAAGGAATGAGTTAAACAATTCACTTCTAAAGTAGAAGATGAATTGTAACTGAAAAGGGAAAGTAATGAGTTAATCAAAGAAAGCACATAAGTACTTAACAAAACACAAGATTGAATTGTAAAAGATGAAAGGAGAGAAGTTTGAAAGTGGATTCCTTATCCACACTCAATTTCAACTTACCAAAGCCCCTACATGGAAAGGTTAGTCCACAAAATATTTACAAGAGATCCTAAGTAAAAGAACTTGGTCAGACAAGCCAATGGAAGGAAATAATGAAAACAGCAACTATTACAGCCCATAAATGCAAGGCAGCAGTAAATCTATCATCATGTACCAAACGACAATTAACAGCACATGTTCAGCCTACAAAATGGGTGTAAAAAGCATTTGGCAGCACATACAACAGCACATATGTGTATAATCAGCAGTGAAAACTCAGATGCAGCATGCATTAACACACAATTTCAATCATGAACAACCATTATTATGCATCAAGCCTTGCACATTCATCAAACAAACACGATCACAACCATATTACAAATCATGATGAACAATCCTTGAAATCAAACATGTTATAATGTACATTACAAAAGAATACACATTGTCAAGAATATGAGCAATTCAAAACAAGTATACATCTCTTGAAATGGAAAGCAAATGAACATGCGCATAATGATTCCAGCAACATAACCTCAATTGGCAATTAATGAGCTCAAAGTGCGTGCATCATGTGTTCATCACATCAATTAATCAACAATGTAAACATAAACATTCATCGATTAACAATCAAAAACCGCGTATCGGCAAATTGTGTGCATATGATGGCGTGAGGTGCAACAGCATCAAAACAGTCATTAAATGAGTATCATATTAATCCATGAAGATTAAAAGTGAAACGGGGTCGAAACATACTCAAAAAACGCAAAAAAAAACACATTCTGCAGCAGTGTTAACTGGTTAACGCCTGGTGTTAACCCGTTAACAGGTCAAAATTAGGCAAAAAATGCAAAATTAATACATGTTAACCCATTAACGCATGGTGTTAACCCGTTAACCTGGGACAGTGACCAAAAAACCAATTGTAAAAGCACTTTTCAGCAGCAAATGACTTATCCAAACATCCAAATGAACATGCAATCAATTAATCACGAAATTACATGGAATTACCGTCGTCAAACATCAATTGAATCCAATAATCAACAATATCAAGAATCTAATTCTAGCCCATGAATCCAAATCGAAAATCCACAAAAATCTACATCGAATAAGTTGCGAATAAGCCAAAAACAGTGTAGATTTAGGGAAAACCAACCTACAAAGCGGAGACTTGCTTTGGTAATTGTTGCAAAGTAATCTTGGTGTAGAAAATGAAAGTAAACCAGAGATTCCTTGATCGATAGCCGAAATGCGTCGAAACCGAACGAAATCGCGAAAATCCACCAAAATCCAACTTGCACCAAAATAAATGGTGAGAAACCTTTGGATTGAAGAAGAATGCTCTGAACTTCCAGAAATCCAACCAAAGAATGCTAAATGATGAAGGTTAAGCTCAAGAATTAATCACTTTTCAATGTAAAAAGTGATTATTCTTCAAGAAACAAGAGCTTTTGTGTGTGGTTTTGGAAGAGAGAAGTAGAAGTTGATGAAGAGTGAGTAGAGAGATTAGAGAGAAATGTGAGAGAATTGAGAGTGAAAATGGAGCAAAAATGGTTGAGATCCTTGAAAATGAGTGAAGAATCTCTTAAATAGATTTTAGGTTTGGAGTATAAGTGGTTTGGAATGAGGTTTGGATTAAGGTTTGGAATGAGGTTTGGGTTTGGAGCTAGGGTCGGAGTTAGTTAGACTCAACTCACCGAGTCAAGTTAGTTAACTTGGTTAGTTAGGATCAACTCAGTTGCTTGGAAAACAAGGAACCGCAATTGGTGTATTGGTGTATGACTTGGGCTGCAAGCAAGGCCTTGTGACTTGTGAACTTTCAGCATGAAACCACCATGTTCGAGCCCTTGTATGACCTTCATAACTTGTTCAAATGAAAAAAATGTCCGACATCAAAGTTGAAGAGGACATGGAGATGAACAAGTTTGATGTTCAATAATTTTTCATTTGAAGCCTTCTTGATGGAGAAAATTGGCTTGACATTTGGCACGCCAACTGTTCGATGAAATTATGGCCTATGGGCCTGCACTTGCCTTGCCATGCCTTGATTTTTGCCTTGATTTTACCAAACTTTGATTGATCATAACTCCCTCAATTTTAATCCGATGGAAGAGTTCCTTATATGGATTTGAAGCTTAAAACATGAACTTTAATTGGCTCAACTTGGGCCTGAGGTTTAGATCTTTTATCTTGGAGAAAAAGAGCCTCAAAGTGTGGTGCAAAATGGTCTAAACTTGCCATTTGGGAAACCCCAAAGTTTCTATTTTTGGCAGTTTTGTAATTTCGTGATTTTTCATTATTCCTCCATCATTTCTTGATCAAATCTTGTCCAATGAACATATATAACTTGAATTTCACAAATTTGACCTTAAAAAGTCAGGAGTTGACTTTTCACTGCGCAGTTGACTTTTTTCACAATTTCTTGATTTTGAATCTTCTGACCAATTAAACCTCTTCTGAAATGAATCAATGGCCAATCTTCCATCCTTAGACACTTAATATCATGTAGAAAACATTGAGATCAAGTTTGTATCAAAATTTCATCAGGAGACCACTGTTGAATTCAAAACCCTAATTTGACTATTTTTTTTATAAGAGATGCTGCACTGTTCAATCTTTTTGATGAATTCTCCTCTTCCAATGCATTGAGGATCAATTGAGATAGTATGAGACATGAAATACCTCTTGGCTTGCCTTGAGGCAACTTGTTTGACCTTTTGTGCCTTGAATGATTCCTTGATTGTCCATCTTTTCCCTGATCACATGCCTTGATGGTAAGAGGGATGCTATGTTTCATTTTTCTATGTTAAAGATGCAATGCAAGGCTAATGAGATGGATATGATATGTGATAATGCTATGCTATGATGACAAAAGAGAGGGCAAATTTTGGGGTATTACAACTGCCCTTATTCAAATGCTGTAGACCTGAATGCCTGAAAGCAATTGCTTTCAGACTTTCAAGGTATATAGTGATTGAATACCAAATATAGCCAAAAATTTGCTCTGGATGACGAAGAACAAAGGGGATATAAACCCAATGAGACTGCTGGATTGAATCTTTAATGAAACGTTGTCAGAGAGATCAGTCTTTTGAACGACGCCAGACGACTACTGGCTTGCCATACTATGGATGGACTTTCAACAATGTCTTTTTGAACGACGACAGACGACTATTGGCTTGCCACTCAACTGGTGGACTTTAGCTGCTCTGCCATTCTAAACAATGGACTTTTACCAATTCGTGTTGGATTTCTGCCAATCTATCGTTGGACTTCAATGATTACCAAACCGGCTTTGGAATCACAAAATTGCCATCCTCAGATGGACTTTTGCAGCTTTGCCAAACTAACATTGGACTTCGATGCTTACCAAACCGGCTTTGGAAGCTTTGCCAAACCAACGTTGGACTTTGCCGAGAATATAGTTGTTTATCACCATCCCACCTGCTGGAACAATATAAACTACTGTATATAATGATCACCCCACCTGCTGGAACAACCAACTGCAATACTATCCCACCTGCTGGAATAATATTAACAATTGTATATAATGATCACTCCACCTGCTGGAACAACCATCTACAATACTATCCCACTTGCTGGAATAATATGAACAATTGTATATAATGATCACCCCACCTGCTGGAACAACCATCTGCAATACTATCCCACCAGCTGGAATAATATGAACAAACTATCTGTATGATCATCCCACCTGCTGGAACAATCATCTGCAACACTATCCCACCTGCTGGAATAATATGAACAACTGTCTGCATGATCATCCCACCTGCTGGAACAATCATCTGCAATACTATCCCACCTACTGGAATAATATGAACAAACTGTCTGTATGATCATCCCACCTGCTGGAACAATCATCTGCAATACTATCCCACCTGCTGGAATAATATGAACAACTGTCTGTATGCCAAAAATAAATTGGACTTTGAGTTGTAAATGAGCAATGCTGAGAATTACACCACCTGCTGGGTAATATCATATGCTGACACTTTGCTGAAGAAGAGATTCCCTCGATCTATTTAGACCTTGCTGGGTAAATTACTGTCAAAATGCCAAACTCTGTGGGGAGAGAAAACAATTCAGCAGGGAGTTATTCTTTGACAAATTTCACATGCTGAAACCTGCGGGAACTATACCCTGTTGACACTACCACTTGTTGGTAAATCCTGCTGAGAATAAACTCCACAGGGAATGTTACTGCGAGAAGCTTCGTCTCTTAAGAGGATTTTATAGAAAACCAAGCGTTTTCAAACTCTTAGACGAACACCCTGTCTTCAACTTCCGAACATTCGCTCTTGCACTACCCTTCACATCGTCTGCGAGGTACCAGAAGATTTGCACTCGTTATGGACATGGAGTGCTCACTGCATTAATAACCGTTATCAATACAGAGGAATTCAATCTTCGACAACCGTTGTCGTCACAAAACCCGGTGGGAAATCTTGAATGAAAGAATCGACTTAATAAGATACAACAGTATCAAGTCATAGCAAATATCTGTTGATGCTGAGAGATAACTTTCGTGCTTCTTGGATCGATCATACTCATTACCTGCAACAGAAAAAATATATGCACATGCCCCAGGATATTGCGTGGTTTTTTGAGTCCACCGTCCATGGTTGTCCAACAAGCAAAGTAATTTTAATTGTCTTTTTTGTGCATGTTTTTGCAAGGCCATGATATTTTCAAAGCAATGTTTTATTATCAAAAATCGGACGTTTTTGCAAACGAAACAGTGAAATGAAAATAAAAGCTCGTGACTAAATATTCAATTTTATTGATGAAATGCCAAAATCGGCGAATTTACAATCGGAAGAAAACCCCTGAAAGAGTTGATTGCCATAAAATTGAGAAAAGAAATCTATCCTAATGACAATGCGAAAATTGAATTCCAACTGATTTCTGATTCTGTTATAGCCAGTATGTATTCCAACTCTCTTGATTATCTTCGCTTTCGGAAGCTCGTGGTCAGAACAATTCCTCCTTCGGAACTTCGCTAATTTGCTGAAGAGTAGAGAACGTACAGATTAATTCAGACTGCAGTCATTCGTTTAAATCCCTCTTTTGCGTGGATCGCCTTTTCAGGTTTTCAATCCACCGGGATACCCATTTTTGCCTAAGTTGCCCTTTCGAGTTTTCAACTTACCGGGTGTACAATTTTTCTTCAATTATATCCTTAATTTTTGCCCGAACCTTTATTCTGTTTTTGGTTCGCCAGGATGCCCTTTTTTGCATGGATTTTTTTCTTCTTTTTTTTTCTCTTTTTTTTTATCCAGCGGGTCTATTTATACGAAGTATTTTTTAACTGCATCTAAATTAACAGGGGATAAAAAGTCTTCACCATCCATGGTGGTCAGCAATAAGGCTCCACCTGAGAAAACCTTTTTAACCACGAATGGACCTTTATAATTAGGAGTCCATTTGCCCCTGTGATCTGTACTCGGAGGAAGTATTCTCTTGATTACCACATCTCCGACCTTGTAAACTCGAGGTTGAACCTTTTGATCGAATGCCCTCTTCATTCTGCGCTGGTATAGCTGGCCATGACATATTGTTGCTAATCGCTTTTCCTCAATAAGGCTCAACTGATCAAATCTGGCTCGTACCCATTCAGCTTCATCTAGTTTAACGTCCATCAATACTCGGAGAGAGGGAATCTCAACTTCGATCGGTAAAAATGCCTCCATACCATATACCAGTGAGTATGGTGTTGCCCCAGTGGACGTGCGGACTAATGTTCGATACCCATGCAAACCAAATGGTAACATCTCATGCCAATCTTTGTACGTGACAACCATCTTTTGCACAATCTTCTTGATATTTTTGTTGGCCGCTTCGACCGCGCCATTCATCTTTGGGCGGTACAGAGAAGAATTGTGATATTCGATTTTGAAGTCCAGACATAGCTCAGCCATCATCTTATTATTCAAATTAGAACCATTATCAGTAATGATTCTTTCGGGAACTCCATAGCAACAAATAATATCTCGTTTCAAGAAACGAGCTACCACTTGCTTAGTGACATTGGCATAAGATGCTGCTTCAACCCATTTAGTGAAGTAATCAATGGCGACCAAGATGAAACGATGGTCGTTTGAAGCAGTAGGCTCAATTTTCCCGATCATATCAATGCCCCACATTGCAAAGGGCCACGGAGAGGACATGACACTCAACGGATTTGGAGGAACGTGTACTTTGTCTGCATAGATCTGGCATTTGTGACACTTGCGGGCATACTTGCAGCAATCCGACTCCATTGTCAACCAATAATACCTCGATCTCAAAAATTTCTTAGCCAACGCATGTCCTCCGGCATGGGTACCGAAAGAGCCTTCGTGCACTTCAATCATCAACATGTCTGCTTCATGTCTATCCACATATCTGAGCAGAACCGGGTCAAAATTTCTTTTACACAGCACGCCGTCTTTGTTCAAGAAGAAACTACCGGCTAGCCTTCTTAATGTCTTCTTGTCTTTGGAAGATGCCCCAGGCGGGTATTCTTGATTTTTCAAGAAGCATTTAATGTCATGGTACCAAGGCTTATCGTCAGACACTGCATCAACATCAAACACAAAAGCAGGTCTATCAAGACGAGATACATTAATCCTGGGTACAAAGTTCCAACCATGCACTTTGATCATCGAAGATATAGTGACCAAGGCGTTTGCAAACTTATTTTCATCTCTGGGAACATGGTACAACTTGACAGTTGTAAAGAATGTCAGCAATCTCCTCGTATAATCTCTATACGGAATCAAATTCTGCTGATGTGTATGCCAAGTTCCCTTTACTTGATTGATTACCAGTGCTGAATCACCAAAGATATCGAGGGTCTTGATTCGTAAATCAATAGCCTCCTCAACCCCTAGTATGCAAGCTTCATATTCTGCTTCATTGTTGGTACACCCGAAAGTTACTCGGGCAGTGAAGGGCATGTGAACGCCTTCTGGCGTAATGAGAACTGCACCAACTCCGCACCCATTCATATTAACTGCCCCGTCAAACATCAAACTCTATTTGGATTCAGGGTCAGGCCCCTCCTCCAGAAGTGGTTCCTCGCAGTCTTTCGCTTTGAGAAACATGATGTCCTCATCAGGGAAATCAAACTTCATGGGCTGATAATCATCAAGAGGTTGTTGTGCAAGATAATTTGACAGTATACTTCCTTTGATTGCTTTTTGCGAAGTATATTGAATATCGTACTCTGTCAGTACCATCTGCCACCTTGCAACTCTGCCTGTAAGTGCTGGTTTCTCAAAAATATACTTGACCGGATCCATTTTTGAGATCAACAGGGTTGTATGTGTGAGCATATATTGTCTCAATCGCTTTGCGGCCCATGCGAGTGCGCAACATGTCTTCTCAAGCATTGAATAACGCGATTCACAATCTGTAAACTTCTTGCTCAGGTAGTAGATAGCATGTTCTTTCCTACCTGTCTCGTCGTGTTGACCGAGAACACAACCCATGGATCCTTCGAGCACTGTCAAGTACATAATCAGTGGTCTCCCTTGAACTGGAGGTATCAGAATCGGAGGTTCCTGCAAATATTTTTTTATTTTATCGAATGCATTTTGACAATCATCATTTCACCTAATCGTTTAATCTTTTCTTAGCATTTTGAATATCGGTTCGCAGGTGGCAGTTAGGTGAGATATGAATCTTGAAATGTAGTTCAATCTCCCTAGAAAGCCGCGAACTTCTTTCTCAGTTCTCGGTACAGGCATATCTTGTATAGCTTTCACCTTAGCAGGATCAACCTCTATTCCTTTTTCATTGACAATGAAACCCATCAATTTTCCGGACCGTACGCCGAAAGTACACTTATTAGGATTCAGTCTCAACCTAAATTTCCTCAACCTCTCAAACAACTTCTTTAAGTTGATCAGATGTTCCTCTTCTGTCTTTGATTTAGCAATCATGTCATCCACATAACACTCGATCTCTTTATGAATTAGATCATGAAATAACGTCACCATTGCTCTTTGATAAGTTGCCCCTGCATTTTTCAACCCAAAAGGCATCACTTTGTAACAGAAGGTACCCCACGGGGTAATGAATGTCGTCTTCTCCATGTCTTCAGGCGCCATCTTTATTTGATTGTACCCAGAGAATCCATCCATAAATGAGAACACTGAAAACTGAGCAGTATTGTCAACTAGCACATCAATATGAGGGAGTGGAAAGTCATCTTTAGGGCTCGCCCTGTTGAGATCTCTATAATCCACGCACATTCTAACCTTGCCATCTTTCTTCGGCACCGGTACTATATTGGCCACCCAGGGAGGATAGTTGGTTACTGCCAGAAAACCTGCATCCAACTGTTTCTGTACCTCTTCCTTGATCTTCAAAGCCATTTCTGGTTTCGTTCTGCGCAGCTTTTGCTTGACCGGTGTACAGGCCTCTTTTAATGGTAGTCTATGCACAACTATGTCTGTATCTAAACCTGGCATATCTTGATATGACCAAGCAAAGATGTCAACGTATTTACGTAGCATGACTATCAATTTTTGCTTTACCTCAGCCCGCAGACTTGCACCGATCTTGATCTCTTTCTTGCTTTCTTCTGAACCGATATTAATAACCTCAAGATCTTCCTGATGAGGCTGAATGGTCTTTTCTTCCTGTTTCAACAATCTAGCCAACTCTTCCGGGAGTTCATAGTCTTCATCACTTTCTTCCTCAACTTGATAGATCGGATTGTCGAAATCATACGTGGGTATAACAGAATCATTTTCAAAGGAATCCATAAAATCAAGTTTGCATGATTGGATTGATGCTTTATTTTAGATTAGTTTTGCTTGAAAACAAAAGAAAAGGAAGTGCATTATCATTTTTAATTTTCTTTGTGCAAAAATAAAAATAAAGAAGGAATAAAGGAACACAAATTTGTAAACAAAAACGTCCTTTTTATTGATGTTTGAACATTATATGAGAAAATATGGTGGCCCTACAAATGGATCCTCACACCTTGGGCAGAGTGTGGGATTTTATGCATCATGAAAGAGAAGAATTATTACTCTGAATGGTGTACAACATGGATGACTTCTTCACTAGACCAGTTTTGCAATGCCTCGCCTGGAGCCAGTGAATACACCCATCTGTCCAGATAATCTGAGCTTTCAGCGTCATCTTCTATTGCTGAGCAGGACTGATTAGGGTTGACAATTCCTCCACTGTTGAAATTGATTGGCCCACGGAATCGGGGAACTGGCGTCTGGCCTGGTTGGTATCCAATGCCGAACTTATCTTCTTTCACAAACACGTCGATAGCTTTACCCCAACCTTGGGCATTTCCGCTTTCAACCACTTCTCTGGCCTGCTTGTAGGATGCAATTGATGCACTCGGCCCAACTGGCAAATTTGACACCACTGATGTTGAAGTAGGTTATGGGAATTTGTTGATATTCAGGGCTTTAAAAGACTGGCACAGGGTTTCATGAATCTCTCCACCCATTTCCACGTATTTGAAAGTGGATAGATGACTCACAAATATATCTTCCTCACCGCAAACGGTAACCACTTGACCCTCGAACACGTATTTGAGCTTCTGATGTAGTGTGAAGGTAACTGCGCCTGTTGCGTGAATCCACGGTCGGCCTAACAAACAGCTGTAAGCAGGCTGAATGTCCATAACGTGAAAGATTGTCTTGAATATCTGTGGACCAACCTGTATTGGTAATTCTACCTCTCCAAACACCGATCTTTGGGATCCATCGAAAGCTCTCACAATCAAATCGCTGGGTCTAAGAATCAATCCATCTACTTCAATTTTCATCAAGGCCTTTTTGGGTAACACATTCAAGGAAGAACCTGTGTCAACTAGCACATGCGACAAAACAGCTCCTTTGCATTCAAGTGTGATGTGCAATGTTTTGTTGTGATTACGTCCATCTGGAGTCAAATCCCTATTCGTAAACCCCAACCCGTGGCTCACATTGACATTAGAAATTACTCCCTCCAACTGATTCACAGTAATCTCTTGGGGAACATATGCCATATTCAAAACCTTCAACAAAGTAGCCTGGTGTGCATCTGAACTCATTAACAGGGATAATATTGAGATTTTAGAGGGTGTCTAATTGAGCTGATCAATGATCTTATAATCGCTCTTTTTTATAATCCTCATAAATTCCTCAACATCACTATCAAAATTGACTTTAGGGTCCTCTTCCTGAACAGGCACCTTGTTATCAACAACCTGTTTTCCTTTTGTTTTTGCAGCTGCTTCAGCTTCTTTATCACTCCTTAGAGTTTGGGGAGCAAACAGTCGACCACTCCTGGTGAAACCACTTGGTCCACTGACATTCTCAACACTGGTACCAACAGCAGCCTCTGCTTTCTGTTGACTTCCTCCTTGATGAGTATTAGTTCCATATTGCCATGGAACTACCCTATTAGACACATAAGAAGCAGATTCAGGAACTATAATCGTAACTGGTCTCGGCCTCTCGGACGCGATGATAGCAACAGGATCTTCAACGGACACCTGTATTTCAACTGGATTATAATAAATGGTAACGGCTGAAACATCTTTTTCCTTCTCTACCTTATCAAACTGAAGACTTCCTTCGTCCATAAGATCCTGCAGTCCAACTTTCAACTTACTGCAGCCATTAATCTCTCTTGAACAATCCTCACAATCAGAGCCACATCCAGGAAATATCTTTCCCTTTAACAAATGCTCTTTTACAATCAACAGCGGAGTCTTTACCAAATTAACATCGGTAATCAGATTCAATTTCTCGCCATCAGAAATAGCATGCATGCCTGCATCTCCATGATGAGGCATTGGATTATCAAGAACATTCGGCGGCTTAGAGAAATTAATAGCTTTTGCGTCGATCAGATCCTGAACCTTATGTTGAAAGGCCCAGCACTTTTCTATCGAGTGACCCGACGCACCAGAATGAAATTCACATCGAACATTAGCATCATAATTTTGAGGCAATTTTCCAGTATCTGCCGGCCTCATAGTCTGAAGTTCAACCAACTTCTCTCTGAGCAATTGTGGTAACAAAGCAGCATATGTCATAGGCAAGGGATCAAACTTACGATCCCTTTGTCTATTAGTCTGGAATCGAGGTCTAGCTTGCTGATCTGGAGCTTGGTGTCCTGCTGGAATCGGAATGGTTACAGCGTCCACCTGATGATAGGATTGAGTCATGCCTCTGCCTTTTCCTCTATGCACAGCGCTGGACTCCCCTTCTCTTTTCCTTGGTCCGTTAGCAAAGGGTTTCCTCAAACTCGAAGCACCAGTCCCACTGATGTCTTGAATCTTACCCAACTTCAGCAGACTCTCTATTCGTTCCCCAGCGATAACAATGTCGGCAAACCCTGTTGACGGACACGCAGCCAATCTATCCAAATACGGCCCTTGAAGTGTGCTCATGAACATATCATCCATCTCACGATCAGCCAAAGGTGGTTGAACTCGAGCAGCCAATTCTCTCCATCTCTGCGTGTACTACTTAAAGCCCTCCTTGTGATCCTGAGTCATACTCTACAGCTGAGTACGATTGGGTGCCATGTCCAAATTATATTGATACTGCTTTAGAAACGCCGCGCACAAATCTTTCCAGCTCTTTATATGAACCCTGTCCAGCTTAATGTACCATTCCAGGGAGGCGCCTGACAGGCTGTTCTGGAAGAAATACATCCAGAGCTTTTGGTCTTCAGTATAAGCAGCAATCTTGCGATTGTAGGCTTGCAAATGTGTTTTGGGATAGGTACTGCCATTGTAATTATCCAATGTAGGGAGCTTGAATTTGGGAGGGATTCTCACACCTTGCACGAGACCCATGTCCTCTACGTCAATCCCCAGAGGATTTTGGCTCTCAATAGCCCTGAGTCTTTCATCTAACCCTTCGTACTTCCGGTCTTCATTGTAGAATCCCATGTCGTTGTTGAATGCGGTAAACTGGTCATCTTGACCATCCTCTAAACCATTATTATCAAATCCCAGATGTACCCCACCAGTGGGGATGTTGACGACAGGAGGAGTGCGCACATTGTGATTTGGGATTTCAGTCTCCAGCCTCTGAATAGTGGCTCTCATGGCATCTTAACCAACCCTCATGGTTTCCTGACCGGCCCTCAGCTCCTGCTGACCTTGAGCAATCCCCTGCATAAGGTTCATGAACTGCTCCATCCTCCCCCTCAAATCAGCTAATTCAGTCTGAACTTGTTCCATGACTCTGGCTTGATTGCGTCGGGTAGAATATCGGTGAACTGGGGTATCAGCTATCGTGCCTGTAAACCAAATAAAGGTTAGCAGGCGCCTGCAAAAGAGAACACCTGCAATGCAAAAATGATATGGTATGCAAATGCAAATGCACAGTTATGTTTGTCATTTCAAGATACTTCTCATATCCTGATTCCAATCGTAACCACGAATCCCTGACGACCAGAAATCATGATTATTGGGTTTTGCCTTGAAGAGATATTCATATACGCCAATCACAAATATCTGATGACCAGAAATAGTGATTTTGTAGTGTGCCAGTGTGCAAATATCTTATCATGTCACATATATCTGAAGACCAGAAATTGTGAACAGAAATAGCTCATTTCATACAAATTCCCAAAAGTTTTCGAGCACATTTGTCATAGTTTCAGCAACAAAATAAGAAATGAGCAGTCAAATGGATCCATCAACAATTCTGATGGTAACCATTTCAAATTACAAATAAATGACAAAAATCATTAATCTGATAGCTCTACGTCTTTCAGCTTCTGACTGGAATACTTAATCTCTTTGAACAGGATGCGGGTATGCTGATGATGTGGCTTCTTAATCATCTCTTTGATTACGACGTCCCTTTTTTCCAATGCATCAGCTAATGAACCCATGTGCATCAGCAAGGCTTCATCTTCATCGGCTCCTTTGCGCCTCTTAATTCCAGTTTGAATTTTAACCAGCTTCAGATCTGCCGTGACATCTTCAAGTTCTTTGTTGGCAATTTTCAGCTTATCTTCAGCATTCCTTACCTGTTCTTGACTTTTGCCAAGGTCCTCTCGATACCTTCTTCTTTCTACATGTGCTTTCTTCAGCTCTTCATCTTTATCTTTTAACTGGGTCAGCAATTCAGAGTTTTCAATTCTGACCTCATCCCAAGCTTGACGAAGTTTAGCTAATGAATCCCTGCTTCGGGCTAACTCCTTCTTTGTAGTCTTGTGAGCCTGACTAGTATCATCTGCTCCCAAAGTAAGTTTTCGGAAGTACCGAGCTCTATCATCAAAATCTTCTTCCTTGTCTGCCAAGATTTTCTCCACTTTCAATGCTCTCTTCTCCAAATCTTTGTTGTCAGCCAAAGCTTTTTGAAGGCATCTGCTCATTCCAGAGTTCTCTATCTGCAATTCTCTAACCATTTTCTTCCATTTCTCGCACTCTTCAGCCGGTACCATGGAGTGTTGATTTGGACATAAGAGAATCTCTCTTGAAAAGGGTAGCAACAACTCTTTGACCTTCATCTCAATCCAAGCATCGTAGTCAGGGTATGATATACAGTCTCCTTTGCCAAAAATTAACTTTCCCTCTCTTTGCCTAAATTTCCAGGCATTTATTACTTCTGGCACTCTTTCATTCTTAGTTCCCATGAAAAACAGAGAAGCACTAATCTCTTCATCAGTAGGAGGATTTCTTAAAGCATAACCAAATTGTCTAACAGCCAACACCGGGTTGTAATTAATCCCACCTCTTCTTCCAAGTAGAGGCACATTCGGAAAACTTCCACATTTAACAGTAAGCTCTATTGTCAGTAATTTGGGATCAAACCAAATGATGTTATTGGCAATCAAACCTATCAGTCTCTTGGACCATTTCATTGTCTCAGTAGTTTCTACAAAAGCACCAGTTCGAGGTAAATGTTTGAAGAGCCAATGACATAACAATTGGGTACAACAACTAACCAGACTTCCTCTTCCCTTCTCATTTTTGTAGTGTACTGAGTAATAAAAATCCCCTAGCAGGGTAGGAATCGGATTCTTCGAAACGAACACTTTCATCGCCTGCATATCAACAAAGTCAGGTTGACCGGGGAAAAGCACCAAACCATAAATACAAAGAGCTAACACAACATTGTAAGTAGTCCAGTTTTTAGCCTTGGCAGCCTCCTGAGCTTGTTGGAAAAGAAACTCCAAATGAAATCCTTCATCTTCTTTAAGTTTACTCAGGCCACTTTTCACAACAGACTGGTCCAAATGTAGAACAACAGCAATTACTTTGGGGGTAAGAGCATCTTCAGAAAAATACGGTATAGAAGACGTGACTGGAATTCCCAAAATAAATGAGAATTCCTCCAAAGTGGGCATCAAAATGTAGTCAGGGAACAGGAAACATCTCATTGATGGTTCATAGAACTGTAAGAAAGTGTGCAACCCATCCTTCTCATACTTTGTGAATGCACATACCATTTTAATCAGCTCTCCATATTCCTTCTGAAAAGTGCTGAGAACACCAGAACCAGCCATGCCTATCATCTTGTTCAATGAATCCAGCTTAGGATCAGGGAACTTATATGACACATTATTCTTCCTTTTAACCTCAACCTCTTGGAAACTCATGATTGGAATCAGACAATATGGTAGGTACCTGAAAATGACAAACATAACCTGTTATGATATGAGTATGCAAATGAAAAAGGCATGTGATCAAGTATTCAGATGTCTGTGTCTGTGTTGAACTGTGTGCACTGTGTCTCTATACTGAATCTGGCAATATATCTGAGATGAATACTCAAACCACTGTCATAGGATACATTGTCTGTAACAACCATAGAATCACAAATAAGGTATGTAGGAGGCTGGGTTACCTCCAAACCTGTAAACATCCCACCCATACTCACATGTGGTTCCTAGAAAACAAGGCTTGCCAGCTTCGGAGGTTTGAGAAGCGATAGCACATTCAGCCCGTAGGATACAATGCTATGCCAATCAAAGAGGTCGTCCACTGACTCACCTTAGAAAATAAAGGTCATCCTATGCAAGTTCCAAAGTGGGCCCTCAGGTGCGAGTGGGTTTGCCACAGAATATGGTCTGCCACTGTCACCGCTAAAGAGAGATATTTCCACTAAGGTCCTCATGATCGGTCACTAGAGTCGACAGCTCTCTAGATCGACATCCTGGAATACGCAAGATGCGTACGCCATGATGGGTCCCAAGATAGCCTCATCTAGCTGTGAATTTCATGATTACCCAACGTACACAGATGGTACGTAGGTCCCACTACTCTCCACTCTAAATCTAAGTATGCACTCGAGCCTTGGTAATGGGCTCTTCTCTCAGAAATCCCATCCTGCCAAACAGACAGAACAGTGCAACACAGTATAATATATGAAATGTAAATGCTAGCATGCTGTAAATATGGTACAAGTAATAAAATACAGTAAACAGAAAATACAAGATAACAGTAAACACCCAATGAAAGAAAAGCAAACAAGCTCTAGGATCGACTCGCTTAGGATGGACCAGCAATAGGTTAACCTGTCCCCAGCAGAGTCGCCAGCTGTCGCTCCCGGGATTTTCATCCTAGTACAAACGCAAAAGTGGCACGAAACAGAGTCGCCAGCAATGTGTATTTATCCCAAGAGAGGGAAGGGAAACACTGCGTAAACCTGAGAGAAGGAAAAGAGTGTGGTCTTACGACCAAGAGAAAGGGTAAGGGAGTCGGTTACGCGAGAGGAAGGTATTAGCACCCCCACGCGTCCATCGTACCCGATGGGATCCACGCTTGCTTGTTTTGATCAAAGGGTGATGGAAAAGGATACTAGAAAAGGAACTGAAAGAAAGAAAGGAGAAAGAATGGAAAAGGAACGAGAAACAAATGTAGGGAAAATAAAAGAAGTGCTCGAATGGGCCCTACCCCACTGCCTACGTATCTCATCGGGAACATGAGAATCAGAGCGACGTAGTTCCCCTCACTAGGGATGGATTTTTTGTGTTTTTTAAGGAACGGCTAACGTTCTAGCTCAGGTGTTGCAGGTTCGCTGGTCCGAGTGTGTTACCATCTTGCAAGAGAACGAGAAGAAGCACGTTCGTACGTTGAGAATGAGTGAGATGAGAAAAGAATTCCCGAAGGAAAGACGTTATTGTTTGTTTTTGTCTTTTAAGAAAAATGTTTGTTATTTGTTCGCGTATGATAATGTATCTAAATCTTAATCATTGGAGTGCATACATCCTCACATTCCAAGATGGAATGAGTAAGAAAGTACACTAAGTGTGAAGAAGACCCTCACATTTAGTTCCAATTATTAAGGTTTAAATACACTAGCATACTGGTATTTATTAAGTGTTTTTGTTAATTATGAAATGAAGAAGTGTTTTTTTTATTTGTGTCTTCAACAAGTATTGCATTTAAGTCCCTCATACAAGATCAAATGTTTAACACATTGACCCAAGATGGGCCATATGCTACACATTCTAAGATTATAAGAGAAGACCCCTTATAATCTTTTCTTTATATGAAAGGCCTAAATGCAATAAGTGCCTACCTTTATTAGATATTTTGAATTTTCTTTGGAGATGAGGACATGAAAGACTCAAGTGGGCGAGAAAGGTAAAATCTATATGAACTAAGACTCGATCCTAATTGATTAGTTAAGGGAGTGATCCTAATGGGTTGTGAGGTTGCAAAACCTAAAGTCTAAAGAAGGAATGAGTTAAACAATTCACTTCTAAAGTAGAAGATGAATTGTAACTCAAAAGGAAAAGTAATGAGTTAATCAAAGAAAGCACATAAGTACTTAACAAAACACAAGATTGAATTGTAAAAGATGAAAGGAGAGAAGTTTGAAAGTGGATTCCTTATCCACACTCAATTTCAACTTACCAAAGCCCCTACATGGAAAGGTTAGTCCACAAAATATTTACAAGAGATCCTAAGTAAAAGAACTTGGTCAGACAAGCCAGTGGAAGGAAATAATGAAAACATCAACTATTACAACCCATAAATGCAAGGCAGCAGTAAATTTATCATCATGTACCAAACAGCAATTAACAGCACATGTTCAACCTACAAAATGGGTGTAAAAAGCATTTGGCAGCACATACAACAACACATATATGTATAATCAGCAGTGAAAACTCAGATGCAGCATGCATTAACACACAATTTCAATCATGAACAACCATTATTATGCATCAAGCCTTGCACATTCATCAAACAAACACGATCACAACCATATTACAAATCATGATGAACAATCCTTGAAATCAAACATGTTATAATGTACATTACAAAAGAATACACATTGTCAAGAATATGAGCAATTCAAAACAAATATACATCTCTTGAAATGGAAAGCAAATGAACATGCGCATAATGATTCCAGCAACATAACCTCAATTGGCAATTAATGAGCTCAAAGTGTGTGCATCATGTGTTCATCACATCAATTAATCAACAATGCAAACATAAACATTCATCGATTAACAATCAAAAACCGCGTATCGGCAAATTGTGTGCATATGATGGCGTGAGGTGCAACAGCATCAAAACAGTCATTAGATGAGTATCATATTAATCCATGAAGATTAAAAGTGAAACGGGGTCGAAACATACTCAAAAAACGCAAAAAAAAACACATTCTGCAGCAGTGTTAACCGGTTAACGCCTGGTGTTAACCCGTTAACAGGTCAAAATCAGGCAAAAAACGCAAATTTAATACTTGTTAACCCGTTAACGCCTGGTGTTAACCCGTTAACTTGGGACAGTGACCAAAAAACCAGTTGCAAAAGCACTTTTCAGCAGCAAATGACTTATCCAAACATCCAAATGAACATGAAATCAATTAATCACGAAATTACATGGAATTACCGTCGTCAAACATCAATTAAATCCAATAATCAACAACATCAAGAATCTAATTCTAGCACATGAATCCAAATCGAAAATCCACAAAAATCTACATCGAATAAGTTGCGAATAAGCCAAAAGCAGTGTAGATTTAGGGAAAACTAACCTACAAAGCGGAGACTTGCTTTGGTAATTGTTGCAAAGTAATCTTGGTGCAGAAAATGAAAGAAAACCAGAGATTCCTTGATCGATATCCGAAATGCGTCGAAACCGAAAGAAATCGCGAAAATCCACCAAAATCCAACTTGCACCAAAATAAATGGTGAGAAACCTTTGGATTGAAGAAGAATGCTTTGAACTTCCAGAAATCCAACCAAAGAATGCTAAATGATGAAGGTTAAGCTCAAGAATGAATCACTTTTCAATGTAAAAAGTGATTATTCTTCAAGAAACAAGAGCTTTTGTGTGTGGTTTTGGAAGAGAGAAGTAGAAGTTGATGAAGAGTGAGTAGAGAGATTAGAGAGAAATGTGAGAGAATTGAGAGTGAAAATGGAGCAAAAATGGTTGAGATCCTTGAAAATGAGTGAAGCATATCTTAAATAGATTTTAGGTTTGGAGTATAAGTGGTTTGGAATGAGGTTTAGATTAAGGTTTGGAATGAAGTTTGGGTTTGGAGCTAGGGTCGGAGTTAGTTAGACTCAACTCACCGAGTTAAGTTAGTTAACTCGGTTAGTTAGGATCAACTCAGTTGCTTGGAAAACAAGGAACCACAATTGGTGTATTGGTGTATGACTTGGGCTGCAAGCAAGGCCTTGTGACTTGTGAACTTTCAGCATGAAACCACCATGTTCGAGCCCTCGTATGACCTTCATAACTTATTCAAATGAAAAAATGTCCAACATCAAAGTTGAAGAGGACATGGAGATGAACAACTTTGATGTTCAACAATTTTTCATTTGAAGCCTTATTGATGGAGAAAATTGGCTTGACATTTGGCACGCCAACTGTTCGATGAAATTATGGCCTATGGGCCTGCACTTGCCTTGCCATGCCTTGATTTTTTCCTTGATTTTACCAAACTTTGATTGATCATAACTCCCTCAATTTTAATCCGATGGAAGAGTTTTTTATATGGATTTGAAGCTTAAAACATGAACTTTAATTGGCTCAACTTGTTCCTAAGGTTTGGATCTTTTATCTTGGAGAAAAAGAGCCTCAAAGTGTGGTGCAAAATGGTCTAAACTTGCCATTTTGGAAACCCCACAGTTTCTATTTTTGGCAGTTTTGTAATTTCGTGATTTTTCATTATTTCTCCATCATTTCTTGATCAAATCTTGTCCAATGAACATATATAACTTGAATTTCACGAATTTGACCTTAAAAAGTTAGGAGTTGACTTTTTCACTGCGTAGTTGACTTTTTTCACAATTTCTTGATTTTGAATCTTCTGACCAATTGAACCTCTTCTGAAATAAATCAATGGCCAATCTTCCATCCTTAGACACTTAATATCATGTAGAAAACATTGAGATCAAGTTTGTATCAAAATTTCATCAGGAGACCACTCTTGAATTCAAAACCCTAATTTGACTGTTTTTTTTTATAAGAGATGCTGCATTGTTCAATCTTTTTGATGAATTCTCCTCTTCCAATGCATTGAGGATCAATTGAGATAGTATGAGACATGAAATACCTCTTGGCTTGCCTTGAGGCAACTTGTTTGACCTTTTGTGCCTTGAATGATTCCTTGATTGTCCATCTTTTCCCTGATCACATGCCTTAATGGTAAGAGGGATGCTATGTTTCATTTTTCTATGTTAAAGATGCAATGCAAGGCTAATGAGATGGATATGATATGTGATAATGCTATGCTATGATGACAAGAGAGAGAGCAAATTTTGGGGTATTACACATACTCTATCCTGAAACTTCATCACACCATTCTCGTCAATTCGGAATTCCTCTCCGTTACCCTGATTAATCAATGTCAACTGGTCAACCAACTTCAAGTCAGATTGTTTTCCTACTCTGATTTCTTCCAGAATACCACTAGTCAACTTCAACATTCCCAACTTCACACTGTCAGAGGTCTCTTCACATACTAAACTCAAATCTCAGAATTGTTCAAATAACTCCAACTCTTTCACCATGAGCATCGACATATGCAACGACTTTCTGCTCAATGCATCGACCACTACATTTGCTTTTCCCGGATGATAACTCAAATCAAAATCAAAATCCTTCAACAGCTCTAACCACCTTCTCTGCCTCATATTCAATTCTTTCTGATCAAATAGGTACTTCAGACTTTTATGATCATTGAACACTTCAAACTTAGAGCCAAACAGATAATGTCTCCATATCTTCAACACAAACACCACAGCGGCCAATTCCAAGTCATGTGTAGGATAATTCCTTGCATGAACTTGCAATTGTCTCGAAGCATAGGCAACAACTTATCCATTCTGCATCAATACTCCTCCAAGACCCATCTTCGATGCATCACAATACACCACAAAAGATTCGCTCGGATTAGGCAAAATCAACACTGGAGCGGTCGTCAACCTCTTCTTCAATTCCACAAAACTCTCTTCGCAAGCTACATCCCACATAAAAGCCTGACCCTTTCGAGTCAATTGAGTCAAAGGTAATGCCAACTTAGAAAAACTTTCGATAAACTTGCGGTAGTAACCCGCCAATCCCAGAAAACTTCGTATCTCAGTAGCAGACTTCGGAGTCTCCCACTGTAATACAGCATCAATCTTGGAAGGATCAACAACAATCCCACCACTTGAAATCATATGGCCCAGAAAACTCACTTCCTTCAACCAAAACTCACACTTGGACAACTTTGCATACAACTTCTTCTCCTTCAGTACTTGCAACACAATTCTCAAATGATCAACATACTCTTCTTCAGATCTAGAATATATCAAGATGTCATCGATAAACACCACCACAAACTTGTCCAAATACTCATGAAAGATCTTATTCATGTACTCCATGAACACACCAGGTGCATTCACTACAAGAAAAAAGGAGATTTGCGACACTTGAGTTGCGGCAGTTATCACGAACCCGTCCTTATTCCTGGACTGCGACGGTTGTCACGAAAGTTAGGGTCAACTGTCGCAGATTTTTTGCAACAGTTATCACAAAACCGTCCTTATTTCTGGACTACGACGGTTGTCACGACAGTTAGGGATTGGACTGCGACGGTTTTCATGACAGTTATCACAAAACCGTCCTTATTATGTTTTTTATTTAACTTTTTATTTTTACTACAAAATTTTTTTGATTTTACGACACATATATTACGACAGTTCAATTAAAATTGTTCTCTTTCAAACATTGCAACATTTTTTTCTAATCAGTCCTGATTTGTAATAAATAAACGTTACTATAGCGGCAATCACTTAAACCACACTCTTTATCTTAAAACGGTTGGTCTACGGCAGTTTTACAACTGCCTTGCCTATTTCCAAGCACTATGTTTTCCTATCTTAGGTTTAAATTTTTCCAATCCCGCACTATGAAATTGAAATCACAAAAAGCTTTTCGTTTGAATCTCGCCTTCTCAATTTCACGTTCTGAAATCACAACATTTTCCTTTGATATGAAATTGTAGTTTTTTTTTCCCTTTCTGCCCTCTAAAATACTATGGAATTATACCATTTTTCAGTTTCTTTTTCTTTCTTCGAGTTCATAAAACACACTCTCAAACCCAAATCGCAACCTTATCTTTCAATCATACCTATGAAATCACGATTTCAAAGACTTTTTGTTTCAATTCCACGCTCTCAAACCCTAAATCTCTAATCGCTCACCTTTTCCCAATTCCTCTACTTATAGCTACGAGTTCGACAAAATATCTCAAGCCCGATAATTTATCCAACAAGTTCAAGCATTTCTTCATTGAATTGATCTATTGCAGGCTTAGTCTTCTTCAAACATTTTCAAAGCGTAATGGTATTGCCTCTTTATATGATCTTAAGGTAGATCTCTTTTGCTGCTCTGATTAAGCCTCTCAGTGAATCAGTGTCGCGTTACATAATCATAGATGTTATAGGTCTTTCCATCATTGACGCCTCAAGGTAAAGAAATGGAACTTCAAACTCTTTTAGCTAAAAATATGGTTGCTTATCTTGGTGTTTGTTTTGCTTCTGATTACCACTGTCATATTTTTGTGAGCATTGAAGATATTTTTTTTACGGCTATGGGCTTAAAATTCCTTTTATGTTCATACAGGTTATTTGTGTTAGGAAAATTTTAACCACAAGACCCTATTAAAGATCCTTTTTTCTGGAAAAGGGAAACATAAGGTTGATTCGCTCACTTAATCAAGAGTTGGAGGTTCTCTAATACACGGGCTCATTAGAGGAAACAGAATATCAAGGAATACATTTGAAAACTGAAAATTTGATAATCCAAGATAGAAAAAATTTGTAATACCTTTTTGAAAGTATGTCTTACTTGTCATTATTCTTTAAATCATGCAAGGTTCTCATTATACTTTTAATTGGTTTCTTTTCACTGGTACAAATTTTGTAATAACTTTTCTCCACATGTGTCCTTTTAATTTTTAGCAGGCTTTAGTATTAAACTTGTTGATGTCATAAGGAGCCCAACTTGTTTATGAAGTATCTTGCCGAGGAGAATTATTCTCTTAAGGTTAGATTAGTGCAGGTAAGAATTTCTCAGTTACTCATTTCTTATCTATGTTTAATCTTGAATGTTTAATGTTTATTAATGCTTAATTGTAACTCTTGTAGGCACTAGGATATGTTCTAATTTCAATGCCTTAATATATGTTAGAAAGTGACATTGGAAAGATATTGGAGGAAACATTGTACACACGCTAGCATAGTTACGCCTTTGTCCTTTAACAAACATTATTTCTAGGATGCAACTTCAACCAATTTAACAATTGAATTATATTCAATAGATTTTTAAATGTATGAAACTTTGTGCATTTAATCTAGTTAGTGAGAACTTTCAATGGTTGGATTTTTCAAGTTCACATCTTGAAAAATTTTAGTGAAGGTAAATGTATACTAATTATAGGTAGTATATACATGTAGGCATGCATATAACCATATACTGATGTTGCTGTTGTTGGGGTTACAAACATATGTGGGGGTATAGTTCAAATCTCCTATAACTTTGGATGGTATACTTCTCATCAATCTATGTTTTTAGCTAATTAAAAGATCTTTTTAGGTACCCTTAATTTTTTGAAATCTGCTTGTATAGGTATAGATATGTTTAATAGTGTAGTCTCTCGTTAATTCTCTAATCAATCATCATAAACAAAAGTTTAATTACATAACAAAAGTGGATGAGGCAATGCATTGTCCAAGCTTTAAGTGTAAATGGCTCTTGTGTTAGATTATAAACCATTCATGCATCTAAAACAAGCTTTTATTTTCGTGTTTTGATTGGTAGGAGATGTGTAGTGGTTTGTGTGAGAATGAGTGTAGGGGGAGAGAGAAGAAAAGTGAAAAATGAAGAGAAAATGAATTGTGGAAATGACTGTTTATTTTATGGAGATCCTATGAGGTTAATTTCAAACTTGCATTTATGAGTTAGTTCCAATTAGTTATTCTGTTTTGACAGTTGGGTTAGGATTGGAAAACAAAGTGAGAGTTAGTTACTGATGTTTTGAAGTTGGTTAGTTGGCTGTTAAGAAGTTAGCTTGAGTTAGTTGCTAATGAGTTAATTGTTATTTTGGGAGGTTAGTGAATATTAGAGTTTCAGTTATAGTTAGACTGTTAAATGATGCAGTTAAGGATTTATCCCAAAATCTTCTTTGAATAACAGGTTTGCAGGAGTGCTCAAGAATTTGTTCAAGGAAATGATCATGGGTGTATGCAACAACAATGTAATCTCCATCTTCATCCTATTTCAAGGAGTCAGTAGATTGGTAACCATTCAATAGAGCTTTAGTGTCATTTTCCACATTAGCTCCCGCAACCTTTCCACCTATAGATACGTCATTTATTTCAGTTGTGTCATTCGGATAATGACTAACATTGACGATGTCTAATGCTTCATCGGTTGCCGACTAAAAGGATGTGTCCCTTAGATATGGGTTGTCATGTTTATTTTTGGAACTTTCGAGCATGCCACCAGCTGGTAATGCATTTACACTTATTGAAAGAAGTTGGTATCATGCTATTATCCCCACCGAGGCGTCTATTGGAGGTGCAGCCACTATGCCTGAATTCGGATTAGAGACGAAATAGAATGGTGAAAAGACCATTGCTATTACATCAGAGCCCCAGGTAATGGTTGTTGCCGATTGAGCTATATTTTCAGGATCGTTATTTCGATTATCCTCTGTGATGTAATCCTCATTTGATACCATGTATGTGCTACAGTTCCATTTGTTTTGTATTGTTATTTTTGCTTTCATGGCTTGAGAATGTGGCTGCAAAGTGTGGTTGTTAAAAATCTGTTATGGAAATTGGTCAGGATTTTGTGTGAACATTGAATTCTTTGGCATGTGCAAGTTAAGTTGTTGTTTCAATCCATCTGTTTTGAACTTTCAAAGACAAATGTGACAATATTTGATCTTGTGCAGGTTCAATATGGCGATCTCAGCAGCAAGGGAAGCCTAATCAGGGTGGTTTGCGGTCATGGCGGCATTGAGGTCTGCTTCTTACTTTTTGGTAGCTTGTGTATGACTTGTGTTCAACTGTTATGTTATAGTGTAGTGGAATTAATGGAATTCGTTTTTTGATTGAATGCTAGCTAGAAGGCTATTAGCTCTCCCTTAATGTTAACTTGGTTAGTAAATAGATTGGTATTCAAAACAATCTGACCTTGTCATAATGAACATGCAGTAGAAGCTTGATAGAAAATATTAGTGTGACTATTATGCTTAGATTGGCTCGTTTAGTGAAAATGTTGAAATTCTGTGTTGAATTGGCTAGCTTTGTTGAAATTGTCATGTTTGCACTTGTGATGAACTAATTCTTGATGCAAACTTTTCTATTTGTCTGTTGCAGGCTGATATGGATGGTGATGATTGCCTTGCTTGGTGCAGGAATGACGTGAGCGCATGAATCAAGCTGGGATCATGAAGGGGTGGTCCAACAAACGACATCCAGACTTAAAAACACGGGGTGACCTTGTGGGTGAAAGAACAAATAGAACTAGGGGTTTAGAGTAATTAATGGGCTTTAGGAAATCATGTAAGATATGGATATAGTTTTTTGGATATGGATTTTGAATTTGAATAGTGAAATTGGAAATAAAATGGATAATTTGGATATGGTGTTAGATTATAAACCATTCATGCATCTAAAACAAGCTTTTATTCTCGTGTTTTGATTGGTAGGGGATGTGTAGTGGTTTGTGTGGTTCTGCATACTGTCATTAATTCCAGAGCACTACCGTTAATTCATGACCCCTGACCGGCTTAGAAAATCACTGGCGCTATTTAGCCCTTCGTTTTGCCATTCAAAGTACTTCGTTTTCCTTTTATGTATCTTGAGGAAAGTATATGTTAGGACTTTAGAGAACTAGAATGATTTAGTAGATCCATAAATTTTCCTTTTTTCTTCTTCATTGTTCCAGATGAATAACATGATTGATTAAGATTGCTAAAGTACTGTTAATTCATTTCAGGATTTTTGCTACTATGCGAATACAATTTTCTTGGTTTGCCTTCTGTTTTGTCCAAATAATGAAAAGCTTTTTCTGGTTTGGTTTTCATTTCCCGAGGTGAGCATTTTATGGTACACCTTAGAAGACGAACGGTTAATCTGTTAATTTTGTGCCTTATATGAGTGCTTCCGTTGGAGGGGTCGTCAGCATGGGCTTGGATTGTTTGGCGTTGTAGTTTGGTGTTCAATTTTATCTCTGTACATGGTTGTTTCTTGTTCCTGTAGTAGTTTACATCCTGTGGCATGTTCTTTACTTTCTCATTATCAATGTCTTACGCCGACGGTGGTTCTTAAGAGATCCTGAAGTCATGACTTCCTACAGGTAACAAAAGGTTTCATCTCATTCAGTTTTGTCAAATATACTAGATTTTTAAAAAGTGGTATTCAATCGTGATTGCAACCGCTTAGCTGTATTTGACCGTTATTGAACATACCTTTAGGGAACTTTCTAAAAACATTGGAGTCTAAGTAGATTGCTCGGGGATCAAAACTGCTTGTTAATGTTCATTCTTCTTCAAGGAATGTTTACTGTAGCAACAATGGCACTGACTTTTCCAATATTCTTTTCGTATGAGTTGTCGATGGTTTTCCGAATACTCATGGTTTTCTTTTTAACAGTTTAAATCTAACTTATAGAAATTTAAATGAGTTATCTGATGTTTTTCATTCAATGATTTTGATTCAATGATTGTGGTGAATATGTGATGTTCTAAATGTATAAAATCTGGATCTTATAAATTGACTAAAATCATGTTAAGGTTCTATTAGAGTTGTCACAATAGAAGGACCTCATATTTGGCCATGTAAGCTTGGTACAAATTTATCAGCAGTAGGAACCGTTTGAGGTTCGATATCAATCTGTTGAATAGGGTAGTACTGTTGGCAAATTGGATGTTGTTGGTTTTGAGGATTAGTGTTATTTTTGTTATACATTTTATTTTAAATGACTTACTTTAAGAAGGGGTACTAAGAGGGAGGTATCTTTGATAATAGGGCACAACAACACATTGCTCAAATCACAAGCAGCAGAAGTGAGATTTTCTGTTTTTAGTACATACAATATTCTGATTTTCTGATTTTTCCTCTATCTCTCTTGTTAAACTTTAATCACAATACTCTTTTTTGTCAACACACATTTTCTTATTGAAATTAACTTATTGTAATGGTTATTTTGTAGGTTTCTAGGAAGTTTTTTCCAAAGTTAGCTGTTGGGTTTGACGATTCTCGTGTACACTTGCATGTTGGCGATGGTATATATGTCTATAATGCTAGTCTCATTTTAATTTTGTAATGTTGTTAACTGTGAACTATGGATTTATATATTTTAGGTGCACGTTTAACGGATACAAAGGTAGGTTTGTGTGAAATCAACGGATGGTAATGTTCGTGAATTTTCGTAAAAAATTCTACCGTAACATTAAGCATAACCAAAATCTTCTTAAAACTTTCTTCTTCTTCTATTGTTGAAGAGATTGCAACATTCAGAGTGAAAACTGACAGGTTCTCAGTTATCAAGGTACTGTTCAAGGATCTTCTCGTATGATATTTATTTAGTTTTTCGTTGCCCTTTTAGTCCCCGGCTCATGCAGAAAAAAGTAAGACCAAACCTGTTCTCATGCTGGCAATGAAATAATAAGAGTCCATGGGCCATGTTCAATATTTGAATTATGGTGTATCTATTTCAGTATGTCGTCTTCTTTATATTTAGTTTATTCAAATTTATTTATTATATTTTATTAATTTTTATCAGGAAAGAGTGACCAAGGAATACAAGAATTTCAAGTACCAACAACCCTATTAGCAGGCTATGTACTATTGTTCTTTGATACTACATGATCAAACCTGGCCTTGGGTAGAACAGTTAGAAGTACTTCCTGCTCTTCAAGCTAAAGATCTTGTTAAATTTTTCCAGTAATGCTCTCAAGGACCTTTTTAGAGTGCTATATAGCAGGTTTTAGGCCCCTCACTCTCTCTTTCTCACTAGTTGGCTAAATACTTTTATTTGAGTTGGAGTGAAATTTACTATACAGTAAACATTGAAAGCCAAGAAGTAGAGGCAATGACTGCGCACATAGAAGATGTTCTTTTTAAGTGTTCAAAACCTTTATGCCAATGCATTCATCAACTAAATGGGCTATTGAGTATGAAGAACCAGCTGGCAATGCATTCAAAGCTAATCATTCTTGACAGTGTAGGAACAAAGGTACTACTAAACGATTGACTATTTATACTTCATGCTCTTCAAGTTGATACCCTGCTCACAGTCTATCTTCTAAAACTGTCTCATTTCTTCAATTGGTGTGTTTCCAAGCATGCCTCCCACCGCCACAGTCAAGCCACTCATATAAATCGCTCTAGTGTTACTCACACTATTTCAAGAATCGATATTTAGAATGAGGTTTAAAACCAACCATTTATTAGTTTATTTGATAGTGAGATATTTGAATGGACACAAAATCCATGCCCCCCTGAATTATTTTCACGTCCCACCATTTAGTTTGTTACACATAACCTATGCATTGAAGTTTAATTAAGTTGTATATTAACTGCAGGTTGAGGATGTTGTTGAGACTGTGATTCTGGTGCTCAGAAAGAAACAGAGTTGCAAGCTTGTGATTCAAATAATGATAGTTCAAGCAAGATCTCAACTACTAGATAAATAGATCCTATCAAATGTATTTGATTCTTTATCTGCATGTAATTGTAATATGATAAGCTTCTAACATATAAAGTGACATGGTGCTTGTATAAATGTAATATGATATATATGTTTAGTTGAATGAAGAATACCCATTCTGTTCATATTTCTACAAACAATTTTTTTTTAAATTTAAAAATAAATTACCTGCGGATTTACCTGTGGAAAGAAATATTCCTACGGATTTACCTGTGGTTTCACCTGTGGAACAGAAAGTTGCAATATGCAGATCACGTCAGTTCTCTACCCGTCGTGAGAGATAACGAGGGTTGGTGTGACGGTTTTGACAACCGACGCCATACGGCCTCGCGACACACGTTTCTACGACAGTGCCGGAACCGTTGTGACTTGCAAATTACGGTGGTTTCAACAGTCGTAACCTGCCAAAATAACCGTCGCAATATGCCAATTTTCTTGTAGTGATTGGATACACCAAATGGCATCACAGTGTATTCATAGTGACCATACCTCGTCCTGAAAGCCGTCGTCAGAATATCATCAGGCTTAACACGAATCTGATGATAACCCGACCTCAAATCAATCTTGCTAAACACACAGGCACCTACTAGCTGATCCATCAAATCGTCGATTCTCGAAAGTGGATACTTATTCTTGATAGTCGCTTTATTCAACTATCGATAATCAACACACAACCTCATACTTCTTTCCTTCTTCTTCACTAACAGCACAAGAGCACCCCACGGAAAAACACTTGGTCGAACAAACCTCTTCTCAAGCAACTCTTCTAACTGTTTCTTCAATTCACTTAACTCAGAAGCTGACATCCGATAAGGAGCCATTGACACTGGACTCGTACCTGGTATTAAGTCCACTGCAAACTCTACTTCACGTTCTGGAGGCAAATCACTGATGTCATCTGGAAACACATCTGGAAATTCACATACAACAGGTAAGTCGACACTTGCAGCTTCACGATCAATCTGCAATGATGCAAACATTGCAAACATCAGGGCTTCGTCTTCCACCAGTTCATCTACTTGCTTAGCAGACAAGAACATCAACTCTCAAGCATCACCAAACTCAGGAAACTCCACAATCTTGTTATAACAATTGATATGAACACGGTTGAACTCCAACCAGTTCATTCCAAAGATTACATCGATTTGGTGCAAGGGTAGGCACACCAAATCCATCACAAAACTCTTCTCAAAAATTGTCACAAGACATCTCAAACACACAAAGGTAGTAGTAACAGAACCATTAGCTGGAGTTTCTATTACCATATTACCATTCATATCAGATAACTTCAAACCTAATCTATTAGCAGATTCAAGTGAGATAAAAGAATGAGTAGCACAAGTATCAATAATAGCAATCAACTCGATATTATTAATAAAACAAGTACCTCGAATCAGGTTGTCCTTCTCTGGCACCTCTGCACCACTCAAAGCAAACACTGCTCCAATTGATATGACCCTTCTCCCCATAATTGAAATAGGTTGGACCTTCATCCTTGCAGTCAGTAGCTCTATGCCCCTTCTTACCACACTTGTAGCACCTCACCATATTATTGGTACACACATCAGCGCGGTGGCCTTGGTCGCCACACTTATTGTTATTTCTGTGCTTTTGTGGTTGGCATTTATTTTGCTAAAACTATTCTAGAAGCAAGAAGTTGAAACATGAAGTTCTAATTTGCTGCATTCAACATGTCGAATGAAGATGTCCCATACCTGCTCATAGGACATCGTGTTTGGATTCAGTTTTTAAAGCAGATTCTGTTGCTGTGAATCGTTACTAAATATTCTGTGAATATTTGGTTATCCTATGTGGCATCCAAAGCATTTTTGGATTGTGGTTATATGTTGGTTTTTCGGATTTTCAGTTGTTTCTAATTATGGAGACATATTAGGAAACTTTGGATTGAAGACCTATTTTATTGGAGTTTATTTTACAGATTTGTGAGCAGTCTATTTGCTGCGTTTTTTAAGCCCAATTCAGTCCAGATTAAATGCTATATATTGACTGATGTAAACCTAGTTTAGGTGTGGAACTTACTTGTGTTTTGTTAGGGTTTTCGAATGTATTTTGTGATCCTAACTGGAATCATTCTGATAACAGTATAAGGATTGGTTTTTGTGTTGTAAGTTCTGTCAGTTACTCATAAGCTTTTAAGCATTGAGTTTCTTGTGTGTCAATTCTCATAAGCTTTGAAGTATTGAGAATTGTGTGTTTTGAAAGTGTGACTTTCGGTTTGTTACTTGTGTGGAAAGATACCAATCAGGGGTTGTGGTTGTAGAGGGATTTGAGGAGGGCCTCATACCTAGGTGAGTCTTAGGTAGAAGTCATAGGAAGGGTAGTGATTAAGTGAGCAGATTATTCGGTATTTGTATGATCTGTGAATTGATACTATCGCATATTGGTTTCGTCCCTGGCTTAGTAGCCCCCAGAGTAGGATAGTTGATCCGAACTGGGTAAACATATCACTGTGTTATTTACTTTTTGCATTGTTGTTTTTTTTTGTTATCTTGTTCATTGTGTTGGATATCAGTGTCTCAACATATGTGTAGGACATCTGATATCTGTGCCAGAATTTCAATTGGCATCAAGAGCTTGCACCCTTGTTTGGTTCTGGGTGAGATTCAGGGAAGGTACTTTCTGGTACAATGGACAAGGATGGAGGATTTCTAAACAAACCACCTCTGCTTGATGGTTCCAACTATGACTATTGGAAACCGAGGATGATAACATTCATCAAATCCATGAATGATCAAGCATGGAAAGCTGTTATAAAAGGATGGGAGCCCCTAAAGGTTAAAGATGAAAAAGGTACCCCTACTGATGTGGTGAAGGAAGAGGAAGACTGGGATGATGCAGATTACAAAGGGTCCATGGGAAATTCCAAAGCCATGAATGCATTGTTTAATGGTGTCAACAAGAATATCTTCAGGTTGATTGAACATTGCACCATTGCAAAAGAGGCGTGGGAGGTCTTGAAGGTGGCTCATGAAGGGACTTCAAAGGTGTAAGAACCAGAACGAGGGATACTGTGTCAAATGCATGCTTTGTTTCAAAGATTGAACCAAAGAATGTCAAAGAAGCATTGACAGATGAGTTCTGGATAAGTGCTATGCAAGATGAACTTTGTCAATTCAAGAGGAATGAAGTCTGGGAACTGGTACCACGACCAGTAGGAACAAATGTGATTGGAACAAAATGGGTTTATAAGAATAAGTCTGATGAACAAGGAGTTGTTACCAGGAACAAAGCCAGATTAGTTGCTCAAGGATACACACAGATTGAAGGAGTAGACTTCGATGAAACATTTGCTCCTGTGGCTCGATTGGAATCTATCAGATTGCTGCTAGGAGTGGCATGTTTTTTGAAATTCAGATTATTTCAAATGGATGTCAAGAGTGCCTTTCTGAATGGCTATCTTAATGAGGAAGTCTATGTTGAGCAGCCTAAAGGGTTTGTGGATCCAAATTTTCCTGATCATGTTTTCAAGCTAAAGAAGGCTTTGTATGGGCTGAAACAAGCTCCACGAGCTTGGTATGAAAGACTGACTGAGTTCTTAGTCAACAATGGATATAGGAAGAGTGGTATTGATAAAACACTTTTTGTCAAGGAGAAGGATGGGAAACTAATGATTGCTCAGATTTATGTAGATGATATTCTGTTTGGTGGGATGTCGGATGAAATGGTCCAACATTTTGTCAACCAAATGCAATCTGAATTTGGATGAGCTTGGTAGGTGAATTGACCTACTTCCTTGGATTACAAGTCAAGCAGATGGAAGATTCCATTTTTATCTGTCAGAGCAAATATGCGAGGAACATTGTGAAGAAGTTTGGACTGGATAATGCCAAGCATAAGAGGACTCCTGCTCCTACTCACTTGAATTTATCCAAAGATGAAAAGGGAGTGAATGTTGAACAAAGTTTATACAGAAGTATGATTGGCAGTCTACTGTATCTTACAGCAAGTAGGCCAAACATAACATTTGCTGTTGGTGTGTGTGCAAGATATCAAGCAGAACCCAAGGTCAGTCACATCAATCAAGTGAAGAGGATTCTTAAGTATGTGAGTGGTACTTGTGATTATGGGTTGCTTTACTCCCATGACTCAAGTCCCATTTTAGTAGGTTACTGTGATGCTGATTGGGCTGGAAGTGCTGATGATAGGAAGAGTACCTCTGGAGGATGTTTCTTTTTGGGAAATAATCTTATTTTATGGTTTAGTAAGAAGCAAAATTCAGTATCTCTTTCTACTTCTGAAGCTGAGTACATAGCAGCTGGTAGTAGTTGTGCTCAACTGGTATGGATGAAGCAAATGTTATCTGAGTATAATGTCACACAAGATGTCATGACACTATTTTGTGACAACCTGAGCGCTATTAATATTTCCAAAAATCCCATTCAACATAGCAGGACTAAGCACATTGATATCAGGCATCACTTCATCAGAGAACTTGTGGAGGACAGAGTCATAACTCTTGAGCATATGAGCATAGAAAATCAGCTTGCTGAAATATTTACCAAGGCTCTGGATGCAGTTCAGTTTGAAAACCTGAGGAGCAGACTTGGGGTTTGCATTCATGAAGAACTATAGCAATTAATGTTCCTTCTGGCTGCCAGATTGGAAAGATTAAAGGAGGTTCTGGTAGTGCAGTGTGTGAATGGAGGAAAAATGCTGAAGTTTGAGCATGACACTTGGTCATGTGATGTGGTGTTTATTCTGGTTTATGATTTGACCATGTCTCAAATATTAATTGATGTTTTACTTGCCTTTGTCATATTTATGGCTAAAAAGGGGGAGTAGTATGTTTGTGTGGGGAGTGCTTGTGTGCTTGTGCTGCTGCAGTAGTTGAGGGGGAGTTTTGCTATGCTGCTATGATGTGTTGTTTGCTGTGCTGTGTGTTGTATGCAGCTGAAGGGGAGTGCTGCTATGATGTGTTGTTTGCTGTGCTGTGTGTTATATGCAGCTGAAGGGGAGTGCTGTTATGCTGGATGTTTTTTTTGCTGTGTGATGTTGGTATTTCGCTGCTGTCTGATATGGATGTTTTTTTTGTGCTTCTTTACAAGTTTTTTTGTGTGTGTAGTTTTAGCCAAAATAAGCCAAAGGGGGAGATTGTTATTTCTGTGCTTTTGTGGTTGGCATTTATTTTGCTAAAACTATTCTAGCAGCAAGAAGTTGAAACATGAAGTTCTAATTTGCTGCATTCAACATGTCGAATGAAGATGTCCCATACCAGCTCATAGGACATCGTGTTTGGATTCAGTTTTTAAAAGCAGATTCTGTTGTTGTGAATCGTTACTAAATATTCTGTGAATATTTGGTTATCTTATGTGCCATCCAAAGCATTTTTGGATTGTGGTTATATGTTGGTTTTTCGGATTTTCAGTTGTTTCTAATTATGGAGACATATTAGGAAACTTTGGATTGAAGACCTATTTTATTGGAGTTTATTTTGCAGATTTGTGAGCCGTCTATTTGCTGCGTTTTTGAAGCCCAATTCAGTCCAGATTAAATGCTATATATTGACTGATGTAAACCTAGTTTAGGTGTGGAACTTACTTGTGTTTTGTTAGGGTTTTCGAGTGTATTTTGTGAGCCTAACTGGAATCATTCTGATAACAGTATAAGGACTGGTTTTTGTGTTGTAAGTTCTGTCAGTTACTCATAAGCTTTTAAGCATTGATTTTCTTGTGTGTCAATTCTCATAAGCTTTGAAGTATTGAGAATTGTGTGTTTTGAAAGTGTGACTTTCGGTTTGTTACTTGTGTGGAAAGATACCAATCACGGGTTATCGTTGTAGAGGGATTTGTGGAGGGCCTCATACCTAGGTGAGTCTTAGGTAGAAGTCATAGGAAGGGTAGTGATTAAGTGAGCAGATTATTCGGTATTTGTATGATCTGTGAATTGATACTATCGCATATTGGTTTCGTCCCTGGCTTGGTAGCCCCCAGAGTAGGATAGTTGATTTGAACTGGGTAAACATATCACTGTGTTATTTACTTTCTGCACTGTTGTTTTTTTTGTTATCTTGTTCATTGTGTTGGATATCAGTGTCTCAACATCTGTGTAGGACATCTGATATCTGTGCCAAAATTTCACTTATAACACTTCCCAGAAGCGGGAGCTGCTCCCCCACTTGTCTTTTTCCCATTTGAAGCCTTCTGTTTCCCTTTGTCAGCTGAAGTCGTATAAGGCTTCCCCCTATACTGCCATTTCTTCTCACTCAACTGCTTGTAGTGAGCAGATCGAGCTCGTCTATCCTCATCGTAGATTCTGCCCTTGTCCACCAGCTCGACAAACCTATGAATCTGTTGGTAGCCAATACCCTGCTTGATTTCCGGTCTCAGCCCATTCTCAAACTTGAGACACTTGGACATATCAATATCAGCACGGTTGTAATGCGGACAGAACTTCACCAGCGTCTCGAACTTCGCAGCATACTCCGCCATAGTCATGTCTCCCTGCTTTAGCTCAAGGAATTTCACTTCTCTCTTGCCACGAGCATCCTCTGGAAAATACTTGCCCAGAAACTCCTGCTTAAACACAGCCCAAGTTATCACAGTACCAACATCTGTGAGTCTCTGACGGGTGTTATCCCACCAATCCTCGGCCTCTTCTTCCAGCATATGCGTTCCAAACTGAACTTGTTGCTCATCAGTACACCCCATCACTCGGAAGATCTTCTCGATCGCCTTCAGCCACTTGTGTGCACTTGCTGGATCATGAGTACCCACAAAAGTCGGTGGATTGTTCCTTTGAAACTTCCCCAAAGCACGAAACTCATCCTGAACTCCACCATTCGGATTGAGTTGGGCCACCACATTAGCAACTGATTCCAACACATCAGCAATTGCACGATTATTTCTTCCAGCCATCCTGCACACCACCAACAAGGTTAGAAGAACTAAAACATCAACAGTGTACACACACTGGTCGACCGACAGGGGACTGACATCACGTAAAAAAACTGGTCGGACGGACCGACCTGCTCTGATACCACTATTGTAACACCATTTTCTACCCCACGAATAAACACGGCAAAATACACAAATTATCAGAGTAAAACCACCTCAGAAGGGTGCATATTTCTCAATAAACTCAAAATAAAACATTTGCTCCGTAAACAACGGGTTTTCCTCAAAATAATCAAAAAGCCATCAAATAGCAGCGGAACCACCATAACCACAATAATCCAAAAAATTCAAAAGGTTTTCAATTAAAACCATAACAATCAAATAACAACAAAAATAATAACCCAACATGGTTCGACTCAACGACCCAACCTGATGTTACAATATCAGAGCAAGACCCTCTACATCGACCAAAAGCAAATAAACTCCAAAAGTCCTCGAAGGCATCCACGGCTAAACCTGATCACCTGCACGTTACTCACGTGGAGGCAATATTCAAACAGGCAGGGTGAGTATTCACAATTCATTATAATCAATATGAAAACAAGATATGCATAAAATTGACGTCATCATCATTTACAACATCATCGGGGTCATCACAAGGCAAACATCAAATATCACAACATCATAAGTCACATCAATGCCAAATAAATGCAATGCACAACAAGACTCATGCATGTGGTACCAATCGTCACAATCGATGGACACTAGGCCATCACCCTCCAAAGATCCCCACCAATAGGATCGATTCTACATAAGAACCGGAGCACGTCATACACCGCAATCCACACAATGGGATTAGAGCCACCACTGGAACGAAGTCCTAAAATGCTATGAATGCATGATACACAACGTCAATATCATCATCATCAATAAAAGTCATCATGTGCATCATCATTCATCAAAATCTCATGTTAATCATATCGTCAAAACATCATGAAATCATCATCTCATAGTCATCAATAACATCATGGTAAATCATCAGAAACATCACAGCATCAAAACATCAGGACAACACAGAATCATAAACAAAATTTTGCGAACAGCAGGCGTTCGCTACTGAGTTCGCCGTGCGAACCTGCTCGCTTTGGGGTTCGCTTTGCGAGCTGCTAGCGAACCTCAAAATCCCATACAAAAACCAGAGAATTTCCCCCCTTCTGCCTCACCTTGCCACCCACATTCGCTTTGCGAAGCCCTTCGCTGGGACATTCGCTTTGCGATCTAAAAGCCACATCCCATAATTCACTCCAGTATCATCAAAACAATTATCGTGCAGTCACTGCGCTACTCGCTTTGCGAGTCTGGGGCGAGTGTTCGCCTTGCGAGGAAATGGTTCGCTTTGCGAACCTGCATTTTCAGGAAATTGCTGCTACGCATCAGTAGCATAACAGACCCACAAACTTATATGATTTCAACCCCAATTACCCCAAAAACATCCCTACAGTGTTCCTAAGGCATTATTGAAATCAAAGGCATAAAACCTACGACTATTAGGTCGATTTGCTACACTATTCGAAACCTCAAATCACCTAAACCTTCACAAACTCTCAAGATTCCCATAACCCCATAAATCCCATTCACCACAAGGTCGAAACAACATCGACAGAGAAAATCACCTCAAGGTCTATTTTATCCGATTCAATTCAACCCTTAATAATCGATTCACCAAATACCCTCAAATCATCTGTTTACTCATAAATCCCATAAACCCACACAAACCTCAAAATCAACTTTAAATACATTGAATCCCTATATTGAAAACAATGAAAGGCAATACTCCACATACCTTAGATTGTCGATTCTGAGTTTTCTCTACTGAGTCTTTGGAAACCTTCTTGAATCCTCGCCTTTCCCTTTTTCCTCAGAGCTTCGCCTTTCTCCTTCTTTTCACGGTCTAACAAAATGAAACCTATTCCTCTCAAATTCTCTTTTTGTTAAACCTTTGGGCTTCTAAAATGGGTTTTCCCAATAATACCCTCACTAATCCTCCTCAAAAGTCCATCTTACCCTTAATTCCTCTAATATTATTTAAATTAATAATAATACTAATATATTCATATTATATACTATTATTTAATTAAAAACCAAAATTCCACGAAAATGCCAACGTCAACACAAACCACCAAAATTCACCGAAAATTCACAAATATTATATTTAAATAAATATTCTTACGAAATTCGGGGTGTTACATAGCTTGTGTGCTATTAAGAGGACTAGTTATGTAAATTTGATGTTGAAATCTCAAGTTGTTGGTAATGGTATCTTATTAGATGGTTTATATGAGTTTTCTTTGTATTGTGATAATATTTCCTCATCCTTGAATGTTGAGGGCTTCATTGCTAAAAGGTATAAAATTAGAGAAAATTCCTTCTTGTTGTGGTACGTTCTGACCGTGGTGGAGAGTATTATGGTAGATATGATTCTACTGGGTAACACACAGGGCCTTTTGCAAAGTACTTGCAAGATTGTGGAATTGTTCCACAATACACCATGTCTGGTACTCCTGAACAAAATGGTGTAGCCGAAAGGAGAAACCGCACCCTTAAGGATATGATGAGAAGCATGCTGAGTAGGTAGGGGTGGCAAAATGGGTCGTGGCCCGCCGGGCCGGCCCGCGCACCCGCCAAAAAATGGCGGGTTGGGTTGGGATTTTGGGCCCGCCGCCCACCAAAGCCTGCCCCGCCAAAACCACCACCCGCCAAAGTCTGCGCACCTATTCGTTCAGCTTGTCTCACCTTAAACCCGCCATTTTTTAGTTAATTCTAGTAATTCCAATTCTTGATAATTTTATTTTGTACATTTATTTGATAATATATGCGATACTTTTTGAAGTAGAATTTGTTAAAAAGATGCTTTTTGAAAAATCTATTTGAAATGTAGAAACAAGCCTATTAATCTATTAAAAAAATGAAAAAATAAATAAATAAATAAGTTGGCGTGCAGGCCCGCCGCCCGCTAACCCGCCACCTTGGCGGGGCGAGCTAGATTTTTAAGCCCGTTTCCATTAGGCAGGCTTTCCCGCCCCGCCGTTTTTTTGGCGGGCTTAAGGCGGGGCGGGCGGCCCGTTTTGCCACCCCTATGAGTAAGTGTAATTTACCAGAATTTTATGGGGTGATGCTTTGAAAACAACCCTCTATGTACTTAATAGAGTTCCTAGTAAATCAGTTCCAAAAACACATTTTGAGCTTTGGACAGGTATAAAACCCAGTTTGAACCATCTTTGTGTCTGGGGTTGCCCTGCAGAGGTTAAAATATATAATCATTTTGAGACAAAGCTTGACCCAAAAACAAGTCGTTGTTTTTTCATTGGATATTCAGATCGATCTAAAGGATACATATTCTTTTGTCATGGTAGAGGTAATAAAATTGTGGAGTCCATGCATGCAAAATTACTTGAGCTTGATGTTGTTGAGCCTTTTATTACATCTGATAATATTGATTTTGTTCTGCCTGATGTTGTTACTTTGTCACTGCCTAATTTTGATAATTTTAGATCATCTACTACTAATGGAGGTTTTGCTCCAAATGAGAATGTGACTGAACATCTAGTTGAAGAAGTGTTCGAACCACTTATTGAAAATGTAGTTGATCCTCCTATTATAGCTGAGATTGCACAACCTGATGATCCAGTTGAGCAAAGTCATGTTAGAGGGTCAGTAAGACAAAAGCGACCTGATATCCTTGATAATTTTGTAGTTTATCTTAGTGATGATGCTTATGATGTTGCTAGTGTTATTGATCCTAAAAGTTATCTAGAAGCTATTACTTGTTCTCAATCTAGCATGTGGACAGATGCAATGCATGATGAAATGAAATCCATGGTGAATAATGATGTTTGGGAACTAATGGAATTACTAAGAAACTGTAGGGCGATTGAATGCAAGTGGATATTCAAAACAAAGAAGGACTCAAAAGGTAAAATTAAGAGGCTTAAGGTAAGACTTGTGGCTAAAGGTTTCACACAAAAGGAGGGGATTGATTTTAATGAAACTTTTTCTCTTGTTTCCACTAAAGACTCTTTTAGAATTGCTACGGCCCTTATAGCATATTTTGACTTGGAATTGCATCAGATGGATGTTAAGAATGCTTTTCTGAATGGTGATCTTAATGAGGAGGTGTACATGAAGCAGCCTAAGGTTTTGGGACAAGTGGTAATAAGCATTTGGTTTGTAAATTAAGAAAATTTATTTATGGTTTGAAATGGGCTTCTAGACAATGGTACTTGAAATTTGAGGGAGGTGGTAACTTCATTGGGTTTTGAAGAAAATAAAGTTGATTAGTGCATCTATCTTAAGGTCAGTGTGAGCAAATTCATCTTTCTTGTGTTGTATGTTGATGATATTTTGATTCCCAGTAGTGATCTTGGTCTACTTCATGAGACCAAACTTATGCTAACCAAGTTCTTTGATATGAAGGATCTTGGTGAAGCATCCTTTGTGTTGGGAATTGAAATACACAGAGATAGATCATGTGGTGTGCTTGGTTTGTCACAGAGGGCTTATATTGATAGAGTTCTGGAGAGGTTCAATATGCAGAACTGTAAGCCAGGTGGTGTTCCAATCACTAAAGAAGACAAATTCAATAAAGATCAATGTCCTAAAAATGAGATTGAGCGGGTAAAGATGAAGGGAAAACTCTTCGACAATGCATTGGGCAGTCTGATGTATGCTCAAGTATGCACTAGGCCTGACATTGCTTTCATAGTTGGCATCTTGGGACGATACCAGTCTAATCATGGGAATGATCATTGGGTTGCTGCTAAGAAAGTGATGAGATATTTGTAGATAACTAAAGAGTATATGCTTGTTTTTAGGAGAGTTGACAACTTGGAAATAGTTGGGTATACTGACTCTGATCTTGATGGGTGTGTTGATTATCGAAAATCTACTTCTAGTTACATTTTTATGTTGGATAGAGGTGCGATATCATGGAAGAGTAAAAAGCAAACTATTGTCGCCTCTTCTACTATGCAGGTAGAGTTTGTTGCTTGTTATGCTGCTGCCACTCATGCTGTTTGGTTGAGAAATTTAGTGATTGGACTTCGTATTGTTGATTCCATTACAAAGCCACTAAAGCTTTATTGTGATAACAGTGCGGTTGTGTTCTACTCTAAGAATAATAAAACTTCTAACGGTTCTAAGCATTTAGAATTGAAGTATTTGACAGTCAGAGACCTTGTAAAGAAAAATGACATTGTTGTTGAGTACGTTGGTACTGATTTCATGCTAGCTGATCCCCATACCTAAGGAACTTAGGCCCATTGTGTTCAAAAATCATGTTGAGATTATGGGCATTGTGAGTTCTTTTGATGTACTTGGTTAGTGGGAGTTTGTTCTTTATGTCATTTTCTTATCATGATGTATTTTATTTTGGACACTTTAAGTATTGGATTTTCAAGTACTTTCAATTTTAAGCAATTGATATTACAATGAATATTGTTATTATTATTTGTCATTGTTTAATTATAAGTCAATTGTTAAAATTGGGAGTCAGTGTCATTGGGACCACAATGCCTATCGTCGACACTAGTTTGGAGTTCGAGGTATGGTTATAATTTTGAGCTCGACATCTTTGGGACCATTATACCGGTGGTCGATGCCATATTGGAGCTGAGGTATGATTTTAAGCTCGGAGTTGTCTGGACCACTATGCCGGTGGTCGACGCCATATTGGAGCTGAGGCATTATGGTTTGTAAAACCATGCAATTTCTTTGGCTTTAATGCATTTGAGAAAAATTGTTAAGGACTGACAAAGAAAATAACAATTGGTTGTTGGATCACATTAGCATGTTATTTTCTTGTCACACTCCACACTGTTGACTAGTTGACAGAGTCTGTAGTATTTGTAACCACTGAAGGTTTTATGTCAGTGAAGGATATAATAATCATCGTGATTCAATACTGCTTGACTTTTGTTGGATGGAGTCATATTCAGATACTGCACCTGGAATCATGCATTTCCTTAAAATGTGGCCGCATTTTAATGAATTAGTTATTAACCCGAGAGTCATTTTCAAAATGTATTTTAAAAATAAAAATCGCACAATTGATTTTGCCCAAGTGGGAGAATGTTAGATTTATCTAACTTTTTATGGGTTACAATCAATTGTTGTTTAGTTTGTGAAAAAATGGGTTAATCGTGATTTTGATGGGGGTGCATATATAAGCCCTTTTATTAGTTAAGTGATCTCTTTTAACTGAAGGCTGAGTATCTGAAACATGATTGGTGTGGGCAAAAGTGTGGGTTTTAACCTTGAGTCCATAATAGGTAGGAACTAGGGTTATATATATTATATGGCTAGGTCCCCTCAGTAATCACAAGAATCAGAAACATAACTGACGACTCTACAACTTGTCTCATTGAGAGTTGTGAATGAGAGTGTGAGATACAGAAGAAGATCCAATTATTCATCATTTCAAGATTCTGAATCATGATTTCAACAAATAAATATTAATATTCTAATTTTATATAATCGATCATTGAATATTTCCACTTACAATTATATAAGACATAAAATAATGAGCCCCATTGAGAAATCTAGCAAAAAGAAAAATTGAATTCTCAGTCAAAATAGAATGAGAATAAATTATAGAACGGTGAAGACAAAATATAAGAAACAAAATACGCTCATTATTTGAGATATTTAAAAACTTCTCTTGGTTATGCTTAATATATTAGATATAAATAATGTAAACAAGATTAACATCAATGGTAGACTCTGAAACCACGTCAAGAAATACAACCTTGCATGTTGGATTTAAGACTAGTGATAATACCTATGTAAAATAAGGTTATAGTCAACATACATAAAAAATATGAAAGGCGTGATTAGAAGGATCTCAAAGGTAAACAACACTAAATACTTTGGTAAATTATAAATCAATTATGATGGCATGAAAAATATCATGTTTTTATGAAATTCTCCATTCTTCTCTTCCACCCAACTCAACCAAGACAAATATAAAGTCCTAATAGTAGATTTTATTTTTAGTACTTGTGGTTTGAAATAATCACTCACAGAAGATAAACTGAAAGAATGTATCTATTTTGTAGAAAATGGTAGAAACATAGTGAAGAAAAATTATAAAATGATGACACGCATAAAATATTCAAAAAGTTGTAACACATCCAAAAAATATAGACACATTGACTAGTCATTCAAAAATCTAAAGATCACACCAATTTTACATAACATCTATAATATAAGAAGATTGATTGTTCTGGTTAATACAAACTCAACCTTTCTTAATATGTTGCCACATCACTAATTGAGGGGCATTGTGTGTCTAAAACGAACTAAATTGAACTAAATCCATCCCTAGCTATTTAGATACCAACAAGTAATTAGCTGCAAAAATAACTCATTGTATGTGGCAAATGTAACCGGATGGAGTTATAAAGTTGACAAAGTTGGTAAAAGCAAAACAGAAAACAAAAGCATGGAATTAGTTGGTAAGGGCATAGAGTTAACGGTGATGGGTTGGTTCACTTTCCAAAGTCTGCGCAGCAGGTAGACTACAGCTGTTGTAAAGTAGTTTCTTGGAACCAGATGAAAAAAATTCAAAACTTTCTCTGATAACAAAAGTAAACCAAAACTTTCAGCCGGTGTATGCCTTCAGAAAACCTTTCTCTGTAAACAAAAACTTCCCCTGAAGAAAACCCAAGGTAGGGAGTACATCAAACAACCTTCGGAACTGCCACTCTCATCGTCGCCGAGAAATCAACTTCAGTCATGGCACCACCGGTATCAAACCTATTGTTGGTGGTCTCCCCATTTTCTCTGTTGTAGCTTTTTAATATTATTATTGTTTAGGGTTTTCAATAGTTTTGGTTTTTTCATGAAAACTGAACTGTAATTTTTTTTTTGTAGTTGAACAAGTTGATAGAAGAAGGAAGTTGATAACTATGAGCTCTGAGATATGTATTTCTTTTGACTCTTATGGATGGATTAAAATCTCTTGCTCATTTATATGTGTTTCTTTTACTTAAATTTTCTATTTGTATGTTACCTTTGATGTTTTTTTGTTCAACTTTGTGATGTCCAACTTCAATATGATAGTCGTGGAAAGACGACGGCTATAGACGTTGTTGCGACGGTGAAGGAGATCGTTAAATCTACGGAATCAAAGATCTACGACGTTTTTAAGGACTGTGATATGGACCCTAACCTCGGCGTTCTCAAGGTTTTTTTATTCTTTTTGTTTTTCTTTCACTGATGTTTCTTGATTTGGTTACGTAACTGACATCTATAGATTCGTATACGTTCTTTCATCAAATTAATTGTAATACCATGGTTAATTTTTTTATTCATTGGATAGAATGGCAGTTATCATACTGGAAGGGATATCCAAGTATTTTTTAGAATCAGGTTCAGTGTGTAAAAGCTAAACTATGTTTCTCATTAGAAAGATGCATTTCTCAAAAGCATATCTAAATAATGTCTTAAGTATCCAATAATGTTGTTGATTTTCATATATGTGAATTTGACTTGGAAGCAAATTTAGGTATTTCGTGCCTCACTGGCCCGTGTTCAGATATATAACCTGTTTCTTATAATTATTTGGAGTTTAAAAAGATATTGTTTCAATTGCCATTGAATATTTATGATGATTTATAACTTTTTGGTTGGTTAGCAGGTATCAACTAATTAGAGTGCATTCAAGGGGGCTAGGAGAAAATTGCAAGTGGCTAGAGATGTTTGAGGACGTTGAAATGGTCATCTTCTGTGTTTCCTTGGGTGACTATGATCAGTTTTTTGTCGATGGAAATGATTATCTCACTAACAAGATGATATTGAGCATGAAGTTTTTTGAAACCATTGTCACACTTCACTTGCTGTTGTTGTTGTTATTATTACTACTATTATTGGATCTCTTTTCAAATTAGTTTTGAGAGTGACCTCAACGTGTTTGATATAATGTCACGTTCATGGTTGTTTATCTTTAGGCAAGATATCACTAAATCGAATGTCATGGTTGTTACCCTTGGTGAGTGAATCATCAACTGTTCTACAAAATGTTGCAGAGATTTCAGGTATGCAACTGTTGTGGGTACTGGTATGGTGAGTTTGTGTTGAAGCTTTGTTATGGTTAAGTCATATATTTGTCCAAGCTTTGTTCAAGTTTACAAGTTATCGCCATTATGTTTACATAAGGTGGAATGTGTTGTGTATGCCTTGCTCTTTTTATAAGTATAATTTGACGTGATTAATCTTATCTATATAATACTGTTACTTTGCAGGAATGGATCTTAGAACAATAGGATAAGAACTTCTACATTACTTTTATTGCAGGGGCCATTATGGCAGCTCTGCTGTGGTGATGTTTAAAGGTTTGATTACTAACAATGTTACTTTTTGCAACTGTGATTTGGCTTTGTTACTTTTCATGGTTAATGTATGTTATCCAATAATGGCAGCTCTGTTGTGCTGATGTTTAAATGTTTGATTAATCTAACATTTTATTTTTGTCTACATTTCACAATTTGACCATTTTTTCTTAATAATATTTTGCAGATGATACCAGTGGCATAATCAATTCAAATGTCTGTTATTATTATTATTATTATTATTATTATTATTATTATTATTATTATTATTATTTGTATTATTTGTATTTTGTTGTATTTTATCCAGGTGGATCTATTCTTCTATAGGAGGAAGAAGTTCTTGCCCCAGATTATGCTATTGCAGACTTCAATGCGGTTGTTCCATCTGATGGTCAGTGGGCCGCTGCAATTGATCAACCATGGCCAGAGGCTGCTCCTCAGCCTATTCCAGCAGTTCCAACAGTCAACTGGACAGCCCCAGAACCTGGTACATGATTATTTTCTCTTAAGCATTTCCTAAATCAAACCGGAGCTTTAAGCACTTCACATCAGCTTTTGTTTGGCGTTTCCCTTGATATCCAATTTGTTTTAGTGCTGTTATTTGCATCTTCTAAAAATTATTTTTCAATCTACTATTACTCTACTATGCCATTATTTATTCGGCATGTTAGTTCTCTAATTAAGATTTTGTTAGGATAGAATTTAAAGCAGCATATGCTGTAGAGTTTTTTTCGCAACTATGTATTCATGTTTTGTTGATAAAGAATATTCTTTCAGTTGTAGGGGACTGAGGTGAAACTGTTCCAGAACCACAACAAATTCACACTCCTGGGATTGAATCTATGCCAGCAACCGGCTGGGATTAAACAAGTTTATGATCTTATGATGTTCCATGATATGATCTAAGTTAGCTCACATGTAAGGCTCTCCTATCTCCTCTTATTATTTCATGATATTACCAATTTCAGAACATTTAAAAACTCTTTGTAGGTGCAATATTAGATGCTACAAAGGCTATTGAAGTTGATCCTAAATATTCAAAGGTTCTCCAGATCTTAAAACTTTAGATCCTCTATTGTATTTAGTTATCTTTAATAACAGTATTTATTTCAAACAATTATGCTTTTTTGTTATAGGGATATTACAGGCGAGGTGCTGCTCATCTTGGGTTGGGAAAATTCAAGGAAGCACTGAAATATTTTCAGCAGGTAACTACCATATTTGTAATCAGTTGCAATGCATTATTGAAGAACATTGATATATCAGTGTTCATAGCCCTTTAATTAGGCGTATAAATAAAAGTAATACCGGTGTTCGTGTTCGTAGCTCTCATTTTTCATATCCCCGTTCTCTGCTCTGAGTTCTATCATGTGAAGTCTTTCCTGCCATGAAACGCTTAAATATAGCCTCTGAGGATGATCAAAAATAACTTTCGTTCTACTGATTTTCCCATGTGGAAATTTCATGAAGACCTGAACTGAAGAGGCCTGTCTTCCAGAATGAGTCGTCCGACGGAAGAAGAACCAGTGGGGAAGAATGAGGAAGAAGAGTTCAATACTGGACCACTTTCTGTATTCATGATGAGTGTTAAAAATAATACACATGTACTGATAAATTGTCGCAACAACAAAAAGCTTCTTGGTCGCGTTAGGGCTTTTGATAGGCACTGCAACATGGTTCTTGAAAATGTCAGGGAAATGTGGACTGAGGTGCCTAAGACTGGTAAAGGAAAGAAAAAAGCTCAGCCAGTGAACAAGGATATATTCATCAACAAGATATTCCTACGTGGAGATTCTGTCATTATTGTCCTAAAGAACCCAAAATAAGCTAGAATTATTTGAAGTAGTTGGATCTTATTTTGCCTTGGTTATCTTGAACTCTTGGTAATTAGGCAGTGTTGGACTTTAAACCCTTCAGATTTTATTGATATATATTGGTGGACTTGGGTACTACAGAATAGGGCTAGTGTTTTGTGGATTTTAACATGTACAATTAAGGAATGTATGTAATGGTTTTAACTCTGTAAAGAGCCTGTGTTGCATTTTTACTTCACCTCCAATTTTTAGTCGACTAATATTACCATTCCTTCAATATAATAATCAACATATTTTTTTTTCAAAATAAAATAAAATAAAAGTAATACCAAAGAGAATCTTAGAGAATGTCTAAACTAAATTGTTTAGAATATTTTATAAAACTTTGTTAATTTTAGCAATTTAGAGAAATTAACAATAACGATAGGAACTTATGTGACAAGAAATAGGTATAATTCATTGAAAATATGTTCGGTAGTTTTTCCTGGTCTAATATCAGTCAAAAGGGTTACAGCTACCCTTAATGATGAAAAATAAAGAACAGCGAAAGAAAGAGAGATATTGCAGGCAATGTTTTCAAAAGTGTCATTTTACCTTAAAATGGTTCTAACTCTTAGGAGATGAAATTTAGCTTCCCCAGTAAACAAGAACAATACTTCTAATTGTTAGGAGATGACTTCAAACAACTACATTAAATATATTGCACTTATAAAGCAATAGTCATTGTAATTATAAAAGATAAATAAAAGTGTATGTTATTGAACAAAATAATATTTAGTTACAGGCAAAAATACATTGTTGATTCAAATTTTTTTATACAGATTCAAATATATATTTAATGTCAAAACAAACTTAATATTTATATACGGGATCAAATTTGTTGTTGATTAATTTATTTATATATACAGGAAAATATCATTGTTATAATATTGATTCTAATATATTTTTTAAATAACGTCAAAACAACAATAATATTTATATAATATATAATATATTGTTAATTCAAATATTTTTATATGTGAAATGAATTATTGAAACTAATTTCTTATATATTTTAAAAATAATATCTTTTTGGTTAAACACTTTAATTTTTTTAATATCATTTTTATTATATTTTGAAAAAAATGTGCGTACCATACCAGTACCCGTACGAATGAACGGGTATCCCACTAGTTTTAAAATATCATTTCCATAATATATCATTTCCATAATACATCTGAGAATTAAGATTTTTAGGGTCATTTGTTGTATGTAAAATATAAATTTTCCTATTTGAAGTTAGATTTTCGCGAAAATAGTGTATGAAGGGGTGTCGATTAATGTATGAATATAAGTTGGAGAAACATACGGTTTTTCCATTACAATTTGTTTACATCAAGGTTTAACTCTAAACCCTTACCTCTTTATCTTAATTTTGGATGTACTCACAGAACATATTCAAGAGCTAGCACTGATGTGCATGCTTTTTGTAGGTGATATAGTTCTTCTTAGAGAGTCGAAGGAAGATTTAAATGAGACATTAGAATCTTGGAGACGAGTTTTAGAAATATATGGTTTTTGCCTAAATAAAAATAAAACGGAATATATGAAATGTAAGTTCTGTTAGAATTTTGGGTCAAAAATGTAACATTTAAGGTGTTAGTGTCATTATTTTAATTAGTCAAGACTTAAATGGGTCTAATTAATATAATATTAAGTTTGTGGCTAAAAGCATAAATGTCACGAAATATCAGGTTATTGTATAGATACCGTAAGTCAATATCTAATTTGATGAGAGACCAAATTAGAATATTGAAAACTAAGAAATAATCCTAGAGTTATTTAAATGGGTTATGGTCCCCATTTGTAAAGTACAATCAAAATAAGGTTTATCAGGTTTTCTCTCTTCATCCCCATCAGAGGAGATTCAATGAACCCTAAGGAACTCTACAAATCGGAAGATCACATACCCGAAATCTTCAACAATTTCAATGGCAAATTCAGGTACGCTTCCGTCTTCATTCTCATAATTGTATTCGGATATGAGTTTAAGGGATACAGGTTGATGATATATCGACTTATAAGAATTATTTTAGAGTTCTGTTTTTGATTTCTATATCGGTAGAAATCATAAGGTTTTGAACGGATCTAACAAGTGGTATCAGAGTCACCCATATCTGATTCAATTTGTTTTTGGGTTATTTAAGATCCTTTGATCTTCCAATTGTATAAATCAATATATGTTGTGTTTATGAGATTTTTTTATTAGGGTTCTAAAATTGAGATCCATTTTGATCTTACAAATTTTTTTTGCTCAAAATCTTGAATCTGAAATTAAATGTCAGGTTGAATTTATTGTCAATTTTATTTGCTCTTATACGGAATTTTTTTTGCTCTTACACTCTTTTGTTATTATTATAATAGTGTCTTTTGTTGGTTTTGACTAGAATATTCTTTGCCACTTATAATCTCCAAATAATAGTCATTCTGTTGGACGACTAGATTCATCCCTATCTCTCTGTTTTCTTCTGTTTATATTCTAACCATTATTAAATATTATATTTTTGATCAAATAAATATTTCCTATGTAAATTGCACTTAGATGCATATCAAAAGATAATGTTATATATAGAGTTGTTGTACCTAACAACCAACACTTTTGCAGCTAAAGGTAATAAAACTGATGATATGGTTTCATCTTCAGTGCGTAATGAAACTGTTCATAGTTTTGTTGAATTTTTTCTCCAAGTCTTTCTATGCGGTATATAAGGATAAAAACAAGGATCGATTTTCTTTTTAATAACAGCATTATAAATTTTTTTACTTTAAAAGAATAATATATTTTTTATTATTTATTATTTATTATAAATAATATATGTGATTTTATATTTTGAAATTAAACTTAGTATAATATCGTAGCAGTACAATAAAATGCATTGGTGTTTTTGATTTGGATTTAATTTCAATTTTTCTTTGGTTCAATTTTATTCGAATTTGGCTACGAAATGTATTTTTATATAGTAATTTCACATTTTTTAGGTAAGTAGTTGAAATGAAAAAGTCGCCAAAGTGACCTCTTTTATAACAATTGCTTATGAAAAATGTTAAATATTTTTATGGTTTGTGTGTATGTTTGTCCATGCGAGTATCAATTGACCCAAAGGACAATTGGCAGTTGGCCGGTTTTCATACGCGCCTGTGATGGTAAACATGTGATAACTATGATGTCCTACATGTGAATAATAAATCAATCCAAAGAGGGGTTTATTATTCGACATATTTTTATTATCAATGTTTGATCGTTACGACAAGAGTACCACTAACAGTCGATATTACTGTCCAAAGACTTGACATTAGTGGTGCACTAGGCATCTTGAGATGGGTTATGCCTTTATTTGAACAACATTGATGATTCGGTTTTTATCTATGTGAGTATATTTAAAATGTTTGTTTTTTGTTCTTTTTTCAGCTACAATTGCTTCAATATCTGCTAATATGAATAAGGTTCAGGTCCTGAATGGGATAGATTTTAAGGATTGGAATGAGAACATGGAAATTGTTCTTGGCTGCATGGATATTGACCTTGCATTAAGGATGAGGCAACCTCATTCTCCTATGGAATTTGGAACCTCTGGACAGAGGAAAGATTATTAGAAGTGTGATCGTTCCAATCGCAAGAGTCATGGTTTGGTTTGTTCTGAGGTCAATTTAAGTACCAGGAAACACTTGGTGGTTAAACTCTAGTGCAACTACTAACATTAGTGTTTCAATGAGGGGTTGCCTGAACTACCGGAAGGAAAATGATGTTGAAAGATACATCTATGTTGGAGATGGAAAGTCAGTGGAGGTCGAAGCTATAAGGCATTTTAGATTATTAATGTGTACCGAATTTTATTTGGATTTGAAAGATACTTTTGTGGTTCCATCATTTAGACGGAATTTGATTTCAGTTTATTATTTGAACAAATCAGATTATTTGTGTTCATTTGGAAACAATATCTTCAAGTTGTCTTTCAATTCAAAAATTGTTGGGACTGGTTCACTTATGGGTCATGATAATCTATATTTGCTTGACACAATAGCTACCTATGGCGAATCCTTGAATGTGGAATCACGTGGTACTAAGCGTAAAACTGAGGATAACAATTCAGGAGCATTATGGCACAAACGCCTAGGTCACATCTCTAAAAATAGAGTTGAGTGACTAGTGTCAGATGGAATTTTGGATTCCATTGACTTCACAAACTTTGATGTTTGTGTTGAATGCATTAAAGGAAAACAGACTAAAACAAAGAAATTTGGTGCATATAGAGCTACTGATGTCTTAGAATTGATACATACAGACATTTGTGGACCATTTCCGACACCTTCTTGGAATGGTCAACAATATTTTATATCATTCATAGACGATTATTCTAGATATACATACATATTTCTTATACATGAAAAGTCTCAATCATTGAATGTGCTAAATCATTTAAGGCTGAAGTTGAGAATCAACTTGACAAAAGAATTAAGAAAGTCAAATTCGACCGTGGCAGTGAATATTACGGTAGATATGACGGTCCAGGTGAACAACGTCAAGGGCCTTTTGCCAAATACCTAAAGGAATGTGGAATTGTCCCACAATACACCATGCCAGGATCTCCTAGCATGAACGGTGTTGCTGAAAGACGAAATCGGACTCTTAGAGATATGGTAAGGAGTATGATTTGTCATTCTACATTGCTAGAGTCACTCTGGGGAGAGACACTAAAGACTGCAGCTTATATTCTAAATAGAGTACCAACAAAAGCAACTGCCAAAACACCTTATGAGCATTGGACCAGGCGAAAGCCTAGTCTCAAACGTTTTCATGTGTGGGGATGTCCAACTAAGGCAAGGTCTTCTAGGCCAAATGAAAAGAAATTGGACTCCCGAACAATGAGCAGCTACTTTATTGGTTATTCTGAAAGATCTAGGGCCTACAAATTTTATGATCCCAAATTAAATTCAATTTTTGAGACAGGAACAACCACATTCTTTGAGGATATTGAGTTTGGGGGAAAGAATAAGGTTAGAGACTTTGTCTTAGAGGAAGAATCGATAACAATTCCAGAACTTATTCATATAGTTGCTTTTGATCAAGCATGTACGGAACCTGCACAAGACATTGTTGTAATGCCTCAAACTCAAGATGATTTGGTAATTCATGAAGAACAAACTCAAAATCCTCAAGAACAAGTGTTACAAGAACCAATACCTTTGCGGAGATCCACTAGAGAAAGGAGAAATACTATTCCAGATGATTACATAATCTTTCTCCAAGAACATGAGGAAAATAATGGTATGATGAAAGATGATCCAACCAACTTCCGTCAAGCCATGCAGGATTCCAACTCGAAAAAGTGGATTGAAGTCATGAAGAAGGAGTATAAGTCCATGCAAGATAGTAAAGTTTGGGAGCTTGTCCCATTACTAGAAGGTGTGAAACCCATTGGTTGCAAATGGATTTTTAAGACCAAACGGGATTATAACGGTAATGTGGAGAGGTATAAGGCTCGTCTTGTGGCTAAGGGCTATACTCAAAAGGAAGGGATTGACTTTAAAGAGACTTTCTCTCTTGTTTCATCGAAAGACTCTTTTAGGACAATCATAGCTCTTGTTGCACATTAAGATTTGGAACTCCATCAAATGGATGTCAAGACAGCTTTCCTCAATGGCAACATTGATGAAACAATCTATATGATGCAACCAGAAAACTTTGTGTCAGAAGACTCAAAGAATATGGTTTTCAAATTGACAAAATTCATTTATGGACTAAAGCAGGCGTCTCGTTAGTGGTATCACAAGTTTCACAAAGTAATTCTCTCATTTGGTTTTGAGGTGAATGTTGTTGAAGATTGTGTGTATCACAAATTCAGTGGGAGCAAGTACATTTTCTTGGTCTTGTATGTAGATGACATACTGCTTGCCATAAATGATATAGGAATGATGCACAAAACTAAGAAATTTCTATCAATAAATTTTGAAATGAAAGATCTTGGTGATGCCTCCTTTGTATTAGGAATCCAGATACATCGAGACCGATCTCGTGGTATTCTAGGATTATCACAAAGTAGCTATATCGAAAAGGTACTTAAAAGGTTTGGCATGCAAGAATGTAAATCAGGAGATACTCTAATTGCTAAGGGAGACAAATTCAGTCTCAGTCAGTGCCCAAAAGGAAACTTAGAAATTCAAGAAATGCAAAAGACTCCTTATGCGTCAGCAGTATGGAGTCTGATGTATGCCCAAGTGTGCACGCGTCTGAATATTGCGTTCATAGTTAAGATGTTAGGAAGATATTTGAGCAATCCAGGAATGGATCATTGGAAAGCAGCCAAAAAGGTTATGAGGTATTTAAAGAGAACAAAAGACTATATGCTCACATATAGGAGGTCAGACCAGTTAGAGATCACTGGATACTCTGACTCAGATTTTGCTGGATGTCAAGACAGTAAAAGATCCACTTCAGGCTATATTTACATGTTGGCTGGTGGTGCAGTTTCTTGGCGCAGTGCTAAGCAAACTCTTACGGCTTCACCCACCATGGCAATAGAGTTTATAGCATGTTATGAGACATCCAACCATGGGATTTGGCTGAGGAATCTTGTCACTAGGTTGCGAATTGTGGAAGGAATTGAAAGGCAACTTAAGTTATACTGTGACAACAAATCAGTCGCCTTGTATTCCAACAATAATAGGAGCTCGAATAAGTCAAAACATATTGTCATCAAGTTCCTAGTTGTTAAGGAAAGTGTACAAAGTGGACAGATTTTCATAGAACACTTGAGGACAAACTCCATGATAGCAGATCCTCTTACAAAAGGTCTTCCACCCAAGGTCTTTCATGAACACACTGCTCGCATGTGTGTTTTATCGTTAGAGGAGTCTTTGGTTTAGTGGGAGTTAGTCAATTATGAATTTTATGTTTTGTGTTTGGTATTATGTATACATACTATGATTTTGAATATTTTCATATTAATAAAGTTTGATATTCAATAGTTTACATTTTGTACAATAAAGTTATTGAATGATCTCACTACAGTAAAGTAGGACCAGTTGAAAATCGACATCTAAAGACCAACTTCATGTGATTTTCATGCTACACATTTCATGATGGATCTATGTAATTTAGTTATGTCACTATCGGTGATCATTGATGTGTTTAGTTATGATTGATATAATGAAAATCACCTTGATTTTGTATATTGCATGACTAATGGACGAGATACTTTGGATATGCTTAAAGAATATAATGGCAAATTTTGAGCTCATAAAGTCTAACACATTTGTAAAGTTACATATGTGACTAGTGGGAGATTGTTAGAATTTTGGGTCACAAATGTAACATTTAAGGGGTTAGTGTCATTATTTTAATTAGTCAAGACTTAAAGGGGTCTAATTAATATAATATTAAGTTTGTGGCTAAAAGCATAAATGTCATGAAAGGTCACGTTATTGTGTAGATACTGTAAGTCAATATCTAATTTGATGAGGGGCCAAATTATAATATTTAAAACTAAGAAATAACCCTAGGGTTATTTAAATGGGTTATGGTCCCCATTTGTAGAGTATAGTCAAAATAAGGTTTATCAGGTTTTCTCTCTTCATCCCCATCAAAGGAGATTCAATGAACCCTAAGAAACTCTACAAATTGGAAGATCACATATTCGGGACCTTCAACAATTTAAATGGCAAATTCAGGTACGTTTTCCCTTCATTCTCATAATTGTATTCGGATATGGGTTTAAGGGATACAGGTTGATGCTATATCGACTTATAGGAATTACTTTAGAATTATGTTCTTGATTTCTATATCGGTAGAAATCATAAGGTTTTGAACGGAATCTTGGAGACGAGTTTTAGAAACACATGGTTTTTGCCTAAATAAAAATAAAACAGAATATACTAAATGTAAGTTCAACAAAAGAATAAGCGTTTCTCACCTAGAGATGAAAGTTGGAGACTATATTATCCCTCAAGTAACACGATTTAAATATCTTGGGTCCATTATACAAAATGAAGGAGAAATAGAAGAGGATGTAAACCATCGAATTTAAGTTGAATGGTTGAAATGGAGAAGGGCATCAGGTGTTTTATGTGATGCAAATGCACTACTCATGTTGAAGGGAAAGTTTCATCGAATTGCGGTAAGACCTGCGATTTTGTACATGACAAAATAATGGACGGTTAAAAATCAACGCGAGAATAAAGTAAGTGTAACAGAGATGAGGATGGTGTGGTGGATGTGTCGTAAGACTTAACATGATAGAATTAGAAATAAAAATATTAGAGATAGTGTCGAGGTAGCATCCAGAGTGGAGAAAATGGTGGAAAATAGACTTAGATGGTATGACCATGTAGAGAGAAGACTGATAAATTCTCTAGTAAGAAGGGTATATCAGATGGAAAGAAAACAAACAAAATTAAAGGAAAGAAAAGACTTAGAAAGACTATCAGATAAATTATTAAGAAAAGATCTTAAAATTAATTATTTGAATATAAACATGACTCTTAATAGAATATTATGTCGAAGTTGATCTATATAATCGATCCTACTTATTGAGATAAAACTTAGGTGTTGTTGTAGTAATATGTCTTATATCTATTTGTGGATGTGTTCATCCCTTCATTTATTTCTATAAATTTACAATTTATTTTAGTATTTTTGAGATATTTAAAAATAAATTTATAATATGTATAGATCTGTTATGTTGAGTTTTGAGCAAGTTTTTATTATTTTTTTAATGATAACCAATTTTGGTTTACTGAAGCACTGCAAGTTCCAATGCTAAAAAATATTAAGATACACCAAACCACGACTAAGATATTCATGAAAAAACTTGCACCGGAGATGTGCTAAGTGGCAGCCTGAGTTTCTTAAAATTAAGTAATATATATGTTATATAAGAAAGGATTGTACATGAATCAAACCAAATATGCATGAACACCCAACTGCAATTGGGAGGAGACTAAAACAACTTGATGATAGAATTAATTTTCAAATCAGATTAGTCGGTTCAGTGAGCTGAATACTGACGGTGAAAATCCAAAAAACAAAATGCATGAACTGTTAAATATAACGAGGCATAGACACCCCTAAAATCAGTTGCTTCAAAACTGTCCATAAAAATTCTCTTACATGTCAAGTTTAAAACCTATGATCCATTTCCCATAATAGGAAATACTTTATACAGGTCTCTTTAATCCTTCTAGTGCAAGCGACCACTTGATTGATTGTGATCATTTCCTTGCAAATGCACAATATGTTTCTCGACCTTCCGCTCCACCAAAGACCTGCAAAAAATAACTTAGCTTGTTTCCCTATGCAGTTGTCCTTAATCCAGTTAGTTGCATTGTAAAGCCTTCCAATTCATTTTAGATATCTTACAATATCTCAAGAAGTGGAGAATGTATTCTGCATGATTTAAGCTTCAAGGGTACCACTAGTCAGAAGCAGCCATGTTCCTATGATGCAGAACACTAAGAGTTGCATGGCTTGATGACAAACACAGAAGAAAACCTTTATCTTCTCATGGAAACTAAGTCTTCAAATCCAAGACCATAACAAATCATGGCTCATGTTGATTAAAAATAAAAATTACAATAAAGCCTTCTCTTACGGTATAGGATCAGTTAGAGAACATCTCCAATTGGATTGTATCATAATTGCTAAAAAATTACATCAAACAATATATGCATTAATTCTTAAATATGAAGAGACATAATGAAAATCACATTACACAAGCAAAACACTCCAAAACAAGTTGCTTCAAAATTTTTAATTATAATCCATGGTGAACCACACCTATCACACTAAATCTCTCAAAACAAACATAAAAACATAAAAACACAAGATTTAAACATGATCGTTAAACAACATTAGTCAAAGGTACATGAATATCCTTATAAAGACAAACATAAGGAGCATCAGTCCCATGATACTTCCCTGTCCACATTCCATCAGCAATATAACTAGCATCCCAAACAGAAGCATACAAAAACATAGCCTTTTCAGGAAACACTTCACCTTCTTTCTTCTCCTCCGTCCTCACGACATTCCCATCAATCAACCACTCAATCAACCCTTCACCCCACTTGATTCCATATTCATGAAACCCATCAGACGAATCAAACCCAAGTTCATGAATCCGTTCTCTGTTTCCAGTACCGTTAGAGAAATAGTTTGTTTGGACTATTGTGGTGTCTTTGCCGAGAAACTCGAAATCGATTTCGTCTTGGGAATTGTCGCCTTCGAGGGAGGAAAGGTAGAGGTTGAAGTTGAGGCCGCTTGTGTTTCCTTTTGGGGATTGGATTTTGGCGGTGAAGGTCCCGTGGAGGAAACGGGTTGTGGATCGCCACCGTGAACCGCCGCGGTGGTCGTAGGTTAGGGTTATTCTGTTGGAAATGGGACAGTGGGAACAGAGTTCTGGGGTGTAGTCGATTGCGATTTCTTTCAGGGGTTGGGTTTCTGGATGTGGGTGAAGAACTGGATCTGCCATTGTAGAGAGCGGTGAGTTTTGTTTCGATCGGATTCGGAATAGAAAGGAGTGGAAAACTGAATGAAACGAAAGAAAATGCGTTAATATGTTTTTTTTAAACTGTTTGGTTTCATGGAAACTAAAAGGAACGAAAGAGAGTGGGGAACAAAGGAGAATATTCAACTTTCTATTGTTTGGTTTCCGAATAATGATGTATGGAAATAAACATTTTGAAGAGGTATAAAAATGGTTCTTTCCAAATTTGAATGAAAATTGGTGGGAATTATAAATTTTAATAAAGAAATGATAAAAATATCATATGTAACACGAGAAAATAAAAAATCATTGATATGTAAAATAATTATTCGACAATAATTTTCTATATAGTTCGAGACCAATTAAACTAACAATAATTTTCTATATAGTTCGAGATCAATTAAACTAATGTTAATTTTCTTTTCTTTTTTTATATGGACCAATGAATTGGGCTTAGAAAAAAGTAATTTCTTAACACACCACTCAACCTTCTTAGATACCTAGCGCGCTGACGAAAATACCTTTGTGTTTTGGATGTACACATTCGGACGCACCATTTTTTTTAAATTTTTTAGTTTTTTCCGGATGTGCACATCCGGAATAAATTTGTATTTGCAAATCCGGATTAAATCCTGAAATAGAACTCCAAAAATCCAACAATGTTTCTCACAGTCATAAAATTAAATCGGGATTACATTCAGAAATTTGGCATTACATCGACAGAAATTTAAATAGTACAAGATCAATAGCCCGGTGGACGCTTGCACATCTCTAAGATGTCATCGACCGTTCTTCGGATTTTGACGGTCACCTCGAACTAGAACGGGAATTGTTCTTCGTAACCCAAAAAAGTTTGCCACATCGTCTTGATTCTTGAGCTCAACAAGGCTGTAAGCGACGTTCCCTTCGTTGTCAACCGAAGGTGAATGATACTGAAGCTTCGCAACCTTCCGTTTGTCTCCGTAAGGTAGGAGAAGTTCGATGTCGTCAATGATCTGGCCGATGGAGATGTCCCTCGTTAGCGTAAACCTTTGACCGCGTGTTTTGCCGTCGGTGAAGGAGACACTAGCGGCATACCAACGGACCTTGATTTGATAGAATTGAGACATTTTGAGCTTGTGTGAAAGATATCAAATGAAACCCCTAATTTATAGAAAAGTTAGGGTAAAGTTATTTCTGCCTAAGTTCGTTCCGGATGTGCAGATCTGAACAAACCCTACAAATATGTATTCCGGATGTGCACATCCGGAAATTGTCCGGATCTGTAAATCAGAAAGTTTTACTGATACATTTTCAAACAGAATTGAATATGTGATGCAGCCAATTGGAATGCTTTCATTGCAATAAAATTCATAAATGTATTAAAAAGACATATGAATAAAAATGCAATATATTTCACTTCAAAAATGTACATTATGTCGTATGATTATACAAAAGAGTTAAAACAAAAATCTCCGTCTAAATCTATCGGAGCTTGACCTTTCGACTTTTCTGCATTTGATGCCTTTTCTATTGCGTTCAATCTTTCGAATTCAAGCATCCTTTCGACAAAACTATTCGGCCAAGACTCGGCAATTGCGGTTGCATGCGTCGCCCTTTGCGGTGATGTAGGTGGTATCGGGCATCTGGGTTTCAAGATAACTTGTACGAAATGTCTTGATTTCGCAAGCCATCTGATACACATGATGCGATCATTTGGATTCGACGGAGGTGCGGTGTGGAGTGGAAAAAAGGTTTCCGAAAATTCGTATCTCGTCAAGTCGATACACACCATATCGTAGGCGCATGCTATAAGATGACCCATCTCGGGGAAGCTCATCCATTTCGATACCGGTGTCGGACCACTCAACCACGGAACAAGTGACTTGTGAACCTTGTTGTAATTTTATTGATTTTCATAGACGCAAGTATGCTTTTTTATGCGTCTCCGACTCTAGGATAAGTTGATGACGTACAAGTGCAAGATCTTCCTCTCCTTTACCGAGTAGTGTCGACACGGCTCGGTAACCGCAATTACCATCCCCTACAACATCGATTATACCGTCGATATGCTTGTGCATAAAAACCGGCATCTCGTCAATAAAGGAAATCATACGTGTAGTTGGAGTCGGAGTCCGGACTCGTGGAATCGGTGTCGGAGCCGGTTTGGAAATGTGAGCTCCTTTCATGACACTTTGTAGAGATTTAGGAGTCAGAGAGTCCGGAAAGATTTAGTCAACGAGCTCATAATACGAAGGAGACCAAGTTGTTGAGTTATCATTTGGTGTAGGCTTCAACTTCTTCAGAGCACCCTTTGTCTTAACCGGTTGAGACGGCGGTATCATTGCGGTTGTGTCGGGGAAGACAATCTTCCTCAACTCTTCTTTGATGTGTAGCTTCATATTGTCGTCGGCCTTCGAAAATCTATTTTGAATCGCTTCCAATTCGGCCAAAATAGAGATATCCGGTTTATCTCCTTCCTTACAACCATCATCATCAAAACTAAGTCTCATCCAATGAGGGCAAACTTCGTCAATTTGTATTGGATCACCTAGTTTCAACTTTTTAGCAATGACACAAGCACAAGGAAGACCGTAGGTTTTCACAATAGTGCAACCACACTTTGCACTATCGGCACCTACCGTTTCGGCTCGGTTGGCCTCGTGAAAAATATAGCCCAACCCCGCCCGAGACATGTTGCTGATCAATCGAGAGTAGAGGAAGTTACCTTTAAACCGATGTTCCAAAACCGTGATGCTCCGACCAAAAGTGGTTTGTATCTCATTGTGTTGGTTTTTGATCATTAGATGCACGGAGTCCCAATCCCGACATAAATCCCCCTTGCTATTCCCCAACCAATTCTTCAAAGTGGCATGTGCCGACTCAACTCTATTGGTGGTAGTGTTTCCAAGATGTCGTACGTTATCGGTCCACACACAAACAATCTTTTATTTCACTTGATCAAGAATGGTGGATTCAACATATTTCAACAAAGCGGGGTACCGTTCATACACTTTCCGAAATTTAATGACCGAATCGGCATATAATTCCGCCGTGGAAGAATTTAGAATATGAGTCCATGCATCCATAATTTTCTCTACAATGGCACCCGACTTGACCACTTTTCCATCTTCCGACTCCACTTGTTTCGCACCCACCGCGGTCTTAACCCGACTTTGCACATTCTTTGTTATGTGAAATCGACAAAGTAGTGCATTGGAAGAAGGAAAGACCTTTGCAATCGCATTCATCAAGGCGTTGTCGCGGTCCGTAACAATTGCTTTTGGCATTTGAACATGTTTCTTCAAAAGTGACCGACACGTCTCCAACGCCCACGTGAAATTGTCTTCTTTCTCACACTCCAAAAAGGCAAAGCCGACGGCATATGTCTTATCCGTAGACGTAACGCCAACCATCTCAAACAATGGAAGACAATACTTGTTTGTCTTGTAAGTGCTATCGAGAAAGAGCACTGTCGATAATGTGTTGAACAACTTTATGGAATCCGGATGAGTCCAAAAAATATCTCGGACCGTAATTCCATCATCGCGATATCTATACCGAGACACGTAATCGTTGTCCTCCAACACTTTCAAACAGTTGTTGCATCTCACTCCTATCTCCCCTAATTGCCTTGTTCGTTTGATACCGAATGTTATACACTTGCTTTATGTTTGCAACATTTTCGGGTTCTTTCCGTTTCAACGTCGCAAGTATATTCTTCAGTTGGACAAGGTTCAAGGTCATGTCGGCTATACATGTCTTCTCTTCCGCCTTGAGCCGACATACACTTGGATGGCCTTGAAGCTTTGAGCACATTTCGTGGTTATGTATACCACAACGAACGGTAAATCTCCATTTCTTGGAAACTAACATGTAACCACCAATCTTAAAAGGGCACTCACATCTTCTAGTACTGGTCTTGTCTTTCTTTAACTTCCGTAGAGGTGCTTCATATTTGCCGCTTCTTTCGCAACCCAAAATTACAAAAGCTTTTCTTCTATCCGACCCATTATCCGATCTCCCGATATTTACACCGAAGCCAAGCTCAATAGCCGTCCTACGAATGTATGCGATCATGCTTTCACGATCATCAAAGTCTTGCTTGTTGTTAAAGTCACCGCCGACATCAACCGACTTTACGAGCATACCTTCATCTTTTGGGGAAATCGGCACAACTAATTCTTTTGCCATGTTATCGGGGTGCACCATATCTATTTATAAACAAGAATAGAACGATTAATATGTATAAATAAAATATATTAAAAAATGCTGAAAATATAAATTAATTAGCTTCAGGATTTTTTCCGGATGTGCACATCCGGAAATGTTCATGCTCAATTCGTTCCGGATGTGCAGATCTGGAAGTAGCATAACTTGTTTTTCCAAAAATGTAGATTGATAATGTGAGCAATGTAGTGGATGAAGTTGAATGTTTACCTGAAATTCAGTCTTTCCTTGCTCCCTTTGATTTGTTGCACCAAAAACTTGAACTTTTTGAGTGAGAAATGGGATTGATTAAGTAGAGTTTGTTAAGTTGGTGAAATTGAGAGTACTAGGAGAAATGTTGAGAATGGGAAGGGGGAGTGATCATGCAGCTTCAAATATATCACCTTTTTTCGTCCGAATATACAGATCCGGAGGTCTTCCGGATATGCACATTCGGAACAACTTTTTATTTTTTAAGGATACGGTGCGCCCGGATGTGCACATCCGGAATCAGGGGGCAAAAAAATAATTTCACGTGGTGCCTAAGAAACTTGAGTGGTGCATTAAGAAATGCTCTAGAAAAAATGGTCTATGGTAAAATAGATCAAATTAATTAAAGTGATGTTGGCGATCGCCCAAAGCAGGGTTGGTTGTCCAAAATATCTGAAGCAAAGTGGACTTCAAGAGCAGGATTAGTCGCCTCAAAACATATGAAGTGTAGCGCAAGCCGTCCGATAGGGCTTGGTCTGAAATATATGATCATGCTCATTTATCATATGCGGTTCATGAGGTGTCTTAAGATAACACATTAGAAATATTATTCACTAAAGAAAATCGTCTCCACCACGATTTAAGGGAGAATGAATCTCCTCTACTCCACATTTCAAATAATTGAACTAGGGAAACTGATCATGGTTTGCTCGCGGTGGTGAGAAGCCTTGTATGGTGATGTTATGATATTTTTTACAGTTGGAGAAGTTGGCTCACGTGAGGTGAGAGACTCTGTGATATGCATAATGATGATTACGTTATGGTTTGTCTTCTGCCCTCAAAGAGTCAGACATTTTTAAAGGCTCGTGAGCCTAAGGTTTAGCAAACCTTAAAAAGTGGTAATCACTGTGAGGGCTAAGCGTCTTCCATCTATTTCTGTTTTAATGATGTCAACAAGTAGGATAGTCTTTATATTGTAATTTGGGCGGTATCACTTCATTATCGGACAAATTACATCTAACCATCAATTTTCATGTGTCTAAGCATATAGGAAGAGGTCTACACAAATTTCTACACGTGCATGATCATGATATTAATGTTTGGTATACATGATTCAAGTCTTAGTCAGCAAAAATGTGCAGAAAAATGATTTTCTGAAGATTTGCAGGTCTTGGGTCGACCCAAGGTAAGCATGAGTCCACTCATGCTGTTTTGTCCATTTCATGTGAAACAGTCGGGTTAGCGCACGCTGACCTCCCTGAGGCATACGGTCGATGCATGCTTCTACGCCTTTGAATTTATGCAAAATCAGCATGCTTGCGTCGACGCAAGGTGTTGAGCGGTCGACACACGGTCACTTAATTTGCGTAGATACTTCCATGGGTTGGCTCACGCCGACCCTCATTTAATGGGCGGTCGACCGTTCGCTGTCTGGGCTGTTTTTTTCTGCATTTTATGTTTTCTGTTATTTCACATAGGTTATTCTTGCATTATATATAGTTGGTTTATCTCATTTCATAAAAACAACAAGAAACGTGAAAATATATACCAATCTTTCTCTTCATCTTCATCTTCAACCTTGAGTCAACAAACAATTACACATAATCATTTTAGTTTGTGTAACCCATTGTTCTTGAAGTGATAACGTTCAGAATTAGGAGTGTGTAAATCTTCTGATCTGGGTTGAGAATTGGTAGGTTTTTCTTGAATAAAACCTCTGGTTTTGTCCTCCAAGAATCAAGGAGATTTGGGGGGGGGGGTTGCACAAATTGTTTCGTTCTACAAGGATTCAGCCGTGCAAAGGTAACCGAAGGACAGAGTATTCGTTCGGTTTAGTTGCTACAGTCGGAGGATCGTAGAAGAAAGATTTGGGATCGAATTGTGGAAGATCAAAATCGACCGAGTAAAGGTGACTGAAGAACGGTGGGTTCTTGCAGTCTAGTAGCGTGAGACGGTGATTTGTTTAACCAGATTCGAGGCACTTAATTCATTTGAATCAAGGGGAGAGAAGACTCTGCATCAACAATCAAAGACATTTGAGGGTTTGGATGTTCATTGTTCTTCTCTTGTATAAACAATTTGCAAACGGCAATTTATATATATCTCAATTCCTTTTGTGGAATTAGGGGCAGAGGTACCCGTAGCGAGGACGATTGGGGAAGTGCCTAATCAAATCGTGTTTGTCCTCTCTTTCCCTACTCTTTTACGTTTCAATATTATTCAAATTTGTGAAGTATCAAGTGATTCAAATTTCTGAGATAGTGTAAGTTAGAGCTGAGAAATTGTTTTGTTAAATTGATACAATCCCTTGGATTGTATTTAGAATCAGCTTTACTTTCACATTATTTGGAAATCCGCACTTAGTGTGTTTGATCACACCAAGTGTTCGATAATTTGACTCAACGCAAAATCGAACGCAATTGCAATTAATATTTGTTGACCTCTCTCTTTGGAATTGGATTAACATCAAGCAAACAAAACTTGGTTGATTGCGTTTAGTTTTTGGTTGATTAATCTGAATTTTTCTCATCCGTTATTTCATTCCTAATACTGTCGTGCATATCCGATCCTTTTAGTAGAGGTTCATGTAAGTTCCTGGATTGACTGGAATTTTGGTAAAACAACAAGGTGTTCAATGTTGATGTCATGGTGTTGATGTTGCAGCATTGAGTCTTAGTACTGGGCTGTACTAAGTTGTGAAGGTTAACTATGTTTGATGTCATGGGCTTGATGTCATAACATTGCACTGAACACTGGGCTGTGTTAAGGCTGCTAGTTGCTGAAGTGGATGTCTGATGTCACATAGGTGATGTTGTAACATCAGACCTGCAGAACTGAAGCTAATGACAGCATGGGCTTATTGTTATTAGGGTCGCGTATTAGCTGGAATTGTGGAGAGTGTTGACTCGTTGGATGAGAATATCTTGGGCTAGATATTTTCTGTTACATGGGAGATTTGATTGCAGGTTTGTTGGAGAATTAAAAGGTGGAAGATTTAAAAAGATTTTGGGGATAAAATCTGTTTTAAAAGATTCAGTTTTTAATTAACAAATCTGATCAAATATTGTGACAAATCCAATCCAAATTCAAGGAGCTATATAAAGCGCACAAGACCAAGGAAGAAGGTACAGAAAACAGATTGAAGATCAAGAGCTGGAGGCTTAGAGTCTAGGGTTTGTTTAGAGTACTTGTAATCACACTATTCTAGGTTGAATAGGTGTTGAATTTTCTGTCCTCTCTAGAAGCTGTGAAGCAATATAGAGTTGTTGATTGATCGAAGGTAGGAAGCAAGATCAAGGGATCTCAAAGAGGTTGTTCTTTGAGTGTTTTAGGGGATTGAGTAGTGTTCTCATATCTAAGTGGTTTCTTAGGTAGAAAGTCACTAGTAGAGTATAAGTTTAGGAGATTGTCAACTGGTGTGTTGAGTCTGTAAATTATATCTACAAGTAGTGAATTTCATCCCTGGCTTGGTAGCCCCCAGACGTAGGTAGTTAGACCGAACTGGGTGAACAATTCCTTGTGTTTTCCTGTTGCTTATTCTGTCCATTATTGCAGAGTGTGTTGTTGTGACATCGCACCTTAACATCACACGTCTGGTACCAGAATTTCAATTGGTATCAGAGCAGGCATCCTGTCTGTCTCTGGGTGAGATCTAGAAAAGTTACTTTCTGGTGAAAGATGGACAAAGAGGTTGGAGGATTTGTCAACAGACCCCCTATATTGGATGGCTCAAACTATGAGTATTGGAAGCCTAGAATGACTACCTTTTTAAAGTCATTAGACAGCAGAGCCTGGAAGGCTGTCATTAAAGAGTGGGAAGCTCCTGCTGTGTGTGAAAAAGATGATGCTGGCAAGGATAAAGAAGGCACCTCTAAGCGAAAGCCTGAAGAAGAATGGTCCAAGGAAGAAGATGAGCTTGCCCTTGGGAATTCAAAAGCCCTAAATGCTATCTTCAATGGGGTTGACAAGAACATATTCAGGCTGATCAACTCATGTGAAACTGCTAAGGCTGCTTGGGATATTTTGAAGGCTACTCATGAAGGTACATCTAGAGTGAAGATGTCAAGACTTCAGCTTTTAACATCTAAGTTTGAAAGCTTGAAGATGAAGGAAGAGGAAACTATTCATGACTTCCACATGAGTGTTCTTGAGCTGTCAAATGCATCCAGTGCTCTTGGTGAGAAGATGACAGAAGAGAAGCTGGTAAGAAAGATTCTTAGGTCCCTCCCTAAGAAGTATAAGATGAAGGTAACAGCCATTGAAGAATCTCAAGACATCAGCAAGATGAGAGTTGATGAGCTTATTGGATCTCTTCAAACATTTGAACTTGGGCTGAATGAGGAAGAACCAGAAAAGAAGCCCAAGAGTATAGCCTTAGTCTCCACTTCTGCAGCAGCTAAAGATGATGAGTCCTAGGAGGATCTACCTCAGGCTATAGTTATGTTGGGAAGGCAATTCAACAAAGTGTTCAAGAAGATGAACTATAACTACAGGCCTAATGTCAAGAACATCTCCTCTGACATCAGTAAGTCAAAAGAGAAAGATGAAGAGAAGACTGTCCAAGATAAAGGTGTTCAGTGCTTTGAATGTGAAGGGTATGGACATGTCAAGAAAGAGTGTCCCACATTCTTGAAGAAGCAGAATAAAGGCTTGATAATTTCCTGGTCTGACTCTGACAGTGAAAGTGAAAGTGAGTCAGCAAAGCATGTTGCAGCTTTGACAGGAATTGTTGAATCTGATGATGATAGTGATGGAGAAGTCACTTATGATGAGCTAGCTTCAACCTACAGAGAGATGTGTTTTAAGAGTGCAGAAGTCTGTCAAGAAAACAAGTGCCACAAGCAACAGATTGCTCAGCTTGAGAATGAAAAAGCTGATCTGGAAAATGAAGTGGTGCTAGTAAGAGCTCATCTTGATCAAATGACCAAGTCTGTTAGGATGCTGAACAGTGGTACAGACACTCTTGACAAGATTCTTCAGACGGAAAGGATAGCTGGAGACAGGGCTGGATTAGGATTTGTGGTTGAGGGAAAGTATCTACTGAAGCAAGCACTTCAGGAACCAAAGTGGAGATGTCTCAACCATTGTCTCAACATCAGCCAAAGGTGCAGGATCCTACTCCTAAGAAAGCTGATGTTTCACAACCTAAGAGGATTGAGAAGAAGACTGGTCCTTATCAGAAGAGAAAGCAGCCACAAAGAGCTAGTCAGTATATGCCCCCACAATACCATAAGAGCATGCAAGCTGCTAGGTTCAAACAGGGCATGTCACAGCAGATGTCTCAACATCAGGAAAACTGGTATGGATCTGGTTTCAACAATGCTGTACCTTATAATTATAGGAAGAGGAAGCCTCATCACCATGGGAGACAGCCTAGAAGACAGCATCGTCAGTTCAGGAGACAGTCTACCTATTGTAAAAGACATCAACACGATAGAAGACATGCTAACTCTGGAAGGAGAAGACAACATTATGAGTGGCAGCCACAGCTTTATCATCAAGGTGGGAGAAGGTTTAACCACTTCAGAGATGATAGAATCATATGTTTCTATTGTGGAAGGTATGGACACATGCAGTACTCTTGTTACAAGCTACATGGATACCCTCAGCCTCAAAACAGAGGGAGAAAGCACAAGCCCAAAGTTGTTAAACAATGGGTACCTAATGAGAAGATGAAGTGCTTATTGGCTCACCTGGCTGACAAAGAAGCTAAAGAAGAAACATGGTATTTTGACAGTGGGTGTTCCAAACACATGTCTGGATGTAGATCCATGGTTGCTGAATGTAGACCGTGTCCTTCTCTTGAAGTGGTGTTTGGTAAAGGGAATAACGGAGTTGTAGAAGGTATTGGAAAAGTAAGAGGACCTGAACTTGACAATGTCTATCTTGTCAATGGTTTGAATGCTAATCTGATAAGCATCAGCCAATTATGTGATGAAGGTTACTTAGTCAGCTACACCAACGACAAATGTGTTGTAACGAATAAGAAGGGTGAGGCTGTAATGACTGGTGCAAGGTCCAAAGACAATTGTTATCAGTGGATTCCTCAAACTGAAAGCCAGTCTGGTGATGATAAAGAAGATATCAAGTGTAGACGTCAGAATGATGAAGGTTCCCTCAAGTTGATGAAGGTCAGAAGAAAAGATGATCTGAAATTAGTCAAGGGCAAATGTTACACATCAGTCCTCACCATTGATGGAAGGATTAAAGGTTCTCAGGAGCTGAATAGAGCAACATCTCTCGAGAGGAAAGGTGCTGATGTCTTGACATCTGAACAAATCATCAGAATCTCACATCAATGTAGTGGTCTGACTGTGAGTAAGTCTAAAAGGCTAGAGATTGAAGAACTCACTGAAGTTATGGGAGATACCAGTGGTAACTATAAAAAATTCTATCATCAAGATCTGAAGAAGATCGATGTCTCAGAAGAAAACCTCCCCTGGATGAATAGCTCTATGTCGAAAGATACAGATGTCAGAGCAGATGCTGAAACATCTCAAGACAAGAAGAGTATTTCTAGCCTCAAGAAGGATGATGAGCAAAGTGCAAAAATGATTCAGAATAGACTAGAGTCTAAGACTGATTCCAATATGAAAATTGACATGCAGAGGACCTCTGATATTGGCTCTATCAGATCCTGGATTAAAATGTCAAGAATAAATACACATCCTCTAGGATGGAATCATGCTGGTCAAAAGATACAAACTGATCTTGGAAGACTAAGAAGAAGAAAGAGGGGCAAAATCAGATTAGTTCTCAGATCTAAGAAGAAGAACAGTCGTAGATCAGTGTTATGTGGAAAGAACTCATGCTATAAACTCTTGTGGAAGAAACGACTGTTGGGCAATCACCATGTCAAGAAAGATGTTACAACATTGCAGAATGTTACTCATCAATGGGATGATGAGCAGGTTGATAGAAAAGATCTGGTTAAATACTCAGATTATTTGGTAAATAAAGAGAATTTAGATGATGAGTTCATGTATGCTAACCAATTTGAGAGCTTAAAATTGGGGAGCGTATTACTTCAAAATTAATTAAAAGATGTTTTATGGTGCAGTTGGCCTATAAGATAATGGTTATTCAACTGCAGATAGTATGGTACATAAAATAGTCTGTTCAATTTTTTAGTGTAGTCTCTCTAAGAAACTCATCTTGGTGCTCTGGTTCTGTTTAATGCAGTACAAATTTCAGCAGTTTAGAATAGTACTGTAAAGTGTTTGGCATGGCAACTGAAAAATCTAAAAATAGGATTTTTATTCAATAGTTGAAAATACAAGATTAGACTACATCCTCATGCCAATCTCCTGCATCCAGAAAAGCCTTCCAATCTGCATCCCATTCATCTTCTGAAGGCTGTTGTTGAGCAGAATGGTTCTTACCAGGCTTCATAGTGGTCACTGAAGTCCTGCCAGTTTTTGTTGCTCCTGTAGAAGGACCTGATGTCGTCTAAGATTTGATCTTCTTCTTCATAGGGTCTGGTTGTGTATCCTCATGCTTGAGGTTCTTGGTTGGTTCTTTGGAGCTTGATTGACTCATGCTTTATTGGTGTGTTGTGCTGAGCATAGGAGAAAGAGTGGTTTTATAATGGTTTGTTCAAATGCTTGGGTTGTATCGCCTGACCAGTCAAGGGGTTGGAAGTTGTTTTTGACTATGTCATTAATAATGTCAGAACATAGTGCTTGGAGACTACATAGGTCTTGTTGCTACTGACAGTGGGACCAGTATTATGTCACCTTGTAGGGCATTTGATTTGGGATAGTTGTCTAATTATGGCTAAAAAGGGGGAGAGTTAAAAATTGCCATGAGGAGAAGAGTAGTTGCTGCTAAAAGAATAAAAATAAAAGGTGTTTAGTTGAAAAGTAATGATGCAGCTGTGGAGGGGGAGTATAGACAGCATAGTTGTGGAGCTGCTAGTGAAGAATTCGTAGCAATTAGAGAGTGCAGCAAAGCAGACATCAAGGGGGAGATGTGTTGCACATTGTGAGCTACTGAACAGCTGTGATGCTGGTTCAAGTTTTTGAGGGGGAGCACCAATTGGCTGTTGTCAATAATGAAGATGGTGCTGCAGCAGATCAAGTAATGAAGACTATATGAAGATTGTCAAACTGCTGCAAGTTGAAGTTTCAAAATATTGAAGATATTCCGCTGCTGAAGTCTCTGAAGATGCAGAGATTGTTTTAGCCAAAATTAGCCAAAGGGGGAGATTGTAAGTTCCTGGATTGGCTGGAATTTTGGTAAAACAACAAGGTGTTCAATGCTGATGTCATGGTGTTGATGTTGCAGCATTGAGTCTTAGTACTGGGTTGTACTAAGTTGTGAAGGTTAACTATGTTTGATGTCATGGGCTTGATGTCATAACATTGCACTGAACACTGGGCTGTGTTAAGGTTGCTAGTTGCTGAAGTGGATGTCTGATGTCACATAGGTGATGTTGTAACATCAGACCTGCAGAACTGAAGCTAATGACATCATGGGCTTGTTGTTATTAGGGTCGCGTATTAGCTGGAATTGTGGAGAGTGTTGACTCGTTGGATGAGAATATCTTGGGCTAGATATTTTCTGTTACATGGGAGATTTGATTGCAGGTTTGTTGGAGAATTAAAAGGTGGAAGATTTAAAAAGATTTTGGGGATAAAATCTGTTTTAAAAGATTCAGTTTTTAATTAACAAATCTGATCAAATATTGTGACAAATCCAATCCAAATTCAAGGAGCTATATAAAGCGCACAAGACCAAGGAAGAAGGTACAGAAAACAGATTGAAGATCAAGAGCTGGAGGCTTAGAGTCTAGGGTTTGTTTAGAGTACTTGTAATCACACTATTCTAGGTTGAATAGGTGTTGAATTTTCGGTCCTCTCTAGAAGCTGTGAAGCAATAGAGAGTTATTGATTGATCGAAGCTAGGAAGCAAGATCAAGGGATCTCAAAGAGGTTGTTCTTTGAGTGTTTTAGGGGATTGAGTAGTGTTCTCATATCTAAGTGGTTTCTTAGGTAGAAAGTCACTAGTAGAGTATAAGTTTAGGAGATTGTCAACTGGTGTGTTGAGTCTGTAAATTATATCTACAAGTAGTGAATTTCATCCCTGGCTTGGTAGCCCCCAGACGTAGGTAGTTAGACCGAACTGGGTGAACAATTCCTTGTGTTTTCCTGTTGCTTATTCTGTCCATTATTGCAGAGTGTGTTGTTGTGACATCGCACCTTAACATCACACGTCTGGTACCAGAATTTTAGTTCATTGTAGACGTGTGATTCAGTGGTTGCTTCCGTAAAAACTTTTAAAACCAAATTTTGGTAACCATTTGCGTGTATAAAATTCGTGGGATCTATTCAACCCCCCCTTCTAGATCCTAGCCATCGTCTAACAAGTGGTATCACGAGCTCCGGTTTATCTGGTGCTTCGGTAAAACTTCTTGGAATATGGCGAACAAACCTAAAGGGGCCTATAATAGAGCTCCAGTTTTTACAGGCGTGAATTACAGCTACTGGAAGGATTATATGCGCGTCCATATAAATTCCATAGAGCAGAAGGTTTGGAACATTATTTTAAACGGTCCTATGGAAATTACAATGACCAATGCTGAAGGCGTTGTCGTTCCCAAACCCGAAGCTCAATGGAATGAGGAGGATGAGAAAAAGTATAGCTATGACTAGAAGGCTCGAAATATGTTGATCTCCTCTTTGGGAGTTGACGAATATTATCGAGTCTCTCATTGTGAAACGGCCAAAGCCATGTGAGATGCTTTACAAGTAGCCCACGAAGGCACTAATGATGTTAAAATGGCCCGTATCAACGCACTAACGCAAGAGTTCGATCTTTTTTACATGAAGCAAGGGGAAACCATTGGGGATATGCAAAAACGATTTACTCACATTATCAACAAATTGCATGTACTTGGTAAACCAATTCCCAACGAGGTTGCTACTAATAAAATCTTGAGGTGTCTTAACAGGGAATGGCAACTGAAGGTCACCGTGATCAAGGAGGCAAATGATCTAGCTACTCTAGACCTCACGACATTATTTGGCAAACTCGATGAACATGAGCAAGTGCTCATCAGCCTGGAAAAACATGAAAAGAGTATAAAGAAGGAGAAAATAAAATATACGGAAAAGAAGTTGATTGCTCTTAAGGCTTCTTGTTTAAAGTCCACATCTAAAGAGCAAAGTGATGATGAAACCAACAATGACGAAGATGATGACTCCGGTGATGACATGAGCCTATTTGTGAAGAGATACAATAGATAGGTTCTGAAGAATGAGATTCAACACTCGGATAAAAATCTAGTCAAATTTAGGAGGTAATCTAAAAAGGAAGGCAACAAGAATGGCAAGGTTAAAGGAACGTGTTACAACTGTGGAAAATTCGGGCACTACAAGCCGGATTGTCCATCACTTAAGAAAGACAAGGATAAGGATAAGGATAAGAGTCGTCAACATAAAAAGTCAAACAAATCTAGACGAGCATACATCGCTTGGGAAAGCGATAGCGAGTCAGAAAAAGATGACAGCTCAAGTGACGAGAGTGAATCCGTTAATCTATGTCTTATGGCACTTCAAAACAAGAAGAAAGAGGTAAAACACTCTAAATATGATCATTTTAATAGTATGTCTTATTTAGAATTACAAAAGGCTTTTGATATGTTGCACCACGAGGCTAAGGAATCTTTTCAACGCTTAGCCTCGAATAAAAATATTTTTTCATACTTGGAGAAAAAGGTTTCCGATTCCGAAAAGGAATTGGAAACTCTTAAAAACTCCATAGTGGACACATCAAAAGCTAAGGTTGAAGAGGACCCTACTTCTTGGTTCAATTGGGGTTGTGATACTTGTCAAATTTGGCAAAAAGAGGTGAGAACCCTTAAGGCCAAATTAGACAAGGCTCTTAAGCCTAAAGTTACGTTTGCTATTGATCGATCACATTATCGAGAAAGTATAAATAATCCGTATCAAAAGTATACGTATGTGATTCGAGATAATGATAGCAAAGGTAAATTCCAAATAAACCGTGATTGCCTATATTGTTGCAAGCCTGGTCATACTATTGCTAAATGTCGTTTTAGAAGATTTCTTTTTCTAAAAGGCATTTATCAATGGTTGCCCAAGTACGATCTTGGTTTCACTTACCATAAAGGACCCAATGAGAATTGGGTACCTACTCTCCCTTGATTGTTTTGTAGGTACAAAGTCTTGAGACCACCGAAAGAAGATGGGTTCTGGATAGTGGCTGCTCAATAAATATGACATGAGACATATCTCTTTTCATCGACTTTGTGGCAAAGGAAAAGGGGTTTGTCACCTACGGAGATAACAACAAGGGACAGATTCTCGGCAAAGGTAGTGTAGGTAATCCCTCATCTACTACTATCTCTGATGTGCTTCTTGTGGAAGGCCTTAGACACAACCTTTTAAGCATTAGTCAACTATGTGACAAGAATTATAAAGTATCGTTTTCAAAAGATTGTTGCATAGTTGAAGATAGTGATAAGAAGGATGTGTTTAAAGGTTTAAGGGTGAACAATGTCTATATGCTAGACTTAAATGAGGTATCGTTGAATGGAGACAAGTGTCTAATCACTATGAATGAATATTCATGGTTGTGGCATAGACGGTTAGCTCATATCAATTTTGATTTGCTTAACAAAATAGTCTCTAAAGACCTAGTCATCGGTTTGCCCAAAATCAAATTCACAAAGGATCATCTTTGTGATGCTTGTCAAATGGGGAAGCAAACAAGGATCTCATTCAAATCTAAAAACATCATTTCAACTATGAGACCCCTTGAGCTCCTCCATATAGACCTATTTAGACCATCTAGGATCAAAAGCCTAGGTGGTAACTATTATGGTTTTGTAATAGTCGATGACTTTTCTAGGTTTTGCTGGACTATTTTCTTAGCAAAGAAGAGTGATACCTTTTCGGCCTTTGAGAGATTTGCTAAGTTATCTCAAAACAAGTTAAACACGAACATTGTGTCAATTAGAAGTGATCATGGGGGTGAGTTTGAAAATCATTTGTTTGAAGCATTTTGTGAATCCCATGGAATTGATCATAATTTTTCCGCACCACGTGCCCCTCAACAAAATGGAGTGGTGGAACATAAAAATAGAATTTTGGAGGAACTTGGAAGGACTATGATCAATGAAAGTGGACTTCCAAAATACTTTTGGGCCGAAGCCATTAGTACGGCTTGTTACGTTTTGAATAGGGTGCTCATCCGGCCTATTCTAAACAAGACATCGTATGAACTTTTAAAAGGGCGTAAGCCAAATATCTCTCACCTTCATGTCTTTGGTTGCAAGTGTTTCGTGTTAAACAATGGAAAAGAGACACTTGGTAAGTTTGATGCCAAGGCTGACGAGGGTATTTTTCTTGGATACTCTCAGTCAAGTAAAGCTTATAGAATTTATAATAAAAGGTTACAAATTGTTAAAGAGTCGGTACACGTTACTTTTGATGAGTCTTATCCGAAAAATGTCGGAGAAGGTAGTTCTTTTCATGGTGCAGGTGTATCTTCAGAAGACATACTCAAGGACACTGATAAAGGAACTGATCATCCCGAAGTAGTGCATATTGAGGAGGAAAAGGATCACCAACCTATGAAGAGTGAGGAAGATCATCCAACTAATGAAGATGACCTTACTCCAGCATGGAAGTCTTCCAAAGACCATCCAATTGACAATATCATCGGTGACATCTCTAAGGGAGTAACCACCCGCTCTAAACTTAGTAACTTTTGTTATTACTCCGCTTTTGTGTCACAAGTTGAACCTAAAAATGCAAAGGAGGCATTACTCGATAAGCATTAGTTTTTATCAATGCAAGATGAACTAAATCAATTCAGGAGAAATGAGGTTTTGGACCTTGTCCCCCCTCCGCGAGATCATCGAGTAATCGGCACCCGATGGGTGTTTAGGAATAAACTTGATGAAAACGGAGTTATAACACGAAACAAAGCGCGGCTTGTAGCGCAAGGCTATAACCAAGAGGAAGGAATCGACTATGAGGAAACTTATGCGCCGGTTGCCCGACTCGAGGCTATACGCCTTTTACTTGCTTATGCTTGCACTAAAAACTTCAAATTATTTCAGATGGATGTTAAAAGTGCTTTCCTTAATGGATATATAAATGAAGAGGTTTATGTTGCCCAACCTCCAGGTTTTGAATCCCATGAATATCCCGATCATGTCTATAAACTTAAACGTGCTTTGTACGGACTTAAACAAGCCCCTAGGGCTTGGTATGAACGTCTAAGCAAATATTTACTTGATCAAGGGTATTCAAGAGGCAAGGTTGACATAACCCTCTTTATTAAACATCAAGGAAAACATTTAATTTTGGTACAAATTTATGTTGACGATATTATCTTCGGGTCTACTAACATGACCTTGGTCAAGGAGTTTTCTAGTTTGATGCAGGGGGAGTTTAAAATGAGCATGATGGGGGAGTTTAACTATTTCCTTGGATTGTAAATTAAACAACTCGAAGAGGGCACGTTTGTGAGTCAAACAAAATATTGTCTTGAGCTTCTCAAACGTTTCGACATGCTAAATTGCAAGGCAATAGATACTCCTATGCCTACTTGTGCCAATCTTGATCGTGATGAAAATGGTAAGGATGTAGAGGTAAAGAAGTATCGAGGTATGATTGGATCTCTTCTTTATCTTATCACATCACGACCCGACATTATGTTCAGTGTATGCATGTGTGTGAGGTATCAAGAACGTCCCAAGGAATCCCACTTAAAATCAGTTAAGCGCATACTTCGATACCTTTCCGGTACTCCAAAGTATGGGCTGTGGTATTCTAAAGGTAGTGTTTGTTCCTTAGTTGGCTATTCCGATTCCGACTTTGCCGGGTGCAAATCGGATAGGAAAAGTACTAGTGGCACGTGTCACTTTTTCGCAAATTCCTTGGTGAGTTGGCATATCAAGAAACAGGTTTCTGTTGCCTTGTCAACAGCCGAGGTGGAATACATTACCACCGGCAGTTGTTGTACTCAAGTCTTATGGCTTAAGCAACAATTGTTTGATTTCAACTTAAAACTTGAGCGTATTCCTATTTTGTGCGATAACACTAGTGCTATTAACCTAACTAAGAACCCCGTATTACATTCAAGCACCAAGCATATCGAAATACATCATCACTTCCTTAGGGATCATGTAGAGAAAGGTGACGTGGTCTTTGAGCATGTTGATACTAAAAATCAACTTGCTGACATCTTTACAAAACCACTAGCTACAGAACCTTTCTTTCACATCCGTAGGGAACTAGGCATTCTCGACATCTCGGATCGTGTTTAATAATCCTTTAAGATAATAGCTCTTCACACATATATATGATTGTTTATGGTTTTAACTAACTATGCCTAGAGTTATTGAGCTATATGTGAGGGCTCTCATCATCAATCATGATGAAGGTAATATTGTTCCGCTTCATAAATTTTCTTTAATATATGTACCATGTTGAGTGTTTAAATGATGTTTATTATAATTTTAAGCATATATTATTCATTTAGGTGTTTGATTTATGTGTTAGCATGTTTATTTATCTTGTTTTTGGTGCATTTATATGATAAAACATGAATTTTTCCATTCTTCATTTGGATGAGTCGGTCAAAGCATGTCATGGGTCGACTCATGAACTGTTCATTTTTTAAAGAAAAGAACCTGGTTAGCGCGCGCCTACCTTAGGTCGACGCATCTCAAGAATTTCAAAAAAAATTCTAAGTTTCGTCAGCGTGCGCCGACGCATGACCTATTTAGGTCGACGCATGGGTGACGAACCCAGATTCTTCTTTTTTCTTGGGAACGCGCGCGCCGCCCCATTATCATCAAAAAGAATTACACACTTTTAATACATTTTATTTCATATGTTTGCATGTCATTAAGTCTGATCTTGGGTCTTCTCCTCTCCTACCCTTTCAAACTTCTCACTCAAAATCCATCAAAACCCATAATCATCAAAACCCATAATCATCAAAACCCATAATCATCAAAACCCATATTAATTGGATTCATGAGGTTTTTAAGAAAGGGGTTTCACAAGGTATTTGGAAGCAAGAGCTCTGTCATTCTTCATCATCTGCGCACTATTCATTACGTACTGTTCATCACTACTGTTCATCTTCTCCCTCACCTTCGTCAACAATGGCTTCTCAACGTGCAATTGGTAAACGGACTACAAGAGCTTCAACATCAAGAGCCGAAACCTCTTCAATTCCGTTAAATGCTATGGCTATGTTATCTGATGAATTATCTGAATCTTACAATGAAGATTTTCGAATCCGTTCTGTCATTCGACAATATGCATACTACCCATTAATGCCTCTAGATTACCATCTCACGGAGATTAGGGACATACTGGCTGTTCAGAAATTTGATGAATTTCTGGAATGCGATGATAAGTATAGTACCGATTTGGTTTAATTGTTCTATACCGGCATTCAGGATAAGTTTCAAGGTACATATTTTACTTATTCTATGAATAACAAATCTTATTCTATGAATAATACTGTCTAGCATAGTTTGTTCAAATTGGAAACCCAAAATCTTCCTGAAGTAACTGACACCAAATTTGTCCATGGATATGAGTTTAAAACTGCTTTGAATTCCATGTTGCGTGAGCCGTATACGGATGCTGTTGTGGCAAGTGATTTGTTTCCCAAAAACGTCACAACGGGCCATCTGAAATTTGTTGAGCGCATCTTACAATGGATTGTCGCACACATATTGCGACCTAAGAAAGGTGGTTTTTCTAGAGTTGATCAAGCCGAGGTTCACCTAATATATTTGCTGAGGGAGCGAATCCCTATCAACTGGCCCTATTACTTCACATATCGTATGTTTGCAGTGCGAGAATATACAAGGGGTACGTCTTTATGCTATGCCTCGTGTATTCAATATATTCTGAATAAGGTTGGGATTCAGGTTCAAAATATTCGCTATCTCAATATTTCAACTGAGCATCAATTTCAACAAAAGACTATATCCATGATGGGGTATATTTGGGATCCGGTTGCAAATGAGTACAAATACAGAAGCAAAGCAACTCAGCCTCTTCATAATGTTCCTGACGACCAAGATATTACGGAAGGACATGTGAATGAAAACCAAGCTGGTAACAATTTTGATGTGAATATGGTAGACAAAGATAATGAGGCATGGATGGGTTATTCTCAACCAGAGGAGACTTATGATAATCAGGGCTGGGGACAATGGCAATACAATAGTTGGATTGCTCTTGGGGATGCATATGTACCTCCTACAACTATGGTGATTATGACTGGCATCATCCTGACTATTCCGCACCTCCAACTCCTCAACCACAGCCACAACAAGCCTTCCAAGACACTGAAGAAATTCTTGCCATGTTGAACCAGATGAACCTCGAACATGAGGAATTCCAGGAATTACAAGAACAGAGATACACTGCTCAGGAGGAGAGGCTCACCTCTCTGTCAGATCAGTTGGCTACTCATACCCAGAACTTCAATAGGTTTGTTGATGCCTCAATGGCCAGATTTACCAATTTGGATAATGCTATGGAACTTCAGACCTGGAATATCACCAACAGTCTAGGCATCCTCAACACCGCTGTGATCGAATTGAATCAGTATCTCGAGGAACAACCGCTCCAACCACCACCAGGCCACCATTACCGAGGACGAGGTCATCCATTCAGGGGAAGGAGACCATAGGGATTAGGATCATTTTTATTGCATGTTATCATTTGTGTTTTGATTGTATGCTTTAATTACTTTCTTGCATGATGCTTTCTTTTGTTTTCAATTTGGACTATGTTTCTCTATTTTGCACTCTTATGGAATGAATGATGTTTGCATATTATGTGCCGTATTTATCCGCTATTATTCTCACATTAACGTCATTATATGTGGATGCATGTTAGTGTCTCTATTTTGCAAATTGGTGAATGAACTATTACTTATTATGATGATATCTCTTTGACCACCTTCCATTCCTCTTTCATTGTTCTTCTCTTGTATAAACAATTTGCAAACGGCAATTTATATATATCTCAATTCCTTTTGTGGAATTAGGGGCAGAGGTACCCGTAGCGAGGACGATTGGGGAAGTGCCTAATCAAATCGTGTTTGTCCTCTCTTTCCCTACTCTTTTACGTTTCAATATTATTCAAATTTGTGAAGTATCAAGTGATTCAAATTTCTGAGATAGTGTAAGTTAGAGCTGAGAAATTGTTTTGTTAAATTAATACAATCCCTTTGATTGTATTTAAAATTAGCTTTACTTTCACATTATTTGGAAATCTGTACTTAGTGTGTTTGATCACACCAAGTGTTCGATAATTTGACTCAACGCAAAATCTAACGCAATTGCAATTAATATTTGTCGACCTCTCTCGTTGGAATTGGATTAACATCAAGCAAACAAAACTTAGTTGATTGCGTTTAGTTTTTGGTTGATTAATCTGAATTTTTCTCATCCGTTATTTCATTCCTAATATTGTCATGCATATCTGATCCTTTTAGTAGAGGTTCGTTGTAGACGTGTGATTCAGTGGTTGCTTCCGTAAAAACTTTTAAAACCAAATTTTGGTAACCATTTGCGTGTATAAAATTTGTGGGGTCTATTCAACCCCCTTTCTAGATCCTAGCCATCGTCTAACAATCACTCCCTCTTGACTGGGGGAAACTGCTCACCACCTATTTTCAAGGGAGTATTAGTATAAATCATTCTTCTATGACTAATGAGGAGATAACTATATTATACATGTCATCTGACCTAAATGTGAGACCACATAGTCTGCAAAGGTAGCGTTCGGGATATGCCTTACTATGTAAGAATCCTGGTGTGGAACCTTATTTTGCAGGTGAAAACCTAAGTATTAGAGTTTGATAGACTTGACTATTTGATGATGGAAATCAAATGAAATGTAACTGAAGCCTCATCTCAATTGATTAACTTAGTTCAAAATTACCTCCCAAGCAATTAGGACAGTGCCTTAATGATGTGCAAGAACTAGATATCTTTTTCTTTCTTTTTTAAACTTACAATCGATTATATTTCAAACTTCTAATCGATTGTAATCAAGTGCCAATCGACTATATTGTCATAATATGCGTTTATTTGAAATTTATTTTTAAGCCAACCTCTAGCATATAAATTGAGGTCCCTTCCCTCATTTCATTTCATCTAGAATCGTGTTTTGACATAACTCTCTCTCTCTCTCCCTCCCTCTCTCGCTCTCAACTTATTTTTTACATTCTCTCACTAATATTTTAGCCATTATGCTTTTGTGAGAAAAGTTCTTTTGTGAGTGAGAATAAGTCATAATTCTGGAAGGGTATATTGTAAAATTCACCAAGTTTTATTTTATACACCGGTTGAATGTTATCCATTTAGGGAATTTTGTTTGGGCTAAAAGCTAAACATGTTAAAAGCTTTGGTTTGGCGATTATGTGATCAAGCCCTAGTTTAGGTTCGAGATTAACCCATATTAAAATCTCTTTAGGTTCTTGGTCATTTTGCTATAAAACCAAGATTATGTTAAAGCTTAGCCTGTGGTAAAATCTTGGATAAGGTTCAAGATTATCCTGGTATTAAAATGTCATTATTATTGGTTAGCCCGTGTAAAACATAGGTTTAAGGTTTGTAAGCTCATCCCGTGATAAAAGCTTGGAAGGTTTAAGAAGCTCGAAGATTAACCACTTCAAGATTTTTGTTTGTAGAGAGAAGACTAATTGCTTCAAGCTACCATGTGGAAAGGAGATTAACCGCTTCAATCTATCGTTTGGAAGAGAAAACTAAAACTGCTATATTATGAAGTCTTGTATTATTTGGTTGGAGGTCAACCATCTTTCCTTGTATAAGGGGGTTTATGAGTCTATCCTACTAATAGCTCTCAAAATTTATTAGATACTCTCAAAATCAATTCTTAGGGAGAGAAGTAGGTCATTTTCTTGTTTTACCAAACCTCTATGCATCGTGGTGTTCATCTCTTTCTCTTAACTCTTTATTGTTCGGCTATTTATTTTTTGCTACTAATTATTTAAAATGTTTTTAAAACTCTGATTTTACTTTCCAAAGTTTTATAAAATCACTTTTTTTCTGAACCACACAATTCACCCCCCCTCTTGTGTGTGAAGTCTCAAGTTCAACAAGTGGCATCAGAGTCTAACTCATGTTTAAGGACTAATCATCTTAGGAGGAAGATCTTTTCTAACACACCACAACTTTTTAACGATAGTAGATTTGATATTTGGCAAGCTAGATTTGGAATTTTTATTCAAAATATAAATCATGAGTTGTGATAAATAATAGTCAATGCTCCATTTATCCCTACTCATCAAGTAGAAGATGAAGTAGTAGATAAATTTTATTCCCTTTGGACTAAAATGGAAAAGAGAAAGTTTGAGATAAATTTTTAAACAAATAGCTTTATAACAATGTCTCTAGATGATAGAAAAATTGACTATGTTCATCATTGCAATAGCTCCAAGGAAATGTGGGATACTCTTGAAATGATATATGAAACTTCTCCAAGTATCGAACAAGAGATGATGAACACACGAGGCGAAGTAAATTAATATACCAATCATGGATGCTTTTCTAAATTTAGAAATATTGGAAATTATGTTGGAAACTGTATTACTAACAAATATCTAAGAATTAAGCATTGGAAGCTTAATCCATATACTCTCCACACCAAAGGGTTATTTCATTGTCGATTGAGTCTGTATCAAGCTTGGAGCAACCCTTGTACAAGTTTTATTTCTCACCGTTATTTTATCGCTTTGAAGATTATCAGCTTTTATTTTAAGTCTGTTTCTGTACCAGACCAAAGTCTCTTCGGAGCATGTTTTTATTAAATTGCTTTATTTACTTTCGTCGCCTTTATTTAATTTCCCGTTCATCTTATACTTTTGTTTAAACCACACCTTTTAATTACGTTCACCATGTTTTATCCCGTTATCAAATTAATCGCATTTATTTACGTTATCATGTCAAGCTAATTTTATTGGTGTTGGGATGTGAGGACTTTAATCAAACGTATCTTTATCATTCTTGTAGAATTATCTTTGGGGATGTTTTGGTTTTTAAACAATTTTACTAAGTCTTATTTTAATTTGTCCCTACGAAAGTGGAATAGTGAAAACACCGGGTATGATCGAAATCCGTCCAGTACAAACGATTTAAATTGTTAAGTTCTTAGTTAATAAATTCCGCGAAAGCCTTTTATTAATTAACCAGGGAAATCTAAGGTTTCTAGGAAGTTGGTTTTAAAACTATTTACGAACGCGCACGTTTATAGGTTTAGGATCCGGTGTTTAAGTGAAAGCTTAAGAACCATTTTTAAATTAAACTTTCCAATCAAAAATCACTTTTCTATTTAGTTAAGAGTTTGATTTCTTAAAAATAGGCTTACTACTTTAACGCATTAAGCGCCTACCATGAGTGACGATGGAAGGTATAAATTAGAGAGTAAGTTCGGTTCTGTATGCGTGAAAGCAACAGTTCCCGTTAAATTGATTCTTTTCGAAATAGAAAATATTACCCCATTGAAAATTTCTTTTTAGAAACAATAAGAGTACGATTAATTAATAGATCCCCACACCTCCGTACTGTTTGTCCAATTTTCTTTAGTTCTTATTTTAGCGCAATTTTTATCACCGCATTTAACTTCTTTATTGCTCGCCTTAAATAAACACCGTAGCAATCAGTAACGATAGATTTTTGACTATTGGTCTCTGTGGGATCGATATCTTTTAAAACTACACGATAGGCTGTGCACTTGCAGCTAGATTGTATAAGCCCGATCAACTTTTTGGCGCCGTTGTCGGGGATCAATTACGTCAAAATATCGTAAACTAGTTGTCACTTCGTTTAAATTAAGGCATTTTAGATGGATCACTCAAATTCTTTTTTCAATCACCAGTTTAAGCATTTCAAGGGCCCATAATATTCCTATAAATCAAACCTTGAAATATTGGTAGAAAACTTTGTTAATTCACAAGCTCTCTCTAGGTGAGAATCCATGGTGCGAAGGTTTATAGCAACTCAAACTGCCTACAATAGGGAATTTAGAAACTATGCTCTTCTTGTTAGTGAAACCCTTAAGCAACTAAACAATTCTATCCAATCCTTAGTACTTAGTAATAAGGAATTAGGGACAAAAATAGCATCGCTTACACAAATACTTATTGGCACAACAACCTATGAGGCTGACCCTATAGGAAAACCCAAGGTAGTCAATAACTTAATCAAGGAAAGTTATAGTAAAGAAAAGGTTAGAAACTCTTTTCCACTAAATTCTTTAAAGGCTAGGCCAAAAAGGAATGTCGCTACAATTAGGAATCATAACACTGGAGAAGAAATTAACACCAAACCAGGGATTCCAACACCAAAGAATGAGCCAGATCTAATCGGCCTTACTTAAGATATGAACCACTCTATAATGGAAAGAAAAGAAAAGGGGGGAAGATATGAGATATGACTCGATAAATGTCCTTGGAAACAACCTATTGATTGGATCTTCCCTCTGTAATTTTTTTTAATAAGTCGAGCTACCAACATTAAACGAAGCGCTGCATGGGAGGCAACCCATGATTCTATCTTTTTTTATTATTTTTCCTTAAAAGGTGAATTATCTCTTCTAACAAGGCTAACTTATTTGATTTCGAATATTTCAGGGCTCAGCATTCTACATAACTTATTCTAACCACATTTTCAGAATGCAGAATGTTGATGACATGGAAATTAGGTTCAGAGATGATGACCAGAGAAGACGTTACGCAGTCCTATCTGAAAGACCCATGCTACCCACCAGATATCTTGACACAACCTGCATGACAGGCCTAGGAATTGAAAGAAGTATTAGCTATATGGTTAGCCAAGTTGATTGGGGGTAATTTTCAGAGTTTAAGCATGAGACCTATAGAAAACGCACCCTTGAGTTCCTCAGTTCACTCATTTACGATCCTTATCAAGGACGCGGACTCCATCGTGGCCGAATATCTTTTAGGTTGTTTGGGCAAGAATATGATCTAACCCACCGAGGATTCGGAAACCTTTTAGGATTCCAAACTGGTCTGAATGCCCATCCAAAAATTCCACTCTGTTTTTACTAAGACGATACTTTAGAAATTTTTTGGAAGGAAATCACACATAATGCAAACCCCAACCCAGCCACCCAGTTTTCAAACTGAATCCATAACCCATCACTTAGGTACTTCAAAATGATCTTATCCCAGACATTCTTTGGTAGGAGTGAACCTGTGAGCCAGTAAGTGCAGAGGAGCTATTCATTCTTTACTGCATCAACGAAGATGATTTTGTTGCATCTGGTACCCTCCTTATTCAAAACCTAGCAGGTATAGCCCGGTCTTCGGTAGGACTTATTCATGTTGGGGGATAGTCACCCATAAAGCCTATGCACTTTAGTTACAAAACAAGCTTTCCCACCTAATCCCTTACTGTGGTTATACACTTATGTACATGGACCATTGCCTTAAAAAGGGTCTGATACGTAAAACATACTTCACAAAAGACACACCAATCAGAACCAGACATCATTCAAACCTTCTGAAGAAACTCTTATTGGCTTGGTCTCTCTCATCGAACTAACCTCTATTGATGAAGCTCTTCAAGACAACGACTAGATTCTGGCTATGGAAGAAGAACTAAATCAATTCACCATAAATGATGTTTGGGATCTTATTCAGAAACCAAAAGGTGTCCACATCGTTGGAACCAGATGGGTATTTAGAAACAAGCTCAATGAAAAAGGTGAGGTCGTAAGAAACAAATCACGACTGGTAGCACAAGGTTATAGTCAGCAAGAAGGAATAGACTATACAAAAACCTTTGCACCAGTTGCCAGGTTAGAATTTATTCGTCTCTTAGTTTCTTTTGTTGTAAATCATGACATCACTTTATATCAGATGGATGTAAAGAGTGCATTCTTAAACGGGTATATTTCTGAAGAAGTGTATGTGCACCAACCTCCTGGTTTTGAAAGTTCTGAAAACCCAGATTTCGTTTTCAAACTTAAGAAATCGTTATACGGTCTGAAACAGGCTCCCAGAGCTTGGTATGAAAGGCTAAGTAACTTTCTTTTGAAAAATAACTTTACCAAAGGAAAATTTGATACAACACTCTTTTGTAAAACCTATAAAAATGACATTCTGGTTGTACAAATTTACGTTGATGATATTATATTTGGTTATGCTAATACTTCCTTGTGCAAGGAATCTTCTAAGTTAATGCAGGATGAATTTGAAATGAGCTTGATGGGAGAACTGAAGTTCTTTCTGGGAATTCAAATTGATCAACGAACTGAAGGAACATATATTCATCAAAGCAAGTATACCAAGGAACTTCTGAAGAAGTTCAATATGTCAGAATGCAAGCCAATAAAAAATCTAATGCATCCTACATGTATTCTGGAGAAAGAAGAGGTAAGTGGTAAGGTAGAACAAAAGCTATTCAGTGGTATGATTGGATCTCTCCTTTATCTGACTGCTTCTAGACCAGACATCCTCTTCAGCGTGTGTCTATGTGCTCGTTTCCAATCAGATCCTAGAGAAACTCACTTAACAACTGTTAAGAGAATCTTTAAGTATCTGAAAGGTTCTTCTAACCTTGGGTTATTCTATAGAAAATCATCTGAGTACAAACTGGTAGGCAATTGTGATGCTGAATATGCTGGAGACAGAATAGAAAGAAAAAGTACTTCTGGAAGTTGTCAATTTCTGGGAGACAATCTGATCTCATGGTCATGCAAAAGACAGTCCACAATTGCTTTATCAACTGCTGAAGCTGAATATATTGCAGCTTCCGATTGTAGCACACATATTCTTTGGATGAAAAGTCAATTAGAAGATTATCAGGTTTCTAAGAGTAACATTCCTATCTTCTGTCATAATACTTCTGCTATTTGTCTATCCAAGAATCCTATTTTGCATTCTAGGGCTAAACACATTGAAATAAAACATCACTTTTTACGTGACTATGTTCAGAAGGGCATTTTTCATGTAAAATTTGTGGATACAGACCACCAGTGGGCTGATATTTTTACAAAACCCCTTGTTGAGGATAGATTCGTATTCATTCTGAAAAATTTATTTATAAAACCATGTCCAAAATGAGTTGATAAAATTTCAATGTGTCAAGTTACCAGAATTTTTGAGATAAGATTCTGATGAATTTATATATTTATTTTTTTATTACACGTTTGATTTTGAAACTTGAACTTTCTGAAGTAAGGGAGTTTCATGAATTAGAACATTTCTTTTCAGAAAGAAATCCTTTGATTTGTCATCTGGATTGTGAAAAGTTACAACATTAATTGTTGTCCCTTCATCCGAGAATGTGTGAACGCTAGTGGTGACAACTGTCCCATTTGATGAACTTGTGTAATCATGATTTGATGCATTGTGTTTCATAACCTTCTTGAGATTAGGTTAAATCTTTACGCCTTCCCCCTATTACTGTGCATTTACTGTGTGTAATCATGATTAATTATTTTAATTATTTTTATGTGCCTATATAAAATCACATCATTTACACTTCACACTACGCTCACTTCTCCCACACTTTAGTTTTCAAACCCTAAACTCCTCAGAACAACTGTTTACCCAAAACCTTCTGTCTTCATTCCTTCAACTTTAACTCTCAACATCAATGGCTGAATCATCTCAACGTTCCTCACAAACTCAACAACTAAAGGTTTCTTCTTTGAAACCAGTCGTCACTCCTGTCGAAGATCTCTATGTACTTTATGAAACTGATGTTGATTCCAAAGAACTAAAAGAAAAGGGAGGTGACCTTTCCAAGACACGAGAATTTCTAGTTTGGAATGCTTTCTTTGAAAGACTGAAAGGTCCCATTCCTCCAATATTTATTGAAGATATTTTAAATCATACTATGGCTGAAAAAGAAAATATTATCTCTTATTTCCCTAACTGGTAAATCGAGATAACCGAGAAAACCATTGTGGGGTTAATTTCTCACATCATTAAAGGAAATAGAGTTTCTCTTACCTCGTTTAAATGTAAACGAGATACAATGATAGCTCTAACACATTACTTCGAAGAGATTGAAAACATCCTAAGAATATGGTTCAAAATAGTTATTGGAAGCGTGTATCATCGATCTAGCTCTAATAAGGGTGATCATATTTTCACCGTCCACATGTGCATGATGTTCTTTTTAGAAGAAGTTGTTCAAATAACACTCCCAACACTTCTATTTAGACTTCTCAGAAATTCAGTGGTTTTTATGAGGAAGAACATCATGATGAAGATATTTGTTAGGATGCATGCTGAGAAGACTGGGAACAACACTTTTATCAACCTGGTCCCTTTTCTTGTTAATGACAGTGTTTGGATTATTCCAAGAGAAGACTTGAAGGATGTTAGCAAGGAAGGTGCCAAGTAGAAGATGTGTACATGCTACACCGATCGGATACATCAAAAAGAAACAAAAGAAACTAAAAAGGCACATTTTGAAAATTTGAATAATGCTGCTAGGACTTCTACTTTTGAAGTAATTCCAGAAATTCTGAAGACTCTTGCTGAGCTGAAGAAAGACAAGGACAAGATGAAGGAACTTTTGGATAATCAAGAAAAGATGTTTCAGATTATTCTCTCCAGACTTCCCCCATCCAACCCTAACCCTTAGTTGCACCTAGTTGTTGTTTGTTTGTTTGTTTTGGTAGTTATCTTGTTTTGTTCTTTTCCTTGTTTATGTACTTTTGTGCCTCTGGTGTTAATATTCCTCTAATGAATACTATCTTTTTGTTGCATATGATTGCATGATACTGCATATTTTCTTTTTGATTGTTGACAAAAAGGGGGAGAAAGTATTGATTTTGATATACCTAATTTCTATTGAATCAAACCCAAACATTTCATATGTTTGCACTAACCCTTGTTTAAAAGGATATTATGTTAGTTGTTTTCTTTCAGGAAAAACTTACTATATATCAGAAATAGGGATGTCAACGGGGCAGGGAATGCACAGAGGATGCTTCTCCGCTCCCCGCCCCGCCCCCCAATATTTTCCCCATCCCTGTCCCCGATCCCCGCCACGGGTGAATATTTTTCCCCATCCCTATCCCCACAGAGAATCGGAGATCCACGAAGATCAAATCATAAAAAAAATTATATATTTTTTTATCAAAACTCTGAAACTAGTGTTTAGTTTTTCTTTCCTTTTTTTAAAACATATATTTTGCATTTTTTTAATAAATAAACACATATCTTGAATCAATAATAAACAAATGAAAAAGATCTTGCAGTTACAAAAACATAACCACTAATTTATTAATTGAACAAAAATCAACTTGATAATTAAAGAATATGGAAGTTGAAGAGTAATTACCGTAAGCACAGTGAACAAACGAGAGTGGTTGTTTTGATGATGATGATGAGAATAGAGGAGATGAAGAATGGAGGAGACAAAGAGAATTGAGAAAAGAAGAAGAGGAAAGGGTGTATACATTGTATGTATTGGGTGCACTTTTCTAGGTTTGATGTACTTCAATGGTGAACCAATACATTATACAATAAAACAAAAAAATTATCCACTTATGACTCTTCATTTCCTAATATATTAATTAATTTTTTATAAAATAAACATGCCAAATTATATAATTATATATAATACAATATAAAGTTAAATATTATGTGTAGCGCGGTTTTTGTGGTTTCGAATCACTATCGCTTTGGTACTACAGTTCGATTTATTTTTTATCCTATTGAGCTGATTAAGGAAGGGAAATAGATGTCTCCAATTAACCCTGCTTGCATACTGAGTTTAAACAGCTGACTGTTATTTTACAGATGCTATCAAAATAGGGGGGTTTTTCTTAGGGTTATGCGCTTAAGAACGAAAGTGTCTTTACTGTATAGGAGGCTTTTGGTAAGGTACTGGATTTGATGTTTTTGGTTAGTGTGCTCGCTAAGATTTTGCAATCTTATGCCTACGTATTCCCTGTTGTGGAGTATAGGGAAATCAGAGCGATCGTAGTTCCTCCTATTCTAAGGGAGGAAAAGATGTTTTAGTGTCTTGTTCAAAGCCCAAGACATGAAGCTAAAGGTGATTTGTATCTTGTTTAAAGCCCAAGATGTGAAGCTAAAGGGGATTTGTATCTTGTTTAAAGCCCAAGATGTGAAGCTAAAGGGGTCCTGACTAAGAGGGATTTTGTCATCTCTAAAGAGGAGTTGTTGATGTTTGTATGCTGTGAGCAAAGTACCAATTTGATGCTAAAAGGTTGATTGACTCAACCGGGGATTTTGTTATACAAAGCCTTAGAGGAGGCTAGAAGCTTGACTTTTCCAGGGAAAATGTTCTTTATGTCTTGTACAAAGCCCAAGATTGAGGCTGAAAGGGGTTCACTCAACAAGAGAGTGTTTTTGTGTGTCTTGTACAAAGCCCAAGACGGAGGCTAAAAAAGGGTTTGACTCAACAAAAGAGTTTTATTTGTCTTGTACGAAGCCCAAGACGGAGGCTAAAAGGCTGATTGACTCAATGAGAGAGTCTTTTATACTCAACAAGAGAGTGTTTTATATGTCTTGTACAAAGCCCAGGATGGAGGCAAAAAGGGTTAACTCAACAAGAGAGTCGTTTATACTCAACAAGAGAGTGTTTTGTATGTCTTGTACAAAGCCCAAGATGGAGGCTAAAAGGGTTGACTCAACAAGAGAGTCGTTTATACTCAACAAGAGAGTGTTTTGTATATCTTGTACAAAGCCCAAGACGGAGGCTAAAAGGGTTGACTCAACAAGAGAGTCGTTTATACTCAACAAGAAAGTGTTTTGTATGTCTTGTACAAAGCCCAAGACGGAGGCTAAAAGGGGATTGACTCAACAAGAGAGTCTGAAAAGGTTAACTCCGCTGAGGAGAATCTTTGTACAAAACCCAAGAGGAGGTTATCTTATTGTCGAGGGTCATTGAGATTCCTAGGCAGGCCCAAGTGTGGGGAACTCTCATGAGAGAGACTGGGCTTCTGCTTATGTTTCGGAGGAACTTGAGAATGTCTTTGAGACTCAAGAGGCTTAGACGGTCCAAGTCTAGAGTTTTATCTTTTGTACGATGCCCAAGAGGAGGCACAGGCATTAAGGGATGAGTTTCAACCCTAAAATGGCAGGAGTTTTGACACTGGAAAGACTGCTCTAGGAAAGGATGACTAAGTTCTGTCTTATACCTTTAAGAGGTCGTCAGGGTCCTTGTATTAAGCCCAAGAGAAGGCATGAGAACTTCTAAGAAGCCGAAGGGTCCTTGTACAACACCCAAGAAGAGGTGGGGATGCTTTTAGGAAGCCTGTGGGTCCCCAAACCAAGAGAAGTTCAAGAAATGCAATTCACAGAGAAGAGATCAGTCCAGGAAAGTTCAAGAATTTGGACGAAACTCAAGAGATGCCATTCACGGAGAAAAGATCATCTCTGGTGAGTTAGAACTTCTTTGACAATTTCTAAGGGTGACAATCTGAGAAAAGGTTCACCGAGAATACTGCCTTTCTCATTGTTCCATATTGTTTAACCCCAAGAGGAGGAAAGACTGCATCTGGAATCCTACGAAGGATCTAGTTTTGTTTGTATTTAAGAGTGACCAACGGGCTTTACCTAGTTCTAGACGTAGTTGCCGGGGAAAACTCTACATAACTATACTAGTATTACACAGTGGATATGTGACAAGTATATAAAAGGATGTGAAAGAAGAATTACAGTGAAACAGCCCCACAATACAGTTATATACATATGAAAGCGGTAAAAGAAAGCGGATAAACACTTACCCGTTGTAGAGCTTCCATGCTGTTTTGTTAGTTGTTCAACAAAGAAAGTTTGATAACAACTATATATTTGGATTCAAAATCAAAGGAGAAAGTGTTTTGAAAGGGTTGTTGGGGCTTACAGCTCGAGGAGAGGCCCAAATTTTAACAGTGATTGCACCATTGTTTCGAATTTGTACAGGGACTTATACAAGTGACTGAGGCCCAAAAAGGTTTTCTGTACAAAGGTATGGGTCTTACACTCTCTCAAGAGGCCCCAAAAGTTTAAAATAAATAAAGATGGGTCTTATAGCTCAAGGAGAAGCCCAAATTTTAACAGTGATTGCACCGTTGTTTCGAATTTGTACAGGGACTTATACAAGTGACTGAGGCCCAAAAAGGTTTTCTGTACAAAGGTATGGGTCTTACACTCTCTCAAGAGGCCCAAAAGAGTTTAAAAATGAATAAAGATGGGAAATGAGGCTTATAACACGAGGGTAGGCCCAAAAAGGTTTTCGTTTCGAAATGGCGATCACGCCGGGATTTTTTTCCAACACAGTGAGACTTATACAATGTCTGAGGCCCAAAAAGGTTTTGGTTAAAAAGGGATTGGGTCTTACACTCTATTAGAGGCCCAAAGAGTTTTGTTCTTGATTTGTTTAGGGTGATTAAGATCAAAACCCTAATTTGATTTCAAAAATGTATTTTAATTAAATAAAAATTCAATTAAAATAACTAAAATTGTCAAACATGTGTGAAAAACAAGTTATGATCTTGGATTAATGTTTGAAAAATCATGTTTTTATCCACAAAATGATTGGAAACCAATTAATTTTGGAAAATCAAGAGAGAAAAATATTTTAAATGTTAAAAAACAAATAAAAGATTTATTCTTTGAAAAAATATCAAATATATGAAATAAATAATATTTTTGGGAAATTTTGTTAAAATAAAATATTTTAACATTTTTGTGAATTATTAAAAAAAGAATCAACTCAAAATAATTAAAAACCATAGAGAAATTAATTTTTGAATCAATTAAATAAAATCACAAAATTCAAATATTCAAATATTCAAAAAATGGCACCAAGAACACACCAAGAACACGCGCCACCCCTCTGTTTCTGCAGATTTGCGTTTTCTATCCAATCTCACTGAATACTTGATGAAATCATACAATCTACATATCAATCTGCTCGTTTTCACCTCACGATCATGTCTATGGTCTTTAATTTCATTTATTTTAAGCATGGAATAAGAAATCAAGACAAAACCTCAAGAACCCTATAATTTGCATGAAGGCTGAGATTTTTGATACACGATTCAAACAAAGCAATTAATTGAGGGGAAACATTCTATGCATGATTATGAACATTTGGCAAAAGTATTGTGCGAGAAAATATGCATAGATTAAGAGATGGCCAAGTTTAGGCTTACTTGAAGGTCGTGGCAGCAAGAGCAACTTGATTTTTGAGTTGGAGGTGTTACAGATGAGTTGTGATGATCTGAACAACTTCCCTACACCATATGGAGTGTGTTTGAATGCTTGGACTTGATTGGAAATGGCTGGATCACTTTATGGCACCTCAACTGCAACTTGGTTAAAACCTTGAGCAACTGGCTGGTGATTCTGAGAAATCAGTGTTACAATTGTTGCTTAAGTGCTTGAATCACTTCTATATGATGTTTATGAGGTGTGTGTGTGGTTGGTTTGGTTGGAATTGCTCTCAAACTCAAAACCCGATAGTGACTTGCTTTGGAAGGCAATTTTGGAGTGAAAGAAGAGATTTTGAGGAAAGCATCAGTTTGATGGCTTTGGTGTACTTAAACTGAGCACAAATGAGTTCTATTTATAGTAGAGCAAGTTTGTTTTGCAAGCAATAGTGAATGGCAACTGCTGCAGAAGTTTGGCAAATGTTGATCAATAGGAATCCAAGTCTCCTCTAGCCATTGACTAGAGGTTAGAGCGCATGCCTTTGGTTCCCTAGTTCTGAGATCATCCATGACCATTCAGTTGGAAAAGGCTCAGATCATGCCACCTTGGTGTCTCCATTGAATGCTCCAAAACAAAATTGGAGACTTGTCCCCTTTTTAGGCATTTTAGGTTTGGCATGCTATTTTTAGTTCCAAGGACTTGGGAGGCTGATGGATCAGTGTTTGTCCCTCCTTGGTCTCCCCCTGAGGTGTTCAGATGGATAAACTTGTTTGTCATTTGCACAAATTGCCCAAATCGAGTAAAATGCACAAATCTGCCTTATTATGACAGTTGCAGCAAGGCATGTTGCCATTGTCATAACTCTTAGCTCAGGTTGAGTTTGATGGGGTTCTTGGCCATTTTAGAAAGCTCTCATATGATACAACATATGTGTGATCATAGTTTGTTTTGATTCTTTTTGGATCCAAGTGAAAAATGCCCCTACATTTTGGAAAAAGTGAAACAGATTCTGACTTAGTGAAAATTTCACTAAGTGTTGGAAAAAGTGACATTTCATGTTTTCAGCCATTTTGATCCAACCATAACTCAAAATCCATGATGATTTGGAATGAGGTGTAGTTGACATTTTTAAAGTATGCCATGAGAGCTACAAATCCATCTTTGTATCAGCCAAAATGGTTGCTTGGATGACAAGTTATGATCCTTGGAAGTTGGTACCCTAGCCACTTTGTTCCATAACTTAGAAAATTTCTAAGTTTTTTTTATGGTTACCCCTTTTACAAGTTATCCCACTTTCTTTGATTTTTCTTGATGAATGATGATTCCAATCACACATTAACATCATTTTAGGGTTAAGGGACCATAATTGACCACAAATCAAAAAGTCAAACTTTGACTTTTGGGCACAGTTGACTTTTTATCAAATGAATTCCAAACTGTGCGATCCTCTATGAAATCAAGTACTTGACCTAAATCAAACTTGATGGACATGTTCCATGGGTGTTATAGGGTGTATTGAATCATGTCCCATGGTTTGGGAGCATGCATGGGTCAAAAGTCAAAGGTACAGTTGACTTTTTCCTCAAAACCCTAGAAACTTGTTGATCAAGCTTCTTGAATCAATCCATTGTTGCAAATGGATCAATATAGTGTGTTAGAGATCCTTAAATCATGTCTTGAGGCCTTGGCTCATGTTTTGTCCCAAAAGTCAACTTAGGGGTGAATTAGGTCAAGAAACCCTAATTCCTGATTTTTGATGGTTGCATCCCCTGAGCCTAAATTGACTTGATGATTGGGTCCTGTAACACCCCAAAATTTGCCTTCTTGTTTTTAGCTAACTGGCTTATATTTCTTTACATTTCTTGCATTAGCATTTTGTGCATAACATTGGTTCTTAGCATGAGATCAAGGTACTTGGTTCATCTCAAAGGAGTCTCAAGCCTCAAGGTGTTTTGTGGAGGTCATCATATCTTCATAAGATCAAGAATGGCAAGGGATTTCAAGTGAATCTTTCCCTCCTAACCAGAGGGACCAAATTAGGGTTCTTGGGTTTAAAGAGCATCCTGATGAAACTTTGTCGATTCAAGCATGCTCTCATGGGTTCCATATGCTCCCAAACACTCATAGAGGAAGACTTGTCTAGTGGTTCATTGTGGAAGATGTTCAGTGGATCATTTGCTTGTGAACCAAGAAAAGTCAACTGTAAGGAGGAAAGTCAACCATGGAATTTTGAGGTCCTCTCCTTGATTTTTAAGGTCTTATGCCCTCATATGGTCCTCAAAGGCTAGGATTATACCATCCATCAAGATTCAAGAGTTTGTGCAAAAGTTACTATTTTTGGAAAATGACCTATAATGTGAAACTTCCATTTTTGGCAACTTTTCAAACCATCTTCAACTTGACTTTTCATCATCAAAGAAGCTTTAACTGAATTTTCCTCAAACATGAAAGTTGAAGATCTCTCTCTCCCCTTTCCAAAAAGTACTAGACCATCTCCATACCATTTGTGAAACTCAAGTTATGACCAAAAGAAGGCAAGGTGTTTTTTAAGGTTTTCTCATGTATCCATTTTTCCACCTTTTGCATTTTGGTTCAAAATGACTTGTAATTGGTTCTAATGCTTCAAGCCACATTGCCATATTCAAGTACACTCCACGAGGACCATTTTTTACCCTTGAATCAAGTGGATACGTGCCATGTACTTCATGAATTTCACAAAATGCAAATTTGCAAGATGGATTGAATCTCACAAATCAGACCACTACAAAGCCCAAACTCAATTCCATTATGATCAGCAAGTAAAATGGAGATGAATCATGCTTATTTCATGACCAATGCACGTGTGAACAAGGGTGTGCATCACAACTTGTATTTTTGCAAATCACTTTGGATAACCTTAATCAAGGGATTAACTAAACCCTAATAATGCTCAGAGCTCTAACCAAGTGTATATAAGGAGACTCACACGTTCATTCACACCTCATGCACCCTCATTTGCTCAGAATTCCATTTTTCACTCAAACTTTCTCTCCTTCGAAACTCTCTCCTCACAAGGGTTTATGAAGATTTTTTTCCATATTCTTGATCTACACACTCCATAGAACAAGAATCAACCATTATTTAAATCTCTAAGCAAGGTTTTCATCAGATTCGAATTTGAGTTGCTCACTTTCAAACTTCAAGATCCAACCTGATTCAAGCCTCATATTGCATTTATTTTGCAATCAGAAGTTCCAAGGAGTAGATCTGCAGCTTTCTGAAGGATTTCTTGATGTATTTTGAGCTTTAAAAGTTTCAGGTTAGTGTGAAATTCATGATCCTAGAACTTGATTTTCTTATGTGCATAATGTTCTTTGTGCGTTGCTGATCATCCTGATGTGTTTAGATCTTGATTTGGACGTGTATTATGGTTGTAATGTGGATCTGAAATTTTTATGTTCAAACTTTTTTCCTTTGATTTGGTTTATATATGTATGATCTGTTGATTTGAATTGCATATTCATGATCCTTGTGAAATTCTGAGTTGAATGATGGTGGAGTTCTTGATTTCTGGGAATTTTTGAGTTTGGTGTTGCCGGAGAAGACGACCGGAGCTAGGGCTCCGGCGTCTGGTTCACTTTTCAGGTCACCTGAAGTTGGAGGTTGAAGATGAAATCATAGCCGTTGGTTGTCCAGATCTGATGGTCCATGTGTGGCCAGCACATTTAATTTTCACGTGTTTATTTTAATGTGTGTGTGTGCTAATCCATGATTGTTATCATGTGCTTCAGATCTGAGCCACACATCTTGCATAATCTTTGATTTGTTGACTCATTTGTATGCGTTGGATTGATCTGATGGTTTATGTTGTGCCAGCGCATTAAAATTGTCACATGCCTATCACGTGAGTCTTATTAGTGTCCAGAATAATCATTGTGTTTGCTTGCTCATCATTTCTACCATGTACGTTTAATCATGGCCTTTCATCTTGATTACTTTGATTTTGTTGACTGAATGTGGCACGCTGGATTGATCCAAGGGCAATGATTGAGTCAATCTGGTTGACTCTGAGCCTTCATAAGAAGTGCTTTGGGCTTCTTTGCTATTGGCACCCCCTCCTTTGGTCCAGCCTAATTTTCAACGTGACTTTCTTGCTTGTTGCACCCCTGGCTTCTTTATTTTCTTTTTATTTTATTTAATTGTTTCATTTCTCATTTTTAATTTTGAAAATTAGTTTTATGCATCAGAAAATTATGAAAAAAATCATGAAGCATCTTTGCAATTTTATAAAATTTTGAAAAATTTTATTGTTCCATTTTATTTTATTTTGGTCATCTGAATTAATTTTTGATTAATTTCTTTGTGAATTGCTTCAATTGTGCACACTTGACCTTGTTGATTTTTGTTCTCATCATTGGTGTATGATTTGCATCCCATTCTTTTTGCATATTTCAGAAGACATCTTTAGGTCCTTAAAAATATTTTTCTATTATTTTTAAACTCTTTGTATATTGCATTTTATTCCCTCTATTTGTGCATTTCTCTTCTTTATTCTTATGCAACTTTGAATCATTATTTGAGATACTTAACTTGTGAATTTTTGTGTGATATTTTGGCATGTTGCTTGCTTCTGACTTAGGTAACTTGGGTTTTAATTTCACAATTTTTGAATGTCATTTGATATATGTTTGATTATTTGTGCTTAAGTGAATTATGCATGATCATCTCTTGACATCTCTTAACCCTAATTGTTGTGCCATGCCTAATTGATTGAGTTTCTTTGTGATTCTTTGCATGAGTATTTGATATGATGTTTACCCCTAGTTGAGGTCCCTTGTTACCAAATTTTGCAATTTGTGGATCATGTTTGGGTATGCTTTAAGTGCTTGTACTTTGACTTCCTTTTGTGGACTTTCTTTGGTGCATAATGTTCCATGTTTTGATCTTTTCTTGCACATGAGAATTGTTGATGATGGTATGATCTTGGTTCTGACTTGCTTTCATCTTCATCTTATTTTTCTCATTTCATATTGATATGAAGTTCATTGGTGCTTAATTGTGCATTTCATATAAGTATGCTTGCATTCTTTCATGATTACCTTTGCATGCTTACTTGAGATGTTTTGCATGATCTTTGAGACTTATTCATTGATGTAAGTTGGATGTACTTGATATGATGTGCTTGATGCCCTATCTTGTTTCTTATCTCATCCTTCTCTTTCTCATTTTTCTCTTTCACTCTCTTTCTCCCATGAATCTCAAGACTTGTTTAAGTCTTGGATTCTCTCCCTTTAGAGCTACCTAGTCCAACTTAATTTTTGATTAAGCTTGGAGTAGGATTAGCATTAGGTTTTAGGTAGTCCTCCCTCCTAAGCCTCACTAACCATAGGTTACCCATGCATGATAACATTAGGACTCTTAGTTTCCCTTTAGAGTTTCCTTTGGGTCTTCTCTCTTCTTATCTCAAAACTTCTTGAAAACACTTAATAAAGATAAAGTGTATTGCGCACGAGCCTTAAGCGTGGGGAATGAGAAATGAGGGGCTTCCTCTCATCTTTCTAGAGTGCTTAGCGGGCGTCCTATCTTGGGACGATTCGTTAAGTATTCGTCCCTGTGCGCTAGACTTTGGTGCAATGCAAGTTATGAACTAACTTAAAAAACACTTCTGTCTAAAAAACACAAAAATAAATTCAAATATTTTTATCCTTCGGGATTGTTGGGTTTGAAATTTCATTTTCAGAAGAGAGCTCGTCGCTCACGTAAAAAACACTTACCCATTCGTGGTCGTACCCACGAACTACATTAGCTCTGATTCCTCTCTCTCGTCCGATTGAGGATATGTAGGCACAAGACAGCGATTGTCTTGGCGAGCAACTTTCCCCCACAGTTCCCATCCGAACTATGTTGACTCTGACTTTCCCATTGCACTGAGGGAGTACGTAGGCCTAGGGCATCGAATATGTCCTATCGAGTCCGTCTTAGTCACCCCCATCCCCGTTTTATTTTGTTCAGCCATAGATAGTAGGACAACTCACCCTCCATTTAGACAACAAGCGTGTATCCCATCGAGTACGATGGATGCGTGGGGTGATAACACCTTCCCCTCGCATAACCTACTCCCGAACCCGGACTATGGTTGTGATGACCATGTCTTTCCCCCTTTCTCTTCAGGTTTATGCAGTGTTTCCTTTCCCTCTCTCGGGATAAATACACATTGCTGGCGACTCTGTGTTTTCTGCGCCACTCTCGCGTTTGTACCGTTGGATGCGAATCTTTTGGAAGCGACAACTGGCGACTCTGCTGGGGACTCTGGTTGACCTCTTGCTGGTCCATCCCCTTTAGCGAGTCGATCCTAGTGCTTGTTAGTTTTTTTCGTTGGGTGTTTATTTGTTGTGCTTTATTATGTTGTATATTACTGTTTTACAGCTTTTATTGCATTGCATTTCATTTTATTACTGTCATACTGGATATTGATGTGTTGTGCTGGATGGTTTCTGTTTGGCAGGTTGGGTTGTTCTGAGAGATAAGCCCAATACTCAGGCTTGAGTACACCCTAGGACTAGAGTGGAGAGTAGTGGGACCTACGTGCCATCTTGGTGCGTTTTTGTGTTCACGAAATTCACAACCAGACGAGGCTATCTTGGGACGCATTCTGACGTGTGTGTCTTGCGCATGTTAGGGTGTTGATCTAGAGAGCTGTCGACTCTGGTGACCGTTTCTCCGATACCTCAGTTGCGCCTCTCCTCCCGACCTGTGATAATGGCAGACCAGAAATGGCAAACCCATTACACTTGTCGATCCGAGGACCCAATGCTTAGGGACTCGCATAGGATTCCCTTATTTTTGAGGGGAATCAGTTGAGGCCTCCTCGATTGTTGATGATGCCAAACTAGAAATGGTTAATGTATCATCATTTCTCGACCTAAGAGCCCGTGATATTGAAGACCCTCACCTTTCTAGAACCCTCATGAGAGATGGGATGGGTGTTTACAGGCTTACAGGAAACCGAAACCTTCAACCTACCCGATTTTCTGGATTTCTCAACAGTGTTTGATTATCTGGGTTTCCGGTTATTTCAGTGGTTCGGTATTCTAGAATTCTGGTTTTCTGGGTTGTGGTTCTCGTTCAGTTAACATCACAGCACATCCAGCAGTGATGCCTTGATCCCATGCTTGCATGTGCATATCATTTTTCTTGCATTCTAACATGTTTGACATTTTTTAGGGCTTGCATCTTACTCTTGATTCCGGTTTTCTGAGGTTGCCTTAACATGGATGTCCAGAGAAAGAAGATTGTTGCTTATTCATTCCCAGACTCGACCTTGACGTTGATTCATAAGCTGATTAGTATGGCTGGTCCCGGAGTTCGTACAGAGTTTGGTGGAGAGTATGGGAGACTTCTGAAGTTTGTATACAGTATCTCCAAGTATGAGAAGGATGCCATTCATACACTTCTTCAGTTCTATGATCCGTCTTTGCGTTGCTTCACTTTCCCAGACTATATCTTGGCTCCAACGTTGGAGGAGTTCTCATTTATTTTGGGAATACCCATCAGTCATGACATAGTATTCTTTTCTGAGGAACTCCCCGGGATAAAAGAAATGGCCATTGCTCTTCATATTGGTGAATCCGCTCTAAGCAGTAATATTGTGGAGAAATAAGGAGCTAAGGGTTTCTTATTGAGTTCTTGTTTGATCAAGCTCACATACATGTTAAGGAGAGGAATTGGACTACTTTCCAAGCTATTCTGGCTATGTGCATCTATGGGATTGTCCTGTTTCCCAATGTTCCTGATCTGGTGGATATGCATGCTGTCAGAATCTTTATTTCAAAGAATCCTATACCTACCTTGCTAGGTGATGTGTATCACTCAGTCCACTACAAGAATGAAAATAGGTGTGGAAAAACTGTGAGTCGCTGTGCACCACTCTTATCTACTTGGTTTCTGAGTCATCTCCCCGAAGCTGGCGCTTTCGTTAACATGAGAAATTCTCTGAAGTGGTCCAAAAGGTTAATGGGCTTGACTGCTGACAACATTGTTTGGTTCAACCATGACTTGCTAGGGATGGAGATTATTTGCAAGTGCGGAGAATTCCCTAATGTACCCTTGATAGGGAGAAGAGGTGGAATTAACTATAATCCTTCCCTTGTTATCAGGCAGTTTGGTTATCCTTTGAGAGGTCCACCTGAAGAGCGAGATATCAGAGAGTCCTTATTCTTCAATGGTACTGGGGAGCAAGAGATGATAAGGAAGATTGTGAATGCTTGGAAGCAGGTGACCAAGAAGGGAAAAACTTCATTCGGGAAATGTAATAACCGGGCTTTTCCTTCCTATGAAGAGTGGATTAAGAAAAGAGCAGAAGAAGAGCTTCTTCCTTTCCCGGTGGAACCACCTTTGTATCCTTTGATGATCGAGGCTCCCACGACTGTTGATATAGAGAAGTATGATAAGTTATGGGTTGAGAAGGAGAAACTCCGAGAGGAGAATCGTGAGCTGGACAGAGAGGTTGGTCAGTTGAAGCACGAAAAAGGCGAAGCTATCCATGTTGCCAGGTTGAAATCAGAACTTTTGGCTGTGAAGGAGAAAGAATTGTCTAAAGAAGCCACAGCCAGAGAGAAAGTGGCTCAAGCGTTGAAAAGTGTTAGCAAGGTCCTTTCGTCCAAAAAGAAAGAGTTGGCTGATGCTATGTCAAAAATTCACAGGTTTCGTGACCGTCGAAATACAACAATTACTGCCAACAGGTTGAAAGAGGACAAGTATCTGGAGCAGATTGAAGGTTTGAAGACAAAGCTTCGGAAAAAGGATAAGGAGATTTTATCAGGGATCTTTGATAGGAGAGCAATTGAGGAAAAGCTCAAGGAAACCATGGCAGATATGGAACAGCTGAAGATCCAAGCCGAGGTGAAAAGAGCCAGAAGCGAAGGTCCAAGTTCAGGTGGAGCTTGTGGAGAAGATGATTGGGAATTGCATAGTCGTTATTTAACAGGGATCTTGCACAGGAGGGATCTTTTGATTCAGGAGTTGATTCAGAGACCAGAGTATCCTAATACCAAGAAGCTTCTTAAGGAAGTGCAAAATTGGTGCAAAAAGAATGACGAATGGGGAATTCTAGCACGGTTGAGTCTTGATGATATGCCTTAGTTCCCTTGCTGCTATTTTCTTTGTATTTCCGGGATCACCGCCAGGCTTGTTGGTCGGGGTCTTTGTTTATGCTTATTCAGACTTGTGTTGTAACAGATGCTTATTCTCTTTAAATGATCAGGAATTCAGTTCTCTTCTGTTGTTAAAACTGGAATCAAGGGATAAATCGCCTTGATAAAGTTCATACATGTTTGCATTTGCATTTGCATAATCATCTCATGTTGCATAGCAGGTTATCTCGGTTTCTCTGGTTTTCTTATGCTCTCTCTTTTTGACAGTCAGGACTGATCAACCAGCTCATCGGTATTCTACCAGGCTTAATCAAAGCAGAGTGATGGACAAAGTTCAGGCAGACATGGCAGCTGTGCAAGCTCGCATCGATCAATTCATGGAGATGATGCAAGGTGTGGTGCAGAGCCAGAATGAATTCAGAACTCTAGTTCAGCCTTTGGTGGCGCAGGTTGATGAAAATGGTATCTTACAGAGTGGTCTTCTTAATCGAGTTATTCCTCCGGGCGGAGGTGGTGCTGGTATCAACGTTCCTATCCCTGGTGCTGGTGGACAGGGTGGGATTCCTTCAGTGGTTGGAGAAGGAAGCACTATTCGAGCTATCCATGGCCATCGTTTTGATGATCAACAGGATGATGTTTTTTCAGTCAGAAGCTTGGACGCTGGCCCTCCTGTGGTCAGTGATGAGAGGATCTGTTTAATCGAGGCACAACTGAAAGGGGTTGTGAAGCAGGATGATCTGGGAATAGATTTGGACGACTTAGGGTTGGTCCCTAATATTGTCATTCCGCACAAGATTCAGATTCCTACACTGGAGAAGTATAATGGTTCTACCTGCCCGAGAACTCATGTAAAGGCGTATACCAGGAAGATGGCTGCCCATGCCAAGGACGAAAAGCTAATGATGCACTTTTTCCAAGACAGCCTGTCCGGCGCGTCTTTGGAATGATATATGGCACTGGAAAGTAGAGATGTTCGTACTTGGAGAGAGCTAGCTGCAGCTTTTATCAAGCATTACCAATACAACACAAACATGGCTCCCAATAGGACTCAGTTGTTGAGCATGTCCCAGAAAAATGATGAAAGTTTCAAAGAATACGCGCAAAGGTGACGTGAATTGGCGGCTAGGGTACATCCACCAATGCTGGAAAAGGAGATGTTGGATATGTTTATGGACACACTGCCTAAGCACTATTATGAAAAGCTATTGCCTTGTTCACTAGGCAAGTTTGCAGATGTGATTGCGATCGGACAGAAGGTAGAGGTTGGAATTAAGGCTGAAAAGTTTCTAGTGGTGACGGATCGTCCTTCGGGCATGGAAAGAAGCCATTTGATGGTTATAAGAAGAAAGGAGAGGCCAATGCTGTATCATCTTATAGGGGAAAAGGGAAACAGCGCTAGAACAATCATCAACAAGTAGCATCGGTAACTATTCCAGCAACGTTACCTCCACCACAGCAACAAAGGAATAATGCTAATCAGAACAGGCAGCAGGGCCAGTATCAGAATAGACAAAGAAATGCAGAGAGTCATTTTGAGCAACCACCGATGTCGTATGCATAGTTGTTGCAACATTTGCTGCAATTGCGTCTAGTTGAGCTCCGTACCCTAGCTCCACCAACAGGGGAACTCCCACGAGGCTACGATACTAACGCACACTGCGATTTTCACTCTGGCGCTCCGGGGCATACTGTGGAGAAATGTAGGGCATTTCATCACAACGTGCAAGACCTTGTAGACTCCAAGGCTATCAATTTCTTGAATGATGGGCCCAATGTTATTCAAAACCCGATGCCTGATCACAATGGGCCAAGGGTGAATGCGATAATTGAGGGATGTGAAGCTTTGAATTTGATCATGGATGTTGAGGAGCTGAAGACTCCGCTGGCTGTGGTTAAAAACAGGTTATTGAAAGGTGACGTCTATCCGGGGTGTGATGAGAACTGTTCAGATTGTTTGACGAAGGATAATGGTTGTGTTTCATTGAAGATGGGTATCCAGAATCTGATTGACGAGGGCTGTTTATAGTTTGATCGGTGTAATCAACAAGAGGAAGTCGTCAGTGAGAAGGTTGCTACCATCTCCATTCCTTTCAAGACGATTACCATTTCAGGTCCGGCAAGACCACCTCCAGTCATCATTACAAGGGCTGGACCTATTCCGTATGAGAGCACTAAGGCTATTCCGTGGAATTACGGCGCAGAGGTGTTTGTCAATGGACAAAAGCAGGAATTAATGACTACTTCACCAGTGAGTACTAGTTCAGAAGCTAAAGTCGAAGCTGATGCTATAACGAGAAGTGGTAGAGTGCTTACTCCTATTAATGATCAACCCAGTACTTCTAGGCAAGATAGGGGAAAACAGGTAGCTGATGGTTCTGTTCAAACTTCAATGATTGTTGATTCTACGGTAAAGCCGGCTGGTGATGCTTTTTCTGAAAATGTAAAGGAGTTTATGAGACTCATCCGGAAAAGTGATTACAAGATCGTGGACCAGCTACATCAGACCCCGTCCAAGATTTCTATTCTGTCATTGTTGTTGTGTTCTGAAGCTCATAGGAATGCTCTTATGAAGGTCTTGAATGCGGCCTATGTTCCTCAAGAAATTTCTGTTAATCAACTGGAAGGGGTTGTAGCGCACGTGAATGTGGGTAACAGCTTGGGCTTTACAGATCTTGATCTGACTCCCGCTGGGAGGAATCATAACAATGCCCTGCATATTTTGATTGAGTGTCGTGGTTCACTGATGTTACATGTGTTGGTTGATACTGGATCATCGTTGAATGTATTACCAAAGAAAGCATTAATGAAGTTAGATACCAGGGGACTTATTTGTACACCAAGCGACTTGGTGGTGCGAGCTTTTGATGGCTCGAAGAGATCTGTCTTTGGTGAGATTGTGCTTCCGATCAAGGTTGGGCCGAAAATCTTTGATGAAACATTTTATATAATGGATATTCAGCCAACATACAACTGTCTGTTGGGTCGTCCTTGGATCCATGGTGCAGGCGCTGTAACCTCCACTTTGCATCAAAAGCTGAAATACATGGTAGATGGTCACATGGTGATAGTGTGCGGAGAGGAGGACATAATGATTAGTCAGCTGTCAACCTTTAAATACGTGGAAGTGGATGGTGAAATCCATGAGACGCTGTGTCAGGGGTTTGAAAAAGTAAAGGTGTCTGAAGAGGTTATTCAATTTGAGGATCAGTCCGAGACCACAGAGCAGCCTACAGTGGCAGATCAACCTGAGGTTTCTATGTCTTCGTTTAAAGACGCCAAGGCTATAGTCGAAGCTGGTAGCTCACAGAGGTGGGGCCAAGTGATTAAGGTTCAGCCGAAAGGGAATACATATAGATTGGGATACAAGCCACCCAGGAGAGCCAGGGATCCTCCCAAATTCTATGGCCCAGTCCGTTTCACCAGTGGCGGTGTTTTCTTCGACAGAGTTAATGCCATTGAGGAAGAAGGGGACAGTGATTGTGACATGGATAGCTGGATCCGCCCTTGCGTCCCAGGAGAAAGTCTGTGCAACTGGTCTTCTGAAAAAGTCATCCAAGTGACTAGTTTCGAGTAATTGCTTTGTTTTCCTATTATGTCAATCCTGCGTTCTGCCCAAGACGTAGTGATTTTATTTGTAGGGCTTTTAACTGTTGCATGTTTTGCTTTATCATCAATAAAGGACTTTTCACACTCAAATATTTTGATCTCTATCTTTCTGTTTTATTTTTATGCATTAAAAACCCACATAAAAATGGCAATGTGTTTCTTTTGTTGCATACATAATAAAACATACCTCATCAATCATGCAGGTCTCTTTGTTCAGATGACACCGATCATGACTTAGCTATAGCTCAGTATGACTTTGACTATCCAATCTATCAGGCTGAAGAAGAGACTGACGAAGATTGTGAACTGCCCGAAGAGTTGGCCAGATTGTTAAAGCAAGAGGAGAAGGTTATTTTACCTCATCAGGAGGAGATGGAGATTGTTAATCTAGGAACCGAGGACGCCAGAAAGGAAGTAAGGATAGGGGCTGCATTGGAAGACAGTGTCAAGGGAAGATTGATTGAAATGCTCCGTGAGTATGTGGACATCTTCGCCTGGTCTTACCAAGACATGCCTGGGCTCCATACTGATATTGTCGTACACCGGCTACCACTTAAAGAAGGTTGTGCTCCGGTCAAACAAAAGTTTAGAAGAACTAAACCGGAGATGTCTGTCAAAATCAAGGAAGAGGTTCAGAAACAGCTAGATGCCGATTTTCTTGCCGTAACAAATTGTCCTCCATGAGTTGCTAACATCGTGCCTGTACCTAAGAAGGATGGGAAGGTCAGGATGTGTGTTGATTACAGGGATTTGAACAGAGCAAACCCAAAGGACGATTTCCCGCTCCCTCACATTGACGTGTTAGTTGACAATACTGCTCAGTATTCGGTGTTTTCCTTCATGGATGGCTTCTCTGGGTATAACCAAATCAAGATGGCCCCAAAGGACATGGAGAAAACAACATTCATAACACCGTGGGGAACTTTTTGCTACAAAGTGATGCCCTTTGGGTTAAAAAATGCAGGGGCAACCTATCAGCGGGCGATGGTGACTCTCTTTCATGATATGATTCACAAAGAGATTGAGGTCTATGTTGATGACATGATTGCGAAGTCACAGACGGAGGAAGAACATCTAGTGAATCTTCAGAAGCTATTTGAAAGATTAAGAAAATTCAGACTGAGGTTGAATCCAAACAAATGCACCTTCGAGGTGAGATCAGGAAAATTGATGGGGTTTATTGTTAGTGAAAAAGGTATCGAGGTTGATCCTGCAAAGGTAAAAGCCATACAAGAAATGCCTGAGCTGAGAACAGAAAAAGAGGTTCGTGGTTTCTTGGGGAGATTAAACTACATTGCTAGGTTCATCTCGCATCTCATAGCTACGTGTGAACCAATCTTCAAGTTGCTAAGAAAAGATCAAGCGGTCAGGTGGAATGAAAATTGTCAAAAGGCGTTTGAAAAGATTAAAGAATAATTGCAGGAACCTCCGGTCCTTTTGCCGCCAGTGCCAGGACGACCTTTGATTATGTATCTCATGGTTCTTGAGAATTTAATGGATTGTATGCTCGGTCAACAAGATGAGTCAGGTAGAAAGGAGCACGCCATCTACTACCTGAGTAAAAAGTTTACTGATTACAAGTCGAGGTACTCGATGCTGGAGAAAACATGTTGTGCACTCGCTTGGGCCGCTAAGCGTTTGAGGCAGTATATGTTAAACCACACAACCCTCTTGATTTCAAAGATGGATCCGATCAAGTATGTGTTTGAGAAGCAAGCACTTTCTGGTAGAATAGCCTGTTGGCAGATGGTTCTGACGGAATACGATATTCAGTATGTTTCCCAAAAGGCCATTAAGGGAAGTGTTTTGTCAGAATATCTTGCCGAACAACCAATTGAGGATTATCAACCGATGAAGTTTGAATTTCCGGATGAGCATATCATGTATCTGAAGATGAAGGATTGTGAAGAGCCTTTGCCTGATGAAGGACCTGAGATTGGATTTCAGTAGAAGATGGTTTTTGATGGAGCTGTTAATTCATATGGTAACGGAATCGGGGCAATCATTAAGACTCCAAAGGGCTCTCATATACCCTTCACTGCCCGATTAGCGTTCGTATGTACCAACAATAAGGCAGAGTATGAAGCATGCATCATGGGGTCAAAAGAGGCAATTGATTTGAGAATCAAGAACCTCGATGTTTATGGTGATTCTGCGTTGGTGGTTAATCAGATTACAGGTGAATGGGAGACTCGTCAAGCGAATCTTGTTCCGTATAACAACTATGCCAGAAGGTTGTTATCTTTCTTTGACAGAGTAGACTTCCATCACATTCCCGGATAGAGAATCAGATGGCTGATGCGTTGGCGACGTTGTCATCGATGTATCAAGTGAATCGTTGGAATAAAACTCCTTCAATCAGAATCATGCGCTTGGACAGACTTGCTTTTGTATTTGCGGTTGAAGGTGTATCAGATGGCAAGACTTGGTATCATGATATCAAAGTCTTTTTGAAGAGTCAGGAATACCCAGCTGGGGCATCTTCCAAGGATAAGAAGACATTGAGGAGGTTATCAGGAAACTTCTTTTTGAACAAAGACGATGTGTTATATAAGAGAAACTTTGACATGGTCTTGCTACGTTGTGTTCATGAACACGAGGCAGGCCTGTTAATGGAAGAAGTTCACGAAGGTTCCTTTGGTACTCATGCCAATGGGCATGCTATGGCAAGAAAATTGTTAAGAGCGGGGTATTATTGGATGACTATGGAGTCTGATTGTTTTAAATACGCCCGAAAATGTCATAAATGCCAGATTTATGCTGATAAGGTGCACGTACCGCCTACTCCTCTGAATGTTTTGTCGTCACCTTGGCATTTTTCCATGTGGGGCATTGACATGATTGGGAAGATCGAGCCGACTGCTTCGAATGGACATCGTTTTATCCTGGTGGCTATTGATTATTTCACGAAGTGGGTGGAAGCAGCATCGTATGCCAACGTCACCAGACAAGTGGTAGCCTGGTTTATTAAGAAGGACATCATCTGCCGGTATGGAGTCTCGGAGAGAATCATTACTGATAATGGTTCAAATCTGAATAATAAGATGATGAAGGAGCTATGCCAGAGCTTTAAGATTGAACATCACAATTATTCTCCCTGTCGCCCGAAGATGAATGGGGCTGTTGAAGCAGCTAATAAGAACATAAAGAAGATTGTGCAGAAGATGGTAGTGACATACAAGGACTGGCATGAGATGTTTCCTTACACTTTGCACGGATATCGTACTTCGGTACGCACATCAACTGGGGCAACCCCTTTCTCACTGGTGTATGGTATGGAAGCAGTTCTACCATTAGAAGTTGAGATTCCTTCTTTAAGAATTCTAACAGACGTAAAGCTTAATGAAGCTGAGTGGCTGTGTTCCCGGCTGAATGAACTGAACCTCATTAAAGAGAAGAGATTGAAAGCCATTGCACATGGCCGGTTGTATCAGAGCAGGGTGAAAAAAGCATTTGATCAGAAAGTGCGTCCTCGGTGTTTCCAAACTGGTGAATTAGTCCTGAAAAGGATCACGCCTCCTCAAACAGATCACAGGGGCAAGTGGACTCCGAATTACGAAGGGCCATATGTAGTAAGACAGGTTTTCTCTGGTGGAGCCTTATTACTCTCAACTATGGATGGCGAAGATTTTACGTCCCCTGTGAACGTGGATGTAGTCAAAAAATACTTTGCATAAAAATGACCCGCTGGACATAAAAAGAAGGTTCAGGCAAAAATGGGGCATCCTGGCGAACCATAAAAAGAAAAGGTTCGGGCAAAAATTAGGGATAAAAAGAAAAAAGAAATAAACCCGCAAGGTTGAAAACCTGAAAAGGCAACTTTGGCAAAAATGGGTATCCCGGTGGATTGAAAACCTGAAAAGGGCGATCCAGGCAAAAGTTAGGGATTTAAAAGCAAAGACTACGATCCGCGTTCGATCTGTGATCACTATTCACACTTGGAAAATTCGAAGGAAAGGAATCAGTTCAGTCAGTCATCTTCAAAGGCCAAAGTATCTGCGGATAAACAAGTCATATGGGTTATAGCTGAGTCGAGTCATGGTGGATGTCTGTTCCCCACATTGCCGACATGTGTATTTTTCTTTTACTTTTTGCGCAATTACCTCTTTCCAGGAATTGCCTCCAAATGTAAATGCCTATTTACAGGCTGATCATTCAATAAAGTTTGCATTTCAGTCAAAGAGCTTTTGTTTATTGTTTTACCTGTTTTGTTTGTGAAAATGTCCGATATTTTTGATAAACATTACATGCTAAAATGTTGAGCTTTGTGAAACAAGTTGGAAAACAGGGCAATTGCTTAGACGGCAGTCACTATGACGATAATCAAAGTAATCATTTTTGCACGTAGACCTTTCTGTTGGTTTTGCAGAATGACAGGTGTACTTCTCCAGTAGATTTGATATCTTTAACTTTGAAGTCTGAACGTCCTCAGCAGTTTATTACTCTCCCTAGTCAGAGTATCGAGGATCGTCTTCCTCAACAGAGTATAAAGAGGTAATTCCCCAAGCAGAGTCGTTGAGGATCGTCCCCCTCAGCAGGATATAAGAGGTTTACCCCCAGCCAGAGTTGTGATTTGGCTCATCTTTCCTCAGCAGGTAGCCAGAAGTTGTTATTTTTGCAGCCTCTCCTGCAAGAGTCTGATAGAGTGTCCTCGTTAATTAAAGACAGTGTTTCCCCACTGAGCATGGGGCAATCTATTTTCCTCAAAGTTTCTTTCAGGTTATCCCCATGCAGAGTTTTTTGGCGATTAGTATCCCCAGCAGGTTTTGAGTCCAGGTTCTGAAACATTTGGGCATCCCCGGCGGAGGAGTTTCCATCTTCAGTTTTCAGTTCCTCCCCGATTGAGTGGGTTTTCTCTCGGAGATTTGTCTGTTTCTAGTAGAATTGGTGATTGTGATCTTCCCTAGCAGGGTGAAGTTTTCCTCAACATGTTCTTTGGTTTGATGACAATGTGGTTTGTCGTCCTCGGTGGAGTTGCTTCTGTTCTCAGCGTTTATTTCGCTGGGACGGTCTTTTGCATTGCATAAGAATTTTTTGCATGGCATCCTCCTAAATGCGTAGCATTTCCACTTCGTGTGGAGCATTACGGCAAAATTCAAACATATGCATCCAAAGCATAAGCCAGGTTTGAGTTTTCCTTCGTCAGGAAAAAAACTGGATTTCAGGAGAATATCATTCGACTTTACTCCACAAGTGTTGGGTTTAGTCATTCAAAGAAATATTTGACAGTCCCACGGCAGAGTGTTTTGCAAGGATGGTGAACCCATGATCTCTTCTCACCTTTCGTCCAGGTGGTCTTTTGATTCATCCCTTTAAGATTTTTACCTTGACACCCGTCCGTGTTTCCTTCGGCACCCGTCCGTGTTTGAACCTTTGATTTCAATACCCGTCTGTATTGACCTGTTGGTAACGCCCGTCCGTGTTCGGTTCATCATTTTAATCCCCAATAAGACCAATCCCCAGTAAGGTGAATCTTTTTACACCCGTCCGTGTATTTTTTCGATACCCGTCCGTATTGAAACCCTTTACACCCGTCCGTGTACCTTTTCGATACCCATCCGTATTGAACCTCTTTACACCCGTCCGTGTACCTTTTCGATACCCGTCCGTATTGAACCTTCTTACACCCGTCCGTGTATCTTTTCGATACCCGTCCGTGTATTTTTTTGATACCCGTCCGTATTGAACCCTCTTTACACCCGTCCGTGTATTTTTTTTCGATACCCGTCCGTATTGAACCTCTTTACACCCGTCCGTGTCTCTTTTCGATACCCGTCCATATTGAACATCTTTACACCCGTCCGTGTATCTTTCCGATACCCGTCCGTATCGAACCTTTTTACACCCGTCCGTGTATCTTTCCGATACCTGTCCGTATCGAAACTTTTTACACCCGTCCGTGTATCTTTCCGATACCCGTCCGTATTGAACCCTTTTTACACCCGTCTGTGTATCTTTTCGATACCCGTTCGTATCTGATATCTTTGATTCCTTGACACCCGTCCGTGTTCATCCCCAGCATAGCTAACACTCGTCCGTGTTGTGACAATGCAACATTTATTGCTTGTTCCCCAGTGGAGTCGCCCCTCCTTTGAGGATTGCAAATTTCAGGTTTCTTTTGGTATTCAATCTCTGTGAATCCTTTGAACGCATGACAGCCGTTGCTATCATACCTTCAGGACCAAGTTGATTGAATAGGGGCAGCTGTAACACCCCAAAATTTGCCTTCTTGTTTTTAGCTAACTGGCTTATGTTTCTTTGCATTTATTGCATTAGCATTTTGTGCATAGCATTGGTTCTTAGCATGAGATCAAGGTACTTGGTTCATCTCAAAGGAGTCTCAAGCCTCAAGGTGTTTTGTGGAGGTCATCATATCTTCATAAGATCAAGAATGGCAAGGGATTTCAAGTGAATCTTTCCCTCCTAACCAGAGGGACCAAATTAGGGTTCTTGGGTTCAAAGAGCTTCTTGAGGAAACTTTGTGGATTCAAGCATGCTCTCATAGGTTCCATATGCTCCCAAACACTCATAGAGGAAGACTTGTCTAGTGGTTCATTGTGGAAGATGTTCAGTGGATCATTTGCTTGTGAACCAAGAAAAGTCAACTGTAAGGAGGAAAGTCAACCATGGAATTTTGAGGTCCTCTCCTTGATTTTTAAGGTCTTATGCCCTCATATGGTCCTCAAAGGCTAGGATTCATACCATCCATCAAGATTCAAGAGTTTGTTCAAAAGTTACTATTTTTGGAAAATGACCTATAATGTGAAAGTTCCATTTTTGGAAACTTTTCAAACCATCTTCAACTTGACTTTTCATCATCAAAGAAGCTTTAAATGAATTTTACTCAAACATGAAAGTTGAAGATCTCTCTCTCCCCTTTCCAAAAAGTACTAGACCATCTCCATACCATTTGTGAAACTCAAATTATGACCAAAATAAGGCAAGGTGCTTTTTAAGGTTTCTCATGTATCCATTTTTCCACCTTTTGCATTTTGGTTCAAAATGACTTGTAATTGGTTCTAATGCTTCAAGCCATATTTCCATATTCAAGTACACTCCACGAGGACTATTTTTGACCCTTGAATCAAGTGGATACGTGCCATGTACTTCATGAATTTCACAAAATGCAAATTTGTAAGATGGATTGAATCTCACAAATCAGACCACTAAAAAGCCCAAACCCAATTCCATTGTGATCAGCAAGTAAAATGGAGATGAATCATGCTTATTTCATGACCAATGCACGTGTGAACAAGGGTGTGCATCACAACTTGCATTTTTGCAAATCACTTTGGATAGCCTTAATCAAGGGATTAACTAAACCCTAATCATGCTCGGAGCTCTAACCAAGTGTATATAAGGAGACTCACACGTTCATTCACACCTCATGCACCCTCATTTGCTCAGAATTCCATTTTTCACTCAAACTTTCTCTCCTTCGAAACTCTCTCCTCACAAGGGTTCTGAAGATTTTTTTCCATATTCTTGATCTACACACTCCATAGAACAAGAATCAACCATTATTTGAAGCTCTAAGCAAGGTTTTCATCAGATTTGAATTTGAGTTGCTCACTTTAAAACTCAAGATCCAGCCTGATTCAAGCCTCATATTGCATTTATTTTGCAATCAGAAGTTCCAAGGAGTAGATCTGCAGCTTTCTGAAGGATTTCTTGGTGTATTTTGAGCTCTACAAGTTTCAGGTTAGTGTGAAATTCATGATCCTAGAACTTGATTTTCTTATGTGCATAATGTTCCTTGTGCTTTGCTGATCATCCTGATGTGTTTAGATCTTGATTTGGACGTGTATTATGGTTGTAATGTGGATCTGAAATTTTTATGTTCAAACTTTTTTCCTTCGATTTGGTTTATATATGTATGATCTGTTGATTTGAATTGCATATTCATGATCCTTGTGAAATTATGAGTTGAATGATGGTGGAGTTCTTGATTTCTGGGAATTTTTGAGTTTGGTGTTGCTGGAGAAGACGACCGGAGCTAGGGCTCCGACGTCTGGTTCACTTTTCAGGTCACCTGAAGTTGGAGGTTGAAGATGAAATCATAGCCGTTGGTTGTCCAGATCTGATGGTCCTTGTGTGGCAAGCACATTTAATTTTCACGTGTTTATTTTAATGTGTGTGTGTGCTAATCCATGATTATTATCATGTGCTTCAGATCTGAGCCACACATCTTGCATAATCTTTGATTTGTTGACTCATTTGTATGCGTTGGATTGATCTGATGGTTTATGTTGTGCCAGCACATTAAAATTGTCACATGCCTATCACGTGAGTCTTATTAGTGTCCAGAATAATCATTGTGTTTGCTTGCTCATCATTTCTACAATGTACCTTTAATCATGGCCTTTCATCTTGATTACTTTGATTTTGTTGACTGAATGTGGCACGCTGGATTGATCCAAGGGCAATGATTGAGTCAATCTGGTTGACTCTGAGCCTTCATAAGAAGCGCTTTGGGCTTCTTTGCTATTGGAACCCCCTCCTTTGGTCCAGCCCAATTTTCAACGTGACTTTCTTGCTTGTTGCACCCCTGGCTTTTTTATTTTCTTTTTATTTTATTTAATTGTTTCATTTCTCATTTTTAATTTTTAAAATTAGTTTTATGCATCAGAAAATTATGAAAAAAATCATGAAGCATCTTTGGAATTTTATAAATTTTGTCAAATTTTATTGTTCCATTTTATTTTATTTTGGGCATCTGAATTAATTGTTTGATTAATTTCTTTGTGAATTGCTTCAATTGTGCACACTTGATCTTGTTGATTTTTGTTCTCATCATTGGTGTATGATTTGCATCCCATTCTTTTTGCATATTTCAGAAGACATCTTGAGGTCCTTAAAAATATTTTTCTCATATTTTTAAACTCTTTGTATATTTCATTTTAGTCCCTCTATTTGTGCATTGCTCTTCTTTGTTCTTATGCAACTTTGAATCATTGTTTGAGATACTTAACTTGTGAATTTTTGTGTGATATTTTGGTATGTTGCTTGCTTCTGACTTAGGTCACTTGGGTTTTAATTTCACAATTTTTGAATGTCATTTGATATATGTTTGATTATTTGTGCTTAAGTGAATTATGCATGATCATCTCTTGACATCTCTTAACCCTAATTGTTGTGCCATGCCTAATTGATTGAGTTTCTTTGTGATTATTTGCATGAGTATTTGATATGATGTTTACCCCTGGTTGAGGTCCCGTGTGACCAAATTTTGCAATTTGTGGATCATGTTTGGGTATGCTTTAAGTGCTTGTACTTTGACTTCCTTTTGTGGACTTTCTTTGGTGCATAATGTTCCATGTTTTGATCTTCTCTTGCACATGAGAATTGTTGATGATGGTATGATCTTGGTTCGGACTTGATTTCATCTTCATCTTATTTTTCTTATTTCATATTGATATGAAGTTCATTGGTGCTTAATTGTGCATTTCATATAAGTATGCTTGCATTCTTTCATGATTACCTTTGCATGCTTACTTGAGATGTTTTGCATGATCTTTGAGACTTGTTCATTGATGTAAGTTGGATGTACTTGATATGATGTGCTTGCTTCCCTATCTTGTTTCTTATCTCATCCTTCTCTTTCTCATTTTTCTCTTTCACTCTCTTTCTCCCATGAATCTCAAGACTTGTTTAAGTCTTGGATTCTCTCCCTTTAGAGCTACCTAGTCCAACTTAATTTTTGATTAAGCTTAGAGTAGGATTAAAATTAGGTTTTAGGTAGTCGTCCCTCCTAAGCCTTACTAACCATAGGTTACCCATGCATGATAACATTAGGACTCTTAGTTTCCCTTTAGAGTTTCCTTTGGGTCTTCTCTCTTCTCATCTCAAAACTTCTTGAAAACACTTAATAAAGATAAAGTGTATTGCGCACGAGCCTTAAGCGTGGGGAATGAGAAATGAGGGGCTTCCTCCCATCTTTCTAGAGTGCTTAGCAGGCATCCTATCTTGGGACGATTCGTTAAGTATTCGTCCCTGTGCCCTAGACTTTGGTGCAATGTAAGTTATGAACTAACTTAAAAAACACTTCTGTCTAAAAAACACAAAAACAAATTCAAATCTTTTTATCCTTTGGGATTGTCGGGTTTCAAATTTCATTTTCAGAAGAGAGCTCGTCGCTCACATAAAAAACACTTACCCATTCGTGGTCGTACCCACGAACTACATTAGCTCTGATTCCTCTCTCTCGTCCGATTGAGGATATGTAGGCACAAGACAACGATTGTCTTGGCGAGCAACCTTCCCCCACAATTCCCATCCGAACTACGTTGACTCTGACTTTCCCATTGCACTGAGGGAGTACATAGGCATAGGGCATCGAATATGTCCTACCAAGTCCGTCTTAGTCACCCCCATCCTCGTTTTCTTTTGTTCAGTCATAGATAGTAGGACAGCTCACCCTCCGTTTAGACAACAAGCGTGGATCCCATCGAGTACGATGGATGCGTGGGGTGCTAACACCTTCCCCTCGCATAACCGACTCCCGAACCCGGACTATGGTTGCGATGACCATGTCTTTCCCCCTTTCTCTTCAGGCTTATGCAGTGTTTCCTTTCCCTCTCTCGGGATAAATACACATTGCTGGCGACTCTGTGTTTTCTGCGCCACTTTCGCGTTTGTACCGTTGTATGCGAATCTTTCGGGAGCGACATGCCCCTGAGGTCCCTTGGAGTATTTTGAGTTATGCTTTAAAGCATTGGCTCATGCCCAGAGGAAAATTTCCACCTGGAGGCCCTTATCGACCAAAACCTTAATTTGGTGACACTGGCGATCTTGAGGCTTGATCCACTTGGAATGTTGCGACTTTGTGCTTGATTCTTGATGTGGGAGTCCTCTTGATCCTTTATAGGTGTTTGAGAGACTAGAAAAGTTGAAGATCATGTCATTTCTTGATTGATCCTTTGTCTAAGAACTCTGAAAGGGCTTGAAACCCTAATCTTTTGATTGTAGTGAAAGTTCACCCATCTTTGGGGAGACTGATGAGGTATGAAAGTGCATCCATATTGTGATGATGATTTGCACAATGATGGGAAATCTTAGTGGTCAAAATTTGGGGTATGACAGATGCCCCTATTTAATCTTCTTGGACCCGAAGGTGTGAATGGCGAAGGTATTCGGGTATTCGGTGTGCAAGAGGATTAAATATCGGAATACCCGAAGTTTTGATGGTGGTTATGAATGGCAGTTTGCCCATCCATCTTCTTTAGCTAAGAAATGATGCTCAGAAAAGGTAGAAACTTCCCCTCGATCCTGGTCTTCAGCCAAGGAACTGGTCACAGTTTTTGATTTAAACTTCCCCTCGATCCTGGTTTCCTACCAAGGAACTGGTCTTAGTTTCTGATTTAAACTTCCCCTCGATCCTAGTTTCCTACCAAGGAACTGGTCTCAGTTTCTGATTTAAACTTCATCGCGATCCTGGTTTCCTACCAAGGAACTGGTCTTAGTTTCTGATTTAAACTTCCCCTCGATCCTGGTTTCCTGCCAAGGAACTGGTCTTAGTTTCTTTTGTCAATAAACTTTCTTGATAAGGGACGCTATTCGTAGCGGTTTTCCTCAAACTTCTCGCCAAATTTTCCTGGAGAGATGCCGTTTGATGGAAAAAAATTTGATGTCAGACTTGCTGAGGAAACCCATTCGTCTGAGTTGTAGAGGTACACAAAATTCTCTGTTTGGAGACGCCATTTGTCGACTCTACTGGGGAAAACGAGTCTCTTGAGAGACTATTTCTTGCTTGGGGATATTACATCATACTTTTCCTCGAGATCTTCTCGGAGAAATGCCATATGATGTGATCCAATTTTGAGGTGCTGATAACCTTTTCGTCAGTGAGATCATACTTTTTGGGGAAAAACTGCCGAACCTTTGACTAAGAGGCTTTCTCTGGGATTTTCCTTAACCTGGGAAAGTGAATACATCATCTTCAATGGCGAAGAGCGACGCTTTGAAAGTTTTCTTATTTTTCAGAGGTTCAAGTTATCAAAGTGGTCAAAGGACTGACTTCAATCTAGAAACAAACTGGAGGAGAGATTGTTCAGACGCAACATTTCCTGGCGAGGAAAGAACTGACAACTCGATTGAGAGGACTTTTATCACTAGAGAACAAGACCGACTAGAGTGATAGTGATGCAATATGAATATGAATGTAAATCAATAATGCACGATGTATGTATGTTTATGCTGAAAAAACTGATGCGACATACAGACTAGTGAATGAACACGACTGGATACTCGGTCACTGCTAGGGACAAGGAAATACCCTTTGTTCAAGATAGCAATTCTGCCTTGCTTAGGAGAGATGATCCCTGTGAGGGGAAAAACCGTTGGTCGGGCTTAGGAGATAAGAACTCTGCCGGGGATGTCAGACGGAATACTCGCATCTGACACAGCTGATCCTTCATTCAGGCGTACTGGTTTATAAGGAGCACTTTGATTCTGCACTTTGAAGCTTGATTACTTCTGGAGAAGCGATCGATGTTCTTTCGATGTTCAACAGTCAAAAGAAATTGCCATCTTTATTTTAAAAGAAGAAAAAGTTTAACAAGTAAATTCAGTTTTGTTTTATTTCAAGAATCGTTAATCATGTTAAAATGTCGTTCTGTAAAGCTAAAACAAATAAGAATTGCAAACAAAAGCACGAGGGCTCAAATTTTATTGATAGAATGGAAATCAGCCAAGCGCGTGATACCATAGAGTATTTACAAAGTTAGAAAATGGTAATTTACGGGAAACGGGCTACATTGAAACATAACGACCACTATCCTTTTACCAATTTTGAATTCGGGGCATCCTGAGCTTCCGTCAAAGATGACCTTGATCGAGATTTCTGATGGATGGTGTAACTGCTGCTGAGGGATTTGCCCCTTTGTTGGATGTAGTTACTTGCCATTATCCTTAATTTTTGCCCGGATTGTACTTTGAGATTTCCAATCCACCGGGATGATTTTGATTATGTCTCTAATTTTTTCCTGGATCGCCCTTTCGGGTTTTCAATCCACCAAGACGATTTTTTTTCTCTTATTTTTTTTTATTTAGGCGAAGTATTTTTTGACTACGTCAACATTTGTGGGGTAGGCAAATTCTTCTCCATCCATAGTTGCAAGTCTCAAGACGCCGCCTGAGAAAGCTTTCTTGACCACATAGGGGCCGTCATAATTCGGAGTCCATTTGCCCCGGGAATCAGTGAGAAATGATTGTATCTTTTTGAGCACAAGGTCTCCTTTCCTGAAGACGCGAGGTCGGACCTTTTTGTCAAACGCCTTCTTCATCCTTTGCTGATACAACTGACCGTGACATAGAGCCATCATTCATTTTTCCTTGATCAGATTTAATTCGTCGTGTCGACTTTGACACCATTCAGCCTCTGTGAGCTTGGCTTCCATTAATACCCGGATTGATGGGATCTCCACCTCTGTGGGGAGCACTGCCTCCATGCCATATACTAGAGAGAAAAGGGTTGCCCCTGTTGAAGTGCGGACAGACGTGCGATAGCCGTGAAGAGCAAAGGGTAGCATCTCATGCCAATCTTTATAGGTTACAGCCATCTTCTGAACAATCTTCTTAAAGTTCTTGTTAGCCGCTTCTACCGCTCCGTTCATCTTAGGTTGGTAGGGAGATGAGTTATGGTGTTCGATTTTGAACTCAGCTCACAACTCTTTCATCATCTTGTTATTCAAGTTAGATCCATTATCAGTAATGATCTGGCTTGGAACACCATAACGGCAGATGATATTATTTTTGATAAATCAGACCACCACTTGTCGGGTTACATTGGCGTATGACGCTGCTTCGACCCACTTGGTGAAGTACTCAATGGCTACCAGGTTGAACCGATGTCCGTTTGAAGCCTTGGGCTCAATCATACCAATCATGTCGATTCCCCATATAGAAAAAGGCCATGGGGAAGAGAGAACTTTAAGATCTGTTGGCGGTACATGGATTTTGTCTGCGTATATCTGACACTTGTGACACTTCCTCATGTACTTGTAGCAATTGGATTCCATGGTCAACCAGTAGTACCCGGCTCTAAGAATTTTTCTCGCCATTGTGTGTTCGTTGGCGTGAGTGCCAAAGGATCCTTCGTGAATCTCTTTTATTAGTATGTTTGCTTCTGGTCTATCTACGCATCGGAGCAAGACCATGTCAAATTTTCTCTTATAGAGGGTATCACCGCTCAGGAAGAAGCTGCCTGCCAGTCTTCTGAGGGTTTTTCTATCTTTTCTGGATGCCCCAGGTGGGTATTCCTGTTTCTGAAGGAAGAATTTGATATCGTGATACCAAGGTTTGTCGTCTATGACTGCTTCAATCGTGAAGATGTAAGCGGGCCGTTCTAGGCACATTATGTCGATTTTAGGTATGTCATTCCATTGACCTACACTAATCATGGAAGAGAGAGTGGCCAATGCGTCAGCCATGTGATTTTCTTCACGAGAGATATGATGAAACTCGATTCTGTTGAAGAATGGTAATAACCTTTTCGCGTAATCTTTGTAAGGAATCAATCCTGATTGGTATGTATTCCAATCTCCTTTGATTTGATTAATAACCAGGGCTGAGTCGCCATATACATCTAAGTTCTTGGATCCTTAAGTCGATCGCTTCTTCGAGACCCATGAAACAAGCTTCATATTCGGCCTCGTTATTTGTACACTTGAATGTCAGTCTGGAAGTGAAAGGAATGTGGGTACCCTGAGGTGTTATGATGATTGCCCCAATTCCATTTCCATAATGATTGACAACTCCGTCAAAAATTAGTCCCCATTGGGAACCTGGTTCTGGCCCTTCACTGGGTAGCGGTTCATCGCAATCTTTCATTTTCAAATACATGACATCTTCATTTGGGAAGTCAAATCCGACTGATTCCTGATTGTCAATCGGTTGATGAGCCAAATGATCGGCTAAAATACTTCCTTTGAGCGTGGTATTCTATGTCATATTCTGATAGTAACTTCTGCTAACGGGGTATCCTTCCTGTGAGAGCAGGCTTTTCAAATACATACTTGATCGGATCCATTTTGGAGATTAACCAAGTAGTGTGGCAAATCATATACTAGCGAAGAGGTTTGGTTGCCCAAGCTAGAGCACAACAAGTTTTCTCGAGCATAGTGTACCGAGTTTCACAGTCTGTGAATTTCTTGCTCAGATAGTAGATGGCAGACTCTTTTCTTTTGGTTTCGTCTTGTTGGCCAAGTACACAACCCATTGAGTCTTCCAAGACTGTTAGGTAGATGATTAGTGGTCTTCCTTCCACTGGAGGTGATAGAATCGGTGGGTTCAACAGGTATTCCTTGATACTGTCGAAGGCGGTTTGACAGTCTTCTGTCTAAACGCAGTCCTGATTCTTTTTTAGTAATTTAAAGATTGGTGCGCATGTCGCGGTCATGAGGAATATAAATTGGGAAATATAGTTCAGACGTCCCAGGAATCCCCTGACTTGTTTTTCAGTCCGTGGAGAAGGAATTTCTTGAATGGCCTTGACCTTGTCAGGATCAACCTCAATTCCTTTCTGGCTGACGATGAACCCTAAAAGTTTTCCTGAACGAACACCGAATGTTCATTTGTTAGGATTCAAGCGGAGTTTGTACTTTCTCAACCGGTCGAATAATTTTGACATATGGGTCACATGCTCCTCCTCTGTCTTAAATTTGGCAATCATATCGTCGACATACACTTCTATTTCTTTGTGTATCATGTCATGAAATAGAGTAGTAACGGCCCTTTGATAGGTTGCTCCGGCGTTCTTCAAACCGAACGGCATTACCTTGTAACAAAAGGTGCCCCATGGGGTAATAAACGAAGTTTTCTCCATGTCTTTCGGAACCATTTTGATTTGATTATAGCCTGAGAATCCATCCATGAAGGAGAAAACTTTGAACTTTGCTGTACTGTCAACCAGCATGTCAATGTGTGGTAAGGGAAAGTCATCCTTTGGACTGGCTTTGTTTAGATCTCTGTAGTCCACACACATTCTGACCCTTCCGTCCTTTTTCGGAACGGGTACTATGTTGGCTAACCATTGAGGATATTTCGAGGTGGCGAGGAAACCTGCGTCAATATGTTTCTGTACCTCCTCTTTGATTTTGATAGCCATGTCCGGGTGAGTCCTTCTCAACCTTTGTTTTACTGGAGGACATTCTGATCTTAACGGTAGATGATGTTCCACGATGCTGGTATCCAACCCTGGCATGTCCTGATAGGACCAAGCAAATACATCAAGAAATTCTTTGAGAAGATTTATCAAGCCTTCTTTGACAGTCGGACTGAGCAGTGCCCCAATCTTGACTTCTTTTCTTTCTTCCTTTGAACCCAAGTTGACCGTTTCCAACGGCTCTTTGTGTGGTTCGATAGACCTTTCCTCTTGTCTGAGTAGTCGGGAGATCTCTTCTGGAATTTCTTCATCATTTTCTTCTTCGGCCTCGAATATCGGGAATTCAAAGTTGGGAGAAGGTATCAGATCGTATGTTTCAATGGGGTTTAAAACTAGCAATCTGCATGACGTGATGATTGATTTTTAGAAGAGAAAGAGAGAAATGCAAGAGTGTGTGCAGTGTTTTTTCTTTGGAAAACTGCTTGTTTTTATTATTTGTTATTTTTTAGGATTACCATTTTCTGAAAAAGTAAAAAGAGAAAACATCAATAAATGCGGAAATTACAGAACAACGTTATTTTATTTATGATCTTGTCGATTCTTGAAACTACAGCCCTATAAAACAAAACTCTGTCGCTTTGGGCGAAGCGAAGAGAGACATTTACAGAAAGTGAGCCCTATCAAAACATCCATTTCACCTGGGCAGGGTGAAAGGTTAAGAAAAAGACGACAATTACTTAGACTTATGAACAACTTTTGGAATGTTGACTGCAACCCATTGGTGGTGAACTCCTCGGTGAATCACAAAGTCTGGTACCTTCTTTCTCGACTTGTCCTCAGAAATAACGCTGATTTCTGGTGGAGCAGGATCGTTGGAATCTGTCTCCTAGGCAGAGTTGTCGTAGGAGGATTCTTCAGTTGTATTTTGCATAATGTTTGTGCTTTCAGGTATATCGCCCCATCCAGTTGGCTGGATGTCTTCAAGCCTGATACGAGAGCTTTCAGGAGCGGTGTATTTGACCATAAAGTCATATTTGCCACTCGGTTGTCCTAAGGTGTCCCACACTTCTTTGGAATTGGAGGAGTCATCCCTTTCAATGACGTTGACCTCGGGAAAAGCATAGTTGATGAATTCTAGTCCTGCAAACTTTGCAAATTCATCGTCGTGCTGGGCATTTTCAGAATACCCTGAGTGTTAATCCCATGACACGGTGGGGATGCAAGTATTCTTTTCAAGGATACTCAACTGATTTTCATTGTTCGGCTGATTTTCTTGCCCCGAGTCTCCTGGGTACGGCTGCCACATTGGCAGGCCATCCATTGGGCCATAGTAGTCAAAGTTATCTTTCATCAGAGTGTCCTCCTCTAATGAGTTTGGTGGAGCACGACACCCTTCCAGATTGCAATCTCCATATATCATTTTGATGTCTGACCTTGGTATAAATCTCGGACTCTGCGCAGGATAGAAAAATGGTGTATGCACCTCTCCCTGAGACATGTAACCATCCTCGTTGAGATAGGATTTCCATTCTTCCTCCATATCAGAGGAATCACCTTCATTGATGGTATGTACTCCCTGAGACACTGGGTGAAGGAAACCTCCACTGTGGAAGAAGTCCTGAATGGGACGAAAACTTTCATCGTTAGTAGCAGTCTGGGTACAGGTTGATGAAAAACCAAGACCCTCCTTCATTTTGTTATTAGTAGGAATGACAAGTTGTCCCCATCCTTTCGTATTATTACGTTCAATTGCTTCGAGAGCATCTTTGTACGAGGAAATCGAGGTTCCTTTTTCTGATTGATTATCATTGCTCACCGAAAGTGCTTGAAACTGGGTTCCGATTACCTCCTCCGGTTCTACACAAATGGATGACGATAAGTTACTTACGATCAAGGCCTGTTCTCCGCAGACTGTGACGAGTTGTTCATTCTTGACAAACTTCAGCTTTTGGTGAAGTGTCGAAGTGACTGCCCCAACCTGGTGTATCCAAGGTCTTCCTAATAAGCAACTGTATGTTGCCCAGATGTCCATGACCTGGAAAGTGAATTGGAATGTGTGAGGACCGATAGTTATGGGAAGATCGACTTCGCCGATAACTGTTTTTCAGGATCCGTCAAACGCTTTGACGGTGACATCACTGGCTCTCATCGGAGATCCTCGGTATGATAATCGCATCAATGTAGACTTTGGAATCACATTTAGAGCCGATCCAGTGTCTACCAGTACGTTGGCTAATGCATCGTCCTGGCAGCTGACTGTAATATTGAGTGCCATGTTGTGACAGTGGCCCTCTTCTGGCAGTTCTTCATCACTGAATCCTAAGTTATTGCAGAAAGTGATGTTGGAGACGAAGCTATCGAACTATCTGATCGTTACATCCTGTTCCATGAAGGCTTGCTCTAAGACTTTCTGTAGAGCTTCCCTGTGAGCTTCTGAACTGAGTAAAAGAGATAGTACCGAGATTTTTGAAGGAGTTTGCAACAGGTGATCAACAATGTTGTATTCACTCCTTTGGATGAGCTTTAGCATCTCATCGTTGTTCTTTGAAAGGTCGGGATTATTGGACTGGCCGACTGGTGGATCAGGAACTTATGCCTGAGGTTCCTTTTCTTTGCTGGGTTCTTCAACTCTTCTGTTGAAGATCCGACCGCTCCGTGTTACTCGACTAATGTCTGCAATATTCATGATGGAGGGTAATGGAGTTTCCTTTCCATTCTCAATTGTTGTTGCACCGTATTTGTAAGGGACAACCTTAGTTGATTCATACGGTAGTGGTCCCGGCAGATAGATAATTACAGGAGCCTTCTGATTTTTCTGACCATTGTAAGTAACTTCAATCAGTTCCTAGTTGGGAACTTTTGATTCGTCAAGCAGAGGGATGATAGTACAAATATCCTTGGTCCTCTTATGGTCAAAGACTATGGCAACATCCTTGATTTGATCAGCAAAATAGTCTGGCGTCCAATTGATTGACCCAGAACCTGGACACGGTTGAATCTCCTTACGGTCCAATTGACTTTGAAGAGCTGTTCGCACAAGGTAGCATCCTTGGTTATTCTCCGAACAGACTCTATAGCGTTCATAATTGTGTGGTGGCACCTGGCCACGTCCGCTTTGTATGCAGTGTAACCTTACTAGATCTTTCTCCATAGATCGAACATCCTGACTTTGATGCCTAGTAGGGTTCCCATTTGTCACACTGATTTGTTGCGTGTCTTCGTCTAGATAGATTGGAAGCCACCAATCGTTTAACAAGTGTTGTAAAGTTCTTTGAACGAGAGCACATCCTTGGTTGCTCTCACGGCATACTTTACAGCTCAGATAATCGTGGAAAGTGAGAAAACCGAGTTAGACTTGCTTGGCGTGTAACTCCACCAAGCTGGTGTTCATCAAACGAATATCAAAAATTTGAATCATGTTGATCTGATAAGGATTTTTACCATGATAGTCCTGGATCCATCCAAGATCCATCTGATGCTAGAGGGCCTCTTGTATGAAATAGCATCCCTGATTATTTACCAAGCAAGTCAGACAGGAATTGTAATCGTGTCGCGGCAGATTATGATACTGGCTTTGCCTTGAATGCATTGCCACCAAGTTGACCTTCATTGCCAGAATTTTGTGATTCTGAATGATGTTGGAATTCGTATAAGTCATAATGACTCCACGAATTCGGTGTTCTTGGATCCATCCGAGATCCAACTGTTCCTGTAGAGCTGATTACACCACAGAACATCCTTGATTGTCTTTAGAGCAGACATCACACTGGTGATAATTATGAGGTGGCACATGGCCGTATCCGCTCTGTCTACAATGCATCTTGACCAAGTTGGCCCTTAATAAGAGTACATCATGAATTTGATAGCTGTTGTTAGACTCTCCCTCTATCAAATTCACCGCAGCTTTCTCGTGTTGAGGCAACAGGTTCGTGAGAACATTAGGATTTGTATCCTTGAAGGATAAGACCCCATTCCTAACAAGCCTTTGCACATCGGATTTGAAACTGAGACAATTTTCTATGTTATGCCCTGATCCTCCTTGATGGTAAGGATAAGTCTGATCCGCTTTGAACCAAAAAGGAGGATTCTCCGGTATTGCAAGAGGAGCCTTGGTTTGGACGTGCCCCTTGACCAGTAGTAATGGAAATACTTCTGCGTACAATATGGGTATAGGATCAAACCCTGGTGGCCGCGTTGTACGGTTGTTGTTGTATGGAGGACGAGCCTGCTGAAGAGGCTGTTGTGTCCTTTGCTGAAATTGTTGTTGATTCGGTTGGCTCTGAGCAACCTGAGGTTGATACGTAGGAACAGGCGCATGGTTGATAACATGAGTTACAGCTGCTACTGGTTGGTACCGTCACCTTTGCTTTCCGAGAGAGATATTCCCAATATCCTGCTCTTTTTTCTTAGGGAGAGCACTACCGTATCTTTTTGTACTGCTTGATGACCCGACATCTTTAACCAGACGCCCTTCTCGAACGGCTTCCTCGAGACGTACCCCTATACCAACCATCTCGGTGAATTCACTGGGCGCACTGGCAACTATTCTATCATAGTAAAATGAGCTCAAGGTCTTTAAGAAGATTTTTGTCATATCTTTTTCCTCAAGAGGTGGACAAATCTGAGCGACAATTTCACGCCATCCTTGAGCGTATTCCTTAAAGGTTTCCTTGTCCTTTTGTGACATGGCTCTAAGTTGATCTCTGTCCGGCGCCATGTCCAAGTTATATTTGTACTGTTGCAAGAAGGCAGCGTCAAGATCTCTGAAAGTGTCGATCTTAGCGCGGTTCAAACCCATGTACCATTTGAGGGCAACACCGGTTAAACTATCTTGGAAATAGTGGATCAGTAGCTCTTGGTTCTTTGCCTGAGTTGACATCCTCCGAGCGTACATCACCAAATGACTCTGAGGGCACGAGTTACCCTTGTATTTCTCAAATTCGGGCACCTTGAATTTGTGCAGAACTTTCACATTGGGGACCAAACACAGGTCTGCGGCGTCCTTTCCAAATAGATCTTGACCGCGAATGGCTTGCAGTTCCTTCTGCATCTCCAGGAACTGTTCCTGAAACTCCTTCATTCTGTCATCCATACTTTCATTTCCACCAAAAGGTATCTGTGGAATCTGTCCTTCCGGGACAGTGTGCACCACGGGTGGTGGTACGGTTATTACGGCCGTAAATCTTGGCGTCTCCCGAAGTTTGTAACCTTCAGGAGTTGTTGTCATGCCCCTGGCATCTTCGCTTTCCCGAAGTTTGTAACCTTCAGGCCCAGCGGTTCCTGCTACGGTTACTGGATCTTTAGTGATTGGAGGAACATATCCTTCCAGGATAAAGTTAATAGGCATGCCCCAGGGATGATCTTTTGGCATGTTATACCTAGGATCATACTTCTCCACTATGGGCGTTGATGTGATCTCTGAAATTACAGTCCTTTGAAGCTGGGCTTCTGCCAGAGCTTGCATGTCACTGTGAAGTTTTCTTAGATCCTCTCTTAGAGCGTCGATTTCTTCCCTCAACTCTCTGTTCTCTTCCTCGAGATTATCCATCTTTTTCTGACAACTGGCCTGAGTATTGTACGAATGAGACAGTTTGACTCTAGAATCGAGACACGGACGTTAGCTTCGTTGGTAAGAAGAATGCGTTACGTGAGAATGATGAATGATATGTAATGATTATATATATATTTTGTTTGATCAAAATAAACTTCGACAATTGGATTGCAAATATCAAACAATGGGGAAGACCCCGTTTTATTGAATTCAAAGATTGCGGGAATGGAAATACAGTATTTTAGATAGTGCTATAAAAGGAAATCTAAACTTATGGGTCCTGAGTCCTCTCTGAGGGGAGCTCAGGTGCTAGTTCTGGTACTTTCCTTTTCTTTGACTGGGGTTGTTGAGCTGTAGTTGGGTTGTCATTCCTTTGCCAAGTGAAAGGAGCGAGCAAATTCCTTTGGTCTTCTTGATTCTCTATAGCATGTTGCTCTAAAATCTCAATCAGAGCATCTTTATCCTTCAGTAGTTGATGTATTTTCTTGCACTCCACATTGAGAATACGGTACTTGTACTTCCAAGACCTCTTCTCCTGTTGAACTTTGTTAAGAGTCACCTGAAGTTTTTCCGTATCAGACATAAAGTAAAGGACAGAGTCCCTTAACGGAAGAACTTCCTGACGAGGGTAAGGCATCCTCAGCTTGAGAGCTCTAGTCTGTACCCAGTGGAGATAAGGTTCCACCGAGACACAGCCTGGTTTTCCTAGAGACTCTCTTCCTTTCCTATGAACGTGTTTCCAAGCGTGCACTATTTCTGTCTTTAGTGCTCTGTCATTTTCCCCTTCCTTGAAGAAAAGATCTTCCAGATGAGCATTACGCGAGACATGCCTCATCGGGTATCCAAATTGACGATGAACTAAAACTGGATGATAATTGATTCTCCCTTTAGTTCCTATAAGGGGTACGTTAGTAAATTTCCATATTTGTCAATGATCCTTATCCCGTCATAGATGCAATTGTACCAATCGATGTCAGAGTTGGTAAGAGCCATGATTCTCTGCGACCAACGTAAAGAACTCTTAGGATCCCAAAATGTAGCAGACTTAGGTAAATGGGAAGTGAACCATTTGTACAGCAGGAGTACACAACATGTGATCATTCCTCCGCTGTACAAATTCCTTAGGTGTACAGAATGATAAGCATCTGCAAGCAGGGTTGGTACAGGGTTTCCAATCAGAAAAACCTTAATGGCATGGATATCAACGAAGTTATCAATGTTGGGAAATAGAAATAACCCGTAGGTGAGTAGGGCAAAGATGCTCTCGAAAGCAGTCTCGTTCCCTATACTAGCGAAGTACAGAGCTTTCTTTATAAAAAACTTGGCTGGTAGACCCGGGATTCCACCCTTAATGGTCATGTGAGTCCTGACTTCTGACTCGTCCAAATAAATTGCTCTTGTAATGGTTTGATCTTTTGGAATTTTTTCCGGTCCAGAAAAGGGAGATTGGTCAGTAATGGGTAAATCAGTCAGGTGAGAATACTCCTCTAGTGTTGGTGCTAGCTGATAATCCGGGAATGTGAAACAGTGATAGACCGAATCATAGAACTGAATGAGTGTAGCCAGGATTCCCTCAATTACATGGACCCTTAGCAGAGATAGCAGACCTCCGTATTTAGCTCTGAAAGCCTCAGGGTTGGTGATCATCCTTGTCAACCCTCTTAAATCCTCTAATTTTGGAACCTTGAAGGTATACTTGTGAGTCTTCCTTCTACCGAAATCCATTGGCAATCTCTTTATCTGACGTCTGCAATCATTATCTTAGTTTAATTTGAAAAAGAGAGACTAGAAAAGAAGATTTTTTCTTTTGTATAAAGTTTTTTATGAAATGAATACATGAATGCAGCACACAAAAACATAGAAAAAACATGGGGTCAAAGGGTCAGCATCATGAAGTCAAGGCTCTACCCATCCCCAAAGGTTTATACTGGTTATTTTTTGCACCTGTCCTCAAGATCACTGACCCCTCTTGGGATGACGACAGCAAGCGGATCGCCAGCGAGCTGCAATATCTTAGAATAGTCTCAAATGAGGGTAGTATCGCGTGACATTTCGGATAGCTTCCGTACTACCAAATGGTTTTAGTCTACTAAAATCCTCAGCTTCTCAGATAACCCAATCGAATAATCTGCTTTCAACAACCGAAGTCGTATAGGCATTGAATCCACAAAGGGCATATCCACTGATTCGATGGTCGACCGGGACCTCTTATCTGGGATTCACTCCCCGTAAGATTACCCGTCTAGTGCCATCACTTATCTTAGGTGTATACTCAATCTTTCCACATGCAGCATCACACGCATTCCCATTAGCAGGAAAATAAACACAGATATCAATTAGAAATAGCAGTATATATATTTGTCCTAATATCCTAAACCTCTAGAATCCTATGATCCTAACAGAAAATGACTCCCCAGCAGAGTCGCCATTTCTGTGATACTTTGTGAAATTAAGGTCTCATCCTAAGAGAGGCAAGAAAGAATGCCTCCCACTGTGGTCGCCATTTTTCTGTAGCGCGGTTTTTGTGGTTTTGAATCACTATTGCTTTGGTACTACAGTTCAATTCATTTTTTATCCTATTAAGCTGATTAAGGAAGGGAAATAGATGTCTCCAATTAACCCTGCTTGCATACTGAGTTTAAACAGTTGACTGTTATTTTACAGATGCTGCCAAAATAGGGGGGTTTTTCTTAGGGTTATGCGCTTAAGAACGAAAGTGTCTTTACTGTATAGGAGGCTTTTGGTAAGGTACTGGATTTGATGTTTTTGGTTAGTGTGCTCGCTAAGATTTTGCAATCTTATGCCTACGTATTCCTTGTTGTGGAGTATAGGGAAATCAGAGCGATTGTAGTTCCTCCCATTCTAAGGGAGGAAAAGATGTTTTAGTGTCTTGTTCAAAGCCCAAGACATGAAGCTAAAGGTGATTTGTATCTTGTTTAAAGCCCAAGATGTGAAGCTAAAGGGGATTTGTATCTTGTTTAAAGCCCAAGATGTGAAGCTAAAGGGGTCCTGACTGAGAGGGATTTTGTCATCTCTAAAGAGGAGTTGTTGATGTTTGTATGCTGTGAGCAAAGCACCAATTTGATGCTAAAAGGTTGATTGACTCAATCGGGGATTTCATTATACAAATCCTAAGAGGAGGCTAGAAGCTTGACTTTTCCGGGGAAAATGTTCTTTCTGCCTTGTACAAAGCCCAAGATTGAGGCTGAAAGGGGTTCACTCAACAAGAGAGTGTTTTTGTGTGTCTTGTACAAAGCCCAAGACGGAGGCTAAAAAAGGGTTTGACTCAACAAGAGAGTTTTTTTTTGTCTTGTACGAAGCCCAAGACGGCGGCTAAAAGGCTGATTGACTCAATGAGAGAGTCTTTTATACTCAACAAGAGAGTGTTTTATATGTCTTGTACAAAGCCAAGACAGAGGAAAAAAGGGTTAACTCAATAAGAGAGTCGTTTATACTCAACAAGAGAGTGTTTTGTATGTCTTGTACAAAGCCCAAGATGGAGGCTAAAAGGGTTGACTTAACAAGAGAGTTGTTTATACTCAACAAGAGAGTGTTGTATAAAGCCCAAGACGGAGGCTAAAAGGGTTGACTTAACAAGAGAGTCATTTATGCTCAACAAGAGAGTGTTTTGTATGTCTTGTACAAAGCCCAAGACGGAGGCTAAAAGGGGATTGACTCAATAAGAGAGTCTGAAAAGGTTAACTCTGCTGGGGAGAATCTTTGTACAAAGCTCAAGAAGAGGCTGTCTTATTGCCGAGGGTCATTGAGATTCCTAGGTAGGTCCAAGTGTGGGGAACTCTCATGAGAGAGGCTGGGCTTCTGCTTATGTTTTGGAGGAACTTGAGAATGTCTTTGAGACTCAAGAGGCTTAGACGGTCCAAGTCTAGAGTTTTATCTTTTGTACGATGCCCAAGAGGAGGCACGGGCATTAAGGGATGAGTATCAACCCTAAAATGGTGGGAGTTTTGACACTGGAAAGACTGCTCTAGCAAAGGATGACTAAGTTTTGTCTTATACCTTTAAAAGGTCATCAGGGTCCTTGTATTAAGCCCAAGAGAAGGCATGAGAACTTCTAAGAAGCCGAAGGGTCCTTGTACAATGCCCAAGAGGAGGCGGGGATGCTTTTAGGAAGCGTGTGGGTCCCCAAACCAAGAGAAGTTCAAGAAATGCAATTCACAGAGAAAATATCATTCCAGGAAAGTTCAAGAATTTGGAAGAAACTCAAGAGATGCCATTCACGGAGAAAAGATAATCTCTGGGGAGTTAGAATTTCTTTGACAATTTCTAAGGGTGACAGTCTGAGAAAAGGTTCACCGAGAATACTGCCTTTCTCTTTGTTCCATATTGTTTAACCCCAAGAGGAGGGAAGACTGCATCTGGAATCCTACGGGGGATCTAGTTTTGTTTTTATTTAAGAGTGACCAACGGCTTTACCTAGTTCTAGACGTAGTTGCCGGGAAAAACTCTACATAACTATACTAGTATTACACAGTGGATATGTAACAAGTATATAAAAGGATGTGAAAGAAGACTTACAGTGAAACAGCCCCACAATACAGTTATATACATATGAAAGCGGTAAAAGAAAGCGGATAAACACTTATCCGTTGTAGAGCTTCTATGCTGTTTTGTTAGTTGTTCAACAAAGAAAGTTTTGATAACAACTATATATTTGGATTCAAAATCAAAAGTGAAAGTGTTTTGAAAGGGTTGTTGGGGCTTACAGCTCGAGGAGAGGCCCAAATTTTAATAGTGATTACACTGTTGTTTCGAATTTGTACAGGGACTTATACAAGTGACTGAGGCCCAAAAAGGTTTTATGTACAAAGGTATGGGTCTTACACTCTCTCAAGAGGCCCAAAAAGTTTAAAATAAATAAAGATGGGTCTTATAGCTCAAGGAGAAGCCCAAATTTTAACAGTGATTGCACCGTTGTTTCGAATTTGTACAGGGACTTATACAAGTGACTGAGGCCCAAAAAGGTTTTTTGTACAAAGGTATGGGTCTTACACTCTCTCAAGAGGCCCAAAAGAGTTTTAAAATGAATAAAGATGGGAAATGGAGCTTATAACACGAGGGTAGGCCCAAAAAGGTTTTCGTTTCGAAATGGCGATCGCGCCGGTATTTTTTTTCCAACACAGTGGGACTTATACAATGTCTGAGGCCCAAAAAGGTTTTGGTTAAAAAGGGATTGGGTCTTACACTCTATTAGAGGCCCAAAGAGTTTTGTTCTTGATTTGTTTAGGGTGATTAAGATCAAAACCCTAATTTGATTTCAAAAATGTATTTTAATTAAATAAAAATTCAATTAAAATAACTAAAATTGTCAAACATGTGTGAAAAACAAGTTATGATCTTGGATTAATGTTTGAAAAATCATGTTTTTATCCACAAAATGATTGGAAACCAATTAATTTTGGAAAATCAAGAGAGAAAAAATATTTTAAATGTTAAAAAACAAATAACAGATTAATTATTTGCAAAAATATCAAATATATGAAATAAATAATATTTTTGGGAAATTTTGGTAAAATAAAATATTTTAAAAGTTTAGTGAATTATTAAAAAAAGAATCAACTCAAAATCATTAAAAACCAGAGAGAAATTAATTTTTGAATCAATTAAATAAAATCACAAAATTCAAATATTCAAATATTCAAAAAATGGCGCCAAGAACACACCAAGAACACGTGCCACCCCTCTGTTTCTGCAGATTTGCATTTTCTATCCAATCTCACTGAATACTTGATGAAATCATACAATCTACATATCAATCTGCTCGTTTTCACCTCACGGTCATGTCTATGGTCTTTAATTTCATTTATTTTAAGCATGGAATAAGAAATCAAGACAAAACCTCAAGAACCCTAAAATTTGCATGAAGGTTGAGATTTTTGATACACGATTCAAACAAAGTAATTAATTGAGGGGAAACATTCTATGCATGATTATGAACATTTGGCAAAAGTATTGTGCGAGGAAATATGCATAGATTAAGAGATGACCAAGTTTAGGCTTACTTGAAGGTCGTGGAAGCAAGAGCAACTTGATTTTTGAGTTGGAGGTGTTACAGATGAGTTGTGATGATCTGAACAGCTTCCCTACACCATATGGAGTGTGTTTGAATGCTTAGACTTGATTGGAAATGGCTGGATCACTTCATGGCACCTCAACTGCAACTTGGTTAAAACCTTGAGCAACTGGCTGGTGATTCTGAGAAATCAGTGTTACAGTTGTTGTTTAAGTGCTTGGATCACTTCTATATGATGTTTATGAGGTGTGTGTGTGGTTGGTTTGGTTGGAATTGCTCTCAAACTCAAAACCTGATAGTGACTTGCTTTGGAAGGCAATTTTGGAGTGAAAGAAGAGATTTTGAGGAAAGCATCAGTTTGATGGTTTTGGTGTACTTAAACTGAGCACAAATGAGCTCTATTTATAGTAGAGTAAGTTTGTTTTGCAAGCAATAGTGAATGGCAACTGATGCAGAAGTTTGGCAAATGTTGATCAATAGGAATCCAAGTCTCCTCTAGCCATTGACTAGAGGTTAGAGCACATGCCTTTGGTTCCCTAGTTCTGAGACCATCCTTGACTCATTCTGTTGGAAAAGGCTCAATTCATGCCACCTTGGTGTCTCTATTGAATGCTCCAAAACAAAATTGGAGTCTTGTCCCCTTTTTAGGCATTTTAGGTTTGGCATGCTATTTTTAGTTCCAAGGACTTGGGAGGCTGATGGATCAGTGTTTGTCCCTCCTTGGTCTCCCCCTGAGGTGTTCAGATGGATAAACTTATTTGTCATTTGCACAAATTGCCCAAATCGAGCAAAATGCACAAATCTGCCTTGTTATGACAGTTGCAGCAAGGCATGTTACCATTGTCATAACTCTTAGCTCAGGTTGAGTTTGATGGGGTTCTTGGCCATTTTGGAAAGCTCTCATATGATACAACATATGTGTGATCATAGTTTGTTTTGATACTTTTTGGATCCATGTGAAAAATGCCCCTACATTTTGGAAAAAGTGTAACAGATTCTGACTTAGTGAAAATTTCACTAAGTGTTGGAAAAAGTGACATTTCGTGTTTTCAGCCATTTTGATCCAACCATAACTCAAAATCCATGATGAATTGGAATGAGGTGTAGTTGACACTTTTAAAGTATGCCATGAGAGCTACAAATCCATCTTTGTATCAGCCAAAATGGTTGCTTGGATCATAAGTTATGATCCTTGGAAGTTGGTACCCTAGCCACTTTGTTCCATAACTTAGAAAATTTCTAAGTTTTTTTTATGGTTACCCCTTTTACAAGTTATCCCACTTTCTTTGATTTTTCTTGATGAATGATGATTCCAATCACACATTAACATCATTTTAGGGTTAAGGGACCATAATTGACCACAAATCAAAATGTCAAACTTTGACTTTTGGGCACAGTTGACTTTTTATTAGATGAATTCCAAACTGTGCGATCCTATATGAAATCAAGTCCTTGACCTAAATAAAACTTGATGGAAATGTTCCATGGGTGTTATAGGGTGTATTGAATCATGCCTCATGGTTTGGGAGCATGCCTGGGTCAAAAGTCAAAGGTACAGTTGACTTTTTCCTCAAAACCCTAACTGTGGTTCTGATGAACTTGAAACTTGTTGATCAAGCTTCTTGAATCAATCCATTGTTGCAAATGGATCAATATAGTGCGTTAGAGATCCTCAAATCATGTCTTGAGGTCTTGGCTCATATTTTGTCCCAAAAGTCAACTTAGGGGTGAATTAGGTCAAGAAACCCTAATTCCTGATTTTTGATGGTTGCATCCTCTGAGGCTAAATTGACTTGATGATTGGGTCCCTGAGGTCCCTTGGAGTATTTTGAGTTATGATTTGAAGCATTGGCTCATGCCCAGAGGGAAATTTCCACCTGGAGGCCCTGGTCGACCAAAACCCTAATTTGGTGACACTGGCGATCTTGAGGCTTGATCTACTTGGAATGTTGCAACTTTGTGCTTGATTCTTGATGTGGGAGTCCTCTTGATCCTTTATAGGTGTTTGAGAGACTAGAAAAGTTGAAGATCATGTCATTTCTTGATTGATCCTTTGTCTAAGAACTCTGAGAGGGCTTAAAACCCTAATCTTTTGATTGTAGTGAAAGTTCACCCATCTTTGGGGAGACTGATGAGGCATGAAAGTACATCCATATTGTGATGATGATTTGCACAATGATAGGAAATCTTAGTGGTCAAAATTTGGGGTACGACATTATGGTCGGGGTCGGGGAATCCGCGGGGCGGAGGGTACTTCTCCAATCCCCGCCCCAAAGTGTCATCCGGGGAACTTTTCCCTCCTTCCCCATCCCCTCGGGGAATAAAATCCCCAACTTCAAAGCTCCAAATAGATAATCCCCACAGGGATCCCCATTAACGGATGCAAATTGACATCCCTAATCAGAAACACCTGAAATATCAGAACAGAATGTATGAAGCCCAAACTCTAAAGATATGCTAGCTTCTTAAAGTTCTGAATCATCTTGATTGAGAAAAAACTTCAAAGATTATTCAAGTTTATTCAACTAATCAGAAGTAAAACTCATCAAAAGTTGATATGCATTGCTGTGTGTTAAATCCTTATTAAAATGCTTAACAACAGTAAGGACAAATTCAAGAAACTTCTAAATGTTAAACCAGTTCTTTTGAATAGAAGGTTCATCTACTCCAACAAAAAGGTTAATCAGGGAAGTGTTCTTTCATTCTGATTATCTTTTTAGAGTTGCTAATCTCAGGGGGAGCTTTGTGCTTCTATTTGATATATGTTTCGGTGATTACTCGACAAAATTGTTCATCAAAATACAGTGTTTTGTCATCATCGAAAAGGGAGAGATTGTTAGAACAAGATTTAGTTCTTCATCTGTATCTCGAAGTTTTGATGATAATAAGTCAGTATTTGGGTGAGAACAATTTTGGTACTCTAACAGTTTGTTATTGTATATCTTTAGCAAACAACTTTGATTTTGACTCTTCAACATGAAACATTACAAGTTTCTGAATATATTGATCCAAATTGTTTCATCTCAAACTCACGAATGAGAAGCTATTAAGAAAACTGTATGTTGCTGCTGCAACGTTCTCTTGGCTCTTGCTTCTGATGTGTGACTCTGATCAATTTGCTTCTGAAGACTTCTCAAGCTTCTGAAGATTAAACGTTGAAGGTTCTAAAAACTCTGAAGAATCTCAAGTCAGATATTGATGTGATCAAGCTTTTGATTGATGATTGAAGTTTCTAAAATCAAGCTAAATCAACTCTTCTAATTCATGCTTCAAACAACTATTTATCCAGAAGCCACTGAAGAATAAAAGATAAGAATGAGTTTATACATGGGAAAAATAGTACATGGTACAAACCAATATTCCTTCCACTAAGCGGATTTCGTGGAGTAAGGAAATTGAGGTAGTACGATTCTTGTCCCCTCCGTATCAAACCGTTACCCAAGTCGCCAACTCATTTATGAAGAATACCGGATCTACCCTTCAACTGATATTTTTTACTTGCTATATAAAGACTTGAAGACTTGAAGAAACGAAGCACTGTATGCATGAAGCAAGCAAGCTAAATTAAGAAGAAATTTGTACAAGACTGTTGTCTATATTTGTGCAGAATTTTCTTTAAGTGTATTGTGCTTTTAACTTGTTTATACCTGCTTATGTAGAAGCAATCTTTGTAAACACAACTTTGTAATCAAACTTTTTTTTGTATTTCCTTAAGGGACCAGTTAGGTCAGAATCCTTGAGAAGACATAGACTGTGTATCTTTGTGGTTTGTTAGTCACCAACAATTACTAGTGCAATTGTAATCAGTTGATTATAGTGGATTAAGTCCTTGGGTATAAGGCGAAATCACCTTGGCGGGTAGATTGGATTAACTTTGAGATTTTCAAGTGAACCAATATAAAAATCGAAGTATGTTTCTCTTTGTTGTTTATTAGCGGTGTTTTTATTGAGTGAGTAAAAACTTTTGTTTTTGAAAACCCGAATTCAAACCCCCTTTCTTGTGCTTTTCTCACCTTCAATTGGAATCAGAGCTCCGATTCTGATTGTGATAAAAGTTTATCAAACACTTAACCATGTTCAATACCGATCCAGTGTGTGTGTGAGAAATAATGGCGGCTACCACTATTCCACTAGAGAAAGATCACTACAGTGCCAAACCACCAGTCTTTGATGGTGAAAAGTTTGACTATTGGAAAGATAGAATCGAAAGTTTCTTTCTTGGCTATGATGTGGATCTTTGGGATCTTGTTGTTGATGGTTACAATCATCCTATTAATGCTGCAGGAGTAAAAGTCTCAAGAAGTGCTGTGACTGATCAACAAAAGAAATATTACAAGAATCATCACAAGGAAAAAACTATACTGCTAGATGCTATCTCTTATACTGAGTATGAGAAGATAAAAAATAGAGATACTGCCAAGTCCAGTTTTGATTCTCTAAGAATGACTCATGAAGGAAACACTCAAGTTAAAGAGACAAAGGCGCTTGCCTTAATCCAGAAATATGAGGCATTCAGAATGGATGATGATGAAACAGTTGAAACTATGTTTTAAAGGTTTCAAATGCTAGTCGCAGGACTCAAGGTTATGGACAAAGGATACTAAACTGCTGACTATGTCAAAAAGATCATCAGAAGCCTTCCTAAGAAATGGAGACCTATGGTAACTACCTTGAAACTATCTAAAGATCTGAATAGTATCAGTCTCTAAGAACTTGTTAGTTCTTTAAGAATTCATGAGATAGAGCTTGAGGGAGATGAACCTCAAAGGAAAGGAAAGTCAGTTGCTTTGAAATCTAACTCTGAAAAGTCAAGGGCTTATCAAGTTGAGGAAATCTCAGAAGATTCTGATGAAGACTCGAAAGATGATGAACTTTCATTAATTTCCAGAAGGGTCAACAGACTCTGGAAGAATAGACAAAATGGTCAAGGAAAGTTTAAAGGATCTAGAAGGACTGCCGGTCGTTCTGACACAACATCTGGACAAAGGAAGCCGAGTTCTGAAAATAAAGTTATTTGCTAAGAATGCAAAGAGCCAGGTCATTACAATAATGAATGTCCTATGCTTAAGAAATACAGAAAGCATAAAAGAATTTTGTCAAAGGTAAGAAAGGACTCATGGCTACCTAGGACGACTCTGATTCAGAAGAAGAACAAGCTAATGTTGCATTGATGGCAACAACTTCTGATGCTGAAGTCTCTGGAGAACCCGAAGACATAGTATCATCAGACTCAGAAGCAGAATCTAATCATGATTCTAAAGAGGTATTTTCTAATCTCTCTCATTCTGATTTAGAATCACGTCTTTCTGAAATACTGGAGAAGTGTCAAAGTCTTCAAAGCAAATACAAAGACCTTAAACAAGTCCAAGTAATTGCTTCTGAAACTTGTGAGAAGCTTGAAGAGAATATTTCTTCTTTAAAAGGAAAAATATTTTCTTTAGAAAGTACAAACTCTACTTTGAGAAGTCAAATCTCAAAATTAAAAGAAGAAATAGGTCCAGATGCTTCCGGTACCAACTGTGTATTTAGATATGACAGAGCTTTTCAACACTTTCTGACTAAAAGAATAGATAGAAGCAAAATTGCTTCCTTAATCTATGGAGTTAGTAGAAATGGCAAGAAAGGTTTAGGTTGTACAGATACTTCTAAGATTGATGAAAGTATCGTGTTAAAACCAAAACCTCTCTACAAGCACTTTGTACCTGCTAGTACAGAACCTGTTTATTTTGAGCTTGCACATAAACCTCCACCGACACAGAAATTTATTTCTAAACCTAAATATCATACACAAATTTCACTTGATTATCCTGTTGCACATAAACCCAAAGTTGCTAAACACTTTGGGAAAACTAACAAAAAAGGACCCAGAAAATGGGTACCTAAGGAAAAGATAGTTTATGATGCAGACATCCTTAGTATCTCAATTGAAACACCAATCATGGTACCTGGACAGTGGCTGCTCGTGACACATGACGAGAAGAATGCATATCTTCCAAAGTTTGGAACTTAAGCCTAGAGGCTTCGTTGGTTTTGGAAGAAACTAGAAAGGAAAAATCATTGGCTCTGGAACTATCGGTAATGGTAAACTTCCCTCTATTACTAATGTTCTCCTGGTCGATGGTTTGATGCATAACTTATTATCTATCACTCAACTTAGTGACAATGGTTATGATATTATCTTTAATCAAAAGTCCTATAAGGCTATCAGTCAGAAATATGGCTCAATCCTTTTTACCAGAAAGAGGAAAAACAACATTTACAAGATTAGACTTTCTGATCTCGGTAAACAGAATGTCAAATGCTTAATGTCTGTTAATGAAAAGCAATGGGTATGGCATAGACGTTTGGGCCATGTTAGCATGAGGAGGATTTCTCATCTAAATAAGCTTGAACTGGTCAGAGGCTTACCAAACCTAAAGTTTGCTTCAGATGCTCTTTGTGAAGCATGTCAGAAAGGCAAGTTCTCTAAAACTTCCTTCAAAGCAAAAAATGTTTCCACCTCTAGACCGTTAGAACTTCTACACATTGATTTGTTTGGACCAATGAAAACAACTTCAATCAGTAGAAAGAAGTATGGATTAGTTATCGTTGATGACTATAGTTGTTTGACATGGGTAAAGTTCTTGAAACACAAGGATGAGTCACATTCTGTGTTATCTACCTTTTGCTCTCAAGTGCAAACAGAGAAGAATTACAAAATAGTCAAAGTAAGAAGTGATCATGGCGGAGAATTTGAGAACAGATACTTTGAGGATCTATTTAATTCTCATGGCATTTCCCATGATTTCACCGGTCCTAGAACACCACAATAATATGGAGTTGTAGAAAGGAAGAATATGACTTTGCAAGAAATGGCTCGTACCATGATCCAAGAAACTGATATTGCTAAGCATTTCTGGGCAGAGGCAGTAAACACAACATGTTACATTCAGAACAGAGTTTCTATTAGACCTATTCTGGGTAAGACTCCTTATGAATTGTGGAAGAACATAAAGCCAACATATCTTCTTTTAATCCTTTTGGTTGTACATGTTTTATGTTAAACACTAAGGAGAATCTTGGCAAGTTTGATTCTAAGGCTCAAAAGTGTTTGTTGTTAGGATATTCTGAACGCTCAAAAGGCTACAGAATCTATAACACAGAAACACGAATTGTTGAAGAATCAATTCATGTTAGATTCGATGATAAGCTTGACCCTGAAAAGTCAAAGCTAGTTGAGAAACTTGCAGATTTAGAAATCACCTTCTCAGAACCTAAGGATAAAGACTCTGGAGATAAAGACACAACTACTGAAACTAAAGACTCAGAAACAACTCAATCATAAACTGTTGTTGGTCCATCTCATCAGAAGAAAAGCATACCAAGAACTTTTCATTCTGAAGAATTGATTCTGGGAGAGAAAGACGCACCAGTCAGAACCAGATCATCATTCAAACCGTCTGAAGAAACTCTTCTTGGCTTGGTCTCTCTCATCGAACCAACCTCTATAGATAAAGCTCTTCAAGGCAACGACTGGATTCTGGCTATGGAAGAAGAACTAAATCAACTCACCAAAAATGATGTTTGGGATCTTATTCAGAAACCAAAAGGTGTCCACATCGTTGGAACCAAATGGGTATTAAGAAACAAGCTCAATGAAAAATGTGAGGTCGTAAGAAACAAAGCACGACTGATAGCACAAGGTTATAGTCAGCAAGAAGGAATAGACTATACAGAAACCTTTGCACCAGTTGCAAGGTTAGAATATATTCGTCTCTTAGTTTCTTTTGCTGTAAATCATGACACCACTTTATATCAGATGGATGTAAAGAGTGCATTCTTAAACGTGTATATTTCTGAAGAAGTGTATGTGCACCAACCTCCTGGTTTTGAAAGTTCTGAAAACCCAGATTTCGTTTTAAAACTTAAGAAATCGTTATACAGTCTGAAACAGGATCCCAGAGCTTGGTATGAAAGGATAAGTAACTTTCTTTTGAAAAATAACTTTACCAGAGGAAAAGTTGATACAACACTCTTTTACAAAACCTATAAAAATAACATTCTAGTTGTGCAAATTTACGTTGATGATATTATATTTGGTTCTGCTAATACTTCCTTGTGCAAGGATTTTTCTAAGTTAATGCAGGCTGAATTTGAAATGAGCTTGATGGGAGAACTGAAGTTCTTTCTGGGAATTCAAATTGACCAACAAACTGAAGGAACATATATTCATCAAAGCAAGTATACTAAGGAACTTCTGAAGAAGTTCAATATGTCAGAATGCAAGCCAACAAAAACTCCAATGCATCCTACATGTATTCTGGAGAAATAAGAGGTAAGTGGTAAGGTAGAATAAAAGCTATTCAGTGGTATGATTGGATCTCTCCTTTATCTGACTGCTTCTAGACCAGACATCCTCTTCAGCGTCTGCCTATGTGCTCGTTTCCAATCAGATCCTAGAGAAACTCACTTAATAGCTGTTAAGAGAATCATTAAGTATCTGAAAGGTACTTCTAACCTTGGGCTATTCTATAAAAAATCATCTGAGTACAAACTGGTAGGCTATTGTGATGCTGAATATGCTGGAGACAGAATAGAAAGAAAAAGTACTTCTGGAAGTTGTCAATTTATGGGAGATAATCTGATCTCATGGTCCAGTAAAAGACAGTCCACAATTGCTTTATCAACTGCTGAAGCTGAATATATTACAACTTCCGGATGTAGCACACAGATTCTTTGGATGCAAAGTCAATTAGAAGATTATCAGATTTCTGAGAGAACATTCCTATCTTCTGTGATAATACTTCTGCTATTTGTCTATCCAAGAATCCTATTTTGCATTCTAGGGCTAAACATATTCAAATAAAACATCACTTTTTATGTGACTATGTTCAGAAGGGCATTTTTCATTTAAAATTTGTGGATACAGACCACCAGTGGGCTGATATTTTTACAAAACTCCTTGCTGAGGATAGATTCGTATTCATTTTGAAAAATTTATTAATAAAACCGTGTCCATAATGAGTTGATAAAACTTCAATGTGTCAAGTTACCAGAATTTCTGAGATAAGATTATGATGAATTCATTTATTTATTTAATTTATTACACGTTTGATTATGAAACATGAGCTTTCTGAAGTAAGAGAGTTTCATGAATTAGAATGTTTATTTTTAGAAGGAAATCCTTTGATTTGTCTTCTGGATTATGAACAGTTACAACATTAATTATTGTCCCTTCATCCGAGAATGTGTGAACGCTAGTGGTGACAACTGTCCCATTTGATGAACACGCGTAATCATGATTTGACGCATTGGGTTTCATAACCTCTTGAGATTAGGTTAAATCTTTACGCCTTCCCCCTATTACTGTGCATTTAATGTGTGTAATCATGATTAATTATTTTAATTATTTTTATGTGCCTATATAAAATCACATAATTTACACTTAACACTACGCTCACTTCTTCCACATTTTTAGTTTTCAAACCCTAAACTCCTCATAACAACTGTTTACCCAAAACCTTATGTCTTCATTCCTTTAACTTCAAATCTCAACATCAATGGATGAATCATCTCAACGTTCCTCACAAACTCAACAACTAAAGGTTTCTTCTTAGAAACCAGTCGTCACTCTAGACACTCCTGTCGAAGATCTCTATGTACTTTATGAAACTGATGTTGATTTCAAAGAACTAAAAGAAAAGGGAGGTGACCTTTCTAAGACACAAGAATTCCAACGTTGGAATGCTTTCTTTGAAAGACTGAAAGGTCCCATTCTTCCAATCCTTATTGAAGATATTTTGAATCATACTATGGCTGAAAAAGAAAAGATTATCTCTTATTTCCCTAACAGGAAAATCGAGATAATCGAAAAAACCATTACGAGGTTCATTTCTCACATAAGTAAAGGAAATAGAGTTTCTCTTACCTCGTCTAAACGTAAATAAGATACAATGATAGCTCTAACACATTACTTCGAAGAGATTGAAAACATCCTAAGAATATGGTTCAAAATAGTTATTAGAAGCGTGTATTACCAATCTAGCTCTAATAAGGGTGATCACATTTTCACTGTCCACAGGTGCATGATGTTCTTTTTAGAAGAAGGTGTTCAAATAACACTCCCAACACTTCTATTTAGACTTCTCAGAAATTCAGTGGTTCTTATGAGGAAGAACACCATGATGAAGATATCTGTTAGGATGCATGCTGAGAAGACTGGGAACAACGCTTTTATCAACCTGGTGCCTTTTCTTGCTAATGACATTGTTTGGATTATTCCAAGAGAATACTTGAAAGAGGTTAGCAAGGAAGGTGCGAAGTACAAGATGTGTACGTGCTACACCGATCGGATACATCAAAAAGAAACAAAAGAAACTAAAAAGGCGCCTTTTGAAAATTTGAATACTGCTGCTGGGACTTCTACTTCTGGAGAAATTCCAGAAATTCTAAAGACTCTTGCTGAGCTGAAGGAAGACAAGGATAATATGAAGGAATGTTTGGATAATCAAGAAAAGATGTTTTAGATTATTCTCTCCAGACTTCCCCCATCCAACCCTAACCCTTAGTTGCACCTAGTTGTTGTTTGTTTGTTTGTTTGGGTTGTTATCTTATTTTGTTCTTTTCCTTGTTTATGTACTTTTGCGCCTCTGGCGTTAATATTTCTCTAATGAATACTATCTTTTTGTTGCATACGATTGCATGTTACTGCATATTTTCTTTTTGATTGTAGACAAAAAGGGGGAGAAAATATTGATTTTGACATACCTAATTTCTCTTGAATCAAACCCAAACATTTCATATGTTTGCACTAACCCTTATTTAAAAGGATATTATGTTAGTTGTTTTCTTTCAGGAAAAACTTACTATATATCAGAAATAGAGATGTCAACGGGGCAGGGAATGCACAGAGGATGCTTCTCCGCTCCCCGCATCGCCCCCCAATATTTTCCCCATCCCCGTCCCCGATCCCCACCACAGGGGAATATTTTTCCCCATCCCTATCCCCACAGATCCCCACAGAGGTTCGGAGTTCCACGGAGATCGAATCATAAAAAAAAAATTTATATCAAAACTATGAAACTAGTGTTTAGTTTTTTTTCCTTTTTTTAAAACATATATTTTGCATTTTTTTAATAAATAAAAACACATCTAGAATCAATAATAAACAAATGAAAAAGCACTTGCAGTTACAAAAACATAACCACTAATTTATTAATTGAACAAAAATCAGCTTGATAATTAAAGTATATTGAAGTTGAAGAGTAATTACCATAAGCACAATGAACAAATGAGAGTGGTTGTTTTGATGATGATGATGAGAATAGAGGAGATGAGGAATGGAGGAGACAAAGAGAATTGAGAAAAGAAGAAGAGGAAAGGGTTTATATATTGTATGTATTGGGTGCACTTTTCTAGGTTGAGGTATTTCAATGGTGAACCAATACATTATACAATAAAACAAAAAAATGATCCACTTATGACTCTTCATTTCCAAACATATTAATAATTTTTTTCTAAAATATACATGCCAAATTATATAATTATATATTATATAATATAAAGTTAAATATTATGGTCGGGGTCGGGGAATCCGCAGGGCGAAGGGTACTTCTCCAATCCCCGCCCCAAAGTGTCATCGGGGGAACTTTTCCCTCCATCCCCATCCCCTCGGGGAATAAAATCCCCAACTTCAAAGCTCTAAACAGATAATCCCCACAGGGATCCCCATTAACGGATGCAAATTGACATCCCTAATCAGAAACACCTGAAAAATCAGAACAGAATGTATGAAGCCCAAACTCTGAAGATATGCTAGCTTCTCAAAGTTCTAAATAATCTTGAGTGAGAAAAGACTTCAAAGATTATTCAAGTTTATTCAACTGATCAGAAGTAAAACTCATCAGAATTTGATATGCATTGTTGTGTGTTAAACCCTTGTTAAAATGCTTAACAACAGTAAGGACAAGTTCAAGAAACTTCTAAATGTTAAACCACTTCTTTTGAATAGAAGGTTCATCTACTCCAACAAAAAGTTTAATCAGGGAAGTGTTCTTTCATTCTGATTATCTTTTGAGAGTTGCTCATCTCAGGGGGAGCTTTGTGCTTCTATTTGATATATGTTTTGGTGATTACCCGAAAAAATTGTTCATCAAAATACAGTGTTTTGTCATCATTAAAAAGAGGAGATTGTTAGAACAAGATTTGGTTCTTCACCTGTATCTCTAAGTTTTGATGATAACAATTCAATATTTGTGTGAGAATAATTTTAGTACTCTAACGGTTTGTTATTGTGTATCTTTAGCAAACAACTTTGATTCTGACTCTTGAACATGAAACGTTACAAGTTTCTGAATATATTGATCCAAATCGTTTATGCTCAAACTCACGGATGAGAAGCTTCTAAGAAAATTATATGTTGTTGCTGCAACATTCTCTTGGCTCTTGCTTCTGACGTGTGACTCTGATCAATTTGCTTCTGAAGACTGCTCAAGCTTCCAAAGATTAAACACTGAAGGTTCTAAAAACTCTGAAGAATCTCAAGTCAGATATTGATGTGATCAAGCTTCTGATTGATGATTGAAGTTTCTAAGCTCAAGCTTCCGAAGATTAAACGTTGAAGGTTCTAAAAACTTTGAAGAATTTCAAGTCAGATATTGAAGTGATCAAGCTTCTGATTGATGATTGAAGTTTCTGAACTCAAGCAAAATAACTCTTCTAACTCATGCTTTAAACAACTATTTATCCAAAAGCCACTGAAGAATAGAAGATAAGAACGAGTTTATACATGGGAAAAATAGTACATGGTACAAACCAATATTCCTTCCACTAAGCGGATTTCATGGAGTAAGGAAATTGAGGTAGTACGATTCTTCACTACTACGAAAAATCCATTTAACGACGCCAGGTTTACCACGGATTCGTATCACAACGTTGTAATAGTTTAAAAAATTTATAACGCCATATTTAACGACGGTTGTACTAAAGAACCATTGTAATACAAGTTGTGTAACAACCTTCGATTCCCAGCTACTACATTTTTTGCCATATTTTTAATTTTAAACACGGTTGTATTAAAACACCGTTGTAATACATGTAACAAGCTTCGATTCCCAGCAACTAGATTTTTTGTCATATTTTTATATTTTAAACATATATTTTATATTTTTTGTCATATTTTTATATTTTAAACATATATTTTATTTCTTTTGTTAGTGTTACGGGGATTTAACCTCAAAACTCAAAACTCATCATTGTTTTTCTTTTAAACATATATTTTATTTCTTTTGTTAGTGTTTTTAAGTGCAAGAGAATAGTATATATAACTTTAAAAATAAAACTGTAAGAGATGAGCATATATAAAATAACATTTTATTAAGATTCCATTAAGAAGAGTACATTGATAATCATATTACATATATTTATCAATGTCAGAGACCATAGATGCAAATGCATCTTCATAATCCAGACATCTCTCCTCACTCCCTTCATCGGAATCATAATAAACACTCCTCCTTTTCTTCTTTATCTTTTTCTTCTTCTTCTTCTTATCCTTCCTCACCCTTAAGGCATCCCTGACGTTGGCCGCTGGTTGGACCTCCTCAATTGGCGCCTGACGTTCCTCATTGGTGATGTTTCTAGCATTCTCATTTGTAGAACTCATTGTTACGAAGAATATATTATGAAGAAATGTAAAGTTGTCTATTTATAGATGAGGTTGAAGATGAAAAGTCTGATAGCTTAATGCTTGCAATGATGATAACTTGTAAATGGTTGATATTCTGGAACGATATTTTTTGAAAAATAGAGAAAATTTTAAATCATTATGGCCAGAGTGTTCTCTACTCCGGGAAGAGCAAGGGTTATAATATTACAACGGTTAGTAATAATAACCGTAGCGATACCCGTTATACTTGGTACAAGGTTCGACTCCAGGCAACAACATTTTTCTATAACTACGTTATAAGGGATATCGCTACGGTTAATATAACTAACCGTTGTGATATTATTAAAATAATATATATACTTATCATTACGGTTATTTTAGAAAACCGTTGTGAAATATTTACCTATATAAGGGAATTAACTTTCTATTATTGACAGTAGCGCCGTTTCCTTCACAGCGAAACCCTAGCACCCATTTTTGGAAGCAAACTTCATCTTTTTATAGAATCCGCGAAAAGAAATACAAGAAGTATGAAGCTTTTGATTTAAGCTTCTTCCTCCTTGTATTTCTTCTTGCAGAATCTAAAACTAGATGAACATGGTGATGATGCTGGCGGTAGCAAGCGTAATGTACATATTGTTTATGGAAAATAAGGTATTCTTCTACTTCAATCTTTTTGTTAGATAGTTCCCATTATCTCGTTTGCTTCATGTTGTTTTTGTTGATTGTTCTCATTTTGTGCAGATTCGACTTCAATGCTTCACAAGCAAGGTGAACTTCATTGTAATGGTACAATCCCACTTCTTAGGGTTTTGTTTCAACTTTTGGTTGTTTTGTTTTGAATACTAACTAACTTTCTTCATTGCTTCCCACTTCTTAGGGTTTGTTTCACATGGTGATGATGATGGTGGTATATATATATATATGAATTCATTCTGATAAGGTACATATATATGAATTCATTCTGATATTGTATATGAAATTTAGTTTATTATATACTATGTATATTGTTTGTTTCACTATCCTTTTATTGAAAATGCAATCAGTTAAATTGATATAGAACATTAGTTTATTATATACTATGTATATTGTATATAGTTAAATTGAATACTAACTAATTTTCTTCATTGCTTTCCACTTCTTAGGGTTGGTTTCACATGGTGATGATGATGGTGGTACATATATATGAATTCATCATTCTGATAAGGTACATATATATGAATTCATTCTGATATTGTATATGAAATTTAGTTTATTATATACTATGTATATTGTTTGTTTCACTATCCTTTTATTGAAAATGCAATCAGTTAAATTGATATAGAAACATATAATCTGAAAATTAAGATGTATTTGAAAATCAACCTTTATCATGTCAATGTTTTCTGAATTGCATCCATTTCATTCAGCACATTTAATGTTCCTTAACATAAAATTTATGGTCCAATGGTCCGTTTGCTTCATTTCATCGATATCTTTTATTATAGTTTACCTCATCTTCGTCATTAATCATCGTGGTTGTTAAGATCATAATTGTTATGATGATAAAATCGCAATGATTTTTGGCGATGATGAGATAAACTATAATAAAATATATCGATGGATTGAAGGAAACCGACCATTAAACCATAAATTTTATGTTAAGGAACATAAAATGTGCGGAATGAAATGGATTTAATTCGGAAAACAGTGGTGTGTTTAAGTTGGTTTTCAAGAACAGATTAATTTTCAGATTATATAGTTCTTTATCAATTTTAATGATTGTATTTCTTTAATTAGGTGTATGGTAAAACAAGCAGTATACATTTGTATTTAATAAACTAAGGGTACATTCCACAACGGTTGAGACACATAACCGTTGTGATAGTTAATATATATGACAACGGTTGATACTCATAACCGTTGTGATATTTAATATATATTACAACGGTTGAAATACCTAACTGTTGCAATATAACGCGCGCTTCCAGAATACAACAACGGTTTCCAGACCGTTGTAGAAACAGCGAACTTACAACGAAAATCTACATAACAATACCTTCGCCCGCATCATTATATGTCATTCCCAACCGTTGTTAAATGGGTTTTTCTTAGTAGTGCTTGTCCCCTCCGTATCAAACTGTTACCCAAGTCGCCAGCTCATTCATGAAGAATACTAGATCTACCCTTCAACGGATCTTTTTTACTGGCTATATAAAGAATTGAAGACTTGAAGAAACGAAGCATTGTATGCATGAAGCAAGCAAGCTAAATAAAGAAGAAATTTTTACAAGACTGTTGTCTATATTTGTGTAGAAATTTCTTTAAGTGTATTGTGCTTTTAACTTGTGTATACTTGCTTATGTAGAAGTAATCTTTATAAACATACCTTTGTAATCAAACTGTTGTTTGTATTTCCTTAAGGGACCAGTTAGGTCAGAATCCTTGAGAAGACATAGACTGTGCGTCTTTGTGGTTTGTTAGTCACCAGCGGTTGCTAGTGCAGTTGTAATCAGTTGATTATAGTGGATTAAGTCCTTGGGTATAATGTGAAATCACCTTGGCGAGTGGATTGGATTAACTTTGATATTTTCAAGTGAACTAGTATAAAAATCGAAGTGTATTTCTCTTTTTTGTTCATTAGCGGTGTTTTTATTGAGTGAGTAAAAAGCTTTTGTTTTTGAAAACCCCAATTCAAACCCCCTTTATTGTGTTTTTCTCTCCTTCATCTTCTTCTTCAAACTTTTTTATCCTAACTTTCTCTTAATTCTTCTTCTTTGCTTGCGCTTTTTTGAAAATATTGATGATGATGATGATGATGATGGAGGCTTTAGGGTTTTGGTATTGTTGTTCTTCAGTGTGAAGAGCAACAACTTTTAAGACTACGAATTTTGTAAATTGTGGATGCCCTTTCATTGTAATGTTAGATCATGTTTATAGTGTAGAATTAGGTCAAGGCTTGAATGAGATTGATTCTGATTTGGTAGTTTTGTATACAATTTGATTTGATTTATTTCTTTGTGACCAAGCCAATGAATCTGAATGGATTCATGGCCTATGCAAATGTAACAGCAAATATATAAATGAATTTGATTTTTTATAATAATTTTAATGTAATAATCAAAATAATGTAATAATTTAAAATAATAATTAATATTTAACAATAGTAATAATAACAAGAATAAAAAAGATTTTGATTGTTTAGATATTTTTTAGATTTTTCTTTATTTTTTTACTAAAAAAACATTAAAAATATATAATATAATAATTATTAAAAGATAATTTAATAAAAATTAGAAAATAAATAATAAATAATAAAAAAATTTAATTTTTAATTATAAAATAATATAAATGAAGGTAAAACACAAAAAGGAGACAAAACTCTAAAATGAGGAAGGTGAGATTTGAACCCAAGACCTTATGCATGTACCTCCTTGAATTCTCACTTCACTACCAAATGGGCTATCTCATTCATTCAACATAAAATGCAACTAAAATCCATATAATAGTAAAATTCTCGGACAAAATTGGGGTATGACAGCTGCCCCTATTTAATTACCCTTCGACTCGAGAGTGGGAAAAAACAAAGTCTCCGCACATTCGTGGTGAAAAGGATAATTAAATAAAGGAGGACCCTGATTTTGTCTATTTAGGAGAAAAAATGCATGAAGGTTAACTTTGCTGGGGATATGTGGGCATACACCTATCCACATGTTAATGTTGTACCTTCGATACTTGATTTTGACTTTATAGGACTTGGAATGAAGTGGGTCATCTGCTTGAATGTAGGGAGGATACCGCCGGGAAGAACTAGTGTCGTAGAGAGAAAAAGATATGGACGAGGCCAAAGAAGATTGGAGTGTTTTGGACGGACCTGAGGTGATTGTTCCGGACAGACCACATATAATGAAAAGTTCTGGACGGACTAGATTTAATAGAATAATTTTCAGACGGATCAGATAATGGAGAAATTTTCGAATGGGCCAGAGATACGTAGATGTTTTGGATGAGGCCAGGGATAATTGAAGTGTTCAGAATACCCGTCTTCAACCAATGGGTTGACGAAGGTAAAAGATCATCCTCAACCAATGGGTAGATTTAGATCCACATAAAATTAATTTCAACGGATGGGTCAATGAAAAATTGCCTTTAATCGATGGGTTGTTTAACTTTGACCGATGGGTCAACCGCTGGGTTGAACTTTGACCGATGGGTTAATAAAAATGCTTTTAACTGATGGGTTGATTAACTTTAACTGACGGGTCAATAAAAACTACTTTCAACCGATGGGTCGATAAAAACTGCTTTTAACCGATGGGTCAATAAAAAATGCTTTCAAACGATGGGTTGATGAACTTCGACTGATGGGTCAACAAAAACTACTTTCAACCGATGGTTTGATGAAAGCCCACAAGGAGTGAATGTTTGAAATGGTTCTCTACGAGGACATAGAGAAACGAGGTTCATACCAACACGGGTATCAAAATCTTGGTTGAAAATGAGAGGCGGCCAACTCGGGGCTAGAGTAAGAATGACCAATGCGAGGATTGGAATAGACAGACTGTTATTAATGCGGGGATTAGTGCATAGATAACTGATTTTTCAGGGATACATAAGGTTGCTTACGATCGAGTTAGTGTGAGTCTTCTTGGAATGATCATTCGCATGGGAAGTTCTAGCATAACTCCTCAGGGGGAAATTTGTTGGGGAACATGCTGCTAATGAGACTTTGTGAGGAAGTCTATTGGGGAAGTTAATAAGCTCAATTGGGTGCACACTGATGATCAGGGAATCACTACCGTAGTCACGGTACCACCCCCTGTGGTGCACACTGTCCCGGAAGGACAGATTCCACAGATACCTGCTGGTAAAAAGGAAACTTTGTTTGACAGAATGGAGGAATTCCAGGAGCAGTTCTTGGAAATGCAGAAGGAACTGCAAGCCATTCGCGGTCAGGATCTATTTGGAAAGGACACCGCAGATCTCTGCTTGGTCCCAAATGTGAAAGTCCCGCACAAATTTCAAGTGCCCGACTTTGAAAAGTACAAGGCTAACTCTTGCCCTCAAAGCCATCTGGTGATGTACGCCCGGCGGATGTCAGCTCAGACGGAAAATTAGGACCTACTGATTCATTACTTTCAGGATAGTTTAGCCGGTGTCGCATTAAAATGGTACATGGGTTTAAACCGTGCCACGATCAGCATATTCAGAGATCTTGGCAATGCCTTCGTCCAACAATACAAATACAATTTGGACATGGCACCCGACAGAGATCAACTCAGATCAATGTTGCGAAAGGACAAGGAAACCTTTAAGGAGTATGCTCAAAGGTGGCGTGAGATTGCCGCTCAAATTTGTCCACCTCTTGAGGAAAAAGAGATGACAAAGATCTTCTTAAAGACCTTAAGCTCATTTTACTATGACCGAATGGTTGCCAGTGCACCCAGTGATTTCACCGAAATGGTGGGCGTGGGCGTACGTCTTGAGGAAGCCGTCCGAGAAGGACGTTTGGTAAAAGACACTGGATCGACGAGCGGTACTAAAAAATACGGTAGTGCTCTCCCTAAGAAAAAAGAGCAAGATATTGGGAATATCTCTCTCAGAAAGCAAAGGTGACGTTATCAACCGGTAGCAGCTGTGACTCCTGCTATCAACCCTGCGTCTATTCCTACGTATCAACCTCAGGTTGCGCAAAGCCAACCTGATCAACAAAGGACACAACGGCCTCTTCAGCAGGCTCGTCCTCCATACAACAACAACCGTACAACACGGCCACCAGGATTTGATCCTATACCCGTGTCGTACGTAGAGCTATTTCCATTACTCCTAGCTAAGGGGCATATTCAGACTAAATCTCCTCTTACAGTACCGGAAAATCCGCCTCTTTGGTTTAAGGTGGATCAAACTTTCCCTTATCACCAAGGAGGTCCAGGGCATAACATAGAAACTTGTCTCAATTTCAAGTCCGACGTGCAAAAGCTTGTTAGGAGCGGGGTCTTATCCTTCAAGGATACAAATCCTAATGTTCTCACGAACCCGCTGCCTCAACATGAGAAGGCTGCAGTCAATCTGATTGAGAGAGAGACTAACGATGTCTATCAAATTCACGATGTACTCTTGTTGAAGACCAATCTGGTCAAGATGCATTGTAGACAGAGTGGGTACGACCATGTGCCACCTCATAATTATCACCAGTGTGATATCTGCTCTAAAGATAATCAGGGATGTTCTGTGGTGCAAGCAGCCCTACAGGAACAGATGGATCTCGGATGGATCCAAGAGCACCAAGTTCGTGGAGTTAACTTGGTCTACACGAATTCTAACGTCATTCAGAACCACGATTCCATGCAATGAATGCCAACTTGGTGGCGATGCACTCAAGGCAAAGCCAGTATCATAATCTGCCGCAGCACGATTACAGTTCCTGTCTGACTTGCTCGGTAAACAAACAGGGATGCTCTTTCATACAGGAGGCCCTCCAGCGTCAGATGGATCCGATACTACCATGATAGGAACTCCTATCAAATCAACATGGTTCAGATCTTCGATATTCGCGTGATGAATACCAACCTGGTAGAGTTACATGCTGAGCAGGTCCGACTCGGATTCTTAATATCACATGACTATCAAAGCTGTAAAGCAGGTTGCAAAAACAATCGAGCTTGTACCCTTGTCCAGGAGACACTTCAGCACTTGTTAAATCACTGGTGGATGCCAATTTATATGGATGAAGATACTCAGCAGATTAGTATCAATAACAGAAACCCCACTCGGCGTCAAAGTCAGGATGTCTGATCTGTGGAAGCTAACCTAGTGAGGTTACATTGTATTCAAAGTGGGCATGGCCAGGTGCCACTACATAACTATGAACGTTGCGGCATCTGTTCAGAAAGTAACCAAGGGTGTTACTTTGTGAGAGCAGCTCTTCAGGGTCAGGTGGATCGTGGAGAGATTCGTCCATATCCGGGTTCCGGACCCATCAACTGGACGCCGAATTACCTTGCCGATCAAGTTGAGGATGTTGTCACGATCTCTGGTCATCACAGGACCAGGGATGTTTTTGCCATTATCCCTCTACTTGACGAATCTAGAGTTCCCAACCAGGAACGGATCGAGATTACTTATAATGGTCAGAAAAATCAGAAGGTTCCCATAGTCATCTATCTACCGGGACCACTACCGTATGAATCAACAAAGGCTATCCCTTACAAATACAGTGCAATGACAGTTGAAAATGGAAAGGAAATTCCATTACCCTCCGTCGTGAATATTGCAGACATCATTCGTGTAACACGGAGCGGTAGAATCTTCAACCGAGGAGTTCGAGAACCTAAAAAGGAAAAGGAACTTCAGACGGAAACTCCTGATCCACCAGTCGGTCAATCCAGTAATCCCGACCTTTCGAAAAACAATGATGAGATGCTGAAGCTCATCCAAAGGAGTGAATACAACATTGTGGATCAACTGTTACAGACTCCTTCAAAGATCTCGGTATTATCACTGTTACTCAGTTCAGAAGCCCACAGGGAGGCTCTACAGAAAGTCTTGGAGCAAGCCATTGTGGAATAGGATGTAACAATCAGACAGTTTGATAGCATTGTCTCTAACATCACTTCCTGCAATAATTTGGGATTTAGTGATGAGGAATTACCTGAAGAGGGTCGCCGTCATAACTTGGCGCTCAATATCACAGTCAACTGCCAGGATGATGCTTTAGCCAGTGTACTGGTAGACACAGGGTCAGCCCTGAATGTTATGCCGAAGTCCACTTTGGTGCAATTATCATTCAAAGGCCCTCCGATGAGAATCAGCGAGGTCGTCGTCAAAGCGTTCGACGGATCCAGAAAAACAGTTATCGGCGAAGTTGATATTCCCATAACTATTGGTCCTCACACTTTCCAAGTCACTTTCCAGGTCATGGACATCCGAGCAACATACAGTTGTTTATTAGGAAGACCTTGGATACATCAGGCTGGGGCGGTTACTTCGACCCTCCACCAAAAGCTAAAGTTCATCAAGAACGATCAACTCATCACAGTCTGCGGGGAACAAGCCTTGCTTGTAAGCAACTTATCATCATTTACTTGTGTAGAACCCGAGGAGGTTATTGGGAAGCAGTTCCAAGCACTGTCGGTGAGCAAGGACAATCAATCAAGAGGAGGAACCTCGATTTCCTCATACAAAGATGCTATCAAAGCGGGCGAGAGTACCGATACAACAGGATGGGGACAGTTTGTCATTCCTACTAGCAATACAACAAAGAAGGGTCTTGGTTTTTCTGCAACATGTACCCAGACAGCTGCCAACGATGAAAGTCTTCATCCCTTTCAAAACTTATTCCACAGTGGAGGTTTTCTTCACCCGGTGTCTCAAGCAGTACATGCTATTAATGAGGAAGATCCCTCCGACACAGATGAAGAATGGAAGTCGTATCTGAACGAGGACGGTTACATGTCGCAGGAAGAGGTGCCTATACCATTTTGCTATCCCGCACAGAGTCCGAGATTTAAACCACGGTCAGACGTCGAAATGATCTATGGAGATTGTGATCCGGAAGGATGCTGTGCTCCGCCAAATTCATTAGAGGAAGACACTCTGATGAAAGACAACTTTTACCACGATTACTATGGCCCAATGGATTGTCTGCCAATGTGGCAGCCCTACCCAGGAAACTTGGGGCAAGAGAGTCAGCCGAACAATGAAAATTAGCTGACCGTCATTGAACAGAATACCTGTGTCCCCACCATGTCATGGGATCAACACTCAGGTCATTCAGAAACTACTCAACATGAAGATGAATTTGCAACGTTTGCAGGACTTAAATTCATCAACTATGTTTTTCCCGAGGTCAACGTCATCGAGAGAGATGACTCCTCCAGTTCGAAAGAAGTGTGGGACACCTTGGGACAACCGAGTGGAAAATACGACTATATGGTCAAGTACACCGCTCCTGAAAGCTCTCGTATCAGGCTCGAAGACATCCAGCCTACAGGATGGGGAGATACAGCTGAGAGCACAAATGCTATGCAAAATGCAACTGAGGAATTCTCCTACGACAATTCTGCCTGGGAGACAGATTCCAATGATCATGCTCCACCAGAAATCAACGTTATTTCTGAAGACAAATCAAGGAAGGTGCCAGACTTTGTGATTCACCGAGGAGTTCTCCGCCAATGGGTTGCCGTCGAGGTTCCGAAGATCGTTCATCAATCAAAGTAATTGCCATCTTTAACCTTTCACCCTGCCCAGGTGAAACAGATGTTTTGATAGGGCTCGCTTTCTGTAAATTTTCCCTCTTCGCTTTGCCCAAAGCGACAGAGTTTTGTTTTATAGGGCTGTAGTTTCAAGAATCGACTTGTTCATTAATAAAATAACGCCGTTCTGTAATTTCCGCATTAATTGTTGTTTTCTCTTTTGCTTTTTCAGAAAATGGTAATCCTAAAAAAACAATTCAAATAAAAACAAGCAGTAAAATAAAACACTGCACACACTTGTATTTTCTCTATCTCTTCTAAACACGAATCATCACGTCATGCAGATTGCTTGTTTTAAACCCCGTTGAGACATACGATCCGATGCCTTCTCCCGACTTTGGGTTCCCGGTATTTGGGGCTGAAGAAGAAGTTGACGACGAAATTCCAGAAGAGATCTCTCGACTACTCAGACAAGAGGAAAGGTCCATTGAACCTCACAAAGAGCCGTTGGAAACAGTAAACTTGGGTTCAGAAAAGAGAAAAAAGAAATCAGGATTGGGGCACTGCTCAGTCCAACTGCCAAAGAGAGTTTGATAAAGCTTCTCAAAGAATTCCCCGATGTATTCGCTTGGTCCTATCAGGATATGCCAGGGTTGGATACCAACATCGTGGAACATCACTTACCATTAAGATCGGAATGTCTGCCAGTAAAGCAAAGGTTGAGACGCACTCACCCGGACATGGCCATCAAAATCAAAGAGGAGGTACAGAAACAGATTAACGCGGGTTTCCTCGCTATGTCTGAATATCCTCAATGGTTAGCCAATATCGTACCCGTTCCCAAAAAGGACGGAAAGGTCAGAATGTGTGTCGACTACAGGGATCTAAACAAGGCTAGTCCAAAGGACGACTTTCCTTTACCACACATTGACATGCTGGTAGATAGCACATCAAAGTTCACAATTTTCTCCTTCATGGATGGATTCTCGGGCTATAACCAGATCAAAATGGTGCCGAAAGACATGGAGAAAACTTCGTTCATTACCCCATGGGGTACCTTTTGTTACAAGGTAATGCCGTTCGGTTTGAAGAATGTCGGGGCAACCTATCAAAGGGCCATGACTACTCTTTTTCATGACATGATACATAAAGAAATCGAGGTATATGTTGATGATATGATTGCAAAATAAAAAACAGAGAATGAGCACGTTGAACATCTGTCAAAATTGTTCGAACGTCTAAGAAAATTCAAGCTCCACTTGAATCCCAACAAGTGCACCTTCGGTGTCCGTTCAGGGAAACTACTAGGGTTCATCGTCATCCAGAAAGGAATTGAAGTTGATCCTGACAAGGTCAAGGCCATTCAAGAAATGCCTTCTCCGAAAACTGAAAAACAAGTCAGAGGATTCCTGGGACGTTTGAACTACATCTCCAGATTCATATTCCTTATGACCGCGACCTGTGCGCCGATTTTCAAGTTACTAAAAAAGAACCAGGATTGCGTTTGGTCAGAAGATTGCCAAACCGCCTTCGACAATATCAAGGAATATCTGTTAAATCCTCTGATTCTATCACCTCTAGTGGAAGGAAGACCACTGATCATTTACCTTACAATCCTAGAGGACTCAATGGGATGTGTACTTGGCCAACAAGATGAAACCAAAAGGAAAGAGTCTGCCATCTACTATTTGAGCAAGAAATTCACTGACTGCGAAACTCGGTACACGATGCTCGAGAAAACTTGCTGTGCTTTGGCTTGGGCAGCTAAACGTCTTCGCCAATACATGATTCGTCATACTACTTAGTTGGTCTCCGAAATGGATCAAATCAAGTACGTTTTCAAAAAACCTGCTCTTACGGGAAGAATTGCCCGTTGGCAGATGTTGTTATCAGAATATGACATAGAGTACCACGCTCAGAAAGCCGTTAAGGGAAGTATTTTAGCCAATCATTTGGATCATCAACCGATTGACGATCAAGAATCAATCGGGTTTGACTTCCCAGACGAAGATGTCATGTATCTAAAAATGAAAGATTGCGATGAACCGCTACCCAGTGAAGGGCCAGAACCAGGTTCCCAATGGGGACTTATCTTTGACGGAGCAGTTAATCATTATGAAAATGGAATTGGGGCAATAATTGTTACCCCTCAGGGTACCCACATTCCTTTCACTGCCAGACTTACGTTCAAATGTACGAACAACGAGGCCGAATACGAAGCTTGTATTATGGGTCTCGAAGAAGCGATTGATTTAAGGATAAAAAACTTGGACGTATACGGCGATTCAGCCTTGGTTATCAATCAGATAAAAGGAGATTGGAACACATACCAATCAGGATTGATTCCTTACAAAGACTATGCAAGAAGGTTGTTACCCTTCTTTAACAGAGTCGAGTTTCATCACATCCCTAGTGAGGAGAATCACATGGCTGATGCATTAGCCACTATCTCTTCCATGATTAATGTAGGTCAATGGAATGACATACCTAAGATCGACATAATGCGCCTTGAACGGCCCGCCTACGTCTTCACGATCGAAGCAGTCATAGACGACAAAGCTTGGTATCACGGTATCTAATGCTTCCTTCAGAAATAAGAGTACCCACCTGGGGCATCCAGGAAAGGTAGGAAAACCCTCAGAAGATTGGCTGGAAGCTTCTTCCTGAGCGGTGGCACTCTCTATAAGAGGAATTTTGACATGGTCTTGCTCCAATGCGTAGACAGACCAGAAGCAGACATGCTTATGAAAGAAATTCATGAAGGATCCTTTGGCACTCATGCCAACGGACATACAATGGCGAGAAAAATCTTAAGAGCAGGGTACTATTGGTTGACAATGGAATCCGACTGCTACAAGTACATGAGGAGGTGTCACAAGTGTCAGATATACTCCGACAAAATTCATGTACCGTCATCACATCTCAAAGTTCTCTCTTCCCCATGGCCATTTTCCATATGGGGAATCGACATGATTGGCATGATTGAGCCCAAGGCTTCAAACGGACATCGGTTCATCCTGGTAGCCATTGACTATTTCACCAAGTGGGTCGAAGCAGCGTCATTCGCCAATGTAACCCGACAAGTGGTGATCCGATTTATCAAAAACAATATCATATGTCGTTATGGTGCTCCAAGCGAGATCATTACTGATAATGGATCTAACTTAAACAATAAGATGATGAAAGAGTTGTGCGCAGAGTTCAAGATCGAACACCATAACTCAATTCCCGACCGACCCAAGATAAACAGAGCGGTAGAAGCGGACAATAAGAACATCAAGAAGATCGTTCAAAAGATGGTTGTAACCTATAAAGATTGGCATGAGATGCTACCCTTTGCTCTTCACGGTTATCGGACATCTGTCCGCACTTCAACAGGGGCTACCCCTTTCTCTCTAGTGTATGGCATGGAAGCAGTGCTCCACATAGAAGTAGAGATCCCGTCAATCCGAGTATTGATGGAAGATAAGCTCACCGAAGCTGAATGGTGTCAAAGCCGACACGATGAACTGAATCTGATCGAAGAAAAGAGAATCACGGCACTATGCCATGGTCAGCTGTATCAACAGAGAATGAAGAAGGCGTTCGACAAAAAGGTTCGACCTCGCATCTTCAGGAAAGGATACCTCGTGCTCAAGAAGATCCAGTCATTTCTCACTGATTCGCGAGGTAAATGGACTCTGAATTATGATGGCCCCTATGTGGTCATGAAAGCTTTCTCAGGCGGCGCCTTGAGACTTGCAACCATGGACGGAGAGGAATTTGCCTACCCCACAAATGTTGATGTAGTCAAGAAATACTTCGCCTAAAAAAAAACATCTCGGTGGATTGAAAACCCGAAAGGGCGGTCCAGGCAAAATTTAGAGACAAAATAAAAAAAATCATCCCGGTGGATTGGAAACATCACAGTACAATCCAGGCAAAAGTTAGGGATAATGGCAAGTAACTATGTTCAACAGAGGCAGGTCCCTCAGCAGCAGTTACACCATCCATCGGAGGAAAACTCCAGTCAAGGTCATCTTCGACAGAAGCTCAGGATGTCCCGAATTCAAAGTTGGTAGAAGGATAGTGGTCATTATGTTTCAACGTAGCCCTTTTCCCTGTAAATTACCATTTTCTAGCTTTGTATATACTCTTTGGAATCACGCGTTTGGCTGATTTCCATCTTATCAGTAAAATTTGAGCCCTTGTGCTTTTGTTTGTAATTCTTATTTGTTTTAGCTTTACAGAACGACGTTGTTAACATGATTAACGATTCTTGAAATAAAACAAAAATGAATTTACTTGTTAAAACTTTTTTTGCTTTTAAAATAAAGTCAGCAATTTCTTTTGACTGTTGAACATCAGAAGAACATCAACCGCTTCTCCAAAAGTAGGCAAACTTCAAAGTGCTCCTTCTAACCCAGTACGTCTGAATGAAGGATCAACTGTGTCAGAGACCTTGTTTCGTCTAAAATGCCACGACAGAGTTCTTACCTCCTAAGCCCGACCAACATAGCTCCCAACAGGGACTATCTTTCCTAAGCAAGGTGGAATTGCTATTCTGAACCAACGGTACTTCTTCGCTCCGCGATGGCCGAGTATCCAGTCATGTTCATTTTTTTAGTTGGTATGTCGCGTCAGTTTTGTCAGCATAAACATACATACATCATGCATTATTGATTTGCATTCATAGCCATATTGCATCACTATCACTCTAGTCGGTCTTGTCCCCTAGTGATAAAAGTCCTCTCAATCGAGTTGTCAGCCCTTTCCTCGTCAGGAAGTGTTACGTCTGAACAATCTCTCTCTTCCAGTTTTATTTCTGGATTGAAGTTGGGTCCTCGACCACTTTGATAACTTGAACCTCTGAGAAACCAGAGGAACCTTCAGTCAGCATCACTCTTCGCCATTGAAGATGATATCCTTGCTTCCCCGGATTAAGGAAAATCCACAGGGAGAGCCCCTTAATCAGAAATTCGACAGCACGCCAGTTTCGCTCCGAAAAGATCGCTGATGAAAAGGTCATCGGCACCTCAAAATTGGACCCCATCATATGGCGTTTCTCCGGGAAGATCCCGAGAAAAGTATGATGTAAGATCCCAAGCGACAACAGTCTCCCAAGAGACCTGCTTTCCCCCTTGTAGAAACAAATGGCATCTCCAACAGAGAAGTTTGTACACCTCTACAACTCAGACGACTAGGTTCCCCAGCGAGTCTGACATCAAAGTTTTTCTATCAAATGGCATCTCCCCAGGAAAATTCGGCGAGAAGTTTGAGTAAAACCGCTACGCATAGCATCCCTTATCAATTAAGTTTATTGACAAAAGAAACTAAGACCAGTTCCTTGGTAGGAAACCAGGATCGAGGGGAAGTTTGTTTCCGCAAGTGAGACCAGTTCCTTGGCTGAAGACCAGGATCGAGGGGAAGTTTTACCTTTTCTAAGCATCATTGCTTAGCAAAAGAAGATGAATGCGTGAACTACCATTCCTAACCGCCATCAAAATTTTGGGTATTCCGATATTTAATCCTCTTGCACCCCGAATGCCCGAATACCTTCGTCATTCACACCTTCGGGTCCAAGAAAATTAAAGAGGGGCATTTGTCATACCCCAAATTTTGACCACTAAGATTTCCCATCATTGTGCAAATCATCATCACAATATGGATGTACCTTTGTGCCTCATCAATCTCCTCAAGGAATTGTTGAGCATTCACCACAATCAAAATTAGGGTTTCAAGCCCTCTCTGAGTGCTTAGACAAAGGATCAATCAAGGAATGACATGATCTTCAACTTGTCTAACCTCTCAAACATTCACAATGTATCAAGAGGACTCCCACTTCAAGGATTAAGCACAAGGTTGCTCCCTTCTAGGTGGATCAAGCTTCAAGATCGCTAGTGTCACCAAATTAGGGTTTTGGTCGGCTGAGGCCTCCAAATGGAAATTTTCATCTACGCATGAGCCAATGATTCAAAGCATATCCTAATATACTCCATGGAACCTCATGGACCCAATCATCAAGTCAATTTGGCCTCAAGGGATGCATACATAAAAAATCAGGAATTAGGGTTTCTTGACCTAATTCACCCCTAAGTTGACTTTTAGGGCAAATCATGAGCCAAGACCTCAAGAGAGGGTTTGAGGGTCTCTAATGAACTATATTTATCCCTTTGGAACAATGGATTAATCCAAGAAGTTTGAGCAACAAGTCTCAATTTCATCTGCACCACAATTAGGGTTTTAAGGAAAAAGTCAACTGTAACTTTGACTTTTGACTAGGACATGCTCCCAAACCCTAGGACATGCCTCAATATGCCCCATGACACCCATGGAACATGTCCATCAAGTTTGATTTAGGTCAAGGACATGATTTCCTGAAGAATTGCACAGTTTGGAATTCATCTGATAAAAAGTCAACTGTGCACAAAAGTCAACTTTGACTTTTTGAGATTTTTCACCAAAATGGATTTTTAACCCTAAAATGATGTTAATGTATGATTTGAATCATCATTCATCAAGAAAAATCAAGAAAAGTTGGATAACTTGTAAAAGGGGTAACCATAAAAAACTTAGAAAATTTTCTAAGTTAAAAATAAAGTGGCTAGGGTACCAACTTTGGAGGGTCATAACTCCTAAACCACAAGGCCATTTTTTCCCATCCAAAATTGGATTTGTAGATCTCATTTCCCTCTACAAAAACTTCAACTAGACCTAACTCCAATTCATTGTGGATTTTGAGCTATGAGTGAGCCAAGATGGCTGAAAATATGAAAGTACACCATTTTCCAACACTTAGAAAAAATTCGGTCCAAGACAGATTTTGTTGAAACACCAAAACTTGTGAGATCTTTTCACATAGATGCAAGCTGAATCAAGTCCAAAGTTAAACATCAATGTTGTTGCATATGTTGCCAAGAATTCTAAGAGCTTAACAGCATGAATTGATTCAACTTGAGCCAAGAGAAATCCATGCCCAAAGTCATGATGCTGCAAGCTGTTTTGGAAAAATCAGTTTGCATGTTTGCTTGCCACACACGATTTTGAGCCAAAAATTGAGGATCAGCATGCCACATGTATTCAAACCAATCACATTGCATCCGATCCAACTGATAAATCTGAGTAAAAAAGCCAAGGAATCTTCCAACTTGAAGTTCATCCATTTTGGTACATTTTGCCTTGAATTCAAAGTGCATTAATGTGGAATAGTGCATTGTCAAGGTAGCTACCCTTCTCGTTCAAATTCTCTGATTAAACAACAATAAAAACATCTGAGGAATGTGATTTTGGTCAAGGCATAGCCCTGCTCTTGGGAATGGCTAGCTTGCCTTGCTTGAGAAGAAATCCTCCAAGCCAATCCATGCAAATGTGATCTGATCCAGCAGCCATTCACTATTCCTCCAAAACAAAAGTTGATCACCTATAAATAGAGGTCCCAATGGATCATTCAACTCACACCAAAGCCAGTTACAACACTGCTTTCTCTCATTCTTCCTTAAACCTCAAGTTTTTTGGTTTTTGAGTAACCACTATCGGGTTTTGAGTTGCAGCCTTAGGCAATCAATTCCAATTGCTCAAACACATCACATATGATGTATTTGAGATGTCCAAACACTTAAACACTGACTGTAACACCTCATGCTCAAAATACCCTTCAACCAAGCCATTATGCCTCAATTATGCAGGTGGAGGTCTCCAGCTTGATCCAAAGAGTTCCAAAGTGTTCCAAAGCTTGTAACACACTCCATAACATCCATTGAAGCTGTAGGGATCATTAATTCACGACTGGAACAAAGTTTGTGCAGAGTTCAATTTCAGTTTGCATCAAGGTAAGCCTCAAAACTCAAACTCCATGATCCATGCATATTTCCTCGCATGATATTTGTTCCAATTGCTTGCCATCATATGCTGATTGTTTTCCCTCAGAAAATTTGATCATTACACTCATAATCATGCCTACTCGATTGCTTTTGCAAAATTAGGGTTCATACGGCCACAATGATATAATTTGTTATACACTGAAAATGAATAAAATTGGGTATTGCCATCTTCTTCCTTGTGAAAAAACGCATGAGTTTGGTGTTTGAATGATGTCCAATGGTTGAGAGATGAGTGAGATATGGTGCTTCATGCACGAGCTCGAGGAAGAAGATGGCCATGGCGCCATTCTTCAGGTTTTTCAACTAAGTTTGACATATATTTTTCACCTGCCATGTTATTAATGAATTGGCATTGCGCCTCAGCGGTTCATCAGCTGGTTTTGTGTGTATTGGCAAGCGAGAGGTCTGGGGTTCGAATCCCCCTCGCCCCAGACTTCTTTTTATCACTTGTTTATTTTGTTATTTTTCATATTATTATTTTTAATGATTTGAAAAATTAATAACTCCTTTAATTTTTATCATTTTTTATTGGTTCTTTTTGCAATAATTCACAAAAATGTTGAAATATTTTATTCCACCAAAAAATTAGATTTATATTATTTAATATAATTATTATTTTTGTGAATAAATTCATTTTTAATTGTTTTTAAACATTCTAAAAGTGAATATTTACTTTGAAAATCAAAACCTAATGAGTTTAAATATTCCTTGTGATTTATACCTCATTTTTCAAACCTTAAACAAAATCATAAATGGATTATTCAAATTTATTTTGTATTTTGTTTGATTTTCTTTAAATATTTACTTTTAAAGATTAAAATTAGGGTTTTTGATTAATTCAACTTTCAAAATTGATTTTCAAATACACTTGGGCCTCTATTAGAGTGTAAGACCCAACCCCCTTTGTACATAAAAATTTTTGGGCCTCATTCGTTGTATAAGTCCCTCTGTACATATCCAAATAAACGGCGTGATCATTGCCTTTTTAAAAAAAAACCCTGGGCCTCTAATAGAGTGTAAGACCCAATCCTTTTTTTGACCAAACCATTTTTGGGCCTCAGTGCATTGTATAAGTCCCGATACCGTCAAAAGCAAACGACGCGATCGTCGCCTTTTGAAAAATAACCTTTTGGGCCTCTCCTCGAGCTATAAGACTCATTCAAAACTTTTGGGCCTCTAAATTGAGTGTAAGACCCAATCCCCTTTTAACCAAAATCACTTTGGGCCTCAGATATTGTATAAGCCCCTCTGCGTTAAAAGAAAACCTCGGCGCGATCGCCATTTCAAACGGAAAAATCATCTGGGCCTACCCTCGTGTTATAAGCCCCACTCTTTTTCTTTTAACCTTTTTGGGCCTCTTGAGAGAGCGTAAGACCCATCCCTTTGTACAGAAAACAATTTTTGGACCTCAGTCACTTGTATAAGTCCCTCTGTACAAATTCAAACAGTGCACTCACTGATAAAACCCTGGGCCTCTCCTTGAGCTGTAAGCCCCAAATCATTCTTTTTCAAAGCACTTTCTCCTTTGATTTTGAATATACTGTTGTTTTCAATCTTTCTTTGTTGAACAACTAACCAAACAACATGGAAGCTCTACAACCGAGTAAGTGGTTATTGCTTTCATTTACCGCTTTCATATACATATAACTGTATTGTGGGGCTGTTTCGCTGTAAGTCTTCTTTCATAAACTCATATCAACTGTGTAATAATAGTATAGATATTTAGAGTTTCCCCGGTAACTACGTCTAGCATTAAGCCCGTTGATCACTCTTAAATTGTCAAAACTAGATCCCCATAGGATTACCAGACACAGTCTTCCCTCCTCTTGGGGTTAAACAATATGGAGATATGAAAGGCAGCATTCTCGGTGAACCCTTTCATAGACTGTCACTTGTAGAAGTTGTCAAAGAAACTCTATTCCCCAGAGATGATCTTTTCTCCGTGAATGGCATCTCTTGAGTTTCTTCCAAATTCTCGGACTTTCCTGGCTTGATCTATTCTCGGTGAATGACATGTCTTGAACTTCTCGGGGTTTGGGGACCCACAGGCTTCTTAAAAGCACTTGTCAAGAAACTCTACTCCCCAGAGATGATCTTTTCTCCGTGAAAGGCATCTCTTGAGTTTCTTCCAATTTCTCAAACTTTCCTGACTTGATCTATTCCTTGTGAATAGCTTCCCTTGAATTTCTCAGGGTTTGGGGACCCATCGGCTTCTTAAAAGCAATCGGCCTCCTCTTGGGCATCGTATAAGGACCCACAGGCTTCCTAAAAGCAACCCCGCCTCCTCTTGGGCTTAGTACAAGGACCCTGCAGCTTCTTAGAAGTATTCACAGCCTCCTCTTAGGCTTTGTATAATGATCACTTCCTCCGGGAATGATAGCGTCCTCTTGGGCATCGTCCAAGGACCTCTCGGCTTCTTAAAAGTTTCCATCCTCCTCTTGGGCTTCGTACAAATTGTCCCGACGACCTCCTAGAGGTATAGGAACAGAACTTAATCATCTGCATAGAACAGTCCTTTCATAGAGTCTACTACTGTTTCTCAAAGCACAGTACAAAAGATGACACTCTAGACTTGGACAGTCTAATCTCCTTGAGTCTCAAAGACATTCTCAAGTACCCTTCAAAAATAGGAAGGAAACCCGTAGACTCGGACAGTCTCAATACCCTTCGGATTTCCTGCTTCCTTAAAGAACAGGCATAACTCGGATCCTTGAATCAAATCCTTGAGTACAGTGTTGTTCATATAAGAACTGATTTTCTCTTTCAAAAATCAGTATACTGGACCTGTCACTTAACTGAAACAACTTTTAGCCTCTTTCTCGGGCTTTGTACGAGACACATAAGAGACTCCCTCGTTGAGTCGATCACCCTTTCGCCTCCATCTCGGGCTTCGTACTAGATACAAAAAACTCTCTTGTTGAGTCAAATAGCCTTCATCTCGGGCTTTATACGAGATACCAAAAGACTCCATCGTTGGGTCAAAACCTTTTAGCCTCTCTCTCGGGCTTTGTACGAGACACATAATAGCCTCCTCTTAGGCTATGTATAAGAAAACCACTGGTTGATCCAATTAACCTTTTAGCATCAAAGCTGTGCCTCGTTCACAGTACACAAACATCAACAACTCCTTCCCCTCCATCTAACTGCTGTAAGCGGCAAGCCTCTGGATCATCTACATCCATGCCAATGTCCCTCTTTTAGTATGAGAAATTCCTAAGGAAAGATAGCATTGCTCTACACTGAGTTAAAGTCTTCTCCTTCAGGTTAAAATCCCCTATAAAGGAAATTATGGCATTGCCGGATTCACACATCCCGGTTAAAGTAATCCTCCTTTACAGTCAGTCACCCAACAGTTGTGACATACAAACCCCTCTTTAGAGATGACAAATTCTCTCTAAAGTCAACAACTTCAGCTTCATATCTTGGGCTTTGAACAATATACAAACCACCTTTAGCTTCATGTCTTGGGCTTTGAACAAGATACCAAAAATACCCATTTTCCTCCCGTAGAATAGGAGGAACTACAAACGCTCTGATTTCCCTGTTTCGGTAAACGGGAATACGTAGGCATAAGATTGAAAGAAAAAAATCTTCGCAAGCACACTAAACAAAAACCAAAAATCCCATACTCTCACATCATAAAGCATCAGTCCTAACATCCTAATCCTTGTTCCCCGCCAGAAACATTCTGTCAAAATAAAAAGAGAGAAAACAGTATTGGCGAAAATACAAATAACCAATACAAAGGCCCCCCTCCCCACATTGATCGAACCCGTAACCTAACAGACCGCTGTTTAAACTCAGTATGCAAAGCAGGGTTAATTGGAGACATCTATTTCCCTTCCTTCATCAGCTTTAATAGGATAAAAAATGAATCGACCTGTAGTAAACTCAACCGCAGAGAGCAACCAGTGCTTAAGAACCGCGTCCAAAATCGCTCGCTACAAGTGCAACGGTACAAATGATGATATTCTGACAAAGCAGGACGTGCAGCACTGTCGCTCCCAGGATTTTCATCCAAGTACAAACGCGAAAGTGGCACGGAGCAGAGTCGCCAGCAATGTGTATTTATCCCAAGAGAGGGAAAGGAAACACCGCATAAACCTGAAGGGAGGAAAGAGCATGGTCTTGCGACCAAGAGAACTGGGTTCGGGAGTCGGTTACGCGAGAGGAAGGTATTAGCACCCCCATGCGTCCATCGTACCCGATGGGATCCACGCTTGCTTGTCTCGATCAAAGGGTGTAAGGAAAAGATACTGGAAAAGGAACTGCTAACTGGACAAGAAAGGTAGAAAGGAAGGAGAGAGAAAGAGAAACAAATGTAGGGAAAATAAAAGAAGTGCTCGAATGGGCCCTACCCCACTGCCTACGTATCTCATCGGGAGCATGAGAATCAGAGCGACGTAGTTCCCCTCACCTAAGGGAAAATTGTTTGTGTTTTTTAGTGGAAATGTCAGAGTGCGTGTTCCAGCAGTTAGGTGTTGCAGCTCGCTGTTGGGAGACTTAAGCAATACCTGTTTGTGGTGGAACGATCATGACGAGTCCTTAAGAAATAGAATGAAGGAGATGAGAAGAGAATTGTTTGTTTGTTTTTGTCTTTTAAGAAAGAAGTGTTTTGTTTATTTAATGTTTTGTAACGCATATTGTATTTAAGTCCCTCATGTAAGATCGAATGCTTCGCATATCGACCCAAGACGGGATGTACGCTAAACATTCTAAGAAAGGGAGGGAATATCCCTCACTATCTCATTCTTACATGAAAGGCCCAAATACAATATTTGTTATGCCTTTATTAAGTATTTTTTACTTTTGTTTTAAGATGAGAAGAAGAGACTCAAATGGAGGAGTAAAGGTAAAAACTAAAGAGGGAGACTGAGACTCAATCTTAATGTTATCATACATGGTGATCTTATGGTTAATGAGGTTTAAGAAACCTAATCCTAAGAGAAAGGAGAAGAGAAAGAAAGAAAACAACTTACTTCCAAGATGGAAGTTAAGTTATTTCTAAGAGGGAAGAAAGAAGATTATGAAAGCAAAGCATCATTAAATGCTTAAACAACACAAATTGAATAATTAAAAGATGAAGGAAGGAATTAGAATGTGGATGCATATCCACACTCAAGTGACTTACCATTAGCCCCTGAAATGGTTAGTGCAATCATTTACAAGTGAAGAAACAAGTTAAGATGAACAAGTAAGGCTTCAACAAAGTCAATAACCAAAGTAAAAGCATCTTAAAGGTTAAGAGAAGCACAAGGTCTGAATGCACATCATAAGAATGTTCTCCAATAATATGAGAGCAAATACAAATCCAATGCACACAAACAATGCCTTAAAACACAAAGAAATGCATTATGAAAGAATTAGATGAAGAATGAGTGGATATGCAAAGTGATCATGCATTAATGCTTCATGAAAGGTTAAAGTTAGAACCAAAGTCATTTAGGAACATCTCAAAATGCATATGAATCACCATACAATTCACAAATGAAAGAATGTAAGAAGAAGAGATGAGAAGGAGACAATAATGAGAAACAAGTTTCACCAAGATGCACAAAATTGCATATCAAAGATACATATCATGTAAAATGATTGATGAATGCACATGGGAAATGGCATAACATTGATGAGATGTAAATGGAATGAGGGAGATGTCATATAAAATGCACACATAAAGCAATTAAAGCATAAGAGGAGAAGATGCAAAAATTCAAATCAAACTTCAAATTAGAAAGCATAAACTCAAGTCAAAATGCAAACACATATCTAAATGACCTATAATGGAAAAAATATGACCTCTAACATCATACAAATGACCTATGATAGATGCACAACCAAACATCAAGCGATGGCATAAATGCCTCATCAAAACATGTGAGAATGGGGCATAAAAGAATGCACACAAATAGCTTCACATGCAAGGCATTAAACAACTATCAAAGTATATGAGAAAATTGTAAAATTAAGTCCTAAACAAACCAAGTCAGAAGCAAGAACATGGACCAAAACTCATATCAAAAATCAAGAGAAAGCATGACATAATAGTTCCACAAATTCACATTGAAACACATCACACGATTACACAAAAATGAACACCTACACACATGATAAAATGACTTTAAAAATCAAATAAAAATGGATTTAGATGCTTTAATGTGTTATATAAACAATTCAAAAAGAATTAGTTAAAAATGTGATGTGAAATGGGAGAAAGAAAATATACATGTTTAAGTATCATGAAGAAATTCAATTAAAAAAGAAATTAAAAGAAAATTATGCAATTAAATGCAAAAATTAACAAAACCAGAATTAAAAATAAAATAAAATTATTTAAATGTGTCAAGAATACACATGAATTTATTTAGAATTTTTAGAAATGTTTTACTATTTTTAAAATACGAAAATCAAACAGACATGGAAAAGCAAAAATAAAAATAAGAGAAAATGGAGTGGGGGTGCAAGAGAAGTAAAATGCACGTTCAAAATAAGCATTGGGCTCAGTATGGGGGTACGAATAGTAACCAGGCCCAATCCAATTGCAAATGTGTGCGCGTGTGATGCAGTGTGCAATCAGTTACCATGAAGATGCAATCGTAGCCACACAATTAATCAAATAACATGATCTAACGCAACGCATAGCACGTACACCACAATTACCACGTACACACACGCATGCAATCAATCTAATTTAAACAAAATAGCACGTGAGGGACCATACGTTCATTAATGTGCTGGCAAGATGTGAGCCCTAAGATCAATCAAACAATCCATCATAAAAAAACCCAAACAATCTCATGGGTGAGAACGCAAGCACATATTAAGTATCATACACTCACACACACGCAACAACTTCATTAATGTTCTGGCACAATTTAAACCACACGATAGGAATGATCAGACGACCATGGTTTAAACTTGCGAAACCCTAATATTAAATCTCACCGGCCGGAGAAGGACCTCCGGTCATCTTCTCCGACCACTCTCCGGCCAATGCAAATGCTACATGATTCCAGAAACATGCAAACCATATACCATTAGAAGGAGGAAGTTACAAGGATCATGAATCTAGGTTCAGTTTTCACATATCACACACACATAATGAGAATCGAGCGCAAGAAGTTTGCCCTAGGTTTTGCTCTACACCTCTAAGAGGTCTATCAACTAGCCAGAAATGTCAAGGTGCTTCTATTAAGCTCAAATCAACACAAAAATACCAAAAGCAATGGAAATCGCGCAAGAAAAGTGTGAGTATTTTGGAACCTGAAACTTGCAAATCTTGAAAGTGTTGAGAAAACCAGAGGACTTGTGAGATCCTGAGCTTGTAGAACTTCACCTTTAAGCAAGATAAATGCTGTTGATCTTGAGTATGAGAAGAAAAAAACAACTACAATGATGTTGATCTTGGAGAGATGAGTTTGTTCTTGAGTGTTCTTGCTTAATAATCAACAAAGGATGAAGATGATTGAGGAAAATGATGAAATCGTGTGAAGTCTGAGTGAGAGAGTAGAGGGAATTTCAGAGAGAAAAATGAGAACGATTTTGAGTGAGAGTGAAAAAATGAAGTTGGAAATGAATTTGTGAAGAGTTTTCAATTGATAGATTGAGTTAAAAATGAACTGTAGTGGTTAACTGAGTGAGTTTAGTGAGTTTAGGGTAGTTAACTAAGTTCTCCCTAACTAACTGAGTCAAGTTAGTTAGGGCGAGTTGGAGAGTGGAGCTATGGTGTGTGTGAGTTCATGATGAGGTATGGTGAGGTTGAGAAAGAATGGTGGTGATGGCACTGATGTAGCAGCTGCAGAAGAAACTTGCTGCGCAAGTTTTATGTTCTTCCTCTTTAGTGTATGGCAAAGCATGATAAGTAGCATAGTGTAAGTGGGATGTTTGTACAAATGAGGAAACAAAGTACATGAGTTGTTTGTTGGAGGACTAAACCAAATCGTGCACAAAGAAACATCAATGCCTCAGTTAAGAATAGCGTAGTTTGCAGATGAAATTCTACATAGTCAGTGGATGGTTTGATGAGTTTTTGAGGTCATTAGATTGAGGAGGTGTAAGACTACAAGTTTGGTATGAAACATGGTTGGAAATAAAGCTTCCAACATGCTCAAAAAGGACTTGAAACATTGGGAATCAAAACTGGTGTATGGCGTGGCAACTTGAGTTGTGCATGGCCATGTAACTTGGGGAAATTTCAGTGTGAAGCAACAAACTTTGGACCCTCATAACTATCTCATAACTTGCTCAAATTAAAAAATGTCCAACATGAACATTGAAGAGGGCATGGAAAGGAACAACTTTGATGTTGGAAAGTTTTCCATTTGAAGCTTCCTTGAATGATAAAAATCACTTGACTTTTGGCACACCAGGTGTTTGTCAAAATTATGGCGCATGGGCCTAAGCTTGCCTTGCCATGACTTGGTTTTTGATCTAGTTTTGTCAAACTTTGATCAACCATAACTCTCTCAATATTGATCCAATGGAAGAGTTCTTTATATGGATTTGAAGCTTAGAATGTGAACTTTAATTGGCTAAAATTGGGCCTGAGGTTTGGAGCTTTTATCTTAGAGAAAGAGAGCTTCAAAGTAGGGTGCAAAATGGTCCAAACTTGCCATTTTTGGAAACCCTAAAGTTTCTATTTTTGGCAGTTTTGTAATTTCTTAATTTTTCATAATTCCTCCATCATTTATTGATCAAATCTTGCCCAATGAACATATATAACATGAATTTCATGAATTTGACCTTAAAAAGTCAGGAGTTGACTTTTTCACTGCACAGTTGACTTTTTCCCCAATTTCTTAATTATCAAGCAACTGATCAATTGAACCTCTTCTGAAATGAATCAATGGCCAATATTCCATCCTTAGACACTTAATATCATGTAGAAAACATTGAGATCAAGTTTGAATCAAAATTTCATCAGGAGACCACTTGAATCCAAATCCCTAATTTTGACTGTTCTTTGATAGAAGGTGATGCACTGTCCAAACTTTCTTGATGAAATCCCATCTTCCAATGACTTGTGAGATCAAATGGGATGATATATGATGTAAGAGACCTTTGAGGCTTGTGAGAGACCCTTGGCTCTTATTCTCTTGCTTTGGATGATCCACCTTATTGAGAAATAACTGATCACATGCCCTTATACAAGATGCAATGCTAAATGTTTAATGTTTTATTTTTCTATGCTTGAATGCAATGCAATGAAATGAAAGCTCATGCTAGATGATATGAAGAAATTAGAGGGAAAATTTTGGGGTATTATAGCTGCCCCTAATCAATCACTGTAGACCTGAATGGATGATAGCGATTGCTGTCAGACTTTCAAGGTATGGAGGGATTGAATACCGAAAATAACCAGAAAATTTGCACTCTGTGGAGAAGAAGAAAAGGGATATAAATCCAATCAAATGAACTCTGCTTGAATAAAACTCTGATGGGAAGAATAACACTGAAGGGATGTCTTCTTGAACAACGCCAAACGACAATTGGCTTGCCACACTACGGGTGGACTTTAACAATGTCTTTTGTACAACGCCAGACGACTACTGGTCTGCCACACTACGGGTGGACTTTAACAATGTCTTTTGTACAACGCCAGACGACTACTGGCCTACCACACTACAGGTGGACTTTAGCAATGTCTTTTAGCACAATGCCAGACGACTACTGGCTTGCCACACTACGGGTGGACTTTAGCAATGTCTTTTAGCACAACGCAAGACGACTACTGGCTTGCCACACTACGGGTGGACTTTAGCAATGTCTTTTAGCACAACGCCAGACGACTACTTGCTTGCCACACTGCGGGTAGACTTTCGCCAATCTGCGGTTGGTCTTGAAACTGTCTTTTAAATGGAGTCAGACGACTACTGACTTGCCACACTGCGGGTGGACTTGCGCCAATCTACGGTTGGACTTGCAGCTGATTTGCCACCCTTGGATGGACTTTTTCCAATCTACGGTTGGACTTGCAGCTGATTTGCCACCCTTGGATGGACTTTTGCCAATCTACGGTTAGACTTAAACGCTTTGCCACCCTTGGATGGACTTTTGCCAATCTACAGTTGGACTTAGCTGCTGGTTTTTAAATGGAGTCAGACGACTACTGACTTGCCACACTGCGGGTGGACTTGCGCCAATCTACAGTTGGACTTTGATGCTTTGCCACCCTTGGATGGACTTTTGCCAATCTACGGTTGGACTTTGACGAATTGCCACCCTTGGATGGACTTTTGCCAATCTACGATTGGACTTTAATAACGTCTTTTAAACAACGCCAGACGACTACTAGCTTTCCACACTACGGGTGGACTTCTGCAAAATTCCAATACTGGATTACGCTATGCATGCATGTCAGACGTCCCTGCTGACTCTGCTGAGGGAGAGTGATCAATGATTTGACATTAGAGACTCCTGAAAGGATGGTATCTCTGTTGGAGAATGAATGAACAATCTGTTTGCTTCGAATTGTCACGCTTGCCAAAAATAAATTGGACTGTGAAATATAAGAGTGATGACTCTGCCAGAACTTACTTCATCTGACCGGGACAAATTCTGGTCATAGAAACTCCGCTGGGGGTGAGAATTTTCTGACTTGGCTGGGAAAGAAAGTACTAACACTCTACTGAAGAAGACAAGTCATTAAAACTCTGCTTGGGGATCTATCAAACCCGAGGAGAATATGCTAACCCTCTGTTGAGGAAGAGATTCTGTTGACCTGCTAAGCTTCTGAGGGGAAGAAAAACAACTCAGCTGAGGAGTATTGTTGACAAGATTCAATGCTAAACTCTGCGGGGAGTACAACAACTAGAGATACGATCTTGTTGGGGACCGGAATTACTCTGTCAAGGATACACAAATCCTGGTTAGAAAACCTTCTGTCGTGACTTGCTGGGAAAGAGTCCTTAGATCTGCTGGGAAAGCACAAAGCAAATGCACTGCGACCTGTTGAGGAACAAAGCTGTCAAGCTTAGAATAAGAGCCATAATGTCCCATGCGAGGCAAACCTTCTGCTTGACGACTCCACTGGGGATAATGAGTTGACGACAAACTCTGCTGGGGAAAACCGCTTCAAAGCGTCTCGTGCCGGGGAATGTCCCTTAAGAGGATTTTACAGAAAATCGCCCATCTTCAAACTCTTGGGCCAAATGCCGAGCCTTGAGCTAGATACTCTACTGGAGATAATAGATCTAAAACGCATCCCACTGGGGAATTTTATGATGCCCCATGTTTGGGAAGGTCACCAACTCACTTTAGCCCCAGATCGCACGGTGTATTTGAAGAAAACGTCCCAAGAGGATTTTACAGAAGATTCGGCGTCTTCAAACTCCTGGACACTCGTTGAGTCTTGAACATTAACAGCGAGGCAACTTTACTGGGGAATTTACAACCGTTATCGACACAGAAAAGCTTGTAGCTGTTGGAAGTTATGAATAGGAGTATCGACTTAATAAGATACAACACTACCCAGTTGAAATTAACTTGTCAATATCGAATCGTCTTGGGCAACCGACGGCCGAATATGGACCTGATCAGTAAACGTTGTGACAAAAAGTGACGTGGGGACCCTTCTTGAACTTAACTACCCTGGTATTCTGCATGGGAATAAGTGATTCCTCGTCTAGAAGACATGATCCATGCTCTTGGAATACTTGTACCTGTTATCTGCAACAAAAGAATATGCACACATGCCCCAGTACATTGCGTGGTTTGAATCCACCATCCAGGATTACTCAACATTCAAAGTGATTTTAAATGTTTTTCTGCGCATGTTATTTGAAAGGCCACAGTGTTTTCAAATGCAATGTTTTATCAAAAATTCGGACGTTTTTGCAAACAAAGCAGTAAAAAACAAAATGAGAAGCTTTTGGAATGAAATTCAATTTATTGATTGAAAAGCCCAGAATAGGCAAGTACAATTGGGAAGCAAACCCTGGAAAGAGGAGATTGCTGTAAATTGAGCAAAGAAACTATCCTAATGGCAATGTGAAAATGGCATTCCACGGAGTTTCAATTCTGCTATGGCCAGTATGTCTTCAAGACTCCCCGACCTTGCCTTCTGAGGAATGATCAGACCGATTCCTACCCTTTGGAAAGTCAGTTGCTGAAACGGTGATGGAGTACAGATAACTCAGACCGTAGTCGTTCGCTTAAATCCCTCTTTTTCATGGACCGCCCTTTCGGGTTTTCAATCCATCGGGATACCCTTTTTTGCCTGAGTTGTCCTTGCAGATTTTCAACTCACCGGGTGTACAATTTTTTATTTTATATCCCTAATTTTTGCTCGAACCTTTTTATTCTGTTTTTGTGGTTCGCCAGGATGCCCTTTTTTGCCTGGACTTTTCTTTTTTTTGTCCAGCGGGTCTATTTATGCGAAGTATTTTTTGACTACGTCTGAGTTGACAGGGGATGAAAAGTCTTCGCCGTCCATGGTTGTAAGTAATAAGGCTCCACCCGAGAAGACCTTCTTAACCATGAATGGACCTTCATAGTTGGGAGTCCATTTGCCCCTGTGATCTGTACTAGGAGGAAGGATCCTTTTGAATACCACATCTCCGACTTTGTAAACCCGAGGATGCACCTTTTGGTCAAATGCCTGCTTCATCCTTCGCTGGTATAACTGCCCATGACAGACAGCTGCCAGTCGTTTCTCTTCAATAAGGCTCAACTGATTAAATCTGGCACGAACCCATTCAGCTTCGTCTAACTTGACATCCATCATGACTCTTAGGGATGGAATCTCAACTTCAACCGGTAGTACTGCCTCCATACCGTATACAAGTGAGAATGGTGTTGCCCCAGTGGACGTGCGTACTGACATTCGGTACCCATGCAAAGCAAATGGTAACATCTCATGCCAATCTTTATATGTGACAACCATTTTCTGCACAATCTTCTTAATATTCTTGTTGGTCGCCTCCACAGCGCCATTCATCTTCGGGCGATACGGAGAAGAATTGTGATGCTCAATTTTGAAGTCCCAACACAGCTCATCCATCATTTTGTTGTTCATATTAGAACCATTATCAGTGATGATTCTCTCGGGCACTCCATAGCGACAAATGATATCCCGTTTCAGGAAACGAGCTACCACCTTCTTAGTGACGTTGGCATAAGATGCTGCTTCAACCCATTTAGTGAAATAATCAATGGAGACCAAGATGAAACGATGGCCGTTTGAAGCAGTAGGCTCAATCTTTCCGATCATGTCAATGCCCCACATGGCAAAGGGCCAAGGAGAGGACATGACACTCAACGGATTTGGAGGAACGTGCACTTTGTCTGCATAGATCTGGCATTTGTGACACTTGCGGGAGTACTTGCAACAATCTGCCTCCATTGTCAACCAGTAATACCCCGACCTCAATAGTTTCTTTGCCATTGCATGTCCTCCGGCATGGGTACCGAAAGAGCCTTCATGTACTTCCTGCATTAACAAGTCTGCTTCGTGTCTATCCACGCACCTGAGCAGAACCATGTCAAAATTCCGTTTATACAGCACGTCATCTTGATTCAAGAAGAAGCTACCAGACAACCTTCTCAATGTCTTCTTATCATTGGTAGATGCCCCAGGCGGGTACTCTTGACTTTTCAAGAAACACTTAATGTCATGAAACCATGGCTTGTCATCAGATGTTGCATCAACAACAAACACAAATGCAGGTCTGTCAAGACGAGACACCTCAATCTTAGGTACATGATTCCATCTTTGCACTTTGATCATAAAAGACAATGTGGCCAAGGCATCAACAAACTTATTCTCATCTCGAGGAATATGGTACAGCTTCACTGTTGTGAAAAATGTCAACAATCTCCTTGCATAATCTCTATACGGAACCAGATTTGCTTGGTGCGTGTACCAACTCCCTTTCACATGATTGATTACCAAAGCTGAATCACTGAAGATATCAAGGGTCTTAATTCGTAAATTAATCGCCTCCTCAATCCCCATTATACAAGCTTCATATTCTGCTTCATTGTTGGTGCGTCCGAAAGTTATTCGGGCAGTGAAAGGCATATGAATGCCTTCCAGCGTGATAAGAACTGCTCCAACTCCGCATCCATTCATGTTGATAGCCCCATCAAACATCAAACTCCATTTGGATTCGGGGTCTGGCCCCTCCTCCGGGAGTGGTTCCTCGCAATCTTTAGCTTTGAGAAACATGATGTCCTCATCAGGGAAATCAAACTTCATGGGTTGGTAATCATCAATCGGCTGTTGCGCAAGATAGTCTGACAAGATACTTCCTTTGATGGACTTTTGAGAAGTATACTAGATATCGTATTCTGTCAAAACCATTTGCCGCCGTGCAACCCTACCTGTTAGCACTGGTTTCTCAAAAATGTATTTGATAGGATCCATTTTTGAAATCAACAGAGTCGTGTGCCTGATCATATACTGCCTCAATCGCTTAGCAGCCCATGCAAGTGCACAACATGTCTTTTCAAGCATTGAGTACTGGGACTCGCAGTCATTGAAATTTTTGCTCAGGTAGTAGATATCATGCTCCTTCCTACCTGTCTCGTCGTGTTGACCGAGAACACAACCCATAAAACCTTCAAGCACTGTCAAATACATTATCAAAGGCCTTCCTGAAACTGGAGGCATGAGAATTGGAGGTTCCTGCAAGTATTCTTTTATTTTATCGAACGCCAATTGGCAATCGTCATTCCACCTGACCGTTTGATCTTTTCTTAGCAGTTTGAATATTGGTTCGCACGTGGCTGTTAGGTGAGATATGAACCTTGCAATGTAGTTCAATCTACCCAGAAAACCACGAACCTCTTTTTCTGTTCTCGGTTCAGGCATATCTTGTATTGCTTTCACTTTGGCAGGATCAACCTCAATCCCTTTTTCGCTCACAATAAAACCCAGCAGCTTTCCAGAACGCACCCCAAAAGTGCACTTGCTTGGATTCAACCTTAAACGGAACTTTCTCAACCTTTCAAACAACTTTTTCAAGTTAATCAGATGCTCTTCTTCCGTTCGCGACTTGGCAATCATTTCGTCCACATAACATTCAATCTCTTTGTGAATCAAGTCGTGGAATAATGTTACCATTGCCCGCTGGTACGTTGCCCCTGTGTTTTTCAACCCAAAAGGCATCACCTTATAACAGTACGTACCCCATGGAGTAATGAACGTGGTCTTCTCCATATCCTCAGGTGCCATCTTAATCTGGTTGTACCCGGAGAAACCATCCATAAACAAGAACACTAAAAACCGAGTTGTATTGTCAACCAGCACATTGATGTGGGGTAGTGGAAAATCATCTTTCGGACTAGCTTTGTTAAGATCTCGATAATCCACACACATTCTCACCTTTCCGTCTTTCTTTGGTACCGGCACAATGTTGGCAACCCAGGGAGGATAATTGGTCACAGCAAGAAACCATGCATCCCACTGCTTCTGTACTTCTTCTTTGATCTTTATGGCCATATCGGGATGAGTCTGACGAAGTTTCTGCTTGACTGGCGGGCATTCTTCTCTCAATGGCAGCCTGTGCACAACAATATCAGTATCCAACCCTGGCATGTCTTGATACAACCAGGCGAAGATATCAACATATTCACACAACATTTCAGTCAAAGCTTTCTTTACATCTGCTCGCAGGATGGCGCCAATCTTGATCTCTTTCTTAGCATCCTCAGTACCAATATTGATGATCTCTATAGTCTCTTGATGAGGCTGGATGACCCTTTCCTCTTGTTTTAACAATCTGGCCAGTTCCTCAGGGAGTTCACAACCCTTCTCATCCCCTTCTTCGGCTTGATAAATCGGTTTGTCAAAATCATACATAACCATAGCAGAACCGTTATCAATGGAATCCGGAGGATCAAGTCTGCACGAACGGGTTCATGCTTTATTTTAGAATTTATTTTAAAACAAAAAGAAATGAAACATTGCCATTTTATTATTTTTGTGCAAAAAAAAAAGAAAGACAAGGAACAAAATTTGAGTGCAAAACGTCCTTTATTGATGATTAAAATTGCAAATGCAAACAGGTGGCCCTACAAATGAATCTATATGCCTTGGGCAGAGCGCAAGATTTTAACATGCATTATGGTTAGAAAAACAAAGAAAATTACTCTGTTTGAAGAGTAACTTGAATGACTTCTTCAACGGACCAGTTCTGCAATTGTTGTCCCGGAGCACGTGGGCGTACCCAGTTGTCCAAGTCACAGTCACTGTCAATGCCATCTTCTGTAGCTGCACAAGACTGATCTGGGTAAATGATTCCCCCACTGCTGAAAGTGATGGGTCTGTCGCGGTGAAAATTGGATACCATAGTTATTTGTTAACTAGGATTGCATTTTTTTTAATGTCACCACCGTCTTTGATTTTATCCAAGGGAAGAGAGAAAGACCGAATACCCACAATGCAATGCAAATGCACTAAGATTCTAAGTTCGGGGGTTGGTTATACCTAGGGAAGGTGTTAGCATCCTAGATATCTGTAGTACTCTACAGGAACCTCTTGATTATTATGTTATTTGTTTTGCTAAGGTTTTAAAGGTAGGTGATTTATTATTTTATTCCTAAGTGTGCTCGACAAGATATCGCATCTTGTGCCTACATATCCAGTAAGGAGGGAATCAGAGCACTTGTAGTTCCTTATTAAGGATACTAAATTATTTAAAGGTTTAGGAGAGGAAGATGAGTCATCATCTTAAGAAAGACCACCACAGTTTTGAAAATGTTTGTATTTGTGGGGTATGGGATTGTATGTCCCTTTCTTTGAGATGATTAACATCTAATTCTCTTGTGTGGAGAATTAGGTGGGCTAAAGTTTGATTTAAAAAAAATCAAAATTAAGGGGGGACTAACCTGGAAAATCTATCCTAAGTTATCTGATAAACTTATCTTAAGGGTATCGATTATGATGCAAATGATTATGCACCATGCACAATAACATGGTTATCATGCATGGGATTTTCCCTTGGATATTTATGCGGTTAATTATGTAATTTAGGCGAGGGTGCTAGCAAAGTGATGCTAGACTTGTGTCTTGTGATCCAAAGGTCGAATGCGATGCCCGAAGGCGATCGACTTACATAGGTAGAAAATTGGCTCGACGTTGGATCGAGGATTTTTATTGTTTTTTGAAAGGGTTTGATAGCAATAACACGTAAACAAGCATAAACAAGATAAACAAGCATACAAGCGAACGATTCACTCAAGCGTACGATTAAGCGCGATGGATCTAATGGAGAATGATTTATTAAGAATTATGTTTTAAAAAAATTATCATTAATTAAAGAAGTTAGAGGTTTTCTTATTAATGAAAAAAAAAGATTTTAATACTAAAAAAGTTTTATTATTTATCTTAGTTTTAATATTATATCATAAAAGGATTACTTAAAGAAAAGAAAGAAAGGTTAAAGAGTTTTTTCTTATTAATTAAAAGATTTTAATTTTTGCCATTTGATAAATAAGAGTTTCTATTAAAAAGGCTTCTACTAATAATTTTTTTTTTCAATTTATTAATTTAATTATGTTTAAAAAAAAGAAGAAAAAGGTTCTAAATAATTTGAAAGATTTTACTTCTAATAAAAAAGTTGATTTTTATTATAAGTTTATTTTAAAATTTAAAGAGAGATTTTTTTTATCTTTTATTATAAAAGAGTTTATTTTTGTTAAAAAAGTTTTACTATATAAAAAAAGTTTACATAGAAAAAAAAGGTTATGTTTTAATATAAAAAAGTTAAATTTAATAACAAAATTATTTTTTTTATGAAAAAACTATTTTTAAATAAACAAAATTACGATTATTTATTAGTTATAAAGAGAAATTAAAAGGATTTGGTTGTATTAAAAGAAACGGAGGGATCCTGTATGGTCATGGAGAGAGAGTCCACGAGGGACTCTCTAATCTCTACCGTATGATGTGTGTGCATTGTGATCTAATGGATGAATGGTGAGTGTGCACCGTGTGGCCTCGCTACGTGCGTGCATACAATTCAAATAAGGGAAGAAAAGGGGACGTGGATCCTCTCAGCTCTCCATTCTGCTCTCTCTCGTCTCTCGCTATCTCTCAAAATGAAAAGAGGAACTAGGGTCCGGAAACCCTACCGGCGCCGCCGCTCTCAACTCTCTCAACCTCTCATTCTCTCTCGAATCAAACAATCAATCAACCCTAACCCCACGATTCCCAGCCCCATCATTCTCATTATAATTGATGATTACATGTTACAAACGGAGCGAATAAAATGCGAAAACGAAAAAGGAAAGGAGCCCGGTCGTCGGTTGTTGACGGTGAGGAGAAGCGGTCGAGACCTCAAGCGAAACCTCCGTCGAAGATAAGTCGCGTTCCTCCTTTTGATGAATTCTTTTTTTTGTGTTGTTGTTGATTTACTCTGCGTTGCTTTGTGTGTGATGCTCGTGTGAAAGTGTGATGTTGGATATGCGATGATTTCTGATGTATGCTTGTGATACTGTGTCTCTGCTGCGTAGTGAGTTGGTCGTGTTTGGATTTTGGATGTCCTTTTTTGCGTGAACTCGTGGATTCGTGCTTCAGTGGGTGTGTGTGATTTTTCGTCTCTATCTCTGTATCTGGGTTTTTTGTGAATTTTGGTCTGAAGGTATGCGTGTAAATGTGTATATTTCTCTCTGTCCTCCATTGTTCTTCAATTTGTATGTATTTATATACTCAAGTGCAATCAAGTTTCTGATTTTGGATTTGATGAGTGAAATTAAGTTGTCGATTCTTGTTTTGGAAGAAAATTGCTGGCTGAAATTGAATATGGTTTCCAATGATGACATTCCTTGAAAACTTTCCTATCCCGTACCAACATGTCTGATTGCTTTGAAATAGTTTCAAAAACTTACCATTTTTGTTCAGCACGATTTTGGAAACTAGTTGATTTAGATTTGGAACCTGTTTGGTGTTTCCTTCTTGGTTGTGTGACTGTCTGATTTGAAATCCATCTTATATATTACTTTGAAAATTTACCTCTTTGGTTTGATTGTGTTGGAACCAAATTGGAAAGTTTGGATAATTTACTTCCTTTTTGTGATTTGTGGTGAATGACTGATTGTGATTATTTTCTGATTTAACGGTAATGACCAAGGATGCAAATAGAGTGTATTGATGACATTTGAAAAGGTGCCAAAACTTGCCATTGTTGGGCGAAAAAAAATTGATGACAAAGGGATTCTGAACCAACATTAATTTTGGTTTCCAAATGGTTTCTGAACTTGCAATATTCGATTCTATTAGCTTTGCTACTTCTGGTATCGTATTAACTTTTCTTTTTTTCCTTTTCATGTATGAATGGATGAGAATGTTAATGAAAGCTGGGCGTGACGTGGGAATTGGCGTCGCATTGGTTGGGCTATCATTGATGGTTGAGCTTGGTGTACAAAATACTTGCCTTGTTTTCTTGGTATCAACCTGCTGCTGTTGGGTTACTATTGAATGACCTTCCAACGACCGACATAGGTCCATATAAGTGTGCATTCTCGTCCTGGGAGTCTCCATTCTATTCAATGGTTGTGTTGAACAGGTTTCCTTAAGCCTTAACAGTACTGTTAGATGATAGTTGGGCATCCTTTACTCAATTCCTTAGAAACTTTCGTTATTTTAGTTCAAACACAAGCCTGTTGGTGTATGTGGCAAATCTTGACCTGAATTTCTATGTGCAGGGCTGAACATACTTCAAATTATTCCCACTGCAGTTGGTTAGGCTGAAAAGATGTTCACATGGCTTTGGATACGGCTTGACATGGAGGCTTAAGGTGAGTTACTCGAGAAAGTTGGCCACGCGAAATGTACGTTAAATGGCATAATTCTTCGAACGTGATAAGGTGGGTGAATTGGTATGAACAACACTGGTATTTGAATGAATGAACTTTGAACTGAAATATGGTTTGACGCGAGTTTGGGAAAGGTTTGAATATGATTTATGAATGACTCAAATGGTTCTGCTGTGATGATATTAATGCCAAATTTAAATGCAGGTTTTGTATGTCTGCGGTAAGGAAGGCACAGTCTTGCACTTAAAGGTATCCACTATTGATCTTTCCCTGATGCAACTTTTCTTTTGTGTTCATGGCCACTCAAATCTGATGCTAAATCATGAGATGTGTCAGACTTAGTTCTTTTTTTTTGAGCTTTGATTTTAAAATCCAACCTCGTCAGAAGTGTTACTAGGCTTTTCTTGCTTTTTTTACTTGACCCAGAATTCCTAACTTCAATATTGACAGGACTTTTCGATTCCAAGCGAGATGAGGGGAGCAACAGAGTTTCATTTTCCTCACTGTCAGTCCCTGAACTCATCGAATGATAAAGGCCCCTTCGACATGCAGAGTTAGGTTAAACTCAAGTTTACTCGCAACTGCGTGAGTTTAGCAATTGGTGCACAAGTTCATTGTAGAGTTGTTATAGAATGAATTCAGCTTCAACTTGGTGTCATCTCCGAACCCTGGCGGTAAGTGGCAGTTCGTTAGTATTCGGATATGTGAGTTTTGCATACTGACTGTTCATGGTTATCTTTATCTTGTCATATGTATTCAGATCTTTGCAGCAACTACGGAAAGGTGTTGGTCACGGTACGAAATAACCTGCTTCAACCTAAGTCGGGACTAGAGACAACATGTCTCAACAACACTCTCACCTCCAATACCATGGACAAGCCATGGTGAAGTCTAATATTCATGTGAGACCGCATGACAGTGGTCGAACTTACAAGTTGTCGTCATCCCTTGAAGACCTGGAGATAGATTCATCCTCTCAAAAATGTAGTTATAAACAATGTGTAGAGTCCTGTAGTATGATTCTGGATGTAAAATACTGTCATGGCCGTTGTATTTAATCTTACATTCCATTGATTATCTAATGAGAATGTCATCTCTACAAATAGTCTATTAAGCTTATAAACGTACGCCAATTCTGCGGGACTTGTACATAGCAACCCCTTTTTCCAAAGATTAGGGACCATCATACAGTATGTTTTTTTTTAATTAATTCGCTTTGTATGCACTGACGCATTGTCCTTTGTTTGATGTGGCTCATTGACTTGGTTACGATAATAACGTAAGGCCTTTTTGAAAGGAGGTTGTTTTGCTAGCTTTGTGATTCATCTTTAGACTTTGCACTCTTGAGAATTTATGCTTGAAATATTTAAACTGGTACTCGAATAAAATCCATATCATCAAATCTTTTTTACTTTCATACGAAGAAGAAAAGCAAACATGGATTTTGAATAAAAGGAACTGGGTCAATGGAGTTGGAACTTTTAATCTTTAGGACATATATTGGACTTGGATTGAATCTTTAAATTTGAGCTTTAGATTTCATGAACTTCGAAAATTGAATGTTGTGTCGTGAATCTTTTGCACTTAAACCTTCAATTATTGTGACACTTGCATGAATGAAACTCCTTGATTTTTCTGGATCCAGCTTCGGTGTGTTGTAAACTTGAACTTGTAACCTGGATGAATTATGGATTTGAATTCGTACTTTGGGTTCCAAAGTTCTGATTCAGGGGGGAAAGCCATCTTGTGATATATCCTTAGCACACAACCAGTGACTAGTTTTAGGGTACTAAATTCCATATCAGAGGGTATAAGGATCTAGTATTCTATGGAGGGAAAACTGAGGAGTCTGAGGGAATAAGAAGCTTTGTGGTGGTTTAGGGACCAGAAAAGGAAAGGGCACAATCTCACAGGAATCCACACACATCTTGCAAGGACCAAGGAACTTCCAGAAACACACACAACATAGCTTTCAAGACCTTGAACCTTCTGCAGCAGTACTTGTTCTAAAAAGAAACAAAACAGGCAAAGCTAGATAAAGAGGTTAGTTATGCACGAACAATGACCTAACATGCTATGAAAAAAGAAAAGCGAGGATCTTAGGGTCAAAAATTAGGGTGCGACAGGGTCTACTGTTCTCCGCAACTGAAGTCATAGAGGGATGATAGCCAATACTAAACTTGTCCTCCTTCATTGGTGTTTCTACCAGCTTGCCCCAGCCTTGGGCATTACCTGCTCTGACAACCTCGACAACTTGCTTATAGGACGAAATGGATGTACCGGCTCTATCTGGTACAAGGGAAGATTCAGGCACGTTATCAATATTCACCGCCTCGAACGACTGGCAAAGCATTTCGTGGATTTCCCCATCCATCTCAACATACTTGAATGTGGACAAGTGACTGACAAAAATGTCTTCTTCACCACACACTGTCACTGCCTGTCCCTCGAACTCATATTTCAGCTTTTGGTGTAAGGTTGATGTAACAGCCCCGGCCGCATGAATCCATGGGCGACCTAATAAGCAGCTATAAGCAGGCTGTATGTCTATCACGTTGAATGTAGATTTGAACACTTGCGGTCCAATTTGCACAGGTAATTCCACTTCACCAAACACAGATCTTTTCGTCCCATCGAACGCTCGGACAACCAAATCACTTGGCCTTAAAATTAAACCATCAACTTCTAGCTTCATCAGCGCCTTCTTAGGCAAGACATTGAGCGAGGAACCAGTGTCTACCAGCACGTGAGACAACACTGCACCCCTGCACTCCATTATAATGTGCAAAGCTTTGTTGTGGTTTCTTCCTTCAGACGTCAAATCTCTGCTTGTAAAACCCAGTCCGTGGCTGACATTGACGTTAGAAATTACACCCTCAAGCTGATTGAGAGTAATTTCCTGTGGAACATAGGCTCTGTTCAACACTTTCAACAAAGCCTCTCAGTGCGCGTCAGAACACATCAACAATGACAAAATTGAGATTTTCGAGGGTGTCTGGTTCAGTTGATCGACAATCTTGTAATCACTTTTCTTTATTATCCTCATGAACTCTTCTACCTCGTTGTCAAAGGTAATCTTTGTCTCTGCTTCAGGCACAGGCACACTCTCAACCACCTGTTTTCCTTTAGCTTTTGCCGCAGCTTCAACTTCTTTATCACTGAGCAAAGTTTGGGGAGCAAACAACCTTCCGCTCCTAGTAAAACCACCTACACCACCCACATTATCAATATTTGAACTGGCGGATGTCCCGACTTCCTACTTTTTCCCTTCATAATACACGTCTGCCCCATAGTGCCATGGGATTGCTTTCGTAGATGTAAACGGAACTGGTCCTGGCACCGTGATAGTAACAGGACTGGATCTTTTTGGCACCACACTTGCTACAGGAGCTGTACTTGCAGGCACCTGAATTTCCACAGGAGTATAATAGATGGTCACATTGACACCTCATCAGTATCTTTCACAACCCGGTCAAACTGTAGGCGACCCTCGTCAATCAGACTCTGCAAACCAATTCTCAACTTATCACAGCCATTCTCTTGGCCCATACACTCAGAACAATCTTGATCACAACCTGGGAACACCTGCCCCTTCAACAAACGATCCTTCACCACTAGCAATGAAGTCTTCACCTGGCTGATATCCGCCACCAAGTTCAATTTCTTTCCGTCCTCAACAGCGTGTACATCTGCCACACCATGATTAGGCATGGGGTTCTGGATAACATTAGGAGGCAGAGAGAAATTGATTGCTTTAGCATCGATCAAGTCTTGTACTTTATTCTGAAATGCCCAACACTTTTCAGTGGTATGCCCCTGAGCACCTGAGTGGAAATCACAGCGAGCGTTAACATCAAAATTAGGTGGCAAGTTGCCAGCAGAAGGAGGTCTCATAGTACGAAGCTCAACCAACTTCAATTTGAGTAACTGAGGTAACAACGCTGAATAGGTCATAGGGAGAGGGTCAATCTTGCGGTCCCTCTGCCTAGACTTTTGCTGGAAAGGAGGTTGATGTTGTTGCTGTTGAGCTTGCTGTTGTGGTTGTTGTTGCTGAACAGATGGTGCTGGGATTGTCATTGCACCTACCTGGTGATAAGCTTGAGAGCGTCCTCTTCCTCGTCCTCTATACACAACGTTTGTATCACCTTCTCACCTTTTCTGACCACTAACAAATGGTTTCTTCGTTCCAGAAGAGCCAGCCCCACTTACATCTTGGATCTTCCTAAGTTTCAACAGACTCTCTATCCTTTCTCCAACAATCACGATATCAGCAAATCCGGTTGATGGACACGTAGCCAATCTCTCAATAAATGCCCCTTGCAGGGTACCCATAAACATATCTGCCATTTCTCTATCCAGCAAAGGAGGTTGGACCTGGGCATCCATTTCTCTCCACCTTTGAGCGTATTCTTTGAAAATTTCCTTAGCATTCTGTGACAACCCTTGCAGTTGAGTGTGGTTGGGCGCCATGCCGATATTGTACTGATATTGTTTTAGAAATGCTTCTGCCAAATCTTTCCAACTTCTCACAGCAGCTCTGTTCAATTTCATATACCAGGTCAAAGAAGCTCCGGCCAGACTGTCTTGAAAGTAATGCATCCATAACTTCTCATCATCAGTATGGGCTGAGATCCTCCCAAAATAAGCCTGAATATGTGTCTGGGGACACGTATTGCCATGATATTTGTCAAAAGTGGGTGGCTTGAACTTTGGAGGAATTCTGACTCCTGGTACCAGCCCCAAACTAATAACATCAATACCTATAGAATTCTTGCACTCTATAGCCCGGATCTTCTCAGCCAACTCATCATACCTTCTATCACCAGGATTACCTATATCAGCATCCAACAGGGTGAATTGGTCTTCCAGAACGTCTTCTTGAATACCACCAACATTTTTGCCATTTCCATTACCCAGATTACCACCAGGAGGAGGATTGCCACCAGGAGGAGGAGTGACCCTTGTCTGTAAATTGTCAACTTGATTACCTTCAGGCATGGTTTCTGGACGCTCGACTAGAAGTCTCAATCTCTCTTGAGTCTGTGCCATGCCAGTCATGAGAGTCATGAACTGGTCCATGCGTGCCCTCATTTCAGCCAAATCATTCTGCATTTGATCCATTATCCTTGCTTGATTTCTTTGAGTTGAGTATCGGTGAATGTGATTCTCAGCTATAATGTTTAAAACCAAATAAAGGTTAGAGACCCTGCAACGAGTACCTGAAAAAGCAAGCAACAGAATAAAAAATGATATGTAATGCAATGCAATGTTTATTCATTTTGGGGCATTCCTTCCTTCAATTCCAGTTTGACCGTAAGGGAACAATGCATATTCTGCAACTGTTAACAGTGACAGAACATTAGAGGTGCATATTAATAATTCAGAATACCCATCATATACGGCCCAGTGAGTGTGTGGATCATTGTATAATTTGATGAAGAATCCACCTCAATAATACCAAACGAAACACCATTAGCATAAATGAAACCCACACCCAGGTGTGGAACAGTCAAATACAAATTGGTTCTGAACAAATACAATTGAATAGCATGAATACAAGAAAAGGAAAAACCCATCAACAAGCCTGATGGTGAATTTCCAGAATAACAACAAAACAACTCAGACACTGAGCCCATACAAATCCTCCCGGACTTCCTTGAGAAGTGCTTCAGTAACTGGATCATTAGGGCGCTCCGTAAGACTTCTGATCAGCTGACTTCTTATCTTGACAGCTTCCTCTAGCTTTCTGATTTGATCTTTAACGTCTAATTCTTTGACTCTCTTTACTCCGGCGCGGACTTTCAGATCTTCAATCTCTCGGTGGGCTGAACTAAGCTGTTGGAGGAATTCACCTTCTTTACTCTTCAAGTTCTTTCTCAACTCATCATTCTCAGCCCTGATTCTTGCTTCAATTTCCCTTCGACACTCGGAGAACTCATCCCATCTCTGCTGCCCTTTGGCAAGTGCATTTTTAGACTTTGACAACTGCTCATTGATATGCTTGCACACCTCTTTTAATGCCATCTCATTTTGCTTGACCTTGCGAATATAGATAGTGTCCTCTGCAATTCTTTTCTCATTAGCCTCATGACGCTCAGTCAGCTTTTGTAGTTCATACTCAACATTACGCTTTTCACAAAGCGTCTTTCGGAGTCCTTCACTTAACTTCTCAATCATTTTGACTGTCTTATCCATCTCCTCCTTAAGCTTGTTATATTCAGCAACACTTATCGTGGTCACCGGTTCAACACCCACTGGATCTGACGGTCTTTCCTGAGAAAATGGTAAAAGAGTGATTTGAACTCTTCTTTTCAATCAGGCATCATATTGAGAAGAAGACACATTGTTGCACTTGCCGAAGACAACCTTACCCTTCGTTTGCAGATTTCCCCAAGCTCCAGCCGCTTGCTTTACCAACAAAGGATTATCTTTCACAGAGAAAAAGAAAGATTCTTCCAAGTCACTATCCTTCGGAGGCTCTATCAAAGCAAATCCTAACTGTCTCCTGAGAATAACAGGATTGTAATTGATGCAACCCTTTAATCCCAAGAGTGGCACATTAGGATGTCTTCCACAGCTACTGACAAAATCTCCACCCATCGTCCTTTGATTGAACCAACGAATGTCCTTTGTCGTCAACTGAATCAACCTCTTAGCCCAATTCTTTGCAGGATGAGGATCCAAAAAAGCCTCTGAATTTGGTAAATGACTCATGAGCCACTTATGGAACAGAGGTGCACAACATCTAACCAAACCTCCTCGTTTCTTCTCATTTTTAAAATGCACAGAGTAGTACAAATCACCCAGGAGTGTAGGTATGGGATTCTTCAGCACAAAAATATGGATTGCACTCATGTCCACAAACTTAGGTTCATCAGTAAACAACATAATTCGATAGATGCTCAAAGCCATGATTGCAGAAACTGTTTCCCACTGAGCCTTAGCAGCACACTCTCCAGCTTGGGCAACCAAAAAGTCCAGATGAAAACCAGATAAACCTCCTTTGGTGGCGAGGTTATCTGCTACCACAGGTACGCTCAGATGGATTGCCTTATCTATCTCTTCAGGCTTTGGAGGGCGCATCTCAGAGTTAAAAGGAATCTGGTATTTGAGAGGTACCTCTAAGAGATGGGCGTATTCTTCTAGCATCGGAGCCAATTGAAAGTCCGAGAAAGTGAAGCACCTTAACTGTGGGTCATAAAACTGCAAGCAAGTATGAATGACACTCCTCTCTAAAGCATTCAAATCATTAACCATAGTCAGAATCTCCCCATAAGCCTTTTGGAACATACCCACATGGTCTGGAGTAATAAGAGAAACCATCTTTCATAACTGTCCCACCTTGGTGTCAAAGAAAGTAAAATGCACATTGTTCTTCCTGGGAATCCCCATAGCTGCAAAAGGGAACTGTCAACCGGAATCGAAAGGAAGTATACCCCGCAAATGAATAAACATGAAGGTTAAATGCAAGAATGCTAATGATGATATGTATGCAAGGGCATGTGATCATTGCTGCACATATATTGCTGAACCCACTGTACTGCAATCTGAATTTGTTGAGATACACAAAACCAGGATAAAAAGTCCAATAACAAATCCAGAAAAAATAGGAAACAGTCAGGATCAAAAGTTAAGTAACAATTCCAGAACGGCAAGAAAACCAGGTATGATGGAGGTCAAAGGGTTCCTACACACTTGTAAACAACCCCCCAATCTCACATGTAGGTACTAGAAAGTGAGGATCCTCAAATTCGGATCTCAGAATGAGAAGTAATAGCACATTCAGCCCGAAGGATACAATGTTATCGCCAAACAAAGAGAGCGTCCTCTGATTCATCTCAAAATAAAGAGGGGTCATCCTAAAAGGTCATCCAGACTTAACAGCTCTTCCAGATAGCTCTACCATCGTGGAAGACCCACAACGCAGAATTCTCTAGAGAGAACCACATCCAGATTGTGTTTCATATTCCCTCCTCGAACCGAGACAGAACGCGAGAGGACATGAAACACACTAAACATAAGTGCATTCAGGCCTGTGATTTGGGCCTATCTCTCAGAATACCCATCCCGCCAAACAGAAAACCAGCACAGCACAGCATAATACAGTATATGAAATGAAAATGCTAAAATGCGGTAAATACAGTAATACAGTAATACAATAAATAACAATATAGTAAAATAGTAAATACAGCACAACAGTAAACACCCAATGAAAAAAAAACAGACAAGCACTAGGATTGACTCGCTAAGGAAACCAAAGATTCTCGTCCCCAGCAGAGTCGCCAGCTGTCGCTCCCGGGATTTCCATCCAAGTACAAACGCGAAAGTGGCACGGAACAGAGTCGCCAGCAATGTGTATTTATCCCAAGAGAGGGAAAGGAAACACCGTATAAACCTGAAGGGAGGAAAGAGCATGGTCTTGCGACCAAGAGAACTGGGTTCGGGAGTCGGTTACGCGAGAAGAAGGTATTAGCACCCACACACGTCCATCGTACCCGATGGGATCCACGCTTGCTTGTCTCGATCAAAGGGTGTAAAGAAAAGATACTGGAAAAGGAACTGCTAACTGGAGAAAAAAAGCTAGAAAGGAAGGAGAGAGAAAGAGAAACAAATGTAGGGAAAATAAAAGAAGTGCTCGAATGGGCCCTACCCCACTGCCTACGTATCTCACCGGGAACATGAGAATCACAGCGACGTAGTTCCCCTCACCCAAGGGAAAATTGTTTGTGTTTTTTAGTGGAAACGTCAGAGTGCGTGTTCCAGCAGTTAGGTGTTGCAGCTCGCTGTTGGGAGACTTAGGCGTTACCTGTTTGTGGTGGAACGGTCATGACGAGTCCTTAAGAAATAGAATGAAGGAGATGAGAAGAGAATTGTTTGTTTGTTTTTGTCTTTTAAGAAAGAAGTGTTTTGTTTATTTAATGTTTTTCAACGCATATTGTATTTAAGTCCCTCATGTAAGATCGAATGCTTCGCATATCGACCCAAGACGGGACGTACCCTAAACATTCTAAGAAAGGGAGGGAAGATCCCTCACTATCTCATTCTTACATGAAAGGCCCAAATACAATATTTGTTATTCCTTTATTAAGTATTTTTTACTTTTGTTTTAAGATGAGAAGAAGAGACTCAAATGGAGGAGTAAAGGTAAAAACTAAAGAGGGAGACTTAGACTCAATCTTAATGTTATCATACATGGTGATCTTATGGTTAATGAGGTTTAAGAAACCTAATCCTAAGAGAAAGGAGAAGAGAAAGAAAGAAAACAACTTACTTCCAAGATGGAAGTTAAGTTATTTCTAAGAGGGAAGAAAGAAGATTATGAAAGAAAAGCATCATTAAATGCTTAAACAACACAAATTGAATGATTAAAAGATGAAGGAAGGAATTAGAATGTGGATGCATATCCACACTCAAGTGACTTACCAATAGCCCCTGAAATGGTTAGTGCAATCATTTACAAGTGAAGAAACAAGTTAAGATGAACAAGTAAGGCTTCAACAAAGTCAATAACCAAAGTAAAAGCATCTTAAAGGTTAAGGGAAACACAAGTTTAGAATGCACATCATAATAATGTTCTCCAATAATATGAGAGCAAACACAAATCCAATGCACACAAACAATGCCTTAAAACACAAAGAAATGCATTAAGAAAGAAGTAGATGAAGAATGAGTGGATATGCAAAGTGATCATGCATTAATGCTTCATTAAAGGTTAAAGTCAGAACCAAAGTCATTTAGGAACATCTCACAATGCATATGAATCACCATACAATTCACAAATGAAAGGATGTAAGAAGAAGACATGAGAAGGAGACAAGAATGAGAAACAAGTTTCACCAAGATGCACAAAGTTGCATATCAAAGATACATATCATGTAAAATGATTGATGAATGCACATGGGCAATGGCATAACATTGATGAGATGTAAATGGAATGAGGGAGATGTCATATAAAATGCACACATAAATCAATTAAAGCATAAGAGGAGAAGATGCAAAAATTCATATCAAACTTCAAATTAGAAAGCATAAACTCAAGTCAAAATGAAAACACATATCTAAATGACCTATAATGGAAAAAATATGACCTCTAACATCATACAAATGACCTATAATAGATGCACAACCAAACATCAAGCGATGGCATAAATGCCTCATCAAAACATGTGAGAATGGGGCATAAAAGAATGCACACAAGTAGCTTCACATGAATGGAATTAAACAACTATCAAATTACATGAGAAAATTGTAAAATTAAGTCCTAAACAAACCAAGTCAGAAGCAAGAACATGGACCAAAACTCATATCAAAAATCAAGAGAAAGCATGACCTGATAGTTCCACAAATTCACATTGAAACACATCACAAGATTACACAAAAATGAACACCTACACACATGATAAAATGACTTTAAAAATAAAATAAAAATGGATTTAGATGATTTAATGTGTTATATAAACAATTCAAAAAGAATGAGTTAAAAATGTGATTTGAAATGGGAGAAAGAAAATATGTAAGTTTAAGTGTCATGAAGAAATTCAATTAAAAAAGAAATTAAAAGAAAATTATGCAATTAAGTGCAAAAATTAACAAAACCAGAATTAAAAATAAAACAAAATTAATTAAATGTGTCAAGAACACACATGAATTTATTTACAATTTTTATAAATTTTTTACTATTTTTAAAATACGAAAATCAAACAGACATGGAAAAGAAAAAATAAAAACAAGAGAAAATAGAGTGGGGGTGCAAGAGAAGTAAAATGCACGTTCAAAATAAGCATTGGGCTCAGTATGGGGGTACGAATAGTAACCAGACCCAATCCAATTGCAAATGTGTGCGCGTGTGATGCAGTGTGCAATTAGTTACCATGAAGATGCAATCGTAGCCACACAATTAATCAAATAACATGATCTAACGCAACACATAGCACGTACACCACAATTACCACGTACACACACGCATGCAATCAATCTGATTTAAACAAAATAGCACGTGAGGGACCATACGTTCATTAATGTGCTGGCAAGATGTGAGCCCTAAGATCAATCAAACAATCCATCATCAAAAAACCCAAACAATCTCATGGATGAGAACGCAAGCACATATTAAGAATCATACACTCACACACACGCAACAACTTCATTAATGTGCTGGCACAATTTAAACCATACGATAGGAATGATCAGACAGCCATGGTTTAAACTTGCGAAACCCTAATATTAAACCTCACCGGCCGGAGAAGGACCTCCGGTCATCTTCTCCGGCCACTCTCTGGCCAATGCAAATGCTACATGATTCCAGAAACATGCAAACCATATACCATTAGAAAGAGGAAGTTACAAGGATCATGAATCTAGGTTCAGTTTTCACATATCACACACACATAATGAGAATCGAGCGCAAGAAGTTTGCCCTAGGTTTTGCTCTACACCTCTAAGAGGTCTATCAACTAGCCAGAAATGTCAAGGTGCTTCTATTAAGCTCAAATCAACACAAAAATACCAAAAGCAATGGAAATCGCGCAATAAAAGTGTGAGTATTTTGGAACCTGAAATTTGCAAATCTTGACAGTGTTGAGAAAACCAGAGGACTTGTGAGATCCTGAGCTTGTAGAACTTCACCTTTAAGCAAAATAAATGCTGTTGATCTTGAGTATGAGAAGAAAATAGCAACTGCAATGATGTTGATCTTGGAGAGTTGAGTTTGTTCTTGAGTGTTCTTGCTCAATAATCAACAAAGGATGGAGATGATTGAGGAAAATGATGAAATCGTGTGAAGTCTGAGTGAGAGAGTAGAGGGAATTTCAGAGAGAAAAATGAGAACAATTTTGAGTGAGAGTGAAAAAATGAAGTTGGAAATGAATTTGTGAAGAGTTTTCAATTTATAGATTGAGTTAAAAATGAACTGTAGTGGTTAACTGAGTGAGTTTAGTGAGTTTAGGGTAGTTAACTGAGTTGTCCCTAACTAACTGAGTCAAGTTAGTTAGGGTGAGTTGGAGAGTGGAGCTATGGTGTGTGTGAGTTCATGATGAGGTATGGTGAGGTTGAGAAAGAATGGTGGTGATGGCACTGATGTAGCAGCTGCAGAAGAAACTTGCTGCGCAAGTTTTATGTTCTTCCTCTTTAGTGTATGGCAAAGCATGATAAGTAGCATAGTGTAAGAGGGATGTTTGTACAAATGAGGAAACAAAGTACATGAGTTGTTTGTTGGAGGACTAAACCAAATCGTGCACAAAGAAACATCAATGCCTCAGTTAAGAATAGGGTAGTTTGCAGATGAAATTCTACATACTCAGTGGATGGTTTGATGAGTTTTTGAGGTCATTTGATTGAGGAGGTGTAAGACTACAAGTTTGGTATGAAACATGGTTGGAAATAAAGCTTCCAACATTCTAAAAAAGGACTTGAAACATTGGGAATCAAAACTGGTGTATGGTGTGGCAACTTGAGTTGTGCATGGCCATGTGACTTGGGGAAATTTCAGTGTGAAGCAACCAACTTTGGACCCTCATAACTATCTCATAACTTGCTCAAATTAAAAAATGTCCAACATAAACATTGAAGAGGGCATGGAAAGGAACAACTTTGATGTTGGAAAGTTTTCCGTTTAAAGCATCCTTGAATGAGAAAAATGACTTGACTTTTGGCACACCAGGTGTTTGTCAAAATTATGGTGCATGGGCCTAAGCTTGCCTTGCCATGACTTGGTTTTTGACCTAGTTTTGTCAAACTTTGATCAACCATAACTCTCTCAATATTGATCCAATGGAAAAGTTATTTATATGGATTTGAAGCTTAGAATGTGAACTTTAATTGGCTCAAATTGGGCCTAAGGTTTGGAGCTTTTGTCTTGGAGAAAGAGAGCCTCAAAGTAGGGTGCAAAATGGTCCAAACTTGCCATTTTTGGAAACCCTAAAGTTTCTATTTTTCGCAGTTTTGTAATTTCTTGATTTTTCATAATTCCTCCATCATTTCTTGATCAAATCTTTCCCAATGAACATATATAACATGAATTTCATGAATTTGACCTTAAAAAAGTCGGGAGTTGACTTTTTCACTGCACAGTTGACTTTTTCCCCAATTTCTTGATTATCAAGCAACTGATCAATTGAACCTCTTCTGAAATGAATCAATGGCCAATCTTCCGTCCTTAGACACTTAATATCATGTAGAAAACATTGAGATCAAGTTTGAATCAAAATTTCATCAGGAGACCACTTGAATCCAAAACCCTAATTTTGACTGTTCTTTGATAGGAGGTGATGCACTGTCCAAACTTTCTTGATGAAATCCCATCTTCCTATGACTTGTGAGATCAAATGGGATGATATATGATGTAAGAGACCTTTGAGGCTTGTGAGAGACCCTTGGCTCTTATTCTCTTGCTTTGGATGATCCACCTTATTGAGAAACAACTGATCACATGCCCTTATGCAAGATGCAATGCTAAATGTTTAATGTTTTATTTTTCTATGCTTGAATGAAATGCAATGAAATGAAAGCTCATACTAGATGATATAAAGAAATGAGAGGGCAAATTTTGGGGTATTACAAGCACGCAAAAGTTTTTATCTGTCCTCACGCTTCTAGCCGCCAGCCTAGCTAGCTATAATGATTACACTTCAACTGCTCTTTCTACACGGCTATAAAAGAAGCAGAAGACTTGAAGAAAGACACACATGAACACTACTGCAATACTCTTTCTATCTAAAATCTTTCTTAAGTTATTCTGGTCGAAACTGGTTTACATTTTCCGCTTGTATAGAAGCACTTTTCTGTAAATGAAACTTATTCAAGCTTAGGTTTGTGTTCCTTGAGAAAGACCTTGTGGTGGTATTTCTTGAGAAGTCTAAGTCGTGTGTCTTAGAGGTTGTTCCTTAAGTAAGACCTGTGAGGTTGGATTACTTGAGAAGTCTAAAACTTGTGAGTTTTAGAGGTTGTGTTAGTCACCAGTGTTTTGGCTCGTGCATTGTACTTATTTGATTGAATATTGGATTAAGACCTCGTTGAGAGAGGCAAAATCACCTTGGCGGGTGGACTAGACTAGCTTGAGTGTTTCTCAAGTGAACTAGTATAAACATAACGTGTTATCGTGTTGTGATTCAAAAAGAGTTTTTTTATGATAAAAGAAAGAGTCTAATAAAAAAGTAAGTTTTCACAAAAGAAACAATTTTATTTTGAAAAACCAATTCAAACCCCCATTTCTTGAGTTTTTCACACCTTCAATTGGCATCAGAGCTCCGGTTCTGAGGTGATAAAAAGGTTGAATTTTTATCAAGCACTTAACAATGTTCAGTACCGATCCAAGTCTGAAAAACAATGTCTATACCAAATGCTGAGACAAGTGTTATTGTAAATGAAAGAGATTCTTATAGTGCAAAACCTCCTATCTTTGATGGAGAAAAATTTGACTATTGGAAAGATAAAATTGAAAGTTACTTTTTGTCGTTTGACTTAGATCTATGGGATTTGGTAGTCGATGGCTACAGTCACCCTGTAGATTATGCAGGCAAAAAGATTGATAGAAATGCATTTACAGGTGCACAGAAGAAAACTTACAAAAATCATCACAGAGCAAGAACGATTCTGTTAAACGCAATTTCTTATACAGAATATGAGAAAATTACAAACAAAGAAACTGCGAAGTCCATCTTTGACTCTCTTCGTATGACTCATGAAGGCAATGCTCAAGTTAAGGAGACGAAGGCTCTTGCACTAGTTCAAAAATATGAGGTCTTCAAGATGGAAGATGATGAATATGTGGAAACCATGTTCTCAAGATTTCAGATGCTTGTTGCAGGACTCAGAGTTCTGGACAAAGGTTATTCTACTGTTGATCATGTCAAGAAAATTATCAGAAGTCTACCTGTCAAATGGAGACTGCCTTGAAACTAACAAAGGATCTGAATAGTATAAGTCTTGAGGAACTAATCAGTTCTTTAAGAAGTCATGAAATAGAGCTCCAAGAAGATGAACCCCAAAAGAAAAGCAATTCCATTGCTCTAAAAGCTAAATCTAAAAAGAAAAAGGCGTATCAAGCAGAGGAGGAAGTAGAAGAATCTGAAGAAGAATCATACGAAGATGACATATCTCTCATATCAAGAAAAATTAGTCAACTATGGAAATACAGAAGAAATAAGTTCAGAGGACCAAGAAGAAGATCTAAGTCTACATATGGTCAAAGGAGAACTTATGGAAGAGATGTTACATGTTTTGAATGCAAGGAACTTGGACATATCAAAAATGACTGTCCAAAGGTTAAGAAAGATGAAAGACCTAAGAAAACTAAAAAGGGTCTTATGGCAACTTGGGATGATTCAGAGTCCGAAGATAATTCTGATGGAGAACGTGCTAACATAGCACTCATGGCTAAAACCAACGACGTTCTATCAGAAGGAGAACCTTCAGACTCCGACGATGAAAGAGAGGTACTTTCTTCCCTATCTCATTCTGAACTTGAAATAGGATTATATGAACGTATGGAAAGATATCAAACTCTTCGAAGAAAACACAAAACTCTGAAAAAGACTCTTGTGGTTCCTTCAGAAGATCTTACTAAAAGCAAACAAACCATCCTTGAATTAAATGAAAAACTACTTTCTCTAGAAAATTCAAATACTACATTAAAAAGTAAAGTTTCTAGGTTAGAAGAAGAAATCACCTCTAACATAACCAATACTAATGAAGTAGTCAAGTATGATAGAGCTTTCCAACGCTTTCTCGCTAAAAGCATAGACAGAAGCAAAATGGCTTCAATGATCTATGGAGTCAGCAGAAATGGTAACAGAGGTCTGGGATATTCAGGACCATCACAACCATATGATGAGACCAAGAGTATCAAGATAACACCTATGTCCAAACATTTTGTACCCTCTGGCACTATTTTACAATGTTCTGAACAGAAAGGTTCAAAACCGATCACTACACAAACACAGACACTGAAGAAAACTCCTAAACTTAAACATTATGCACAAATTCCACACTATTATCCTAATATAAGGAAGTCCAAAGGTGTCAGAACCTCTGGAAAAACTAATGTGAAAGGACCCACAAAATGGGTACCTAAGAATGAGATAGTTTATGCTGCAGACATCCTTAATGGCACCATTGAAACACCAATCATGGTACCTGGACAGTAGATGCTCGCGACACATGACGGGAGAAAGGCATATCTTCCAAGATCTAAAACTTAAACCCGGAGGTGTCGTCGGTTTTGGAGGAAATCAGAAAGGAAGAATTATTGGCTCCGGAACTATTGGAAATGGTAAGCTTCCTTCTATTAATAATGTCCTGTTACTTGAAGGTCTATTGCATAATCTATTGTCAATTAGTCAACTTAGTGACAATGGTTATGACGTTATTTTTAATCAAATACCCCTCCAAAGCTGTAAGTCAAAAGGATGGATCAGTCCTGTTCAACGGAAAGAGGAAGAACAATACTTACAAAATTAAATTATCAGACCTAAAACATCAAAATGTAAAATGTCTTCTTTCTGTGAATGAAGAGCAATGGGTCTGGCACAGACGCCTTGGTCATGTTAGCTTGAGAAGAATTTCTCAGCTGAACAAGCTAGGTCTAGTTAGAGGCTTGCCAAATCTGAAGTACTCTTCAGATGCTCTTTGTGAAGCCATGTCAGAAAGGCAAGTTTTCAAAAACTTCTTTTAAAGCAAAAAATATTGTTTCCACCTCTAGACTATTAGAACTTCTTCACATTGATCTTTTGGTCCAGTAAAAACTGCCTCTATCAATGGTAAGAAATACAGACTAGTCTTCCTTGATGATTACAGTCATTGGACATGGGTGAAATTCTTAAAACACAAGGATGAGTCACATTCTGTGTTTGCTTCCTTCTGCACTCAAGTACAAAATGAGAAAAATTGCAAAATCATCAAAGTCAGAAGTGATCATGGTGGAGAATTTAAAAACAAAGACTTTGAAAATCCTTTTGATTCACATGGGATATCCCATGATTTTTCTTGTCCTAGAACTCCACAACAAAATGGAGTTGTAAAAAGAAAGAACAGAACTTTACAAGAAATGGCTCACACCATGATTCAAGAAACTGACATGGCTAAGCATTTTTGGCCAGAAGCAATTAACATAGCATGTTATATTCAAAATAAAATCTCTATTAGACCTATCTTGAATAAAACTCCTTATGAATTGTGGAAGAATAAAATTCCCAACATTTCCTATTTTCATCCATTTGGATGTACTTGTTTTATGTTAAACACTAAGGAGAATCTTGGCAAGTTTGATTCCAAAGCACAGAAGTGTTTGTTGTTAGGATACTATGAACGCTCAAAAGGATACAGAGTTTACAACACAGAATCACGGATTGTGGAAGAATCAATTCATGTTAGATTTGATGACAAGCCTGACTCTGAAAAGTCAGAGCTAGTTGAAAAGCTTGTGGGTTTTGGAAATCAGCTTCTCAGAACCTAAAGAAAAAGCAGATGAAGTCAAAGACCAGCAAGATCCTACACCAGATACCACTGATATAACTCCGAATACTCCACATCAAAAGAAAAGAAGAATGTCTACATCTCATCCTGAGGAACTAATTCTTGGTAGCAAGGACGCTCAAGTCAGAACCAGATCATCCTTCAGACCATCAGAAGAAACTTTCTTGGGTCTGGTGTCTTTAATTGAACCAGCTATGGTTGAAGAAGCTCTTATGGACAAAGACTGGGTTCTGGCTATGAAAGAAGAACTGAATCAATTCTCAAAGAATGATTTCTGGGATCTAGTTCCGAAACCCAAGAATGTTCATGTTATTGGAACCAAGTGGGTATTCAGAAACAAGCTAAATGAGAAGGGAGAAGTTGTCAGAAACAAGGCACGACTTGTTGCTCAAGGATATAGTCAACAAGAAGGAATTGATTACAACGAAACTTTTGCTCCTGTCGCTAGACTTGAAGCAATACGATTATTAATTTCCTTTTCAGTAAATCATAACATCACCCTATATCAGATGGATGTTAAGAGTGCATTCTAAATGGTTATATATCAGAAGAAGTCTATGTCAAACAACCTTCTGGTTTTGAAAATTCAGAAAAATCAGATTTTGCCTTTAAACTCAAAAAAATACTCTATGGTTTAAAGCAAGCTCCCAGAGCTTGGTATGATAGACTGGGCAAATTTCTTTTAGAAAATAATTTTACCAGAGGAAAGGTTGACACAACTCTCTTCTGTAAGACATATAAGAATGATATTCTTATAGTCCAAATCTATGTTGATGATATTATTTTTGGTTCTGCTAACCCCTCTTTATGTGAAGAATTTTCGAAGTTAATGCAAGTAGAATTCGAAATGAGTCTGATGGGTGAGTTAAAGTTCTTTCTGGGAATTCAAATAGATCAGAAACCATAGGCAACTTACATTCATCAAAGTAAGTACACAAAAGAACTTCAGAAGAAATTCAACATGATGGATTGTAATACAGCTAAAACTCTAATGCATCCAACATGTGTCATGAGAAAAGAAGAAACAGGATTTAAGGTTTGTCAGAAGCTCTATCTTGGTATGATAGGCCCTCTCTTATATCTAACTGCTTCTAGATCTGATATATTATTCAGTGTACATTTATGTGCTAGATTCCAATCAAGTCCAGGAGAATCTCATTTAACTGCTGTTAAACGAATTCTAAGGTATCTGAAAGGAACAACTAACCTTGGCCTGATGTATGAGAAAACATTAGAGTACACTCTTTCTGGTTACTGTGATGCAGACTATGCTGGAGACAGATTGGAAAGAAAGAGCACATCAGGAAACTGTCAGTTCCTAGGAAACAATCTAATCTCATGGTCAAGCAGGAAATCTACAATTGCTCTCTCTACAGCAGAAGCAGAATACATCTCCGCTTCTCTATGCAGTACACAAATACTTTGGATGAAAAATCAGCTGGAAGACTATCAGATATATGAGAGTAACATTCCTATCTTCTGTGATAATACTGCTGCTATTTGTTTAAGTAAAACTCCAATTTTTTATTCTAGGGCTAAACACATTGAAATAAAACACCATTTTATCAGAGACTATGTCCAGAAGGGAACCTTATGCTTAAAATTTATTGATACAGATCATCAATAGGCTGATATTTTTACTAAACCCTTAGCTGAAGATAGATTTCAAATTATTTTAAAACATCTGAAAATGGTGTGCTGCTCAGAATGAGATTATTTCAGAACCAAATGTGTTTTGTTAGAGGAAATAAGCATTTTTAAATCATCAGAACCACTGGTGTGAGATGTGTCTCAGTTCTGATTAATTTTTTCTGACGTGTCATTAATAATTTTTTCATGTGATTAGATTATATCTAAATCACTATATTTATCCAAATCAAACGAACAGTAATTTTCTTGGGATTGACTCAAAACTTCATTACATTTATTTACTTATCCCCTGTACGGTGTCTATCTCCTTAAATTTTGAAAAAAAACCATTCCTATTCCCTCTCTCACTCAAACGGAAACCCTAAAAACCCAAATTGCTTTTCTTTCTCTATCTCCTTCAAACCAACTCAATCCCTGTTCTCATCCTCTCCAATCTTAACCATCATCATGACAAACATCAATCAACGAGAAACTGTTCTCCTATCCAAAGATGTTGAAACGTCACTGAATACCTCTCAATAGCTACCGTCTTCATCTATCACACATTCTACCACCTCCACAACCACCGCGACGATCGCCTCAACTCCATTATCTCTTCCCACGATCGATGCAAACCATGTAACACAGAGAAATTCCTCTGTTACTTGTGTTATGCATGCAAATGAACTAATTATTCTGAAAGAACTGGTTGTCGACTTCGACAATCTTCGCGATAATGGGTTTAACCTAATTGACCAACTAAACACTCAAGAATGGAAAAGTTACTTTGAAAGAATTAGAGGTCCAACCTTTGATGACCTAGTAAAGGAATTTTGGAGACACGCTGAAACAGACGATCTTCATGTTGTATCTTTTGTTATGGATCAAAAGATCATTATCACTGAAAAATCTATTTCAGACCTACTAGGGATGCAACTCTTGGAAGGAAAAAGAGTTTATGGAAAAACTAAAATATCTGACTCCGTCATCAACAAAGCAATTTTCAAAAAATGTCAACCTGGGACTACTGAGTACAAAAGTAAGAATCTGCGTGACAATCTGAGAATCTGGCATAAAATTATTATTGGATGTATCAATCCAAGACCTCCAAAGAATGCTGCAGATTTCTTCAACACAAATCAAAAGTACATGCTGTACTACTTGCACAAGAATGAGAAAATGTGTCTTCCATCCATTCTATTCTACTACCTGAGAGATATGGTGCTCAAGACAAGAACAACAGCTTCCCCAGATAGAAAGATTGTAAACTACATTCCTTTTTGGAACACTTCTCTCTGATATCTTTGTTGAATGCAGCCTAGTGGAGTATCTAGTCAATGAAGCTAAACATACAGACTATCTGACTGGCAAAATAGGAGAAGTTTTTAATGCTGTGAACCTTAAGCATATGAAAATGATTACAAGTGTTAATGTGAAACCCATATCTTTCCCTCACGACACTACGATTAGACGTTCAGTAACGAACTACCCCTACTATCGCAAAGAAGATAATCCAACATCAATTGCTTCGTTTGTGGCAATAATGAGAGAAGAAGGGAATGACATTCTAAAATCTAAAGTTGAAGACGTCGTTCCTAAATTAAAATAGATCACCAAGAGTAAGAGGAAGCAAACTGAAGAGGATGCTGAGCCTAAGAAGAAGAAAAAGGATGAAACTGAAACCTCCAAAACTTCTTGACGGGAAACTCTTCTTCTTGAGAAAATTAATAAATCGGCTGTCAATTCTTCTGGATCTATGAATGTCACTGATACTATTACTGCACCATCATCATTCAAACCTCCGTCATTCCTATCTCAAATCCAAAGGTGAAGTTTAAACCACCATCCTTTTCAATTCCTCCTCCAATTACCATTATCCAATCTTTTCCCAACTCATCAGTCAGTACCCCTATCTCGATTGAAACCATTCCTACCTACACTTCGTCAATAACCTCATCAATCATTCAGCCAAATGAACAAAGTTCCATGAACCTAATCTCTGAATCTCAAACCCTCAATAATGAGTCTATCTCTGAGGACACGAATTCTGAATCTCTAGAGATTGTCATCCCTGAATCACTCATAGACTCAGACACTATAGAAGTGACATCTCCTGCTGATCAACAAATCATTGAACATGCTCCTACTGAGATAGTTTCATCTCAGCAAGCACCACCTGAAACAATTTCTGCCAAGCCTGACCTTGCTCTGGTTATCTATAACAAACCCCCTCCAACATCTTTTGAAGAATGCATAGGTCAATTCAATGAAAGGGTATTAAGGAAGTTTTCTAGCTTAAGAAATGACTTCAACATAAGTACCAAGCCTTTGGGGCTTGAAAACTCCTGTCAAAGCTTCCTTAAATGGTTAGATGGTGAACTTGCAAGAATTGTAAGCTTCTCAGATGCAACCATCACTGCTGGAATTCAACGGGCAAAGGATAGAGCAGAAGCTGAAGAGTAGATCAGGATACTTAAGTTATTGGATGCAAAGCAAAGAGAAGTTGAAGAAAAGGCTGCTGAGGAAGCAAGACTTCTTGTAGAAAAGGCTGCTGAAGAAGCCAGAATAGCACAAGAAGCTGAAGCCATGGAAAAGGCCAAGCAAGATGCTGCAGTTATTTCTACATCTGATCCTGCTGTAAAGCGTTTGGAAGAAGCAATTGGAAAAATCAGAGAAGAACAACAGAAGTTTAGAGAAAACTTTGAGGAACAAAAGACTATCAATGCTACTCTTCAGGGCATGCTTCAGAAGATATGGGACAAGATGTCCTCTGGAAGCATCTAATTCTTATGTCTCTTTTGTCCTTAAGACTTTAGTTCTTTGTTTTTCACCCTTTCACCACTTATCTTTTTGATCAATGACAAAAAGGGGGAGAAGTAATATGAATGTGATAGTTTGATTCCGTGATATTTTGATTCCATAGTCAATCTCTGAAAAACAACGCTGTTTACATGCTAACAGATAAACTGTTATTTCTATTAGAATGGTTTTCTTTTTCAGGAATTCTGATCCAAATCAAGCTTTATTAAGAAAAAAAATCAGAACTCTGTTGAAAAGAGAATCAAGACTAAGAGCTCATGATCTAGTAAAATCAGGGGGAGCCCAAGCACAAAATTCATCAAGTCTAAGACTCAGGGGGAGCACTTTATACGAAGGATAAGCTATCTTTAGAATCTGTTATTTTCCTGCACTATATATATATATATATATATATATATATATATATATATATATATCAAAATTGTGTCATCAAAATACATAGTTTTGTCATCATAAAAAAGGGGGAGATTGTGAGAACAAGATTTGGTTCTGCAATTTTATCTCTAAGTTTTGATGATATCAAATGAGTATTTCTGTATGAACAATTTTGTACAACTAATGTTTGTTATTTGTGAGAACTTAACAAACAGGTTATGCTTCCGTAAATTGGCACGAACACAATGCTTAAAAGAAAATACTCCGCCTATACACTTGAAAAGTTCACAAGACTCTGATACAAAGGAAAAAGAGAACGAGTTCTAAAGATCTAAAGACGAAGGTTCTGATAGAACGAAGTCCAGATGCTGAAGACTTATGCTCTCTGATCAAGGTTCTGAAGACCTAATCAAGTCTCTACTCATGCTTCAACCAGATACTATCAGAAGCCTCTGAAGATATGAAGATAACGCACCAAGCGAACAAGGTTCTGAAGACCAAGTGCTGAAGACTCTGAAGACGCTGCTCTGAGGATCCGAAGACTTGAAAATCTCAAGAACCAAGCTGTGTTTTCCCTTCTTACTCATGCTCGTAAAAAGCCTCTGAAGTTGAGAAGCCAAGAAGATAAAGCTACATAATACAGCTGTACCTTAATTCAAAGCGAAAATATCTTGGTAACAGTGCAACGGTACAAACGATGATATTCTGACAAAGCAGGACGTGCAGCATGCAAAAGTTTTTATCTGTCCTCGCGCTTCTAGCCACCAGCCTAGCTAGCTATAATGATTACACTTCAACGGCTCTTTCTACATGGCTATAAAAGAAGCAAAAGACTTGAAGAAAGACACACACAAACACTACTGCAATACTCTTTCTATCTGAAATCTTTCTTAAGTCATTCTGGTCAAAACTGGTTTACATTTTCCGCTTGTATAGAAGCACTTTTCTGTAAACGAAACTTATTCAAACTTAGGTTTGTGTTCCTTGAGAAAGACCTTGTGGTGGTATTTCTTGAGAAGTCTAAGTCGTGTTGTTCCTTAAGTAAGACCTGTGAGGTTGTATTACTTGATAAGTCTAAAACTTGTGAGTTTTAGAGGTTGTGTTAGTCACTAGCCTTTTGGCTCGTGCATTGTACTGATTTGATTGAATAGTGGATTAAGACCTCGTTGAGAGAGGCAAAATCACCTTGGCGGGTGGACTAGACTAGCTCGAGTGTTTCTCAAGTGAAATAGATTAAACATAACGTGTTATCGTGTTGTGATTCAAAAAGAGTTTTTTTATTGATAAAAGAAAGAGTCTAATAAAAAAGTAAGTTTTCACAAAAGAAATAATTTTATTTTGAAAAACCAATTCAAACCCCCCTTTCTTGAGTTTTTCACACCTTCACACCATAGGTGTCATCATTGGTGTCATCGTACATGTCTTCGTCGAAGTCTCCGTCTGGTGAAGGGGTATACTCTTCGTCCAACTGAGGAGAATACTTTGGCTCTTCCTCATCTGACAGAGGATTGTATTTTGGTTCTTTCTTGCTTTCGACCATAGAAGTACATTTTGAGCTTTGGGTCAAAACTACCCCTTTCTATCCTAAGGCTCCCACGGTTACTGCCATTGTCTGATTTGTCATAACTTTTTCCTTTTCTACCCATCTTCCTCTTGGGTGTTGTCGCTTTTGTCCAGAGGCTCTGACAGGCTTCAGCTGTGAAGTAGAAACCTCCTTCTCAGCTTTCTTATTTCGCTGATAGCGTCTCCACTAAGTCCTGGTCATAGGGTTTTTTCCTTTGTAGTTGGGGGACACCACATATCCCCTGGGTTCGACTCTTTTATCAGAGAATTTCTCTTCCTTGTCCAAGCCCAAGACCTTTCATTTTGGTCTTTTGCTTCCTTTCTGGCTTACTGGTGCCACCCATTTCTCTTGTGGAGTGTCCGGCAGTGGCACAAAAGCCTTGGGTCGTGCCTCTTGAAACAGCTTCCTGTATTCGTCGTTTCGATGAGGAGCACCGTTTTGGTCGAATACAAACCTTGGGATAGGTGGTTTATCTTCTCGCGACATTTCTTTCTTGCTCACCTCGTATCTCTCAGCAGCTTTCTCATCAAAAACAGCATTGCACCTAGGTGTAATACCCCAAAATTTGCTCTCCCTTTTTGTCATCTTAGCATAGCATTATCATTTATCATATCATATCCACCTCATTAGCTTTGCATTGCATTTAACATAGAAAAATGAAGCATAGCATCCCTCTTACCATCAAGGTATGTGATCAGGTGGAAGGTGGACAATCAAGGGATCATTCAAAGCACAAAAAGGTCAATCAAGTTGCCTCAAGGCAAGCCAAGAGGTCTCTTATGCCTTATACTGTCTCAATTGATCATTCACAATCTCAAGGAAGTGAGATCCAATAGGAGATTAAAATCATACATACTTCATCAAGCAAGAGGTTCAAGAACTGAAGGAAAACCCTCAAAAGAGATAGCTCATTGATCCAAAATCAATCTCAAATGGCATATCTCATCATCCTTTAAAGGGATACACAACATACTCTGAGGAATTTGAAATTGAAGACTACACATTTTTCTCCTAGGAGGAGGGGGCTAAAATTAGGGTTTCCAATTAAATCAGGGAATCTCTGATTTTTTTGACAAAACTTGATGTCATGGTATTCTACATGTCCTTAAGTGTATGGGTGTGGAAAATTGTATCTCAATGGGTTGTAGAAGTGGTTCAATTGGAAGAAAGATAAAAAATCAGAGAAATTGGGGCCAAGTCAAATAATCAGTGGAAAAAGTCAACTCTTGACTTTTTGAGGCCAAATTCATAAAATTCATGTTATATGTGACCAATGTACAAAATTTGATCAAGAAACTCCAAAGGAATCATGAAAAAATCAAGATGTAGAAAGTTGCCATTTTTGGACGAAGAAGGGTTACTAAAAATAGCAAGTTTTGGCCATTTTGCACTACACTTTGAACCAAGGCCATTTAAAATAGAAGCATCAAATGAAAATTCCACCAGGCCACAACAAAAGTTCTTGCTTCAAGCTTCAAATCCATGTGTAGAACATCTCTATTGGATAAAAATTGAGGGAGATATGATGGATCAAAGTTGGAGGAAACTTGGGCAAAACCAGGTCATGACCAAGGATTTTCATGTCACGCGCACATCATTTTCTCAAATAGTTGGTGGGAAAAATGTATGGATCAATTACTCATGGTTAGAGACCTCAAATGGAAAATCTTTCAACATCAAAGTTGTTCCTCTATGTGAGATCTTCAAAGTTGGTGTTTATCAATTTTTCATCTGATCATTGGATTGGGAGTTATGATGGTCCAAAGTCATGGTGATCGTGACTGAAACCCAGACGCCATGTTGCCTTGCCATGCCTCAAGTCACACGCTCATGAAGCCAGATTTGTGTCTTGATGTTTGAAGCTATTTTTCACCATCTTATACATTTCCATTTGACTTGTTTTCAACATCAACATTATTCTCCAATGTGTCCTCTCTCCAATGACCCCAAGAACTCATCAAATCATCCATTAAGTAGGGAGATTTTCATTGGCAAAGTACCATAATTATCACTGATGCAGTAAATGGTGTTAGCAGGCTGTGTACACGATTTAGTTCAGTCATCCCACAAACACTTCGTGTACTTTATTTCCTCATTTGAACAAACATCCTTATGACCATACTTATGCATACCAGCCATCATACATTGTGGAGGAAGGTTTTCAAAGAAGAAACTTGTACCATAAGCAATGCCATGACATGCTGCATAACATAACCTCATCACCTCAGCTTCACTCTCATCCTCACCATAACTGTCATAAGCTTAACCTCACCATAACCCAGCCTTGACCACTCGCCCCCTAACTAACTTGACTCAGTTAGTTAGGGTGGACTCAGTTAACCACCTTGACTCACCCTAACTCAACTCATTAAACCGTGGTCAGCTCACACTATAAAAGAAAATCACACACTCCATTTTCATTTTCAGTTTTCATTTTCACACATTCACTTCAGAAACACTCTATTCTTCTCTCTCGATTCCACCACTGCCACTGATTCTTGAGCTCTACCTTATTCATTCCACTTCAACACTCTCTCTGATTCTCTCTCAAGTTCTCCACAGTGATACTTGTTTGGAGCTTGGTTTCAACCTCTTCTCCACTGAATCATCATCAAGTTCTACATCTCAGCCTTTATTTGGCCAAGTGAAGATTGTAGAAGAGACAAGACCTCTGGTTTTCTGAAGAACACTTCAAGGTTTCAAAACTTCAGGTACGAATCTCCACCATTATAGACCTAATGTGAAGTTGTTTTTAGGTTCTTGAAGCTTCTTATAAGCTCAAGAACTTGTCTGGCTAGTTGATAGGCCTTTAGAGGTATAGTGCACAACTTAGGGCTTGCTTTAATCTCCTCTGTTTTCTCTGTGTGTGATTGTTATGTGAAAAATGATGTTAGATTCATGATGTGCATAGCGTAAGCTTCATTTTGATACCACATTTGCGGATTTTGGTGAGAATTGAGGTTGCAGACGGTGGCGGTGTGACCGGAGAAGGTGACCGGAGGTCATCTCCGGCCGGTGACTGTAATTGCTAGGGTTTCACTATGTTTTAATCGTGGCCTTTGATTGTTCTTAATCCTACGCTCCAAAATGTGCCAACACATAAAAAAAAGCGTGCAAGTCACATGCCAATTTTCTGAACTCACTTAAGCTTTGTGTGGCATGGTACACGATAGGGAGTGTGGACATTCACATGTGCGCGTTGATGTTGTTTACTTTGACTTTCGTTTGACCCTGACTTAATCCAATGGCATGTAGTGTTCTGACTATTGTTGACTGAAGTGCATGCTTGTTATCGTGTTCTGTGTGTAATTGGACTTAAGCTAAATTGCTATTCACACCTTGTATTTCTAAAGCCCAAATCATCTGAACTAAACAATTGCTATGCTTGCACCCCCCTTTCCTCATTTCATTTCATTTTATTTTTCATTTTTTCTACATGTTTTACTTTTCAATTTTTAAAAATATCAAACTTCATTCTAAAATTCTTCAAAAATTCATGAACATCATTAAGACATTTATAAAATTTTTCATGATTTTATTTCTTGATTTTATGACCATTTTGCCCCTGTTCTATAATATTCTTTGAATTTCAATTTGTGTGCATGCTTAATGTGATACATAAATTTGTGCATTTTTGTTCTCAATCATTAAAAATTTTTTTGATGCTCTTATTTTTGCATTGAGTCATTAGTCTCTTGAGGTATGTTAAGTGATTTTTATTTGATTTTTTTAGGTCAGTTTATGGCATGTTTGGTGTTCATTTTTGTGTTACTTTGTATGATGTGTATACTTGACTTAAGTGCATTGTATAAAGCCTTTTTGCCTTGATTTCTTGCATGCTATTTTGGTATATGATTCACTTCTGATTTGTGTATATTTAAAACATGCTTGCTTAATTTCCATGAGTCCATCTAATTTTTTGTTTAATGCATTACCTTTGAAGCATAATAATATGTCATATCCTAGCAATCTTTGTGCATGTTTACATGAGTGTTTTTGTACATACTTGCATGATCATTTGCATATTTGGTGAACCATTCATGTGAAATTTTAGATCATTGATACACATTATATGTCATCTTTGCATGTTGATTGTCATTTGAACCTTGTGCACCTTTAACATGTTGTGTTTGCACTTTCCTTTTTTGAACTTCCATTTCAATTCTACTTCTTCTACCACTTCTTAAATGTCTTGATGTGTTATGCATGAACACTTGTGAGATGTTTGTGAATCATTTTTCATTTCATTTCAATTCTGATCCTTGGATTACATGTTCCATTCATGCATGTTTTTTCATTTCTTTTCATCTTTCATTCTCCCTTTTCTTATGGTAGCATGTGCTAATGTCATGGATGATGATTGTTGGTTGTCCACTTAGACTTGCATGATAATAATCATTTGTTTTCCATATGATGCACATTCAAGTTGTGACATATAGGATTTGATTTATCATCTAATTCTTTTGAGTTTTATGGTGCATTAAATGTTCCTTTACTTCTTATACTCCTTACACATGTTTACTAACCATGTAAGGGCTTTGGTAAGTTGCAATTGAGTGTGGATAAGGAATCCACATTCAAACTTCTATCCTCTCATCTCTTTTACAATTCCATCTTGTGTTTGTTAAGCACTTAGGTGCTTTCTTTTAATACCTCATTATTTCCCCTTTTGAATTACAATTCATCTTCTACTTTAGAAGTGAGTTGTTTAATTCATTTCTTCTTTAGACTCTAGGTTTTGAAACCTCACAAACCATTAGGATCACTCCCTTGACTAATCAATTAGGATTGAGTCTTAGTTCATATAGATTTTTACCTTTCTTCCTCTCTTGAGTCTCTCTTCTCATCTCAAAGGAAAATTCAAAATACTTAATAAAGGTAGGCACTTATTGCATTTAGGCCTTTCATATAAAGAAAAGATTATAAGGGGTCTTCTCTTGTAATCTTAGAATGTGTAGCATATAGCCCATCTTGGGTCAATGTGTTAAACATTTGATCTTGTATGAGGGACTTAAATGCAATACTTGTTGAAGGTACAAATAAAGAAAAACACTTCTTCATTTCATAACCAACAAAAGCACTTAATAAACACAAGTAGGCTAGTGTGTTTGAACCTTGACAATTGGAACTAAGTGTGGGGGTCTTCTTCACTCTTAGTGTGCTTTCTTACCCATTCCATCTTGGAATGTGAGAATGTACACATTCTAATGACTAAGATTTAGATACACTATCATATGCAAACAAATGGAAAAACTCTTAAAAGACAAAAACAAACAATAACGTCTTTCCTTCGGGAATTCTTTTCTCATCTCATTCACTCTTTCCGTAAGGATGCGTCATTTCCGTTCTACCGCAAACAGGTAACGCCTAAGTCTCCCTACAGCGAGCTGCAACACCTAAACTGCTGGAACGCGAACGTTGACGTACTCCACTAAAAAACACAAACAATCCATCCCTAGTAAGGGGAACTACGTCACTCTGATTCTCATGCTCCCGATGAGATACGTAGGCAGTGAGGTAGGGCCCATTCGAGCACTTCTTTTATTTTCCCTACATTTGTTTCTATTTCTCTTTCCATCCCTTTTCCCGTTCTCCAGCTAGCAGTTCCTTTTCCAGTATCCTTTTCTTACACCCTTTGATCGAGACAAGCAAGCGTGGATCCCATCGGGTACGATGGACGCGAGGGGGTGCTAATACCTTCCTCTCGCGTAACCGACTCCTGAATCCAGTTCTCTTGGTCGCAAGACCATGCTTTTCCTTCTCTTCAGGTTTATGCGGTGTTTCCTTTCCCTCTCGTGGGATAAATACACATTGCTGGCGACTCTGTTTCGGTGCCACTTTCGCATTTGTACTAGGATGAAAATCCCGGGAGCGACAGCTAGCGACTCTGCTGGGGACAGGTTGACCTATTGCTGGTCCATCCTAAGCGAGTCAATCCTAGCGCTTGTTTGCTTTTCTTTTATTGGGTGTTTACTGTTGTATTGTATTTGCTGTTTACTGTATTTTATTACTTGTACCATATTTACAGCATGTTAGCATTTACATTTCATATATTATACTGTGTTGGACTGTGCTGTTTTTTATTTGGCGGGATGGGATTTTTGAGAGATAAGCCCATTACACAGGCTTGAGAATACACTTAGGATTAGAGTGGAGAGTAGTGGGACTTACGTGCCGTCTGGAGTACGTTGGGTATTCACGAAATTCACAGCTAGACGAGGCTATCTTGGGACCCATCATGGCATGCGCGTCTTGCGTATTCCAGGATGTCGATCTAGAGAGCTGTCGACTCTGGTGACCATTCCCGAGGACTCAGTTGCGGCACTCCTCCCGAGATGTGACAGTGGAAGACCACATTCTGTGGCAAACCCATTGCACATTCTCGACCCGAGGACCCAATGCTGGGAACTTGCCATAGGGTTTCCTTTTTGGAAAGGGAATCAGTGGAGGCACTCCTCGATTGGCGATAGTACTGTACCCCGAGGGATGAATGTACTATTGCTTCTCGACCTCAGTGCCAGAAACTGAGGACCTTTCGTCTTGGAGAATCAGTTGAGGACTCCTCGATTGATGATGATGCCAAACCAGAAATGGTGAACGTATCATCATTTCTCGACCTGAGAGCCCGGGATACTGAACATCCTAGAACCCACATGTGAGAGGGGGGTTGTTTGCAGGTTTGCAGGTGACCATGACTTCCTACATACCCGGTTTTCTGTTGACTTTACACAAAGGAAGGGTTCATCCTATTATATTCAGACAGTTCCTATTTGTGGTTCCATATTGTTCCCAGGGCTACACTGACACCGCACACAGTTCAGCACATACACCTGATTACCTGATCACATTGCCCTTTGCATTGCATTATCATATCATAACGGTTATGTTTGTCAATTTCAGGTGCATAATATACTTCTGATTCCAATCCATGGGTTCAACAGAGAATGACGAGAGAAGGAAGAACAATGTTTCTTACAAGTTTCCAGACCCTACCTTGGATTCATTGCTCAAAGTTATAGACATGGCCGGCCCCGATGTTCTTGATAGGTTTCAAAAGAAGTATGGGAATTTGGTTAGGATGGTCCGTACTATCACGAAGTATGAACATGATGCTCTGCACACCCTGCTGCAGTTCTATGAGCCTTCGCTGAGATGCTTCCTCTTTCCAGATTACATTTTAATGCCAACGCTAGAAGAATTCTCATTTATTTTGGGGGTTCCAATCATGTCAACAATACCATTCTTTTCTGGTAGCTCTCCTAGTGTAAAAGAAATTGCCACTGCAACGCAAATGGACCAGTCAGTGATCAAAAGTGGTGTGAGTAACAAAAACGGAGTTGATGGATTTCATCTGGAATTCCTTTCTGATCAAGCCCAAGAGGCCGTTAATGCTAAAAACTGGACGGTTTACAACTCCATTTTGGCTCTTTGCATATATGGCCTAGTTCTTTTTCCCAATCAGCAAGACTTTGTGGATATGCAAGCTACTAGAGTTTTCATTCTTAAAAATCCAGTCCCTACTTTGTTGGGGGATTTTTAACATTCCGTGCATTACAAGAACGAGAAAAGAAGGGGAGGCCCTGTTAGTTGTTGCACTCCACTGCTATGTCATTGGCTTTTCAAGCATTTTCCTCAAACAGGTGCCTTTGTGGAAACCATAGATGTTGCGAAGTGGTCCGAGCGAATGATAGGTTTAACCGCTGATAATATTGTCTGGTTCGATCATCGATTGCTGAGAATTGAGCTTATCACCAGATGCGGAAGTTTTCCAAATGTACCTCTGATTGGCAGAAAAGGAGGGATCAATTATAATCCAGTTTTGGCCATCCGACAGTTCGGGTATGCTTCCAGGGGTCCTCCTACAGAGCAAGACGTGGAAGAATCTTTGTTCTTCACAGGAATTAAAGATGAGAAGGTGGTAGAAGTAGTGAATGCTTGGAAAGACAAGCATAGAATTGGAAAAGCGGTTTTTGGGAAAGGAGATTGTAGGTCTTATCCTGAATATGACAAATGGATTGAGACGAAAGTAAAGGATTTGCTTTTGCCCTTTTCAAGGAGACTTCTTGTACGTTCAGTACAGCCTGAGCAACCCACCATGGTGGCTATTGAGGAGTGCAACAAATGGAAGAAAAAGGTTAGAGAGCTACAGATAGAGAACTCTGGAATGAGCAGATGTCTTCAGAAAGCTCTAGCGGACAACAAAGAGTTGGAAAAGAGAGCATTCAAAGCAGAGAAAACCCTGGCAGACAAAGAAGAAGATTTTGATGAGAGAGCTCGATACTTCCGAAAGCTTACCTTGGGAGCAGATGATACTAGTCAGGCTCATAAGGCTACAAAGCAGGCTCTAGCCCGAAGCAAGGATTCGTTAGCTAAACTCCGTCAAGCTTGGGATGAAGTCAGAATTGAGAACTCTGAATTGATGACCCAGTTAAAAGATAAAAATGAAGAGATGAAGAAAGCACATGAAGCAAGAAGAAAGCATCGAGAAGACCTTGACAGAAGCCAAGAACAGGCAAGGAACGCTGAAGATAAGCTGAAAATCGCCAATAAAGAGCTTGAAGATGTCACGGCGGATCTGAAGCTGGTTAAAATTCAAGCTGGAATTAAGAGGCGCAAAGGAGCCGGTGAAGATGAAGCCTTGCTGATGCACGTGGGTTCGTTAGAGGATGCGTTGGAAAAAAGGGACGTCGTAATCAAAGAGTTGATTGAGAAGCCACATCATCAGCGTACCCGCATCCTGTTTGAAGAGATTAAGTATTCCAGCCAGAAGCTGAAAGACGTAGAGCTATCAGATTAGTGATTTTTGTCGTTTCTTTGTAATTGGTAATGGTTACCATCAGGATTGTTGATGGATCCATTTGACTGCTTGTTTCTTATTTTGTTGCTGAAACTATGACTAATGTACTTGAAAACTTCTGGGAATTTGTATGAAAGGAGCTATTTCTGTTCACAATTTCTGGTTGTCAGATATATGTGATGTGTTATCTGCACACGGGCACACTACAAAATCACTATGTCTGGTCTCCAGATATTTGTGATCGATGTATATGAATATCTCTTCAGAGCAAAACTCACTAATCATGATTTCTGGTCGTCAGGAATTTGTGGTTATGATTGGAATCAGGATGTAAAAAGTATCTTGAAATGACAAACATAACTGTGCATTTGCATTTGCATAGCATATCATTTTTGCATTGCAGGTTTTCCTTTTGCAGGCGCCTGCTAACCTTTATTTGGTTTTCAGGCACGATAGCTGATACCCCAGTTCACCGATATTCTACCCGACGCAATCAAGCAAGAGTAATGGAGCAAGTTCAGACGGAATTAGCTGATTTGAGTGGAAGGATGGAACAGTTCATGAACCTCATGCATGGGATTGCTCAAGGTCAACAGGAGCTGAGGACAGGTCAAGAAAACATGAGGATTGGACAAGAAGCTATGAGAACTACTATCCAGAGACTGGAAATTGAAATCCCAAATCGCACTGTGCGCACTCCTCCTGTTGGCACAATCCCTGCTGGTGGGGTACATCTGGGATTTGACAATAATGAGGATGGTCAAGATGACCAGTTCACTGCATTCAACAATGACATGGGTTTCTATAATGATGACCGGAAGTACGAAGGGTTAGATGAAAGACTCAAGCCTATTGAGAGCCAAAATCCTCTAGGAATTGATGTAGAAGACATGGGTCTCGTGCAGGGTGTGCGAATCCCTCCCAAGTTCAAGCTTCCTACTTTGGATAAGTACAACGGCAGTACCTGTCCCAAAACACATTTGCAAGCTTACAATCGCAAGGTTGCCGCTTATACTGATGACCAGAAGCTCTGGATGTATTTTTTCCAGGATAGCCTGTCAGGCGCCTCCCTGGAATGGTATGTTAAGCTGGACAGGGTTCATATCAAGAGCTGGAAAGATTTGTACGCTGCGTTTCTGAAGCAATATCAATATAATTTGGATATGGCACCTAATCGTACTCAGCTGCAGAGTATGACTCAGGATCCTAAGGAAGGCTTTAAGCAATACGCACAAAGATGGAGGGAGTTGGCTGCACGAGTTCAACCACCGTTGGGTGATCGTGAGATGGCTGATATGTTCATGAGCACACTCCAAGGGTCGTATTTGGATAGATTGGCTGCGTGTTCTTCCACAGGGTTTGCTGATATTGTTGTTGCTGGGGAACGAATAGAGAGTCTGCTGAAATTGGGTAAGATTTAAGACGTCGGTGGGACTGGTGCTTCGAGTTCGAGGAAACCCTTTGCCAACGGATCAAGGAAAAGAGAAGGGGAGTTCAGCGCTGTGCATAGAGGAGGGGGCAGAGGTAGGAATCAGTCCTATCATCAGGTGGATGCTGTAACCATTCTGGTTCCAGCTGGACAGCAAGCTCCAGATCAGCAAGGTAGACCCCGATTCCAGAATAACAGACCAAGGGACCATAAGTTTGATCCTTTGCCTGTGTCATATACTGCTTTGTTACCGCAATTGCTCAAAGAGAAGTTGGTTGAGCTACGGCCTATGAGACCGCTAGACTCCGGAAAATTGCCTCAGGGTTATGATGCCAACGCTCGATGTGAATTTCATTCTGGCGTGCAAGGTCACTCGATAGAGAAGTGCTGGGCTTTTCACCATAAGGTTCAAGACCTGATTGACGCAAAAGCTATTAATTTCTCTAAGCCGCCGAATGTTCGTGATAATCCAATGCCCCATCATGGAGGTGCAAGCATGAATGCTATTTCTGATGGTGAGAAACTGAATCTGATTACTGATGTGAATTTGGTAAAGACTCCGCTGTTGATTGTAAAAGAGCGTTTGTTAAAAGGAAAAGTGTTTCCTGGATGTGGCTCTGATTATGAAGATTGTTCAAGACAGATTAATGGCTGCAGTAAGTTGAAAGTTGGACTGCAGGATCTTATGGATGAAGGAAGACTTCAGTTTGATAAGATAGAGAGAGAGAAAAATATGTTTCTGCCGTTACTATTTACTATAATCCAGTTGAGATACAGGTGCCTGTTGAGGATCCTGTTGCTATCATCATGCCCGAGAGGCCGAGACCAGTTACGATTATAGTTCCTGAATCGACTGCTTATGTGTCCAATAGGGCAGTTCCATGGCAATATGGAACTGATACTCATCAAGGAGGAAGCCGACAGAGAGCAGAGGTTGTTGGTACCAGTGTTGAGAATGTCAGTGGACCAAGTGGTTTCACTAGGAGTGGTCGACTGTTCGCTCCCCAGACTCTAAGGAATGATAAAGAAGCTGAAGCCACTGCAAGAGCGAAGGGAAAACAGGTTGTTGATGACAAGGTGTCTGCTCAGGAAGAAGACCCTAAAGTCAATTTTGATAATGATGTTGAGGAATTTATGAGGGTTATCAAAAAGAGTGATTACAAGATCATTGAGCAGCTTAATTAAACACCCTCTAAAATTTCGATATTATCCCTGCTAATGAGTTCAGATGCACACCGGGCTGCTTTGTTGAAGGTTCTGAATATGGCATACGTTCCCCAAGAGATTACAGTGAATCAGTTGGAGGGAGTAATTTCTAATGTGAATGTGAGCCACGGGTTGGGGTTTACAAATAGGGATTTGACTCCAGATGGACGTAATCACAACAAGGCTTTGCACATCACACTTGAATGCAAAGGAGTTGTTTTGTCGCATGTGCTGGTTGACACAGGTTCTTCCTTGAATGTGTTACCCAAAAAGGCCCTGATGAAGATTGAAGTAGATGGATTAGTTCTGAGACCCAGTGATCTGATTGTGAGAGCTTTTGATGGATCCTAAAGATCGGTGTTTGGAGAGGTTGAACTACCAATACAGGTTGGTCCACAGATATTCAAGACGATCTTTCATGTTATGGACATTCAGCCTGCTTATAGCTGTTTGTTGGGCCGACCATGGATTCACGCAGCGGGCGCAGTTACCTCAACACTTCATCAGAAGCTCAAGTACGTGTTCGAGGGTCAAGTGGTCACTGTTTGCGGCGAGGAAGATATATTCGTAAGTCATCTATCCACTTTCAAATATGTGGAAATGGATGGAGAAATTCATGAAACCCTGTGCCAGTCTTTCGAAGCCTTGAATATCAATAACTTACCAGAATTTACTTCAGCAGCAGTGGTGTCGAATGTGCCAGGTGGGCCGAGTGCATCAATTGCGTCATACAAGCAGGCCAGAGAAGTGGTCGAAAGCAGAAATGCCCAAGCTTAGGGTAAAGCTATTGATGTGTTTGTGATGGAAGACAAGTTTGGCATTGGATACCAGCCGGGCCGAACGCCAGTTCCCCGATTCTGTGGGCCAATCAGCTTCAACAGTGGAGGAATTATAAACCCTGATCAGTCCTGCTCAGCAATAGAAGATGGCGCTGAAAGCTCAGATTATCTGGACAGATGGGTATATGCACGGGCTCCGGGCGAGGCATTGCAAAATTAGTCTAGTGAAGAAATCGTTCATGTTGTGCACCATTCAGAGTAATAATTCTTGTCTTTCATAATGCATAAAATCCCACACTCTGCCCAAGGTGTGAGGATCCATTTGTAGGGCCACCATATTTTCTCATATAATGTTTAAATATCAATAAAAGGACGTTTTTGTTTACAAATTTGTGTTCCTTTATTCTTTCTTTCTTTATTTTTGCACAAAGAAAATTAAAAATGATAATGCACTTTCTTTTCTTTTGTTTTCAAGCAAAATAATCTAAAATAAAGCATAAATCCAATCATGCAGACTTGATTCTGTGAATTCCTCTGAAAATGATTCTGTTATGCCCACGTATGATTTCGACAATCCGATCTATCAAGCCGAGGAAGAAAGTGATGAAGACTATGAACTCCCGGGAGAATTGGCTAGATTGTTGAAACAGGAAGAAAAGCCATTCAGCCTCATCAGGAAGCTCTTGAGGTTATAAATATTGGTTCGGAAGAAAGCAAGAAAGAGATCAAGATTGGTGCAAATCTGCGGGCTGATGTAAAGCAAGAGCTGATAGTCATGCTACGGGAATACGTTGACATCTTTGCTTGGTCATATCAAGATATGCCAGGTTTAGATACAGACATAGTTGTGCATAGACTACCGTTGAAAGAAGACTGCCCACCGGTCAAGCAAAAGCTGCACAGGACGAAACCAGAAATGGCTTTGAAGATCAAGGAAGAAGTACAGAAACAGTTGGATGCAGGTTTTTTGGCAGTGACCAACTATCCTCCCTGGGTGGCCAATATAGTACCGGTGCCGAAGAAAGATGGCAAAGTCAGAATGTGTGTGGATTATAGAGATCTCAACAGGGCGAGCCCTAAAGATGACTTTCCACTCCCTCATATTGATGTGCTGGTTGATAATATCGCTCAGTTTTCAGTGTTCTCATTTATGGATGGATTCTCTGGGTAAAATCAGATAAAGATGACGCCTGAAGACTTGGAGAAGACGACATTCATTACCCCTTGGGGTACCTTCTGTTACAAAGTAATGCCTTTTGGGTTGAAAAATGCAGGGGCAACTTATCAAAGAGCAATGGTGACATTATTCCACGATCTAATTCATAAAGAGATCGAGTGCTATGTGGATGACATGATCGCTAAATCAAAGACAGAAGAGGAACATCTGATCAACTTGAAGAAGTTATTTGAGAGGCTGAGGAAATTCAGGTTGAGACTGAATCCTAATAAGTGTACTTTCGGCGTGCGGTCCGGAAAATTGCTTGGTTTCATTGTCAGTGAAAAAGGAATAGAGGTTGATCCTGCTAAAGTGAAAGCTATACAAGATATGCCTGTACCGAGAACTGAGAAAGAAGTTCGCGGCTTTCTAGGGAGATTGAACTACATTTCAAGGTTCATATCTCACCTAACTGCCACTTGCGAACCGATATTCAAAATGCTAAGAAAAGATCAAACGGTCAGGTGGAATGATGATTGTCAAAATGCCTTCGATAAAATAAAAAGATATTTGCAGGAACCTCCAATTCTAATACCTCCAGTTCAAGGGATACCACTGATTATCTACTTGACAGTGCTCGAAGGGTCCATGGGTTGTGTTCTCGGTCAACACGACGAGACAGGTAGGAAAGAACATGCTATCTACTACCTGAGCAAGAAATTCACAGATTGTGAATCGCGTTATTCAATGCTTGAGAAGACATGCTGTGCACTCGCATGGGCCGCCAAGCGATTGAGACAATACATGCTCACACATACAACCCTGTTGATCTCAAAGTTGGATCTGGTCAAGTACATTTTTGAGAAACCAGCACTTACAGGCAGAGTTGCAAGGTGGCAGATGGTACTGACAGAGTACGATATTCAATTTACTTCGCAAAAAGCAATCAAAGGAAGTATACTGTCAGATTATCTTGTGCAATAGCCTCTTAATGATTACCAGCCCATGAGATTTGATTTCCCTGATGAGGACATCATGTTTCTCAAAGCGAAAGACTGCGAGGAACCACTTCTGGAGGAGGGGACTGACCCTGAATCCAAATGGAGTTTGATGGGGCAGTTAATATGAATGGGTGCGGAGTTGGTGCAGTCCTCATTACGCCAGAAGGTGTTCACATGCCCTTCACTGCCCGAGTAACCTTCGGGTGCACCAACAATGAAGCAGAGTATGCAGCTTGCATACTAGGGATTGAGGAAGCTATTGATTTACGAATCAAGACCCTCGATATCTTTGGTGATTCAGCACTGGTAATCAATCAAGTAAAAGGAACTTGGCACACACATCAGCAGAATTTGATTCCGTATAGAGTTTATACGAGAAGATTGCTGACATTCTTTACAACTGTCAAGCTGTACCATGTTCCTAGAGATGAGAATAAGTTTGCAGACGCCTTGGCCACTATATCCTCGATGATCAAAGTGCATGGTTGGAACTTTGTACCCAGGATTGATGTATCCCGTCTTGATAGGCCTGCTTTTGTGTTTGAGGTTGATGCAGTGTCTGACGATAAGCCTTGGTACCATGACATCAAATGCTTCTTGAAAAATCAAGAATACCTGCCCGGGGCATCTTCCAATGACAAGAAGACATTAAGAAGGCTAGCTGGTAGTGTCTTCTTGAACAAAGATAGCGTGCTGTATAAAAGGAATTTTGACACGGTTCTGCTCAGATGTGTGGATAGACACGAGGCAGACCTGTTGATGATTGAAGTGCACGAAGGCTCTTTCGGTACCCATGCCGGAGGACATGCGATGGCTAAGAAATTGTTGAGATTGGGGTATTATAGGCTGACCATGGAGTAGATTGCTGCAAGTATGCTCGCAAGTGTCACAAATGCCAGATCTATGCAGATAAAGTGCACGTTCCTCCCAATCCGTTGAGTATCATGTCCTCTCCGTGGCCATTTGCAATGTGGGGCATTGATATGATCGGGAAAATTGAGCCTACTGCTTCAAATGGCCATCGTTTCATCTTGGTCGCCATCAATTACTTCACTAAATGGGTTGAAGCAGCATCTTATGCCAATGTCACTAAGCAAGTAGAGGCTCGTTTCTTGAAACGAGATATCATTTGTCGATATGGAGTGCCCGAAAGAATCATTACTGATAATGGTTCTAATTTGAATAACAAGATGATGGCTGAACTATGCCGGGACTTCAAAATCGAACACCACAATTCTTCTCCGTACCGCCCGAAGATGAATGGCGCGGTCGAAGCGGCCAACAAAAATATCAAGAAGATTGTGCAGAAGATGGTTGTCACGTATAAAGATTGGCATGAGATGCTACCATTGGCTTTGCATGGGTATCGAACATCAGTCCGCACGTCCACTGGGGCAACACCATACTCGCTTGTATATGATATGGAGGCAATTCTACCGATAGAAGTGTAGATTCCCTCTCTCTGAGTATTGATGGATGTTAAGCTAGATGAAGCTGAATGGGTACGAGCCAGATTTGATCAGCTGAGCCTTATTGAGGAGAAGCGATTAACAGCAGTATGTCATGGCCAGCTATATCAGCGCAGAATGAAGAGGGCATTCGATCAAAAAGTTCGACCTCAAGTCTACAAGGTCGGGGATGTGGTAATAAAGAGAATACTTCCTCCGAGTACAGATCACAGGGGCAAATGGACTCCTAATTATGAAGGTCCATTCCTGGTTAAAAAGGTTTTCTCAGGTGGAGCCTTATTACTGACAACCATGGATGGTGAAGACTTTTCATCCCCTGTTAATTCAGATGCAGTTAAAAAATACTTCGTATAAAGAGACCCGCTGGATAAAAAAAAAAGAGAAAGAAAAAATCCAGACAAAAAAGGGCATCCCGGCGAACCAAAAACAGAATAAAGGTTCGGGCAAAAATTAGGGATATAATTGAAAAATTGCACACCCGGTAAGTTGAAACCCCGAAAGGGCAACTTAGGCAAAAAAGGGTATCCCGGTGGATTGAAAACCTGAAAAGGCGATCCACGCAAAAGAGGGATTAAAGCGAATGACTGCAGTCTGAATTAATCTGTACGTTTTCTACTCTTCAGCAAACTGGAAAAATTCCAAAGGAGGAATTGGTCCGACCACGAGCTTCTGAAGGCAAAGATAATCAGGAGAGTTGGAATACATACTGGCTATAACAGAATCAGAAATCAGTTGGAATCCAATTTCCGCATTATCATTAGGATAAATTTCTTTTCTCAATTTTATGGCAATTGCCTCTTTCAGGGGTTTGCTTCTGATTGTAAAGTCGCCAATTTTTGGCATTTCATCAATAAAATTGAATATTCAGTCACGAGCTTTTATTTTCATTTTACTGTTTTGTTTGCAAAAACGTCCGATTTTTGATAATAAAACGTTACTTTGAAAATATCTTGGCCTTGCAAAAACATGCACAAAGACAATTGAAATTACTTTGCTTGTTGGACAGCCTTGGATGGTGGACTCAAAAGACCACGCAATATCCTGGGGCATGTGCATATTCTTTTTCTGTTGCAGGTAATGAGCACGATCGATCCAAGCAGCAGGATCGTAACCACGAGCAGATATTTGCTATGACTTGATAATGTTGTATCTTATTAAGTCGATTCTTCCATTCAAGAGTTCCCACCGGGTTCGTGACGGCAACGGTGGTCGAAGATGGATTTCTCTTGTGTTGATAACGGTTATTAATGCAGTGAATACTCCGGGTCCATAACAAGTGCAAGTCTTTCGGTACCTCGCAGACGATGTGTTCGGAAGTTCAAGACAGGGTGTTCATCTAAGAGTTTGAAAACGCTTGGTTTTCTATAAAATCCTCTTAGGAGACGAAACTTTTAGTACTAACATCCCTTGTGGAATTTACTCTTGGCAGGATGTACCAGCAAGTGGTAGTATCATACATCCCGCAGGTTTCAGCATGTGAAATTTGTCAAAGAATAATCCCCAGCGGAGTTATTGACTATCCCATGCATGGGGCATGTTATCTCCCCAGCAAAAGATATTCCCGATCTGCTATCCCCAGTAGAGTTTGAAGACATTTGGTTTTCTGTAAAATCCTCTCGAAGGGCGTTCCCCAGCATGAGACGCTTTAAAGCAGTTTTTCTCCAGCAGAGTGTGTTGTAAACTCATCATCCCCAGCGGAGTCGTCAAAAATAAAGTTCGCCCGACATGGGGCATTGTGACATTTATCCTAAGCTCGACAGTCTTCTTCCTCAGCAGATTACCGAGGAATTGCTTTGGGTTTCCCTAACAGACCTATAGGGACTCTTTCTCAGCATGTTACAACGGATTGTCTTTCAACCAAGATTTACATATCCCCGACAGAGCAGCCCTGATCCCTAGCAAGATCGTATCTTTGGTAAAGGTATCCCCAAGGAGTTCAGCATTGAATCTTGTCTGCTATACTCCCCAGCCGAGTCGCGGTAAGTTCCCCAGCAAGGTTTAAAGAGATCGACAGAATCTCTTCTTCAGCAAAGTGTCAGCACATGATATTACCCAGCAGGTGGTTGTTCCAGCAGGTGGGATGATCATTTGACAAAGCTTCCAACGACGGTTTGGTAAACACCAAAGTCCAACGACAGTTTGGTAAAGCTTTCAACGACGGTTTGGTAAGCACCAAAGTCCAACGACAGTTTGGCAAAGCTTCCAAAGCCGGTTTGGTAAGCACTGAAATCCAACGACAGTTTGGTAAAAGCTGCAAAAGTCCATCTGAAGATGGCAAGTTTGAGATCCCAAACGCCGGTTTGGTAATCTTTGAAGTCCAATGACAGATTGGCAGAAATCCAGCACAGAGTGGTGAAAGTCCAGCGACGGTTTGGCAGAAGTCCAACGACAGATTGGCAGAAATCCAGCACAAATTGGTGAAAGTCCAACGACAGTTTGGCAGAAAGTCCAACGACAGATTGGCAGAGCAGCTAAATTCCATCGACAGTATGGCAAGCCAGTAGTCGTCTGGCGTCATTCAAAAGACATTGTTGAAAGTCCATCGACGGTATGGCAAGCCAGTAGTCGTCTGGCGTCGTTCAAAAAGACATTGTTGAAAGTCCATCGACGGTATGGCAAGCCAGTAGTCATCTGGCGTCGTTCAAAAAGACATTGTTGAAAGTCCATCGACGGTATGGCAAGCCAGTAGTCGCCTGGCGTCGTTCAAAGAGGCATTGTTGAAAGTCCATCGACGGTATGGCAAGCCAGTAGTCGTCTGGCATCGTTCAAAAGACAGATCTCTCCGACAACGTTTCATTTGAAGATTCAATTTAGCAGTCCTGTTGGGTCTATATCCTTTTTGTTCTTCGTCATCCTGAGCAAATTTTTGGTTATATTTGGTATTCAATCGCTATATACCTTGAAAGTCTGAAAGCAATCGCTCTCAGGCATTCAGGTTTACAGCGTTTGAATAGGGGCAGCTGTAATACCCCAAAATTTGCTCTCCCTTTTTGTCATCTTAGCATAGCATTATCATTTATCATATCATATCCACCTCATTAGCTTTGCATTGCATTTAACATAGAAAAATGAAGCATAGCATCCCTCTTACCATCAAGGCATGTGATCAGGTGGAAGGTGGACAATCAAGGGATCATTCAAAGCACAAAAAGGTCAATCAAGTTGCCTCAAGGCAAGCCAAGAGGTCTCTCATGTCTTATACTGTCTCAATTGATCATTCACAATCTCAAGGAAGTGAGATCCAATAGGAGATTGAAATCATACATACTTCATCAAGCAAGAGGTTCAAGAACTGAAGGAAAACCCTCAAAAGAGATAGCTCATTGATCCAAAATCAATCTCAAATGGCATATCTCATCATCCTTTAAAGGGATACACAACATACTCTAAGGAATTTGAAATTGAAGACTGCACATTTTTCTCCTAGGAGGAGGGGGCTAAAATTAGGGTTTCCAATTAAATCAAGGAATCTCTGATTTTTTTGACAAAACTTGATGTCATGGTATTCTACATGTCCTTAAGTGTATGGGTGTGGAAAATTGTATCTCAATGGGTTGTAGAAGTGGTTCAATTGGAAGAAAGATAAAAAATCAGAGAAATTGGGGCCAAGTCAAATAATCAGTGGAAAAAGTCAACTCTTGACTTTTTGAGGCCAAATTCATAAAATTAATGTTATATGTGACCAATGTGCAAAATTTGATCAAGAAACTCCAAAGGAATCATGAAAAAATCAAGATGTAGAAAGTTGCCATTTTTGGACGAAGAAGGGTTACTAAAAATAGCAAGTTTTGGCCATTTTGCACTACACTTTGAACCAAGGCCATTTAAAATAGAAGCATCAAATGAAAATTCCACCAGGCCACAACAAAAGGTCTTGCTTCAAGCTTCAAATCCATGTGTAGAACATCTCCATTGGATAAAAATTGAGGGAGATATGATGGATCAAAGTTGGAGGAAACTTGGGCAAAACCAGGTCATGACCAAGGATTTTCATGTCACGCGCACATCATTTTCTCAAACAGTTGGTGGGCAAAATGTATGGATCAATTACTCATGGTTAGAGACCTCAAATGGAAAATCTTTCAACATCAAAGTTGTTCCTCTATGTGAGATCTTCAAAGTTGGTGTTTATCAATTTTTCATCTGATCATTGGATTGGGAGTTATGATGGTCCAAAGTCATGGTGATCGTGACTGAAACCCAGGCGCCATGTTGCCTTGCCATGCCTCAAGTCACACGCTCATGAAGCCAGATTTGTGTCTTGATGTTTGGAGCTATTTTTCACCATCTTATACATTTCCATTTGACTTGTTTTCAACATCAACATTATTCTCCAATGTGTCCTCTCTCCAATGACCCCAAGAACTCATCAAATCATCCATTAAGTAGGGAGATTTTCATTGGCAAAGTACCATAATTATCACTGATGCAGTAAATGGTGTTAGCAGGCTGTGTACATGATTTGGTTCAGTCATCCCACAAACACTTCGTGTACTTTATTTCCTCATTTGAACAAACATCCTTATGACCATACTTAGGCATATCAGCCATCATACATTGTGAAGGAAGGTTTTCAAAGAAGAAACTTGTACCATAAGCAATGCCATGACATGCTGCATAACATAACCTCATCACCTCAGCTTCACTCTCATCCTCACCATAACTATCATAAGCTTAACCTCACCATAACCCAACCTTGACCACTCGCCCCCTAACTAACTTGACTCGGTTAGTTAGGGTGGACTCAGTTAACCACCTTGACTCACCCTAACTCAACTCATTAAACCGTGGTCAGCTCACACTATAAAAGAAAATCACACACTCCATTTTCATTTTCAGTTTTCATTTTCACACATTCACTTCAGAAACACTCTATTCTTCTCTCTCGATTCCACCATTGCCACTGATTCTTGAGCTCTACCTTGTTCATTCCACTTCAACACTCTCTCTAATTCTCTCTCAACTTCTCCACAGTGATACTTGTTTGGAGCTTGGTTTCAACCTCTTCTCCACTGAATCATCATCAAGTTCTACATCTCATCCTTTATTTGGCCAAGTGAAGATTGTAGAAGAGACAAAACCTCTGGTTTTCTGAAGAACACTTCAAGGTTTCAAAACTTCAGGTACGAATCTCCACCATTATAGACCTAATGTGAAGTTGTTTTCAGGTTCTTGAAGCTTCTTATAAGCTCAAGAACTTGTCCGGCTAGTTGATAGGCCTTTAGAGGTATAGTGCACAACTTAGGGCTTGCTTTAATCTCCTCTGTTTTCTCTGTGTGTGATTGTTATGTGAAAAATGATGTTAGATTCATGATGTGCATAGCGTAAGCTTCATTTTGATACCACATTTGCGCATTTTGGTGAGAATTGAGGTTGCAGACAGTGGCGGTGTGACCGGAGAAGGTGACCGGAGGTCATCTCCGGCCGGTGACTGTAATTGCTAGGGTTTCACTATATTTTAATCGTGGCCTTTGATTGTTCTTAATCCTACGCTCCAAAATGTGCCAACACATAAAAAAAAGCGTGCAAGTCACATGCCAATTTTCTGAACTCACTTAAGCTTTGTGTGGCATGGTACACGATAGGGAGTGTGGACATTCACATGTGCGCGTTGATGTTGTTTACTTTGACTTTCGTTTGACCCTGACTTAATCCAATGGCATGTAGTGTTTTGACTATTGTTAACTGAAGTGCATGCTTGTTATCGTGTTCTGCGTGTAATTGGACTTAAGCTGAATTGCTATTCACACCTTGTATTTCTAAAGCCCAAATCATCTTAACTAAACAATTGCTATGCTTGCACCCCCCTTTCCTCATTTCATTTCATTTTATTTTTCATTTTTTCTACACGTTTTACTTTTCAATTTTTAAAAATATCAAACTTCATTCTAAAATTCTTCAAAAATTCATGAACATCATTAAGACATTTATAAAAATTTTCATGATTTTATTTCTTGATTTTATGACTTTTTGCCCCTGTTCTATAATATTCTTTGAATTTCAATTTGTGTGCATGCTTAATGTGATACATAAATTTGTGCATTTTTGTTCTCAATCATTAAAATTTTTTTTGATGCTCTTATTTTTGCATTGAGTCATTAGTCTCTTGAGGTATGTTAAGTGATTTTTATTTGATTTTTTTAGGTCAGTTTATGGCATGTTTGGTGTTCATTTTTGTGTTACTTTGTATGATGTGTATACTTGACTTAAGTGCATTGTATAAAGCCTTTTTGCCTTGATTTCTTGCATGCTATTTTGGTATATGATTCACTTCTGATTTGTGTATCTTTAAAACATACTTGCTTAATTTCCATGAGTCCATCTAATTTTTTGTTTAATGCATTACCTTTGAAGCATAATAATATGTCATATCCTTGCAATCTTTGTGCATGTTTACATGAGTGTTTTTGTACATACTTGCATGATCATTTGCATATTTGGTGAACCATTCATGTGACATTTTAGATCATTGATACACATTATATGTCATCTTTGCATGTTGATTGTCATTTGAACCTTGTGCACCTTTAACATGTTGTGTTTGCACTTTCCTTTTTTGAACTTCCATTTCAATTCTACTTCTTCTACCACTTCTTAAATGTCTTGATGTGTTATGCATGAACACTTGTGAGATGTTTGTGAATCATTTTTCATTTCATTTCAATTCTGATCCTTGGATTACATGTTCCATTCATGCATGTTTTTTCATTTCTTTTCATCTTTCATTCTCCCTTTTCTTATGGTAGCATGTGTTAATGTCATGGATGATGATTGTTGGTTGTCCACTTAGACTTGCATGATAATAATCATTTGTTTTCCATATGATGCACATTCTGGTTGTGACATATAGGATTTGATTTCTCATCTAATTCTTTTGAGTTTTATGGTGCATTAAATGTTCCTTTACTTCTTATACTCCTTACACATGTTTACTAACCATGTAGGGGCTTTGGTAAGTTGCAATTGAGTGTGGATAAGGAATCCACATTCAAACTTCTATCCTCTCATCTCTTTTACAATTCCATCTTGTGTTTGTTAAGCACTTAGGTGCTTTCTTTTAATACCTCATTATTTCCCCTTTTGAATTACAATTCATCTTCTACTTTAGAAGTGAGTTGTTTAATTCATTTCTTCTTTAGACTCTAGGTTTTGAAACCTCACAAACCATTAGGATCACTCCCTTGACTAATCAATTAGGATTGAGTCTTAGTTCATATAGATTTTTACCTTTCTTCCTCTCTTGAGTCTCTCTTCTCATCTCAAAGGAAAATTCAAAATACTTAATAAAGGTAGGCACTTATTGCATTTAGGCCTTTCATATAAAGAAAAGATTATAAGGGGTCTTCTCTTGTAATCTTAGAATGTGTAGCATATAACCCATCTTGGGTCAATGTGTTAAACATTTGATCTTGTATGAGGGACTTAAATGCAATACTTGTTGAAGGTACAAATAAAGAAAAACACTTCTTCATTTCATAACCAACAAAAACACTTAATAAACACAAGTAGGCTAGTGTGTTTGAACCTTGACAATTGAAACTAAGTGTGGGGGTCTTCTTCACTCTTAGTGTGCTTTCTTACTCATTCCATCTTGGAATGTGAGAATGTACACATTCTAATGACTAAGATTTAGATACACTATCATATGCAAACAAATGGAAAAACTCTTAAAAGACAAAAACAAACAATAACGTCTTTCCTTCGGGAATTCTTTTCTCATCTCATTCACTCTTTCCGTAAGGATGCGTCATTTCCGTTCTACCGCAAACAGGTAACGCCTAAGTCTCCCTACAGCAAGCTGCAACACCTAAACTGCTGGAACGCGAACGTTGACGTACTCCACTAAAAAACATAAACAATCCATCACTAGTAAGGGGAACTACGTCGCTCTGATTCTCATGCTCCCGATGAGATACGTAGGCAGTGGGGTAGGGCCCATTCGAGCACTTCTTTTATTTTCCCTACATTTGTTTCTATTTCTCTTTCCATCCCTTTTCCCGTTCTCCAGCTAGCAGTTCCTTTTCCAGTATCCTTTTCTTACACCCTTTGATCGAGACAAGCAAGCGTGGATCCCATCGGGTACGATGGACGCGAGGGGGTGCTAATACCTTCCTCTCGCGTAACCGACTCCCGAATCCAGTTCTCTTGGTCGCAAGACCATGCTTTTCCTTCTCTTCAGGTTTATGCGGTGTTTCCTTTCCCTCTCGTGGGATAAATACACATTGCTGGCGACTCTGTTTCGGTGCCACTTTCGCGTTTGTACTAGGATGAAAATCCCGGGAGCGACACTAGGGAATAATGCCGTCTTCGACCCACTCATCCTGCATTTTTCTTGGAAATCTGCCAAGCTTTTGCCATCTTGAGGGTATATTACCTCGAGTTCCTCTTCAGCTCTTTTGTCAGAACCGTCATTGGCTTCGACCATCATGCATTCCACAAGTTCAGTTGTCGATTGTTTACTGAGACCCTCAGTTGCCTCAACCATCATGCACTCGTACATCTACTAATACAAAGCCTCTTCGACCTTCAGCAGGTCGGTATCAACCTGCATCTTTGGCCTTTCGCCAAATTGAAGCCGGCCCTCCTTCAAAGCCTTTTGCACCAGATCCCTGAAAAGAACACATTGAGCTGTTTTATGACCAAGGAAATTATAAAATTTACAAAATCCCATTTTCTTCTTTTGTTCTAAAGGGGGGGTCTTTTAAACTTGGAGGAATAATTATCTGACCATCTTTAACTAACAAGTCAAATATTTCTTCACATTTAGAAACATCAAACGTATAAGTTTTAGCAACGTATTTATCTGTTTTTCCAGTTTCGACGGGATTTTTCCCGTTTGATGGTTTTAGTAATTTGCATGTGTATAGGGGCCCTGTCTTGAGTTCATCCACGTTGACCTCGCTTTCGTCGACGATTTTTTCGTCGTCAGAAGAATATTCGTCAGCGGAAACATACGACACTTTTTCTTTCTTATGGTATCTGTTAGTCTGAGTTTTTTTAGCTTTCAACCGTTCGACTTGTCGGACTCGGTCAGCCAGCTGCGCCATATCCCTAAGATATTGCGTGTCTAGGTTTTTCCTGATGGAATAGTCTAAACCGCCAGCTGCCATTTCAACCAGCTCATGTTCAGGGACTTGAGTAAAGCATCCTGCTTTCAAAAGTCTAAACCTGTTAAGATATTGGTCCACCGACTCCGTGGCTTTCCGTTTGACACTGGCCAATTCTTTCAAACTAATTTTCGATTGTCCCATGTAAAACTGTTCATGAAACAATCTCTCTAATTGTGCCCAGGTGTGGACAGACTCAGGGGGCAACATGGTAAACCATGTAAACGCATTCTTCGTGAGGGAACTTGGGAAATACTTCATTTTCAAGTCCTCATTATTTGCTATGTCACCGGCTTCAGTTTGATACCTGGCGACGTGTTCGACGGTGGATTCCTCAGTCTCACCGGCGAACTTGGTGACCTGCGGCACTTTCCAACCCCTAGGCAATTATGTCTAAAAGAAAAAATCTGGCAATGGGGACGTGCACGTTGGCCATAGAAGGCCTGGATTTGCCACATTCCGGACCATGATGCGTTCGACCATGGCTTCCAAGTTTGGTTCACCAGCCAATGCATCGTGTCGAACTTGTCTGACGACATAGTCGGGATCTTGGTTCCTATGCACCATCATAACAGGAGTCCTTTGGGCCCTTCCAGGAGTTTGTTTAAACTCGTGGGGTTGGTCTATTGTCACGTCGAAGACCTCGTCTTGACGAATGGGTGTCTCCGGTCGAGGCGGAGGAGTCTGTCGACCCTGTGCCCTAGGGGCGCCTAAGAAGTCACCTATCCGTGTCATCTGAGTTACCAATTGTCGGTAACTCTGAGTCGAATCTTGTATTAATGGTCTTAATATGGTGCCCATTTGTTGAGTCAACATATGAACCATCTCGTGATTACTCTCATCCATCTGCTGCCTCATGACTGCAACAGAACTTGACGTGAACGTGGGTATTGATTGGGATAACAGACTAAAACCTGGGGGTCGAGTGACTTGATATGCCAAAGGCCATAAGCCTTGGTATGCTGAGAAAATTGGGGACGAACTTTCCCCAAACACCGGACCACTAGAATGTAGACTCGACATGAACTCTGTCGGCATCCCAAAGGATCGAGGGATGGGCATCGTGATACTAGGCACATGCTGCCATGTAGTCCCTGCCATTTTCGGCTTCGGGTTGTATCAACGTGATGTCGCGGTTGGACCACTAGGGGCGGTTGAAACCGCAGACACGGTCCCAGAGCCAACGTCAGTTGTTTGCATTACAAATGTACTTTCTGTCGAAGACGGTTCTTCGTTCGGACGTGGTGTCACCATATTACCACGCGCAAATGCATACACTCAACTCAAACGTTTCCCACCAGGCGTGCCAATTTGTTCGCACGCGGTTCTCGCGCGAACAACCGCTGGCCTCTTGTCACAGGTTTACTCGCGGGATTGGCCACAAAATCCCAGAACAATTGGCTAAAGTGTATGTTTTATTTATAAGACAGTTTTTTGTCTAGAGGAGTTGTAAGAAACTTGAACAAATAAGAGGGTTTCGGATTGATAAACAAAACAAAGTGGAAAAAACAAACAGACGAGTAAATGACAAACTGATTTAAACTTTGCGGGAGTAGACTCGTTTCTCTCAACGCTTGGTACTTTGAGTATTTTCCCTTTTCAATGTCACAAATGCGACCCCTAAAATGGAAATAACTATTGCTTTAAATAGGCTGAAAAAATAATTGTTCATCTCCCCATATTGGCCTTGGTTGTGACACGTGTCACACTACTATCTTTCCAAATTCCCACGTCCTTGGAGTTTTCAAATTTCTCCGCTCAAAGATGTGTTACCCTTGCGTCGGTTTCGCAAGCCACCACTTGACATCCTTCGACAACAATGCATCCCCGTCTTCTTCCGACACGACCTTAAGCTGTGTCGACCCCAAACTCAAGCTTTCTCGTCATTCCTTCATTCCCTTTGTCTGGTCGAAATCTCCCAGCTAACAATACAATGGATGATATTTCGCCATAAGGTTGGCACAAATGAAGACGTGAAACTCTGATAGAACAATATGATTAGTGATGATTTAACAAACATTCAAAGTTAGCTTAAGAACAATCTTGCTGAGTATGCTTTCATAATGAACCTATCTTCACTTAGGTATTTTAAAGGTTGTAACATGGCTTGGTTCATGATTATAAAAAAAAAGTATATAAGGCTCAAAATTTGATTTAACCCACCCTAACTCCTTTGATGTTCTCCGTTCCTAAATCCAATGAACTCAATGAATGCATTCAGTCGACAAGAGAATTTTGGTAGTCATGATGATGAAGGTAGATATATTGGTTCAAGCACTGATGAGATTCTTGAGGCGGTTCTCACCTACTTCCGTTTACAAGCTTATTTCCATTTTTCTTTCTTTTATTTTAATCCCTATTTTTTCATGGACTGATTCTTTTGAATTTGCGGTCCAGTGGGATGCCCTAACTTTTGCCTAAGCCAAATTTTTTTTGCCTTTTTTTGACTTAGCAGGCTTTTCCCTTTTTTTTGGAACAATTCTTATGAGATTTTGCTTTCTGACTCGGAAAGGTTGTACCTGTCATGTGAGTTGTTGTGAGCTTTTATATTTTCATTGCTTCCCCGATGTTGAATGATGTGCACGAGGAAGAGGATATGCTTAAACCTATTATTGGAGTGATTAGATGGAACAATTATCTTACATTAGGATGCATCGCCGAATTAATTGAAATCTACCCTGCCCCTGGTTAAGATTAAGGCATTTTAAAAAAAAAGAAAGAACACCTATTTCAGGCTCAAGGGGGTTGACGACAGATTATCCCCTTATTTCTTTAATGTTTGGGAAGTGAAATGATGCCTTACATCATCAGCCAGGTCTTACTAATAAAAGTATACATCAACAAATTTGATTATTTTGTTTACATCATTCTCCCTCTAAGTTTGTTAATAGGTGAAAAGAGAAAATGGAAAACCGTTGATATTTATGGTAAGTGGTGGCATAAGAGTGAATACGAATGGACTGATTCCAAAACATGCATGTTCTTTTTTATTAGAATTATTGATCAAAAAGTATAAAGTTTGTAACAAATAACACTTAGATACAAAGAAATTACAAGTAAAAATGATAAAGACCTGATGATCCTAGGATGAACTTCCTTGTTGATCCACCAACTTTAGGAGAGCTTCTTGGTGTTCCTGCACTGGTCAAAGTAAGGGGGTACCTTTGTCTTTTCTTCTACTGAGCATACATGTTTTGCTGATAGGGCAGTTGTTGTTGTTTATGCGGGGGAATCACCCATGGTTGTGGTATCTGAGGCGCTTGGCATGATGAAGGATTACGTTCTCTCCTCAATAGGGCTTGTACGACCAAGTTCATTTGAGTCTTCAATTGAATGACCTCTTCCTTCAACATTTCTTGGCCTCTATTGAGTTCCTCAATGGCTTCTTGAGACTTGCTTTGAGCTTGTTCATGAGTATCAGGAAATCTTATAGCTTGATGACAGTTGGACAAGGGTGAAGGTGGAAAGGATATGAGTTTTATGCAAGTGCATGTATCCGAATGTATGAAAATGCATGGATATGTAAAAATATTTTTTCCGAGAGATGCTAAAAGTTTTTTTATGGAGATGCAATGCAATTTAAGATAATGACAAACCTAAGAAAATCCAAATGGGTTTAGGGATAATGATAGACATAAGGAAACTCATACGGGTTTAGGGATAATGACAAACCTACTAAAACCTAAATGGGTTTAGGGATTTTGATGGGCATAAGGAAATCGATAAGGATTTAAGAACACCTTATTTAGGAGGGCTCCATATGATAGGCTAGTTCTAAGTCTTTGATACCTAATCCCCTCACGTGTAGGCTCTAGGATTGTTGGATAAAGGGTTATAAAGTCATAGACTATAAATAAAATTTCACCATGATTATGGGCTGGCCCTACCAAGGGGATCCTTCGGGATAAGTCTCATATACGTGTGGCCTTAGTACCGACCCTTGCGGATTGATAACATAAGGTCACCATAGGTGAAACCGGTTCTAGATCAAGGTTCCCAAAGTCATTAACCGTATCCAAATCGTAAGCATAGTCATGGGCTAGCCCTACCATGAAGACAACTTTGAATAGGTCTCTTCTGAGTGGAGCCCTTGTACCCCTGAGAGATGTACATCTCACCAGTTAGTACGTTGGGACTGCCGTCTTAGCTTGCATTTTTCTCTGAGCTCTGGTTAGAGCTTCTCACAAATAATAAAACCCATACCACAACAACATATATATATATAGTAAAAGAATAAAATAAATAAAAGAAAGAAGTAAAAAACAATGTGAATAAGAACAAACAAACCCTAAAACTAAAGGGTAATGTGGACTCTCTTTAGAAATCAATTCCAAATAGAGTCGCCAGTTGTCGTAGTGGGAAAAATCACAGAGTCGCCACCATATTTTATTCATTCCTAAGGAATAAGCGAAATAATGATAAAACCCTAAAGGAAAGGATAAGAAAGTTATTGCAACCAACTATGGGTTCGGGAGTCGGTTAAGTGAGGGGAAGGTGTTAGGCACCCCTCACCTTCGTCTTACTCAATGGGAACCTTCTCTAGCCACTACTACAAAATACACTTTCGGAAACATAATACTACTACGATTATGCTTTCCACCATTGTAATATCACAAACTGGATGCGCCTGAAATATTTTTTACTTTTTTTGAAAATTATTTAACCACGGTTGAGATAAACAACCGTGGTGATAAAGTAAGTGTTACAAGCTTCGAATCCTAGCAACTACATTTTTTCCTTTTTACTTATTACAAAAAGCGCGTGTCACTTAAATTTATAAATAAGATCTAAATTTTTATATTTTTTGAAATTATTTAACCATGGTTTTTCTTGTTAACCGTGATGAAAAGTGATATTTTTTAGTATATAAGCAAGTACAACCTTTGCTCTTCCCAAAAGAGAGAAACGACTATAATGATGATTGAAATTTTTCTTTATTTTTTAAGACGGTCACAAGTCATTCAAGAGTATCAACAGTTAGAAGTAATCATTACAAGCATTAAATCATCAGATGTTTCATCTTCAACCTCTTCTATAAATTCACACTTTCATATAATGAATTTCCACATCTTCAAACTATTCTTCTTAACTTTCTATAGAAACATAATTTATCCATTTGAGAAGGCTAAGAGAATTATCTCAACAAAAGTCACCCTTGAGAACAAAACCATCACCACAATAAAACACCATCAGTAGTCAACTAAAGAGGTCCAATCATCTGGGTCGACTGTTGTCAGGGATGCACTGAGGGTGAGGAAGGCCAAGAAGAAGAAGATGTTGAAGAAGAAAAAGAGAAAGGTGCCAAGGAAGATTGTTTACTATGACTCAAATGAGGGTAGTGAGGAGCGAGTCGTAGATTGGGAAGATTATTGTAGTTCTAGAGGATATTGTTCCGATCTGGAAAAAATTATATAACGAAGAAATTATATTTTATATACTTGTTAGGGGTCAAGTTGTGCATACTTTTGACTATATTTTATGGTCCTTTCAATTGGTTTCCTTGATAATGTAGTAGAATATCTAGTAGTTTTAGTATAGTTATGCTAATTCCCGATTTTATTGTACATATTGTATATTATGAACATTTTGATGCTCTTTAACAGGTATTCTTGCTTATATTGGATGTTGGGAACAATTGGTGAACCAAAAAAGGGCTGGAAGAACATTTTTGAAGAGTTCGTGTCGGTAAGGCGCGCTAAGCGAGCTTTTCAGCGCGCCATCAACGCGCACATTCTGTAATTCCAGTAGCCAAGGGTTCAAGACCGCGCTAAGCGGGATTTTCAGCGCACCTTCAACGCACTTTTTCATCAGATTCCAGTAGCTAAAATCTCCAACCGTACTAAGTGGGCTGCTACCGCGCTTAGCGCACTTTCTGGGCATTTGCCTTCATTTCTACTGATCGTGCTTAGCGCGCTCCTGGCGGCGCTAAGCGCGGTGCCACTTACTGCACCATATGCACTTGCTATAAATATCTTCTCTTGAAGATATTTTCTCATAACTTGTACTTTATAATTTTCAGCATTTCTAAGAGAGAGAAAAGGGTTTCTAGGTCAAAAATCCTTAGGATTTCAAGGAGAAGTGAGAATCAAAACTTTGGAGCATCAATCCTCGATTCTTCGATTTTGATGCTATCAAAGCTTCTTTTCTTACTTGTTGATCAAGCTACCATGGAGATGGGTAGCTAAACACTTTTGTGTCAAGATTAGAGGTAGTTACTCTTGCTTGTATGTATTTCTTTTGATCTTTTGTATATGAACAAGGTTGATGATCAATATATGATGAAGTTGTTTGCTTTTAATGTTGTATTTATGGTTGAATCACTCTAGACATAGATTTTCCAAATCTTGATCTAATGGCTTCATCTATTAGAAACCAAACTCTAGACATAGATTTGGGGTTTAATATTTGCTTTGTATTGTTCTTAATGTTTATTGTTTCAATTGTTAGCGTGAGACATCATCTAACGATTTAAACAATAAAACCCACGAATCCGCTTTATACATATACAAATTTGCGAGGATACGCGACTGTTTTGATCAAAACTAAGTTCATATGCTTGATTAATCGGATACGTATGAAAAGGATTAACGGAATCTAGTCTTGACATGCTTTTCTCAAAACTAAAACATCTTTGCCTTAATTTACTTCTTTGCAACAAATTTATGTTACACAACAAGAAACCATTTAAAAAATATTTACTTAAGACGGTAAACTATTGAACGGCGAGCATCTATATATCTTGCGTACAATCCCTGTGGATACGTTAAAACACCCATCGAAAATACTTTTAACAAAATGGCGCCGTTGCCGGGGATTGTTAAGTAGGATATTTCAAGCATTGCAATAGTTTGGTGATTTTAAGATATTTGTATTATTTATCTCTTACCTCTGTAATGCTCTTGGGATTTTTAATTTGTTTGGCTAGTGTGCAGAATCTGTTTATGCGAGGGAGTGTACCTGCAAAAGAATTTCTTTTTGATCCTGAGATTGAAAGAACTGCTCGTAGACTCAATAGCAGAACAAGGAGGAGAAGGCAACTTGCTAGGGAAATAAAAGTGCGAGGAGAATCTTCTTCATCTACACCTATTGTTACGCCAATCATGGCAGCACCACCTTCACCACCACCACCTGCTTCAGTTCCATGTACCAACAGTCTGAGGCATAATTCTCAGTTTGCGCACAACGCCCATAATGGGAGGCATTCTGAGATGAAGACCAGAATTCTTGCACTTTTATACCAAAATCCATTCACTGGTATGGATCATGAGGATCCTTTCACTCATCTCACAAAATTCTACAAAATTGCGGGTGCAACAAGAGCGCCGGAAGCTAAAGAAGAATCATTGTTCAAGAGACTATTTCCGCATTCCTTAATTGGAAAGGCAAAGGAATGGTATCTTGATCAATCAACTCTAGTTATGATGGATTAGAACGTGTTAGAAGAAAAATTCCTTGAACGATTTTTTCCACATAATCGTTTCATGGAAGCAAAGACGGTGATAGCGGTTTTCTCTCAAGGCGGAAATGAATCTCTCAATGAAGCTTGGGAGAGGTTCAAATCCATGTTAAGAAAATGCAAGGGTCACAGTTTTGATGAACTTACTCAAGTGCACATCTTCCGAAATGGTCTCCAACCCGTTCACAAGACTTTGTTGGATGCTACTTCGGGTAGTTTGTTAATGTCAAAGAGCGCCGAAGAAGCAATTGCTATTATTGATAAGAGGGCACTCAATGATCACCAAGGAAATCATAATCGTGGTGCAACGTAAAAGAAACCGGGAATGATCGAGTTGGGAACAAATGATGCAATTCTTGCCCAAAACAAATTACTTTCACAACAAGTGAAGTTGTTGACTCAACAAATTTCGAAACTTCCACAACAAATTAAAGAAATGCAAGAAGTTCCCAACCAACTTGTGGCTAGTTGTGAGCATTGTAAAGGAGATCACCTTACCGGGTATTGTCCTCCGGTTGTGGAAGAGGCGAATTATGCGGGAAATCAAAATCAAGTATATCAACCTCGGCCACCTTACCAACAAGGCAACCAAGGTTACCAACCAAGAGGAAATCAAGGTTATCAACAACAATGGAGGCCTCAAGATGTCGGACCTTCAAATCATCAACAACAATATCAAAACTACACTCAACCTTCACAAGCTCCAAGTGGAAATACAAAGATGGAAGACACTCTCACTCAATTCATGCAAATGTCAATGTCTAATCAAAAGAATACCGATGCGGCTATAAAAAATCTTGAGACGCAAGTGGGGCAATTATCAAAACAACTGGCCGACCAGCACAAAGGAACTTTTCTGACGAATACTCAAGTAAACCTAAAAGAGCATTGCAAGGCCATTCTTATAAGAAGTGGAAGAGAAATTGATATGGGCATAGGTGAGGATGTAGTGGAAGAAGAGGGAGTAGTTGAAAAAGAAAAAGATATTGATGAGAATGAAGTAGAAAAAAATGTTGAGGGAGATTTAGTTGAAAATGAAAAGAAAAAGAGTGAGGAAGAAGAAAAAAGAATGAGAGAAGAAAAATTGAAAAAAACTAGGAAGGGGAAGGAACCAGTGAGTACTATTCCGATCCAACATTTGCCATATCCTCATGCTCCATCAACGAAAGATAGTGTGAGGCACTATGCTCGGTTTATGGACATTTTCAAGCAATTACAAATCAACATTCCATTTTCCGAAGCATTGGACCAAATGCCAAAATACGTAAAATTCATGAAGGATATTCTCACCAAAAAGAAAAGTTATACGGATCAAGAAACTGTCATGGTTGATGCTAGTTGTAGTGCTATCATTCAACAGACTCTCCCGCGGAAAGAAAGTGATCCGGGACGAGTCACTTTGCCGGTTACAATAAGAAACATCTATGTTGGCAACGGGTTGATCGAATTGGGCTCTAGTATCAATTTGATACCTTTGTCTATTGTGAAAAGGTTGGGACATATGGAATTGAGAGCTACTCAAATGACATTGCAACTTGCCGATAAATCCACTACCCGTCCTCACGGTGTAGCGGAAGATGCATTGGTTAAGGTAGACAAATTCTTGTTTCCCATCAACTTTGTGGTGATTGATATGGAAGAAGATGAGGACGCTCCATTGATTCTTGGAAGACCGTTTATGAAAAATGCTAGAATGGCCATTGATATGGATGACGGTCTCATGAAGGTTAGAGTCCAAGAAGAGGAGATTTGTTTCAATCTATTTGAAGCCATGAAGCATTCAAAGGACAAATTCGATTGTTTTAGAATCGATGCAACGGAAAAGGTGATTGAAGAAGTAAAATGGCAATTACAAGTTCCAACCCCATTACAAAAAGTTCTTACAAATGCTCTTCAAAGTATCAATGAGACCGAAGAAAAAGAGATCGAAAAGTGTTTGCGAGAACTAGTAGAATTGGATGAAATTCCTCTTTTGAAAGAAAGGGTGGGAATTTTGAAAAAGATGAATAATGAAGAAATTAAGCTTGAATTGAAGTTGTTGCCATCTCATCTTAAATATGTTTTTCTTGATGATGAGGGGCATAAACCGATGATCATAAGCACGGAGCTAACCACAATTGAGGAGGAAAATTTGATTTGTGTTTTGAAAAAGAATCAAGAGGCGATGGGGTGGACTCTTTCTGATTTAAAAGGAATAAGTCCTTCTTATTGTATGCATCGGATATTCATGGAAGAAGATCTCAAACCGGTTGCTCAACCGCAACGTCGCTTAAATCCTACCATGAAAGAGGTGGTTAGGAAGGAAGTGGTAAAAATGTTGGATGCCAGAATGATTTACCCGATTTCCGATAGCCCGTGGGTTAGCCCGGTGCAAGTGGTACCTAAGAAAGGAGGGATGACGGTTATCCGAAATGAGAAAAATGAGTTAATCCCTACAAGAACTGTGACCGGGTGGAGAATGTGTATTGATTACCTTAGGATAAACCAAGCTACGAGGAAAGACCATTTCCCTCTTTCGTTCATGGATCAAATGCTCGAGAGACTTTCCGGTCAAGAATTATACTATTTTTTGGATGGTTATTCGGGTTACAATCAAATTATTGTGAACCCGAAGGACCATGAAAAAACTGCTTTCACTTACCCTTTTGGAATCTTCGCTTATAGGAGGATGTTATTTGGGTTGTGTAATGCACCGGCGACTTTTCAACGGTGTATGCAAGCAATATTTTCAGACTTGATCGAAAAGACAATTGAGGTTTTTATGGACGACTTCTCAGTTTTTGGGCAATTGTTTGATATTTGTTTGAAAAACTTGGATGTGGTATTGGAACACTGTGTGGAAACCAACTTGGTACTCAATTGGGAAAAATGCAACTTCATGGTAACCGAAGGAATTGTGCTCGGCCACAAAGTTTCTTCAAAGGGCCTTGAAGTGGATTAAGCCAAGGTGGATGTTATTGAGAAATTTCCACCACCGTTGAATGTAAAGGGTATAAGGAGATTCCTTGGACATGCGGGATTTTATCGGAGGTTCATCAAGGATTTCACAAAGATCGCAAAGCCTTTGAGCAATTTGCTCAACAAAGATAAGTACTTTGATTTTGATGAGTCTTGCATGGTCGCTTTTAATTCTTTAAAACAAAGTTTGACTACCGCACACATAATCATCGCGCCAAATTGGAAAATGGATTTTAAACTCATGTGTGACGCGAGCAATTATGCGGTAGGTGCGGTATTGGGTCAACGGAGAAAAAAAAAATTCATGCTATACACTACGCGAGGAAAGTCTTGAATGAAGCTCAAGTAAACTACGCAACAACCAAAAATGAGTTGCTTGCAATAGTGTATGCATTGGAGAAATTTAGATATTATTTAATTGGGTCTAGAGTAGTGGTTTACACGGATCACGCGGCGATTAAGTATTTGCTTACCAAGCCGGATTCAAAACAAAGGCTAATTCATTGGGTCCTTTTGTTACAAGAATTTTATTTGGAAATTCGTGACAAAAAGGTATCTGAGAATTTGGCGGCGGATCACTTATCCCGCCTTGTGAATGTTGAGGTAACCAAAAATGAATTAGAGGTCAAGGAGGAATTTCCTGATGAAAAGTTGTATATGGTGCAAGTTAGACCATGGTTTGCCGACATGGCAAATCACAAAGCCGCTGGATTAATACCGGAAGGTCTAACTTGTAACCAGAAAAAGAAAATTTTATCTGACGCCAATTATTTTGTTTGGGACGAACCATATTTGTTCAAGCTTGGTGTCGATAACATTTTGAGAAGGTGTGTGTCAAAAGAAGAGGCCACTAACATACTTTGGCATTGTCACAACTCTCCATATGGAGGGCATTTTAACGGATTAAGAACGAAAACGAAAGTCCTTCAATCGGGCTTTCATTGGCCTTCTTTATTCAAAGATACGCATGCGCATACACAAAGTTGTGACAAGTGTCAAAGGAGTGGTGGAATTTCAAAACGGAATGAAATGTTGTTACAAAACATGTTGGAAGTTGAGGTGTTTGATTGTTGGGGCATAGACTTTGTTGGACCTTTTCCATCATTATTTTCCAATGAGTATATTTTGGTCGCAGTTGACTATGTATCCAAGTGGGTAGAAGCGATAGCATGTGCTAAAGCGGACGGAAAAACTATGATAAATTTTTTATAGAAAAAGATTTTTTTCTCGATTTGGTACTCCGAGGGTGTTGGTAAGTGACGGAGGATCCCACTTTTGCAACACTCAGCTAGAAAAAGCCTTGGAGCAGTATGGTGTAAAGCACAAAGTTGCAACACCATATCATCCACAGGCCAATGGACAAGCGGAAGTATCAAATCTAGAAATTAAAGGATTTTGGAGAAAACAGTGTAGGACTCGAGAAAATACTGGTAAAATAAGCTTGACGATGCTTTGTGGGCCTATCAGATAGCTTTTAAGGCTCCGATCGGTCTCACACCTTTCAAAATGGTCTATGGTAAGAATTGTCATTTGCCGGTAGAGTTGGAACATAAGGCATTATGGGCCTTAAAATTTCTGAATTTTAATCCAACTTTAAGCGGAGAAAAAAGAAAGGTACAATTGCATGAAATGGAGGAATTGCGCCTCCAAGCGTATGACTCCAACAAGTTGTTCAAAGACCTAGTGAAAACTTACCATGACAAAAAGATAATGACCAAACAGTTTGAAGTAGGGCAGATGGTCTTACTTTTCAACTCTCGATTAAAACTGTTCCCTGGAAAATTGAAATCTAACTGGTCTGGTCCATTCCGAATTTGGGAGATCAAACAATATGGGGTGATTGTAATTGAAGACACGCAGTCAAATGAGAGTTTAATTGTAAATGGTCAGAGGTTGAAGATTTATCTTGGTGGTGATTTCGAGCGGAATACCGCCACAGTCCCTTTTTGCGATCCCTGAGGTCGCATTTGACTGTCGAGCTCAAACGACGTTAAACAAAGCACTAGTTGGGAGGCACCCCAACATTGTAAGTATTTACTATTTTGATTTTTTTATTTTCTGTGTTTTTTATTTAATCGGGCAGAATAGTCGGGTGATTGCAATTTGATGCCAGACTTGACTGGTTGTGTTTCACTGAGCGCGCTTAGCGCGCTTCTGAGGCCGCTTAGCGCAGTCGCGAAAATAGGCCAGCCAAGTGTGGGCCTGAGTGGGAAAAATATTGGGCCTCTAGGTCATGTTTTACTTAAATGCAAAGGGTTTCAGAAAAAAAAAACCCTCATTTCCCATTCTAGGTAATGGCCACCAGATTGTTCTTCTCCAAGTGCTCTCAAAAGTCATTCTTACTCTCAAACACCACTTTCTCAGCACATTTCATCTTCTGTCCAGGTTTGCAATTTCCTTTTTCTTTATCTTCAGTAGAAAATATTTGTTGTTTAGGGTTTAGTTGTGTGAATATTGAACTGTTATGAGATTATTAGAGATCAGTTGATTGGAAAACTTGTTTGAACAAGATTTGGGATCTTAGGTTAGGGTTGTTTGTAAACTGTTGTTGCATGAATAGAATAACTAAGACCTGTAATATTCTATTGTTGCATGTCAATTAGGACTAGTTGGACTTTGATTGTGTTGATTTAGAGGATGTTTGACCTTGGAACCAGAGGCATTTTAAGGAATTTTCGCAGGCGCGCTGAGCGAGCCCTTGTGCCCTGTTCTTGCTGTTTTACTATTTAATTTGTCAGGGTGTTGTAAATAGGTTGTTTTATGCTTTTTTGATGTTTATCATTGATTAGGGGGCTTGGTTTGCTGCACAACAAGGGTTGCTTGCATGCCTGAGCGCGCTAAGCGCGCTCTGACCGCACTAAGCACGCACCCCTGGGATCAACTTTGTCGATTCTTTCATTTTCGTCGACTGTTTTCTTATTTTTTGTTGCTCTGTGGTTTCTTATGATTTTTATGGAATTTTCTGGCTGGTGGTTTAACCGATTTGGTGTTGTTTTTGTCTGTTTTTCTTTGATTGCAGATGGCTTCAAAAAGTGCTCGAGTTCGCACTGGCCAAACTTCTCAGCAAAGGCAGCCACCAATTGAGTTTGATGCTCATCAATTTTTAGGGGTGGAACAACAAGGAAGATATATGGAATTAACCCGTAGAAGCATATGGACTGAGCATATTTTTCGGATTAACCCGCAAGGGGAGTTCTGCGGATGCCAGAGCATTATTGAGTCGCACGGATGGCATGCCCTCTTGACCCTTCCTACTTTTCTGAATTATGAAATTATGCGTGAGTTCTATGAAAACGCTATTCCTCACGAGGGGCAGGTGTATAATTTCACTACTTATGTCCGAGGGAGGCATGTTTCTTTCACCAGGGATGCTATCAATGAGTACTTGGGTAATCCACTGGTTTTAGCGGAGGGTGAGCAGTGTGCTTATGCTAAGAGGGTAGCTAGGTAAACTTGGAATTTGGAGAATGTTTGTTTGGCTTTAGCATATCCGGGGCATGGTTTTGAGCTAAACGCAGTAGGGAGGCCGAAGATTCTAAAGAGGCACGATATGAACACTACTGCTCAGGTACTGATGACCCTTGTCCTACACAACATTAGGCCAAGGAGTCACACCTCTTCCATTCTTGTTGAGATCGCTTGCATGTTGTATTATATCATGAAGGAGAGGTAGATTGATGTAGCGAGGATCATCTCTGATGAGATCTGAGCTATAGCATCTAGTGGTCATCGTTTGGGTTCTAAGACCCCTTCTATTTTGGTTTTCCCGGGGCTGATTATGGGGTTGTGCACTAGAGCAGGAGTCCCGATCCCAGACGTGGTCCACAAGACCATTAAGGGGATTGTGACTGATACATGGATTCAGATCCATTGCATGACCAGAGTAGATCATCCACCACCGCCACCACCACCTGCCCATCCACACCCACAGTAGTAGCAGCAGCACGGCGAGGTTCCACCGGCAGACCAACCCTTTGATGAGCGGGTCGCATGCATGTACACTTGGGACATACATATGGCTCATCAAAGGGCTTTTTCATTTTTACACTCATTTATGCAGGCATTACATTTATAGGTGCGAGAGCCGCAGGTGGAGCACCCTTTCCCATCCCAACAGGATTTCGATGCTTATGTTGCATGGCCTAGGGACAGGCCTTATCATTATCAGAGGGGGCAGGTTCCACCTCAAGAGGGGGCTCAGGTACCACAGGCTGAGGCGGCGAGACAGGATGCTGGCGCGGATGAGGATATGGCTGTAGCAGACGATGATGATGATAGTGGAGAGACTATTTGGGAGGAGGAGGAGAGCTCTGAGGCCAGGTCCGATTAGTGATTATTGGTTTTTCTATCTTTTGTTGTTTTATGTTTATGATTATGTTTGAACCTTTTGGATATTATTGTTATGTTTTTATTGTACTTGTTGAGTATTTTGTACCATCCTTTATAGGATGAGGAACACATATGCGGCACCATTGTTTGGTTGTCGCAAATTTTGGTATTATATTATTATGTTGGTATTTTTAGTAGTTTTTGTGCAATTGTTAGTTTTAGTAGAAAATTTTTTATTTTGTTTGTTTCTTAGTTGAAAAACTTGAAGGAACTTGTGAACTAATGTCAAGAGTGATGAATCAATATGCAATTGAGTGGTAATGATAAGATCGGGTAAAGGTATCGCGCAAGGTACATTTTTATCGCTTTCTAAACTAAGCATGGAATGAAACTTGTGATGAGTGTAATTTGTAGTCATTACTTCTTTTGAAATACTTGTTCAATTTTGAATCATTTAGAACATTGCCATTGTGAGGAAGCTTTCACTGTAGAATATATGTAGGATATCGACATTCTTGTTTGACTCGTTCTGATTATGTTGAAATCATGTATGTGTATTAATTTGTGAAAAAGGAAGAAAAGGATCAAGGCAATTTTTGTGCATTTTGAGAAAAACCACTTTACCAAATAAGATGATCAATCTACCGTGTGAGTGAACGAGTATTTGTAAACCCCTTTTGAGCCTTAATTTCAAGATCCGTGTGAATAATTGAAATGTGTAAATATTGTGCATAAATTTTGAAAGGGATCTTGGAATTTTGTTGTGAAACTTTTTGAACCCCGACCTTAAGTATGGTTGTGCAGTTTGTTCTTTGCCTTAGATGTATAAGAGCATTCCTAATTATCATGTTTGGTTGTGTTCTAAGTTGGGGAGAGAAAAAGGTAGATTGAGGCATCATGAAAAAAATGAAAATATAATAATGTGGTTTTGAATGATGAAAGAGTTTGAAAGAAAGAAACAAGTGAAAAATAAAGGAAATTTGGCATGAATTGCCAATAAAAAGCTCAAAGTTGTAATGATGCCTCCAAAGAAAACAAGAAGGTTAAGGTCTTGAAGTGCTTTTATATTAAGTGTGGAATGCTCTTTAGGAATAGGTAATTTTGTTTCAATGACTTTGATAAATGACCCTTCCTTGTAGCCAAGCCAAGTTACAACCGTAGAAGACCTTGTGATTCCTTCTTTTTCACTCTTTAATGCATGTTGTTTGTTGTATGCATAATTGGTTCTAGATGTCTGCATGATTGTTTGATGAGTGATAAAACCTCATTTTGTTTTCATCTATTGATGAATGTGTGCCTAGTGTAACACCCCAAAATTTGCCTCCTTGCTTTTAGCTAACTGGTTTATGTTTCTTTGCATTTCTTGCATTAGCGTTTGTGCATAGCATTGGTTCTTAGCATGGGATCAAGATACTTGGTTCATCTCAAAAGAGCCTCAAGCCTCAAGGTGGTTTGAGGAGTTCATCATATCTTCACAAGGTCAAGATTGGCAAGAGATTTCAAGTGAATCTTTCTCTCCTAATCAGATGGTCCAAATTAGGGTTTTTGACCCAAAGGACTTCTTGAAGGGCTTTGTGGATTTAAGCATGTTCTTATGGTATTGCATATGCTCACAAGTGTTCATGGATGGAATCTTGGCTTTTGGTTCTTTGGGGAAGGTTTTCAGTGGATCAGTTACTTGTGAAGTAAGCAAAAGTCAACAGTTCAAAAGGAAAGTCAACCATGGGTTTTCAAGGGTTCAAATCATGTTTCCTAAGTCCATGTACCTTTATTTGGTCAAGGAATAGCATGGATGACACCATTCTTCAAAAATCAAGAGTTTGTACAAAAGTTACTAAATTTGGAAAATGACCTATAATGAGAACTTTCCATTTTTGGCAATTTTTCCACCACATTTAACTTGACTTTTCATCATCAAAGAAGCTTCAAATGAATTTTCCTCCAACATGAAAGTTTAGATCTTTCTCTCCCATTTCCAAAAAGTACTAGATGGTTTCCATATCATTTGTAGAACTTAAGTTATGGTCAAAACAAGGCAAGATGATTTTAGGGTTTTCTTATGGTGTCATATTTACACCTTTTGGCATTTTGGTTCATATTGACCTATATTTGGTTCTATTGCTTCATGTCACATTACAACATCAAAGTACATTCCATGAAGACCATTTTTGACCTTTATTTCACTCCATTTCATGACTTGTACCTCACTTATTTCACAAAGTACAATTTTGCAAGATGGATTAAAACTTACAAACTAAGCCACCACAAGGCCCAATTCCAATTCAGGTGTGATTAGCAAGTGGAATGTGAGTGAATCATGCTGATTTCATTGGTTTTGCACATGTGGATTAAGGGATACATCACAAATTGTATTTTTGCAAAACACTCCAAAGCTCACTAATCAGGGGTTTAATCATTTGCTAATTGTGACCAGTGCTCTGATGGGATGTATATAAGCTAACTCACACGTCCAAAGCTAGGTCATGCACTCATTCTTGCTCAAAATTTCATTTTTGCTCTCACACTTTCTCTCCTTCGAAACTCTCTCATCTTAAGGGTTTCTGAAGATTTTTTTTCCATAATCTTGATCTACACACTCCATAGAACAAGAATCAACCATTGTTTTGAGCTGAGAGCAAGCTTTTCATCAAGTTGATCTCAAGTTGGTTCAAGTTCAAACTCCTAGATCTAGCCAGATTCAAGCCTCTATTTGCATTTATTTTGCAAATAGAGCTCAAAAGAGGAAGATCTGCAGCTTTTGGAAGGGTTTCTTGGTGTATTTCGTGCTCTGCAATCTTCAGGTTAGCTCACTTTTCATGATCATATAACTTGAATTTTAAGCTTGCATGATGATCTATGATGTTCACTGATGATGCTGATGTGTTTGGTTGTGATTTTGGACGTGTGAATTGCATGAATTTTGAGATTGAAAGTTTTAGATCCAAACTTATTTCCTTCGATTTGACTTGTATGTTGATCTTTTGGTAAAATGGACATGATATTTGAGATCCTTGTGAAAATCTGGACAAGATGATGTACTCGTTTGCATTTTCTGGAGAATTTTGGTGTACAGGTCGCCGGAGAAGGTGACCGGAGCTAGGGCTCCGGCACCTGGTTTCATTTGCAGGTCGCCTGAGTTTCAAGGAAGGAGACGTAATTTGGACCGTTGTTGGTCCAGATCTGAGGGCTCACGTTTTGCCACGTTATTTAAGATTTGTTTTTATTTTGTGGTTTGTGTGTTTGTTACCCCATGCTTGTTACCATGCGCATGAGATCTGAGCCATAGATCTGGATTACTTGTGATTTCCTTGACTAATTATCATGCGTTGATTTGATCTGATGAACCTTAGTTTGCCAGTGCATTAAAAATACCACATGCCTTCCACGTGATTTCTTTTTATTCCAGATAATCTTTGTGTGCGCGTGTGTATGTTAATTATCATGTGTATGCTGATCTGAACCTCTCATCATGATTACGTTGTGGTTTTGGTGACTAAATGTGGCATGCTGGATTGATCTGAGGGTTGATGTTGAGTCAAGAGGTTGACTGAGTCCTTTTTTTGTTTGGCTGCGCTTATTTTTTTTCTGTTGGAATGGACTTGCTTTCTGAACCCCCCTGCTGAGCCCATTTGCCTTTCTAAACGTGAATTGCTTGCTGATTGCACCCCCCAAGTTTATTTCAATGATTTTTATTTTCATTAATTGTTGCATTTCATTTTTAATTTTTAAAATTAGTTAAATGCATCCAAAAATTACAAAAAAAAATCATGGATCATATTTGGCATTTTATAAAAATTTTCCAAATTTTATTTTCCATTTTTATTTTATTTTTAGCATCTGAATTAATTGTTGCTCTAATTTCTTTTTAAATTGTGCACACTTAACTTGCTGATTTTATTTCTCATCATCTACAAAAAATTTTGAACCCATTCTTTTTGCATTGTTTCATCAACATCTTGAAGTGCATAAAAAAATTTTTCTCATATTTTTAAACTCTTTTCATATTGAATTTTGGTCCCTTTCTTTTGCATATTAGTTCGTAATTCCCATGTGACTTTGCATGATTGATTGAAGGACTTATCTTGTGAATTTTTGTATGAACTTTTGATATGATGTTTGCCCCTGGTTGAGGTGTTTTTAGGTTTAATTTGGTAATTTTTGAAGATGATTTGCTAATTGTTTGATTGCTCTTATTTTGAAGTCTCTTTTATGCACATCTTTGATCATGTTTGATTACTTGTTTGAGAAGGCACTTGTGCCATTATTTGGGATTATTTCTTTGACTTCATAAACCATGTTTGAATCATTATAAGTCATTTGATTGCAATTATAGGTCATTGGTGTGAGGTTGTTGCATATTTTATGCACATATTCAATGTTTGATTTACATGCCTCTTTTGACTTATCTTCTCACTTCTTCTCATCTATGCCTCTTCTTGGTTTGTATTTGGTTTATGTATACCATGCCATATCTCTTCTTTGCATCTCATGTGATGTATGTTTCTGACCTTGGAGCTTTGCATTCATGTCATATGCTATTCATGTCTCATTTTGCATCCTTTAACATGTTTCATTTACATGCTTCCTTCTCCTTCTTCTAATGATTCTTAATGCTTGGGTACTTGCTTGTATGCCTTATGTGACACTTGTATAGCATGTTTAGGCACATGTTTAGGTCATCCACATTCTGACTTTGATTTTATTTGAAGCATTCTTGCATGATCACCTTGCATATCCACTCATTCTTCTTCTACTCCTTCTTTGATGACTTTCTTGGATGTGTGGCCACTTGTTTGCATTCTCTTTGCTTGAGTTTGTTTAGTAAACATTATGGATCACCTCTAAGGTGTAAATTCTGACTTGGATGAGTTTCTTTTGGTTTGTAACCATTTCTCTTTGGGTTGTGACTTGTTTGGGTCTCATTTGTCTTATTGTTGCTTATGTTTGTTTTTGCTAACCATGTAGGGGCTAATGGTAAGTGAATGGGATGTGGATAGTTATCCACATTCTAACTTCTCCTTTCTCTTTAAGCTTTCAAACTTGTGTTTGCTTTAGCATTTGTAATGCTTCTTGCTTCTTTCTCACTCTTTCTCATCCCATGGATCTCAAGACTTGTTTAAGTCTTGGATTCTTCTCCCTTTAGAGCTACCTAGTCCAACTTAATTTTTGATTAAGCTTGTAGTAGGATTAGCATTAGGTTTTAGGTAGTCGTCTCTCCTAAGCCTCACTAACCATAGGACATCCATGCATGATAACATTAGGACTCTTAGTTTCCCTTTAGAGTTTCCTTTTGTGTCTTCTCTCTTCTCATCTCAAAACTTCTTGAAAACACTTAATAAAGATAAAGTGTATTGCGCACGAGCCTTAAGCGTGGGAAGTGAGGAGTGAGGGGTTTCCCTTCATTCTTCTAGGGTACCTAGTGTACGTCCTGTTGGGGACGATACGCGAAGTATTCGTTCCTATGTCATAGACTTTGGTGCAATGCAAGTTATGAACTAACTTAAGACACTTCTGTCTAAAAAACACCAAACAAATTCAAATATTTTTATCCTTCGGGATTGTTGGGTTTCAAACTTCTTTTTTCAGAAAAAAGAGCTCGTCGCTCACGTAAAAAACACTTACCCATCCGTGGTCATACCCACGAACTACATCAGCTCTGATTCCTCTCTCTTGTCCGATTGAGGATATGTAGGCACAAGACAGCGATTGTCTTGGAGAGCAACCTTCCCCCACAGTTCTCGTCCGAACTACGTTGACTCTGACTTTTCCATCGCACTGAGGGAGTACGTAGGCCTAGGACAACGATAACGTCCTATCGAGTCACTTCTTTCTTTCTTTTCTTCTTCGTTTCTCCGTTCTTTCCGTTCTCGTTTCTTCTCCGGTCCAGTAGCAGTGGAGATCCAGATGACGACACCCTTTGATGCAGACAGCAAGCGTGGATCCCATCGAGTACGATGGACGTGTTGGGTGCTAACACCTTCCCTTCGCGTAACCGACTCCCGTACCCGTTTCTCTTGGTCGTGAGACCATGTTCTTTCCTTTCCCTCAGGTTTATGCAGTGTTTCCTTTCCCTCTCTTGGGATAAATACACATTGCTGGCGACTGTGTGTTTTTCCGCGCTACTCTCGCGTTTGTACCGTTGGATGCGAATCTTTCGAGAGTGACACCTAGGTGTGATTTAATTTTGAACTTGTATTGCTCAAGAAGTTTTGATGTGTGTTTTGCACTTAGCAATAGTTACATCTTCATGATTTGTTTAGACTTCGATAAGTTATCTTGTTGTTACGTTTACTTTTTTAACCATAAAATTGTCGTTGTTCTATTGAGTTGATTCTGAATTCTTGTTCGGATTTTCGGGTTCATTTCTAGTTCGAGACACTTTTGTTTGAGGACAAACAAAATAATAAGTTAGGGAGAGTTGTTAAGGGCCAAATTTTGTATACTTTTGACTATATTTTATGGTCCTTTCAATTGGTTTCCTTGATAGTGTAGTAGAATATCTAGTAGTTTTAGTATAGTTATGCTAATTCTCGATTTTATTGTACATATTGTATATTATGATCATTTTCATGCTCTTTAACAGGTATTCTTGCTTATATTGGATGTTGGGAACAATTGGTGAAGGAAAGAAGGCCTGAAAGAGCATTTTCGAAGAGTTCGTGTCGGCAAGGCGTGCTAAGCGAGCTTTTCAGCGCGCCATCAGCGAGCATATTCTGTAATTCCAGTAGCCAAGGGTTCAAGACTGCGCTAAGCGGGATTTTGAAGGCGCGCTTTTTCATCAGATTCCATTAGCTAAAGTCTCCAACCGCGCTAAGCGGGCTGCTACCGCGCTTAGCGCGCTTTTTGGGCATTTGCCTTCATTTCTACTGATCGTGCTTAGCGCACTCCTGACGGCGCTAAGCGCGGTGCCACTTACTGCACCATATGCACTTGCTATAAATATCTTCTCTTGAAGATATTTTCTCATAACTTGTACTTTATACTTTTCAGCATTTCTAAGAGAGAAAAAAGGGTTTCTAGGTAAAAAATCCTTAGGATTTCAAGGAGAAGTGAGAATCAAAATTTTGGAGCATCAATCCTCAATTCTTCGACTTTGATGCTATCAAAGCTTCTTTTCTTACTTGTTGATCAAGCTACCATGGTGATGGGTAGTGTCGCTTCCAGGATTTTCATCCAGGTACAAACACGAAAGTGGCGCGGAAACAGAGTCGCCAGCAATTTGTATTTATCCCAAGAGAGAGAAAGGAAACACTGCATAAACCCGAGGGAAAGGAAAGAGCATGGTCTTGCGACCAAGAGAACTGGGTTCGGGAGACGGTTACGCGCGGGGAAGCTATTAGCACCCCCACGCGTCCATCGTACCCGATGGGATCCACGCTTGCTGTCTCGATCAAAGGGTGATAGAAAAGATACTGGAAAAGGAACTGCTAGCTGGAGAACTGGAAAAGGAAAGGAGAGAGAAAGAGAAACAAATGTAGGGAAAATAAAAGAAGTGCTCGCATGGGCCATACCCCACTGCCTACGTATCTCATCGGAAATATGAGAATCAGAGCGACGTAGTTCCCCTCACCTAGGGAAAATTGTTTGTGTTTTTTAGTGGAAACGTCAACCTTCGCGTCCTAGCAGTTAGGTGTTGCAGCTCGCTGTATGGAGACTTAGGCGTTACCTGTTTGCGGTAGAACGGACATGACGCATCCTTAAAGAATAGAATGAAGGAGATGAGAAAAGAATTTGTTTGTTTTTGTCTTTTAAGAAATAAGTGTTTTGATTGTTTTGTGTTTTGTAACACGTATTGTATTTAAGTCCCTCATGTAAGATCGAATGCCTCACATATCGTCCCCAGGCGGGACGTACGCTAAACATTCTAAGAAAGTGAGAGAAGACCCCTCACCATCTTATTCTCACATGAAAGGCTCAAATACAATATTTGTTATGCCTTTATTAAGTGTTTTTTACTTTTGTTTTGAGATGAGGAAGAGAGACTCAAAAGGGAGAAAAATGTGAAAACTAAAGGGGACTAAGACTCACCCTAATGTTATCATTCATGGAGTTTCCTATGGTTAATGTGGTTTAAGAAACCTAATCCTAAAAGAAAGGAGAAGAAGAACAAAAGAAGCAACTTACTTCCAAGATGGAAGTTAAGTTGATCTTAAAGAGGGATGAAGAAGAAGTTGTTCAAGGAAAGCATATAAATGCTTATCTTGATCACAAGTTGAATTATTAAAAGAAATAAGAGGAGATGAAAGAAAGAAGTGCATGTGGAAGCATATCCACACACTTACTTACCATTTGCACCTACATGAAAAGGTTAGTTCACAAACTATTTACAAGTAGTAAAAATAAAGAGAGAATAACAAATAGTGATCAAACCAATTAAAAACCAATGAATAAGGATCCTAAGGGATGAAACTCAATTAAGGTCAGAACCTATATCTAAAGGTGTTCTCTCATCCTAAGATATCAAACACAAATGAACTATACACAATTAAGTATAAAACATCCAAGAATGCACTCATGAAAAGCATAGATGGGAGATGAATGGAAATGCAAAGTGATCATGCAATAATGCTTCACAAAAGATCAAAGTCAGAACCATACTCAATCCATAAATGTCTTAAGATGCACATGACTCCTCATACAAATCATGAATAAGAGAGTACAAGTAGAAGAAATAAGATGAAGTAGAAGTAAGAATAAGAGTGGCATGTTCAATTAGGTGCACAAAGTGACATATTAGAGATGCATAACATGTGAAATGATTAATGAATGCATATGGGCAGTGGCATACCATTGATGTAATGCAAATGGAAGGAGAGAAATGTCATATAAAATGTAAGCACCAAACCCATAGAGCCTAAGAAGAGAACAAGAGAAGGAAACATGTCAAAGTTTCAAGTTACAATGTATAAACTCAAGTCAAATGCAAACACAAGTCAAAGTGACCTATAATGACACAAAGATGACTTATAATATCATGCAAATGACATACCAAAGATGCACACCCAATCATCAAATGGTGGCATAAATGCCTCATCCAAACATATAAGAATGAGATAGAATAATGTGCACAAAAAGTAACTTCACATGCAAGGCATTAAACAACTATCAAAACACATGAGGAAAATGTGGAAATGAGTCACAACCAACCCAATTCATAAGCACAAACATATACCAAAAATTCATAGCAAACTCAAAAGGGAGGTACTTCAAAAGGATTCACACAATCACATTGAAACAAACCAAAAAAGAAGTGAAAAGGTGAACATACAAACATGTGATAAAATGACTTTAAAAATCAAAATAAAATTTATTTAGATGATTTAATGTGTTATATAATCAATACAAAAAGAATGAATTAAAAACAATTTGTGAGATGAGAGAAATAAAATGTACAAATTTGAGTGTCAATGAAGATCATTATTCAAAAAGAAATTAAAAGAAAATATGGAATAATATGAAAAAATCCACAAAGTCAGAATTAAAAATTAAAGAAAATTATTTAAATGTGTTAAGAACAGACATGAATTAATTTGGTAATTTTAGAGTTTATTTGCTATTTTTAAAATAAGAAAACCAAACAGATATGGAAAAGAAAATAAAAAACAAGAGAAAATGGAGTGGGGGTGCAAAAGAAGTAAAAGGCACGTTTAAAAGTGTATTGGGCTCAGCATGGGGTGTGCAAATATCAAATAAAACCCAGTCCATTACAAATGTGTGCGCATGTGATATGGTGTATATGCAGTCACCAATTAGATGCAATCACAGCCATTAGATGAAAAAGTCAACAATCAATCCAGCAATTATTATGATCAGACGAATGAAAATGCACGCACATGATAATCACCAAACACGCACACCCATGCAAGTATCAGTAATCAACAATTGATATCACGTGCAAGACCACACGTTCATTAATGCGTTGGCAACATAACAGGTGTTGGATCAAAGTCAAAGCAAGATCATCAAGCAAGTACACACATCATGCCAATTAGAGCTAAGGTCTACAATAAGTAACATGTACACACGCACATAGAAGTCATTCAGGCCAAAAATGATGCACGTGAGATGCATATGTTTTTTAATGTGTTGGTACAATTATGACCACACGATGCAAACGATCCAACGTCCATGATTAAAAACCAAAAACCCTAGCTGAATAAATGCCACCGGCCGGAGAAGGACCTCCGGTCATCTTCTCCGGCGAAACCCCACCGTCTGCACTTTACCAAGCCTCCAGAAATTGACAAACCAGGTACCATTCGAAAGAGGAAATTACAAGGATCATGAATCCAAGCTCAATTTTCACATATCATATACATACAAAGAGAATCGAACGTAACAACATTGCCCTAATTTTTGAAACTAAACTCCTAAGGAGCTCTATCAACTAGCTGGATATTCAGGTGCTCCTATTGAGCTCAAATCAACACAAAAATAACAAAAACAATGAAAATCATGCAAGAAAGGTTTGAGTGTTTTGGAACCTGAAACTTGCAGTTCTTTGAGATTATTAAGAAAACCAGAGAAGTGTGCTTCCTCTTTGAGCTTTGAATTGGCCAAATAAAGGCTCAAAACCTTGAAAATATAGATGAAGATGAATCTGCAATGGAAGATACTTCAGCTCTTCAATACTTCCAAGTTTCAATGCTACTTGATAATGGAATTTGAAACTGAATTCAGATGAAGATGATGGTGAAATCGTGTGTAGAAAGAGAAAAAGTTCAGAGAGAGTTTGAGAACTTGAGAGAAAAAGTGAGAACGATTTTGAAGTGAGTGTGAGAAAATGAAGTGTTCTTCTGAAATTGTGTGTGTGATTTGAATATATATCTTGAGTTAAAATGGTAACTAGTGTGGTTAATTGAGTGAGTTAAATGAGTTGGTGTGAGTTAAGTGAGTGCACCCTAACTAACTGAGTCAAGTTAGTTAGGGGCGAGTGAGTGAGGTTGAATCTGGTGTGGGTGAGTTCCATGAAATGTATGGTGGTGATGGAAGTGAATGGTGTAGCAGAAACTTGCTGCACAAGTTTTATTTCTTTCCTCTTTGATGTATGTTGCATAATGTGCCATGTATGTATAATGGAATGTGTTTGGCTTAAAGGAGCAAAGAGAAGTGTGGAAAAGTGTGCGTGCAAGCTGACTGTAGTAAACCAACAACAACAATATAAAACACTTCATTTTTGCCAGCCTGATGTCAATGAAAGCATGGAGGTTTGGTGATGAATTTCTCTATGTATGGTGGATGATTTGGTGAGTTTTTGGTGTCAAATGAAAGAGGGAACATGGGAAAATAAGTTTGGTATGGGAATTGGATTGAAATGGGACCTCAAACACACTTAAAAATGGACATGAACTCAATGGATCCAAAACTGACTTGGGGGGCGTGGAAATCCTGGCATGGCATGGCAATGTGACCTATGGATTTTCAGCATGAACACACCAACTTATGACCATCATAACTCCATCAGGACTTGCTCAAATGGAAAAATGTCCAACATCAAAGTTGAAGAGGGCATTGAGATGAACAACTTTGATGTTGAACATTTTTTCATTTGAAGCCTCCTTCAATGAGAAAAATGGCTTGACATCTTGCCCACCAAGTGTTTGACAAAATTATGGCGCATGGGCCTGGTCTTGCTTGGTCATGACTTGGTTTTTGACCTAGTTTTGTCAAACTTTGATTGACCATAACTCCCTCAATTTTGATCCAATGGAAGAGTTCTTTATATGGATTTGAAGCTTAGAATGTGAAATTTAATTGGCTCAACTTGGGCCTGAATTTTGAAGCTTTTATCATGGAGAAAGGAAGCCTCAAAGTGTGGTGCAAAATGGTCCAAACTTGCCATCTTTGGAAACCCTAAATTTCCAAAAATGGAAACTTTGTACATGTCTTGATTTTTCATGATTCCTCCATCATCTCTTGATCAAATTTTGTCCAATGAACATATGTAACTTGAATTTCATGAATTTGACCTAAAAAAGTTAGGAGTTGACTTTTTTCACTGTACAGTTGACTTTTTTCCCCAATTTCTTGATTTTGAATCATCTGACCAATTGAAACCCTTCTGAAACTAATTGACGGGCAATTTTCCATCCCTATACACTTAGGGACATAAGGAATACCATGAGATCCAGTTTTGTCCAAAAAAATAAGAAATAAACTGATTTTATGTCAAACCCTAATTTTGGTACCCTCTGGTTAGGAGGAAATAGCACATCTTCCAAATCCAAATTCCTCTGAGTATGATGTATATCCTATCTAACAAAGATGAGATATGACATTTGGAGGTGATAAAAACTCAAAAAGCTTGCCCATTTGAGGGTCATATCCCAATTTTAGACTGTTTTGTGTAGGAGATGATGCACTGTCCAATCTTCTTGATGAATTCCCAACTTCCAATGCATTGTGGGATCAAAGTGAGAGGATATATGATATAAGAGACCCTTAAGGCTTGTTTGAAAACCCTTGGCTCTTATTCTCTTGCTTTGGATGATTAACACCTTTGAGAACCACTGATCACATGCCCTTATGCAACCAATGATATGCAATTTATGACCTATTATGAAATGCAAATGAGTAAAGCATATACCAATTTATTGAGAAAACAAGAGGGCAAATTTTGAGGTATTACAGCTGCCCCTATTCAATCAACTGTGAATCTGAATGGATGAAAGTAAAGGCTATCAGGAATTCAAGATACATAGGGATTAAATACAAAAAATAACCGAGAAAATTTGCACTGTGTGGATAAAGAGAATGTTGTGAATAAAACCATGGTATGGAAGAAAAGTTTGTGAGAAAGAATTTGGAACCATTGGACCCCATAGGAAATCTGTCGGGAACGGGTGAACTACCTGTCGGGAACTAGTGAGATACCTGTCGGGAACTGGTGAACTACCTGTCGTGAACGGGTGAACTACCTGTCGGGAACTGGTAAGCTTGGTCCTGGGCTACCTATCGGGAATAGGTAAGTGGACCTGTCGGGAACTGGCAAGGTTCAAACTAAAGGGAGCTGTTGGGGACGGCTACAGTTTATAACCAAGGCTTACTTATCGGGGATGGGTAAATGGACTTGTCGAGAACTGGTAAAGTTAAAACTCAAAGGTGCTGTCGGGGACGGCTACAGTTTATAACCAAGGCTTACCTATCGGGGATGGGTAAATGGACCTGTCAGGAACTAGTAAGGTTAAAACTCAAAAGTGTTGTCGGGGACGGCTACAGTTCTTAACCAAGGCTTACCTATCGGGGATGGGTAAATGGACCTGTCGGGAACTGGTAAGGTTAAAACTCAAGGGAGCTGTCGGGGATGGCTACAGTTTATAACCAAGGCTTACCTATCGGGGATGGGTAAATGGACCTGTCGGGAACTGGTAATGTTAAAACTTAAAGGTGCTATCGGGGACGGCTACAGTTTATAACCAAGGCTTACCTATCGGGGATGGGTAAATGGACCTGTCGGGAACTGGTAAGGTTAAAACTTAAAAATGCTGTCGGGAACGGCTACAGGAATCCTATCGGGAATGGTTCCAACAAACTTGTAAACTGAGAGATGTGACTATGTGGGGAGAAAAATGATGAAACCCTTTGCGCTGCTTTGAGATATCTGTTAGGGAATGAACGAGACGTTCTTTCTGGCTTTCTCAATGATATAAGGAGCAAAGTTTTGGGCTCTCGCACGAGTTATCAAAACTGGTCTATGCTTCACATGCATATGTTTGAAATTTTCCATGGCTTAATGCTCCATCTCGATGGAAATGCTACGCGTTTTGAGGATGTTATGCATACTATATGCAAAATGCAAAGAGGCTCCACAGCAAAATAAATGCTGAGGAAAAGAAGGCAACTCCGCTGGGGATAACAAGCTGGATTAACTTCGTGGTCGCAAACCGTACTGGGAAGACAAATTGACCTGATCACCTGATCTGGGCACTGACCGGACAAACCTGTTGAGGTTGCTGTAGGAAATGATAACTTTGCTGGGGAAATGAGCTTACAACAAACTCTGCTGGGGAGATGTCCCTTGAGAGGATTTTACAGAAGACCATGCCTCTTCAAACTCTACTGGGGATAATAGAATTGGAACACCTCCCGCTGGGGAATTTTCAAAATGCTCCATGCTTGGGATGGCGACTTCACTGGGGACTCACAACCGTTATTGACGCAGAAAAGCTTGTAGTTGTTGGAAGCACTGAATGGGAGAATCGACTTAATAAGATACAACACTATCCATTTGACACTGACTTGTTAATATCGAATCGTCGTGCGCGACCGTCGGCCAGGCGATGAATTCAAGCAGTAAACGTTGTGACAAAATAGTGAAATGAGAATCTTTTTTCTGAACATGATGGCTATAGTACTACCATTTGACAATGTAGCTAGGGATCATGAAGCCCTGTAAATACGCTGGGGATGACCACCTCCCAGAAGTACTTTCCTACTGAGGAACCGTCTCTTCTTGGGGAGGAACTATCATTTGCGCTTCGTAAAGGATTTTGGCTTGAAGACGTCGTACATATTTGAATGGCTATCCAGTGAACTCTCAACACCTGCAAACAATAGAATGCGCACATATGCCCCAGGGTAACATGGGTTTTGTAGTATTCACCCAAGCACACCCGTCAGTTAAAGAAATTTTAAATGTTTTCCTTTTATGCATGTTATTGTAGAACCCCAATGTTTTCACATGAAAATGTTTATCAAAAATTTGGCTGTTTGTGTAAACAAAAAAAATTATAAAAACAAAACACATAGAATTATTCTGAATAACGACCATTTTATTGATTGAAAAGCCTGAAAATAGGCATTTACATAAAAAAGCAATTTCTGGAAAGAGGTAATTGCCAAAACAGAAAAGAAATTGTCCTAATGGCAATGCGAAACTGGAACTCCATTGAGTTTCAACCCTGCTATGATTCATATATCCTCAAGACTCTCCAATTGCTTCGCTTTCAAAAGGGGACGATTGAACTGATTCCTATCCTTCGGAATGCTTGATTATTGAGACGAGACGATACAGATTACTCAGATCGCGGTTTTCGCTAAATCTCTCTTTTGCCTGGATCGCCCTTTATGGGTTTTCAATCCACCGACATACCCTTTTTTGCCTAAGTTGCCCTTGCGGGTTTTCAACTTACCGGGTGTACTTTCTTTTTTTATTTTTATCCCTAATTTTTGCCCGAACCTTTTCTCTTTTTTTTTATTGTTCGCCGGGATGCCCTTTTTTGCCTGGACTCTCTTTTTACTGTCCAGGGGTCTATTTATGCGAAGTATTTTTTAACTGCGTCTGAGTTCACAGGTGACGGAAAATCTTCATCGTCCATTGTTGTAAGCATCAAGGCTCCGCCCGAGAAAACCTTCTTAACAACATATGGACCTTCATAATTAGGAGTCCATTTGCCCCTGTGATCTGTATTCGGAGGAAGAATCCTTTTCAATACCAAGTCGCCCGTCTGGTAAGTCCGAGGACGCACTTTCTGGTCAAATGCCCATTTCATTCTCCTCTGATACAGTTGTCCATGATATACTGCCGCTAACCGTCTTTCTTCGATGAGACTCAACTCGTTGAACCTCGCTCCAACCCATTCAGCCGTTTAACATCCATCATTACCCTTAAAGAAGGGATCTCAACTTCAACTAGTAGCACTGCTTCCATACCGTATACAAGAGAAAACGGGGTTGCCCCAGTAGATGTACAAACAGAAGTACGGTACCCATGCAAAGCGAAAGGCAGCATTTCATTCCAATCTTTATACGTTACCACCATCTTTTGCACAATTTTCTTGATATTTGTGTTGGCTGCCTCGACGGCACCATTCATCTTCGGGCGATAAGGAGAAGAATTGTGATGTTCAATTTTGAAACTCTGGCATAGCTCTTGCATCATCTTATTGTTGATATTAGAACCATTGTCAGTAATGATCCTTTCGGTCACCCCATATCGGCAAATAATCTCCTTCTTAATGAATCGGGCTACCACCTGCCTGGTGACATTTGCAAAAGAGGCAGCTTCCACCCACTTGGTAAAGTAATCAATAGCCACCAAAATGAATCGATGTCCGTTGGAAGCTGTAGGCTCAATCTTCCCAATTATATCAATGCCCCACATAGCAAAGGGCCATGGAGAACTCATCACATTCAGAGGGTTTGGTGGCACATGCACCTTGTCAGCATAGATTTGGCATTTGTGGCATTTTCGGGCGTACTTAAAGCAATCATCCTCCATAGTTAGCCAGTAATACCCATCTCGCAATAACTTCATCGACATAGCATGCCCACCAGCATGTGTACCGAACGATCCTTCGTGCACTTCCTGCATTAACAAGTCTGCTTCGTGTCTATCCACGTATCTGAGCAAGACCATGTCAAAGTTTCGCTTGTAAAGCACATCCTCGTTCAAGAAGAAACTTCCTGCTAACCTCCTCAGAGTCTTCTTGTCATTGTTTGATGCCCCAGCCGGATACTCTTGACTCTTCAAGAAATGCTTGATATCAAAATACTAACGCTTATCATCAATCGTCGTATCGGCGGCAAACACATGAGCGGGTCTGTCTAGCCTCATCACATCAATCTTGGGTATATGGTTCCACCAATTCACCTGAATCATGGAAGACAATGTTGCTAAAGCATCAGCCATTTGATTCTCATCACGAGGTATATAGCACAATTTTACTATTGTAAAGAAAGTCAACAGTCTTCTCGCATAGTCTCTGTAAGGAATCAAGTTCTGCTGGTCGGTATGCCAATCTCCATTGATCTGGTTGATCACTAGAGCAGAGTCCCCAAATATCTCAAGAGTCTTGATCCTTAAATCAATGGCTTCTTCAATACCCATGATACAAGCCTCATATTCCGCTTCATTGTTGGTGACATCAAAAGTCAACCTGGCAGTGAAAGGTATATGTGATCCTTTTGGAGTAATAAGGACTGCCCCAACACCGCTTCCATTCATGTTAATGGCCCCATCAAACATCAGTTTCCATTTGTCATTAGGATCCGGCCCTTCGTCAACCAGAGGCTCTTCACAATCTTTAGCCTTGAGAAACATGATGTCTTCATCAGGAAAGTCAAACCTCATTGGCTGATAATCATCAATAGGCGACTCATCAAGATAATTAGACAACACACTCCCTTTGATAGCTTTCTGGGAAGTGTATTGTATATCATACTGAGTCAGAACCATCTGCCACCGAGCGACCCTTCCATTAAGAGCTGGCTTCTTAAAAATGTACTTGATTGGATCCATCTTTGAAATCAGTAGGGTTGTATGAGTTAGCATATATTATCTCAATCGCTTAGCGGCCCATGCTAGTGCGCAGCATGTCTTCTCAAGCATCGAGTACCTGGATTCGCAATCGGTGAACTTTTTGCTCAAGTAGTATATAGCATGCTCTTTCTTGCCTGTCTCGTCGTGTTGACCGAGAACACAACCCATTGATCCATCACGTACAGAGAGATACATAATCAGTGGCCTCCCAGGAACCGGAGGCTTGAGAATCGGAGGATTTTGCAAATATTCTTTTATTTTATCAAAGGCCTTTTGACAGTCATTGTTCCACCGAATTGATTGATCTTTTCTCAATAATTTGAATATTGGCTCGCAAGTCGTGGTAAGATGAGATATAAATCTTGGAATATAATTCAGTCTTCCCAAAAATCCACGAACTTGTTTTTCTGTTCTTGGCTCTGGCATTTCTTGAATGGCTTTTACCTTTGCTGGATCCACCTCGATTCCTTTCTCACTGACGATGAAGCCCAGAAGCTTACCAGATCTTACCCCGAAAGTACACTTATTCGGGTTCAGCCTCAGTCTGAACTTTCTCAACCGTTCAAACAACTTTTTCAAATTTATCAAATGCTCTTCTTCTGTTTGTGATTTGGCAATCATATCGTCCACATAAACTTCAATTTCTTTGTGAATCATATCGTGGAAGAGAGTCACCATGGCACGCTGATATGTTGCCCCAGCGTTCTTTAAACCAAACGGAATCACCTTATAGCAGAATGTGCCCCAAGGGGTAATAAATGTAGTTTTTTCCATATCCTCCGGCGCCATCTTGATCTGGTTATATCCGGAAAACCCATCCATGAAAGAAAACACAGAGAATTGAGTCGTATTATCTACCAACACGTCAATGTATGGTAATGGAAAATCATCTTTTGGACTCGCCCTGTTCAAATCTCGATAATCCACGCACATTCTGACTTTGCCATCCTTCTTCGGCACTGGTACAATATTAGCGACCCATGGTGGATAACTAGTAACAGCTAGAAACCCCGCATCCAACTGCTTTTGCACCTCCTCTTTGATTTTAATGGCCATCTCAGGTTTGGTTCTCCGAAGCTTCTACTTGACAGGAAAACAACCCTCTTTCAGCGGCAATCTGTGCACCATGATGTCCGTATCCAACCCCGGCATATCTTGATAAGACCAGGCGAAGATGTCAACATACTCTCGCAACATCTCAATCAGCTCCCTCTTTACATTCTCTGCCAGGCTTGCCCCTACTTTGACCTCTTTCTTTACCTCTTCAGTACTAAGATTGACAACTTCTATAGATTCCTGATGAGGCTGAATGGCTCTTTCTTCCTGCTTCAATAATCTATCCAACTCTTCAGGAAGTTCACAGTCTTCCTCATCCCACTCTTCAGCTTGGTATATTAGATTATCAAAGTCATAATAAACCATAGCAGGGTCATCATCAACAAGATCTAGAGAATTATTTCTGCATGAATGATAATTCATGCTTTTAGAAATTTCCTTTTTTGAAAGGAAAAGAAAAATGCAAGAAAACTGCGAAGAAAACATTGCCATTTTCATTAAAAATAAATAAAATGAAAGACAGGGAACACAATTTTGAATACAAAACATCCTTTTATTAATGATAAAATTTTGCATGAGAACAAATGGGGGCCCTAAAATGAAGTCACTATGCCTTGGGCAGAGCATAAGACCTTTGCATGCTTAATGAAAGAAAACACATAAAATTACTTATTTGGCAGAGTAACTTGGATGAGATCCTCCGAAAACCAATTGTTCAGCTTCACTCCTAGGGCACGTGGGCGCACCCAATTATCCAGGTCACAGTCACTATCTTCACCATCTTCAACTGTTGCACAAATCTGGCTTGGATGTATGACTCCTCCACTTGAGAAAATAACTGGCCCTTGGTGCTCTTGACCCTTTAGCAGTGGAACTTGAGGAGATTTATAACCAATTCCGCTCTTATTATCCTTGAAAGGTAGCTCAATTACTTGACCCCAGCCTTCTGTATGACCAGACTGCACCACTTCCAAAGCCTGCTTATACGAAGTCATAGAGGTTCCCACCCTTGCCTCACCAGACGGAGAATCTTTCACCATATTCATAGTTTCAAATGCCTGACAGAGAGTTTCTTGGATTTCTCCGTCCATCTCCACGTACTTGAAGGATGACAGATGACTAACGAAAATATCTTCCTCTCCGCATACCGTAACAACCTGACCGTCAACTACAAATTTTATCTTCTGATACAAGGTTGAAGACACGGTGTAGCGAGCGATTTTGGACGCGGTTCTTAAGCGCTGGTCGCTCTCTGCGGTTGAGCTTAAACTACAGGTCGATTCATTTTTTATCCTATTAAAGCTGATGAAGAAAGGGAAATAGATGTCTCCAATTAACCCTGCTTTGCATACTGAGTTTAAACAGCGGTCTGTTAGGTTACGGATGCTATCAATGTGGGAGGGCCTTTGTATTGGTTATTTGTATTTTCGCCAATACTGTTTTCTTTCTTTTTACCTTGACAGAAGGTTTCTGGCAGGGAACAAGGATTAGGATGTTAGGACTGATGTTATTGAATTACTGCTTTTGATTGATGGAGATATGGGATTTGGGGTTTTTGTTTAATGTGCTCGCTAAGATTTTTCTTTCAATCTTATGCCTACGTATTCCCGTTTACCGAAACAGGGAAATCAGAGCATTCGTAGTTCCTCCTATTCTATGGGAGGAAATGGTGTTTTGGTGTCTTGTTCAAAGCCCAAGACGTGAAGCTAAAGGTGGTTTGTATCTTGTTCAAAGCCCAAGATGTGAAGCTGAAGGGTCTATTTGTATCTTGTTCGAAGCCCAAGATGTGAAGCTAAAAGTGTTGACCTTAGAGAGAATTTGTCATCTCTAAAGAGGGGTTTGTCTGTTACGACTGTTTATAAAGGAGAATTACTTTAACTGGGATTTGTGAATCCGGCAATGCCATAATTTCCTTTACAGGGGATTTCAACCTGAAGGAGAAGACTTTAACTTAGTGTAGAGTAATGCCATTTTTCCTTAGGAATTTCTCATACAAAAAGAGGACCATTGGCATGGACGTAGATGATCCAGAGGCTTTCCGCTTACAGCAATTAGATGGAGGGGAAGGAGTTGTTGATGTTTGTTTACTATGAACAAGGCACAGTTTTGATGCTAAAAGGTTGATTGGATCAACCAGTGGTTTTCTTATACAAAGCCTAAGAGGAGGCTAAAAGGTTTTGACTCAACGAGGGAATATTTTGGTATCTCGTATAAAGCCCGAGATGGAGGCTATTTGACTCAACAAGAGAGTTTTTTGTATCTCGTATAAAGCCCGAGATGGAGGCTATTGTTTGTTTGGCTCAATAAGAACCTTTTTGTATCTCGTATAAAGCCCGAGATGGAGGCCAAAGGGGTGATTGACTCAACGAGGAAGTCTCTTATATATCTCGTACGAAGCCCGAGAGAGAGGCTAAACGTTGTTAACTCCGCTGGGGAGAATCATTGTACAAAGCCCAAGAGAGAGGCTAACTTCACTGGATAAGGATCATTATACAAAGCCTAAGAGGAGGCTGTGGCGACTGTTCAGTTAAGTGACAGGTCCAGTAGACTGATTTTGAAAGAGAAAATCAGTTCTTATATGAGCAACACTGTACTCAGGGATTTGATTCGAGGATCCGGGTTATTTCCTTTTCTTTGAGGAAATGGGAAATCCGAAGGGTATTGAGACTGTCCGAGTCTGTGGGTTTCCTTCCTATTCAACGAAAGGGGTCACTTGAGAATATCTTTGAGACTCAAGGATATTAGACTGTCCAAGTCTAGAGTTTCATCTTTTGTACTATGTTTTGAGAAACATAGTAGACTCTATGAAAGGACTGTTCTATGAAGATGACTAAGTTCTGTTCCTATACCTCTAGGAGGTCGTCGGGACAATTTGTACGAAGCCCAAGAGGAGGCTGGAAAATTTTAAGAAGCCGATCAGTCCTTGTACGAAGCCCAAGAGAAGGCTATCATTCCCGGAGGAAGAGATCATTATACGAAGCCTAAGAGGAGGCTGTGAATACTTCTAAGAAGCTGGCGGGTCCTTGTACTAAGCCCAAGAGGAGGCGGGGTTGCTTTTAGGAAGCCTGTGGGTCCTTGTACAATGCCCAAGAGGAGGCCGATTGCGTTTAAGAAGCCGATGGGTCCCCAAACCCCGAGAAATTCAAGGCAAGCTATCCACAAGGAATAGATCAAGTCAGGAAAGTTCGAGAATTTGGAAGAAACTCAAGAGATGCCATTCACGGAGAAAAGATCATCTCTGGGGAATAGAGCTTCTTGACAAGTGCTTTTAAGAAGCCTGTGGGTCCCCAAACCCCGAGAAGTTCAAGACATGCCATTCACCGAGAATAGATCAAGCCAGGAAAGTCTGAGAAGTTGGAAGAAACTCAAGAGATGCCATTCACGGAGAAAAGATCATCTCTGGGGAATAGAGTTTCTTGACAACTTCTATGAGTGACAGTCTATGAAAGGGTTCACATAGAATGTTGCCTTTCATATCTCCATATTGTTTAACCCCAAGAGGAGGGAAGACTGTGTCTGGTAATCCTATGGGGATCTAGTTTAGACTATTTCTAAGAGTGATCAACGGGCTTAATGCTAGACGTAGTTGCCGGGGAAAATCTAAATATCTATACTATTATTACACAGTTGATATGAGTTTATGAAAGAAGACTTACAGTGAAACAGCCCCACAATACAGTTATATGTATATGAAAGCGGTAAATGAAAGCAATAACCACTTACTCGGTTGTAGAGCTTCCATGCTGTTTGGTTAGTTGTTCAACAAAGAAAGATTGAAAACAACAGTATATTTCAATATCAAAGGAGAAAGTGCTTTGAAAAAGAAAGGTTTGGGGCTTACAGCTCAAGGAGAGGCCCGGGGTTTTTATCAGTGATCGCACTGTTGAATTTTGTACAGAGGGACTTATACAAGTGACTGTGGCCCAAAAAAGGTTTTTTGTACAAAGGGATGGGTCTTACACTCTCTCAAGAGGCCCAAAAAGTTTAAAGAAAAAGAGTGGGGCTTATAACACGAGGGTAGGCCCAGATGATTTTTCCGTTTGAAATGGCGATCGCGCCGAGGTTTTCTTTTAACGCGAAGGGACTTATACAATAAGTGAGGCCCAAATGATTTTGGTTAAAAAGGGATTGGGTCTTACACTCTAATAGAGGCCCAAAAGTTTTGAATGGGTCTTATAGCCCAAGGAGAGGCCCAATTGTTATTTTGAAAAGGCGACGATCGCGCCGTTCATTTGAAAATGTACAGAGGGACTTATACAACGAATGAAGCCCAAAATATTTCTGTACAAGTGAGTTGGGTCTTACACTCTAATAGAGGCCCAAAGTGTTTTGAAAATGATTTATGAGGGTTGAATTAATCCAAAAACCCTAATTTGTTTTCAAAAATGTATTTAATTGAATAAAAATTCAATTAAAATGATCAAAATTGTTTAACATATGAAAAACAAATTGTGATCTTGGATTAATGCTTCAAAAATTAAATATTGACCTACAAAATAATTAGAAAGCATTAAAAGTTGCAAAATCAATGTGGAAAAAATATTTAAAATGTCAAAAATAATTAAAATATTAATTCTTTGCAAAAATATCAATTATATGAAATAAATAATATTTTTGGGATTTTTTAGGAAAATAAAATATTTTAACATTTTTGTGAATTATTAAAAAAAGAATCAACTCAAAATCATTAAAACTCAGAGAGAAATTAATTTTTGAAACAATTAAATAAAATCACAAAATTCAAATATTCAAATTTTGAAAAAAGGCGCCAAGAACAAGCTGAAGAACACGCGTGTGTTCTGAGATTCTCAGATTTGCATTTTCTATCCAATCTCCCTGAATACTTGATTATAACATGTAATCCACATATCATTATGCTCGTCTCAACCTCACGATCATGTCTATGTCCATTAATTTCATTTAAATTAAACATATAACAAAAAATCATGAAAAATCCTCAAGAACCCTAATTTCTGCATGAAGGCTAGGATTTTTGATACATGATTCAAACAATGCAATTAATTGAGGGGAAACATTCCATGCATGATTATGAACATATGGCCAAATTATTGTGCAGCAAAAATTGCATGGATCATAGAGTTAGAAGAGCTCATGCTTACCACTTGCAGCTGGTGATCGTGATTTATGTTGGAGGTGTTACAGCTAGGTTCCAATAATGTGGATAGCTTCCCTAGGTACCAAGTGATGTGTCTGAGTGCTTGGAATGGATTGAAATGGTTTGGAATTGAAGATGGTACCTCAACTGCAAAACTGTCAAGAACTTGAGCAATTGGCTGGTGATTTTGTGAAATCTGTGTTCCAAATGTTATGTGAGTGTTTGGATCACTTCTATATGATGTATGTGAGGTGTGTGAGTGATTGGTTTGAGTGGAAAAGCTCTCAAACTCAAAACCCGATAGCTACCTTGCTAAGAAAGGCATTTTTGCCAAGAGAAAGAGATTTTGAGGAAAGCATCTGTTAGATGGCTTTGGTGTACTCAAGCTGATCACAATTGAGCTCTATTTATAGTAGAGCAAGTTTGTCTTGCAAGGAATAGTGAACGGCAATTGCTAAGTAGGTTTGGCCAATGTTGGCAAATGAAAATCCAAGTCTCCTCTAGCCATTGACTAGAGGTTAGGGCACAAAGCTTTGGTTCCCTTGGTCTTGGATAAGTCTTGACTGATTTTAGATGAGAATGGCTCAGTCCATGCCATCTTGATGCTTCCACTGAATGCTTCAATCCAAATTTGGAGTCTTGTCCCTATTTTGGCCATTCTAGGTTCAACATGCTATTTCTTGTTCCATGGACTTTGGAGGCTTGGCTCAGTGATTGTCCCCTTTAGATTCAATCCTCTGAGGTGTCCAAGTGGATAGGAGCATTTGAATTTGGCTGATTTTGGCAAATCGAGCAAAATTGCAAATTCTGCCTTGCCTTTGACAGATTTCAGCAAGGCAACTTTCCAATGTCATATCTCATGACTCAAATGGAATTTGGCAATGTTCTTGGCCATTTTGGAAAGCCCTTACATGATACAACAACTGTTTGAACATGTTTGGTTTTGATCTCTTTTGAATCCAAGTGAAAAATGCCCCTACATTTGGAAAAAAGTGAAGGCAGATTCTCACTTAGTGAAAATTTCACAAAGTGTTGGAAAAAGTGACATTTTCATTTTTCAGCCATTTTGATCACTCCATAACTCAAAATCCTTAATGAATTGGACTTAGGTCTAGTTGAAGTTTTTGTAGAGGGTAATGAGGGATACAAATCCATCTTTGGATGAGAAAAAATGGCCTTGTGGTTTAGGAGTTATGATCCTCCAAAGTTGGTACCCTTGTCACTTTATTTTTAACTTAGAAAATTTGCTAAGTTTTTATGGTTACCCCTTTTACAAGTTATCCCATTTTTCTTGATTTTTCTTGATGAATGATGATTAAAATCATACATTAACATCATTTTAGGGTTAAAAATCCATTTTGGTGAAAAATCTCAAAAAGTCAAAGTTGACTTTTGTGCACAGTTGACTTTTTATCAGATGATTTCCAAACTGTGCAATTCTTCAGGAAATCATGTCCTTGACCTAAATCAAACTTGATGGACATGTTTCATGGATGTCATAGGGTGTATTGGTGCATGTCATAGGGCTTGGGAGCATGTCCTGGTCAAAAGTCAAAGTTACAGTTGACTTTTTCCTTAAAACCCTACTTATGGTGCAGATAAAATTGAGACTTGTTGCTCAAGCTTCTTGGATTAATCCATTGTTCCAAATGGATCAATATAGTTCATTAGAGACCCTCAAACCCTATCTTGAGGTCTTGGTTCATGATTTGTCTCAAAAGTCAACTTAGGGGTGAATTAGGTCAAGAAACCCTAATTCTTGATTTTTGATGTATGCACCCCCTGAGGCAAAATTGACTTGGTGATTGGGTCCATGAGGTTCCATGGAGTATATTAGGTTATGTTTTGGATCATTGGCTCATGCCCAGATGAAAATTTCCATCTGGAGGCCCTGGTTGACCAAAACCCTAATTTGGTGACACTGGCGATCTTGAAGCTTGATCCACCTAGAAGGGAGCAAGTTTGTGCTTAATCCTTGAAGTGGGAGTCCTCTTGATCCATTGTGAATGTTTGAGAGGTTAGACAAGTTAAAGATCATGTCATTCCTTGATTGATCCTTTGCCTAAGCACTCAGAGAGGGCTTGAAACCCTAATTTTGATTGTAGTGGATGCTCACCCATCTTTGGGGAGACTGACAAGGTATGATGGTTCCTCCATATTGTGATGATGATTTGCACAATGATGGGATACTTAGTGGTCAAAATTTGGGGTATGACAGATGCCCCTATTTAATTTTCTTGCACACGAAGGTGCGAATGCCGAAGGTATTCGGGCATTCGGGGTGCAAGAGGATTAAATATCAGAATACCTGAAATTTTGATGGCTATGAATGGCAGCTTGCGCATTCATCTTCTTTTGCTAAGCAATGATGCTTAGAAAAGGTAAACTTCCCCTCGATCCTGGTTTCTTACCAAGGAACTGGTCTTAGTTTCTGATTTAAACTTCCCCTCGATCCTGGTTTCCTACCAAGGAACGGGTCTTAGTTTCTGATTTAAACTTCCCCTCGATCCTGGTTTCCTACCAAGGAACTGGTCTTAGTTTCTGATTTAAACTTCCCCTCGATCCTAGTTTCCTACCAAGGAACTGGTCTTAGTTTCTGATTTAAACTTCCCATCGATCCTGGTTTCCTACCAAGGAACGGGTCTTAGTTTCTGATTTAAACTTCCCCTCGATCCTGGTTTCCTACCAAGGAACTGGTCTTAGTTTCTAATTTAAACTTCCCCTCGATCCTGGTTTCCTACCAAGGAACTGGTCTTAGTTTCTGATTTAAACTTCCCCTCGATCCTGGTTTCCTACCAAGGAACTGGTCTTAGTTTCTGATTTAAACTTCCCCTCGATCCTGGTTTCCTACCAAGGAACTGGTCTTAGTTTCTTTTGTCAATAAACTTTATCGACAAGGGACGCTATTTGTAGCGATTTTCCTCAAACTTCTCGCCGAATTTTCCTGGGGAGATGCCATTTGAGTGGAAAAGGTTTCGAAGTCAGACTTGCTGGGGAACCCAGTCGTCTGAGTTGTGTACAAACTTCTTTGCTGGAGATGCCATTTGTCGACTCTATCCGGGGAAAGTGAGTCTCTTGAGAGACTGCCTTCTTTTGGGATTACATCATACTTTTCTCGGGATCCTCCTGGAGAAACGCCATAGGATGGGGTCCAATTTTGAGGTGCCGATGACCTTTTCATCAGTGGGTTTTTCGGAGAATGGCAGCTGTACTGCCAAATCTCTGCTTAGGAGGCTTTCTCTGTGGATTTTCCTTAATCCGGGAAAGCAAGGATATCATCTTCAATGGCGAAGAGTGACATTTGTAGAAAGCTTCTCTGGCTTTTCAGAGGTTCAAGTTATCAAAGTGGTCAAAGGCCAACTTCCTCCCAGAAATAAACTGGAGGCAAGGTTGTTCAAACGCAGCGTTTCCTAACGAGGCAAGAACTGACAACTCGATTGAGAGAACCTCTATCACTAGGGGACAAGACCGACTAGAGTGATAGTGATGCAATATGAAATGTGAATGCAAATCAATAATGCATGATGCATGTATGTTTATGCTGACAAAACTGATGCAACACACAAACTAAAAGAGGAACATGACTGGATACTCGGCCATCGCGGGGCATGTAGAGATATCACTGGTTCAAGATAGCAATTCCACCTTTCTTAGGAGAGATAGTCCCTGCGGGGAATACTGTTGAACGGGCTTAGGAGATAAGAACTCGGCCGAGGGGTGTCAGACGAAACAAGGTCTCTGACACAGTTGATCCCTTCATTCAGGCGTACTGGTTTAGAAGGAGTACTTTGATTCTGCACTTTGAGGTTCGCTTACTTCTGGAGAAGCGGTTGATATTCTTTTGATGTTTAACAGTCAAAAGAAATTGCCATCTTTATTTTAAAGCAGAAAAAGTTTTACAAGTAAATTCATTTTTGTTTTATTTCAAGAATCGTTAATCATATTTAAAATGTCGTTCTGTAAAGCTAAAACAAATGAGAATTACAAACAAAAGCACAAGGGCTCAAATTTTATTGATAATATGGAGATCAGCCAAACGCGTGATTCCAAAGAGTATTTACGAAGTTAGAAAATGGTAACTTTCAGGGAAAAGGGCTACGTTGAAACATAACGACCACTATCCTTCTACCAACTTTGAATTCGGGGCATCCTGAGCTTCTGTCGAAGATGACCTTGACTGGAGTTTTCCTCCGATGGATGATGTAACTGCTGCTGCTGAGGGACTTGCCTCTGTTGAACATAGTTACTTGCCATTATCCCTAATTTTTGCCTGGATTGTACTATGATGTTTCCAATCCATCGAGATGATTTTTTTATTTTGTCTCTAACTTTTGCCTGGACCGCCCTTTCGGGTTTTCAATCCACCGAGACGTTTTTTTTTAGTTTAGGCGAAGTATTTCTTGACTACATCAACATTCGTGGGGTAGGAAAATTCCTCTCCGTCCATGGTTGCAAGTCTCAAGGCACCGCCTGAGAAAGCTTTCGTGACCACATAGGGGCCATCATAATTTGGGGTCCACTTGCCCCAAGAATCAGTGAGAAATAATTGTATTTTCTTGAGCACGAGGTCTCCTTTCCTGAAGATGCGGGGCCGAACCTTTTTGTCGAACGCCCTCTTCATTCTCTGTTGATACAGCTGACCATGGCATAGTGCCGTGATTCGCTTCTCCTTGATCAGATTCAGTTCGTCGTTTTGAATTTGACACCATTCAGCTTCGGTGAGCTTAGCTTCCATCAGTACTCGGATTGATGGGATCTCTACTTCTATGGGGAGCACTGCTTCCATGCCATACACTAGAGAGAAAGGGGTGGCCCCTGTTGAAGTACGGACAGATGTGCGATAACCGTGAAGAGCAAAGGGTAGCATCTCGTGCCAATCTTTGTAGGTTACAACCATCTTTTGAACGATCCTTTTGATGTTCTTATTGGCCGCTTCTACCGCCCCGTTCATCTTGGGTCGGTAGGGAGATGAGTTATGGTGTTCTATCTTGAACTCTACGCACAACTCCTTCATCATCTTGTTGTTCAAGTTAGATCCATTATCAGTAATGATCTCGCTTGGAACACCATAACGGAAGATGATATTGTTTTTTATAAATCGGACCACCACTTGTCGGGTTACATTGGCGAATGACGCTGCTTCGACCCACTTGGTGAAATAGTCAATGGCTACCAGGATGAACCGATGTCCGTTTGAAGCCTTGGGCTCAATCATGCCAATCATGTCGATTCCCCATATGGAAAAAGGCCACGGGGAAGAAAGAGCTTTGAGATGTGATGGCGGTACATGAATTTTGTCGGAGTATATCTGACATTTGTGACACCTCCTCATGTACTTGTAGCAGTCGGATTCCATGGTTAACCAATAGTACCCTGCTCTTAGAATTTTTCTCGCCATTGTATGTCCGTTGGCATGAGTGCCAAAGGATCCTTCATGAATTTCTTTCATAAGCATGTCTGCTTCTGGTCTATCTATGCATCGGAGCAAGACCATGTCAAAATTCCTCTTATAAAGAGTGTCACCGCTCAGGAAAAGTTTCCAGCCAATCTTCTGAGGGTCTTTCTGTCTTTTCTGAGTGCCCCAGATGGGTACTCTTGTTTCTGAAGGAAGCATTTGATATCGTGATACCAAGGTTTGTCGTCTGTGACTGCTTCAATTGTGAAGACGTAAGCGGGCCGTTCAAGGCACATTATGTCGATCTTAGGTATGTCATTCCATTGACCTACACTAATCATGGAAGAGATAGTGGCTAATGCATCAGCCATGTGATTCTCATCACGAGGCATATGATGAAACTCGACTCTGTCAAAGAAGGGTAACAATCTTCTTTCATAGTCTTTGTAAGGAATCAATCCTGATTGGTATGTGTTCCAATCTCCTTTTATCTGATTGATAACCAGGGCTGAGTCGCCGTATACGTCCAAGTTTTTGATCCTTAAATCAATCGCTTCCTCGAGACCTATAATACAAGCTTCGTATTCGGCCTCGTTGTTTGTACATTTGAACGTAAGTCGAGCGGTGAAAGGAATGTGGGTACCCTAAGGGGTAATAATGATTGCCCCAATTCTGTTTCCGTAATGATTAACTACTCCGTCAAAGATAAGTCCCCATTGAGAACCTGGCTCTGGCCCTTCACTGGGTAGCGGTTCATCGCAGTCTTTCATTTTTAAATACATGACATCTTCGTCTGGGAAGTCAAACCCGATTGATTCTTGATCGTCAATCGATTGATGAGCCAGATGATCAGCTAAAATACTTCCCTTAACGGCTTTCTGAGCATGGTACTCTATGTCATATTCTGATAACAACATCTGCCAACGGGCAATTCTTCCCGTAAGAGCGGGTTTTTCGAAGACGTACTTGATTGGATCCATTTCGGAGATTAACCAAGTAGTGTGACAAATCATGTACTGACGAAGACGTTTGGCTGCCCAAGCCAAAGCGCAACAAGTTTTCTCAAGCATCGTGTACCGAATTTCGCAGTCGGTGAATTTCTTGCTTAGATAGTAAATGGCAGACTCTTTCCGTTTAGTTTCGTCTTGTTGGCCAAGTACACATCCCATTGAGTCCTCTAGGACTGTGAGGTAGATGATTAGTGGTCTTCCTTCCACTGGAGGTGATAGAATCGGAGGGTTCAACAGATATTCCTTGATACTGTTGAAGGCAGTTTGGCAGTCTTCTGACCTAACGCAATCCTGGTACTTTTTGAGTAATTTGAAGATCGGCTCACACGTGGCGGTCATAAGGAATATGAATCTGGAGATGTAGTTCAAACGTCCCAAGAATCCTCTGACTTGTTTTTCAGTTTTCGGAGAAGGCATTTCTTGAATGGCCTTGACCTTGTCAGGATCAACCTCAATTCCTTTCTGGCTGACGATGAACCCTAGTAGTTTCCCTGAACAGACACCGAAGGTGCATTTGTTGGGATTCAAGCGGAGCTTGAATTTTCTTAGACGTTCGAACAATTTTGACAGATGTTCAACGTGCTCACTCTCTGTTTTTGATTTTGCAATCATATCATCGACATATACCTCGATTTCCTTATGTATCATGTCATGAAACAGAGTAGTCATGGCCCTTTGATAGGTTGCCCCGGCATTCTTCAAACCGAACGGCATTACCTTGTAACAAAAGGTACCCCATGGGGTAATTAACGAAGTTTTCTCCATGTCTTTCGGCGCCATTTTGATCTGATTATAGCCTGAGAATCCATCCATGAAGAAGAAAATTTTGAATTTTACTGTACTGTCTACCAGCATATCAATGTGTGGTAAAGGAAAGTCGTCCTTTGGACTTGCCTTGTTCAGATCCCTGTAATCAACACACATTCTGACATTTCCGTCCTTTTTGGGAACGGGTACGATGTTGGCTAACCATTGAGGATATTCTGACGTGGCGAGGAAACCCGCGTCAATCTGTTTTTGTACCTCCTCTTTGATTTTGATGGCCATGTCCGGGTGAGTCCGTCTCAACCTTTGCTTTACTGGCGGACATTCCGATCTCAACGGTAAGTGATGTTCCACGATGCTGGTATCCAACCCTAGCATATCCTGATAGGACCAAGCGAACACATTGGGGAATTCTTTGAGAAGCTTTATCAAACCCCCTCTGGCAGTTGGACTGAGCAGTGCCCCAATCCTGACTTCTTTTCTCTCTTGCTCTGAACCCAAGTTTACCGTTTCCAACGGTTCTTTGTGAGGTTCAATGGACCTTTCCTCTTGTCTGAGTAATCGGGAGATCTCTTCTGGAATTTCGTTGTCAACTTCTTCTTCAGCCTCGAATACCGGGAACTCAAAGTTGGGAGAAGGCATCGGATCGTATGTTTCAACTGGGTTTAAAACAAGCAATTTGCATGACGTGATGATTCGTGTTTAGAAGAGATAGAGAAAATGCAAGTGTGTGCAGTGTATTTATTTTATTACTGCTTGTTTTTATGATTGAATTATTTTTTAGGATTACCATTTTCTGAAAAAGCAAAAAGAGAAAACAGCAATTAATGCGGAAATTACAGAACGACGTTATTTTATTAATGAACAAGTCGATCCTTGAAACTACAGCCCTATAAAACAAAACTCTGTCGCTTTGGACGAAGCGAAGAGGGAAAATTTACAGAAAGCGAGCCCTATCAAAACATCTGTTTCACCTGGGCAGGGTGAAAGGTTAAAGATGGCAATTACTTTAACTGATGAACGATCTTCGGAACCTCGACGGCAACCCATTGGCGGCGAACTCCTCGGTGAATCACAAAGTCTGGCACCTTCCTTGATTTGTCTTCAGAAATGAAGCTGATTTCTGGTGGAGTAGGATCATTGGAATCTTTCTCCCAGGCAGAGTGGTCGTAGGAGGATTCCTCTGTTGCATTTTGCATAGTATTTGTGCTCTCAGCTGTACCTCCCCATCCGGTAGGCTGGATATCTTCAAGCCTGATACGAGAGCTTCCGGGCGCAGTGTACTTGACCATATAGTCGTATTTTCCACTTGGTTGTCCCAAGGTGTCCCACACTTCTTTGGAACTGGAGGAGTCATCTTTCTCGATGACGTTGACCTCGGGAAAAGCATAGTTGATGAATTCAAGTCCTGCGAACGTTGCGAATTCATCTTCATGTTGAGTAGTTTCTGAATGACCTGAGTGTTGAGCCCATGACATGGTGGGGACACAGGTATTCTGTTCAGTGATGCTCAGCTGAGTTTCATTACTCGGCTGACTTTCTTGCCCCAAGTTTCCTGGATAAGGTTGCCACATTGGCAGACCATCCATTGGGCCATAGTAGTCGTGGTCAAAGTTGTCTTTCATTAGAGTGTCTTCCTCTAATGAATTTGGCGGAGCACGGCATCCTTCCGGATCATAATCCCCGTATATCATTTCGATGCCTGATCTTGGTATAAATCTCAGACTTTCTGTAGGAAAGCAAAAAGGCATAGACACCTCTTCCTGAGACATATAACCGTCTTTATTAAGGTAGGACTTCCATTCTTCATCTGTGTCAGAGGGATCTTCCTCGTTGATAGCATGTACTACTTGAGACACCGGGTGAAGGAAACCTCCACTGTGGAAGAAGTTTTGAAGGGGATGAAGACTTTCATCGCTGGCAGCTGTCTGGGTACAGGTTGTAGAAAAACCAAGACCCTTCTTTGTTTTATTGTCAGTAGGAATGACAAGTTGTCCCCATCCTGTCGTATCGGTACTCTTGACTGCTTTGATAGCATCGTTGTATGAGGAAATCGAGGTTCCTCCCTTGAACTGATTGTCCTTGCTCACCGACAGTGCTTGGAACTGAGTTCCGATAACCTCCTCGGGTTCTATTCCAGTAGATGACGACAAGTTACTCACAAGCAAGGCTTGTTCCCCACAAACCGTGACAAGTTGATCCTTCTTGAGGAACTTTAGCTTTTGGTGGAGGGTTGAAGTAACCGCTCCAGCCTGATGTATCCAAGGTCTTCCTAATAAACAACTGTACGTTGCCCGGATGTCCATGACCTGGAAAGTAACTTGGAAAGTGTGAGGACCAATAGTTATGGGAAGATCAAGTTCGCCGATAACCGTTTTTCTGGATCCGTCGAATGCTTTAACGACAACCTCGCTGATTCTCATCAGAGGGCCTTTGAATGATAATTGCGTCAAAGTAGACTTCGGCATAACATTCAGGGCTGACCCTGTGTCTACCAGTACGTTGGCTAAAGCATCGTCCTGGCAGTTAACTATGATATTGAGCGCCATGTTATGACGGCGACCCTCTTCGGGTAATTCCTCATCACTAAATCCCAAATTATTGCAGGAAGTGATGTTAGAGACAATACCATCGAACTGTCTGATTGTTACATCCTGTTCCATAAAGGCTTGCTCCAAGACTTTCTGTAGAGCCTCCCTGTGGGCTTCTGAACTGAGTAACAGTGGTAATACCGAGATCTTTGAAGGAGTTTGTAACAGTTGATCCACAATGTTGTATTCACTCCTTTGGATGAGCTTCAGCATCTCATCATTATTTTTCGAAAGGTCGGGATTACTGGATTGACCGACTGGTCGATCGGGAGCTTCTGTCTGAAGTTCCTTTTCTTTGTTAACTTCCCCAACCCCTCGGTTGAAGATTCTACCACTCCGTGTTACTCGACTGATGTCTGTAATGTTCACAACGGAGGGTAATGGAATTTCCTTTCCATTTCAACTGTCGTTGCACCGTATTTGTAAGGGATAGCCTTAGTTGATTCATACGGTAGTGGTCCCGGTAGATAGATGACTATAGGAGCCTACTGATTTTTCTGACCATCGTAAGTAATCTCAATTCATTCCCGGTTGGGAACCTTAGATTCGTCAAGTAGAGGGATGATGGCAAAAACATCCCTGGTCTGGTGACGACCAGAGATGGTGACAACATCCTCGACTTGATCCGCAAGGTAGTTCGGCGTCCAGTTAATGGGTCCAGAACCCAGATATGGACGAATTTCTCCACGATCGACCTGACCCTGAAGAGCTGCTCTCACAAGGTAACCCCCTTGGTTACTTTCCGAACAGACGCTACAACTGTCATAGTTGTGTGGTGGCACCTGGCCACGCCCACTTTGAATTCAATGTAACCTCACTAGGTTAGCTTCCACAGATCGGACATCCTGACTCCGACGCCGAGTGGGGTTTCTATTACTGATACTAATCTGCTGAGTATCTTCATCCATATAGATTGGCATCCACCAGTGATTTAACAAGTGCTGAAGTGCCTCCTGGACAAGGGTACAACCTTGATCATTTTCACAACCCGCTTCACAGCTTTGATAGTCATGTGATATTAAGAATCTGAGTCGAACCTGCTCAGCATGTAACTCTACCAGGTTGGTATTCATCACGCGAATGTCAAAGATCTGAACCATGTTGATTTGATAGGAGTTCCTATCATTGTAGTCTTGGATCCATCCAAGATCCATCTGACGCTGGAGGGCCTCCTGTATGAAAGAGCATCCCCGTTTGTTTACCGAGAAAATCAGACAGGAACTGTAATCATGCCGCAGCAGATTATGATACTGGCTTTTCCTTGAGTGCATCGCCACCAAGTTGGAATTCATCGCACGGATGTCGTGGTTCTGAATGACGTTGGAGTTCGTATAGACCATTCCTGTAGAGCTGCTTGCACCACAAACATCCTTGGTTGTCTTTAGAGCAGATATCACACTGATGATAATTATGAGGTGGCACATGGCCATATCCACTCTGTCTACAATGCATCTTGACCAGATTGGTCTTCAACAAGAGTACATCGTGAATTTGATAGACATTGTTAGTCTCTCCTTATATCAAATTGACTGCAGCCTTCTCGTGTTGAGGTAGCGGGTTCGTGAGAACATTAGGATTCGTATCCTTGAAGGATAAGACCCCGCTCCTAACAAGTTTTTGTACGTCGGACTTGAAATTGAGACAAGTCTCTATGTTATGCCCTGATCCTCCTTGATGGTAAGGGCAAGTTTGATCCACCTTAAACCAAAAATGTGGATTTTCCGGTACTGTAAGAGGGGACTTAGTCTGAATGTGCCCCTTGGCTAGCAGTAATGGAAACAGTTCTGCATACGTCACGGGTATAGGATCAAATCCTGGTGGCCGTGTTGTACGGTTGTTGTTGTATGGAGGACGAGCCTGCTGAAGAGGCTGTTGTGTCCTTTGTTTATCAGGCTGGCCCTGCACAACCTGAGGTTGATACGTAGGAATAGACGCAGGGTTGATAGCAGGAGTCACAACTGTTACCGGTTGATAATGTCGCCTTTGCTTTCCGAGAGAGATATTCCCAATATCTTGCTCTTTTTTCTTAGGGAGAGCACTACCGTATTTTTTAGTACCGCTCGTCGATCCAGTGTCTTTTACCAGACGTCCTTCCCAGACGGTTTCCTCAAGACGTACGCCCATTCCCACCATTTCGGTGAAATCACTGGGTGCACTGGCAACCATTCGGTCATAATAAAATGAGCTTAAGGTTTTTAAGAAGATCTTTGTCATCTCTTTTTCCTCAAGAGGTGGACAAATTTGAGCGGCAATTTCACGCCACCTTTGAGCATACTCCTTAAAGGTTTCCTTGTCCTTTTGCGACATTGATCTGAGTTGATCTCTGTCGGGTGTCATGTCCAAATTGTATTTGTATTGTTAGACGAAGGCAGTACCAAGATCTCTGAATGTACTGATCGTAGTACGGTTTAAACCCATGTACCATTTGAGTGCGGCACCGGTTAAACTATCCTGAAAGTAGTGAATCAGTAGGTCCTGATTTTCCGTCTGAGCTGACATCCGCCGAGCGTACATCACCAGATGGCTCTGAGGGAAAGAGTTACCCTTGTACTTTTCAAAGTCTGGCACTTGGAATTTATGCGGGACTTTCACATTGGGGACCAAGCAGAGATCTGCGGCGTCCTTTCCAAATAGATCCTGACCGCGAATGGCTTGCAGTTCCTTCTGCATTTCCAAGAACTGTTCATGGAATTCCTCCATTCTGTCAAACATAGTTTCCTTCTTACCAGAAGGTATCGGTGGAATCTGTCTTTCCGAGACATTGTGCACCACAGGGGGTGGGACCGTGACTACGGCAGTGAGTCTTGGCGTTTCCCGAAGTTTGTAACCTTCAGGAGTCTTCAGTATGCCCCTGGCATATTCGCTTTCCCGAAGTTTGTAACCTTCAGGCCCAGCAGCTTCTGTTATGATTCCCTGATCTTCAGTGATCGGCGGAACATATCCTTCCGGGATATAGTTAACAGGCATGCCCCAAGGACAATCTTTCGGTATCTGATACCTAGGATCATACTTTTCCATTACGGGCGTTGAGGTGATCTCTGAGATCACAGTTCTTTGTAGTTGAGCTTCTGCCATGGCTTGCATGTCGTTACGAAGCTTTCTCATATCCTCTCTCAGAGTGTCGATCTCTTCTTTCAACTCTCTGTTCTCTTCCTCAAGATCATCCATCTTTTTCTGACGATTGGCCCGAGTATTGTACGAATGAGACAGTTTGACTCTAGAATCAAGACACAAACGTGAGATTCGTAGGTAAGAAGAATACGCGATGTGAGAATGATGAATGTAATGATTATATTAATTGTTTAAGGTTTAATCAAAATAAACTTCGACAATTAGATTGCAAATATCAAACAGTGGGGAAACCCCTTTTTATTGAATTCAAAGGATTACAGAAATGGAAATACAGTAGATTACAAGGTGCAGAAACAGAAACCTAAACTAATGGGTCCCGAGTCCTCTCTGAAGAGAAATCGGATACTGATTCTGGTATCTTCCTTTTCTTTGACCGGGGCTCTTGGGCCGTTGTCGGGTTGTCATTCCTTTGCCAAGTGAAAGGAGTGAGTAGATTCCTTTGGTCGTCCTGATTATCCACAGCATGTTGCTCTAAAATCTCAATCAGAGCGTCTTTCTCTTTTAGTAATTGTTGTATTTTGATGCACTCTACATCGAGGGTGCGGTACTTGTTCTTCCAAGGCCTTCTCTCCTTTTGAACTTTGTTGAGAGTAACCTGAAGCTTTTCGGTTTCCGTCATGAAGTACATGACAGATTCCCTCGGCGGAAGAATTCCGTAACGAGGATAAGGCATCTTTAGCTTGAGAGCTCTAGTTTGTACCTAATGGAGATAAGGCTCCACCGAGACACAGTCCGGTTTTCCTAGAGACTCCCGTCCTTTTTTATGAACCCGTTTCCAAGCGTGCACTATTTCCATCTTTAGTGCTCTATCGTTTTCTCCTTCCTTGAAGAAAAGACCTTCCAGATGAACACCCAGTGGGATGTGCCTCATCGGGTATCCAAACTGACGGCGAACCAATATTGGATGATAGTTGATTCCTCCCTTAGTTCCTATGAGGGGTACGTTGGGGAAGTTTCCACAACGGTCAATGATCCTGATTCCCTTATAAATCCTATTACACCAATCTATATCAGAGTTGGTAAGAGACATGATCTTCTGCGACCAACGTAAGGCAGTCTTGCAATCCCAAAAAGCAGCAGACTTGGGCAAGTGAGAGATAAACCATTTGTAAAGCAAAGGTACACAGCACGTGATATCCCCTCCGCTGTACAAATTTTCCAAGTGTACAGAATGATACGCATCTGCGAGCAAAGTCGGTACAGGCTTTCCAATGAGAAAAACCTTAATGGAGTTGATATCGACAAAGTTATTGATGTTGGTAAACAAAAATAACCCGTAGGTGAGCAAGACAAAGATGCTTTCAAAAGCAGTCACGTTTCCTATAGTGGCGAAATACAGGGCTTTCTTTGTCAAGAACTGGGCTGGCAAACCTTGGATGCCACCCTTAGTAGTTAGGTGAGTCCTGACCTCAGACTCGTCCAAATGAATTGCTCCTGCAATGGTCTGATCCTTTGGAATTTCTTCCAGTCCAGAAAATGGAGCTCGATCTGTAATGTGTAAATCGATCAGGTGAGAATACTCCTTCAGCGTTGGTGCGAGCTGGTAATCTGGGAATGTGAAACAGTGATAAACCAGATCGTAAAACTGAACGAGTACATCCATGATTCCCTCAATCACATGGATTCTTAACAGTGGTAGCAAACCTCTGTGCTTGGCTCTGAAAGCCCCAGGGTTAGTGATCATCCCTGCTAACCTTCTCAAATCCTCTAGCTTTGGAACCTTGAAGGTGTAAGTATGAGTTCTCCTTCTACCAAAATACATTAGCGTAATCCTCTTCTCTGATATTTGCAATCACAGTCTTAGTTTAATTTGAAAAATAGAGAGACTAGAAGAGAAGATTTTTTGAATGTTTTATTGTTTTTTAGATGAATGCATGAATGCAGCACACAAAAACATAGAAAAAACATGGGGTCAAAGGGTCGTTGTTATGAAGTCAAGGCTCTACCCATCCCGAAAGGTTTATACTAGGGTGATTTTTGTATCTGTACTCATTATCATCAGCTCCTCCCAGGAAAGCAAAACAACAAGCGGATCGCCAGCGAGTTGTAGAGCAATCTTAGAGTAAGTGCCATTCACCGAGAATAGATCACCAGCCTCAAATGAGGGTAGTATCACGTAACAACTATTCCCGATAACTTCCGCACTACGAAAGGGTTTGGCTCCTCAGCTTCTCAGACTTAACAATCGACCCATTGTCTAGGTGAGAGAATGGGTTGCATTGGTCAGCCTCCACTGAGGTTGATGGTTGACCTCGTCGCCATCACTTATCTTAAGTGTATACTCAATCTTTCCACATACGGCATCACCCGCATTCCCATTAGCAGAAAAATAAACACGTATAGCAATTAGGAAAAGCAGTATATATATATTTGTCCTAATCATCCTAGACCTTTAAAGCTATGAATCCTAAGTTCCTGACAGAAAATGGGTTCCCCGGCGGAAGCCCCAATCTGTGGTAGTCGTACAAGAGGTAAAAAGGAAGAAAAACAGAGACAGGCCCCATGGTGTGCGCCATTTTTCTGTAGCGACCGATTTTGGACGCGGTTCTTAAGCGCTGGTCGCTCTCTGCGGTTGAGCTTAAACTACAGGTCGATTCATTTTTTATCCTATTAAAGCTGATGAAGGAAGGGAAATAGATGTCTCCAATTAACCCTGATTTGCATACTGAGTTTAAACAGCGGTCTGTTAGGTTACGGATGGTATCAATGTGGGGGGGCCTTTGTACTGGTTATTTGTATTTTCGCCAATACTGTTTTCTTTCTTTTTACCTTGACAGAAGGTTTCTGGAGGGGAACAAGGATTAGGATGTTAGGACTGATGTTTTTGAATTACTGCTTTTGATTGATGGAGATATGGGATTTGGGGTTTTTGTTTAATGTGCTCGCTAATATTTTTATTTCAATCGTATGCCTACGTATTCCCGTTTACCGAAACAGGGAAATCAGAGCGTTCGTAGTTCCTCCTATTCTATGGGAGGAAATGGTGTTTTGGTGTCTTGTTCAAAGCCCAAGACGTGAAGCTAAAGGTGGTTTGTATCTTGTTCAAAGCCCAAGATGTGAAGCTGAAGGGTCTATTTGTATCTTGTTCGAAGCCCAAGATGTGAAGCTAAAAGTGTTGACCTTAGAGAGAATTTGTCATCTCTAAAGAGGGGTTTGTCTGTTACGACTGTTTATAAAGGAGAATTACTTTAACCGGGATTTGTGAATCCGAGAATTCCATAATTTCCTTTATAGGGGATTTCAACCTGAAGGAGAAAACTTTAACTCAGTGTAGAGTAATGCCATCTTTCCTTAGGAATTTCTCATACTAAAAGAGGGACATTGGCATGGACGTAGATGATCCAGAGGCTTGCCGTTTACAGCAATTAGATGGAGGGGAAGGAGTTATTGATGTTTGTTTACTGTGAACGAGGCACAGTTTTGATGCTAAAAGGTTGATTGGATCAACCAGTGGTTTTCTTATACAAAGCCTAAGAGGAGGCTAAAAGGTTTTGACTCAACGAGGGAATCTTTTGGTATCTCGTATAAAGCCCGGGATGGAGGCTATTTGACTCAACAAGAGAGTTTTTTGTATCTCTTATAAAGCCCGGGATGGAGGCTGTTGTTTGTTTGGCTCAATAAGAACCTTTTTGTATCTCGTATAAAGCCTGAGATGGAGGCCAAAGGGGTGATTGACTCAACGAGGAAGTCTCTTATGTGTCTCGTACGAAGCCCGAGAGAGAGGCTAAACGTTGTTAACTCCGCTGGGGAGAATCATTGTACAAAGCCCAAGAGAGAGGCTAAATTCACTGGAGAAGGATCATTATACAAAGCCTAAGAGGAGGCTGTGGCGACTGTTCAGTTAAGTGACAGGTCCAGTAGACTGATTTTGAAAGAGAAAATCAGTTCTTATATGAGCAACACTGTACTCAGGGATTTGATTCGAGGATCCGGGTTATTTCCTTTTCTTTGAGGAAATGGGAAATCCGAAGGGTATTGAGACTGTCCGAGTCTGCAGGTTTCCTTCCTATTCAACGAAAGGGGTCACTTGAGAATATCTTTGAGACTCAAGGATATTAGATTGTCCAAGTCTAGAGTTTCATCTTTTGTACTATGTTTTGAGAAACAGTAGTAGACTCTATGAAAGGACTGTTCTATGAAGATGACTAAGTTTTGTTCCTATACCTCTAGGAGGTCGTCGGGATAATTTGTACGAAGCCCAAGAGGAGGCTGGAAACTTTTAAGAAGCCGATCGGTCCTTGTACGAAGCAAAGAGAAGGTTATCATTCCCAGAGGAAGAGATCATTATACGAAGCCTAAGAGGAGGCTGTGAATACTTCTAAGAAGCCGGCGGGTCCTTGTACTAAGCCCAAGAGGAGGCGGGGTTGCTTTTAGGAAGCCTGTGGGTCCTTGTACGATGTCCAAGAGGAGGCCGATTGCTTTTAAGAAGCCGATGGGTCCCCAAACCCCGAGAAATTCAAGGCAAGCTATCCACAAGGAATAGATCAAGTCAGGAAAGTTAGAGAATTTGGAAGAAACTCAAGAGATGCCATTCACGGAGAAAAGATCATCTCTGGGGAATAGAGCTTCTTGACAAGTGCTTTTAAGAAGCCTGTGGGTCCCCAAACCCCGAGAAGTTCAAGACATGCCATTCATCGAGAATAGATCAAGCCAGGAAAGTCCGAGAATTTGGAAGAAACTCAAGAGATGCCATTCACGGAGAAAAGATCATCTCGGGGGAATAGAGTTTCTTGACAACTTCTATGAGTGACAGTCTATGAAAGGGTTCACAGAGAATGCTGCCTTTCATATCTCCATATTGTTTAACCCCAAGAGGGGGGAGGACTGTGTCTGGTAATCCTATGGGGATCTAGTTTAGACTATTTCTAAGAGTGATCAACGGGCTTAATGCTAGACGTAGTTGCCGGGGAAAATCTAAATATCTATACTATTATTACACAGTTCATATGAGTTTATGAAAGAAGACTTACAGTGAAATAACCCCACAATACAGTTATATGTATATGAAAGCGGTAACTGAAAGCAATAACCACTTACTCGGTTGTAGAGCTTCCATGCTGTTTGGTTAGTTGTTCAACAAAGAAAGATTGAAAACAACAGTATATTTCAAAATCAAAGGAGAAAGTGCTTTGAAAAAGAAAGATTTGGGGCTTACAGCTCAAGGAGAGACCCAGGGTTTTTATCAGTGATCGCACTGTTGAATTTTGTACAGAGGGACTTATACAAGTGACTGGGGCCCAAAAAAGGTTTTTTGTACAAAGGGATGGGTCTTACACTCTCTCAAGAGACCCAAAAAGTTTAAAGAAAAAGAGTGGGGCTTATAACACGAGGGTAGGCCCAAATGATTTTTCCGTTTGAAATGGCGACCGCGCCGAGGTTTTCTTTTAACGCGAAGGGACTTATACAATAAGTGAGGCCCAAATGATTTTGGTTAAAAGGGTAGTGGGTCTTACACTCTAATAGAGGCCCAAAAGTTTTGAATGGGTCTTATAGCTTAAGGAGAGGCCCAATTGTTATTTTGAAAAGGCGACGATCGCGCCGTTCATTTGAAAATGTACAGAGGGACTTATACAATGAATGAGGCCCAAAATATTTCTGTACAAGTGAGTTGGGTCTTACACTCTAATAGAGGCCCAAAGTGTTTTGAAAATGATTTATGAGGGTTGAATTAATCCAAAAACCCTAATTTGTTTTCAAAAATGTATTTAATTGAATAAAAATTCAATTAAAATGATCAAAATTGTTTAACATATGAAAAAAAAATTTTGATCTTGGATTAATGCTTCAAAAATTAAGTATTGACCTACAAAATAATTAGAAAGCATTAAAAGTTGCAAAATCAATGTGGAAAAAATATTTAAAATGTCAAAAACAATTAAAATATTAATTCTTTGCAAAAATATCAATTATATGAAATAAATAATATTTTTGGGATTTTTTAGGAAAATAAAATATTTTAACATTTTTGTGAATTATTAAAAAAAGAATCAACTCAAAATCATTAAAACTCAGAGAGAAATTAATTTTTGAATCAATTAAATAAAATCACAAAATTCAAATATTCAAATTTTGAAAAAAGGTGCCAAGAACAAGCTGAAGAACACGCGCGTGTTCTGAGATTCTCAGATTTTCATTTTCTATCCAATCTCCCTGAATACTTGATTATAACATGCAATCCACATATCATTATGCTCGTCTCAACCTCACGATCATGTCTATGTCCATTAATTTCATTTAAATTAAACATATAACAAGAAATCATGAAAAATCCTCAAGAACCCTAATTTCTGCATGAAGGCTAGGATTTTTGATACACAATTCAAACAATGCAATTAATTGAGGGGAAACATTCCATGCATGATTATGAACATATGGCCAAATTATTGTGCAGCAAAAATTGCATGGATCATAGAGTTAGAAGAGCTCATGCTTACCACTTGCAGCTGGTGATCGTGATTTGTGTTGGAGGTGTTACAGCTAGGTTCCAATGATGTGGATAGCTTCCCTAGGTACCAAGTGATGTGTCTGAGTGCTTGGAATGGATTGAAATGGTTTGGAATTGAAGATGGTACCTCAACTGCAAAACTGTCAAGAACTTGAGCAATTGGCTGGTGATTTTGTGAAATCTGTGTTCCAGATGTTATGTGAGTGTTTGGATCACTTCTATATGATGTATGTGGGGTGTGTGAGTGATTGGTTCGAGTGGAAAAGCTCTCAAACTCAAAACCCGATAGCTACCTTGCTAAGAAAGGCATTTTTGCCAAGAGAAAGAGATTTTGAGGAAAGCATCTGTTAGATGGCTTTGGTGTACTCAAACTGATCACAATTGAGCTCTATTTATAGTAGAGCAAGTTTGTCTTGCAAGAAATAGTGAACGGCAACTGCTAAGTAGGTTTGGCCAATGTTGGCAAATGAAAATCCAAGTCTCCTCTAGCCATTGACTAGAGGTTAGGGCACAGAGCTTTGGTTCCCTTGGTCTTGGATAAGTCTTGACCGATTTTAGATGAGAATGGCTCAGTCCATGCCACCTTGATGCTTCCATTGAATGCTTCAATCCAAATTTGGAGTCTTGTCCCTATTTTGGCCATTCTAGGTTCAACATGTTATTTCTTGTTCCATGGACTTTGGAGGCTTGGCTCAGTGATTGTCCCCTTTAGATTCAATCCTCTGAGGTGTCCAAGTGGATAGGAGCATTTGAATTTGGCTGATTTTGGCAAATCGAGCAAAATTGCAAATTCTGCCTTGCCTTTGACAGATTTCAGCAAGGCAACTTTCCAATGTCATATCTCGTGACTCAAATGGAATTTGGCAATGTTCTTGGCCATTTTGGAAAGCCCTTACATGATACAACAACTGTTTGAACATGTTTGGTTTTGATCTCTTTTGAATCCAAGTGAAAAATGCCCCTACATTTGGAAAAAAGTGAAGGCAGATTCTGACTTAGTGAATATTTCACAAAGTGTTGGAAAAAGTGACATTTTCATTTTTCAGCCATTTTGATCACTCCATAACTCAAAATCCTTAATGAATTGGACTTAGGTTTAGTTGAAGTTTTTGTAAAGGGTAATGAGGGCTACAAATCCATCTTTGGATGAGAAAAAATGGCCTTGTGGTTTAGGAGTTATGATCCTCCAAAGTTGGTACCCTTGTCACTTTATTTTTAACTTAGAAAATTTTCTAAGTTTTTATGGTTACCCCTTTTACAAGTTATCCCATTTTTCTTGATTTTTCTTGATGAATGATGATTCAAATCATACATTAACATCATTTTAGGGTTAAAAATCCATTTTGGTGAAAAATCTCAAAAAGTCAAAGTTGACTTTTGTGCACAGTTGACTTTTTATCAGATGAATTCCAAACTGTGCAATTCTTCAGGAAATCATGTCCTTGACCTAAATCAAACTTGATGGACATGTTTCATGGATGTCATAGGGTATATTGGTGCATGTCATAGGGCTTGGGAGCATGTCCTGGTCAAAAGTCAAAGTTATAGTTGACTTTTTCCTTAAAACCCTACTTGTGGTGCAGATGAGATTGAGACTTGTTGCTCAAGCTTCTTGGATTAATCCATTGTTCCAAATGGATCAATATAGTTCATTAGAGACCCTCAAACCCTCTCTTGAGGTCCTGGTTCATGATTTGTCTCAAAAGTCAACTTAGGGGTGAATTAGGTCAAGAAACCCTAATTCCTGATTTTTGATGTATGCATCCCCTGAGGCAAAATTGACTTGGTGATTGGGTCCATGAGGTTCCATGGAGTATATTAGGTTATGTTTTGGATCATTGGCTCATGCCCAGATGAAAATTTCCATCTGGAGGCCCTGGTCGACCAAAACCCTAATTTGGTGACACTGGCGATCTTGAAGCTTGATCCACCTAGAAGGGAGCAACCTTGTGCTTAATCCATGAAGTGGGAGTCCTCTTGATCCATTGTGAATGTTTGAGAGGTTAGACAAGTTGAAGATCATGTCATTCCTTGATTGATCCTTTGCCTAAGCACTCAGAGAGGGCTTGAAACCCTAATTTTGATTGTAGTGGATGCTCACCCATCTTTGGGGAGACTGACAAGGTATGATGGTTCCTCCATATTGTGATGATGATTTGCACAATGATGGGAAATCTTAGTGGTCAAAATTTGGGGTATGACACACGGCCCCAGCAGCGTGGATCCATAGACGACCTAATAGACAACTATAGGTTGGTTGGATGTCCATCACATAAAACACTGTATTAAAGACCTGGGATCCGATCTGGACAGGTAGCTCTACCTCTCCAAACACTGATCTCTTTGAACCATCAAATGCTTTCACTACTAGATCACAAGGCCTAAGTACAACCCCTTCCACATCCAGCTTTGCTAATGCTTTCTTAGGGAACACATTGAGGGACGAGCCAGTGTCCACCAATACATGAGATAACATAGCACCTTTACATTCCATCAATATGTGGAGAGCCTTGTTGTGGTTCCTTCCTTCTGGCGTTAAGTCAAAATCTATGAACCCTAGACCGTTACCAGCATTAACATTGGAAATCACACTTTCAAGCTGGTTCACTGATATTTCTTGTGGTACGTACGCCATATTCAAAATCTTTAGCAAGGCCTTCCGATGTGCTTCAGAACATAGCAATAATGACAAAATAGAGATCTTAGAAGGAGTTTGATGTAGGTGGTCAACGATCTTATAATCGCTCTTTCTGATTATTCTCATGAATTCCTCAGCATCTTTCTCCAATGAATTATTAGATTCTTCCCCTGGCACTGGTTCATCAATTATCACCTGCTTTCCTTTGGTCCTCGCTAATGCTTCAGTATCATCTTTCCTGAGTGTCTGAGGAGCAAAAAGCCTTCCGCTGCGAGTAAAACCGCCCATTCCCCCAACATTTCCGATACTTGAACCACTTTCTTTAGGAGTCTGCACTTCCTGCCTCTGTCCTTGACTATTAGTTCCATAGTACCACGGAATCACAACCTTGTTTTCATTTGGGACATGACTGGGAACAGTTATAGTTATAGGAGCTACTCGTTCAGGCGCAGATATCTGTACAGGAGCAGGCACCGGAATTTCCACAGGATCAAAGTAGATTGTAATAGTAGAGACTTCATCATCATTCTTTTTCAACTGATCGAATTGTAAACGTCCTTAATCCATCATGCTCTGAAGGCTCTTTCTCAACTTCACAACACCATTATCAGCAATCAAACAATCTTCACAACTTTCTGAACAACCAGGAAATGCATCCCCTTTCAGCAGGCGGTCTTTCACAACTTTCAACGGAGTCTTGACATCATTAATGTCTCTTAGCAGATTTAAACTTCCATCTTCTTCAATGGAATTCACCCCTGGTCCACTATGCGGAGGCATGGGATTTTGAATTACATTAGGCCTCGGAGCAAAATTAATAGCCTTTGAATCAACAAGATCCTGAACCACATGTTCGAAAGCCTTGCAATTTTCCACATTGTGACCCGGCGCATTTGAGTGAAATTCACATTTTTCATTTGCATCATACCCAAAGGGTAACTTGCCCGCTGGGGGAGCCAAAGTCCTCAATTGTACCAACTTCAAACGAAGTAAATTCTGTAGCATTTGTGAGCATGTCATAGGGAAAGCATTAAAATGTCGGTCATTCATTCTCTTTCTTGGGTGATACTGCCTCTGATCTGTAGGTTGAGCCTCAGTACCCGGAGTTGGAATAGTTATAGATGTTGATTGATGATATGAACCCTGTCGTCCTCTACCTCTCCCCCTTGTGCGTATGCAGCATTAGCGTCACCTTCACGCTTTCTGCTATTGTTACCATAAAACTTCTTTGTGGGAGCTGAACTTGTACCACTTCCGTCCTGAATCTTCCCCATCTTTAGCAAACTCTCGATCCTCTCTCCAGCAATTACTATGTCAGCAAAACCAGTGGATGAAAAAGCAGTAAACCGATCGAGATACGGACCTTGCAAAGTATTCATGAACATGTCAGCCATTTCTCTATCTGCCAATGGAGGTTGCACCTGAGCAGTAAGTTCACGCCACCTCTGGGCGTACTGCTTAAAACCTTCCTTAGGGTCCCGTGTCATGCTTTGTAACTGAGTGCGATTCGGTGTCATGTCGATGTTATACTGGTATTGCTTCAAGAAAGCCAAACACAACTCTTTCCAACTTCTGATGCGAGCCCTGTCCAACTTTATATACCATTCCAGTGAGGCTCCAGACAAGCTGTCCTGGAAGAAATACATCCATAATTTCTGATCATCAGAATAAGCCGCTATCTTCCGATTATACGCCTGGAGATGAGTTTTAGAACAAGTGCTACCATTGTACTTGTCAAAAGTAGGTGGTTTAAACTTCGGGGGAATCTTGACACCCTGTACTAGTCCCATACCTTCAACATCAATTCCCAAAGGATTCTGACTTTCTATAGCCTTCACTCTTTCAGCCAGTCCCTCGTATTTCCTGTCATCATGGTAGAATCCCATATCAACATTAAGTACAGAAAACTGATCATCTTGACGATCTTCCACCAGCCCATTGTTGCCAGGAACAAAACCCAAGTTCACTCCAACCGAAGGAGGAAGATTGACAACAGGAGGATTGACAACTGGAGGGTTAACCCGAGGGGGATTAACGTGGTCACCAGTAGGAATCTCTGTCTCCAACCTCTGGATGGTAGCTCGCATGTCTTTTTGCCCTGCTCTTAGGTCCTGTTGCCCCTGGGCAACACCCTGTATCAAATTCATAAACTGTTCCATGCATGCCCTTAACTCATCCAACTCTGTCTGTACCTGATCCATGGCTCTAGCTTGGTTTCGTCTGGTTGCGTATCGGTGAATGTGGGAATCCGCTATTATGCCTGAAACCAAATAAAGGTTAGAGAGCTCCTGCAACAAGTACCTGCTATGCAAAAATGAAATGTTATGCAATGCAAATGCCATGCAAATGCCATGTTTATTACTTCCAGGGCATTTCAACCCTGATTCCAGTCTTAATCACGAGAAACAACGCAAGATACAGATATTATCAAGGGAAATTGTGCTGTGACATCGTGCTGTGATAAAGTACTTGTGAGTGGAGCACTGGCAAAGAGCTACTTCTGAATAAACCAATCACTTGAATTTAATAGAAAAACAATACACATTGAAGCGTTCCATAATGAATTTAAAACAGGAAATACATCAGGATAGTGGATCCATCAACAAGCCTGATGGTAACCACAGTACATCAACAAAGCTATATTAAGAAAATGGGCGAGTAAGATCAAACATCTAACTCCAAATCTTTCAGTTTCTCACTAGAATACTTGATTTCTTCAAAAAGGATTCTGGTGCGCTGATGACTCGGCCTCTCAATCAACTCTTTGATCAAAATGTCCCTCCTTTTCAGAGCTTCGGCCAATGAATCTGTGTGCATCAAGAGAGCTTCATCAGTACTTACTTCCTTAAACCTTTTCACCCCAGCTTGTATCTTGAGTCTTCCCATCTCCACCATGGCATCCTCAAGCTTTTTCTTGGACATTTTCAGTTCATCGTTAACATTCTCCAGCTTCTCTTGGCTTTTTCCAAAGTCTTCCCGATGCTTTCTCCGTTGTTCATACGCTCTAAGAAGCTCATCTTCTTTGGCCTTTAATTGCTCTCGCAACTCTGCATTCTCTATTCTGACCTCATCCCAGGCTTGTTGAAGCTTGGCTAGCGTGTCTTTACTCTGGGCTAAAGCCTGCTTGGTCTTCTTATGAGCTTGAGTGGCAGCATCGGCACCCTTACTGATTTTCTGGAAATGTTGAGCTCTTTCGGCAAAATCCTTTTCTTTTGCTGCTAAGATTTTTTCGGCATCTGGGCTCTCCGCTCCAGCTCCTTGTTGGCATGTAGAGCATTCTGAAGACGATTGCTCAACTCGGAATTCTCTCCTTGAAGCTTTTTCACCGAGGCCTGCAACTTGTTGAATTCTTCCACAGTGGCAGTACTTCTTTCTTTCTCATCCTCAGGATATAAAAGGGGCGCCTTACCAAAAGGCAAATGAAAGTCTTCCACTCTTTTCTTCACCCACTCTTCATATGCTGGATAAGCCCGATTGTTGGGTTTGCCTAGAGCAACCTTCCCTTTCTTCAGTACACTAACCCAGCTTTCAGAAGCTTTTTGTGTTGTTTCCCAACCATCTGATGCATGGAAATACAGGGACTCCTCTACATCTCTCTTAATGGGCAGACCCGTCAGAGCGTACCCAAATTTTCGGACGGCCAAAGAAGGGTTGTAATTGATTCCCCCCTTTCTTCCTATCAATGGAGCATTAGGGAACTCACCACAGCTGTGGATAATATTCTTGCCAATTAGCCCATGATCTACCCATATGATGTCCTTGGCAACTAGTCCCATTAAGCGCTGACTCTACTCTAGAGAATCTTTAGAATCCACAAAAGCCCCTGATTGCGGTAAGCGACTTGCAAACCACTTATAGAACAAAGGTGCACAGCAACGAACTATCCCTCCTCTTTTCTTTTCATTTCGGTTGTACAAGGAGTAGTGAAGATCTCCCAGCAGTGTTGGTACCAGATTTTTCATCATGAATATCTGAATGGCGTCCGTATCAACGAAATCAGGCTCGTTGGGGAACAATACAATACCATATACACACAGGGCTAGCAAAGCATTAAAAACAACCCAATTCTCGCCTTTCGCAGCTTCCTGAGCCTTCTTTATCAAATACCCCAGCTTATAACCCCGAAGCTTTCCTTTGTTAGAGATGTTGGCTTCTAGTTCTGACTTGCTCAAATAAAGAGCTCCAGCCACTTTCCCAAAGTCAAGATCACCCACAGACCCAAAGAAAGAAGGCTCCTCCTTGATAGCAATTCCTAGCATGTTGGAATATTCCTCCAAAGTAGGCAGCAACAAATAATCTGGAAATACGAAACACCTCAGCGGGGGGTCGTAGAATTGCATCAAAGTATGGAGACCCCTGTATTCGTAATCACTGACATTGTAAACAAAAGATAAAATCCACCCATATTTTTCTTCGAAAGTTGTCTGCACTTCAGGGCTTGCCATTCCTTTCAGAATAATAATAGGGCCCAGAGTAGGCATGAAGAACTTGTAACTGATGATATTCTTCCTCTCTTTAGTGTTCATCCTTGCGAGAACCTGATGACTGGAATCGAGGGTAAAATATGCACCTGGAAATGAGTAAACATGTATGTTAGGATATGATAATGCAATGCAAAGGGCATGGTATCAAGGTGCCAAGTGTCTGTGCTGGATTGTGAACGGTGTCAGTGTAGCTCTGAGAACAATATAAAACCATAGATAAGGACCATCTGAATATAATAGGATGAATTCTCCTTTTGTGTAATGATAATAGAAAACCGGGTATGTAGGAGGTTTTGGTTACCTGCAAACCTGTAAACAACCCGCCCTTCTCATGTGTGGGTACTAAGATCCTCAGTATCCCGGACTCTCAGGTCGAGAAATGATGATACATTCACCATTTATGGTTTGACATCATCACCAATCGAGGAGGCCTAAACTGATTCACAAAAATGAAAGGTCCTCAGCTTCAAACACTGAGGTCGAGAAGCAATAGTACATTCATCCCTCGGGGTACAGTACTATCGCCAATCGAGGAGTGCCTCCACTAATTCTCTTTCAAAAAGGACATCCTACAGCAAGTTCCCAGCATTGGGTCCTCGGATCGAGAATGTGCAATGGGTTTGCCACAGAACGTGGTCTGCCACTGTCACATCTCGGGAGGAGTGCCGTAACTGAGTCCTCGGGAATTGTCGCCAGAGTCGACAGTTCCTCAAGAGAATAACTACTGGCCTGCATAACATGCAGTAGCAGAAAGCTCTTGATAGAACCTCGTCTGGTTGTGGGTCTCGTGAACAACAATACGTGGTCACCACCACGCAAGTGTCATGACTATCCACTCTAATACCTATGTGTGTACTCAAGCCTGGGTAGTGGGTTTATCTCTAAGAACACCCTGCCCGCCAAACAGAAAACAACAGCACAATCTAGCACAATAATGATATGTAATGTAGTAAATGCGATAAATATAGTAAAGTGCAGTAAAGCGGCAATACAGTAAATAGCAATACAGTACAATAGTAAATAGAGCAAAACACAGCACCACGGTAAACACCCAATGAAATAAAAACAGACAAGCGCTAGGATTGACTCGCTAAGGAAACCAGAGATTCTGGGTTTGTTCCCCAGCAGAGTCGTCAGCTGTCGCTCCCGGGATTTTCATCCAGGTACAAACGCGAAAGTGGCGCGGAAACAGAGTCGCCAGCAATGTGTATTTATCCCAAGAGAGGGAAAAGAAACACTGCATAAACCTGAGGGAAAGGAAAGAGCATGGTCTTGCGACCAAGAGAACTGGGTTCGGGAGTCGGTTACGCGCGGGGAAGGTATTAGCACCCCCACGCGTCCATCATACCCGATGGGATCCACGCTTGCTGTCTCGATCAAAGGGTGATAGAAAAGATACTAGAAAAGGAACTGCTAGCTGGAGAACTGGAAAAGGAAAGGAGAGAGAAAGAGAAACAAATGTAGGGAAAATAAAAGAAGTGCTCGCATGGGCCCTACCCCACTGCCTACGTATCTCATCGGGAACATGAAAATCAGAGCGACGTAGTTCCCCTCACCTAGGGAAAATTGTTTGTGATTTTGAGTGGAAACGTCAACGTTCGCGTCCTAGCAGTTAGGTGTTGCAGCTCGCTGTATGGAGACTTAGGCATCACCTGTTTGCAGTAGAACGAACATGGCGCCTCCTTAAAGAATAGAATGAAGGAGATGAGAAAAGAATTTGTTTGTTTTTGTCTTTTAAGAAAGGAGTAATTTGATTGTTTTGTGTTTTGTAACACGTATTGTATTTAAGTCCCTCATGTAAGATCGAATGCCTCACATATCATCCCTAGACGGGACGTACGCTAAACATTCTAAGAAAGTGAGAGAAGACCCCTCACCATCTTATTCTCACATGAAAGGCTCAAATACAATATTTGTTATGCCTTTATTAAGTGTTTTTTACTTTTGTTTTGAGATGAGGAAGAGAGACTCAAAAGGGAGCAAAAGGTGAAAACTAAAGGGGACTAAGACTCACCCTAATGTTATCATTCATGGAGGTTCCTATGGTTAATGTGGTTTAAGAAACCTAATCCTAAAATAAAGGAGAAGAAGAACAAAAGAAACAACTTACTTCCAAGATGGAAGTTAAGTTGATCTTAAAGAGGGATGAAGAAGAAGTTGTTCAAGGAAAGCATATAAATGCTTATCATGATCACAAGTTGAATTATTAAAAGAAATAAGAGGAGATGAAAGAAAGAAGTGCATGTGTAAGCATATCCACACACTTACTTACCATTTGCACCTACATGAAAAGGTTAGTTCACAAACTATTTACAAGTAGTAAAAATGAAGAGAGAATAACAAATAGTGATCAAACCAATTAAAAACCAATGAATAAGGATCCTAAGGGATGAAACTCAATTAAGGTCAGAACCTATATCTAAAGGTGTTCTCTCATCCTAAGATATCAAACACAAATGAACTATACACAATTACGTATAAAACATCCAAGAATGCACTCATGAAAAGCATAGATGGGAGATGAATGGAAATGCAAAGTGATCATGCAATAATGCTTCACAAAAGATCAAAGTCAGAACCATACTCAATCCATAAATGTCTTAAGATGCACATGACTCCTCATACAAATCATGAATAAGAGAGTACAAGTAGAAGAAATAAGATGAAGTAGAAGTAAGAATAAGAGTGGCATGTTCAATTAGGTGCACAAAGTGACATATTAGAGATGCATAACATGTGAAATGATTAATGAATGCATATGGGCAGTGGCATACCATTGATGTAATGCAAATGGAAGGAGAGAAATGTCATATAAAATGTAAGCACCAAACCCATAGAGCATAAGAAGAGAACAAGAGAAGGAAACATGTCAAAGTTTCAAGTTACAATGTATAAACTCAAGTCAAATGCAAACACAAGTCAAAGTGACCTATAATGACACAAAGATGACTTATAATATCATGCAAATGACATACCAATGATGCACACCCAATCATCAAATGGTGGCATAAATGGCTCATCCAAACATATAAGAATGAGATAGAATAATGTGCACAAAAAGTAACTTCACATGAAAGGCATTAAACAACTATCAAAGCACATGAGGAAAATATGGAAATGAGTCACAACCAACCCAAGTCATAAGCACAAACATATACCAAAAATTCATAGCAAACTCAAAAGGGAAGTACTTCAAAAGGATTCACACAATCACATTGAAACAAACCAAAAAAGAAGTTCAAAGGTGAACATACAAACATGTGATAAAATGACTTTAAAAATCAAAATAAAATTGATTTAGATGCTTTAATGTGTTATCTAATTAATACAAAAAGAATAAATTAAAAACAATGTGTGAGATGAGAGAAATAAAATGTACAAATTTGAGTGTCAATGAAGATCATTATTCAAAAAGAAATTAAAAGAAAAATATGGAATAATATGAAAAAATCCGCAAAGTCAGAATTAAAAATTAAAGAAAATTATTTAAATGTGTTAATAACACACATGAATTAATTTGGTAACTTTAGAGTTTAGTTTCTATTTTTAAAATAAGAAAACCAAAAAGATATGGAAAAGAAAATAAAAAACAAGAGAAAATGGAGTGGGGGTGCAAAAGAAGTAAAAGGCACGTTTAAAAGTGCATTGGGCTCAGCATGGGGTGTGCAGATATCAAATAAAACCCAGTCCATTACAAATGTGTGCGCGTGTGATATGGTGTATATGCAGCCACCAATTAGATGCAATCACAACCATTAGATGAAAAAGTCAACAATCAATCCAGCAATTATTATGATCAGACGAATGAAAATGCACGCACATGATAATCACCAAACACGCACACCCGTGCAAGCATTAGTAATAAACAATTGATATCACGTGCAAGACCACACGTTCATTAATGCGTTGGCAACATAACAGGCGTTGGATCAAAGTCAAAGCAAGATCATCAAGCAAGTACACACATCATGCCAATTAGAGCTAAGGTCTACAATAAGTAACATGTACACACGCACATAGAAGTCATTCAGGCCAAAAATGATGCACGTGAGATGCACATGTTTTTTAATGAGTTGGCACAATTATGACCACATGATGCAAACGATCCAACGTCCATGATTAAAAACCAAAAACCCTAGCTGAATCAATGCCACCGGCCGGAGAAGGACCTCCGGTCATCTTCTCCGGCGAAACGCCACCGTCTGTACTTTTCCAAGCCTCCAGAAATTGACAAACCAGGTACCATTCGAAAGAGGAAATTACAAGGATCACGAATCCAGGCTCAGTTTTCACATATCATATGCATACAAAGAGAATCGAACGTAACAACATTGCCCTAATTTTTGAAACTAAACTCCTAAGGAGCTCTATCAACTAGCCGGATATTCAGGTGCTCCTACTGAGCTCAAATCAACACAAAAATAACAAAAACAATAAAAATCATGCAAGAAAGGTTTGAGTGTTTTGGAACCTGAAACTTGCAGTTCTTTGAGATTATTAAGAAAACCAGAGAAGTGTGCTTCCTCTTTGAGCTTTGAATTGGCCAAATAAAGGCTCAAAACCTTGAAAATATAGATGAAGATGAATCTACAATGGAAGATACTTCAGCTCTTCAATACTTCCAAGTTTCAATGCTACTTGATAATGGAATTTGAAACTGAATTCAGATGAAGATGATGGTGAAATCGTGTGCAGAAAGAGAAAAAGTTCAGAGAGAGTTTGAGAACTTGAGAGAAAAAGTGAGAACGATTTTGAAGTGAGTGTGAGAAAATGAAGTGTTCTTCTAAAATTGTGTGTGATTTGAATATATATCTTGAGTTAAAATGGTAACTAGTGTGTTTAATTGAGTGAGTTAAATGAGTTGGTGTGAGTTAAGTGAGTGCACCCTAACTAACTGAGTCAAGTTAGTTAGGGGCGAGTGAGTGAGGTTGAATCTGGTGTGGGTGAGTTCCATGAAATGTATGGTGGTGATGGAAGTGAGTGGTGTAGCAGAAACTTGCTGCACAAGTTTTATTTCTTTCCTCTTTGATGTATGTTGCATAATGTGTCATGTATGTGTAATGGAATGTGTTTGGCTTAAAGGAGCAAAGAGAAGTGTGGAAAAGTGTGTGTGCAAGCTGACTGTAGTAAACCAACAACAACAATATAAAACACTTCATTTTGGCCAGCCTGATGTCAATGAAAGCATGGAGGTCTGGTGATGAATTTCTCTATGTATGGTGGATGATTTGGTGAGTTTTTGGTGTCAAATGAAATAGGGAACATGGGAGAATAAGTTTGGTATGGGAATTGGATTGAAATGGGACCTCAAACACACTTAAAAATGGACATGAACTCAATGGATCCAAAACTGACTTGGGGGCGTGGCAACCCTGGCATGGCATGGCAATGTGACCTATGGATTTTCAGCATGAACACACCAACTTGGGACCATCATAAATCCATCATAACTTGCTCAAATAGAAAAATGCCCAACATCAAAGTTGAAGAGGGCATTGAGATGAACAACTTTGATGTTCAACATTTTTTCATTTGAAGCCTCCTTCAATGAGAAAAATGGCTTGACATCTTGCCCCACCAAGTGTTTGACAAATTTATGGCGCATGGGCCTGGTCTTGCTTGGTCATGACTTGGTTTTTGACCTAGTTTTGTCAAACTTTGATTGACCATAACTCCCTCAACTTTGATCCAATGGAAGAGTTCTTTATATGGATTTGAAGCTTAGAATGTGAACTTTAATTGGCTCAACTTGGGCCTGAAGTTTGAAGCATTTATCATGGAGAAAGGAAGCCTCAAAGTGTGGTGCAAAATGGTCCAAACTTGCCATTTTTGGAAACCCTAAATTTCCAAAAATGGAAACTTTGTACATTTCTTGATTTTTCATGATTCCTCCATCATCTCTTGATCAAATTTTGTCCAATGAACATATGTAACTTGAATTTCATGAATTTGACCTAAAAAAGTCAGGAGTTGACTTTTTTCACTGCACAGTTGACTTTTTCCCCAATTTCTTGATTTTGAATCTTCTAACCAATTGAAACCTTCTGAAACCAATTGATGGGCAATTTTCCATCCCTATACACTTAGGGACATAAGGAATACCATGAGATCCAGTTTTGTCCAAAAAAATCAGAAATAAACTGATTTTATGTCAAACCCTAATTTTGGTACCCTCTGGTTATGAGGAAATAACACATCTTCCAAATCCAAATTCCTCTGAATATGATGTATATCCTATCTAACAAAGATGAGATATGACATTTGGAGGTGATAAAAACTCAAGGAGCTTGCCCATTTGAGGGTCATATCCCAATTTTAGACTGTTTTGTGTAGGAGATGATGCACTGTCCAATCTTCTTGATGAATTCCCAACTTCCAATGCATTGTGGGATCAAAGTGAGAGGATATATGATATAAGAGACCCTTGAGGCTTGTTTGAAAACCCTTGCCTCTTATTCTCTTGCTTTGGATGATTAACACCTTTGAGAACCACTGATCACATGCCCTTATGCAACTAATGATATGCAATTTATGACCTATTATGAAATGCAAATAAGTAAAGCATAGACTAATTTATTGAGAAAACAAGAGGGCAAATTTTGAGGTATTACAGGTAGCTAAACACTTTTGTGTCAAGATTAGAGGTAGTTAATCTTGCTTGTATGTATTTCTTTTGATCTTTTGTATATGAACAAGGTTGGTGATCAATATATGATGAAGTTGTTTGCTTTTAATGTTGTATTTATGGTTTGAATCACTCTAGATATAGATTTTCCAAATCTTGATCTAATTGCTTCATCTATTAGAAACCAAACTCTAGACATAGATTTGGGGTTTAGTATTTGCTTTGTATTGTTCTTAATGTTTATTGTTTCGATTGTTAGCGTGAGACATCATCTAACGATTTAAACAATAATACCCACGAATTCGCTTTAGACATAAATGGATTTGCGAGGATACGCGATTGTATTGATCGAAACTAAGTTCATATGCTTGATTAATCAGATACGTATGAAAAGGATTAACTAAAACTAATCTTGACATGTTTTTCTCAAAACTAAAACATCTTTGCCCTAATTTACTTATTTGCAACAAATTTATGTTACACAACAAGAAACCATTTGAAAACTCTTTACTTAAAACGGTAAACTATTGAACGGCGAGCATCTATATATATTGCGTACAATCCCTGTGGATACGATGAAACACCCACCGAAAATACTTTTAATAGTACTCTTTCCTTGTGTGCCTCTTTGTAGAAATTCTTTATTATTGTTTTATGTATTATTTCCTTTTGATCAATGAAAAAACTCTCTCACCATTATTCTTCGGTATGTTATTATTGTTGTTCTTGTTGTTGCTTTGGTTCATTAATGTTGTCAATTTTTCATATTACAAAAACATGTGTCAATTAAGTTCATAAATTAATAAAAAATAAAAAATAATTTAACCACAGTCTTACTATTCAACCGTTGTAATTAGATCTACATTTCACTGTGGTTACATCACGGTTTTCATGTCAACCGTGATGAAAAGTGATATTTTTTAGTATATAAGCGAAAGTATATGTCATTCAGTACATAACAGTCGTTTCTCTCAAAAGAAAACCCTAACATATTTCACTCTTCTCTCTCATAACATAACCCTAACATCTATGTCACTCTTTCAACATATTTCAACCTTCAGATTCGTCTTCACAAATCCATACCTTGAGGATCGTTCATTAAACTTATGCTTTCGATTTCGTTTACGTTTCTTGTTAAAAATGGGTTCTCACTTTTTCATTTGGTGAATATTCTCATTTTTTCAGAATCGTCTTCACCACCTTAACAAAGCGCAAACTTTGGCTATGGTACATATGGTTTGTGTTGCTATGAAAAAAATATAAGAAGTATGAAGCTATTGTGTAAACTTCATTCACCTTGTACTTCTTTTTCATAGCATCATAAACTAGATGAACTTCATAATTTGTTCCAGTTCCACGATTAGTTTCAAAATAGGTATGTTCTTGAAATATTTTATTATATCTTGTGTTGATTAATGTTTATTATATCTTGTGTTTATTATATCATGAAGGACATATGTTGTTGATTAATGTTCTCAGAACTTCATAATTTGTTGTTGTTGTTGTTGTTGTTGTTTATTATATCTTGCATTCTTGAGCCTTATTTTTTTATTTTGTTGTATGTTTTTGTGTTGTTGATAAATGTTGTTGTATATTGTTGTTGTTGATTAATGTTTTTAGAACAAGAACAAAACATTGCTAAGTCACAAGAAAGAGGCTTCTTGTGACTTAGCAATGTTTTATTATTTAAATTCTTATGCAGGTTGCACAGTAGATGAAGTTGAGTTTATTATATGCTATGTAGGTTGTTTGTTTCACTAACACGTCATTGAAAATACATTTCATTTAAATTAACATAGAAACTTATAATCTAAAAATTAAGTTGTATTTGAAAACCAACTTATATCAATCAATGTTTTCCAAATTGCATCCGTCTCACCATTCATCTTACGCTGTTTAGCATATAAAATGTGGTTCAATGACCTGATTCCTTCATTACATCTTTATCTTCTCTTATTGTTTAATTTGAATAACAACAATTTATTGGCCAATAAATTGATGTTATTCAAATTAAACTAGAATAGAAGGAATCGATGTCATGAAGGACTTAGACCATTGAACCACATTTTATATATTAAAGAGCGGGAAATGAATGATGAGACGCATGCAATTTGGAAAACAATGGTTTGTTTAAGTTGGTTTTCAAGAATGGTTTAATTTTCATATTATATACTTCTTCATCAATTTGAATGGTTGTATTTCTTTAGTGAGGTGTATGAAAAAACAAGCAATCTACATATTATATAATAAACTTTGCATACTTTCAACAATAGTTATATATTTTAATCGTGATGAACTGTTATTTACGTTCCAAATAAAATGTTGCATGTGGGTTTCGAACCGAATACCTTAATGTATATATCACAACAATTGATATAAGTAACAGTTGTGATAGGTAGCGCGCATCCTGCCTTATTATCACGATCTCAGGACCGTGGTGAAAAGCATCAGACATACAATCATCCCTTACCTCACAACGGTTGGTCAGACGTTGTGGTTTCCCTTTTCCAACCGTTGTGGTATGGCTTTTCCGTAGTAGTGAGCCTAGGGTTTAGTGTGTTTGATGTTTGCGTGTTAATTACTTATACTTGCTTTTATTTACTTGATATTTACAACAAGAGTTAGAGAGGAAAAGTGTTAGTTTTAGGTTAGGGGACTCGCCTTGGTTTCGCAACTTTGTGCCTACGTATTTCTCATCGAGTGATGAGAAAAATCAGAGTCATCGTAGTTCGTAATTTTGTTGGTTGATTGATTTTAATTTATGGAAATGATTTGTCTTGGTTTTAAATTGGGGGCAAACAAAGATTACTTTGATGAGTTGAGTGAATTTTAGTTTTGCAAAAAGGTTTCTGATTTTGATCTTTTTAATTTTTAGGTGATGATTTTCGGTTAGACCATGTATTGTGAAATCGGTATAAGTGATTTTTTACAAGTCTTGGAATTATTTACTAGTGGCATAAAAGTTTTGATTTAACCGGAGGACTTAAAAAATATGTACATATTTGTTTTTGTTATTTTGAATATTTTAAAAAACAACATGAATATCCAAGGAAAATAAATTCATAATTTAACTAACTAAATAAAATAAAATAAATCTTTTTTTTCTAGTTAAGATAACATAAGCATTTTTTTTTTGAAATTTTGAATTTCTTTTTATATTTTTTGTTATTTTTTTGTATTTTGGTATTGATAATCAACTATTCAAATTATAAAAAAATTAATTAATTAATTAATAACATAATAAAAATAAAAATGATGTAAAGTAGTAAAATATAGAAAGGAGTGTGTATGCATTAAATGAGATTAAATAAGTTATTTAAAAAAATCCATTACTATACTATAGAGCTGGAAATGAGTCGAGTCGAGTCAAACTCGTCTTAACTCAGTTCGACTCGTTAAGAATTAGCCGAGTTCGAGTTCGAGTTTATCACGAACTTTTTTTTCAGCTCAAACTCGACTCGTTAAAAATTTGCTGAGTTCGAGTTCGAGTTCGAGTTTATCACGAACTTTTTTTTCAAGTCAAACTCGACTTGTTAGAAGTTCACGAATATCTCGATTCAACTCGTTAGGTTTATCTTGGTAGGTTCAACTCGCTTATTTCACAGACTTAAAGGTAATTTCTTAAAGTCTATTTTTTATATATATATTTGACATTTTAAATTAATATTTTTTAAATAAAAAATATAGAAATAAAATAAAAGTTATAAGATTGGAATTTATACGATGTTAATTTTATTTGTATAATTATTTGTAGAAATATTTTACTCACTTGAGAATATAAATTATTAATTAAAACCGTTATATTAAAAGAAAATATGAGACTAAGATTTAGAACAAATCTTTAAACCTACTATTAAAGACAATATAATCTATCTCATATATAATCGAATTGACTCATGAACCTAACGAGTCGAACTATGTATAGTTCAAGTTCAGATCATTTAATTAACGAACTTAGTTTTTAGCTCATATTCAGCTCATTTGGTTCATGAACCTAGTTCAACGATTTAATTTTCGAATCGAATTTCGAACTATTTTCGAGTTGGTTTGGTTCATTGCCAGCCCTACTATACTATTATTTTAACTTAGATTTTATTAATAATACAAAACTAAATATACTAAAAATAATATTAAGATAAGAAAGAAAAAAATTATTAAAAAAAAGGGTAAAAATGATAAAAACTGAATTAGTGGTGTACGGTTCCCATTCTCCAAATCAATCTCTAATTATAATCTAAACAATATATAAAGAGAAAAGTTTGTTTTGGTGTAGCTTTATTTTTATCATTTTTATCCTTACTTTGTTGTGTAATTTATTTAATAACTTCTTATTATTAATTTTCACATAACTTCTTATTATTAACTTTCACCTACCGTATTTTTAAAAATTTTATTTAAATAATAAATATTATTTATATTTTCATTCATGCGCATTAAAAAAACGGACAGAAGGACACGCGAGTGCCACTTCGCATGCCCATCTAAACGCTAATATAAAATAAAGTAAAAAGTTTTTTATTGACTTTTCAAACTTAGTTATAATGAAAAACTATAGATATTAGAATATTAGTAAATTAAAAAGACATTAAATATATTAAAAACAAAAACTATAGATAGTGTAGTAATAGATATTAGATCTATATCTTAAAAGATAGAAAAGAGAAAAAATAAATAAATAAACATTGCAGATGTATATATAGTAAAAATGGTGATAATGTAATGTTTTAATCAAGAAAACACGTCTAACTTTGATGGCTTCTTTTTTTTTTTTTAAATTAAAAGTTAATCATTAAACTGAACTAATTTTTAAAAAATTAATCTCTATTTTGTTAGTAAAAATTAAAAATTAATTATTAAAAATCGAATTAATTTATGGAAAAAAATTCAATTGTAAAACAAAAACTCAAATGAATCAACATGAATACAAATAAAAAGAAAGACTGTGAACAATATTAATATAATAAAAACCCAACGAAACAACCATCAAGTAAAATCACAAAAACTAACATGCGAGATTTAAACACGACAGTAAATATAAGGCTAGCCTATGGGGGGGAGATTGTCCACGGTGAGCGACAAGATGAAAAGTCTTTCTTTTAATCTCTTCTTCTCCTTCAAACTTTTTGATCCTGATATTCTCGTAATTTTTCTTCTTTACTCGTGCTCTTTTGAAAAGATTGGTGATGATGATGATGATGGAGGCTTTAGGGTTTTGGTATTGTTGTTCTTTAGTGTGAAGAGCGACAACTTTTTAGGCTTTGAATTTTATAAATTATGGATGCCCTTTCATTGTAATTTTAGATCCTATTTATAGTGTAGAATTTGGTCAAGATTTGAAAGAGATTGATTATAATTTGGCAATTTTGTATATAATTTGGTCTGATTTATTTCTTTGTAACCAACCCAATGAATCTGGGTGGATTCATGGCCTATGCAAATGTAATAGCAAAAATATAAATGAATTTGATTTTTTTTTAATAATTTTAATGTAATAATAAAAATAATGTAATATTTAAAATACTAACTAATTTGGAATAATTGTAATAATAACAAGATTACAAATGATTTTGATATTTTTGATTTTATTTTGATTTTTCTTGATTTTTTAACTAAAAAAAATTAAAAATAGATAATATAATAATTATTAAAAAATAATTTAATGAAAATTCGAAAGTAAAAAAAATAAAAAATAAAAAGTGCAATTTTCTTTTTAAAAATAATGTAAATGAAGGTAAAACACAAAAAGGAGAAAAAGAGAAGTTACTCTATTGAAGTATTAGCACAAGCTAAACTTATGATTTCTCATCTTTGTATATCTTAGAAATCCATAAGTCTTAAAAGAGTCTTATTGTGTTGTATTATTCATTTATCTAAGATTGTATATCAAGTGTAGTATTCACTCAACAATCTTTTATCTACTTGGTAGATTATTAGAAGTCTCTTATTAAGTATTTGAGTAAGGAAGTTTCTAGCTTGTGTGCTTGAGCAAGGAAGTCTTAAACTCGTGTGTTTGAGCAAGGAAGTGTCTAGCTTGTGTGCTAGATCAAGGAAGTTTCTAGCTTGTGTGCTTGAGCAAGGAAGTCTCAAACTTGTGTGTTTGAGCAAGGAAGTCTCTAGCTTGTATGCTAGAGCAAGAAAGTGTCTTAATTGCGTGTTTGAGCAAAGGAAGTATCTTGCTTGTGTGATTGAGAAAATTTTAATCTTGTGTGATTATAGTAAAAATCTCTTGTAAGTACAAGGGGAATGGATTACTCTCGATTTGTGAAAAAAAACAGAGATAACTCTGTGTATTATTCTTCTTTCTTGCTTATTATATCCTCTGTCTATATCTAACTAAATCAGATTCCATAACCTTGTGTTTAGAATCTGACTTAAGAGTTTTTAAAAAAGAAATAAAAAGCAAAACACTATTCAACCCCCATTCTTGTGTTTTTCTCAACTTCAATAGGCATTAGAGCACAATCAATGCTTAACACTTAACAGTGGTATAGAAAAGATCATGAGAAAAACATATTAAAATATGTCTTGTGTTTCTGAACCTGAGAATGGTACTTCTACTCCACATGTTGCAATAAATCATGATTATAACAATCCAGAAAAAACTAACTATGCAGCTAGGCCTCCAAATTTCAGTGGAGACTCTACTAAGTTTGAATGGTGGAAGAGAAAGATGTATACTCATATCATAGGCTTTGATGATGAGTTGTGGGATATTATAGAAGATGGAATTGATATTCCAGTTAATGGAGTTGGAAGGGGTCTATAGAAAACATCATAGAGTTAGAGGCATCTTGGTTGATACTCTACCTCATTCAGAGTACATCAAAATCATTGATAAATCTACTGCTAAAACCATTTTCAATTCCCTATGTGCTACTTATGAAGGGAATCAACAAGTTAAGGAAGTTAAGGTTAACCTTCTACTTTAGCATTATGAGCTATTCAAAATGATGGAGGATAAAAACATTGAAACCATGTTTTCTAGGTTTCTAATTCTTGTATCTGAACTTCAGGTTCTGAACAAGAGCTATACTATGTCGGATCATGTAAAGAAGATTCTTAGGAGTCTTCCTGTCAGATACAGACCTAAAGTGGCAGCTATACAGGAGGCTAAAAACTTAAATACATTAAGTCTTAAGAGTCTCATCAGTAATCTTTAGATCCATGAGATGGATCTCAATGGAGATGAACCTGTTTGAAAGTTAAAGCCTCTTGCTTTAAAATCTGTTACTAAAACTACAAAGGCTCCTCAAGTCTGGGAGTCTGAAGAAACTTCCCATGCAGAAGACTCTGAAGATGACTCAGATGATGAAGAAATGGCCTTCATCATTGAAAGATTTCAGGATCTAGCCATGAAGAAAAAGAGATTCTTTAGCAGAAGCAGTTGCCTCAGAGGATCCGGCTCCCAAGAAAAGCATGATGATTAGAACAGATGCTTTAAGTGCAAGAAGTTTGGTCACTTCATTGCTGAATTTCCTGATCTAGAAAAAGACAAGCCAATGAAGGGAAGCTTTCAGAAAGATAGCTTCAAGAACATATTCAAGAAAACTTTCATGGCAACATGGGATAAACTGGACAACAAGGAAGATTCTAAAGAAGATGAATAGAAAGCCAACCTTGCATTGATGGCTCTTACATATTCAAAAATAAGAATCTGACTCAGATTCTGGTTCACAGTCTGAGGAAGAGGATGAAGTATTTTCTAAACTATCTCGTTCTAATTTAATTACTTTTGTTCAAGATCTTATGGGAAGATATCAAGAGAAAGCCAAACATATGAAAACACTCAAAAAAGCAATATGATATTTTGAAAGATGAGTTAAAAAAATTTCAAAATAAAAATGAAGCTCTAGAGAAAGATCATATTGCTCTAGTAAATGAGGTGTCTGGCAAATATATGGATGAGCGTGAAATGGTACTTCAAGAATTTCTCATAAATGGCTTCAATGGAACTAAACTTGATTCCATGATTTATGTCGTAAATAGAAGCAAAGGTGAAGGTCGGGTTACTCATAAAAACTTTTGATCCAAGGTCCCAGACTTTGAGTAAACCAACCGATCCTTCCTCTTCAAGTTGTTCTCAGGAAGGGCTTGACTCCTATTTTTCATCTGCTACTAGTAATGCAAAGGTTCTAAGTCAGTCAGAACCTAAAGCTGCTGAGTCAAGGGTTCTAAAGAAACCAGAACCTAAGACTCTAAAGTCAAAGGTTCTGAAGAAACCAGAACCTAAAACTTTAAAGTCAAAGGTTCTAAAGAAGCTAGAGCCTAAGACAGTAAGACAACAAACCTTTAAATCAAAAGTCTTGAATAATCCTAAAACTTGTCATATGAGAGCAGAGATGTAAAATAAGAAGAAATCTATCACAACTAACAATAGAGGACCCATAAGATTATGGCTACCTAAATCTCAATTTGTCTTTGTTGCAGATATGTTTCAAGGGAGAAACAAACACTACCACAAAAAAGACCTTAGACAGCGCTTTTTTTGCCCTTAGACAGCGCTTTTAAGCGCTGTATAAACCTGCGCTGCTATAGGTTTAGACAGCGCTTTGGGTAATACCAAAAGCGCTGTCTAAAGGGGGGTCTATTTAATGAAAAGCGCTGTCTATGGTACCTTTAGACAGCGCTTTTTGACATTATAAGGTACACCTTAGACATCGCTTTTGGAAAAAGCGCTTTCTAAGCCTCACCTTTTTTGACATTTTTTTGGTATACCTTAGACAGCGGTTTTGGTGAAAGCGCTGTCTAAGGTCAACCTTTTTGAATTTTTCTAAGTATACCTTAGACAGCGCTTTTGTCAAAAGCGCTTTCTAAGCCCTACCTTAGACAGCGCTTTTGTCAAAAGCGCTGTCTAATCCCTACCTTAGACAGCGCTTTCTCCAGAAGCGCTGTCTAAGGTATACGAAAAATTTTATATAAATTTTTTTAAACCACAATTTTTACCAGGTTTTTTCAACCAGAATTTTACCTGTTTTTCAACCAGCAATTTTTTTCAGAAATTGGCAATTCAAACCATTGGCAATTTACACCAAAATTATATATGCAAAACAATTGGCAATTCAAACCAATATATATATTTAAAATTACAAACCAAAATTATATATACACCTATTTATAATTACAAATCATTATATTTTTTCTACAAATGCACATATTACTTATACTAATACTTTTGCATTCAACCAAAGCATTGCTTCAAATCTACATTATAGGTCCTGAAAACACAAAGATTGTAATTCAATTAAAAGAAAATATGGATAAATCCTAATTTTTATCAAGTAGCATCACTAATATAATAAAACATGTGATAATTAATATACCTTCACATAATTCCATGTAATAATGGGGTTGACTCTCCGCTGTGGTTAATTGCGACCAACAACCAATGTCCACTGTAAGATTAAACAAGTGTAAGATTAATAGCTATATATCATATAATTTGTTAGATGAAGTATAAGATATCCAATTTAACATTTTCTATGCATAAATATCATATAATTGTGATGTACCTGTTTTTTTGAAACAACGGACTCGGTATGCTCCGGAATCCGCTTATCCTTTGTTTTGGGTCTTGTTGGAGTCTAAATAACATTACCATGTAAAAAATGAAAATAAAATGCTCTTTCACTAATATATAACAAATATGACATAATATATAACAAATATAATAAAGAAATCAAGTATATAACAAATTTTACCTCTTTCACTAACATCTCTTTCTTTTCTTGGTTGGAATATGAATTACTTGTGTCTTAGCAATGCGGGCGGATGAATGGATCCAAATTCCCTCGTTATGGTCATTTCTGATATATGACTTATCTGCTATAAGATCCTCATCTTGATCATTTGTATTCAACTCATTCCGTCTAATGCATGACTCATTCTCAACATCAATATCACATTGATCTACACCGCTATCATCAACCACTTTGTTAGATAGAAGCACTATAGACCATTTCGTAGTCGTCGGGTCAGTGACATAGAACACTTGTCTAGCTTGAGATGCTAGAATAAAAGGCTCATCTTTGTACCCCACCCTATTAAGATCCACTTGCAAAAATCCAGACTTATCCATTCGTATGCCACTACTATTTACCCAGTTACAACCAAAGATTGGATTCTGAAACTTCTCGTAATCAAACACCCAAATGTGCTCAATAACTCCAAAATATGACAGATTTGCATATTTGGGGTTTAAGTCCTTCATACTTGATATGTGCATTGCTTCAGCTAGGACGGTGACACCACTATTTTGCATAGTACTTTTATCGTCTTGGTCTTTGGTATAAAATGTGTATCCATTAATTGCATATGCGCTATGAGAATACACATGCAAACTTGGACCATATGCCAAACATCTCAACCTTTCTGTTACTGAAGCAGGATCTGAAGAGCGCTTCGAATAAATATGATCCTTTAACCATTGTATGAAACTTTGATTGTGCTCTCGTACTATCCAATTTTCATTTCTGTTCTGATTTAACCTTCGGAGTACATCCTTGTGCATCTCAACATATGGCTCAACCTTATTATCATTGTGCAGAACATACAAATGCACTTGATCCCGTTCATCCCTTGATACTGTCACAATTTTATTTCCAATTAATTTTTTACCATCCTTTTTTTCAAAAATATGAGCTTTGGGGAGTCCAATCGACTGAACATTGGACAAATATTCAGTACAAAACTCAACCGCTTCTTCAACAATGTATCGTTCAACAATACACCCCTCTGGTCGACTTCGGCTTTTCACGTACCCTTTTAATATTTTCATATAACGTTCAGCAGGGTACATCCATCTCATATAAGCTGGTCCACACAACTGTGTCTCTTTCACAAGATGAACAACTAGATGTACCATTATGTCAAAAAAAGAGGGAGGAAAATACATTTCAAGCTCACACAAGGTAATAACTATCTCTTTTTGTAGTGTTGGTAAGATATCAGGATCGATTACCTTACTACAAATTGACCTAAAGAAAAAACACAAATTAGTTATGGCGCTTCTTACTTTCACTGGCAAAATAGAACGTATACCTATTGGTAGAAAGTGTTCCATTATAACATGGCAGTCGTGTGTCTTTAAACTCTTCAACGTGAGGTCTTTCATAGACACAAGTCTTCTGACATCTGAAGAGTATCCTTCTGGAACTTTAACTCCACTCAGAAACTTACACAATATTTTCTTCTCCTTTCTAGATAGAGTAAAAGCAGCAGGTGGTAGATATGTTCGTCTTCCTTTCTTCACGGGTGCTAATTCAGGTCTAATCCCCATCGCTTCCAAGTCTTTTCTTGCTTTAAGGCCATCCTTAGTCTTTCCTTTTATATTGAGTAACGTACCAATAACACTTTCAAATACATTTTTCTCAATATGCATAACATCGAGAAAATGTCTCACATACAAAGACTTCCAATATGGCAATTCAAAAAATATCGACCTCTTTTTCCACCCACCTTTGACAACCTTATGTGCAAAAGGTTTGCCAAACTCAGTACGCATATCTTTCACCTTTTTAAAAACTTGGTCACCTGACAACATAGGTGGAGCTCTACCTTGTTCCATGTCTCCATTGAATTCTTGTCTCCACGCCGTTCTCCCACAATATCTTTAAATCTTCGATCAAAGGTGTCAAGTATACGTCTATGTCATTCCCTGGTTGTTTAGGCCCAGAGATTAACATAGATAACATCATGTACTTACGCTTCATGCATAGCGACGGAGGTAGGTTATAAATCATAAGAATCACAGGCCATGTGGTATGTGAGATACTTTGAAGACCATGCGGGTTCATTCCATCAGTAGATAATGCCAAGCGAAGGTTTCTTGCTTCTTCTCCAAAGTCAGGATAATCATTATCAATTTTCGACCACTGTGGTGAATCAGCCGGATGTCGCAACTTTCCATCAATAATTCTTTCATCTGCATGCCAAGTCAGGTGTCTTGCATCGGTTTCACTACGAAACAAGCGCCTAAATCTTGGTATTATAGGAAAATACCATAAGACCTTGGCTGGAGACAATTTTTTCTTATATCGAGACAAACCGCATTTAGGGCACTCAGTTAACGATGCATATTCGTTTCGAAACAAAACCCAATCGTTTGGACAAGCATGTATCTTATCATAGCTCATGCCAATAGAACACAACATTTTTTTGGCCTCATAGGTTCGATTAGGAAGAACATTATCCTCCGGTAGCATTTCTCTCAAAAGGGCCAACAACTCTGTGAAACTTTTATCCGACCATCCATTGCCCGCCTTTAAGTTGTACAACTTCAATACCGCAGACAGTCTTGTGAATTTAGTGCAACCTTGATAGAGCGGTTTCTCTGCATCGCTTACCAGCCTCTCAAACATTTCGGGACAATCATGAAAATCTTCTACAACTGCTTCTGCAATCTCTTCGACTCGATCACAATCGTATGTTTCCGTGTCTTTGTCATCTGAAGCATAGGTCGTATTACTTTTCCCCGTCGGTTCAACATTCTCGTTAATTTTCTCCCCATGATGTATCCAACACTTATAACTTCGATCAATTCCATTCATCAGTAAATGCGATTTCAATCCATCTGCGTCAACCCTACCCACATAACAACAACCCAAGCAAGGACATTTTATTCGATTGAGCTCTTCAGCGTCAACGTGTTGAACAGCAAACTTAACGAAATCCAATACCCCATTCTCGTACTCTTTGGACAATCGATCGGCATCCATCCATTTTTTATCCATGGTTTTCCTACTTATTAAGGTCAACAAAATAACATTAATTCAACCATATTAATCAAGAAATGAACAAGTTTGATAGTGTTTGATATGTAACTGGTTGAATTTCTTATGTTTTAGTGAAATGTTTATGTTCATTATATTTGTTTATTAACTCAACCATCTCAAATTCTAGAATTTTGAGGCTTCAAAAACAAGCTTTGAATTCTAAAATTCAGAGGACATTTCCATCAATTTTAAGAGTTTTTTAGAAGATTTAAGAGGTGGAAAAAATAAAACTAAACTAAACTATTTCCATCAATTTTAACAAAACTCCATCAATTTTAAGAGTTTTTTAGAGTTTTTTAGAAGATTTCATCAAACATACTCATTCACTACAAAACTTCATTAACAACACTTCAAACATACTCATTCACTACAAAACTTCATTAATAAAACAGAACAACATAACTTCATTAACAAAACTCACCAAACATAATCATTCACTACAACATTGTAAAGCAACAAAACCCTACAACAACAATGTAAAGCAACAAAACCCTATTCTTCACAACAACGACGTACCTTTAACGACGGTAACAACGGCAATGCAAGAACGAAATGTATCAAAGAGCAGAAAGAGAAACGAACGACGACGGCAATGAGCAGAAACGAAAACGACGGCAGTGAGCAGAAACGGACGGACGGCAATGCAACGACGGCAACAACGAACGACGGCACGGTGGAGGACGGTTGACGGTGAAGGTTTTTCGTTCGCAAGGGTTTTGAGCTCTGTTCGCATGCAGGGGAGAAGAAAGAGCGGAAATATGAAAATGAATACTGACTATTCATATATTTTAATTTTATTAGACCTTAGACAGCGCTTGTCATAAAAGCGCTTTCTAAGGTGGATCTTAGACAGCGCTTTTCAAAGCGCTTTCTAAGGTTGGCCTTAGACAGCGCTTTTGATTTTATTTTTTTTTTATTTTTAAAACCTTAGACAGCGCTTTTAAGGTAAGCGCTGTCTAATATTTTCCTTTAATTTTTTTTTTAAAATTAATAAGACCTTATAAAGCGCTTTTGACCAAAGCGCTGTCTAAGGTCTTATATTTTTTTGCGCTTTTACTTTTTTAAATGGCTAGTTTCCTTGTTTTTAACTTATAGCAGCGCTTTTGTATTAAAGCGCTGTCTAAGGTGCGATGTTATAACTTACTTTTGTTGTAGTGAAAGTAGCAGTCATGATACCTAGACAGTGGCTGCTCACGACATATGACAGGAGAAAAGCTTATATTCCAAACCCTAACTCAGAAAGAGGGAGGAACATTGGGATTTGGAGGAAACCGGAAAGGAAAGTTCATTGGTACGCGTACTATAGGTAACTTCTCTATTTCAATTAAGAATGTTTGGTTTGTAGATGGACTTAAACATAACCTACTGAGCATTAGTCAATTTTGTGCAGTGGTTATGAAGTCATGTTTAATAAAGACAACTGCATAATCAAGAAAGCATCTGACAAGTCCATAGTGTTCAAAGGTAAAAGAAAAGGAAATGTTCTTAAAATTAATTTTTCTGAATTGGTTGATCACAAGGTACTTTGCCTTCTATTAGTGAGTGATGAGAAATGGATCTAGTACAAAAGGTTAGGTCATGCTAACTGGAGATTAATATCTAAACTTAGCAATTTGAAATCCTGAGAACTAAGGATGAATCATATGATATGTTCAACATCTTTTTGCATACAAGTACAAACTGAAAAGGAATCTAAAATTTTAAAGGTAAGAAGTGATTGTAACACCCTTTTCTACCCCACAAATATCGCAGCAGATTAAACATAATATCAGAGTAAAATCAGAACCACCTCAAAGGGTGCACATTTCTCAATAAATCCAAATAAAACAATTTTGCTCCATAAACAACGGGTTTCCTCAAAATAAATCAAAAGCCACCAAATAGGCAGCGGAACCACCATAACCACAATAAATCCAAAATCAAAAGGTTTTAAAAATATTAAACCATAACCATCAAATAACAACAAAATAACCACTCAACATGGTTCGACTCAACGACCCAACCCGATGTTACACTATCAGAGCAAGACCCTCTACATCGACCAAAAGCAAATAACCTCCAAAAGTCCTCGAAGGCATCCACAGCTAAGCCTGATCACCTGCACATTACCCACGTGGAGGCAACATTCAAACAGGCAGGGTGAGTAATCACAATTCATTATAATCAATATAAAAATAAGATATGCATAAAATGGCGTCATCATCATATACAACATCATCAGAGTCATCACAAGGCAAACATCAAAACACAACATCATAAATATCAACAAATGCCACATAAATGTAATGCACAACAAGACTCATGCATGTGGTACCAATCGTCACAATCGATGGACACTTAGGCCACCACCCTCCAAAGATTCCTGTCATTAGGATCAGTTCCACACAAGAACCGGAGCACGTCAAAACCCACCTCACATCCTCACAATGGGATGGAAGCCACAATAGACCGAAGTCTAACATCGTCACTGAAATGCTATGAATGCATGATACACAACGTCATAATCATCATCATCAATAAAATCATTATGTGCATCATCATTCATCAATTCTCATGTCAATCATGTCATCATATATTCATCAAAACATCACAAAATCATCATCTCATAATCATCAATAACCTCATGGTAAATCATCAGAAAAATTACAACTCAAAACATCAAGACAGCACAGAATCATAACAAAATTTCGCGAACAGCAGGCGTTCGCTACTGAGTTCGCTGTACGAACCTGTTCGCTGGGACCTTCGCTTTGCGAAGCTGACAGCGAATCTTCATCCCCATACAAAAACCAGAGAGGCTTCCTCTCTGTCCCTCCTCTCTACCTCCATTCACTTTGCGAAGCCACTCGCTTAGACATTCGCGGTGCGAGCTAAAAACCACCCTTCAGAATCCATCCCAGTATCATCACCCAAATTATCGCGCATTCACGGCGCTGCTCGCTTTGCGAGTCTAGGGCGAGTGTTTGCCTTGTGAAGGAATGGTTTGCTTTGCGAACCTGCGATTTCAAGAAATCGCTGCTACGCATCAGTAGCACAACAGGTCCAAAACCCCTTACGATTTCAACCCCAATTACCCCAAAAACATCCCTACAACATTCCTAATGCATCGTGGAAATCAAAGGCATAAAACCTATGTCTATTAGGTCGACTCATTACACTATTCAAAACCTCCAATCACCTAAACCTTCACAAACTCTCAGGATTCTCATAAACCCCATAAATCCCTTTCACCACAAGGTCGAAACAACATCGACAGGGAAAATCACCCTCAAGGTCTATTTAATCTGATTCAATCAACCCTTAATAATCGATTCACAAAATACCCTCAAAATCATCAGTTTACTCAAAAACCCACAAACCCCCATAAACCTCAAAATCAGCCTTAAACACATCAAATTCCTATATTGAAAACAATGAAAGGCAATACTACTCATACCTTAGATTGTCGATTCAGAGCTTTCTCTATTGAGTCTTTGGAAACCTTCTCAAATCCTCGCCTTTTCCTTTTTCCTCAGAGCTCTCGTCTTCTTTCCTTCTTTTCACGGTCTAACAAAATGAATCTCATTCTCAAACTCTCCTTTTTGTTAAACCTATTCTTGGGCTTCTAAAATGGGTTTTCCCCAATTTCCCCTCACCAATCCTCCTCAAAAGTCCATCTTACCCTTAATTCCTCTAATATTATTTAAATTAATAATAATACTAATATATTCATATTATATACTATTATTTAATTAAATAACCAAAACTCCACGAAAATGCCAAAGTCAACACAAACCACCAAAATTCAGCGAAAATTCACAAATATTATATTTAAATTAATTAAATAAATATTAAAATAAATTTGGGGTGTTACAGTGATCATGGTGGTTAATTTGAAAATGAACCATTTGAACTATTTTGTGAAAAATATGGAATTCTCCATGAGTTCTCTTCTCCTAGAACTCCACATCAAAATGGAGTTGTATAAAGAAAGAACAGATCTTTACAAGAAATGGCCAGAACTATGATCCATGAAAATAACTTACCTAAGTACTTGCGGGCAGAAGCTGTAAATACAACATGTTATGTTCAAAATAGAATCCATATTAGACCTATTCTGAATAAGACATCATATGAGTTGTTCAAGGGAAAAAAGCCAAACATATTTTATTTTCATCAGTTTGGATGTACTTGTAACATCCTAAAAATCAAAATATATCTGAAGAAATTTGATGCTAAAGCTCAGAAGGGCATCTTTTTCGGGATACTCTAAATGCTATAAAGCATACAGAGTGTATAACTTTGAAAGAAATATGGTTGAAGAGTCAATGCATATTAAATTTGAAGACAAACAACCTGACAATAAAATGTTAGAGCTAGTTAAAAAATATTTAGAAACCTGTGTATCGAAGACACATCAAGAGCTAGAGGTCAAGAAGCTGGAAGTTCAGAAGCAATCAATCCATCTGAAGTTGATTGCTCAGAAGTCATAAGAACTCCACAAGTTAATGATCTAGAAGTTGATCATACCTCAGAAGCTTATCCTGAAAATGAAGGATCTGAAGAAGCACAAGATGGCTTCTCAAATGCATCATAATCCAAGAACACCTTCAAGTACAAGTTTTCTCATCCAGAAGAGTTAATTCTTGGAAACAAAGATAGCCCTATAAAGACAAGGTCTGCCTTTAGAGAAGAGCATTCTATGTTAGGACTAATTTCCATGACTGAACCTACTTTTGTTGATGAAGCACTTTTGGATAATGGTTGGATTTTGGCTATGCAAGAAGAGTTGAATCAATTTCAAAGGAATGATGGTTGGAACCTGGTACCCAATGTAACACCCTAAAACCCCACATACAACTTATCGCATAATTTAATAAAAAGTACAAACACATATGATGTCACTCACATCAAACATATCTTGTTCCGTAACACGGGCTACATTATTTCATATAACACCTGCCATCACATGCTCGCCTTCACTTAGGGTATCATCGTAGCGGAATCATCATTAAATAATGATTAAAGGTGTAGCATCTCATGACATTTAGTCTCGAACTTCAACTTTCATAACATGATTAAAAGGAGTTATATCAATCAACTCAAAAGAATTAGCTGGAATCTCCACACAACAAAACAATATTTACTTCAACATAAGCAACGTAATGAGTAAGCAAACGTTCCCAATCCAATGCTACATAATCAGAGCAAGACACCACTAATAAAATGATAAACTAAGGAAGTACTTCGAGAGCCAGCTTCAACTTACTTCAGCGAGGTATACTCCTGAGTATCTGCATGATGCCCATGTAATGGAAACATTCAAACAGAAGGGGTGAGATATACATTCAAATAATAATAATGCATAAACAATCAGAGTAGATTAAATATAATACAGTTCAAACATAATCCACTATGCACCACGACACTTGCATTCAAGTTTCACCAAAGCTTCAAGCCCCACATCGAGCTTGGGATAGTCACAAGTCCCCTCACCGAAACTTGTAGTCTGCCTCTTTCACCACCAACAACAACATAAGATGCATGAATGAATGAATGCATCATCACAACATTTCAACAAAAATTAACAGTATGACATCGAATCGTACGATTCTTGTACTATAATCACATGGAAGTTTTCACACCGAAACTACATATCTCAACTCATCATGTTATCATTATAAGTATAACAATTCATCTCATTGCCACATCAACATTATCACAAAAAGTACAACAACACAAACAGTATCACATCAACCATATAATTGCTTGTACAACATCAACATGAAAGTTTCACATCGAAACTATAAATCACAACCCACATGTCATCAAAACAAAATAATCAAACAGCTTGCAATTATATTAGCAATTTACTACATCAATTTATCAACAACGAAACTCAGCGTTTCGCTAATGGTTCCTCACATCACCATGAAAACCACAGCAATAATACACACATAATCCTAATTTAATCATCCAACTCTCACCACCACTGTGTAGTTCAACGTGTTCAGCTTTTCATCACTTCGAACGACATGTAAATCGGACTTATGGAATGAAAGTTATGAACAAAATCGTTGGGATATGCCAACTAATTCGAAAATAGATTTTTCTCAAAATTATATTGTGCAATCGATTGCAGTCAGGGTGCAATTGATTGTCACTGAAATATTTTCCAAAATTTTACACTGTGCAATTGATTGCAGTCAGGGTGCAATCGATTGCACTGAAGGAGTTTCCAAAAATTGCACCACTGCAATCGATTGCAGCTAAAGGAGTTTCTAAAAAAATGGTTTTCTCTGTTATGGTTGCAAAACCAGTTCCAACCCTTCAAACCTTATACCAGTCCCAAATTAATCCACCAAAAACTCTCAAAATCACATTCTAACATCACCAATGGATCAAACATGATTAAATCGACACAACTACAATTTTTTCCTCATGATTCCATCCCCTAAAATTATTCCGTAAAACACCAAATTTTCATCAAAACTCAAGAACACACCAATGTAATAACAACACACCATGGAAATTCAATTCAATAATGTGAAAATAGAATTATCAGTATATAATTCATCAACAATCAATCAATACTCAACAACATTCATCAAAGTTCATCAAAACATCAATTTAAGAGCAAACCCTATTGGAGGTTAAGGAAACCTCTCTATCCTTTCATGATTTAGCACCCATAGATGAATAGTTCCCCCTTACCTAATTATTCCAACAAAGATGAAAGAATCCCTGAACTTTTTCTCCTAAGCCATTCTTCTCCTTCCTCTTGCCCTATCCATTCTTTTCTCTCCTCTAAGTATTTCACGTAATATTATAATCAAATAAAATACACCAATTCACAATTAATTCATGGATAAATCGATTAAATGACTAAATTGAAAATGGGGTGTTACACCAAAACTTTCATAGAAGAACATTATTGAAACAAAATGGGTATTCAGAAACAAGATCAACGAGCAAGGAGAAGTGGTAAGAAGTAAGGCTAGACTTGTAGCTCAAGGCTACAGTCAGCAAGAAGGTATAGATTTCTCTGAAACCTTTGCAGCAGTTGCAAGGATAGAGGAGATTAGGTTACTTCTCTCTTATGATATCAATCATGATCTCATTTTATACCAAATGGATGTTAACAGTGCATTCTAAAATGGTGTCATTTTTGAAGAAGTGTAAACAGCCACCTGTGTTTGAGGACTAATTCCATCCAGATTATGTTTTCAAATTAAGGAAATCACTCTATGGACTCAAACAAGCTCTTAGAGCTTGATATGAGAGATTGAGTAATTTTCTATTAGAATATGGATTTTAGAAAGGGCAATAGACACTACACTCTTTAGAAAGATTCTTAAGAATGATATCTTAATTGTTCCAATTTATGTTAATGATATCATATTTTATTCAACTAATGCTTTTCTTTGCCAATAATATTCTAAGATAATGCAGGCTGAATTTGAAATGTGTATGATGGGAGAGCTGAAGTTCTTCCTTGGAATTCAAATCAATCAATGCAAAGAGGGAGTCTATGTTCATCAGACTAAATATACAAAGGAGCTTCTGAAGAAGTTCAAGCTTGATGATTGCAAAATCATGAGCACCCCTATGCATCCAACCTGCAACATAAGCAAAGAAGAAAGCAGCACCAAAGTCTGTGAGAAGTTGTACAGAGGTATGATTGGCTCACCTCTTTATTTAACAGCTTCTAGACCAAATATTTTATTCAGTGTCTATCTATGTGCGAGATTTCAGTTAGATCCTAGAGAAACTCACATAACAGTTATTAAGAGGATCTTTAGATATCTGAAGGGAACAACAAATATAGGACTGCTTTATAAGAAATCCCTAGATTATAAGCTAGATGGATTCTGTGATGCTGACTATGTTGGGGATAAAATTGAAAGAAAATACACTAGTGGAAGTTGTCAATTCATAGGTGAAAACCTAATATCCTGGGCTAGTAAAAAGCAAGCAATAATTGCTCTGTCTTCAACAAAAGCATAATACATCTCAACTATAAGTTGTTGCACTCAACTACTTTGGATGAAATATCTATTGGAAGACTATCATATAAATGGAAGTATTATTCCAATCTTTTATGATAATACTACTGCTATTTATTTAACAAAGAGTCCTATTCAACATTATAAAAGCAAGCACATAGAAATAAAACATCATTTTATTAAGGACTATGTTCAGAAGGATGTGTAGATATTCAGTTCATTGATACAGGTCATCAATGGGATGATATATTTAACAAGCTTCTTACAACTGAAAGATTTTATTTTTTAAAAAAGAATATGAACATGCATTTTGTTAAAGAACAAAGCTTGCTTCTAAATGGAGAATCAGAGTCTGATGATGATCAGAAGCTAATGTGGTCAAAATCTCTGAACAAGCTTCTAGTGAACAGTATCATCTAAACAACTCAGTCTCTGATACTCAAAATTTGATTAGCTATCTCTTAAAGCATATAAGTGGGGAATTTTGTCTGACATTTGTCCACTTATGTGTCTTGAATTTAAAAGGTTTTCTGACACTTGGTTTATCAGCTGTTGGATAAATAACTAATGGTTAATGATATATGTGTTTTTGAATACTATGTATCTCTCCAAATTGTCATTAACTTGTGTTTTATCTAGTGTATTTATTCCTGTAGCTTTATATATGATTCTCTATAATCTAACTATGAACCAGTTAGTTCATTGTGTAAAATGATCTTCTAGTTCAGAAGATCCTAAGTCAGAATTCTTCTGAGAACCTTTTGTCTTCTGATCTTTGAGTTATATTGATGGATCTAGCAAATCATGTTTGTTTAAGAAAAGAAATATGGCTTCTGTCATATCAATTTCTTCTTAACAAAAGTGACTGTGATACCTTTAGGAATCAATGTTTCTGGATAAAATTAAATTCAATTTTGTTTCCCTTTTAATAATTTATTTTGTGTCAAATTAATATTTTGCTTAAACTCTCTAAATTTTTAATCTCACAACAAAGTATTGGTTGGAATGGTTGAAAAAAAACTTCTTTAAATTCATTCTTCTTGGTGGCTCAAATGATATGGACAAAATTGATTAAAAGTGTTAGATGCAATAAGAAAAGGAAAAAAATTTATTTAAAAAAATGGATACAATATTGATTTCCTCATATAGATCAATATGAACTACTCTTCCTAATCTTCTCCAAATTCTTCTGGAAAATAAGCACGATAATTGAGGAAATTCGACCAGTTAAAGTCAAACTCATCAGCATTTTAATTACTATCAAAGGATGGATCCGAGATTATTTAAAGTCTCTTCTTCTTTTCCATGGATGTTATCCCCACCTTCATTGCTATTGCTGATGAATCTGTCTTTGTTCTTGAACTTTCAGTCTTTTTGGACTAACACTTAAGCATTCTTACAACATCTTCATTAACTTCCTTTTTAACTTCACTCTAAGTACTCTCTTTGGAGTTTTTGGAAGAATCACTCTTTGTTTCCGATTTGAAGAAGTTTGTTGAGTTTAAATGGAATATGATCTTGTTTGAATAAAAAACCTGCTTTTATAAAGAGTCTTGATTAAAGAGAAATTAGTTTTGGATAATTTATAGTCTTTGGAGAGTAATAAATTAATTATCTTCAAACATGTCTCCCAGTCTTGACTTCCCCATTTTTCTTAAAGTCTAGCTTAAAGAACCTATCTTGACCATCTTGAGAAGTGCAGAAGTTGTTTACCAACCGTTCCAACTAATTCTCACTTTTTTAAAGAAAGGGGAAAAACAAATATGTTTTTAAAACAATTTTTATCCAGTTTTGATTTCTTAAGTTTAACCAGACTCTGAAGTAGTTATCTTCCAAAGTCTGGTCTTCCAAAGAGTAACTTACTACAACTAACTCTTAAGTTTAACCAGACTCTGAAGAAGTTATCTTCCAAAGAGGTTGTCATCCAAAAATCATAGTCTGAATGACCAAGTCTCTAAAGACCAGACTTTAGTGAAGTCTGCTTATGATCAGAACCTAAGTTATTCAAAGCACAAGGACCAAGGTGACATTGATAGGTCACTCTTCATCTCTGAACATACTTTATCACGTGAAGACCTAGGCTATATCTTCTTCATAGAGTCTATTGGGATACAACTACTAATTCCTTTTGTAGCAAAGGTTTTCCAAACTAGGTTTCACCTAACCTGACAGTTTGGTAAAACATCCCAACATCTCTTTTGAAGCTTCTTAAAGGACTCTACTATTACATCTTCAATGGCTATTTTCCTTTCTATTTAAGGAACTAAAAGACTTGAAGATCAATACACACAAAATGACACACAAACGCTAATAAAGATAAACTAACAAAAAAGAGAAGTTGTTATGTTGAAGTATTGACACAAACTAAACTTAGGATTTCTTATTCTCGTATATCTTAGAAATTCCTAAGTCTTAAAAGAGTCTTATTTCCTTGTATTATTCATACACCTCTGATTGTATATTAAGTGTATTCACCCAAATTTCATTTATCTTCTTTGTAGATTGTTAGAAGTATCTTACTAAGTGTTTGAGCAAGGAACTATCTAGCTTGTGTGCTTGAGAAAGGAAGTCTCAAACTTGGGTGTTTGAGCAAGGAAGTATCTAGCTTGTGTGCTAGAGCAAGGAAGTCTCTTACTTATGTGTTTGGGAAAAGGAAGTCTCTTGCTTGTGTGCTTGAGAAAATTGTAATCTTGTGTGATTATAGTGAAAATCTCTTTAAGTACAAGGGGGACTAGATTAATCTCGATTTGTGAGAGGAACCAATGTAACTATGTGTGTTATTCTTCTTTCTTGCTTATTATATTTGTTGCCTATTGTAACACCCTTCTACCCCACATACAATTTTCGGAAAAACACTTAATATTATCAGAGTAAAAATCAGCCAGAAAGGTGCCACATTTATTCAAACGACATTCAAAAACATTGTCCTGTCCCGTAACACGGGTTATTCATTCTTCATTAACATAAATTGGCAATTAGGCAATGGAATCAAACTTTTTAATTCAGGTCAACAAAATACTTCATGGATAAAAGTATCCGATTCAACATGGCATCAACAATATAAAAAGGAATTCCAACATAAAACCAAAAGGAACCACGAGGTTCACAACTAATCCTAACCCGATGTTACATGACACAGAGCAGGACACCCCTTAAAGCACGGCTAAAACGACAAAAGAAAACGACCCAAGACTCAAACCTCCAGCACCGCAAGTCTACTCTTGGTTATCTGCAAGTTACCCACATAAGAGGCAACATTTTCAAGCAGGCTGGGTGAGAAATCACAATTCATTATAGTAATATAAGGACGTGGAAAATAAACATAAAAGCAACAACAACATCATAGCATCATCAATAACAACATCATAGCATCATCAACAACAACATCATAGCATCATCAACAACAACATCATAGCATCATCAACCACAACATCATAGCATCATCAACGACAACATCATAGCATCATCAACAACAACATCATAGCATCATCAACAACAACATCATAGCATCATCAACAACAACATCATAGCATCATCAACGACAACATCATAGCATCATCAACAACAACATCATAGCATCATTAACCACAACATCATAGCATCATCAACAACAACATCATAGCATCATCAACAACAACATCATAGCATCATCAACAACAACATCATAGCATCATCAACCACAACATCATAGCATCATCAACAACACCATCATTTATTTGCAATGTCAATTATAATGGAATGCAAAGAATCCATGTGGTACCGATTCAACGTGGATGGACATTGGCCATCAACCCTCCAAAAGGAGCACAACATAATCAACGTATCACTTCAATCCGCACAATGGGATTGAAGCTACCAATGGACCGAAGTCCCAACATAAAATGCTATGAAATGCAATGATGCTAATCCTTCTCAATTCAACAAAAATCAACGTGTGCATCATTCATTTCATATTCAATAAGTATCATCATACAATCATGTTTTATCATCCATACAGCAGCAAAACAACAAGACAGCAAAAATCAGCAAGAGAAAACGTCAAAAACAGGAAAACTGCAAAACAGTTGCATAACACGGCCGCCCGTGTCCCGTGACACGGCCCGTGTCATAAGACCTGCGCTAAAAAAACAAAACAGAAAAATTTACAGCAGAAACGGTAGCCTGACACGGGCGCCCGTGTCCTGTGACACGACCCGTGTCAGAAGGCCTGTAACAAAATTTTTGTTCACCCCCAAACAGCTAGCTGACACGGGTGCCCGTGTTGTCTGACACGACCCGTGTCAGGATGCGACAAAACCCCGATTTTTCAAAAAGTGATTTTTCTGCTGCGATTTTGACTCAGAATACCCCAAAATTCAGTGTTGTCCAATACGAAATTTGACCAAAAGACTCACACAATACACATACATCAAATACACCAATTTATTTCACTCATTCTCATCACAACACTTACTCCTAACACAATTTATATCATCAAACACTACAATTACTCAAGAATCCAGAAAACCTAATCTATTCATAAACCAATTCCTATAAAATTATAATAAACCGTGAAAACTCCCCATACCTTAGAGAAATTAAGTAGCTTTCCTCCTTCTCTAAGATTCTCCAGCAACCTTCAAGTCTTAAGGTTTTTCTCCTTCTCCTCCTCTTCTCTTCTTCAGCGTTCCTCACAAAACACGATAAGTTAGAATTGATCGGTCTTCTCCTCTTTAGACAAAACATCCCAATTTATGAACTTCCAACTCTACCCTTACTCCTTTTCCTTTATGACCACCTTGCCATTTTTCTTAATATTTTTAATAATAATAATAATAGTATAATTAATACACTAATTATTCATTCTATTAAATTATTTAAAAATACTCTTTTGATCCAAAATTCCCCAAAATTACCAAAACTTATTAATTCCTTCTAAATTAAATAAATAAATGATTAATTTAGATTTTTGGGGCGTTACAGCTCTCCCTTACTTTAAGAATTTTCGTCCTCGAAAATTTACTCGATACAAACCACTCCAGATACGTTATCACATCCAACTAATCAACTCTCATGCCACGTGTGGCAATACCACGAATAACGCAATACAACAATACACCTTATCAATGACAACGACAACAAGATGAAACACTCACGCGATGCACTCGACGACCAACTCGAAACACCAAGAATAATCAAATTAAGAACACACAGGTTCACTATGAACCAGAATACAACACGATCGTTACCATCGCCATAGGCAACCCTCCCCTAACTCCCCATCATAGGAATTAGCTACTCGCACCCGAACCATCACCATAGGTAACGAGGAAACAACAAAGGTAAGAACACAAAAGCCCATAGCACAGCATCAACGTAACCAACTACCGACATCGTTGTTACCCACCTAAGAATTAACTGCGCTATACCACGCTTTCGCTGCGCACTCTGAGTACTCGCAACTATCCAATCTGCCAAGTTTACATCAAACTCCCGACCATCAAAGTAGACATAAGAAGGGACTTTCGACTTAACTCATCGGAAATTTAAACCAAACAGGCATTCTATACTCTTGTGATTACTGAATACATCGAACTCCGATTGCATAAAAAAATAACACCTCCGAATATTCAACACAACTACAACCGCAGCCAAGTCCAAATCTTGAATAGAATAAATACTTTCACGAATCCCCAATTACCGTAAAACATAAGCTACAACCTTACCATCTTGTATTAACACGATGTCCAAATTCATCATAACCACCTACCAAGGCCATCACAGCAACAATACAGCATTCCAACCGCATAAGCTACATGTGTCCAATTAATCTCAATAAGATAAATTATCTCTTTCACTCCCAGGCCGCGCTAAGCGGGATCTGTGAGTTCTTCAAGAAAAACCCTGCGAACGACACCTGTCCTGCTGCGACTTAACACTTTCCAAACAGTTCTTTAACACTAATTAAACACAGATTTTTCATCCATACTCCACACCCAACCTATGCACATTAACCAAATCAGTCCAACAACCAATTCATCAATTCCTACTCATACTAACACAATCCTTCATAAAACTTCATCTGAATTAACACAACCAAGTAAACTCATCTTTACTAACCAAAATCACACTTCGATAACTTAACATATAACTTCACTTCTGTCAATGCTTGTAACTCAATCCTCAATTATTCTACGCGCTCTTCTTCTGATTTTATACTAGATCAGAACATCCACAACGAGCACCGGTTCCAACTTATCCAAACAAGTATTGAAGATACGATTCATATTCCTTATATACACTTTAAGGCATACTAGCCACTACTATTCTCCACCCGACATCCTTGGTCAAATCGTGGTCTTACATTTTCATTTACTTCCTCCTTGGTTCATCTCTACAATGCTTTAAGTCTCATGTCAATCTGATTCTCGACTCATCGCAAATCAAAACTCAAGTTATCCCGAATACAACTGTGAGTTTCCATACTACTCACCGATCAACTCGCAACCTCATGCTATCATTCTCGAGTTCGCCTCATCTTCCTATATAAGAATTTGCATTGACTAATCAAAACAATCCTTAAGCACTTGGCTCAACTCCGAACAATTCACTGTACATACAATCTCGGTTGGCAAGACACGTCTATCCCATCCAACATGATTCCGTCCACTATCAACAAGAGATTAAGGGTGATCAGTTCCTCAATTTGTCAATAGACAGCCGGCAACCATAACGGTGGCATAAATCGTCATTACCCCACTACAATAGCGTCCTTTACCTTGTGCTCAAAATTACCTAAGCATAATGCTCCACCATCTCTCTAAGGCTTACAAACATCTTCTTAATTCTCTTATTTTCCACCTCGTCAATGATACAAAAAGTCCAAAATCCAGTACATATTCTCCTATACACGCTCGTAGCCCAACACATTTGCTGAATACTCTCCCAACACCGGAACTACTACGACACCAAGTACAATCCAAATTTGTTTGCCCCAAATCGAAACCTTTATTCAAGTTAAGAACTTCAACAACACTAACCAATCCTTCGTCTTTCCTTTAATCCAAGAACCTATATAATCCATATAGTTTCACGCTTGATTCTCATACAAATCACACTCTCAATAGTACCACCTCATCATCTGGTTGGTGATACAACTTCCAAAAAATTTCTGACACATGTTGACACTATATCAACAATAACTCACAGTCCAATTTACTATTTAACCTGCCTCAAGGAAATCTATATTCTAATAATTCTCCAATGGCATACGCCGCAATCTCTATGTGCTCCTTCGATATCCTTACCTCCTTCCAATTTCCAAACATTTCACACTTGATCTTATCTTACTCGTCCCTAGTAAGAATCGTTCAACTTTTAACACAATCATCTCTATCAATACAGACCTCCCAACACAAAAATTATATTCCAAAATGAAGGGAATTTCATGTAGATTTCAGGACTTCAAGAATCGCTTAAATCCGAGTTACGAGTAAAAAGTTATCGCCTGTGCAATGGCGGCTGATCCAGAAATCCCGTATACACACTTCCACCAAAATCAGCATCAGACCCAATACCCAAACGCGTTTTTCTCTTTTTTCAAAAACATGCCGAAGACAAAATTTACATGCAAACTGTAGGGAATTTCGTAAGCTTTCCATACATCCAGATTCGCTTCCATCGGAGTTACGAGTGGAAAGTTATACCCCTTTTTCTGAAGGCTGTTCCATAATTGCAAAAATGAAAATTGAAATTGGTGAACATAAGTTCTACCTCTCTCTTACTTATGAGATCCTCCAACTATCCTTTCTTTTCACCCAACTCTGAAAATCATCCGACTTCAATCCAATTATACTCAAGACATACTAGTCTACCAATTGATCCATCGAATTATCATTTTCTTGGAGTGGATCCTTACTCTCAATCGCCTCTTTAATCCGTCGTCGGTAGTCTATGCACCTCCCAATTAACCATTATCACCCACATGCGCTCATATAAGCTCCATTCTGTACGAGTTGTCTTACTCGCTTAGCACGTAAAAACATCATCTCCTAACTGTCTCTAAACTCTGATCTACACTTCAGAGGCAAATTGCAATTATCGGCTCGTCCTCCCTCAAGGGCATCTCAAACTTGACCGATAAGAATCATGAGTCCATACCCTCGTCGGTTCGCAACACAGTTCCAACAACATTTGTACTCTTGCAATCAATATCACCTTGATCCAACTTCACATACCATTAACATTTTCGGGAAGTAAGCTTCTCCCCCACTTGTTTCAAACCAACTCCTGGAGACAAACGGTTAGAAAACTAATAAGCAAGTACCAACAGTGTTTCACACACATGTCGCGTACTAAGGAGTAAACAACATTAGACAACTTGGCCGGACGGACCGACCTGCTTTGATACCACTAATATAACACCCTTCTACCCCACATACAATTTTCGGAAAAACACTTAATATTATCAGAGTAAAAATCAGCCAGAAAGGTGCCACATTTATTCAAACGACATTCAAAAACATTGTCCTGTCCCGTAACACGGGTTATTCATTCTTCATTAACATAAATTGGCAATTAGGCAGCGGAATCAAACTTTTTAATTCAGGTCAACAAAATACTTTATGGATAAAAGTATCTGATTCAACATGGCATCAACAATATAAAAAGGAATTCCAACATAAAACCAAAAGGAACCACGAGGTTCACAACTAATCCCAACCCGATGTTACATGACACAGAGCAGGACACCCCGTAAAGCACGACTAAAACGACAAAAGAAAACGCTCCAAGACTCAAACCTCCAGCACCGCAAGTCTACTCTTGGTTATCTGCAAGTTACCCACATAAGAGGCAACATTTTCAAGCAGGCAGGGTGAGAAATCACAATTCATTATAGTAATATAAGGACGTGGAAAATAAACAGAAAAGCAACAACAACATCAAGCATCATCAATAACAACATCATAGCATCATCAACAACAACATCATAGCATCATCAACAACAACATCATAACATCATCAACCACAACATCATAGCATCATCAACGACAACATCATAGCATCATTAACCAAAACATCATAGCATCATCAATAACAACATCATAGCATCATCAACGACAACATCATAGCATCATCAACGACAACATCATAGCATCATCAACAACAACATCATAGCATCATCAACCATAACATCATAGCATCATCAACAACAACATCATAACATCATCAACAACAACATCATAGCATCATCAACCATAACATCATAGCATCATCAACAACAACATCATAACATCATCAACAACAACATCATAGCATCATCAACCACAACATCATAGCATCATCAACAACAACATCATAGCATCATCAACCACAACATCATAGCATCATCAACAACAACAACATCATAGCATCATCAACAACAACATCATAGCACCATCAACCACAACATCATAGCATCATCAACGACAACATCATAGCATCATTAACCAAAACATCATAGCATCATCAACAACAACATCATAGCATCATCAACGACAACATCATAGCATCATCAACGACAACATCATAGCATCATCAACAACAACATCATAGCATCATCAACCATAACATCATAGCATCATCAACAACAACATCATAACATCATCAACAACAACATCATAGCATCATCAACCACAACATCATAGCATCATCAACAACAACATCATAGCATCATCAACCACAACATCATAGCATCATCAACAACAACATCATAGCATCATCAACAACAACATCATAGCACCATCAACCACAACATCATAGCATCATCAACAACAACATCATTTATTTGCAATGTCAATTATAATGGAATGCAAAGAATGCATGTGGTACCGATTCAACGTGGATGGACACATGCCATCAACCCTCCAAAAGGAGCACAACATAATCAACGTATCACTTCAATCCGTACAATGGGATTGAAGCTACCAATGGACCGAAGTCCCAACGTAAAATTCTATGAAATGCAATGATGCTAATCCTTCTCAGTTCAACAAAAATCAACGTGTGTATCATTCATTTCATATTCAACAAGTATCATCATACAATCATGTTTTATCATCCATACAGGAGCAAAACAACAAGACAGCAAAAATCAGCAAGAAAAAACGTCAAAAACAGTAAAACTGAAAAACAGTTGCCTAACACGGCCGGCCGTGTCCCGTGACACGGCCTGTGTCAGAAGGCCTGCGCTAAAAAAAACAAAACAGAAAAATTTACAGCAGAAACAGTAGCCTGACACGGCCGCCCGTGTCCTATGACACGACCCGTGTCAGAAGGCCTGTAACAAAATTTTTGTTCGCGCCCAAACAGCAAGCTAACACGGGTACCCGTGTTGTGTGACACGGCCCGTGCCCCGATTTTCCAAAAAGTGATTTTTCTGCTGCGATTTTGACTCAGAATACCCCAAAATTCAGTGTTGTCCAATACGAAATTTGACCAAAAGACTCACACAATACACATACATCAAATACACCAATTTATTTCACTCATTCTCATCACAACACTCACTCCTAACACAATCTATATCATCAAACACTACAATTACTCAAGAATCCACAAAACCTAATCTATTCATAAACCAATTCCTATAAAATTATAATAAACCCTGAAAACTCCCCATACCTTAGAGAAATTCAGTAGCTTTCCTCCTTCTCTAAGATTCTCCAGCAACCTTCAAGTCTTACGGTTTTTCTCCTTCTCCTCCTCTTCTTTTCTTCAGCGTTCCTCACAAAACACGATAAGTTAGAATTGATCGGTCTTCTCCTCTTTAGACAAAATATCTCAGTTTATGAAATTCCAACTCTACCCTTACTCCTTTTCCTTTATGACCACCTTGCCCTTTTTCTTAATATTTTTAATAATAATAATAATAATAGTATAATTAATACACTAATTATTCATTCTATTAAATTATTTAAAAATACTCTTTTGATCCAAAATTCCCCAAAATTACCAAAACTTCTTAATTCCTTCTAAATTAATTAAATAAATAAATAAATGAATAATTTAGATTTTTGGGGCATTACACCTATCTCTGACTATATCAGATTCTATAACCATTTGTTTAGAATCTGACTTAAGAGTTTTTAAAATGGAATATGATCTTGTTTGAATCAAAACCTTACTTTTATAAAGAGTTTTGATTAAGGAAATATTATTTTTGGATACTGTGCACCAATGGTCTTTGGATAGTAATAAATTCATTATCTTCTAACACGTCTCCCCGGTCTTGACTGCCCCATTCCTCTTAAAGTCTAGCTTAAAGAGCCTATTTTGACCATGTTGAGAAGTGCAGAAGTTGTTTAACAACCGTTCTAGCTAATTCTCATTTTTTTAAAAGAAAAGGGGAAAACAAATATGTTTTTAAAACAATTTTTATCCAGTTTTGATTTCATACCAAACATTTGTTTATTTTCAAATATAATTTTTCTTCAGTATCTTTTCTATTTACTTTCATTATTTTTGTTGATGACAAAAGGGGGAGTATATATAAAAGTATTTAAGCACCTGAAACTAGACATCTATTATCTTGCTTAAATTCCGACGAATTATATTTGTACTTTATTTGTTTAAATTTAATTAATCTAGATAGGAATTAAGGGGAGCTTACAAACCTAAACCTATGGACTATTAGACTAATGGGGAGTTTACAAACCTCAGACCCTGCAATCAACTAGTTAATTAAATTATCATCCATTGTTCTTAAATACTTATGTTTGTTATCATCAAAAAGGGGGAGATTGTTGGAACAAATTTAGTTTGTCCCACAGACCTTAGGTTTTGATGATAATAAAGTATTTAAAGACAATATGGTATACTAATGTTTGTTCAATTATGTAGGACCATAGACTAAAATTTCATAAAATATCTAAGCATTGGTTCTGACTCTGAACATTCAAAGAGAAGCGAGAAGATCAAATTCTGATGGATCAAGAAGCTGAAGAATTGACTCTAAAGAGTTCATCTTCCAAAGAGGAAATTATCCAAAGATCAGAGTGTGAATAAGTTAGCCTTTGAAGACTAGACTTTGAAGAAGTTTGCTTCTGATTAGATCATGAGCTAGTCAAAGTGCAAGGACTAAGGTGACGTTGATAAGTCACTGTTCATCCCTGAACATACATTGTCACATGAAGACCTCAACTCCATCTTCTTCATAGAGTCTGTTGGGATACAACTGCTAAATCATTTTGTAGCAAAGGTTTTTCAAAATATGCTTCACCTAACCTGACAGTTTGGTGAAACATCCCGACGTCTCTTTTGAAGCTTCTCAAAAGGACTCTACAGTTTCATCTTTAACGACTCTTTTATTTTCTATTTAAGGAAATAAAAGACTTGAAGATCAAAACACATAAAATGGCGCAAAAACTCTAATAAAGATCAATTAACAACGAAAGAGAAGTTACTCTGTTGAAATATTAACACAAGCTAAACTTAGGATTTCTTATCCTCATATATCTTAGACATCCCTAAGTATTAAAAGAGTCTTATTGCCTTGTATATTCATACACCTTTGATTCTGTATAAAGTGTATCCACCCAACAATTATTTATTTTCTTTGTAGATTGTTAGAAGTCTCTTACTAAGTGTTTGAGAAAGGAACTCTCTAGCTCGTGTGCTTAAGAAAGGGAGTCTCAAACTTGTGTGTTTGAGCAAAGAAGTCTCTAGCTTGTGTGCTAGAGAAAGGAAGTCTCTTACTTGTGTGTTTGAGCAAAGGAAGTCTCTTGCTTGTGTGCTTGAGCAAATTGCAATCTTGTGTGATTATAGTGAAAATCTCTTTTAAGTACAAAGGGACTAGAATACTCTCGATTTGTGAGAGGAACCAAGATAAGTCTTTGTGTTATTCTTCTTTCTTGCTTATTATATTCGCTGCCTATCTCTAAATATATCAGATTCTATAACCTTATGTATAGAATTTGACCTAAGAGTTTTTAAAATGGAATATGATATTGTTTGAATCAAAACCCTACTTTTATAGAGAGTTTTGATTAGAAAGAAATTAGTTTTTGATACTGTGCACCAATGGTATTTGGAGAGTAATAAATTCATTATATTTAAACATGTCTCCCCGGTCTTGACTACCCTATTCTTCTTAAAGTTCAGTTAAAAAACCTATCTTGACAATCTTGAGAAATGCATAGGCTGTTTACCAATCGTTCCAACTAATTCTCATTTTTTAAAGAAAGGGGGGAAAACAAATATGTTTTTTAATTTTTTTTTATCCAATTATGATTTCATCCCAAACAATTGTTTTTTTCAAATATAATTTTTCTTCAGTATCTTTTCTATATCCTTTAATTATTTTTGTTGATTATTAAAGGGTGAGTAGATATAGAAGTATTTAAGCACCTGAAACTGGTCAGGTATTATATTTCTTAAGTTCTGACGAATTATATATGTGCTTTAATTTTTTAAATTTCATTAATATAGATAGGACATAGGGGGAGCTTACAAACCTAACCCTATGCACTATTAGATTCACGGGGGAGCTTACAAACCTCAAACCCTGTAGTGAACGAGTTAATTAAATTATCAACCATTGTTCTTAAAAACTTATGTTTGTCATCATAAAAAATAGGGAGATTAATGGAACAAAATTGGTTTGTCTAATAGCCCTTAAGTTTTGATGATAACAAAGTATTTAAATAACAATATGGTACACTAATGTTTGTTCAAATAAGCAAGGACCAAGGTGACGTTGATAAGTCATTGTTCATCTCTGAACATACTTTGTCACGTGAAGGCCTAAGCTTTATCTTCTTCATAAAGTTTGATGGGATACAACTGCTAATTCCTTTTGTAGCAAAGGTTTTTGAAACTAGGTTTCACCTAACCTAACACTTTGATGAAACATCCCAACGTCTCTTTTGAAGCTTATCAAAGGAATCTACTGTTGCATCTTCAACAACTCTTTTCTTCGCTATTTAAGGAACTAAAAGACTTGAAGATTAATACACACAAAACGATGCACAAACACTAATAAAGAATAATTGAAAAAAAATAGAAGTTACTATGTTGAAGTATTAGCACAAGCTAAACTTAGGATTTCTTATCATTGTATATCTTAGAAATCCCTAAGTTCTAAAAGAGTCTTATTGCATTGTATTATTCACACGCCTCTGATTGTATATCAAGTGTATTCACCCAACAATCATTTATCTGCTTGGTAGATTATTAGAAGTCTCTTACTAAGTGTTTAAGCATGGAAGTCTCTAGCTTGTGTGCTTGAGCAAATTTTAATCTTGTGTGATTATAGTGAAAATCTCTTGTAAGTACAAGGGGACTAGATTAATCTCGATTTGTGAGAGGAACCAGGATAACTCTGTGTGTTATTCTTCTTTTTTGCTTATTATATCTGATGTCTATCTCTGACTAAATATGATTCTATAACCTTATGTTTAGAATGTGACTTAAGATTTTTTAAAAAGAAATAAAAAAGCAAAACACAATTCAACCCCTCATTCTTGTGTTTTTATCACGTTCACTTGTTTCTCTCCATATCCTAATGTAACCATTAGCTCAATGTATTCTCAAGGGTCGGCTACAGTGTCAATGAAAGGTCGCATCCCTCATAGGGCCACAACTTCTTAGTTTTAAGCCCTAGATTTTCAAAAAGCTTCACGTACACGATGTCACAAGAGCTTTTGTCATCAATGAGTGTCTTGGAGACATCAAAATTTCTTACGATAACAATTATGACCGAAGGAATGACCTTTATAGGGGATCCCACTAAGTGTTCAAAATAGTGTAGGCAGAGATCTTGGATCGGGGTTCATATTCCCCGTCTTCTTTATGGAGGTTGTTCTCTTTTTCTGGTGCCCAAACTTATTTGGAGTTTCGTGATCCCTGAAACTTCTATGATTCTTTTGCTAGGAGTTCTTACTTATAATTGATAAATTACAGGCTCTTTGAGCCCCAGGTTTTTTCGGAACATGTAATTTAGCCTTAGCCCCTTCTTAAACATCCAACATTTCAATCTGTCATATGTGCCTCCTTCTGCCACTTCTATTTTTTGTGAAACTCTCAATGTACTCACGACATATTTCCTTCTTTCTTTGTGTGACCCTGTTGAGTATGACCATGATTTTGGTTTGTCGCTTTCGGGCGGTAAATTGGGTGGTGAAGGAGTCACACATATCCTTCCACAGATCTATATTCCCAACTAAAATAGTTTTGAACCACATCATTGTGGCTCTAGTAAGGATCAGTGCAAAGAGCTTGCATTTCACATCCTCTTGGGAATGGTAGTAATCTAGCTTATTATCTACATGTTCTACATATTCATATAGATCTCCATTTCCATTGTAAATTTGCAACTTTTGAGGTTTCTCAAAAGACACCGGGATTCTATTTTCGAGGACGTGGATGGAAAACATGTTATTTTTCCACTCAGGAGATATGATGTATGTGTTGTGTATTTCCCTTCTTCAGAAATGACGTGCTAGTGAATGATGAGGACGACAAACTTCAAGATAAGTATAACTGGCGCTCATTCCTTCTGAATAGGGTGAAGGAGTTATATGTCATTGATGTCGATTACGAGCTGGTGATCTTGAGATCTATCTCTGTGGGACATCTGTTTCGACGGAGACCGACTCTGATGTGGTGACTTGGTTGCCCTAGAAGATTTTCTCCCGTATAATGATGTCTCTCGTTGGAGTGAATTAAAGTTTTCTTTAATCCTGAGTATCCTATGAGGCAAGAATTATGAGTTTTGTTGGTGTACTAGGTTATAAATGGTGTTCAGCAAGTCAGTGTCTCCATGTACTCTAAGATTTGCTTATAGTAGCTGAATACTTGGGAACATTTCTTGTCTAGGTACAACAGGTTATGAAGAAGGTCGATGCAATTGTTCATCCTGGCAAGGTTGTCGTATAGGTATGAGGAACGGAAGAGCTTGGAACACTACTTAACCAACTCTTGGAGGAACAAAATATTGTTGCGTAGGGTTAAATGAAGATGCACCAAAACTGGATCGCCATTCATTAAAGGGGGGGGGGGGGGAGGAGGAGCTTTGGTAGCTTCTGCGGCTGAAGTAGTGGCTTGTCGTTGGATGACATATTCAGTGACTTTAAATGTCACCATGTTTGATGAATCTGATGATAGATATATATGAGGAGGAGATTGAAGCTTCAAGAAAAAAGATTGGTGATTTGAATCTTTGGTAGAAAAATAATGTTTTTGTTTGAAAATCAATGAAAATCAGATGTTGATTCCCACAAATGTCATCATTGTTCGGCTAGGAACTAAAAATATAAGATGATGTGGTGGAGTAGTATCTTATTGTGGTGGAGCAATACTTCTAATGCGACAAAGAGGGGTGAACTTGCAAGGTTAACACTCCAACAAGAGTAGTTAAGCATGCAAGATCAAAATTAATGTGAGAGTGAGAATGAGTTTGAATACCTGAAATGACGCATTTTCTCTTTATATATCAAGAGTAGTTGAAATTGTTTGCGTGTGATGCATTGGAGGCCAGAATTGCCTGACTCTGATTAGCGCGAAGGTCTACCCGTGTCGTCCTCCTTCCTACTTAGAATTCACTTGAGTCTTTTAAAGTAAAGTATTTAAATTGCCTATAATTTTAATTTTTGTAAAATTGCCCATTATTTCGTTAAAAAATTTAAAAGATTTATTTATTTATTTTGCTAAAATCTATAAGATTTAGTCGGAAAAACATTAAGGAATATTTATGTACAGTAAATTAACTTAAAATACCGTATTATTAATTTTGTAAAAAATATTGTTAATTAATTACTATTTTAAGAACAAAATATTTATAAAAAAAAACTATCAAATTAAACATATTCCGAAAATGATGCAATTACATACGGAAGAAGTTGGGAACTTCATTACGCAGTACAATTCTAGCAGAATGATGAGCACACACATTTGTTGATATCATCGACGAAGAACATCAATTTTGCTACCTTACACTTGAAATTGGACAAAACGTCAGAATTTTTGAATGAGTCCTTTTGGGGAGCATGTGACACTAGCCATAAAACAAATAACCCCATCATAAACTTAAGTTAATCTTTCAACTCATTGGATTCTCAATTTGATTTAAAAAGTTTCTTCTATTAGGCTTTGTTGATAGGGTCTATTCGGAGATCAATCGGAGAGAAATTTTTTATTTTGGATATTTTTTTTAGGCTTAATTGCAATTTTGGTTTTTTTACGGTTTTAGTCCCCCTATTTTGTTTTTAAGCAGTTTTGGTCTCCCATCTCAATTTTGACCCAACTGTTCATGTACGGTAGTGTACTGTTCATGTACGGTCATGCACTGTTCATGTACGGACAAAATGAACAGTGCACGACCGTACATGAACAGTTGGGTCAAAATTGGGATGGGGGACCAAAACTGCTTAAAACCAAAATAGAGGGACTAAAACCGTGAAAAAACCAAAATAGGGGGACCAAAATTGCAATTAAGCATTTTCTTTATGAGTAACAAATCTTTGTGAGAGATTGTTATCTTAGATATTTGACAGAAATATTGATTATAAAGATCTGATAAGTTTTCTTGTTTGATGATGGATTTATTGTCAAAATCGAAGTGATTCGTTATGACTATGGATATCTCGACGAATTTGACTTGTCGAAAAATGGTCCTAACTCCGGTCGAATTTTCAATCAGTAAGACCAGGAATGTTATTGGTTTTGGGGCTTAGTGAAATTCAGAGTTTCCAAGATGATTACTCCACGCAGTTGAATGAAGTGTAAGTGGATAAGATCAGACAGTTATTTGAAGACACGTGGGAGCTTGTCGAAGGCGAAGGCTGCATGGAGACAAAGACGTAGCATACTTTGCTTAGTCGACTGTTGCAGACGGTTAAGTTAGAATTATTATATAAGTAACATTCACTTAGGGTTCTAAGGGTCCGCAATTGTACACAAATTATGTAAAACTCAAAGTATTCTTGTGTTTGTGAGAAAAGAGTCAAGAATGTACGTATATGCGTTCCATTTTACAAATTAAAGTCTTTACTTTCAAGTTATTTACTGCATTGAATTTAGTTTCAGTCATTCTTTTAAGTTTCCTCTCATTTCGATTTTGATGTCAAACTTATTTAAAACTTATGATTTTCACACAAATATGTTCAGGGATTCTTTCGAGTTTAATCCATTAAGTGAAATAAAATTTGTTTTTGTTTACTGAATTTCACAGTAAACAAATTGGCACGCCCAGTGGGACCCTTTTGTATGGAAATTTATACTTTTTGCTTTTGAAAAATTGTTTGCAAAGTTCTTTGTTTAAGAAACTTCTCAAATTTTGAGTGTGCATGAGATTGATGAGTGGTAAGATAATAAAAAAGGACGTTAGAAAACCAACGAGGAGATACGTTAGTAGAATGGTTACGCCCAGAAACAACAATGGAGAACAACCATCTAATAGCATAGGAGCAGGCACAGTCACTACAAGTTCTGCTGAACCAATCGCCTCTATTGCTAGCACGACGATCATACCGTCAACGACGATCATGCCATCGGTTGCACAGGAAGGGACAATATTTCCCCCTCAACGACATAGAGTCACCGTGTGACTCCTAAACCGACCATGGCAAGTGACTTTAGGCCATTTGCCACAAGTTTCACAATGTCGATGCCTAGGCGTGAACAACCTTATGGTATGCTGTCACACCACAATTTTGATCATGAATCGCCGAATTAATGCATTTATCATGACATTAACATCATAAGCATAACATAGCATGCATTTCACACCGTACAATGCTTAAAATGTCAACCAAAATATTTTTTTGGTTTTAAAGACAGACCTGTCAAATTGATTTTCATCTGTACCTGAAATTAGCAGGTGAAAAATTTCTAAATCCAGCTTGCGGACGTCAATTTTATGAATCTACGGTTCGCGTAGTTTAACCTAGCGTGCTCGTTTTATTTTTTCAACAACTTTTTTCAGTCGCATTTTGATCAGCTTTAGCCTTTTAACCGGTCAAATATTATTTCAAAATCTGATCAAAACATGTAAGTTTCCAAGAGGTTTATTTCGCGCTGATCATTTTAATGCATTCAGTTTATTTTTTTCGAACACTTTCGCGCCCGACTTTTTATTCATTTTCAGTCGTTTTATTCTTTATTCTTTTGTCAAAGTATTCAGAAAAATTAAACAGAATTTCTCATGCTTTAATTTTATTTTTATCATATTTATATAAGAAGTTGTGAATTTTAATTGTTTTAATTGATTTAATCACATTTAAATTAATTAAAGCTTCTAGAAGGGGCAACTTTGACATTTTAAATTAGGTGTATTTCTTTAATTTAAGCTAGATCATTGGTTCAAATTAATCAAGAGCCCATTTTAGCTATCCGCACTTATTCCATTCATCCAATCACAAATTAGAATTCAATTATTTGATTAAATAATAAAATCTAAAAAATAAAAAATATCTAACTCTCTCCTTCCAATAATGTTGTGCCACATGGTCCCAATGATGCATTAATTCTCATCTACTATCTATCTATTATAATTCAATTGCATAAACTCTCAAAATTTACTTCTACTATCTATCTATTATAATTCAATTGCATGAACTCTCAAAATTACCCTTTCATCACAAATTATTTACACTAACAAAAGGACATTTTAGTAATCAACTATTGTTTACTTTTTTTTCAATCTCAACTCCTATTATATCATGACAAGTGACATTCATTTATCAATCTCTATCAATAAAATCACAATTAAATATTACATACACTCATTCTCTCTCTTCATTCAAATTTCAAATTTCTCTCACATTTCTTTTTCCCACACTTTCTCACTTTCATTTTAATTTTTTTCTCTATTTAATTATTATCACTAAAAATACCAAAAATCTATTTTTAAATTTTAATAAAATTAAAAATTTATTTATTTCACGGGTCACTATCAACATAATATCTATTTTATTTTAATCTACCATTAATTTGAGAGACAAAATTAAATGTTAATTTTTTTTTCTTCATCTCATGATTCCTTTTTTTTTCATTTTATATAATTATTTAATACAATTTAATTTATATGATTATTGTTCATTTTACAATTAAGTATATCATTTTTAATTTTGCATTTGTATCTAAATACATTTTAAATTGCATCAAATAATTTTTTTATCTCACGGGTCATTATCGCATCAAAATTTCCTTTTTTTTTTGTCTTTTTTTCACCTTATGAATCTTTTTTTTCTTCTTTTTGCAGGATTATTTACATATGTATATAAATATATTTTAATATCTATCAAATAAATTTTATATTTCACGGGTCACTAAAAAAACAATACATATTTTATTTTAATCAATAATTACCTTAATTTGAAAGATAAAATATTTATTATCAAATATTAATTTTTTATTTTATTTTACAAGTTCTTTTTTTTTCTTTGTATTTAATTACAATCGTATTTATATAATCATTGTTCATTTTAAAATTAAATACATATATAAATTCAAATTTACATTTAAACATATTTAATATTGTATCAAATAATGGGTATCTTACTAGTTGTTTTAAAAAAACAAAGAAAAAGAAAGAAAAGAGGGGACCGTTAGGGGCTGTGCCAGCTAGAAAGTTGGAATCTCGCTTTTTTTTCCTGAAAAAGAAGAAGCACACAATCACAAGAGGGAGGCCACCAATAAGACGCACACGTGTGGCCCCTCACAAGATGTTGTCTCAGCACATGATATAAAAAGAAGAAGGAGGAATAAAGATAAAAAAAAGAGAAAAAGAGAAACAGGTTTTTGCTCAGACCCACTCACTAAAAAAACATATCTCTCTCACAAATTACCTCTCTCTCTCTCCACGTTAATTCTCTCTCGGATGCATTTGATGAGGTCACAAAAAATCTGCACACTTAGAGGAGAGAATAACATAACCTCGTCCCTCTTCACTCTCTTCCATAATCTTCTTTCCAAAGCCATCCACCACCTGCATAGTCTCTCATTTTCATTCTAAAAGTAACTTAAACTATTCATTCATCATCAACTTATTGCATCAATCATTTCATAACACCACATAAGCCAACCATCACCTCCATATCTTCTCTCAAACAACATATATCATCATCATCTATCCCTCCCTCCATTTTCAGCCCACCACGTAACTCCACTAACCTCACACTAACCTCCTCACGAAAACCCATCTGCAGCTTTTCCAAAACTGCTTCTATTGTCCCGCAACCTGCGGCTACTGCATTCCCCTTCCATGATCATGACCAAGAGTGTATTTTCCTCATCAAACTCTTGTCTTGAAACCTTGCCTTCATCTCCTAAAGATTCCTTCTGTTAGACGATGGCACTGATCTAGAAGGGGGATTAAATAGATCACTAATTTTTAATAATATTTGGCGCTTAAAAATTGTTTAAAAAATGTGCGAAAGAGGCCTTGGATTAAAATCGTCTAAACGAACCGTTATTGGTAAGATCAGATATGCGAACCGAATGGAATAATATTGATGAGATATTAGAATCAATAAAGTTCCCAATCAAACAATCAAAATAAAGACCACTTTGAGTTAAGCGGTTTCCAATGAATTATAAATGATAAAATTAAATTGACAATTTTACGAATAGTTTGTGTGCTATCAATATGTCGAACACTTGGTGTGCGAAACACCCCAAGTTCAATTTCCTTTTAAATTGTAGTGCAGAAATTTTCACACTAGCAATCAAAGTGATTGCAATGGTTTTTCAAAATAGTTTTAAAGCACTACAAATCAATCAAAATGTTTCTAACAGTTTATTTCACACAAACGTTAACAACAGAAAGTAAAGAGATAGATAGATAGATAGATAGATAGATAGATAGATAGATAGATAGATAGAGAGAGAGAGAGAGAGAGAGAGAGAGAGAGAGAGAGAACGACACCCGATTTGCTTAGGCAGTTCCCCTTTCGTTCTCGCTTCGGGTACGTCTGCCCCCAATTCTAAAACTAGAATTCAGATATGTATAATATATGTTTGCAAAGTTTTGTACAAGAGAAGTTCTAGTTACCACATAATCAAACCTAACTGTTGATGTTGATTCTATCCACTTCTCTCCCCTTGATTCCAGTCGAATCAAGAACATCAAACTCTTCAAACAAACCTCTGGTTACTGCTACTCACTTGATTGAACCTTCTGTTCTTCAAGTCTTTCACTCGACTGATTTCGATCGCAAGACGTTTGACCCCAAATCTTTCAAAACAATCATTCGGTTACCGCTACTTCCTTGACCGAACCCACCATTCTTCAAGGCTTTCACTCGACTGAATCTGTACTGCAAAGATTTGTGCAAAAATCCCAAAATCACCAAGATCTTGAAGGACAAAACCCTAGTGGTTTTATTTGAAGAAAATCCCATTGATTCTTAACCCAAACACGATATACAAATCCTAAGTTTGGACGTTATCACTCTTGAACAAAGCACAAATCAACAAAGATGATTATGTGTGATTATTAATTAATGCAATTTGTGAGAGTGAAGATGATGAGCAATCCAATGTATCTTTCAATTTTCTTCTTAGTTGTTGTACAAAATGATGCATATATATATATATATATATATATATATATATATATATATATATACACACACACACACACAACACACACACACATACATATGAGAATGAAATAATAACAGAAAAAACATACTTTGGGAACACAAAGATGCAGGATATTGAGTAAAAACGCGTGGGAGGTCGACCTACAGAAGTTGTGTGTCGACCTATATATATATACATACATATGAGAATGAAATAATAATAGAAAAACATACTTTGGGAACACAAAGATGCGGAATATTGAGTAAAAACGTGCGGGAGGTCGACCTACAGAAGTTGTGTGTCGACCTGAACAAGCCAGAATGCAAAACTGCGCACACAAGAAGACTGTGCGTCGACATGCAGCTAGACCATGCGTCGACGCATGAAGGCCAGAAAGTTTCAACTTTGATTCTTTTAGTATGCGTCAACCTACACAGGAGCCATGTGTTGACGCATACATGGCAGAGACTTTTACACACTTTTTCATACTAGTGTGTGTCGACCTTAAGAAGTCCTGGGTCGATACATGCTTGCCAGAATGTTTCAAACTACATTTTTCTTTGTTGTGAGTCGACCTATATCACGTGTGAGTCGACCCAATGCACCAAAACTGACTCAAAACACATTTTAGGCATAGAGTATGATCTTATATGCCTAAGTTCATGTATGTAGGCTTTTATGTGCATTTGAAAAAGATGAATGCAAGCTTAGACAAGGTGATACCGTCAAAAATACACAAGTACCCCTGTGTATGTCTTCTCTAAGATTTCCCACGCTTGCTTTGACGATTCACAATCACCAACTTTCTCAAAGTTACCATCATCCACACATTGATGGATAAAAAATAATGCCTTAAAATCTTTCTTCTTATATTCTTTTTGCTCGTTGTGCATCCGTTGCACCTTCGACAAGAGGATTTATTCCGTTCTTGATCACTTCAAGAACATCATTGTAGCCAAACAACATTTTCATTTGCTTGCACCATTTGTCGTAATTCTTCGCATCAAGGATTAGTAGGTTTGCAGGGATTCTTTCATTGGAGACAAAATTTATGTTGCACATTAGGTGTTTGTGGATCAGAACCAGACTCTTGATGTCAAATTTTAGAACTTGGAACCACAAGATTAGTGAATAATGGAGAAATTGAGTGAGGAGAGAGATAGATAGATAGATAGATAGATAGATAGATAGATAGATAGAGAGAGAGAGAGAGAGAGAGAGAGAGAGGGTGAGAGTTATCATTAACATTGATAACAATACCTTCAATGTATATAAATGTTTACAAGTTGATTGAGACACAAGTTACATCATCAAATTAACAGAAAAATGAAAATCCCGTACATGTAACCGATTACACTAAACATGTAATCGGTTACAACTGAAAATAAATCTAAAATACAATAGTGATAACCGATTATTGCGATGTAACCGGTCACACCAACGAAAATTTCCCTTTTAAACTTTCTTTTTTTTTTTCTTTTTTTTTTTGGTTTTCACCCTCTGGTTTTTAGGGGAAATGGACCCTAGTAATCCAGAGTTCGGCCTGAGAGGTCATAAGCCTGACCAAACATTGTTCCCAACAGGAATTGAACTCGGTATTCTCCAAATTTTCGTTCTTTCATAAGAGCTCGTTTACCACTCGAACCCAAATACTTGAAAATATGTGTGTAAACTTTCTTGTTACTTTAGTTTACACACGTATAATCAATTACCTTCCGTAATAATCGGACACAACACTTAAATTATACATTTTTCTCATAACATTTCAAATGATAACAAATACACAAATTAAATCTTTCTAGATGTTGACATTCTAAATACATGATTATCCAAAAGTTAACACTATTAGAGGACAAATCTCTTACTCCCAAGTGACAAAAACGAAATTAGTGGCATCTTAAGGCAACATTTAGGTGATTAGTCATAATTCAAATGGACCACGTCTTGAACAAATGAGACAAAATAGCCATCTTAATTTCACCCGCTAAACTCAATTAACAACAAATTAAATAATCCTAAATTATGCCATATAAAATTAAGGTGAAAGCATTTAAGGGTAAATACAAACAGAAGAAAAAACAAGAGTACAATATAGTGGAGCCCTTTAAATCATTCCTATTAACAACTGCTAAATTCCAATACGTCACTAAAAGCTATATATAAAACTTTATCAATTGATATTTTAATTTATATTTTGGCTGTGATTTAACGTTGCGAACCCGTTCTTTGTTTTTGCTCTTATTTTGTATCTTTCTTAATGTATTATTTGCTTTTGTAATTTAAACCAAGAGCTTCTAAGTTACTTCCAAGCTCTCTAGTATGGATAAATTTTGAGGATTTCTTAATACACTTCAAAGGTTTTTAGGCACCGTACGGAAATTTTTTTTGTCCTCTGATTCTAGATGTGTATATCCGGACGCACAATTTAATAAAAAAACGTTAATTTGTTCCGGATGTACAAATCCAAAATGTTTCCTCATGTGCACATCTGGAAGAAATTCTTATAACTTCGCGCCAGAGTCTTCTCCCCCCTCATTCTTAACTTTTCAGAAGGCTCTGACGCAAATTTATAAGAATTTCTTCCGGATGTGCACATGAGAAAATATTCTGGATTTGCATATCCAGAACAAGTCAACGTTTTTAAAAAAAATGGTATGTCCGAATGTGCACATCCGGAATCAAGAGGCAAAAAAAAATTTCGCGCCGTACCTAAGAAACCTTTGAGGGTGTATTAAAAAATTCTCTAAATTTTTTAGTTCATCCAACTTCTTAGTACATTAAAAATGATCAATATTTTTAAATATTGAAAAACAGAAAATTGAATTAATAACAAACAATTATTATTTTACAATAGTGTTGAATGAAATTTGAATATTATACAATAAGCTGTCATTTTATATTGATGTAAAGAAAAATATTATTCCAGAATAAACAATATGTATTATTATATACAATTAAAATAACAAATTTTCCTAATTAGTAAGAAAGCTGGTAAAAATAATTACGGAATTAAAAGAAAAATAAGTGTTATAATATATTCATCTGTAAGACACCCCATAAGTTGGATTTATGGAAGTTGAGTAGATCAAATTTGGAAATATGGTGTGTCAAAAGCCAGTTTGTAGAGCGGTTTTGTGAAAAAATAAGCAATATGCATTTTTGGTGTGTATTGGGAATAATTTGATGATTCTTGCTTCAATCTTTTCACGAATAATGTGACAATCAATTTAGATGTGCTTCGATCGTTCATGAAAGGAAGGATTATGCGTCAGGTAAATTGCAGAGTTGTTGTCACAATAAACAGAAGTTGGTTGATTGAATGAGTGAATCAAGTCTTTAAATAAATTATGTAGCCATTTTATTTCGCAAGCCAAGCTCGTCAACGCTCGATATTCCACTTCATAATTGCTCCTAGAAACCATGTATTGCTTCTTTGATTTCCATGTGATGAGAGATGAGCCAAGGAAAACCGCATATCATGTGATTGATTTTTTGGAAATTGTGCAAGTTGTTTAATCGGAATCTGCAAAACCAGATAAAAGTAAATTAGTGGTGGTGGAGTAAAAAAGATCTGTTGCTGGGGTAGTTTTTAAATATTGTAAAACACACACATCAACTTTGAAATGAACAACTTTTGGGTTAGAAACATATTGGCTGAGTTGTTGAACAACAAAGGATATATATAGTCGAGTAGTCATTAAATATAAAAGTCGGCCAATAAGTCTTTTGTATTGAGTTTCATCTTCATAAGGAGGAGATTTAGTACAGTCACGCTTAAAGGAAGGGTCACAGGGGTTTTTGGAGGGTTTGGTAGCAATTTGTCCAAAATCTTCCAAAAGCTCTAATGTGTATTTTCTTGGATTAATTATAATGCCTTTGGAAGATCAGAAAACTTTAATTCCAAGAAAATACCAAAGGTTCCCTAAATATTTAATTTTAAAGCATCCATGAAGGAAAGATTTGATAAAAGAAATTTTAGCAAAGTCATTTTCAGCCAAGACTATATCATCAACATAAATAAGCGAGGCAGTAAAGGAAGAATTATGTTTTTTAGTGAATAAAGAATAATCAGTAAAATAGTGTTTATAACCTATAGAAAGCAAAGAATCAGAAAACTTAACATACCATTGCCTGCTAGCTTGTTTAAGGTCCATAAATGGACTTTCGTAGCTTGCAGACTTTGTTGTTAATGGAGACATAATTAGATAAAACAAGACCTTTAGGTAAGGTCATGTACACTTCTTCGTGTAAATCTCCATGCAAAAAAAAGCTTTATTTACAACTAATTGTTCTAAAAAACAACCTTTAATAGAAGCTAAAGCAAGGAGATATCTTACTATTGTTATCTTTAAAACTAGAGAAAAGGTGTCAATATAATTTTGCGACGAGGCGTATCCTGAGTGTATCCTTTTGCGACGAGGCGTGTTTTGTAGCGTTTTATAGAGTCATTTGCATTGTATTTAATTTTGTAAACCAATTTAAAATCTATTAGCTTTTTGTTAGGTGGTAAATCAACGATGGACCAAGTGTTCGGTGGAACTTAAGGGTAGCTAATTAAACTTTCATGCCATTGTTCCAGCATTCAGATTGAGAAGCTTGTTTGTAGGATTTTAGTTAAGTGGTAGAGAATACAGAGAGGCTAAAAAAATTGATAGGTAGGAGAGAAATTGTGATAAGTTAGGACAAATGAGATATGATAGGGAGTATCATGAGGATTGTGTTGGTTATAGGGTGGTTTTGAAGAAGGTTGCAATGGTAGTCATTAAGGTAGCTAGGAGGGCGACTAGTCTGGGTGGAATGCCTTAAGGTGTTTTTAGTAGGAATAAGAGTTTCAGTAGGAGGATTTGTGTTAGGGGAGGGAGTATCATGATGAGGTTGAGTGATGATGATGTGTGTGTGATGGGGGAGTAGGTAAGGGGGTTTATTAGGGGTGGTGGGTTAAAAATATAGTTCAGATGGGTAAGTATTAGGTTGAGGAGAGGTGTTTGTGGGATTATGATTGGGATCAAAAGGAAAGACATTTTCATAAAAAATAGCATTCCTGGAAACTAAGAAGTTATTTGAGTGCAAATCATATAAAAGGTATCCTTTTGTTCCATTTCTAAAACCTAGATAAATTGTTTTCTTAGCACGAGTGTCAAATTTAGTCCTATGGGCTGTAAATATGAAAGAAAAAGCTAGGCAACCAAAGGTTTTTAAGTGTGACAAAGTAGGTGCCTTATTATATAAAAGTTGGTTAAGTGTTGTTGTAACATAAAAAGCAGTTGATTGTACCGGTCTTGGACATTGGGCTCTAGGGATGGAAATGAGCCGAGTCGAGTCGAACTCACCTCAGCTCGGCTCGACTCATTAAGAATTGCCTCATCTTAAATCTCGGTTTGAGTTCTAAACAAACTTTTTTTAAACTCAAACTCGACTCGTTATAAGTTCACAAGCAACTTAGTTCGACTCGTTAAGTTCATCTCGTTAGGTTCAGCTCGCTTGCTTCACGAACTTAAAAGCCATTTTTTAAGTCTATTTTTTATATATATTTAACATTTTAAATTAATATTATTTTAAAAAGAAAGTATTCAAATAAAATAAAAGTTATTAGATTGGAATTTAACTTTGTCTCAAAACTCCACTAATTCAAAAATTAATTAATTTACATTATACTAATTTTATTTTTATAATTATTTTTAAAAATATTTTACTCACTTGAGAATATAAATTATCAATTAAAACCGTTAGATTAAAATAAAATATAAGGTTAAAATTTATATTAATTCTTTAAACCTACTCTTAAAGATAATACAATCATTCTCATATACAATCGAGTTGGCTCATGAACCTGACGAGTCAAACTATGTATAGTTCAAGTTTAACTCATTTAGTTAACGAATTTAGTTTTTCGCTCATATTCAGCTCATTAGGTTCATGAACCAAGTTCAACGAATTAATTGTCGAACCGAGTTCCGAACTATTTTCGAGTTGTTTCGGTTCATTGTCAGTCCTATTGGGCTCTAATGGAGTGGATGCAGAAGTGTCTGCAGAGGTTGAATTGATTAAAGAAAATTTTGAACGGAGTTAAAAATCGGTTGGGTAACCATGTTTAACAAAACAACTCTAATAGCGTGGTTTGTACCAATGACCATAAATAACCATGTTTAACAAAACAACTTTCAAATGTTGTTGGGGATCGAACCAATGACCATTTCAATTATCACCTCGGGTAATCAGAAATTAAGAGGTAAGTGGCAAGTTTTCATGTTGTCCTTCGTTACCTCGCTTTTGTAACTAAGATAAAATCTCCTTCGCGCTCGAGGTAAAATGTGTTTTTTGTAGTTCTGTATATCTATAATTGAAGCAAGGTAGTTAAGGCTACCAAAGAAGCCTTATGGACCGTATGACGTAACTTGGAGCTCAATTGTATTATGATGATTAGAGTGTCATTTACTTAGAAAATAATCGGGTGTATCATGTCAGTACCATGTATATTGATGTGAGATTTTACAAGGTCATAAGGTTACTTGCATAAGAATATATTATTTGAAAAGACTCATACTTTAGACAGTGCAAATGATATATTGCCAAGTCAAATATTGGTCATAAGTTTAAATACAACTTGGACTTGTTACATGATTCTTAATGTTAATTAGGTGTTGTACCTCCTAATTGTTAGGCTGTGGACATTTTGCAAGAAATTTTCATATGAATTTGATATTCTCCAAGGTGAAATAGTTGAATATAAATTATAGAAACGAAAAAGGGTCAGGGGAGCCGAGCTAGTGTGATGCTATAGACCCTCGTGGTACGACTCATGGATATTTTTGTAATTTGAATCATTATATTATATATATGAATTGTAATATTGAAGTTCTAAATCATTCAATTAGTAACACAAAATTACAGTTCTTCTATAACATTTGATCAAAATGTGTGAACATTATATGTTCATTGTTTGTGAGTTAATTTTCTTTTAGTTACTAGATGTTGTTCTAACAAAATTGTCATTTATATATAGCATAAGTTTTTTTTCTTCTTTTTATTGCTATAATTTATTGTTGGCATTTGTTGTGTTTGTAATTTTCTTTTGGTCCAACGACAACAAAAAAGAGAAAAGTTAGTGGAATATAATAGGCTCTCTTATATACATTTATATATTTTATCTGTTTTTCTATTAAGATAAGCTAGATGTATAGGTGGCAACTTATTATTGGGCCTTTAGATACATGTATATATAGTGTAACTGTGTATTATTTCGTTAAGTGAAATCATAACAATTTTTACATTTCTTCTTCAATGTCTTCATTCTCTCCTTGCTGAACTTTCTGTTACATTCAGTTACATTCAATTAGATGGAATTCTCCATTGGTGATATGGTATCAGAGCTTCCAAAGCTCTGGTAGCCATTGTTCTTCCTTGCGATCGTTTTCTCTTGCGTTCCTTGCTTGTTCTTCCATTTTCGATCGCACCTTTCTTGTCATTTTTCTTTTGATTCTTTCATGGCAAACCAGAGCTATGCCGATTTCACAACCAATACTGCAAATCCATTCTACCTCCATCCGAACGAGAATCCAGCACTCGTTCTTGTTACGCCATCGCTTACTGATAAAAACTATCATACCTGGGCTCGTTCAATGCAAATCGTGTTAATCTCCAAGAACAAGGAGAAATTCATCGATGGAACCCTAACTAAGCCGCCTGTTTCGGATGTCATGTATGCGCCATGGATTCGCTGCAACACCATGGTTCTTCCGTGGATTCAACGATCCATTTCGGAATCAATTGCAAAATCAGTTCTATGGATTGACACTGCTGCTGGCGTATGGAGAAAATTGCAGATTAGGTTTTCTCACGGTGACATTTTCCGCATCTCTGACATTCAATAAGACCTTTACAAGTTTCATCAAGGTACTCTTGACGTCTCTAACTATTTCACTCAGCTGAAAGTATTGTGGGATGAATTAGAGAATTATCGACCGATTCCATTTTGTTCTTGTGCTATACCCTGTTCTTGTGGTGTTATTGCGTCTGTCAAAATGTATAGGGAACAAGATTATGTCATACGATTTCTAAAAGGATTAAACGAAAAATTTGCTCATTCAAAGCCACAGATTATGATGATGAATCCCCTACCTGATATCAATAAGGCCTTCTCACTTGTCATTCAATAAGAATGTGAGATGGATAGCTTGGCTTCTGGTGTGATTCCTTCTGCAGGTTCTAATGATGAAGCTTCTGCTATGCAAGTGCAGACTCATGATGGCAATTCTGCTGCTAAGCACAATAACAATACATCTAAAGCTAGGAATCAAGGTTCTAGTGTACCAAGAGGAAACAATAGAATGTGTACACACTGTGGACGCACGAACCACACCATTGAAACATGCTTCACTAAGCATGGATACCCACCAGGTTATAGGTACAAAGCTAAAACTCAAGGGAATTCATCATCCTCATCCTCAAATACTACTGTCAGTAATGCATCCAGTGCTTCTCCTCAGAGTTCAGCCTCACCTTCTTTTGGTTTTACTAAGGAGCAATATGACAACATCCTGGCTTTGCTTCAACAATCCAAGCCTCAACCTACTGTCAACTCAGTTTCCACTTCACCTTTTGTCATGACCTCTCACTCAACCAATATGAATGGTAAGAACTCTAATCTTTGGATTCTTGACACTGGAGCTACTGATAATTTTTCTTTTGATTTTTCTTCTTTCCTTACACATAAAAATATAGTTCCTATACATGTTAGTCTCCCTGATGGCTCACAGGTTATAGCCTCCATCTCTGGCACAGTTTCCATTAATCCCTCCCTTACTCTTCACAATGTGCTTTATGTGCCTAGTTTCCATGTCAATCTTATCTCTATATCTAAACTTGTAGATTACAATCATTGTTTCGTTCAATTTACTGCTAATACTTGCCACATTGTGCAGACTCAATCCAAGACAATGATTGGTATAACTAGCTTCCACAAGGGGCTTTATGTTCTTGACTCCACTCCTTGTAGTTCTTCTGTTAATAATTCATGTAATTCTGTTTCTCAAAATGCTTGTAACCTGTGGCATTTAAGACTAGGCCATATATCAAAGATAGGTTTACACAATATCTCAAAAAAATTTCCTTTCATTACTTGTAATAATGACAATGTACCTTGTGACTCTTGTCACTTTGCCAAGCAAAGAAAACTTCCCTTTCCTAATAGTGTCTCTCAATCTAATGTTCCTTTCAATATTCTTCATGCTGGTCTATGGGGTCCCTTTTCAACTATTTCTACATTAGGCCATAAATATTTCTTAACCCTTGTTGATGATTACACAAGACATACTTGGGTTATTTTTTTGAAAACTAAAGATCAAACCAAAAACAGTCTCATTCATTTTATAGCCTATATAGAAAACCAATTTCAAACCAATCTCAAGTGTTTAATGTAACGACCCAGTTTTCGTGTGCGTTTTATTTAATCGAGTTGTTTGATTATTATATTATTATTTTATTTTATTTTCGACTTTTGTCTGAAAATATGTTATTTTTCAATGTTGTGATATTTTATCGGGTTTTGGGATCGTTTGTGAGATATTTGAGTGTGGGGGTATTTTGGTCATTTTAGGATATTTTTGATTAAGTAAGAAAAATAGAAAATAGTAGAGAGAAAAAGAGAAAGAAAGAAAAGGAAAAGAAAGAAAAAGGAGAGAAAAGAGAAGAAGAAGAAGAGAAATAGTGGAAAACTTGGAAAAATCAAAGAAAAATCAACTTCTAGTATCGATTTAATCGGGTAAGGGTGTGAAACTCAATTATTGTAGGATTGTGTATGATTATGTATGTGTATTTGTGATGTTTGTTGGATTGAAATGAATAAATTAGGTAAAACCCATTTTTGATAAAATTGATTAAAAATTGAGTAAATGTGTTGGAAATCATGTGTTAAGTGTTCATTCTTGTTGATACATGATAGATACTTGTTATTGGACATTGTATTGGTAATTTTTCTGGGTGTAGGTGAAAATTGGAGGATTTTTGAGTGGAAAACGCAGAACCACGTTCTGCAGAATTTTTCTGAGATTTCCAGGTCATACACGTATGGGGCATGTTCATACGCGTATGAACCTTGGCAATACGCGTATGGTGGGCGAGCCATAGGGCCAATACGCGTATGGGTTGCTTGTTTTCTCGGCCATCTGCCCATTTGCGTATGATACGCGTAGCATTTTGGGTCAATACGCGTACGGGCTTAGGCATTACGCGTACTGTCATTTACACGTGAACTTTGGGAAAAATGAGTCTTTGCTCATACGCGTATGGCTCATGGCAATACGCGTATGGACAGGACTTTTGCAAAATGTGACTTTTCAAAATATCGTGTTTCGTTTTCGTTCGTAACTTTTGATCCGTTTATCCGATTTTTACATTCTTGGTATCGTTGCGTAGCTATTGAGCTGTACTTTCTTGTTATTATGATAATATTTCTCACCCTTCTGCTGTTTTATAATGCTCTATGAGGCATTCCAGATTAGAGTTGCTGGAGGTATTTTTGTGAAGCTTTGCGTCTTCATTCTTTTGTCGGTCGACTCTGATATGTGACACCGGGTAGTTAGGGAGGCCGTTTGTGATAATTGTATATTATGTATATGTAAATCTTTTGGCTTGTGCATGTATAACTTGATGTATGACAAACTTTTTATGATATATATATGTATGTTATTCAGTTTTAGATTTTTCGCTTTTATTCTAAATTCTGAAATGTGGGTGTAAGGAACTAAGTTCCTCTGTTGATTGCTACCCCACTGTTGCATATCTTTATGAGCAGGTGTTGTATGAATTGTTTCAATTTGATGTAACCCCTCGGTCTATGCCATGATAATTTAGATATACTCTGACGAAATTTCAAATTTTCTTTTACTGCTTTTTATTAATTGGGGGTATAGATTGGGGGTGTTACATTTAAGATCAGATAATGGCACATAATTTCTTGCTCTCTCTGATTTTTTTCTCTCCAAGGGCATCATTCACCAAAGGACATGTGTTGAGACACCCCAACAAAATGGGGTGGTTGAAAGGAAACACCAACACATCCTTAATGTTGTTAGGGCTATTTTTTTCCATTCTAATATTCCCTTGAATTTATGGAACTTTTGCATTCAACATGCTGTCCATATTATCAATAGATTACCCAGCCCTCTTCTTAATTCCAAATGTCCATATGAGCTTCTGTTTAACAAGCCACCATCATTGATCCATCTTAAAGTTTTTGGCTGCTTATCCTATGCCACCTCCCTTAAGGCTCATAGAACAAAATTTATATCTAGAGCTAGGAAAGCTGTGTTTATTGGCTATAAAGAGGCTACCAAAGGTTTTATTCTTTATGACCTTAATAACCATGAAATGTTCATTTCAAGAAATGTGATTTTTTATGAAAATACTTTTCCCTTTAAACATCAACTTCCCCCTCTTGATACCCCTGAACAACCTGTCCATTTTTTTGATGATCCTAGTCACACATCCAATCTCTTTCATAGTCAGCAGCCAAGCACCACTGATATGTCATACTCATCTGACTTGTCCAATAATACCTATGAGAGTGATGCTGCTGCACCCTCTCAGGTTGTCCCTTCTAACCCTGCTCCTTCTACTCCAACTAATGGGGCCCTCCCTAACCCTATATCCCAACTCAGTCCTACTTCCCCTACTCCACATACAATCCATACACCTATGACTGCACATGACCCTCTACTTGACACTTTCCCTACTGATAATTCATCTGCTACTCTTGGACAGCCTGTCAGTCTTCCTAACCCTGAGCCCTGCACTATTACCAACCACCCTGTTTCCCAAAATTCTGCAGATATCCCGACATTGCCTACTAGACAATCCTCTAGAATTTCCCATCCTCCTCAATACCTAAAGGATTATCACTGCTACTCCACTGTCTATAATCCTTCTTCCAAAGTTCTATATCCCCTGTCATTTGTTCTTACCTATGATCAATGTTCACCTTCCTATAAACATTTATGTTTCTCTGTGTCTTCTAATACTGAACCAAAAACATTTAACCAAGCCATAAAATTGGATTGTTGGAAACATGCTATGGATGTTGAACTTACTGCTCTCAAAGAAAACCAAACTTGGAGTGTGGTTGATCTTCCTCCTGGAAAAGTTCCAATTGGATGCAGGTGGGTCTATAAGATTAAATACAAAGCAGATGGTTCCATTGAGAGGTATAAAGCAAGGCTGGTAGCTAAAGGTTACACACAAATGGAGGGCATTGACTATTTTGACACCTTCTCACCAGTAGCCAAGATTACAACAGTTAGAGTGCTTTTATCACTTGCTGCTATTAAAGGGTGGCATCTTGAACAATTGGATGTTAACAATGCCTTCCTCCATGGAGATCTACATGAAGAGGTATATATGACACTTCCACCTGGTCTCTCTACTACCAATCCTGCTCAGGTATGCAAATTGCAAAAGTTCTTATATGGCCTTAAACAGGCTAGCAAACAGTGGTATTCTAAACTTTCCTCTTTCTTACTCTCTCTTGGTTACTCTCAATCTCATGCTGATCATTCTTTATATGTGAAATCTCATAAGGATTTGTTTACTTCCATCCTAGTGTATGTGGATGACATAGTCATTGTTGGAAATTCTATGCCTGAAATACATCATGTTAAGCATGTCCTTGATCAAAAATTCAGGATTAAGGATCTGGGCAAGCTTAGGTTCTTTTTAGGCTTTGAAATTGCTAGATCGACCAAAGGCATTTTCATGAACCAAAGAAAGTATACCCTTGAGCTCTTGGAGGATACAGGATATCTTGCAGCAAAACCCTATTCTATTCCTTTTGACCCTACTCTCAAACTATCTCCCACTGAGGGTGAACTTATGGCAGACCCTACTATGTATAGAAGGTTAATTGGAAGATTGATATACCTCACAAACACCAGGCCTGATATTTCTTTTGCAGTGCAGCACTTAAGCCAATATGTTTCCAAACCTTTTGAATCTCATTACCAAGCTGCTACAAAAGTGTTGAGATTCTTAAAGGCTTCTCCTGCTAAAGGTATACTCTTCTCAGTCTCAAGTTCTCTAAAACTATATGCCTTTGCTGACTCTGATTGGGCAAGATGTCCCGCCACTAGAAAGTCTGTCACTGGTTTTTGTGTCATTCTTGGCTCTTCTCTTATTTGCTGGAAATCCAAGAAACAAAACACTGTTTCCAGATCATCTACTGAAGCTGAGTACAAAGCCTTGGCATCTCTTACTTGTGAGCTGCAATGGTTGCAATATCTGTTCAATGACTTCAAGATCAGTTTCTCTCAACCAGCATCAGTATATTGTGATAGCAAATCTGCTATCTATCTGGCCCACAATCCTGCCTTTCATGAAAGAAGCAAATATATTGAGTTAGATTGCCATGTGGTTAGAGAGAAAATTACTTCTAAACTCATTCATTTGCTTCCTATTTCTACAACAGATCAACTGGCAGATGCTTTCACCAAGCCCTTGCACTCACCAGCTTTCTCTTCTATTATGACCAAGTTAGGACTTTGCAGCTTACACAGTCCAACTTGAGGGGGCATATTAGAATATAATAGGCTCTCTTATGTACATTTATATATTTTATCTGTTTTTCTATTAAGATAAGCTAGATGTATAGGTGGCAACTTATTATTGGGCCTTTAGATACATGTATATATATTGTAACTGTGTATTATTTTGTTAAGTGAAATCATAACAATTTTTACATTTCTTCTTCAATGTCTTCGTTCTCTCCTTGCTGAACTTTCTGTTACATTCAGTTACATTCAGTTACTTTCAGTTAGATGGAATTCTCCATTGTTGATAAAAGTAGATGTTCAAGTAGATATAAATGAGAGACTCATATAATATAATGTGAAGACGAATTGTTTAATTCTATTTACATGGTTTACTCTAAACTGAATGTGATATTATTAAGGCTCCATAATGTCGCGTTTCCATTTGTGTTTGTCGTATATACTATTTAATTATATATTATAAAAAAGTATTGAATTATTCATGCAGAAAATTTCATAACTCGTTATAATAAGATTAATTATTGTGTACATAATTTTAGCATGCACGCAAACTTCAACTGAGGCAGCTTAATCATTGCTATACAGAAAAGTAAAATGTTAAAGTAAGCATAGTCAACTAAATTAAAATGAAGTTTTATGCAAAATTACAAATACAAAAAACTAAACAGTGGCAGCAATATTACATAAAGTTGGCGGATATATCTGTTTCTTGGCGCAGATTGCAGGCACGCATTGTAAATAATTTGAGTTTGGATGATTTAGTGGCTACTACTGATTAACACGCTTCAATTTGGACTTTACCAAATATTAACCTTATTCTATAAATCCCAAACAGGAAATTAATCTTGTCTTCATTATTCACTTATTCTTTTTAACTTCACCATATTTCCTCCGTTCCACAATGGGTAATCAAATTTACTCTTAATGCAAATTAAAAAAAAAAAAATGAGAGAATGATATTTTTATTAAAGTATCTTTATCATATATTGAGAATGTTGAAAATAATATTAATTAAAAGATAAAATTGAAAAAACATGCATTGCAAATTGAAATGATTCATTCATTTTAAGATATTTTTTTATTCCAAATAGATTACTCATTGTGAGACGGAGGGAGTATTAATCATCATCAACAATATTTTTGAGACAGGGTAAACGACTTAATAAAAACGGTCACTACTATAAAAAACATATCTAACCTCAAATGTGAAAGGCTTTTTTTTTATAAGCGTGAAATGCATTTAATCTTGACTACAGAGACAAGGTAACAAAGGACGTCATGAAAAACGGTCACTTTACCTCTCGGTTTTTAAATAACCGAGAGGTAAAGTTATCTGCACATGAGTTCGATCCCCAACATTTGCATTTTTTTAATATTTTCAGAACTGGATGACGCGTTTAATATTAACTTTCAATGTTGTGTAGAACCGAGGTGATATCTCTATGTTATTATCTCGATTTTATGTAAAAACAGAGGGGTGTTGTGTAGACTTGGGAGGGGTTTGTTGAATCTCATATCACTCCTGAATCACGGGCTAAGAGTCAAAGAGGAAAGTAGGATAGAGTAAAAAAATATCTATTCGCATAGATTATCTCCTGAAGGATATGATAAGTTGGAGGAGACAATGATTAAAGAAAAAAGAAAACAAAGAGAACGGGAGTTGGGAGATCCTTCAATAAACCTTGATCGCAACCTATCTTCAGCATCACTCCATGAGAAATTGAAGAGAGCACGTCAAAGACCAAGATGCGAGTTTACATCAGAGGCTACACATGTAGTTGTTGAGAAGATTGTAAGTAGATTCTTTTTTCAACTTTATTAGTTTTAGTTAATTCACTTTGGTAATGAACTTTTATTTGAGTTGTAGGATTCGCTGGTTGAAAAAGCCAATGTTTGTACCTTTGTTCCACAACAACACCATGACATATTGGTAGAATAGATTGGAATAAAGGAGCATGGTGGACGTGTATGTGGTATTGGACGAGGCGTCACTCTGAGGTTATTTTTCTGATTATCTTCAAAGAGTGAAGAAATGCAACAGAAAATGATTGATTAGCTACTAGATTAGAGAGTGGAAAGAATATGGAGGATAAGTTAGAGGGGAAGCTAAAAGAGAGGATGAAGGAGAAAATGTGGGGATGATAGGGGAAATATTAAAAAAGGAGTGAGAGATTATCCAAGAGAGTTTGGCCAAGGATATGCGAGAGAGTTTGACCCAGGTTGTGATTAAGGTAAGTATAAGTTTGGTTTTGTAATTTCCTTTTTCGTTTGTCTAATTAAATATATGTGTTGTATGTCGTTGATGTTTGTGTTCTTAAAATTATGTATTTTGTTGTTGATGTTTATATGATTCAGTAAATGAAATCGACGTGTTATTGTTGTTGTTAGCTAGTAAAAGGTTTATGTTGTTGTTGTTGTTGTTGTTGTACATATTGAATGTTTAATGTTGTTGTGTTATCCTAATTTAAATCTTGTTCAAACAAGAAGATATCAATTATGTTCGTCCAAACAAGAAGATATAAATGATGTCCATTCACGTTGGGCTAATGTGTTCCTAGATTATTATGATTTACATTAATTGCTTCTAGTTGTCGCCTTATTAATTTGTTAGCCATTTGTATATATATTTTAGTTTTGTTGTAAAAAAATGTATGTGTGCCATTTTTTGTTTGTTGCAAATAATGTATATATATATATATATATATATATATATATATATATATATATATATATATATATATATATATATATAATTTTCTAGTTCTGTTACACATGAGTATATAGGTTCTTTCACAAAATTTGTATATAAGTTATGTCTAAAAAATTACAAGTCAAAATGAAAATTATGTAAAATTTTAAATATATATATTTAAAAAAAAACACTGTTTCCCTCTCGATTGGAACTCCCAAGCGAGGTAAATACTCACCTTTCACCTCGGGTGCTAAAAGCAACCTAGATAAAATGTGGCGCATACTTTTCAATTTTGAAATACAAAAATATTGTTGTTGGAGATTGAACTCATGACCAATACCATATTTCCCCTTGGGAGCAGTTTCACTGAGGGAAAAAGTGGCGCATTTTCCATAATACTCTGTTATGGTCCCTTGTCTTGTATCATGTTGACAAAGTCCTAGATGCGGTAGAAGCTTTGCTTCGACCTATGGTGAAGGCAGAAGCGGAGTTGTTCTTGACAGAGTCTCTTTTTGAATTCAAAAGTATTTTTTATAATAGTTATTGATTATTTTTATTGTTAATCTGAATGCCTTTAAATGAGCTTACAATATAAGAAGAATGTCTAGTTAAATTAGGTCATTATTAACTACTTTTTCCTATAATTACTATCATTTAAATTTAAATGATAATAATCCTATTTACTAGGTAAATTATGTTCGAACCTAAATCTTATTGTAAAAATACTGTAATTCAAATTTAAAAATATTGATATACTAACTTATTAAAACAAATAAATAAAATAATAAATCCTAATTAGCAAAATTAAAGGTTTATATCATCACTTTCCCTTTCGGTATTAAGTTTGTCCTCAAGCTCAAATTCAAAATAAGTCTCGTGAAACTTATCAGAAGATTCCCATGTTTTATCTTTTAGAGTATATCCTTCCCACTAGATTAAAAATTCGTTAATTCCTCTATTTATTCTACTACAAAGAGCTACTTTGGAGATAGGTAAGGTCCTACCATCGAACACTTAAGGTATGTTCGCTTTCTGGTACCATTATTGACGCTTTTACTAATATAATCCCATTTCGTAAGCATTTTTCGTGATCACTTCAGTTTGAGTTCAAATGCTTGAGCTATCCATATTCATAGAAACTCCTAGATTTTGTGGTTGTTGAAGCTTAACATCTATTCTTAATTCAACAATTAGCCCAACACTAAATAAGCTCACTTGTTGTTTAGGCTTAATATCATGAGTTATAGCAAGCAAGGACTGAAATTGGCCCTAATAATCATCCACGGGTCCAATTTACTTGAGTTTGATGAGTTCTCCCAATAAATTATTGCTCATAGGTGATCTGAACCGTGTTTGACAACTTTTTTGAAGCATTCCCACACTATTCTGGATTCTTCTATCATTTTATCGAACCATAGTTGTGTTTCTCTTATCAAATGAAATGTTGTTAATTCCACCCTGTCTCTTTCAACAATTATTTGGTTTAGAAAAAACTTGACACAACGCCTAATACACCCCTATAGGTCGCCTTCCCCATCATAAGTAGGAAATTCCATTTTGGAATATCGCATAATCATGCCTCCCCCATTCGTAAGTTGTTTTTGTCTCTGTGATTGTTATAATTCCCTCATGGTTGATGCTAAATTCGTATCACCCATGTTGGCTCATGATACCAAATTGGTATGGTCCCTTATCTTGGATCACATCGACACATTCCTAGACGCGGTAGAAGTTGTGCTTTGACCTATGGTGAAGACACAAGCGGACTTGTCATTGACAGAGTCTCTTCCTGAATTCACTAGTATTTTTTATAATAGTTATTGATTAATTTTATGGTTAATATGAATGCCTTTAAATATGTTTACAATAGAATAAGAAATCCTAATTAAATTAGGTTAGTGGTAACTACTTTTTCTTATGATTACTGTCATTTAAATTTAAATGATAATAATCCTATTTAATAAGTAAATTATGTTCTAACCTAAATCTTATCCTAAAAATACAGAAATTCAAATTTAAAAATATTAATACACTAATTTATAAAAAAATAAATAAATAAAATAATAAATTTTAATTAACATAACTAATCTTAATTAAAAGATCTATATTATACTTGTTGTGAATTATGATGCCTTTAAACAAAATATAAACTGTTTCTTTATGATAAAGAAACACATAATGGTTAGGGTTAACGGGAAAAACAAGAAGAACAACAAGGATTGGTTATAACTGCTATTCTTTACTTTCTCTTTAAATCATATTACAAGTACTCAAGAATAACAAATAACTCTCTCACCCTAATTAGGATTTGTCACACTTAAGATGAGAGACTAGTATGCTATTTATAATAAACTTAACATACTAAACTAATGGGCTTTTTAACAATTACCCATTACAAGCTAAATTAGGGTACAAGCTAACTTAAACAATTTGATCCTTAACACAAGGCCCAATTCGAAAATTACATACTAGAACACAATTCGACTACAACATGTAGGTCTTCGACAATAGCATATGAGCAGACTTCGACGACATGCTAAACCTCTGTCGACAATACTAGAGTTCGATCCAATATCTCACAAATCTTCACCTTAGAACAAACTCTATAACAACAAGAAACAAACTAGCTTTCTTCATGCAACTTTATCAACTGCATACAGTGGAAAAACTTGCAACTGAGCAACGTCTTGGTGATCATATTAGCAGCATTATGATCTGTCGAAACCTTCAGCACTTGGACTTCTCCACGCTCGATTACCCCTCTTACGAAATGCAACCTCACATCGATGTGCTTGGTTCGCTCATGATAGGATGAATTCTTTGACAGGTGTATTGCACTTTGACTATCACATTTAACAGTGATAACTCGACCTTGAAGTTTCAGCTCCTTTGCAAAACCTTCAAGCCACAATGCTTCCTTCACAGCTTCAGTTAGGGTGATATATTCTACTTCAGTGGTTGATAAGGCAACTACTTTCTGAAGTGTTTCTTTCCAACTGACTGTTGTGCCAAACATAGTGAACACATCCAGAAATAGATTTTCTGGAATCCATACAACCTGCATAATCAGAGTCGACATATCCTTTGATTGCTGCTTTATTATCTTCACCCAAGGCTCCACCATAAATTAGGACTCTTTTCAGAGACCCATTTATGTACCTTAGAATCCACTTCAATGCTTGCCAATGAGCCTTTCCAGGATTCTCCATATACATGCTTACAAGACTTATTGCATATGCTATGTCAGGTCTAGTACAGACCATATCATACATCAAAGAACCCACTATATTAGCATATGGAATGCTATTAATATAAGCTCTTTCGACATCAGTACCGGGACACTAATCTATACTCAGCTTGAATTGAGGGTTTGTCGGAGTCTCAACAGGCTTTGAATTCAACATACCATACTTTTAGAGAATCTTCCGTAGGTATGCCTCTTGAGATAAGCATAATTTTGACTGCTTTCTATCTCTTTGGATGTCAATCCCAAGAATCTTGGACGCAACTCCTAGATCCTTCATGTCGAACTCCTTATTGAGTTCATCCTTCACCCTCATTACATCTTCGACATTGTTTCTTGCTATTAGAATATCATCCATATAAAGCAACAAAATAACAAATGAATTACTAGGTCGAAATCTGAAGTAAACACATTGGTCGAACTAACTTCTAATGAAACTTATGCGTGCCATGAACTTGTCGAATCTCATATTCCACTATCGAGGAGATTGTTTCAGTCCATATAAAAATCTCTTCAGCTTGCACACATAATCTTCCTTCCCCCTTTCGACATACCCTTCAAGTTGCCTCATCAGGATTATTTCATCTAGATCACCATACAAGAACACAGTCTTCACATCCATCTATTCTAGTTCAAGGTCGAACTGTGCCACCGTGGCAAGCAACATTCGAATGGATCTGTGCTTCACAACAGGAGAGAACACATCATTAAAGTCGACACCTTCTTTCTGAGTGAAACCCCTAGGGACCAATCTTGCCTTGTATCTCTTCGACGCCACTCCCTCGATTCCTTCCTTAACTTTGAAAATCCATTTACAGCTGACTAACATGGCTCCAACAGGTTTCTTGATTAGTTCCTAGGTGTTGTTATCATGAAGAGATTTCATCTCATCATCCATGGCCTTCAGCCATTCAGTCTTCTTTCGACTCCTCATAACTTCCTTATAGTCTCTAGGTTCTTCGTCGAGAACCTCACTTGTAGAGATTAAGGCATAAGCTATAAGATCTGCATACCCAAGTCTCTGAGGTGGCTTGATGACTCTTCTCGACCTGTCTCTTGCTAGCAGGTAGTCATTATCAGTCTCCTCATCTTCGACAGCAACAGTTTCTGCTTCTTCTTCGACTTCATCTGGGATACGTAATTCAACATCAATATGCTCCACCTCAACATGAATCTCTCCCTGTTCCAGATCTTCGTCAACATCATCAGTTTTCTTGAAGGCTATCTCAACTTCATTGAAAACTACATCTCGACTGGTGATACACCTCCTGTGACCTAACTCTAGGCACCATAGCCTATAAGCTTTGACTCCTTCAGGGTATCCCATGAACATGCATTTCAGAGCTATAGGTTCGACCTTGTCTTGCCTAATGTGAGCATAGGTCACGCGGCCAAATACTCTCAATCTGTCGAGACTAGGTGGATGTCCCGACCAAACTTCTTCAGGTGTCTTCATATCTAACGCAGTCGAAGGACATCTGTTTATCAAATATGTTGTTGTCGAAAGAACCTCAGCCCAAAACAACTTCTTTAATCCAGCACTAGTCAACATGCATCTAACTCTTTCCAAAATAGTTCGATTTAACCTTTCTGCCAAACCATTTTGTTGTGCAGTACCTGCAGTAGTTTTGTGCTTTGCAATACCTGAGGCAACACAAAAGCTGTTGAAAGCCTCATTGCAAAATTCAAGGCCATTGTCGGTTCTCAAACTCTTGACCTTTCTGCTAGTCTGATTTTTGACTAGAGTCTTCCAACCTTTGAAATTCTCAAAAGTTTCATCCTTAGTCTTCTGGATGAATACCCATAACTTCCTGGAATAATCATCGACTATGGATAGAAAATATCTTGCTCCTGAATGTGACAGACACCTTGCAGGCCCCCAAAGATCAGCATGGATGTAATCAAGGGATCCATGAGTTCTTTGTTTGCCTTTGTTGAACTTTACTCTGCAAGATTTTCCAAGTACACAGGGTTCACAAAATTTCAGCTTTTCGACTTTGTCTCGTCCAAGCAGATTTTGTTTCCCCAATTCGACCAGACCCCTTTCACTGACATGGCCCAATCTCATGTGCCAAATTTCTGTTTTCGAAAAAGGTTTCATGTATGTAACATTTGTCGAACCACTTACAACTTCAGCCTCAAGGATATACAAGCCTTGTTTCTTCCCGCCTCTCAAGACTTCCTTCGACCCCTTCATGACTCTTAGGATACTTTTCTTTCCTTGAAAAACATATCCCTTCTTGTCATATTCACCAAGAGAAATCAAATTTCTCTTCAAATTAGGTACATACCCTACTTCAGTCAATAACCTTATTGACTCATCACGGAGCTTGAATCTCACAGATCCAATACCTGCAATTTTGTAAGCTTTTTCCCAACAGCACTGATCCACCATCTTGATCACATAATTCCTCAAACATGTATTTGTTTGGAGTCATGTGCCAAGTGCAACCTAAATCCATAATCCACTCCTTTCTTGAGTCGCTGTTTGAAACCACCAAGACATCAGATGATTCGAAGTCATCTTGAACAATGGATACGTTGCCATTATCCTTACCTCAATGATCTTTCAAGCATTCAGGGCACACTTTTCTTGTGTGACCCTTCTTCTTACATTGATATCATCGAATACCAGATGCCTCACCACTATAAGACTTCTGTTGACTTTTACCTTTCTTGTTGTCGAACTTACCTTCCTTTCGCAAGAATTTTCCCCTAACGGCCAAACCTTCACCAACCGTCGAAGGTTTATGCTCCTTTCGTTCGTTCAAGTCCTTAGAATACAAGGCTGATTGAACTTCTTCAAAGCTCAGGGACTCCCTTCCATACAGGAAAGTTTCTTTGAAGTGAGCATGTGTTCTGGGCAAAGCGCACAACAACAACAATGCTTGATCTTCATCATCGATCGTCACATCAATATTTTCAAGATCAAGAATCAGCTTGTTGAACATATCCAACTGCTCAGCCAACACCTTGTCTTCACTCATCTTGAATGAATACAAAGCTTGATTCAGGTAGAGTCGATTCACCAGAGATTTGGTCATGTATAAACTTTCAAGTTTCAACCATAACCCCGATGTCGTAGTCTCCTTTGATACCTGTCGAAGAACCTTATCACCAAGGCTCAACAATATTGCGTTGTGGGCTTTCTATCATGACTGCCTTTCTTTTTTCGTTAACGCAAAGTCCATGGCTTCATCTCCCTTCAATGCTTCCAAACAACCCTGTTGAACCAGTAGGGCTTTCATCTTCAAGCGCCACAGACTGGAATCGTTCACTCCGATGAACTTTTCAATCTCATACTTTGTTGAAGGCATCTTCCTCCACACTCACCGCACCAATTTGTTGTGAATTAAGATGCCTTTAAACAAAATATAAATTGTTTCTTTATGATCAAGAAACGCACAAGGGTTAGGGTTAACGGGAAAAACAAGAAGAACAACAAGGATTGGTTATAACTGTTATTCTTTACTTTCTCTTTAAATCATATTACAAGTACTCAAGAATAACAAATAACTCTCTCACCCTAATTAGGATTTGCCACACTTAAGATGAGAGACTAGTGTGTTATTTATAATAAACTTAAATGTTAAACTAATGGGCTTTTTAACAATTATCCATTACAAGCTAATTTAGGGTACAAACTAACTTAAACAATTTGATCTTTAACACAAGACCCAATTCGACAGCTACATACTAGAACACAATTCGACTACAGTATGTAGGTCTTCGACAACAGCATGTGAGCAGACTTCGACGACATGCTAAACCTCTGTTGACAATACTAGAATTCGATCTAATATCTCACAATACTCTTTGGTACCTCGCCCATCAAATTGAAATAGAATCCTTTATTCTAACTCAGGTAAAAATATTTATTTGCAGTAGGAATTTTAATTGATTTAAATTTAAAATGATAACCTTAAATATATTCCTCCCTCTCCTCTTGTACCAGACAACTTTTCAGTGTGGACTTCATAAACCTACCACTTATTTCTGAGCGACTCGTTTAGTCACTAACAATACTGTAAATATTAACAAGTTGGTAGAATTTTCATCAACCAAATAAACCTATCCAAGTTGCAAGGAGAGCAACTTGCAAGTACATATCAAGTATTAAAAAATTAAACACTTGAAGACATACGTGCACAAATAAATAAATATTTAAAAAGGTATATACTATATATTCCTACAATCATATTTTGCTGAATTCCAAAACTTTACTCATATAAATACTGCAACATATCACCAAACTTTCTCAATCCAATAATATAACCTCAACTACCCAAACATCAAACAAATCCAAACCCAAATTTTTCTTAGCTAATCAAAAAGAAAAATAAAAAATCATGGCTGGAGCTGAAGCTACTAAATATGCTTCTGCTACAAACAACATAACAAAATCAAAGAAGCCGAACATGAGAAGATTCATTGGTGTAAGACAAAGGCCATCAGGTAGATGGGTAGCTGAGATCAAAGACTCATCTCAACATGTAAGACTATGGCTTGGAACATATGACACACCAGAAGAAGCAGCTCGGGCTTACGACGAAGCCGCTCGAGCTTTACGTGGCGAAAATGCTCGAACCAATTTCGCCGCAGCATCAGAAACCACCACACCAGGTAGTGATGATCAAGGACTATTATCATCACCACAGACAAATGAAGGAAAAAACAACAGTTTAACTTTTGCTTCATTGAAAGCAAAATTGAGCAAGAATCTTCAAAGTATCATGGCAAGAAATAGTGATCATCATAACAACAGCAACAAGTTTTCAAAGAGTAGAGTGAGTGATCATTTCACCTTTGCTAGCATATTCAACCGGAAGAATAATTACCACCAAATCTCTGCTGTTGATATGAAGAACATTGAAAAAGTGGTGCAGCCTAGCATTATTGTTCCTCCTGTTGAATCTTCAAGTGTTTCTGATTGTAGTTCTGAATGGTTTGGTTTTCAGAATCATGGATTGGACTCTGATGGATCTGATATAGTGGAGAATAATAATAATATTAATAATATTAATAATGTTAGTATTAATGTTGGTGATCAAGGTTTTTTGGATCAACTCTTGGGGTGGATTGATGATAGTTCTGATATTTGTGAAGGTTCAAGTAGTAAGAGGTTTAAGGTATCTTCTTCTGTTCTTGTGCCTCCAACTTTCTCTAGTTCTCCATATGATTGTGGTTCACCTTATAGTGGTTATGCCTCTCCCTATAATAGTTGTGACTTTCCTTGTAATGGATATGCATCTCCTTATTATGGTAACAAGAAGTAAAAATTGAAATAACATTTAGTTTATGTTTGGATTGACGGTGAATATGACAGAATTACAGTGGAACACCGTGACTCTGGCAAAAACTATGGTGTCACACTGTGATTTTGTTAAAATTCGCCACAATCCAAACGTGGAAGTAGTGATAGTCATGGTGGTGTTTGGCTTATTTTGATTGATGCCTGCTAAAATTTGTTATGAGCATCTTTTCAAAAAAGTTAATCAAAAGTAGAAACTCTATGTTATGATGAAGAGTTGAAGACTAAGTTCTTATAGCATGTATATGTACATATAGAACAGAACTTTGGTTTTATATAAGAAAAGTGTTTTAGTTTAATCATGCCAAAGGATGTGAAATTAATGATATATGAAAGTTTGGTTGAAAAATGAACTCTTTTCATGTCGATTTTTATGCAATGTCTTGGATTAATTTGAGTTGGTGGAAATTAGTAGCAAAATATCCATTTATTACACGTGGGGTGGAAATGTGTATCTATTGGTAGTTGGAGAGAATAATATGTGCGGCTAGGGCTATGTTTGATAAGACATTTTATGAGCTTATAATTTATAACTTCATATGACAATAAAAAACCTATTTGATAACAGTTTTTTCATAATGAGTTTATAATTTATTTTATTAATTTATAGCTTATTTTCTAGATGCTATTTTAAACCGTGTTGAAGATGCTAAACACATTTTCGTTGATTGTATTAAAACTACAGATATTTGGAGAAATATATGCAAATGGCTGGAAATTGAGTTTTTTCATTCAATAGATGGTGTAGACCACTTGTTAACTTGGTTAGATAAAGTGAGCATCAAGATGTCCAAGTGTAATGCGAGCGGTATTTGGTCTATTGTCTGTTGGTCTATTTGGTTTTCTAGAAATCAAATAATTTTCAATGGTGAAATTGGTAATCCAGGAACTATTTCTAATGAATTATCCTAAATTCTTGGTGGTGGCTTTACAAATCTCGTAACCAATCGTTTAATTGTAGTTACTACGACTGGTGCACACATCCTTGGCATTTTCTTTGAGGATTAGATGTTGGATCTTTCGTTTTAATTTTGATCGATTGTAGATTGTAATCGGGTTAGGTACCCCTAGTACCTCTTTGTCAATATAACTTTCTCTGCTTATAAAAAAAAAACGTTTTAGTTTATAACTTATAGTTTATTATTTTTTTCTTTCAATCTTTCTTTATTATTTTAACTAAAATCCACTATTACCCTTTATAATTTATTTCAATTTAAATTAAAAAATTATAAATTAAATATTTTTTATGTCTTTTTAATTTATCAACTATTATCAGCACCACAAGCAAATGAATGAAAAAACAACCGTTTAACTTTTGCTTCATTGAAAGAGAAATTGAGCAAGAATCTTCAAAGTATTATGGCAAGAACTAGTGATCATCATAACAATAGCAACAAGTTTTCAAAGAGTAGGGTGAGTGATCATTTCACCTTTGCTAGCATATTCAACCGTAAGAATAATTAACACCAAATCTCTGCGGTTGATATGAAGAACATTGAAAAAGTGGTGCAGCCAAGCATTATTGTTCCTCCGGTTGAATCTTTAAGTGTTTCTGATTGTAGCTCTGAATGGTTTGGTTTTCAGAATCATGGATTAGACTCTGATGGATGTGATATAGTGGAGAATAATAATAACAATAATATTAATAATGTTGGTATTAATGTTGGTGATCAAGGTTTTTTGGATCAACTCTTGGGGGTGGATTGATGATAGTTCTGATATTTGTGAAGGTTCAAGTAGTAAGAGGTTTAAGGTATCTTCTTCTGTTCTTGTGCCTCCAACTTTCTCTAGCTCTCCCTATGATTGTGGTTCACCTTATAGTGGTTATGCCTCTCCCTATAATAGTTGTGGTTCTCCTTGTAATGGATATGCATCTCTTTATTACGGTAACAAGAAGTAAAAATTGAAATAGCATTTAATTCATGTTTGGATTGACCGTGAATATGACATAATTTCATTGGAACACCGTGATTCTGGCAAAAACTACGGTGTCACAAGGTGATTTTGTTAAAATTCGCCGCAATCCTAACGTGGAAGTAGTAATAGTCATGGTGGTGTTTGGCTTATTTTGATTGATGCCTGCTAAAAATTTGTTATGAGCATCTTTTCAAAAAAGTTAATCAAAAGTAGAAACTCTCTTTGTTATGATGAAGAGTTGAAGACTAAGTTCTTATAGCATGTATATTTACATATAGAACAGAACTTTGGTTGTCTAAGAAAAGTGTTTTAGTTTAATTATGCCACAGGACGTGAAATTAATGATATATGAAAGTTTGGTTGAAAAATAACTCTTTTAATGTTGATTTTTATGTAATTGCTTGTATTAATTTTAGTTGGTGGAAATTAGCAGCAAAATATCTTATTTATTACCCGTGGAGTGGAAATTTGTATGTATTGGTAGTTGGAGAGAATAATATGTGTGGCTAGGTAGGTGCACCTATATATGGAAAAATGTATTTTCCATTGTCATGGAAAATGTAGGTTATTGTTAATATTAATTGAAAATGTGATGTGCGATTATGGCGAGGACTTAAAAAAAATTAAGAATGATACTACTCAAGTTTTACGGTAACTTTTCAATTTATTTTTAAAATATGGAAATAACTGAAATATTTAAATCAAAATAAAATATACTCGGAGTATTATAATTTTCTGAACTAAAATTCTTGATATAGCCAATAAAAAAAGAAGACAGATATGGTTTCAAAATAATGGTGAAATTCAACCATTAGAGAACCTATTTCTAAAATCTTATCAATTTTGCCCTCCTCATCCTGACAAAGATTTCCTATTTCTATAATCTCATCAATTTTGGCCTCCTCATCATGACAAAGATTTCCAATATTATGTCTTTGGCGCTCATTAGAAGGAGGAGAGATGAACTTTTTTTCCAAACATAATTGGAATGATTTTGATTCATTTGGAATGTGTTCATTCGTTTTTATCTTTAGTAAAATTTGAATAAATATGATTCATCGCTAATATATATATATATATATATATATATATATATATATATATATATATAAAAGATATTTGTGCTTCCGGATGAATAAAATTATTTGATATAATATAAAATATATTTAAATGTATATGTAAATTTGATACGATATAAAATGTATTTATATATGCATTTAAGTTTGAAATTAGCTATTAATTTTAAAACGAACAATAATTATGTAAATTCAATTAAATTAAAATTTAATATAATATAAAATGTATTTGTATACAAATGAAAATTTGAAATTAGTTATTTAATTGTATAATGAAAAATAATTATACAATTTCAATTGTATTAAATAATGATGCAAAAAGAAAAAAAAAAGACTCGTGAGATGAACAAAAACAAAAAAGAAAGTTTTTATGGTAATAACTAGTGAGATAAAAAAACTTATTTGATGCGGTATAAATATATTTAAATACAAATGTAAAATTTAAAATGATTTATTTAATTGTAAATGAACAATAGTCATATAAATTTAATTGTATTAAATAATTATATAAAAAAAAAAAGAGGAATCATGAGATGAAAAAAGAAAAAAATATATTTAAAAATAAGGATTTTGTCTCTTAAATTAAGATAATGGTTGATTAAAATAAAATAGATATTGTTTTGATAGTGACCGGTAAGATAAATATATAGTGTTATTTTATTAAAATTAAGAAATAGATTATTAATATTTTTAGTGATAATAAATAAAAATTAAAATAAAAGTAAGAAAGTGTGGGAAATAGAAATGTGAGAGAGATTTAAAATTTGAATAAAGAGAGCATAAGAAAGATTGACACTGGTTAATTACCAATTTATCCATAATGTACGTTAATAATTTTTTTGGTGTAAGGGCCAACTAGACAATGCATGAAATCTACTTTTAATAGGTCGATAGTATATATATATATATATATATATATATATATATATATATATATATATATATATATATATATATATATGTATGTGTGTTTGTAAATATTTAAAAATATTTTACACTTAATTAGTTTTGATTGTTTATCTAACTTTATTTGTTGTCTCTAGTTATTAAATATCCTAAATTTAAAAATATGAGAAATTTAATTTGAATTTCTCGCGATTATAAAAATTCAAAAATATTATCTTTATATATAAGTGTGAGATTTGAGCCTAGGCATTTAAATATTTTGTTGTGTGATTTACCATAAATATTTTGATAACTTCAGAATTGCACCAATTTTTAACAACATTACTTGTGATTTGTACTTACATTGAGGCACATTGTTTGGTGTAGTTACAATATTTTCTCAATTAAAAAAACTTATCTCGTTTTAATAATAGTTTTAAGTTTGAGATCTCATGAAATAAAAATCTTTTAAATTTGAGGGTTTGGTTATTCTCATCATTCACATGAAATTTAATTGAAAATGAAAAATACCAAAAAAAAATATTATATATAAAAGAAAAACGAGTACTCTTGTCAAAATTAAAAAATAAATAAAAAATGTTAAGTCTCTAATTGTTTGTACTAATTCAGGAATTTCATCATGTAAATAGAATCAAAAGTGGATACTCAAAAGATAATTTGTCTAAATTCAAGAAATAGAATTCTATTATTTAAAAATATCTCATCTTTACCTAGGCTTTATCATAACCCCGAAAAACACTTGAATACGTATTTATTGTATAATTTTTTTCAAGTTTATGGTAGATTAATACCCGATTCTAGGATTAAATAATAGGATAAATCTAAGAAACATATTGAAAGAATTTTTGTGAAATTGTGTGCAGAGAAAAATTAGATTTGAAGAAAAGTGTAAAGACACTAAAAAAAGTTCTTATTTATCATTTGCAATAACTTATGGCATGAGATATTGTTTGCTAATAAGTTGTTGTCCATCTAAAAGACATGTGAACATGAATTTTTTGTTGAGTGCATGTACATGAAGAAAGTGAATTTCTTAATCTATCTTTAATCTTTCTTAATCACAATGCAAAATTATTTAAATGTCTTTAGTTTTTTTGAAATACTTCTCAGGACGCACCAATTTCTGAATAAACATTAAAATAATTCGGAGATGCATTTCCAGAACAATTTAAAACATTCAATATATCCCACTCAAAAGTCATTTATATTTGAATTGTACCAGAGATGCATCTTCATGACTATTCCGGAGATACATCTCTGTAACGTATCATAACAGATCTTTTATGTTATATATTGTTTATCTATGTTCAGATGAATATTTAAACTATACCGTACAATTGAAAATAAAAAATACACGTACATAATTCTAGATGGACCAAAAATGTCATACAAAAATAAAATACTAATAAATGTCAAAAATATCGTACAATCGAGATCAATAAAGTAGTAAGATCGTCAAAATAAAGTACAAACCATAATACTACTACTATATAATAACACTACTAGAAAATTCACTTTTAGTGACTGAAAAATTTCGGTCACTTTAATGACCGAATTAGCCACCAAAATTAGACATTATGTTAGTAAAATTGTAAAAGTCACTAAATCGATCACGAAATAAAATTAGCCACCGAATTAGCGACTGATATTTTGTGACCATAATTTTCAGTCTCAAATAATCGTTTTTATATAAATTAATTCATGAAAAAATTCAGTGACCAAAATTTCGGTCACTAATATTTTTTTTCATTATTAAGTTACTTCCCTCCCAATTTTTTTCTTTTATTTCTTTTTTTTTTTTAATTTTTTAGTCAAAATTTTACATTTTTATTATTTTAACAAATAAAACATATATTTATATAAATATTTTTTTTTGTTTGGAAATCTTGGTATCCGGCCTTGCGACCGACTAATCCAAGAGGGACCAATCCCACCGTCCACTAGCGGGGGCCCCGTTTAAAGCCGGAGCAAAGCTCCGTATGGACTGGCACACACAAAGCTCCGTATATAAATAATTAAGTCATAATAATTTATTAATTTAGATATAATATAATTTTAATGACAATTAGTGTAAGAATATTTTTAAATAATATTTGAAAGTTCTATTTCATTAATAATTGATAAGTGCAAATTTTACCTTAAAATGAACCATCTTTCTTGGCAATTTTTCAACTCAATTCTCATGTTTTCATAGATTTAACTCATGAATTGTTGTTATTCTTCAAACATTGAGAATATACCTTTGGTGCTTGTAATATGTGTGTTATTGTGCAGGAAAAGGCACTAAATGATCAAAGATGTAAGACACAAGAAAGGATCTAAGTTGCCAAAGAAAGGAAGAAAACATTAACAAGTTCGCTTTGCGAACTTGCCAGCGAATGTTCGCTTTGCGAACAACTGGCGAAGTCCCAACGAATGGTCCTAGAATTATGGCAGTAGGAAAAGGGACTGAAGTTCGCTTTGCGAGCTTCCCAGCGAGTGTTCGCTGATTCATCGCTTTGTGAAGACCTGGCGAAGGACACCTTGGATATGGCAGAAGAAAAAGGCACTCAAGTTCGCTTTGCGAACTTGAAGGCGAATGTCGCTTTGCGAATAATTCTTCGCATTGCGAACTGTCGCTCCCAGGATTTTCATCCAAGTACAAACGCGAAAGTGGCAAGGAAACAGAGTCGCCAACAATGTGTATTTATCCCAAGAGAGGGAAAAGAAACACTGCATAAACCTGAGGGAAAGGAAAGAACATGGTCTTGCGACCAAGAGATCTGGGTTCGGGAGTCGGTTACGCGAAGGGAAGGTGTTAGCACCCCACACGTCCATCGTACCCGATGGGATCCACGCTTGCTGGTCTCGATCAAAGGGTGATAGAAATGATACTAGAAAAGGAATGGAAAGAGAATGAGAAACAAATGTAGGGAAAATAAAAGAAGTGCTCGAATGGGCCCTACCCCACTGCCTACGTATCTCATCGGGAACATGAGAATCAGAGCGACGTAGTTCCCCTCAGCTAAGGGAAAGTTGTTTATGTTTTTTAGAGAACGGCTAATATTCTAGCTCAGGTGTTGCAGACTCACTGAATCGAGTGCGTTACCGTCTTGCAAGAGAACGAGGAGAAGCACGTTCGTACGTTGAGAATGAGTGAGATGAGAAAAGGATTCCCGAAGGAAAGACGTTATTGTTTGTTTTTGTCTTTTAAGCAAGAAGTGTTTTGATTATTTTGTGTTTTGTAACACATATTGTATTTAAGTCCTTCATGTAGGATCGAATGCCTCGCATATCGACCCAAGACGGAACGTATGCTAAACATTCTAAGAAAGTGAGAGAAGACCCCTCACTATCTTATTCTCACATAAAAGGCTCAAATATAATACATGTTATGCCTTTTATTAAGTGTTTTTTGCTTTTTGTTTTGAGATGAGAAAGAGAGACTCAAAAGAGGAGCAAAGGTGAAAACTAAAGGGGACTAAGACTTAAACCTTAAAGTTATCATACATGGATGTTCCTATGGTTAATGTGGTTTAAGAAACCTAATCCTAAGAGAAAGGAGAGGAAGAATGAATTAAACAACTCACTTCTAAAGTAGAAGATGAGTTATAACTCAAAAGGGAGGAGAAAGAAGTTATTCAAGGGAAGCATGTAAATGCTTATCATGATCACAAGTTGAATGATTAAAAGAGATAAGAGAGAATGAAAGAAAGAAGTGTATGTGGAAGCATATCCACACACTTACTTACCATTTGCACCTTCATGAAAAGGTTAGTTCAAAAACTATCCACAAGTAGTAAAATAAGGGAAGAATACCAAATAATGATCAAACAGAATAAGAACCAAAGAATAAAGATCCTAAGAGATAAAACTCAATCAAAGTCAGAACCTATGCTCTAAGGGTGCTCTCTAAGGTTAAGATACCTATCACACACCTACTATGCACAACCAAAGTCTTAAACATCAAATAAAAGCACCTATGAAATGAATAGATGAAAGATGAGTGGTCATGCAAAGTGATCATGCAATAATGCTTCACAAAAGATCAAGGTCAGAACCATATATCATTCATAAATGTCTCACAATGCATATGAATCATCACACAAATCATGGATAAAAGAATACAAGTGGAAGAAATAAGATGAAGAAGAAGTAAGTATAAGAGCAACATGTTCAATAAGATGCACAAAGTGACATATTAGAGATGCATAACATGTGAAATGATTAGTGAATGCATATGGGCAGTGGCATACCATTGATGAGATGCTAATGGAATGAGGGAAATGTCATACAAAATACACACATGAGACATGTAGAGCATAAGAGGAGATAAGAGATGGAAACATGTCAAAGTTCAAATTAGAATGCATAAACTCATATCAAATGCAAATACAAATCAAAGTGACTTATAATGACACAAAGGTGACCTATAATATCATACAAATGACCTATAAAATATGCACAGCAAATCATAAAATGGTGGCATAAATGCCTCATCAAAACATGTTAGAATGAAGTAGAATAAAGTGCACAAAAGTAACTTCAAATGCAAGGCATCAACAATTATAAAAGCATATGATAAAATTGTAAAAAAAATTGAGTCCTAAACAACCTAAGTCAGAAGCAACACATGTGTTAAAATTCCATGACCAAATTCAAAAGAAAACATGACCCAAGAGTCTCACCAAGTCACATTTAAACACATCAAAAGAAACTCAAATGTGCACATCAAAACATATGATAGAATGAATTTAAAAATGCAACCAAAATATTTTTAGATGCTTAATTATGTCTTTTAACTAATGCAAAAAGAATGGATACAAAATATTGTGTGAGATGAGAGAAAAAAATACACAAGTTTGAGTATCAATGAAGAACCTCACTCAAAAAGAAATTGAAAAGAAATTATGGAATAATATGCAAAAATCCATGAAATCAGAATTAAAAATTATAGAAAATTAATTAAATGAGTAAAGATGGTTTATGAATTTTTATAGAATTTTATAATGAATTCTGGTATTTTTATTAAAAAGAAATCAAAACAATATGGAAAAGAAATAAAAATAAGAGAATAAAATGGAGAGGGGGTGCAGCGTGAGTAATTCGCCAGTTGAAAAGTGTAATGGGCTCAAACATGGGGTGTGCAAATAGAAATTAAGACCCAGTCCAATTACACGTGTGCTTGTGTGTGGGATGGTGTACAATCAGTCACATATGTGTTGCAATCATGGCCACAAGATTAATCCAATGAAATCAATCAAGCAAAGTAAACCAATCAAATGGATGAGGACGCAAACACATGTTAGTTACCCTACACCCACGCACACGCAAGCATATGAGGCAAAAAAAATGAAGCACGTGATCAGCCACCTCCTCATTAATGTGTTGGCAACGCATAAGCCTTTGGATCAAAATAAATCGGACGGACGTGTTTTAAACTGGCATAAACCCTAAATGCAAACCTCACCGGCCGGAGAATGACCTCCGGTCATCTTCTCCGGCCACCTCCGGCAACTGTAAACACTACATGATTCTGGAAATCAACAAATCATATACCATTCGAAAGAGGAAGTTACAAGGATCACGAATCTAGGCTCAGTTTTCACATATCACACACATATGAAGAGAATCGAAGAGATGAATATGGCCCTAGGTTTGGATCTATACCTTTAAGAGGTCTGTCAACTAGCCAGAAATGTTGCATTGCTTCTAGTAAACCACAAAATAAACAACACATGCTATAATCAGTGATTCAGATGCAAAAGAGTTGGAGAATCAGAAACCTGAAATGTGAAGAGTCTTGGATCTTCAGAAAGCCAGAGGTATTGCCTCCAATTCTTGAGCTCTGATGTGGCCAAATAAAGGCTTTGGAACTTGAAATCTTGAAGAAAATAGAAGGAGATTCCAGCTGAACCAAAGTTGCACTTGATGAGTTAAACTTATCCTCTCTTGCTCTTGATCAGAGATAAACCATTGATGATGATGAAGATGAAATATGGATGAGGATGATGAATTCGTATGAGATCAGAGAGAGAGAATAGAGAGAATTTTGAGAGAAAGAGTGAGAATGATTTGAAGTGAGAGTGAAAATGAAGTGTTCTCCTTTCATTCTGAGTGAGTTTTGACTTATATATAGTGAGGTTAGGAGCTTAACTCATGGTTAAGTGAGTTGGTGAGTGAGGTTAAATGAGTTCACCCTAACTAACTGACTTAAGTTAGTTAGGGGCGAGTTAGGGAGGTTTGCTATGGTGTGGAGTGTTTGTGACAGCTTATAGTGATGCTAGAAATGAATGGTGATGATAGTGTTACTGATGTAGCAGCATGCTTGCAAGACAAGTTTTCTGTTTTTCCTCTTTAGTGTATGGTTGCAATGTATGTGCATGATGTGTAAAAAAGTGTTTGTTCAAATGAAGTAAAAAGCAGCTGGTATGAAGTGTTTGTATGCGTGTGAATAAGCCAAACAACAACAACAATGTCATGACATCATCCTCTTTTTAGCAGCACCATGTTCAATGGAAATGTGGGAGTTTGAGGAGGAATTTCTCTATGTATAAGGCATGAAATCATGAGTTCTAAGTGTCATTGGAAAAAGGAAATATGATAAAACATGATTGGTGTTGGAAATTGGATTGAATAGAGCCTGCAAGATGATCAAAAATAACTCTAAACATCAAGGTTCAAATCTGATATCATGGGCGTGTGACTTGGTAGGCTGGCATGGCAACATGACTTGGAAAATTCAAAATGAACAACATCAACTTTGGCCCACTATAACTCCATCATAGCTTGCTCAAATGGAAAAATGTCCAACATAAAAGTTGAAGAGGACATTGAGATGAACAACTTTGATGTTCAACATTTTTTCATTTGGAGCTTCCATCATTGAGAAAAGTAGCTTGACATTTTGCCCACCATGTGTTTGACAAAATTATGGCCTATGGGCCTGCGCTTGCCTAGTCATGACTTGGTTTTTGCCCTAGTTTTGTCAAACTTTGATCAATCATAACTCTCTCAATATTGATCCAATGGAGGTGTTCTTGGTATGGATTTGAAGCTTGGAATGTGATCTTCAATTGGCACAACTTAGGCCTGAAGTTTGGAGCTTGCATCTTGAAGAAAGAAAGCCTTGAAGTGAGGTGCAAGATGATGCAAAAGTTTCCAATTTTATAAACCCTAATTTCCAAATTTGGCAACTTTATACAACTCTTGATTTTTCATGATTCCTCCATCATTTCTTGATCAAATCTTGTCCAATGAACATATGTAACTTGAATTTCATGATTTTGACCTCAAAAAGTCAGGAGTTGACTTTTTCCTCTGCACAGTTGACTTTTCCCCAAATTACCTGATTCTCAATCAATTGGTCAATTGAACCTCTTCTGAAATGAATCAATGGGCAATCTTCCATCCTTAAATCTTTGAGGACATGTAGAATACCATGAGATCAAGTCTTGCCTAAGAAATCAGAAATAAACTGCTTTCCTGGCAAACCCTAGTTTTAAACCCTCAGTCTAGGAGAAAATAGCACATCCTCCAAATCCAAATTCCTCTGAATATGATGTATATCATATCTAACAAAGATGAGATGTGACATTTGGAGGTGATAAAAACTCAAAGATCTTGCCCATTGGGGCATTCTACTCAAGAATTCTAAAACCCTAGTTTGGCACTGATTAGGATGATGTGATTCCCTTGCATTCTCTTGTTAAGCTTGATCCTATGATAAGGTGATGACCCATTAAGACCTCTTGAGGCTCAAGGCTCCTTGGATTTGACTTAGGTACCCCGATCCCATGCCAAAGAACCAATGAAATACAAATGATGATTATGCCAAAATGCAATGCAGCATAAGCCAGTAAAAGCTAAAAGCAAGAGGGCAAATTTTGAGGTGCTACAGCTGCCCCTATTCAAACTTCTTGGATCCGAGGGTATGATAGTGACAGCTTTCAGACAATCGGGATACACGGGGTTTGAATACCAAAATAACCTGGAAATTTGCAAAAGGTGGGGATAACAAAATAAAGTTGTTTATGAGGACGGCCGAAGACGAACTCGAAAAGGTAGACCGACCGAAGGCAGACTACGCTGGGGGGAAACAAAATAATACGAGTACGACCGAGAGCGGACTCGAAAAGAAATACCGACCGAAAGCGGAATTTCAACAACCAACGAGTACGACCGAAAGTGGACTCGAAAAGAAATACCGACCGAAAGTGGAATTTCAACAACCAACGAGTACGACCGAAAGCGGACTCGAAAAGAAAGACCGACCGAAAGTGGAATTTCAACAACCAACGAGTACGACCGAAAGCGGACTCGAAAAGAAAGACCGACCGAAAGCGGAATTTCAACAACAAACGATTACGACCGAAAGCGGACTCGAAAAGAAAGACTGACCGAAAGTGGAATTTTAACAACCAACGAGTACGACCGAAAGCGGACTCGAAAAGAAAGACTGACCGAAAGCGGAATTTCAACAACCAATGAGTACGACCGAAAGCAGACTCGAAAAGAAAGACCGACCGAAAGCGGAATTTCAGCAACAAACGAGTACGACCGAAAGCGGACTCGAAAAGAAAGACCGACCGAGAGCGGAATTTCAGCAATAAACGAGTACGACCGAAAGCGGACTCGAAAAGAAAGACCGACCAAAAGCGGAATTTCAACAAGGGTTATACCACATAGGATAACTCCACTAGGAATAACGAAATAACAAAGAGCGCGAGGACGACCGAAAGCGAACTCGAAAAGAAAGATCCAGCCGAAAATGGACTTTCCAACCCAAGAAAAGTATAATCAACGGGTCTGCAAAGATGACTCCACTGGGGAAAAGAGAAATCTAAACAGACAACTCTGCGGGGGGAGTGTAGGAAGGACCGACAAGAAGGACGAATTCATTGGTTGCGGTGTAATGTTAAACAACATCTCCTGAGTCATGTTACTTTCTGCTGGGGAAAGAAACCGGTTAAGGATATCAAACTTGGCTTATGCTACGAATGCATATGTTTGAATTTTTCTATGACGTAATGCTCCATACGAAATGGAAATGCTACGCGTTTGGGAGGATGCCATGCAAGAATGCGTATGCAATGCAAAAGAGGCGCTCTAGCAAAATAAATGCTGAAGACGAAGGCAACTCCACCGGGGACGACAAACTTTGTTGTCCACTGAATTAAGAGATTTTGCTGAGAAACACTTTGCTCTGCTGGAAATGAAAACTCCGATAGACCACCCCCTCTGTTGGGGATGGATAACCACGAATATTGAAGATGGAACCCAAAGAGAAATTCTCTTCGTCGGGGGTTACCAATGACTTCCACCTGAATCTAAAAGAATGCCAATAACGATTGGACTTAAGGCCTACTGGGGAATATCAACTGTTGTTGAACAAACCACTTGTGAGGATCACCACCAAACTATGCTTGGGGGAACAAGTCAGTAACACCAACCCTGCTTGGGGTATTATTGAACTTACCCTGCTGCTGGGAGATACTCTTACCTCTATCTTGCTGGGAATATCAGCCGCTACCAGCAAATCTGCTTGGAAAAATGGTGATTGACAACATTAGCTCTGCTAGGGGATACCACCAAGATTAATCCTCCGCTAGGGATCAGACCAAATCATTATTGGTGAGAAAACATTTCCTGATTAGCTGAAGGCGATATGTGTTCAGACTCTGGGGGGGGGGGGGAATAGCCTCTTTGTCCAAACAAGATACTCCACCAGTCTCTTACTGGGGATACCGACATATCAACTTCTGGCTATTTGCTAAGAGAGTAATAGACCAACCACCACTCTAGCTGGGGATACCATCCTCTGTACTCTGGCTGGGGAGAGTAATAACCTGCTGAGGAAAAGATTCACTTTACCCTGCCGGGGATTAGAGCACACAGCTGCTAGTGAAATATATGTTTCCTCTCCTGCGGAGGTAACTAAATACCAGACCTGACTGCTTGCTGGGGAGTAATAGATCAACCATGACTTCGGTTGGGGACACAATTAAACTACTCTTGATGGGGAGAATAAGTTCTGCTGAGGATGATGATCTTTCAGATGCTGAAGAGAGTAACTCTACTGGGGAGAGATCCTGCTACCCTGCAAGAAAAATCAATGCAAAATGGCTATCTAGACTATCATCTTAATGACTATTTCATGAAAAAATTCCACTGTTTTCCGATATGCTTCGCAAAGCTTAACATTTTGCATGCAATGTCTTATCAAAATATCAGACTTTTCACAAATAAAACAGTAAAAAATAAAACATAAATGGAAAGCTCTTTGAGTGGAGTGAAAATTTTATTGAATGAATTGGCCTGTAAATAGGCATTTACATTCGGAGGCAATTCCTGAAAAGAGGTAATTGCACAAAAAGTAAAAGAAAATACACATGTCGGCAATGTGGGGAACAGATATCCACCATGATTCGATTCAGCTATGACCTGTATGTCTCGTTTATCCGCATGTGTTTTGACTTTCGAAGAGACTGACTGGGCTGATTCCTTTCTTTCGAGATTCCCGTGCATCAAAAGTGTTCACAGATCAAACGCAAATCGTAGCCTCTTGCTTTCAAATCCCTAACTTTTGCCTGGATCGCCCTTTACATGTTTTCAATCCACCGGGATACCCATTTCTGCCAAAGTTGCCTTGTCAGGTTTTCAACTTTGCGGGTTTATTCTTTTTTCTTTTTATCCCTAATTTTTGCCCGAACCTTTTCTTTTTATGGTTTGTCGGGATGCCCCTTTTTTGCCTGGATCTTCTTTTTATGTCCAGCGGGTCTCTTTTATGCAAAGTATTTTTTGACTACGTCTGCGTTCACAGGGGATGTAAAATCTTCACCATCCTGAACATATATCAAGTGATTGAATTAGCGAGAAGAGAAAAAAGTTGAAATATAAAATGTAAGAACAGAGTCTTTTGATACATCCATCTTGAGGTATGAGAATGTGAGTGTATATTAAAAAGTAACAAGAAAGTACACTAGTAAGTAGCGCCAACTTTAAAATTAGTGTTGGTCCTTTTGGGATGAGTTGCATTATGCAAAACAACATGGAGTTTGTTCAAGCTGGTTCTGGTGTAGAAGGGACGCATGTTGAACACGATGTTCAAACATGTAGGCTGCAACATTTGGTCTCTGACAACAGAAAGATGGTATTGCAGTTTTGTTTTAGTATTTCTCTATCTAATATTCACTCTAAAATAAAAGATCTACAAGTTATGAAGAGGAGTTAATTTGGATGTGCTGATGCAACATGTGGACCATGATGTTCCAGCATGTGCAGTGCAACATCTGGCCTTTTTCAGCAGGCCATAAACGATGTTGTTTGGTGCAAATTTTCTTATTGGATCTCAATCAGATTTGTTGCAGATTTATTAGCAATGTTTGTGTGATTTGTTTGACAGCTGTTGAAGATAATATCATATTTAAATGTGATTTAAATTTGAATTTGAAATATAATAAATCATATATTTTGTTGGAGAGATTTATAGAGCAAATCAAATCTAACTTATTCAGCTATTATTATGGACAAATTAAATTCATATATCCAAGGAGAAAAAACCCAGATGACATTTCTATATAAGGAGACTCAATTCTCATTGTTTGATGAAAGTTTTAACGCAACATTAAGTTATTTGTGTCTAGGGTTTGTGAGTCTTTTCTTTCTAGTAATCCACGTTAAGGCCATAATAAGGATTGGTGTTGAATCTACTATTGTACACCACTATGTTTAAGTAACTTGGCATATTAAGTTTGTATTAGTTGAGATGTAAATTCAACAATCAATAGACTTGTTATTGAGATTGATCACTAGGGGTTCGTGATTGAAGAAAGTGAGCGGGTTCTCATATTTAGGGAAAAACCTAAATAGAAAGTCACTAGGATTAGGGAGATGCATAGAACTTCATAGGGTTTGAAGTTATTATAAGACTAATTGTCCTAATTCAAAGTAGTGAATTTCCTTTCTTAGGTAGAGTGCCCTTTAGACGTATGTGTGGTTTCACCAAACTGGATTATCGATTCTCGGGATACTCCCATTAGTTACAGGTGGAAAACACTTCACCTTCTGCCAAATGCCTCATGCTTGAGGGACTATGTAGTGTTATATTTACAAAGACCTTGGCTAGGGAGACACCATGTGACCTCCCTATGAGAGGTAACAAGTAAAGGTCCCCAGGGGGGAGGTATCGCCTCGCCCATCAGTTTTTCCTCGCCCATACCAAGGAAAACGTGGAATAATATGTGTCTTGGATAAAGAGATTGAAATTTTGGCATAGAAGATAACAGATGTCCTAACACATGTCACGACATTATTCTCTGCATAACATTAAAACAAGGGCAGAACAAACAAGCTGATACACTGAATATCAGCAACAAATTCACAACAGATGTTTCAACATCTGTTGCGACATGTTAATCAATACTGAACTGTAAATTGCAAAATGATAAAAACACAGAATATGATGACCCAATTTGGTCCAAATCACCTACATCTGGGGGCTACCAAGCCAGGAAGAAGAATCCACTATCAGTAGTATAGTTTTATGTAAACAACCTTTGGTTTACAGTAAACAACCTCTAGTTTATCTATCACTACCCAATGGAAACTTTATCATTAGAAGTCACATCTAATTGATAAGAGAAACCATTCTCACTCCCTAAATCACAACCTGTGATATCTAACTGTTATAGTCATAATAACTGTATCATCCTACTTGAAAGAATCCTCTTTCAATGCAAAGTTCAGCCAAGCATTCTCGACTAATAACTCAACTCGGATTTGCTTCAAAGCTTCATCCAAGAACAATATACAATTCATTAACTAAAGGTTTCTGAAACTGTATAAACACCTATGTCTACCACAGTGTATCAAACCGATACAAAGGAAGACTTACAACACAAGAAAGACAACGACTTTCAAAACCCTAAACCCTACTTTCTACTTTACAAGTATTACAAAATAGGATTCCTAAAGTCTATCTCTATCCTAAGTCTTGGTCTTCTTTTTATAGACTTCTGCTTCCTTGGGCTTTGAATCTTCTGTCCTTTATCCACTACCAAACGCGCCTTGAATCTTGAAATAGAATTAAAAACAAAACCTGTTGTGACAGTCGTGGTGTCGAGTCTTCATGTTGGGACATCACATTCGACATCTTCAAACTAGAACATATTGTTCAATATTATGTTTTACCAAAATTTAGTCAAATCCTTAGAGCTTTCAATCTCCCCCTTTTGACAAATTTTGGCTAAAACATTCTTCAGTTTGATGGTGCATGCAGTGGGAAATCCTGAAGCAAGTGTCAAGGAAGAGAGAGAAGATAATTTCTAGACCCTCTCCTTATTCATGTGGGAAGATAATTTCAAGACCCCCTCCTCATGAATGAGAGAGTGAGAAGATAATTTCCAGTCACCCTCCTCATTCACCTCGTGATACAAAGTACATAGAACATGTAACTCAGATCACAAAACACAACTTACTTCATAACTCTGATAACAAAACACAAGCTCCCCAAGATGTTAGAACCCAGAACGTTAGAACATCCTTTGAGATATTTTTGCAGACCAATAGCACAAATGCACACATACAACTCACAGCAATAAGCAAGTAGCCATTCTCCCCCTTTTTAGCCAAAAGTTGGCAAAAATGACCAATACAGACCCATACCCAGACTGTGCTCACCCAAACACGGATAAAACCCATTTGCTCTCAACTTAACAAGGAAGATGTTATGCAACTCAAGCAGCATGAGCCTCCTTAAATATTGAAGAAGATACATAGGCAGTGACGATCCATTTGGAAGAATCAAAAGACTAGTCAATGAATGGAATATTGACAACTGGCCAAGTTAGTTTCGAAAGTTTCCACTTTTTCTGACATGTCCTTGAAACCACCACCCCTTTGATTGTCTTTATCTGAAACAGATTCTGAACAATGTCCTGACATCTAATATAACTTCATCAGTTTTCTTAAGAATGACCCAAGGACCTTCTTTTACATTGACCAAGACCCCACAATATTATTTCATTTAGCACAGACAAAACAAGTTTAAAAAGATAATCACAATCTTCTTCTCTTCATTCTAAATCAATTCCTTAATCCAGAATTAGCAGACTTGATCACGACATCTTTAACATATCAACAGAATGCTTTCATTGATCTTTTAATCTGCAAAGAAAATAAATTCTCCCAGACACAAGCAATGACTCTCAGGACACTCCTAAGAAGCTTGTACAACTCTGATTCAATCCATTGACACCCAATGAGAGAACCAACATCAACCAGTCAAGTCCACCCATAACTATACCAGTAACACAATGTCAAGACATCTGGTCTGACATTACACCCTCACCAGAGGTATTCTATCACAGACTGCTTGAAACCACAAACACTCTTGATAAACAACTGCACTACTGCAGCAACAGATCCAAGACAGAATCCAACTCCCCCTGTCGAATATAACCAGTACTCCTTTGCAAGAAGAACACCTTAAAATGATTGGAAAACATAAGACTCATCTTCATGTCTTCAAGAGCTCACTCCTTGTTCAACACACCTGCTGAACGCATTCACTTACTGCTTGATCCACAAGCAATCTATGTACCACGAAAGTGCACCCAACAGACAGAAGTTCTCCCCCTATCTTTCATAAATGATGCTCCTTCCAACAAGAAACACCCAAAATCACCACATGATATCACATGACCAATTTCATGTTCATATAGTGAAAGAGTACCAGGATCACATCCTTGTACCATAACTAATAAACTCTTGCATTGAGACCAAAATCACCATTGATCCCTCACATCCTGAACCCATTCATACCCTGTACAAATCCACCTTGAATTTTACAGCCATAGATATCCTTGTTCCTTGAGAATAAATCCAATTGAATCTAGAATGCTTCACATTCCTCAAAGAGACATACAGAATCTCTTAGTTTGTTAGCTAGCTCAGATGTCATTCACACTTGAAAGACACCAAATACACGCTCTAGAAATCCTCAGCTTACTTGCTTCACATGCACCAAACTGATCCACTTCTTTCTACAGTTACTTGCAGCAGAAGAAACCACCTCTCCACAATCATTCTGACCTCAACAAGAGTCAGACTACCAGATAGACACCCTATGATCCAAGACAGTCTTCACCTTATCATTCTCTCGTATGATAAGTTAGAACACTTCTGATTCAACTGGTGAATATCATCTTCGACAATCTGAACTCCAATTTCAGAAAATATGATGATGTTCTAACATCAGTTAGGACATCTTGATCATATCACAGACACCATACACTATGGTTTTTGATACAATTACTACTGGATTTACCATCTGCATAGTAATCCAACTGAAGATCTTCAGAGAACACAGCTCCTGCCAGCTTGATCATCAAGAACTCCAGACAGTTGTAGAGAAAAATAAACTCTCATACTCCCACTAAGGCCAACACCTCAAGCGAAGATCCCTTCAACCATCAACAAGCCAAGAGCAGAACCAGCTCCTCCTTTGGTCTTCAAACAACCTCCCTTCACCACAAAGGTAATTTGTTTTTGGATTCAAGTGACTATGGTTAAACAAAGCCAAGAGTCACAGCTTCCTCCAGATCTCCAGCCAAGAATCTGGGTCTTCATCAAGACATCTTAGATACACTAAGATTATGAAATATAGCCACTACTATCTTCTGCAATTCCCATACATTGCATAGGCCTTTTGCAGCATCCATTCCAATCACATACTTAAGAAGATCAGCTTCTCTCAAGACGAAGTAACCTCCACTGTAATCAGATCTCTCTAAGAGAACAGCCTGATGATAACTCTGATGTCAGAACATCTGACATCAATGTCAAGTATGTCTGAAACAGTCTTGATCAACTCCCCCTCAGACATACCATCTAGAGAAACTTCTCCACTTCTATAGAACAAGAGTTCCACGCTCTCATATACTTAATTAACATATCAAGTTTGAGTAGACAACCTCCATCATGTGTTAATGGTCTACAACCAGTCTTAAGCCAGATATCTTGAAGAGAATCAACTTCAAGAAGTCATCCTCAGAGGAACCAAACATGCCAAAGCTTGATCCTTTAAGAAAGAGTAGTCAACAGCTACAAGAAAACCAGCTTTCTTCTAGATGTTAGAGATACTATCCTTGACACTTATCCCGGACCTCCATGTTGAAATGAATCACATGCTCTCTGCAGCTGCACTCCAATTCACCTAGATCAGAAATAAACTGATCCAAGCAATATTCATCAAGAATAAGAAGTCTTCATCTTCACTTCCATCAGCACTATATTCTAGGAAAGCTTCCTGCCACGAAACTTCCTAGATAGATTATGTGCCTCTACAGATCCAAACCGAAGAAGAGGGTTCCCAGAGCATATGCTACTCCCCTTCCTTGTTCTAAAGATTCACTCCTTGAATCAACAAGATTTTCAACAAACTCTGCTAATGGGATGTTTCAACATCTGGTTGAATATCAGATCCTTGTAGAAGCTCAAACAGATCCAAGGACTAGATACTTGAACATTGATGATGCAACAACTGATGAGACACCTTGGCTTCATCTTTCTTGATCATCAACTAAGGATAATTCATCAAATACTTGTGAATATCACAAATAGAAATGAATCTTAAATCCTTATAAGGAAACCTTCTTGGATCATTCACTTGTTAGACCCTGAGTTATTGCAACGAGAAATGTTGCACCTCCTGAACTCCAGCAATCTTGAGCTTCAAGAACATGGATAATCAATTAAATACTTGTGCACTCCACAAATAGCAATTGATCTTGAATCCTTATTCAATACCCTATACATCCATGAGATATCAACACTTTAGGAATACCAATCAAGTATTCTTTAGTGTAAGAACTTTTCTTCCCTAGCAGAATGTTGAGACATCAAGACTGACACCCTTGACTCATGTTGACTTGGCTGGCACAAACTTCTGCACCTTCCTTGAGAAGAACCACTTCAACTGATCTGAAGGTGAAAATAAATCACCCCTAAATTCTTCAGATTGATAAACCCTATGACCAACCTTGATTCAGAGAAGCAACCATAGTCTTCCAGAACACCAAGGATGAACAGTCCTCATGACAAGAGATGCCTTTATGAGTGGACTTGAGAGAATTCTCAAGTGTCTTTGGCAACTTTATCATGACACGGATGTTTACCAATTTCATAGACCAAGAAATCAATAACTTAGACCTCTTCTCTTCTAACTTCAAAATACTTGAAGAAACTAATCTTCCCAATACCAAGACATCAAAGGAAGAACAACAACAATCGACTCTCTCCATTCCATTACTCCCTGCTGGAATGACTAGAACTTCAATAGATGTTGACACCTTCATGGACAGAGTCTTCAATCTAGCTTTACCAAAGTCCTTTCATCAGAAACTGATGCAGCAGAACACTAGGAACACCTTCAACAGTCTTCAGACAAGATGTCCAAACATCTTATGAAACATCATCCAGAGAAGAACCTCTTCACCAGCAGCAGCTGGAGTATCATCACCGTGGCAAAAGACAACTAAACAGTAGTTGTCATCCTTGATCCAATACCAATCATTCATCAGAATGAAAGGCCTAATCACACAAACACACACCTTATTTTAAAGAACCAGAAAGTATCTCCCAATATGTCATCCACAAACAGACAGGATGTCGGCTCTAATACCAATTGAAATTCTGGCATAGCAGATAGCAGATGTCCTAACACATGTCACGACATTGTTCTCTGCATAACATTAAAACAAGGGCATAACAAACAAGTTGATACACTAAATATCAACAACAGATTCACAACAGATGTTTCAACATCTGTTGCGACATGTTAATCAATATTGAACTGTAAATTGCAGAATGATAAAAACACAGAATATGATGACCCAGTTCGGTGCAAATCACCTACATTTGGGGGCTACATATCCAGGAAGAAGAATCCACTATCATTAGTATAATTTATGTAAATAACCTCTGGTTTACAGTAAACAACCTTTGGTTTACCTATCACTACCCAATGAAAACTTTATCATTATAAGTCACATCTAATTGATAAGAGAAACCCATCTCACTCCCTAAACCACAACCTGTAATATCTAACAGTTATAGTCACAATAACTGTATCATCCTACTTGAAAGAATCCTCTTTCAATGCAAAGTTTAGCCAAGCATTCTCGACTAACAACTCAACTCGGATTTGCTTCAAAGCTTCATCCAAGAACAATATACAATTCATTACCCAAAGGTTTCTGAATTTGTATAAACACATATGTCTACCACAGTGTATCAAACCAATACAAAGGGAGACTTACAACACAAGAAAGCCAACGACTTTCAAAACCCTAAGCCCTACTTTCTACTTTACAAGTATTACAAAATAGGATTCCTAAAGTCTATCTCTATCCTAGGTCTTGGTCTTCCTTTTATAGACTTCTACTTCCTTGGGCTTTGAATCTTCTGTCCTTGATCCACTGCCAAACGCGCCTTGAATCTTGAAACAGAATTAAAAATATAACATGTTATGACAGTCATGATGCCGAGTCTTCATGCTGGGAAATCACATTCGACATCTTCAAACTAGAACATATTGTTCAACATTATGTTCTACCAAAATTTAGTCAAATCCTTGGAGCTTTCAGAGATAGTCAGAGTCGTTATTGACAAATGTCTCCCTTAGGAATATGGATTCAACTGTCCACTATTTGACCAAGTAGGTGGTGGCCTTTCCCAAGGAGACCCCGAGTCTTAGCGACCCCTTTAATACATCACCCCTCAAAGGGAAAAGGACAGACTCTCAAGTCATACACATTCTTTACTTCTCAAAGAGCACTACGCTCCCAATAGTCATAACACACCATCAATCTAACCACTTTCCTGCAACCCAACAACACTGGCCACTAACAAAGTCTCTCACCTCACATGAGATGGTCTCTCAAACAGCCTCAAAAATCATCGTACAAGGCTTATCACCGCTATAAGCAATCCCTCATAACCCAAATTGTAATATGCCTACTAAGGCATGTGAGTCTCCTTACCCTTGTAGGGGGAACACACACACTCTATACTTTTTGACCAGTACAAAACTGAAAATTAAACAGTAACATAGCAGTACATTGGTAAGTAGCGTCAACTTCAAGTATTTTTGTTGAGGACAAGGAAAGTTTCAAGTTTTGGATTGTGATGATAATTTGTCAAGCCAAATTTTTAGTACTTAAAATTGATATTTTTATGAGTGTCGTGCATCCCTATTTTATAGGTTTTAATAAAATCCTAAGATTAGTGGAAAATACTAAACTATGATGAAATCATTTAAACCAGACGAAATTCATAGTATTTCACTATGAAAGTTGAGATGATGAATCAAAGAGTATATTGGAATAGGAAGAGCGGAGGAAAAATAAAGAAATTCACAAAAAGTATAAGATAAGTCCATGTAGAACCTACATAGCGACTCTATCAAGTCACATAAGATAAGAGTGATGTTAACTAAGCCTAATGGCGCGATTCCAACTCTCTCCCTAAAGCAAGAATCCAAAGAATATTCGAATAGATACACGGTCCCAAGATGAGTGTTGTAATCTAAACTGGTTTTCAAAGTTCAAGTAAAGAAAATCACTTAATATCGATGCAATTAGAGTTAGGAGTGACACGATTATGCAAATTTAGAATTTTATCAATAAAAAAATGTGTTTACTGATTAGGGTCTGAATTTATATTGTCGTTGGTGTTTTTTTAGTTATAGGAAGGTGGAAATGAAGGCTATCAATAAGAGTTCTATTGGGTTATCATGAGGACAATCATTCAAATTATGTCAAACACTCACCTAAAGGTTAAAGACTCACCCAAACAAGTGAGAGAGATACCACATACTCACCCAAAACCTTAAGGTAATAGGTGTATGAATCCTCTCACTTATAAAGTGCCCAACCTTCACTTTTCCAGGCAATATGGGACTTAATACTCACAGTTGTTTCTCATTACAACTCACACTTGTTTCTCAATAATCTCCCCCCTTAAAGTGTGAGTCCATCCATTATGCTCTCTCTAAAGTGAAAACTCTTTCATCCACATGTTTGTACCTCCGTTAATAGACACATTTACTCATCATGGGGATTACAATGAAACATGTTACCTAACCACAACCATGTCAGAAAGACTTTGGATACAAGGAGCTAGTCCCTTACTCGAATCAGGCTATGATACCACTATTAGGTCATCAAGAGGGGAAGTATTCACATTGAGAAACACTCACCTAAAGGTCAAAGACTCACCCAAACAAGAGAGATACCACATACTCACCCAAAACCTTAAGATGATATATGTATGGATCCTCTCACTTATAAAGTGTTCAACCTTCACTTTTCCAATCAATGTGAAACTTAGAACTCACACTTGTTTTTCAACACAACTCACACTTGCTTCTCTACAAGTTCATTCTTCATCATTGTAAGTCTTGATTTTTGTTTTCCAATTGTAAAAACCATTAATCCCTTAAGGATAAATGGCTAGCCCCCTTAAATTAGGTTCCCTCTAGAATATTCTATAATAAACATGTGGTTCTGTGTAATTCTCTCTGGAAAATTGTGTATCTCTAATATTAATCACATGGTTCTATTTATGTTTAATGTTTTCTTCTTTCTATGAAACTAGGAGATTTGATTTAAAGGGAAATGATACTTACCAAAAATTTGTCTATCAGATTGGTAGGATTATTTGATTGTAATGATCGTTTGTGTTACGACGGGAATAATCTCAACCATTATTATAGTTTTACGTTATATAAAACCTTTTGTATTAGCAATTGATGAATCCCAATTCTTGTGGGGTTGCTTTGACGTATAAGGTATCCTTACGATTTGAGACTTCTAGTACCTGGGAGGTTGTGAGGTAAAATTTCTTGTTATGTAAGACTAACCTCTTACTTACGTATCATAAAATATTTATCTTGACAATTAAAAATTCACAATACTTGGAGATTGAAGACTCCTTGTAAAAAGGAGGTTGGGATGACCTACTTTTGTGTTTTGTAAAAGGCCATGAAGCTAAATTTGAAGATGGGTAACAACAACATTTTTTTTGATGTTGTTAATTTAACTACATAGGCATTAGAAGAAGAAAGAAAAAAAGAAGAATACTAAATTAAAGAAGTTAAATATAAAGAGAATTGGTGAAAATTTTGGATATGTTTTTTCTAGAGTTGTAAATTATGCTGAATTTTTTATTTTTATTATGAAAATTTACAAATTTAAATATTGGGTTCATTGTAATGATTATGTTTAGTTTTAGGTTGTGTTAAAGTATTGTAAGTTATGCAGGTACTTTAAATAAGGGCGCAAAACAATGCAGTATTTCAAATAGCATTTCAGAAAGCCATGCATACAAATGCCTAACATATAATCGATGCTTTATTTCACCAAGCATTTTTTCAAAGACTTGGATCAATCCCTGTAATAATTAACTGAATTAAAATTTCAGAGGAGATTAAAACCGTAAAGTACTAACTAGTTCATATAAAATGTATAAAGGGAAAGGGTTTACCTTTTGTTGGTAAGATATAAAACACCACCTGATACCACAAATGTCTTCCAAAAGTATATTCATGAATCTTTGATTTCTCTCCATGATAGGAAATGATGCTGAAAGATGTTGATAATTTAGGTTCATTCTTACTGCAATTGAGAGTATTCCACCATATTTGCCATAATCGGTGGTTTACCTTCAACTTAGTGTCAACACCCGATGAACAATCTAACTCATATGTCAAGTAGTCGCTATATATGACATACATTTTAAATTATAGTATGATGCAATTAGCCTTATCTTGATCAGTTTCTTATTACAACTCTTAGTACCATTCTTTATTTTATTTTTATTTGAGATGATTGATTTGTGGAATAGTATGTTTAATCCTTAATCTCTTCCTTGAATTAAACTCAAATTCAGTTTCTAGAACAACACTAGAATTTAGATCCTTATTCAACATATCATCAAAATGACCATGCACACCAAAAGTAATATCTTCTTTAGTATCACCAAAATGCAAGATAACCACATAAGTACCTCTACTAATTTTATCACTTCCAGATCCAGATTCATCTAGCCCATTAACGACTTTATACTTTGAACATCACCTATACCAACTACAACTTTCCTATTCCCCAACAAACCATGTAGATTTAGTGTATTTTCTTTGAGTACTACATATATCTTAACCTAAAAATTGATATCCTTAACAAGTCTAAACATCTTGGTAACATATATGTGAAGGTGAGAAAAATACACGAGAAGGGAGGGTTGAATTGTGTTCTTCGTTTTTGCTTTACTTCTGAACAGAGTTCAGATTCTAAACCATTGTTCAGATTTTGATAATAAGTTGCAGCAGAATAATAACAGAAGCAAGTAAATAACAAAGAACATATAGATTTATCATGGTTCCTCCTAAACTGAGAGTAGTTCAGTCCCCTTACAGCACAAGGGATTTTCTACTATAATCAAATCATGATTATAATTGCTTATGCCCTTGAGCATAATACTTTTCTTGCTCAGACCTACAACCTAAGACTTGCTTGCTCAATCAGCACCTGATCAAGACTTCTTACTTAAATCCTTAGATCCTAAGACATTTCTGCTTATACCTGCAAGTACAAGACTTCCTGTTCAGACTCATAGCCTAAGACTTTCCTGCTTAAATCCCACAGATTCAAGACTTCCTGCTCATACCCTCGAGTACAAGACTTTCCTGCTTAAATCCCACGGATTCAAGACTTCTGCTCATACCCTCGAGTACAAGACTTTCCTGCTCATATTCCATGAATCCAAAACTTCCTTGCTTAGACCTTCAATCCAAGACTTTCTACTTAATCAACAATATGATCAAGACTTTAATGCTCAAGCACATAACAAGAGACTTGGCTCAAGCTCATAGTAATAGACTTTGATGCTCAAGCATATAGCAAAAGACTTTCTTTATAAACTACTAAACAACCTGTTTAGCAGAATAGACAACAAGGTGTACTTGATATACAATTAGAGGTACATGGAAATAACCATAACAAAGATCATAGCTCTTAAGATTTCAAAGATATTAAATGTTTAAGAAATCTTAAGGCTTTGTACAATGTACAACATATAATAGAAAATCTGCATACTCGATGGTGTTGCCATTGTTGATCTTGTTATTCTTTCATTCTGATAGAAGCGTGAAACGCTTCTTTTCTTCTTGGATCTCTTTCTTTATTTCCTTGTTGTTGATTCCAAATTGAATCTTCATCTACTTATATAGCAGTTATAGAAGAATATTTGTTGGAAGAGATAACTTGTACAAGTGACTTTGTTACTCCATAGTACTAAGAGACATTGAAGATAGATACACAAAAATATCTTTATCCATTGTGTAACTCATTTAACCATAGCATCTTCTTTGTGATCTTGTACTATAGATCTGTTGAGAGTAGATATCTGTAAAGCATGTAAACTCTTCTTGAGCCATGTGAACACAAACTTTAGCTGGCAAACTTATTTGACAATGTAGCTTGCTTTATGTAGTATGAATAACTTAGCTTAGTCTATAGTTCTGAGTGATCACCAGAAGTTGATACATTCAATAAGTGTAGAGATAATATATTGTTATTTTGATTATGATACATTCGGATTCAGAGTCTATGCAACCTATATCATCAGACTTCACTTAATAACGTACATTGGTTCTGAACCATCAGAAGTTGTAATACCCTAATTTTTACCTCTAAGACCCCACCTCATTTGCATCTTCACAATACAACCAAGATCACAAACATTGGTCCTCCTGCCCTCCTCTGTTGGTTTGCTTTTGAGGGAGATCACCAAGCATTTGTGTGTTTCTTATTTTCTTTATGTTTGTTTATGTTTACTAACCACTAATCAAAATGCAAAAAAATACATGTCTTGTTTCTTTAAGCTCATTGTGCAAGGTAGAGCATTTCATCAATAGCACCAAGCTTGGTTCCTCAGCTAGGGTTTTGATCCCTCAAGTCAAAGTGTGAACATTCATTGACTCCCAAGGGCTTATTTCTCAAGATATGACTTCTAATATCAAGGTCTATGTTCTCAAGCATTATCCTATATCATTTTGAGCAAGAATACCTCAAGGTTGTGTAGCTTGTTTCTCAAGAAAGTCAAAGGTTCATGTGTTTATTTCCATGCCTTCTTCAACAAACTATCTCAAGCATTGGTCAATTTAATCAAAGTACATTCAAAGACATCTTATTTTGGGTTCATATGATCATCCATGTACCTTGAAGTGCAAGAAAATCTCAAGTATACAAGTTGGTTCAAGAAGGTTTGACCAAAAAGTCAACATTTTCAAATCAAAGTTCCAAGGACTACAACTCCTTCAATTCTCCATATTTTCCAGTGCTTCTTTTTCCATATGACTCTTCTCAACATCCTCCACAACTTCTCTTTACATGACAAGAGCCAATTATGCTTGGAGGACCATCAAAAGTTTGAAGACAATACATGTCATTTGTGGACTTTGTGAAATTTGACCTATTTTAAAGTGACTTTTTCTCAACTTTCAAGGATCACAACTTCTTTAATTTTTATCCTTTGAGGCTAATTCTTTTTGCACAATATTATTTACAATGCCCTCTATAAGTTTTCTTCAATGATCAAGATCAAATTATGCTTGGAAGGTCCTGAAATTTGTTGGAACATTATAGGTCATTTTCTGCCTCAAAGACTTAGAATTTTTCTAAGTATGATCACCAGTTTTTCATGCCAACTTCAACACATCATAACTTTCTCCTCAGATGTCCAAATGAAACCTTTCTTGGCACATTGTAAACTAGTCCATGAGGACTACACAATGCAAGAAGAATGGTAGCAAAAAGCCTCTTGAGTAGGATGCCCTATCAAGGTGAACGTGGTAACTTGAAACTAAAGAAAACTCCATGATCAGATTTTTGATTCGTTCTAATTCTAATTGAGGCCAAATTAGAGTCCAATTTCAGACTATAATCAACATTAGCAAGTTTCCAGAAGCATTTTGATCAATAAAATGCAAGTTTAAGCTGTGTTTTTAGCATATGTAAGTCACACAAATTCCATGGATCAGGCAAACTTGGATAGCACGATTTGAGCACTAATTCCTTCACTAAACCTCACCATTCACTCTCATATAAATAGAGGATGATCTCAGCTTTATTACACAAGCTTTAGAAATCCAAATTCACCCTGTTCAGACCCCATTCGAACTCTGAACTTGTACACTACATTTTCATACTTCCAACCATTCTCAAACAAATTTGTCCTTCCATTAAGCTTCTCTGATCTTCCATGAAGCTAGCAAGACCAAAATCAAATCAAATGGTGCACTGATTTGTTCTAACCAAGTCAAGCTTTCAAGCCAAATCGGACCTACTTCGTTCAGGTAGCTACAAGCTTCAATTTGCACAAACTCAGACACTATAATGTAGCATTTGATGAGTGGATGCTAATAGTATCCTTAATTTTGAACTGTGGTGGCATTTACCTTGTGTTTTATTCAATTTTCAATTTGTATTTGCTTTTGGTTTTCTCCAAAATACGTGTGACTCACTTTAAATAAATGGAGTTTAAGCACATGGTTGGAATGACGCCCATGAGACGAGTCAAATGCTACCGGTTTCGAAGATAATAGTAATCGTTCGATGATTTTTCGGCGAGGGCAAATGAAGAAAATGACTGGAGCCACCCCTCACGGTGATTCTGTGTTTCTGAGTTTTTTTTTTACTTTTCATCCAATCAAAATACGACAAACGAAATGTTTCTATTGGCAGGTTTATTTTCAGATCTTGTGCGTTTTTTGAACTAAATTCCACGATGTACCCTTGCTGAGAGCCTTTGGATGCGCTAACTAGGATTAATGAGATGAGATCCTACGCTCCATTTCTTTTCCCTTTTACTTTTATTTTTCGATTTTATTTTAAATTGGTTTAAACTTCTAAAATTGATTTTAAATTCATTTTAAGTCCAAAATTTCTGAAAATAATTTTTAAAATTCTCTCTTCTTTTTCTTTATCTAATTTTATTTTTTTGGGATTTTATTTTGATGATTTGCTATTTTTCATTAATTTTCTCTTGTTTTCTTTGTTTTAATTGATGGGGTGAAAACCCTAATCCACAAAAATAGATGATTGATCTTGATGATAGCTTGATCAATCCTTAGATTCAATTTGTTGTTTTTGTTTCCTTGTTATCTCTTCTTCATCTCCATTCTTCTTTTTTCTTTTGGTTGATGAAAATCTTTAACATCATGAAACTTTGGAAGTTCTTGATTAAGATGAGATCATTCCTCTTTTCTTTTTGTGTGACATGCTTTAGGAGAATGATTTAAATATCATTTCTCTAGCATGTATTAACACATAAATTGTTATTGACCGACCTGAGATAGTTGTGACTTCTGCATAAGTCCAATTACGATTGATTAACATAGCGCTAAATTTGTCCCGAATCGGAAACTAAGTCATTTTTGTAAGTGAGATTGTCAGCCTCCTATTCTCCATGGTATTGTGTGAAATAGATTGGATATTTTGTTACCTAAGAGAGCTAGTGGCATATGTAACACCCCAACTTTAGTACTTATTTATTTATTATATTAATTAAATAATCGTTTGATTTTGATGCCTAATTGATTTAATTGACTTAATTGAATTATGTGATTTATTTGAACTAAATGAATTATTTGATTTATTGAATTTATATGAATTAATTGATTTATTGGATTTATATAAAATAATTGATTTATTTGAGTTATTTGGATTAATTGATTTATTGGACTTATTTGAAATAATTGATTTATTTAGTTTATTTGAGTTAATTGATTTATTTGATTAATTGATTCGTTTTAATTATTTTATTTGGTGGAATAGAAATAGAATTAGTAGAATTAATTAGTTGGGCCTAGATTGGGAGTGTGAATAGAAAGTGAGAGTGAGTTAAGTAAAGCCCAATAGAAATAATGAGTTGTTAGGGTTTAACAAAAAGGAAAGAGATAGAATAGAAAGATAGAAGTTTGAAGGAGACAAGAGAGGAGTGAAGAATAAGAGGGGAAGAGAAGAGAAACTCAAGAAATTCAAGAAATTTAAGGTAAGGGTGGGTTTTTATATAATTATTGGGATTATTTGATAGTATTTAATGGGTAGAAATATATTTAAATTGAAACCCCTAATTTTCCCATGAATTTGAAATTGTTAGGTTTTAGTGTTAATCTTTGAAATGTGTTAATTTAATTGTGTTTGGAATTGATATGTTGGTATACAATAGAGACCCATTCAATAATTGTAGTAAACCATTGGAATTGATATATATATATATATATATATATATATATATATATATATATATATATATATATATATATATATATATATATATATATATATATATAATGAAAATGTAATGCTTTTCCTCTCATAATCTTGTATCGATAAAAACAAGGAGATGAATGTAACCATTATTCATCATGCTGTAGTATTTTTTTTTCTTAGCGACAGAATAATTAATAGGCATTTAATGTAACTTTACTTTCTACTGTAATGCCACCCTTTTTTTTTTGGCATTGCTAATAAAATGGGGTAATGAATGTAGAATTTCTTTTCTTTAACATGAAGCCTGTAGCACATAAAGTAGTAGAAATGAAAGGATTTATTTAATTCATCTAGCTCTTATACTGTAGCCTCCTCTGACTTATCTCATTAATATATTATACGCAATGAAAAGTGATGCATATACATATCATTTATCTTGTATCTAAGGATAAAGTAATAGGAAAGAAATAAATTCTTCTCATTCTTGCACTCTAGCGTAACATTAGAAGCATAATAGATAGGAACCATTATCCACTTCTTATGTCTTGTAGCGCAGGAACCAATTTATAAAGTGTGACTTTTTTTTTAATTATTCATCATGCTTGTAGCACCTTTCCTTACTTTACAACAATATTAATAATGTGAGATATGATAATGTTTCATAAAATTGATTGATGTAGTGACAGTAGAAGTAGAAACTAGGAAACAAGGAAATGAATATTCTTTATCATTCTCATTACTGTAGCGACATAAAGCTAAAGAAAAAGTAACGTGACACTCCTTTTAATTATGTAAGTTGTAGCAATTAAGTAATAGCAGTAGGAAAGTAATAGGAATAATTAATGTGCCCACATTTCCTTATATTTTTCTTTAACAATATTTAATAAGGCCTGATGAAAATTAATGTAGTGTACCTTTAAGGATGACCTGTAGCGCAATAAGAAAATAGGAATAGGATTTATGATCCTTTTATTTTTCCATGAATGTAGCAGGAATAGTGTTTGACATTGAAAGTGTGACTTACCAGGTCCTGTAGCGCAAGATTTTCTAGGAGTGAATGTGAATCATTTTTAATTAATTCATATGCTGATAATATATATGTATTATTATAAATTGGATTTTTTATTAAAATACTAAATGTTTTATTAAATACTGAATATTTAATTAAAACATTGATTATTTAATTAAAACATTGATTATTTAACTAAAATGTTGATTATTTTATTTAAATATTGATTATTTATTTAGAAATTGATTATTTATTAAAATATTGATTGTTTATTTAAATATTGATTATTTATTGAATATTGAATTTTTAATTATTGATGATGATTAATTATTTTATATCTAATTGGTGATATGTGTTTTGTGAATTGAAGTTGAATTGTGTTGATGCTTGTGTATGTGCAAATGTGTGGTAATTCAAGTGTGATGAATTATTGAAGATATGTATGAATATTAAGATTTGGGAATGGTCTTAATTGCATATGGTTGTTGAATTTGCACACGCATTATTTGTGTCAAGAAGCAATGCTTGTTAGTTCCGTGGGAGCTAGTGACTTGTCCCAAACCTAGAGCGGGGTTTGAAAGCTTAGGGAATGAGCTTTTTGTGTGTTATTGGTCTAGGGAACGGACCCGGTTTAATGCAAAAATCGAAAAATAATAACAAGTGTTGGTACCACATGCATGAGTTGCATTTGAGTCTTGCATCGAGTCACATGATGTCTTTGGTTGCAATATGAGATTATGTATATTTATGTGAATTGTTAAATTGGTGAAATTGTGGAATTGTGAGTATACACTTGTGAATGGTACGGCTACTTGGGTGATACCATGTTGATGAAACTTTTGAAGTGTGAGAATAATTGTGATTATGCTTCTATGCCTTAAATTATATATTATCTTATGATTTCAATAATTATGTGAATTCTCACCCTTCTGTTGGAATGATGTTTTGTATGACATCGCTCAGGTACCGAGGAGTAGAGTTGCTTCTAGCGCGAGGTAGCTGTTGGAGTAGCTTGTTTAGTTTCCTTATTCATTTTGGGTCGAGTCGTGCTCTGATTATGTAACACTGGGGAACATTTTGATTCATGTCTTGAGAGATACTTTATATACTCTACTTTATTTTTTCTATTGTTATTTGAATTATATGAAGTATTGGCTTTTATGCCTAAGTATTGATTATAAATGAGATAAGGATGAAACTTTCATTATGTCTATTATGATTGAAGTACATCTGCTGCTACATGCTAATGTGAAAGTATATGAAAAGCATGAATTTATTTTAAGTGTTATTGAGCATGACAGGTGTGTGCGTGTGTGTGTGTGTGTGTGTGTAACGTTTTGAAAATATATGTGACACCCTTTTGTGAGATACATGGTAATTACTCTGATTATTTATATACATTCCGCGGGGTTTAGAAGGGTGTTACATTAGTGGTATCAGATTAGGCCGGTCCATCTGGCCAGGTTGTCTAATGTTGTTTGTCCCCTAGTATACGACATGTGTGTGAAAACATTGTCGGTACTCGTTTGTCTTTCTAGCCTTTGTCTGCAGGAGTGGGATTGAAACAAGTGGGGGAGAAGCTTGTGTTTCTCCAAGATGCTTCAAGTGTGGAGTGATGGCTCAGTGTGTCGTTGAACGCAATTAAAGTTTGGTAAAGATGGTTTATGCCCCATCATGATTGTCGACTATCTATTGACAAATTGAGGAACTGATCACCCTTAATCTCTTGTTGATAGTAGACGGGGTCGTGTTGGATGACATAGACGTGTCTTGCGAGCTTAGATGGTGTGTGCAATGAATTGTTTGGAGCTAAGCCAAGTGCTTACAGATTATTGTGATAAGACGATTATTGTTCTTGAACATGAGAATGAAGGAGACTTGTTTATGTCTGCTAAGCGAGTGAACGAGTCAATGCAGGATGGTGTTGAGATGTTTATGTTGATGGCAACTTTGAGTATTAGTGAAAGCGGAGAAGTTGGTGCTTTACCAATTGTTCGTAATTTTTCAGAAGTTTTTCCTGATGAGATAAGTGATTTACCACCGGAACGTGAGGTGGAGTTTACGATCGACTTAGTTCCTGGAACCATTCCGGTATCGATGGCTCCATATCGTATATCTGCATCGGAATTGAAAGAGTTGAAGAGTCAACTTGAAGATCTACTTGAGAAGAGGTTTATTCGTCTGAATGTGTCACCGTGGGGTGCACCTGTTTTGTTGGTTAAGAAGAAAGAAGGTTCTATGAGGCTTTGTGTGGATTACAGACAATTGAACAAGGTGACTATCAAGAATAAGTATCCACTTCTGATGATTGATGATTTGATGGATCAGTTAGTTGGTGCAAGTGTATTCCGTAAGATAGATTTGAGATCTGGGTATCATCAGATTCGTGTGAAGGCTGAAGATATTCAGAAGACTGCTTTTAGAACAAGGTATAGACATTATGAGTATTTTGTGATGCCATTTGGTGTGACTAATGCACCAGGTGTATTTATGGAGTACATGAACAGGATTTTCCATCCTTATTTGGACAAGTTTGTGGTTGTGTTCATTGATGATATTTTGATCTATTCGAAGAGTGAAAAGGATCATACTGAGCATCTGAGGATTATGTTAACTGTGTTAAAAGAGAAGCAGTTTTATGCTAAACTTTCTAAGTGTGAGTTTTGGTTGAAGGAAGTGAGTTTCCTTGGCCATGTGATTTCGAGTAGAGGTATTGCAGTTGATCCGTCGAAGGTTGAAGCGGTATCGCAATGGGAAGCTCCGAAATCAGTTTTTGAGATTAAAAATTTTCTTGGTTTGGTAGGTTATTATCGGAAATTCATTGAAGGATTTGCCAAGTTAACCTTGTCGTTGACGCAGTTGACTAGGAAGTGTCAAGCTTTTGTTTGGGATGCAAAGTGTGAAGAAAGTTTCCAAGAGCTTAAGAGAAGATTGACGACAACTCCTGTTTTGCTTTTGCCGAATCCGGCAGAACCATTTGTTGTATATTGTGATACTTCATTGATGGGTTTGGGAGGTGTTTTGATGCAACATCATCAAGTTGTAGCTTATGCTTCAAGGCAACTTAAAGTGCATGAGAGGAATTATCCGACGCATGACTTAGAGTTAGTCGCTGTTGTGTTTGTGTTGAAACTTTGGAGACATTATTTGTTTGGTTTGAGGTTTGAGGTATTTAGTGATCATGAGAATTTAAAGTATCTCTTTGATCAGAAAGAAATGAATGTGAGGCAGAGGATATAGTTGGAATTTTTGAAAGATTATGATTTTGGTTTGAATTACCATCCAAGTAAAGCAAATGTGGTAGCTAATGCATTGAGTAGGAAATCTTTACATATATCGATGATGATGGTAAGAGAGTTGGAAATGATTGAGCAATTTCGAGATATGAGTTTGGTTTGTGAAGAGACTTCTTATGGAGTTAAGCTTGGTGTGTTGAAGCTTACTAGTGGTATTCGTGATGAGATTCGAGAAGGTCAGAAATCTAATTTGAGTTTGGTAGATCGGTTGACTTTGATCAATCAAAGTCGAGGTGGTAATTTTTGGATTGGTGAAAATGGTATCCTGAGATGTCGTGATAGAGTTTGTGTTTCGGATATTGTTGAGGTGAAAAAGAGTATTCTTAAGGAAGAGCATCATAGCGGATTGAGTATTCATCCGGGTGCTACTAAGATGTATCAAGATTTGAGGAAAGTATTTTAGTGGCCTTGTATGAAGAAAGATATTGCAGAGTTTGTGTATTCTTGTTTGATTTGTCAAAAGTTGAAGATTGAACATCAGAAATCATCGAGTTTGATGCAACCGTTATCTATTCCTGAGTCTAAATGGGATAACATATCTATGGATTTTGTGTCTGGTTTACCTAGAACACCGAGTAATTGTGAAACTATTTGGGTTATTGTGGATAGATTGACGAAATCTGCTCATTTTATTCCAATGAGAATGGATTACTCGTTGGAGAAGTTGGCAAAACTGTACATTGAGATGATTGTCAGTTTGCATGGTATTCCATCTAGCATTGTGTCAAATAGAGATCTGAGGTTTACTTCGAGATTTTGGGATAGTTTGCAAAGTGCTTTAGGTATGAAGTTGCGTTTGAGTTCTATTTATCATTCGCAGACAGATGGTCAGACTGAGAGGACGATTCAGTCACTTGAGGATCTTTTGAGAGCCTGTATGTTGGAGAAAGGAGGATCTAGGGATAACTAGTTGCCTTTGATTAGATTTACTTACAACAACAGTTTTCATTCGAGTATTAGAATGGCACCGTTTGAGGCATTGTATGGTAGGCGGTGTAGAGTGCCATTGTGTCGGTATGAGTCGGGAGAGAGTGTTGTGGTTGGATCTTAGATAGTTCAACAAACTACTGATAAGATTAAGATGATTCAGGAGAAGATGAAGATTTCTCAGAGTCCTCAAAAGAGTTATCATGATAAGAGGAAAACACTTGAGTTTCAAGAGGGAGATCATGTGTTTCTTTGAGTTACTCCGATAACTGGGGTTGGTGGAGTGTTGAAGTCGTGTAAGTTGACGCCGCATTTTATTGGTCCTTATTATATTTTGCAGAGGATAGGAGAGGCAGCCTATCAGGTTGCTTTGCCGCCGTCGCTTGCTAATCTCCATGACGTGTTCCATGTATCTTAGTTGAGAAAATACATTACGGATCTGTCTCATATAGTCCAAGTAGATGATGTACAGGTGAGGGATAACCTGACTGTAGAGACATCACCTATGCGGATAGAGGATCGGGAGTTGAAGCAACTTTGAGGTAAAGAGATTGCTTTGGTGAAGGTAGCTTGGAGAGGTAATTTTCGAGGGCGAAAATCTTTTACGTGGGGGAGGGTTGTAACACCCCAATTTTAGTACTTATTTATTTATTATATTAATTAATTAATCGTGTGATTTTGATGCCTAATTGAATTATGTGATTTATTTTAACTAAATGAATTATTTGATTTATTGAATTTATATGAATTAATTGATTTATTAGATTTATATAAAATAATTGATTTATTTGAGTTATTTGGATTAATTGATTTATTGGACTTATTTGAAATAATTGATTTATTTAGTTTATTTGAGTTAATTGATTTATTTGATTAATTGATTCGTTTTAATTATTTTATTTGGTGGAATAGAAATAGAATTAGTATAATTAATTAGTTGGGCCTAGATTGGGAGTGTGAATAGAAAGTGAGAGTGGGTTGAGTAAAGCTCAATAGAAATAATGAGTTGTTAGGGTTTAACAAAAAGGGAAGAGATAGAATAGAAAGATAGAAGTTGGAAGGAGGCAAGAGAGGAGTGAAGAAGAAGAGGGAAAGAGAAGAGGACCTCAAGAAATTCAATAAAATCAAGGTAAGGGTGAATTTTTATATAATTATTGAGATTATTTGATAGTGTTTAATAGGTAGAAATATGTTTAGATTGAAACCCCTAATTTTCCCATGAATTTGAAATTGTTAGGTTTTAGTGTTAATCTTTGAAATGTGTTAATTTAATTGTGTTTGGAATTGATATGTTGGTATACAATAGAGACCCATTCAATAATTTGAGTAAACCATTGGAATTGATATATATATATATATATATATATATATATATATATATATATATATATATATATATAATAGAACAGAAAAATGAAAATGTAATATATATATATATATATATATATATATATATATATATATATATATATATATATATATATATATATAATAATAGAATAGAATAGAATAGAAAAATGAAAATGTAATGTTTTTCCTCTCATAATCTTGTATCTATAAAAACAAGGAGGTGTGTAATACCCCGTAAAATTATGAACGCTTTGGATAATATTATTATGATCAACTGGGTTCCGGTGTACTCTGAGCAATTATCGGATAAAATAATTAGAGTAGACTGACGAACTCGGACTGATTAGATTAATATTATTTAACTTGGAATTTTATTAATTTGTGCAATTGAGATAATTTGGATAATTAGTAGTATTACCAATTAATGTTTCCTATGTCTATTTTCTTTTCCTTTTCCTTATTTGAAAAAGATAGAAAACTTGGAGAAAGAAATGGAAAGGAAGGAAAAAGGAAGGGAAAAGAAGAGGAAAATCCTCAAGAGCTCTAGGACTCGAATCATCAACCCATCTTCATCTTTTCATCTCAGCTTCACCCTTCTCATCTTGTAATCCAGGTGGGTTCTAGTTAGATACTTTAGAGTATAGTTTTATTGAGTTTAGAGTTAGTTTTGATATTGTTAGAAAATGAGAATTTTGCACAAAAATCATGTTTCGGTATTCCTTATGATTGATACATGTTAGATATGCGTTGTTGTGTATCCAATTGGAAATTTTCTGGTGTTTAGAAGTGAATTGGAAGGGAAAATGGGACATTTTCGCAGAACCAATTATGCAGGAAAATTCTGGGTTTCACGCTACCCATACGTGTATCACCCAAGGCAATACGCGTATTGGTTAAGGCAAGACGTGTATGGCCATGAAGGAATGTGGGCAATACGCGTATTGGGGTTCCATTTTCTCGGCCATCTGCTCATTTGCGTAATGGTACACGTAGGGTTTTGGGCAATACGCGTATGAAGTGAGGCAATACGCGTATTGGGGTTTTAAAAGGAATTTTTGGGAAAAATCAGTCTCTGCCCATACGCGTATGACTTTGGACAATACGCGTATGGATGGGCGAGTGAGCAAGGCAATACGCGTATGGCTTAGGGCAATACGCGTACGGCCAGGAGGGTGCAGAATTGTGTTTTTTCGCGATATCATTTCTCGTTATGTCCATAACTTTTGACTTGTTTATCCGTTGTTAACATTCTTGATATCGTTGGACAGCTAACAAAATGTACTTTCTTATTAAAATGGTTTTAAGATTGTTGGCCGATTTAATTATGTCGGGATTTTTGGAATAGTGTCGTTTTGTCAACTTTTATCGTTTAATGGTGTGCAATTGTTGTTGAATAGGTATGCATGTTAAAATACGAAATAGGTAGAGCGAGAAACATTACCATAAACAATGTCGGAAAGTGTGAATTGTCATAGTGACAATGCTCGCGCATGAAAGGCCGAGGTGTGTGTCTAGTAATCATAACCAGTTTATCTTACGGTGTAGTTTCATGAGACTCGAGCACCTCCTCTGAAACGTATGCACACTTACTTGGCAGGTTTGATTCCCGCGTATAGTACGAATGGAGCCTACGGGTAAAGAGACTTGTGATGGTGTACGGGTCGTGTGAAGTGACGGATCATGGTTGTAGCTCCCCAAAATTTGCCCTCCTTACTTTAGTATTAACTGGCTTATGTTTCATTTCATTTTTGCATTATCATGTGTGCATATCATTGGTTCTTAGCATGGGGTCAAGGTGCTTGAGGTAGCTCAAGAGGAGAAGGTGTTCTTCAAAGGGTCAAGCAAGAGTCCTGGCCAAGAGAGCTCAAGTGGATCACTCTCTCCTAACCAGTGCAGAAATTAGGGTTTTGAGATTCTTGGGTTTATTGCTCCAATGGGCAAGCTTCTTAGGGTTTTATCATCACCAAATGGAATTTCTTATCTTTGTTGGAGAGGATACACATCATATTCAGAGGAATTTGGATTTGGAGACTGTGTTATTTCCTCCTAGACTAAGGGTACCAAAATTAGGGTTTGCTATAAAGTCAGTTTATTTCTGATTTTTTGGGCAAGACTTAATTCCATGGTATTTCTTGGGTCCCTAAGTATCTAGGAATGGAAGATGGTCCATCAGTGTGGTTCATGAGAGATTCAATTGGCCAATTGATGGGGAATCATGAGAATTAGGGAAAAGTCAATAGTGAAAGGGGAAGTCAACTGTGGAATTTTGAGGTACTCTTCAAGGCTTTCAAGGTCTCACATCCTCATATGGTATTCAAGAGTCAAGTTTCATACCATTTATCAAGAATCAAGGGTTGGTACAAAAGTTACTAAATATGGAAGTGACCTATAATTTGAAAGTTTCCTTTTTGGGCAAGTTCTTACACTACATTCAACTTGACTTTTCATCATCAAAGAAGCTTCAATTGAATTTTCCTCAAACATGAAAGTTGAATATATTTTTCTCCCCTTTCCAAAAAGTACTAGATGGTCTCCATATCATTCGTGAAACTCAAGTTATGATCAAAAGAAGGCAAAGTGGTTTTTAGGGTTTTCTCATGGTTCCATTTTCACTTTGGGACATAGTGACCTATATTTGGTTCCATTGCTTCAAGGCATATTCTAATATCAAAGTACATTCCATAAGGATCATTTTTGGCCTTTGAATCAAGTGGATCCATGGTTTATTCATCATTTATTTCCCATTATGCAAAATTGCAAGATCATTGAAAGCTCATGAACCAAGACACCTCAAGGCCCAAATTCAATTCAGGTGTGATTAGAAATTGAAATATAAGTGATCCATCATAGAATGCTTGGGTGTACATGCATGGAGGAGGGTGTATTTCACATTATGCAAATTTGTCAAATGGCCCAAAACTCATTAACCAAGGAGTGATTAAGACCTAAATGATCAGATGTGGAATAACCCTAGATATTTAAGCAAAAAATCATAGACTCATGAAAAAAGACACGTGATTTTGAGGAGAACAAAAGTTTCAACCCTAATTCTTCTCTCCTTCGAATCTCTCAATCAACAAGAGCTTTTCCAAAGATTCTTCCACAATCTGAACCCTTGGGATCCATAGAGTACGAAGCAACCACCATTTGAAGCTAACAACAAGGATACGTGTTGCATAATCTCAGGTTGGTGATACTTTGCATGCTCTTAAAATTCCTTTTTTTGATGCGTATAATAATCTTTGATATCCACTGATGATTCTGATGTGTTTTGCTTTGAGTTTGGACGCATGGTATGGTTGTATCGTGAGTTTCAAAGTTTTGGACCTAACCTTTTTTCATTCGTGTTACCTTATGTGTTGCTTGTTTGGGATTTTTGATGTGATAATATTGATCCTCGTGTTTTTCAGATCAGTTTAGTGTACTCACATGCCTTTTCTGGGATTTTTTTGGGTGGTGGTTACAGGAGAAGACGACCGGAACCCTAGTTCCGGCGTCTGGTTGCGTTTTCCGGCCAGCTTGGGTTTGGGTGAGGAAGATGAAGTTTCAGCCGTTGATGGCTTTGATCCAACGGTCCACTATGTGCCATGTGTTTTAAAATTTTGTTTTATTTTAATGTTTGCGTGTTGGTCACCCATGCGTATTATCATGTGCCACCAGATCATGACCTTTGATCTTGATGAATTTTGGTTTTTGTGATTCAATGTGAGACGTTTGATGCATCTGACGGTGAGACTATTGACAACGCATTAAAATGCGCGCGTGCATGTCATGTGATTTTTTGGTGTTCAGAGTGTTCGTGTGTGTGCGTGTTCATTTAATTATGGTGTGTTTGGTAATCATGGCCATTGATCTTATTTACTTTGTTTTGTGTTGGCTTGATAAGAAGCGCATGATCAATCTGATGGTGAGTAGTGAGTCAACTGGGTTGACTGAAGTCCACGCGTGCTTCACTTTTTTATTTTATTTTTTGCTGATGGATTTAAGTTTTGGGCTTTCTATTCGCACCCCCCCCCCCCCTGTATGAGCCCATTAACGTTTCTAACGTGTTCTTGCTGCTATTTACACCCTCCATGTTTATTGCCATATTTTTGTTTTATTTAATTTGCATTAATTCATTTTTAATTTTTAAAAATAGATACTTGCATTAAAAAATTCCCAAAAGATTCATGAATCATATTTATAGTTTTATAAAATTTTCCCAAATTTTATTTCATTATTTTATTTTATTTTTGGCGTCTGAATTAATTATTTTAATAATTTCTTTTTTTGAATTGTTCATATTATGCATACCATGACTTGTTTATTTTATTTCTCACCATCCATAAAACCTTTTGAGTTCATTCTTTTTGCATTGTTTCACCAACATATTGAAGTTAATTAAAATATTTTTCTCACATTTTTAAAATCATTTCATATTGCATTTTAGTCCTTTCCTTTTGCATATTGAACCATGTTTCTCATTTGAATTTGCATAATTGTTTGGGTGACCTATCTTGTGAATTTTTGCATGAGTTTTTTATATGTTGTTTGCCACTGGTTGAGGTGTGTTAAGTTTTAATCTAGTAATTTTAGAAGATGTTTTGCTAATTATGAGATTGCTCTTTGTTTGAGGTCTTCTTGTATGCATATCCTTGATCATGTCTGACTACTTGTTTGAGAAGGTACTTGTGCCATCATTTGGGTTTGCTTCTTTGACTTCATAATCCATGTTTAGGTCATCCACATTCTGACTTGGATGAGTTTTCTTTGGTTGGTAATCATTTCTCTTTGGTTTGTGACTTGCTTGGGTTTCATTTATCTTTTTGTTACGTATGCCTGTTTTGTACTAACCTTGTATGCAGGGGCTGAGGTAAGTTATTTAGGGGTGTGGATAATTATCCATGTCCACTCCCACTCTTTCTTCTTCTCATATTCTCCTTTCTTTAGGCTTAGGTTGTTGTCAAACCTCCCCTTAGGGCCATCTTTGCATGATAACATTAGGATAGATTTTTCCCCGTAGTCTTTTTCTTTTCTTTTGAGTCCCTCTTCTCCTCTCATAACATCTCTAAGATACTTAATAAGGCCAACTTGCCTTGCACACGAGCCTTAAACATAGGAAATGAAGATTAATGGGTCCCCCTTCTCTCTTCTAGAGTGTTGAGCATACGTCCCATTGGGGACGACCATGCGACGCATTCGTTCCCGTGTCATAGACTTTGGTTCAAGTTGAGTTACGAACTAACTCAAGTCACTTCTGTCCTAAAAAATACAAACAAACTTCAAATCATTTTTATCCCGCGGGATTGTTAAACTAAAGGCTATTTTCAAAAAGGGCACGTTACTTTCCGTCTGAGTCGCAAACAGGCATCGACCCTAACTGCCGGACGCGAGCTTAACGTCGCTCATAAAAAACACAAAAAGAACTTGGTCCGGACTATGTTGAATCTGAATTTCCCATTGCACAAAGGGAGTACGTAGGCCTAGGACGACGACGTCCTACCGAGTCTGTCTTTGTTTTCCCATTCCCCGTTTTAGTGCAGCCATAGATTTTAGGATAACTCACCCTTAGAATAGACAACAAGCATGGATCCCATCGAGTACGATGGACGCGTGGGGTGTTAGCACCTTCCCCTCGCGTAACCGACTCCCGGACCCAGACTATGGTTGCGATGACCATTCCTTTCCCTCTTCCTCAGGTTTATACGGTGTTCCCTTTCCCTCTCTTGGGATAAATTTACATGGCTGGCGACTCTGTTTTCCGCGCCACTCTCGCGTTTGTACCTGGATGAAAATCCTGGGAGCGACAGCTGGCGACTCTGCTGGGGACTCTGGTTGACCTATGCTGGTCCATCCTCTTTAGCGAGTCTATCCTAGCGCTTGCTTGTCTTTGTTCTCTTTGGGTGTTTTTGTTTTTTGTTTTGCTTTATTTGTTGTATTTTATTTTTACCGCATTTACTGCATTGCATATTATTATCAGCTGCTCCACTGTTCTTCTGTTTGGCGGGTTGTGGGTTCTGAGAGATAAGCCCAATACCCAGGCTTGAGCGTACACGTAGGATTAGCGTGGCAAGTAGTGTGACTCGTGTGGCATTTGGCCAGACATAGTATACATGAAAACTCCACATCCAGACGAGGTTTTCTTTGGTAATGTTCTATCCTACGAATTGGTGCAGATGATTGAATGTAACTTGGAAAATTGTCGACTCTGGCGGCCATTCCCGAGGACTCAGTAACGGCACTCCTCCCGAGACGTGATAATGGCAGACCAGAAATGGCAAACTCATTACACATGTCGATCCGAGGACCTAATGCTGGGAACTTGTTATAGGGTTTCCTTTTGGGAAATAATCAGTGGAAGCACTCCTCGATTGGCGATAGTACTGTACCCCGAGGGATGAATGTACTATTGCTTCTCGACCTCAGTGCCGAAACTGAGGACTTGCCATAGGATGTTTTCTTTTTTAGGGGAATCAGTTGAGGCCTCCTCGATCGGTGATGATGCCAAACCAGAAATGGTGAACGTATCATCATTTCTCGACCTGAGAGCCCGTGATATTGAGGATTCTCGGCTTTCTAGTACGCACATGTGAGAGGGCAGGGTGTTTACAGGTTTGCAGGTAACCTTGACCTTCAACATACCCGATTTTCTGATCAGCAGATTTATCAGTGTGGTACTATCATTATGTTGGTATTCTGGGCATTCGGGCAGACCTTTGAGATTATACAGTTGTTCAGTGCAGCAGTTGTCCAGTCTGTGTGGCATCCTTGATCCCATGTGTTGCACCCCAAAATTTGTCCTCCTTACTTTAGTACTAACTGGCTTATGTTTCATTTCATTTTTGCATTATCATGTGTGCATATCATTGGTTCTTAGCATGGGGTCAAGGTGCCTGAGGCAAGTTCAAGAGGAGAAGATGTTCTTCAAAGGGTCGAGCAAGAGAGTTCAAGTGGACCACTCTCTCCTAACCAGTGCAGAAACTAGGGTTTTAAGATTCTTGGGTTTATTGCTCCAATGGGCAAGCTTCTTGGGTTTTTATCATCATCAAAGGGCATATCCTATCTTTGTTGGAGAGGATACACATCATATTCAGAGGAATTTGGATTCGGAGACTGTGTTATTTCCTCCTAGACTGAGGGTACCAAAACTAGGGTTTGCTATAAAGTCAGTTTATTTTTGATTTTTTGGGCAAGACTTGATTCCATGGTATTCCTTGGGTCCCTAAGTATCTAGGAATGGAAGATTGTCCATCAGTTTGGTTCATGAGAAGTTCAAATGGCCAATGGATTGGGAATCAGGAGAATTGGGGAAAAGTCAACAGTGAGAGGGAATTTTGAGGTTCTCTCCAAGGTTTTCAAGGTCTCACATCCTCATATGGTCTTCAAGAGTCAAGTTTCATGCCATTTATCAAGAATCAAAGGTTGGTGCAAAAGTTACTAAATATGGAAATGACCTATAATTTGAAAGTTTCCTTTTTGGGCAAGTTCCTACACTACATTCAACTTGACTTTTCACCATCAAGAAAGCTTCAAATGAATTTTCCTCAAACATGAAAGTTGAAGATCTTTTTCTCCTCTTTCCAACTAGTACTAGTGGGTCTCCATATCATTTGTGAAACTCAAGTTATGGCCAAAAGAAGGCAAAGTGGTTTTTAGGGTTTCTCATGATTCCATTTTCACAACTTTGGCATAGTGACCTATAATTAATTCCATTGCTTCATGTCACATGCTAACATCAAAGGACACTCCTCAAGGATCATTTTAGGCCTTTGAATCAAGTGAATCCATGGTGTATTTATCACTTATTCTCCATTATTCAAAATTGCCAAGTCATTGAAAACTCATGAACCAAAATGTCTCAAGGCCCAAATCAAATTCAGGTGTGGTTAGCAATTCAAACATAAATGATCCATCATGAAATATTTGGATATCCATGCATGGAAGGAGGTGTATCTCACATTATGTGATTTTCCAAAATTGCCCAAAACTCATAAAACAAAGAATTACCAAGGCCCAAATGTTGATCAATGGATTAAACCTAGGTATTTAAACTCATTCATGCACTGGTTAGGGTTTCATTCACGTGTCTTTGTGGAGAATTCAAGTGTGAGCCCTAAAAGATCATTCCTTCATATCTCTCAAGCAAGAAGAGTTTTTCAAGAACTTCTTCCACAAACTTCTTCCTTGTGATCAATAGAGTGCAAACCATCCCCCATTCGCAGCCAACAGCAAGGATTCAGGTTGCACCATCTCAGGTTAGTGATGTTTTGCATGATCATAGAACTCTGTTTTTAAGTGTGCATAATGTTGTGTGACATCCATCGATCGTTCTGATGTGTTTTGTTTAAAATATGGACGTGTATATTGGTTGTATTATGAGTTTCAAAGTTTTGAACCTTACTTTATTTCCTTCGATTCTCCTTATTTATGCGTTGTTTGGGATTTTTTATTGCATATTTGGAATCCTCACATTTTTCTGATCAAAATAGTGTATTCGCATGAAATTTCTGGGCAAGTTTTGAGTTGCAGGTGGCTGTGGGTGGCAGCCGGAGCTAGGGCTCCGGCGACTGGGTGGTGCTCCGGCCGGCCAAGGGTTTCCACGAGGAAGACGAAATCTGGGCCATCCGTCTGCTTGATCCAACGTACCATATTGTGCCACGTTTTGTTTTTTTTTGTTTTTTATTCTGATGATTACATGTACATTACCCCACGCTACTTACCGTGTGCATCCAATCAGGTTTTTTTTCATTTTATTTACTTTTTATTTAGTTGACTTAATCATGTGCGTTGGATGAATCAGACGGATGGTGGGCTGCCAACGAATAAAAAAAACACGTGCCTGGCACATGGGGTGTGTAGGGTGCTCTTAAGGTTTGTGCGTGCGTGGGTATACGTTAATTGTGGTGTGCGTTTAATCATGGCTGTTCATCTTGCATAGTGATTGGATTGGTTGACTGATTAGGGCGCGTGAGATCAATCTAAGGGCAGGTATGCAATCAACCATTGACTAAAGTCCACACGTGGACTCTCTTTTTTATTTTATTTTTTTCTGATGGATTAAATGTTTGGGCTCGCTAATGACACCCCCACCCTTTAGCCCATTAATATTTCTAACATGTTTGGATTACTTAACGCACCCCCCTTGCATTTTTCATTTATTTATTTTATCTAATTATATTGTTTTCATTTTTAATTATTAAAAATAGTTTCTTGCATTTAAAAATTCCCAGAAAATTCATATATCATATTTATAATTTTATAAAATTTTCACAAATTTTATTTTATTATTTTATTTTATTTTCATCATCTGAAATAATTATTTTAATAATTTCTCTTTGAATTTATTTCATTATGCACACATTGCATTATTTATTTTATTTCTCTGCATCCATAAAACATTTTGAATCCATTCTTTTTGCATTCATTCACCAATACATTGAATTGCATTAAAATATTTTTTTCTCTCATTTTTAAAATCATTTCATATTGCATTTTAATCTTCCTTTTTGGCACATTGAACCACATTTCTCATATGAACTTTGCATAATTGTTTGAGTGACTAACATCTTGAATTTTTGTAGGAGTTTTTGATATGTTGTTTGTTTCTGGTTGAGCAATGTTGAGAATTAATTTGGCAATTTTAAAAGATGTTTTACTACTTGTTTAATTGCTCTTTGTGTGAGATTTTCTTGTATGCACATCCTTGATCTTGTCTGGTTATATGTGTAAAGAGGAACTTGTGCCATTGCTCGGGGGTTTGTTCTTTGATTTCTTAATCCATGTTTGGATTGTTATAGGTCACTTAATCACTATTATATGTCATTGTTTGGTTTTCATTTGCCTTAATATTACGTATGTCTGTTCCGTACTAACCTTTTATGCAGGGACCAAGGTAAGTTATTTAAGGGTGTGGATAATCATCCATATTCACCCTTACTCTTTCCTTCTCTCATCTTTTCCTTTCTTTAGGTTTAGGTTGTCGTCAAACCTCACTAACCGTAGGTCACCCATGCATGATAACATAAGGACTCTTAGTTTCCCTTTAGAGTTTCCTTTGTGTCTTCTCTCTTCTCATCTCAGAACTTCTTGAAAATACTTAATAAGGATAAAGTGTATTGCGCACGAGCCTTAAGCGTGGGGAATGAGAAATGAGGGGCTTCCTCTCATCTTTCTAGAGTGCTTAGCAAGCGTCCTGTCTTGGGACGATACGTTAAGTATTCGCCCCTGTGCCCTAGACTTTGGTGCAATGCAAGTTATGAACTAACTTAAATCACTTCTGTCTTAAAAAAATACAAACAAACTTCAAACCTTTTTGTCCTTCGGGACCGTCAAACTAAAGGCTATTTTCAAAAAGGGCACGTTACTTTCCGTCTGAGTCACAAACAGGCATCGACCCTAACTGCCGGACACGAACTTAACGTCGCTCATAAAAAACACAAAAAGAACTTGGTCCGAACTACGTTGACTCTGAATTCCCCATTGCACAAGGGGGTACGTAGGCCTAGGACGTCGACGTCCTACCGAGTCTGTCTTTGTTTTTCCCTCCCCCGTTTTAGTACAGCCCTAGATGATAAAATAACTCACCCTCAGAATAGACAACAAGCATGAATCCCATCGAGTACGATGGACACGTAGGGTGATAGCACCTTCCCCTCGCGTAACCGACTCCCGAACCTAGACCATGGTTGCGATGACCATTCCTTTCCCTCTTCCTCAGGTTTATGCGGTGTTCCCTTTCCCCCTCTTGGGATAAATTTACACGGCTGGCGACTCTGTTTTTCCGCGCCACTCTCGTGTTTGTACCTGGATGAAAATCCTGGGAGCGACAGCTGGCGACTCTGCTGGGGATTGAGGTTGACCTATGCTGGTCCATCCCTAAGCGAGTCAGTCCTAGCGCTTGCTTGTCTTTGTTCTCTTTGGGTGTCTTTGTGTTTGCTTTGCTGTGTTTGTTGTATTTTATTTTTACCGCATTTTCTGCATTGCACTTCATTTTTATTACTGTCATATTGGATACTACTGTGTTGTGCTGGCTGTTTCTGTTTTGCAGGTTGGGTTATTCTGAGAGATAAGCCCAATACCCAGGCTTGAGTACACCCTAGCACTAGAGTGGAGAGTAGTGGGACCTACGTGCCCGCTTGGTACGTTTGTGTGTTCACGAAATTCACAACCAGACGAGGCTATCTTGGGACGCATTCTGACGTGTGTGTCTTGCGCATGTTAGGATGTCGATCTAGAGAGCTGTCGACTCTGGTGACCGATCATCGAGGACCTTAGTGGAAACATCCCTCTTTAGTGGTGACAGTGGCAGACCACATCCTGTGGCAAACCCATTCGCACCCGAGGGCCCACTTTGGAACTCGCATAGGATGGCCCCTATCTTTTGAAGAGAATCAGTGGAGGCACTCCTCGATTGACGATAGTACTGTACCCCGAGGGATGAATGTACTATTGTTTCTCGACCTCAGTGCCAAAGCTGAGGACCTTCCATTTTGGAGAATCAATTGAGGCCTCCTCGATTGATGATGATGCCAAACCAGAAATGGTGAACGTATCATCATTTCTCGACCTGAGAGCCCGGGATACTGAACATCCTAGTACCCAAACGTGAGAGGGGGTGGGTATTTGCAGGTTTACAGGTAACCAAAACCTTCAACCTACCCTGTTTTTCTGGATTTCTCATCAATGTCTGATTATTTGGGTTCCTGGTTATCTCAGTGGTTCAGAATTCTGGTTTTCTGGGTTGTGGTTCTCGTTCAGTTAACAGCACAGCACATCCAGCAGTGTTGCCTTGATCCCATGTTTGCATGAGCATATCATTTTTCTTGCATTCTAACATGTTTGACATTTTTCAGGGCTTGCATCTTACTCTTGATTCCGGTTTTCTGAGGTTACCTTGGCATGGATGTCCAGAGAAAGAAGACTGTTGCCTATTCGTTCCCAGATCCGACTTTGACATTGATTCACAAGCTGATTAGTATGGCTGGTCCCGGAGTTCGTACAGAGTTCAGTGGAGGGTATGGGAGACTTCTGAAGTTCGTCTACAATATCTCCAAGTATGAGAAGGATGCCATTCATACACTTCTTCAGTTTTACGATCCGTCTTTGCGTTGCTTCACTTTCCCAGACTACATCTTGGCCCCAACATTGGAGGAGTTCTCATTTATTTTGGGAATCCCCATCAGGCATGACATAGTATTCTTTTCTGAAGAACACCCCAGGGTAAAAGAAATGGTTGTTGCTCTTCATATTGGTGAATCCGTTCTGAGCAGTAATATTGAGGAAAAACAAGGAGCTAAGGGTTTCTTATTGAAGTTCTTGTTTGATCAAGCTTGCATACATGTTAAAGAGAATAATTGGACTGCTTTCCAAGCTATTCTAGCTATGTGCATCTATGGGATTGTCCTGTTTCCCAATGTTCCTGATCTGGTGGATATGCATGCTGTCAGAATCTTTATTTCAAAGAATCCTATACCTACCTTGCTAGGTGATGTGTATCATTCAGTTCACTACAAGAATGAAAATAGGCGGGGGAAAACTGTGAGTTGTTGTGCACCGCTCTTATCTACTTGGTTTCTGAGCCATCTCCCTGAAACTGGCGCCTTTATTGATACGAAAGATTCTTTGAAGTGGTCAAAGAGGTTAATGGGCTTGACTGCTGACAACATTGTTTGGTTCAATCATGACTTGCTAGGAATGGAGATTATTTGCAAGTGCGGAGAATTCCCTAATGTACCCTTGATAGGGAGAAAAGGTGGAATTAACTATAATCCTTCCCTTGTTTCAGGCAGTTTGGTTATCCTTTTAGAGGTCCACCTGAAGAGAGAGATATCAGAGAGTCCTTATTCTTCAATGGTACTGAGGATCAAGAGATGATAAGAAAGATTGTGAATGCTTGGAAGCAGGTGACCAAGAAGGGAAAAACTTCATTCGGGAAATGTAACAACCGGGCTTTTCCTTCCTATGAAGAGTGGATTAAGAAGAGAGCAGAAGAGGAGCTTCTTTCCTTCCCGGTAGAACCACCATCTTACCCCTTGCTGATTGAGCCTCCTACCACAGTTGAGATAGAGAAGTTTAACAAGTTGTGGGCTGAAAAGGAAAAGCTGCGAGAAGAAAACAGTGAGCTACAAAGAGAGATTTATCAGTTGAAGCATGAGCGGGGTGAAGCTGTTCATATCACCAAGTTGAAGACAGAGCTTCTTGCTGAAGCAGAAAAGGAGCTAGCTGACAAGGTCGCGGCCAGACAAAGGATGAAACAAGCTTTAGATGGTATCAGTAAGGTTCTCGAGTCTAAGAAGGAGGAATTGGACAAGGCTTTGTTGAAAATTCACAGGTTCGATGATCACCGAGAAACTGCAACGGCCGAGAATAAGAGAAAGGAAGACGGTTATCTAGCTCAAATTGATCAGTTGAAGTTGACGCTCAAGAAAAAAGACGCTGAGATCCTGTCAGGGGTATTCAAGAGTCAAGTAGTCGAGGGTCGACTCAATGAAGCCATAGCCTCCATAGAGGAATTGAAGGTCCAAGCTGAAGTGAAGAAACCTATACATGAGGGTCCTAGCATGGATGGTGTTTCTGGAGAATACGCTTGGGAGTTGCATTGCCGATACTTGGAAGGGATCATACATAGAAGAGACGTTGTCATTCAAGAGCTAATTTAGAGACCAAAGCATCCCGACACGAAAAAGTTGTTCAAGGAAATTCAAGACTGGAGCAGAAAGCATAGTGGATGAGGGGATTGACACTTGTGGATTTTGATGACATGTCGTAGTTTTCTATTCTCTTTTATTGTATTTGGATCACCACCAGGCTTGTTGGTTGGGACCTCTATGATTTTTGTGTTCAGATTTGTTATCTTGGATTCGTGATTGTTGACATTTGGTTTTCCTCTGGTTTTCTTAATATATGGGCAGAAGTTTCGTTCTATCTTGTTATTAAACTGGAATCAAGGGGTGGATCGCCTTGCGAATATTCAAACATGTTCATTTGCATTTGCATATTCATAATCATTTTGCATAATCATTTTGCATAATCATTTTGCATAATCATTTTGCATAATTATTTTGCATGACAGATGTTTATCTCCGGTGTTCTTATCTTGTTCTCATCTCAGGATTACAAATCAGCACATTCACCGGTATCCTACAAGACAAAATCAAAAGAGACTCATGGATCAGCTACAGAATGAGATCATTGAGATACGGACTCGCATGAACCAATTCATGGAACTAATGCAAGGTGTTGCTCAAGGCCAAGAGCAGTTGAGGACTCTCGTTCAGCCACTGATTGCAAGGAATAATGAAGACGGTAATAATGATCAGAATGGCCCTACGGGCGGAGGTATTCCTATTTCTGGTGTTGTGATCCCTCCGGGCGGAGCTGAAAATGCTGGGGGAGGTGGTGTTGGTGCTGGCGCAGTTCATGGCCGTCAGTATGATGATGTTCAAGATGATGCATTTTCTATGCCAGGTGGGGATGATGGTCCCCAGATTGACAATGATCAGAGACTCGGGTTGATTGAGGAACAGCTAAGGGGTGTTGTGAATCAGGATTCTGTGGGTATAGATCTAGAGGATTTGGGACTGGTTCCAGGCATTGTTATCCTGCACAAATTTCAGACTCCCACTTTTGAGAAGTATAATGGTATGTCTTGCCCAAGGACTCACGTCAGGGCGAACGCGAGCAAAATGGTTGCGCATGTGAAAAATGAAAAGCTGATGATGCATTGCTTTCAGGATAGCCTATCTGGGGCATCCCTGGAGTGGTATATGCAACTAGAAAGGAAAGATGTGCGTAGTTGGATAGATCTGGCAGGGGCATTTACCAGACACTACCAATATAACACTGACATGGCTCCTAACAGAACACAGCTGCAGAATTTGTCACAGAAGAACAATGAGAGTTTCAAGGAGTATGCCCAGAGGTGGCGTGAACTGGAAGCTAGGGTTCAGCCTCCCATGTTGGAACGTGAAATGATAACTATATTTATGGCCACCTTGCAGGGTCATTACTATGAAAAGCTGGTACCGTGTATGACTGGAAAGTTTGCTGATTTGATCTTAGTATGAGAGATGGTGGAAAGCGGAATTAAGGCGGGAAAAATATCAAGCGGTGATGGGTCCTCATCTGGAGGGAGTAAGAAGCCTTATGCCAGTGGTTACAAGAAGAATGAGTGAGATACAAATTCTGTATCATCATATCGTGGTAGAGATGGACCTCGTCAGAACTTCAATCAGCAAGTGGCTTCTATAACCATCCCAGCAGCACCTCAGCAGCCAGCAGTGTCTCAACAACAAAATCAGGTTCCTCGCAGACCACAGAATGTGACTAGGCGGGATAGGCATTTTGACACTCCACCTATGTCCTACTCTCAATTATTCCAGCACTTGTTAAAACTGCAGTTAATTCAGACGAGAACATTGGCTCCACCTACTGGTAATCCACCTCTCGGCTATGATGCCAACGGCCACTGTGAGTTTCATTCTGGGGCACCCGGACATCATACTGAGAACTGTAAAGCTTTTAAGCATAAGGTTCAAGACTTAGTGGATTCCAAGGCCATCAATTTCTCCAATGATGTTCCGAATGTGAATCAGAACCCAATGCCGAATCACGGTGAGCCAAGGGTCAATGCTATTATTGAGGACTGTGAAGACTTGAGTTTGATTTCAGATGTGAACGAGGTTCAAACTCCCTTGGGTGTAGTGAAGGAAAGGCTATTGAAGGGAGGAGTATTTCCAGACTGTGATGAAGGTTGTGTAGGATGTGTGTCGCAGCCAGGCGGTTGTGATTTATTGAAAGCAGGTATTCAGAAAATGATCGGCGAAGGGATATTACAGTTTGACAGAGGTTGTAAGCAGAGTAATGTTACTGACAGAGAGATTGATGTTGCCACGATAACAATTCCATTCAAGACAATTACTATATCAGCGCCGGCGAGACCAGCGCCGGTCACTATCACTGTTCCTGGACCAGTACCGTATGAGAGTACAAAGGCCATCCCATGGAACTATGGGGCTGAGGTGTTTGTTAATGGTAAGAAGCAGGAATTGGAAGAGACATCAGCTGTGAATACAGGGGTTGAAAATCTTGTTGAAGCAGGGGCTATCACTAGGAGTGGTAGAGTCTTTATTCCGGCCGAGAATCAAGCTGGCAGTTCAAGACAAGACAAAGGTAAGCAGATGATGGATGAGTCTGTACAGAGGCAGGAAGCAAATAATTCCATGACAAAGCCAGTTGGGGATACTTTCTCAGAAGACGTGGAAGAGTTTGTGAGGTTGATTAGGAAGAGTGATTACAAGATTGTCGATCAACTTCACCAAACTCCATCGAAGATCTCCATTCTATCCTTACTGTTGTGCTCTGAGGCGCACCAAAATGCATTGCTGAAGGTTTTGAATATGGCTTATGTACCACAGGAAATATCCGTCAATCAGTTAGAAGGGGTTGTGGCTCATGTGAATGCTGGTAATGGTTTGGGTTTCACCGATTTAGATCTGACTCCGGCTGGGAGGAATCACAACAACGCTCTGCATATTTCAGTGGAATGTCGTGGTTCTTTAATGTCGCATGTGTTAGTTGATACTGGGTCATCTTTGAATGTGTTACCAAAGAAGGCTTTTATGAAGTTGGATACTCGTGGGTTGATTTGTACACCAAGTGACTTGGTGGTACGTGCTTTTGATGGCTCCAAGAGGTCAGTTTTTGGAGAGTTAGTTCTGCCAATCAAGGTGGGTCCTGAAATTTTCAACACCACCTTTTACATAATGGATATCCAGCCTGCCTATAGTTGTTTGTTGGGTCGCCCTTGGATCCATGGTACTGGGGCAGTAACTTCTACGCTGCACCAGAAGTTAAAGTATATGGTGGATGGTCATGTTGTGACTGTTTGTGGTGAAGAAGATATCATGGAGAGTCACCTATCTACCTTCAAGTATGTAGAGGTAGACGGTGAAGTACAGGAAACTTTGTGCCAAGCCTTTGAAGCTATGAAAATTCCCGAGGAACCCCCAAAGGCAGCCAGTCAGCCTGAGGTGGTTGCCCAACCTGAAGTCGTCAGACAACCAGAGGTTCCAATGTCCTCTTTCAAAGAGGCGCGTGCTATAGTTGAAGCTGGTGGTTCTCAGAAGTGGGGCAGTGTTATTGATGTTCAAAGAAAGCAAGATACTCATGGACTGGGTTACAAGCCACCTAGGCATTCTGAAGAGCCTCCCAAGTTCTATGGTCCAGTCCATTTCACCAGTGCCGGTGTTTTCTTCGACAGAGTCAATGCTATTGAGGATGAAGGAGATAGTGACTATGACATGGATGAGTGGATCCGTCCCTGAACCCCTAGTCAGAGTTTAGGCAACTGGTCCTCCGAGAAAGTCATCCAAGTGACGCGCCCGGAGTAATTTACTTTTGTTTTCTGTTATGTTGAATCCTACGTTCTGCCCAAGACGTAGTGATATTTATTTGTAGGGCTTGGATGTTTTATTTGCTATTTTTATCATCAATAAAGGACGTTTTTTTCATTCAAATATTCTGATCCCTGTCTTTCTGTTTTTACTTTTTGCATTAACCCACATCAAAATGGCAATGTGTTTTCTTGTTTGTTGCACTCATAATGAACATAAAACATCCATCATGCAGGTTTCTTTGTTCAGATTCCACCCATGACTTAGCTATGGCTCGATATGACTTCGACAATCCCATCTATCAGGCTGAAGAAGAGACTGACAAAGACTGTGACTTACCAGAAGAATTAGCCAGGCTACTGAAACAAGAAGAAAGGGTTATTCTACCTCATCAGGAGGAAGTTGAGACTATTAATCTGGGAACCGAGGATGTTAGACGAGAAGTAAAGGTTGGGGCTGCCCTGGAAGACACTGTTAAGGGGAGATTGGTTGAGTTACTTCGAGAGTATGTGGATATCTTCGCCTGGTCTTACCAAGACATGCCCGGGCTTGACACTGACATTGTTTCACCAAGACTGCCACTTAAAGAGGGTTGTACCCCAGTCAAGCAGAAACTGAGAAGGACGAAACCAGATATGGCTGTCAAGATCAAGGAAGAGGTTCAGAAACAGTTGGACGCCGGATTTCTTGCTGTGACAAATTATCCTCCGTGGGTTGCTAATATCGTACCTGTACCTAAGAAGGATGGGAAGGTCAGGATGTGTGTTGATTACCAAGATCTGAATAGGGCGAGCCCAAAGGATGATTTCCCGCTCCCCCACATTGACGTGTTAGTAGACAATACTACTCAATATTTTGTGTTCTCCTTCATGGATGGCTTCTCTGGGTATAACCAAATCAAAATGGCCCCAGAGGACATGGAGAAGACTACGTTCATAACACCGTGGGGAACATTTTGCTACAAGGTAATGCCCTTTGGATTGAAGAATGCTGGGGCAACCTATCAGCGGGCAATGGTGACTCTCTTTCATGATATGATTCACAAGGAGATTGAAGTTTATGTTGATGACATGATTGTGAAGTCATAGACAGAGGAAGAACACTTGGTAAACCTCCAAAAGTTGTTTGAAAGGTTGAGGAAGTTCAGATTGAGATTGAATCCGAACAAGTGCACTTTCGGGGTGAGATCTGGTAAATTGCTGGGATTCATTGTTAGTGAAAGAGGTATCGAGGTTGATCCTGCCAAGATAAGAGCCATACAGGAGATGCCTGAGCCAAGGATAGAGAAAGAGGTTCGTGGATTCTTGGGAAGGTTGAATTACATTGCTAGGTTCATCTCTCATCTGACAGCCACATGTGAACCAATTTTCAAGTTGTTAAGAAAGGATCAAGAGGTCAAGTGGAATGAAAATTGTCGAGAGGCATTTGAAAGGATAAAGACGTATTTGCAAGAACCTCCAGTCCTTATGCCACCGGTGTCTGGGAGACCGTTGATTATGTACCTTACGGTTCTTGAGAATTCGATGGGTTGTGTGCTCGGTCAACACGACGAGACAGGTAGAAAGGAGCACGCCATTTACTACCTGAGTAAGAAGTTCACTGATTGCGAATCAAGATACTCTATGTTGGAAAAGACATGTTGTGCGCTCGCTTGGGCAGCCAAGCTCCTGAGGCAGTATATGTTAAACCACACAACCTTGTTGATTTCGAAGATGGATCCGATTAAATACGTGTTTGAAAAGCAAGCACTTTCTGGAAGGATAGCCCGTTGGCAGATGGTTTTGATAGAGTACGATATTCAGTATGTTTCTCAGAAGGCCATTAAGGGAAGTGTTCTGTCAGAATATCTTGCTGAACAGCCGGTCGAGGATTATCAGCCAATGAAGTTTGAGTTTCCGGACGAGCATGTTATGTTTCTGAAAATGAAGGATTATGAAGAGCCTCTGCCTGAAGAAGGACCTGAGATTGGGTCTCAGTGGAAGATGATTTTTGATGGGGTTGTCAACTCATATGGTAATGGAATTGGGGCAATCATTACAACCCAAAGGGTTCTCATATACCTTTCACTGCCCGGCTAGCGTTCATGTGTACCAACAACGAGGCGGAGTATGAAGCATGCATCATGGGGTTAGAGGAAGCAATTGATTTGAGAATTAAGAACCTCGATGTCTATGGTGATTCCGCGTTGGTAGTTAATCAGATTACAGGAGAATGGGAGACTCGTCAGGCAAATTTGGTATCTTATAACAACTATGCCAGAAGGATGTTACCTTTCTTTGACAGGGTGGATTTTCATCATGTGCCCCGAGTTGAGAATCAGATGGCTGATGCGTTGGCGACATTGGCATCCATGTATAAGGTGAACCGTTGGAATGAAGCTCCTTCGATTAGAATCATGCGCTTGGATAGACCAGCTTTTGTGTTTGCAGTTGAAGACGTGTCAGATGGCAAACCGTGGTATCATGATATTAAGGTCTTTCTGAAGAGACAGGAGTATCCAGAGGGTGCCTCCACCAAGGATAAGAAGACTCTGAGAAGGTTGGCAGGAAACTTCTTTCTGAACAAAGACAATGTGTTATATAAGAGGAACTTCGATATGGTTTTGTACGTTGTGTTGATGAACACGAGGCAGGTTTGTTGATGGAGGAAGTTCACGAGGGTTCTTTCGGTACTCATTCCAGTGGACACACCATGGCTAGGAAGTTGTTGAGGGCAGGATATTACTGGATGACTATGGAGTCTGATTATTTCAAGTACGCCCGAAAGTTCCATAAATGCCAGATTTATGCAGATAAGATGCATGTACTGCCTACGCCTCTAAATGTGTTGTCATCTCCTTGGCCTTTTGCAATGTGGGGCATAGATATGATTGGAAAGATTGAGCCCACTGCCTCCAATGGGCATCGTTTCATTTTGGTTGCCATTGACTATTTCACAAAGTGGGTGGAAGCAGCCTCGTACGCCAACGTCACCAAGCAAGTGGTAGCCCGGTTTATAAAGAAGGATATCATCTGTCGTTATGGGGTCCCGGAGAGAATCATTACTAATAATGGCTCGAATTTGAACAACAAGATGATGAGGGAATTATGTTAGAATTTTAAGATCGAGCATCACAATTCTTCTCCATATCGTCCGAAGATGAATGGTGTTGTTGAGGCGGCGAATAAGAATATCAAGAAGATTGTGCAGAAGATGGTGGTGACGTATAAAGACTGGCATGAGATGTTACCTTACGCCCTACATGGTTACCGTACTTCGGTGCGTACGTCAACTGGGGCAACCCCTTTCTCATTGGTGTATGGTATGGAAGCAGTTTTACCCTTAGAGGTCGAGATTCCGTCTTTTAGAGTTCTGGCAGATGTGAAGCTTGATGAAGCTGAATGGGTGCGTTCCAGATTGGATCAGTTAAACCTTATTGAAGAAAAGAGATTGGCAGCCATCGCACATGGTCGGTTGTATCAGAGTAGGATGAAGCAGGCCTTTGACCAGAAAGTGCGTCCTCGGAGTTTTCAGACAGGTGAATTGGTTTTGAAAAGAATCCTTCCTCCTTAGATAGATCACAGGGGCAAATGGACTCCAAACTACGAGGGGCCATATGTGGTAAGAAAGGTTTTCTCTGGTGGAGCCTTACTACTCTCAACTATGGATGGCGAAGATTTTACATCCCCTGTGAACGCAGACGTAGTCAAAAAATACTTCGCATAAAAGAGATCCACTGGACATAAAAAGAAAGTCCAGGCAAAAAGGGGCATCCCGGCGAACCATAAAAAGGAAAAGGTTCGGGCAAAAGTTAGGGATAAAGTGTAAAAAGAAACGTGTAAACCCGCAAAGTTGAAAACTTGAAAAGGCGACTTTGGCAAAAATGGGTATCCCGATGGATTGAAAACCCGAAAAGGGCGATCCAGGAAAAAGTTAGGGATTTATAAGCGAAAGGCTATGGTCTGCGTTCGATCTGTGAGCACTTTCAATACTTGGAAATTCTGAAAGAAAGGAATCAGTACAGTTAGTCTCTTCAAAGGTCAAGACATTTGTGGATAAGCAAGACATATGGGTCATAGCTGAGTCGAATCATGGTGGATATCTGTTCCCACATTGCCGACATGTGTATTTTCTTTTTGCTTTTGCGCAATTACCTCTTTTTAGGAATTGCTTCCTATTGTAAATGCCTATTTACATGCCACTTTTCTCAATAAAATATTCATTTCACTCAAAGAGCTTTCCGTTGTTTGTTTTACTTTTACTGTTTTGTTTACAAAAAACGTCCGATATTTTTTATAAACATTGCATATAGAATTTCGAGCTTTGCGGAGCATAATGAAAAGCAATAGAGATTACTTAGGCACTAACGGTGATAGTCAGGTTGTGGCACATTCTTTTGTTGTTATTTGACTTGCAGGGCAACAGGATTGTATTTCCCCAGCAGTTTGCTCTCCCCAGCATTGAGATTGCACTTTCCTCAGCAGAGCAGACCTTCCCCAGCAGGAGACCTGGAAAGTATTTTCTCAGAATCAAGACGTTATCTCCCTACAGAATCAGGGTGTTCACCTTCCCCATCCAGTCAGGAAGCGTGCTTTCACCGACAATGTCATATTCTAATCCACACCAAGGTGGGAGTAAAGTCATTCTCCCCACCAGCAGGCTAAGTTCAGCAGTATCCCCAGGCAGGATTGTGTTATGGATTGTTTTCCCCAAGCATGATGGTATTACGGGCTGGCATCCCCCAGCAGGTTCTGAGCCCAATTGGATATTAGTAATCTTCAGTAACAGACTTCCGGTTCCGTTATTGGCGTTCATTCTCAACTCCCCCAGCAGAGGAGAAATCTCAGGTTTTGGATGTTACCTTCAGTGAAAGACAGGTGGGGTCCCCGATAGTTCTTTCGGGATTTCATCCCCAGCAGAAGTTGTTGATCCGAAGAGTCGATCAGTATGACCCTTCTCAGCAGAGTTCCTGGATTCAGAGGATAATTTATTTTTGTCATCCCCAGCTGAATCAATCTTTTCTCTCCGGCATTTATTTTGCTGGAGGGACCCTTTTTGCATATCATAAGCACTTGCATTGCATCCTCAAACGCGTAGCATTTCCACTTCGTGTGGAGCATTACGGCAAAATTCAAACATTTGCATTCGAAGCATAAGCCAGGTTTGATATTTTCTTTGCCATTTCTCTTTCCCAACAGAGATGGCATAACTCAGGAGATTTTGGAGGAATGCGTTCCTCATGTTTGTGCTCCCCGGCAGAGTCTTTTATTTAGACTTCTCCTTTCCCCAGCGGAGTCATCTTATCTGTGGACCGTGAGTCCGTTAGAAGTTTGCTTTGGTTTGGCCTTTTTCTTTTGTGAAATCCAGTTCTCGCCTGGTAGTCAATTCTCGCTTGACGCATATCTTCGTCAGTTCCCTTTCTCAGCAGGGATGGCATTTGTGGTGCTAGTTCTCTTTATCAGCAGAGATAGTAATCTTTTGGATATTTTCTTCGTCAGTTCCCTTTATCAGCAGGGATGGCATTTATGTTGCTAGTTCTCTTTACCAACAGAGATAGCAATCCTTTGAAGATTTTCTTTCGTCAGTTCCCTTTATCAGCAGGGATGGCTTTTGTTTTGCTAGTTCTCTTTATTAGCAGAGATAGCAATCCTTTGGATATTTTCTTTTGTCAGTTCCCTTTATCAGCAGGGATGGCAGTTTATTTTGTTAGTTCTCTTTATCAACAGAGATAGCAATCTCCTGGATATTTCTTTCGTCAGTTCCCTTTATCAGCAGGGATGGCATTTATTTTGCTAGTTCTCTTTATCAGCAGAGATAGCAACCTTTTGGATATTTTCTTTCGTCAGTTCCCTTTATCAGCAGGGATGACATTTGTTTGGCTAGTTCTCTTTATCAGCAGAGATAGAAATCCTTTGGATATTTTCTTCGTCAGTCCCCTTTATCAGCAGAGGTGGCATTTGTTTTGCTAGTTCTCTTTATCAGCAGAGATAGCAATCTTTTGAAGATTTTCTTTCGCCAGCTCCCTTTATCAGCAGGGATGGCATTTGTTTTGCTAGTTCTCTTTGTCAGCAGGGATAGCAATCTTTTGAAGATTCTTTTCGTCAGTTCCCTTTATCAGCAGGGATGGCATATTTTGAGATTCCTTTGTCAGTTCTCTTTATCAGCAGAGATGACGTAACTTGGGAGAGTTGGTTTCACTTTATACCTAGCATAGCTAGCACTCATCCGTATTATGACAGTACAACATTTATGGCTAATTCTCCAGTGGAGGATTGCAAATTTCCGGGTTCTTTGGTATTCAATCTCCGTGCATCCTGATTGTCTGAAAGTCGTCGCTATCATACCCTCAGAACCAAGTTGATTGAATAGGGGCAGCTGTTACACCCCAAAATTTGCCCTCCTTACTTTAGTACTAACTGGCTTATGTTTCATTTCATTTTTGCATTATCATGTGTGCATATCATTGGTTCTTAGCATGGGGTCAAGGTGCCTGAGGCAAGTTCAAGAGGAGAAGATGTTCTTCAAAGGGTCGAGCAAGAGAGTTCAAGTGGACCACTCTCTCCTAACCAGTGCAGAAACTAGGGTTTTGAGATTCTTGGGTTTATTGCTCCAATGGCCAAGCTTCTTGGGTTTTTATCATCATCAAAGGGCATATCCTATCTTTGTTGGAGAGGATACACATCATATTCAGAGGAATTTGGATTCGGAGACTGTGATAGTTCCTCCTAGACTGAGGGTACCAAAACTAGGGTTTGCTATAAAGTCAGTTTATTTCTGATTTTTTGGGCAAGACTTGATTCCATGGTATTCCTTGGGTCCCTAAGTATCTAGGAATGGAAGATTGTCCATCAGTTTGGTTCATGAGAAGTTCAAATGGCCAATGGATTGGGAATCAGGAGAATTGGGGAAAAGTCAACAGTGAGAGGGAATTTTGAGGTTCTCTCCAAGGTTTTCAAGGTCTCACATCCTCATATGGTCTTCAAGAGTCAAGTTTCATGCCATTTATCAAGAATCAAGGGTTGGTGCAAAAGTTACTAAATATGGAAATGACCTATAATTTGAAAGTTTCCTTTTTGGGCAAGTTCCTACACTACATTCAACTTGAATTTTCACCATCAAGAAAGCTTCAAATGAATTTTCCTCAAACATGAAAGTTGAATATCTTTTTCTCCTCTTTCCAACAAGTACTAGTGGGTCTCCATATCATTTGTGAAACTCAAGTTATGGCCAAAAGAAGGCAAAGTGGTTTTTAGGGTTTCTCATGATTCCATTTTCACAACTTTGGCATAGTGACCTATAATTAATTCCATTGCTTCATGTCACATGCTAACATCAAAGGACACTCCTCAAGGATCATTTTAGGCCTTTGAATCAAGTGAATCCATGGTGTATTTATCACTTATTCTCCATTATTCAAAATTGTCAAGTCATTGAAAACTCATGAACCAAAATGTCTCAAGGCCCAAATCAAATTCAGGTGTGGTTAGCAATTCAAACATAAGTGATCCATCATGAAATATTTGGATATCCATGCATGGAAGGAGGTGTATCTCACATTATGTGATTTTCCAAAATTGCCCAAAACTCATTAAACAAAGAATTACCAAGGCCCAAATGCTGATCAATGGATTAAACCTAGGTATTTAAACTCATTCATGCACTAGTTAGGGTTTCATTCACGTGTCTTTGTGGAGAATTCAAGTGTGAGCCCTAAAAGATCATTCCTTCATATCTCTCAAGCAAGAAGAGTTTTTCAAGAACTTCTTCCACAAACTTCTTCCTTGTGATCAATAGAGTGCAAGCCATCCCCCATTCGCAGCCAACAGCAAGGATTCAGGTTGCACCATCTCAGGTTAGTGATGTTTTGCATGATCATAGAACTCTGTTTTTAAGTGTGCATAATGTTGTGTGACATCCATCGATCGTTCTGATGTGTTTTGTTTAAAATATGGACGTGTATATTGGTTGTATTATGAGTTTCAAAGTTTTGAACCTTACTTTATTTCCTTCGATTCTCCTTATTTATGCGTTGTTTGGGATTTTTTATTGCATATTTGGAATCCTCACATTTTTCTGATCAAAATAGTGTATTCGCATGAAATTTCTGGGCAAGTTTTGAGTTGCAGGTGGCTGTGGGTGGCGGCCGGAGCTAGGGCTCCGGCGACTGGGTGGTGCTCCGGCCGGCCAAGGGTTTCCACGAGGAAGACGAAATCTGGGCCATCCGTCTACTTGATCCAACGTACCATATTGTGCCACGTTTTGTTTTTTTTTTGTTTTTTATTCTGATGATTACATATACATTACCCCACGCTACTTACCGTGTGCATCCAATCAGGTTTTTTCATTTTATTTACTTTTTATTTAGTTGACTTAATCATGTGCGTTGGATGAATCAGACGGATGGTGGGCTGCCAACGAATAAAAAAAACACGTGCCTGGCACATGGGGTGTGTAGGGTGCTCTTAAGGTTTGTGTGTGCATGGGTATACGTTAATTGTGGTGTGCGTTTAATCATGGCTGTTCATCTTGCATAGTGATTGGATTGGTTGACTGATTAGGGTGCGTGAGATCAATCTAAGGGCAGGTATGCAGTCAACCATTGACTAAAGTCCACACGTGGACTCTCTTTTTTATTTTATTTTTTTCTGATGGATTAAATGTTTGGGCTCGCTAATGACACCCCCACCCTTTAGCCCATTAATATTTCTAACATGTTTGGATTACTCAACGCACCCCCCTTGCATTTTTCATTTATTTATTTTATCTAATTATATTGTTTTCATTTTTAATTATTAAAAATAGTTTCTTGCATTTAAAAATTCCCAGAAAATTCATATATCATATTTATAATTTTATAAAATTTTCAAAAATTTTATTTTATTATTTTATTTTATTTTCATCATCTGAAATAATTATTTTTATAATTTCTCTATGAATTTATTTCATTATGCACACATTGCATTGTTTATTTTATTTCTCTGCATCCATAAAACATTTTAAATCCATTCTTTTTGCATTCATTCACCAATACATTGAATTGCATTAAAATATTTTTTCTCTCATTTTTAAAATCATTTCATATTGCATTTTAATCTTCCTTTTTGGCATATTGAACCACATTTCTCATCTGAACTTTGCATAATTGTTTGAGTGACTAACATCTTGAATTTTTGCAGGAGTTTTTGATATGTTGTTTGTTTCTGGTTGAGCAATGTTGAGAATTAATTTGGCAATTTTAAAAGATGTTTTACTACTTGTTTAATTGCTCTTTGTGTGAGATTTTCTTGTATGCACATCCTTGATCTTGTCTGGTTATCTGTGTAAAGAGGAACTTGTGCCATTGCTCGGGGGTTTGTTCTTTGATTTCTTAATCCATGTTTGGATTGTTATAGGTCACTTAATCACTATTATATGTCATTGTTTGGTTTTCATTTGCCTTAATATTACGTATGTCTGTTCCGTACTAACCTTTTATGCAAGGACCAAGGTAAGTTATTTAAGGGTGTGGATAATCATTCATATTCACCCTTACTCTTTCCTTCTCTCATCTTTTCCTTTCTTTAGGTTTAGGTTGTCGTCAAACCTCACTAACCGTAGGTCACCCATGCATGATAACATTAGGACTCTTAGTTTCCCTTTAGAGTTTCCTTTGTGTCTTCTCTCTTCTCATCTCAGAACTTCTTGAAAATACTTAATAAGGATAAAGTGTATTGCGCACGAGCCTTAAGCGTGGGAAATGAGAAATGAGGGGCTTCCTCTCATCTTTCTAGAGTGCTTAGCGAGCATCCTGTCTTGGGACGATGCGTTAAGTATTCGCCCCTGTGCCCTAGACTTTGGTGCAATGCAAGTTATGAACTAACTTAAGTCACTTCTGTCTTAAAAAAATACAAACAAACTTCAAACCTTTTTGTCCTTCGGGATCGTCAAGTTCCCATCACTTTTTCTGGATACTGTTCACAAGATTGTGTCTATGACAGAACCTGGGGTATTGGCAAAATTTAGAGGAGAGTATGGAAGAATTCTGGATTTTGCTCGCAACATCACTGAATACGAGTATAGGGCTTTGCACACTCTGGTGCAATTCTATGACCCTCACATGCGTTGTTTTCTATTCACTGATTATCTTTTGGCTCCGACATTGGAGGAATTTGCTCTCATTCTGGATGTTGACATTAAAAAAAGAGGCTCCTTTCTATCCTTCTAAAGAACTTCCTGATTTGGGAAAAGTTTCTGAGGCTTTGCATTTGGATTTATCTTTGTTGAAAAATAACGTTGCCAGTAAGGGAGGGTGTTAAGGCTTTCATGTGAAATTTTTGATAGAACAGACTGCTGTGTATGCTAAGGCTAGATGTTGGTCAGTTTTCAACACCATCTTGGCTATGTGTGTCTATGGAACGGTGTTGTTTCCAAATATGAAGGATTTTATGGACATGCACGCTGTCCGGATATTTACCATGAAGAATCCGGTACCTACTTTGCTTGGAGATCTGTATTATTCAGTGCACTATAAGAACGAGAAGAGGAGGGGAGGACCCATTTATTTTTGTGCGCCAGTCTTCTACAAATGGTTTGCTGATCGTTTTCCCACATCTTGGGCATTTGTAGATACTCAAGGAACTTTGGAGTGGTCCAAAAGATTGATGGGCTTGAGGGCAAATAATCTAATTTGGGTTAACCGTGACTTGTTGGGCCAAGATATCATGATCAGTTGTGGAGGTCTCCCAAATGTGCCTCTAATAGGAAGGAAAGGGGGAATTAACTACAACTCTATTCTTACTATTAGGCAATTCGGGTATTCCTTGAAAGATCCACCAAGAGACGAGGAGGTCCAAGAATCTTTATATTTGAGTGGGGAAATCAATCCAGAACTGTTAAAAGAAGCTGCGCATACTTGGGAAGATCGTCATAAGAAGGGGAAGATTTCTTTTGGGAAGAGCAACGATAGAACATTTCCTGTGTACGAAGATTGGATTCAGAAAAGGGTAGAGGAAGAGCTCTTGCCATTCTCTAAAGAACCACCATCTTACCCCTTGCTGATTGAGTCTCCTACCACAGTTGAGATAGAGAAGTTTAACAAGTTGTGGGCTGAAAAGGAAAAGCTGCGAGAAGAAAACAGTGAGCTACAAAGAGAGATTTACCAGTTGAAACATGAGCGGGGTGAAGCTGTTCATATCGCCAAGTTGAAGACAGAACTTCTCGCTAGGGCAGAAAAGGAGCTAGCTGACAAGGTCACATCCAGATAATGGATGAAGCAAGCTCTAGATGGTATCAGTAAGGTTCTCGAGTCTAAGAAGGAGGAATTGGACAAGGCTTTGTTGAAAATTCACAAGTTCAATGCTCACCGAGAAACTGCAATGGCTGATAATAAGCGAAAGGAAGACGATTATCTAGCTCAGATTGATCAGTTGAAGTCGAAGCTCAAGAAAAAAGACGCTGAGATCCTATCAGGGGTATTCCAGAGACAAGCAGTCGAGGGTCGACTCAATGAAGCCATAGTGTCGCTCCCGAAAAGATTCGCATCCAACGGTACAAACGCGAGAGTGGCGCGGAAAACAGAGTCGCCAGCAATGTGTATTTATCCCAAGAGAGGGAAAGGAAACACTGCATAAACCTGAAGAGAGAAAGGAAAGAGCATGGTCTTGCGACCAAGAGAACAGGGTTCGGGAGTCGGTTACGCGCGAGGAAGGTATTAGCACCCCCACGCGTCCATCGTACCCGATGGGATCCACGCTTGCTTGTCTCGATCAAAGGGTGTCGTCAACTGGAACTTCGCTGCTGCTGGAAAGGAAAAGGAACGGGAAAAAGGAAAAAGAAAGGAGAGAGAGAGAGAGAGAGAGCAAGAAACAAATGTAGGGAAAATAAAAGAAGTGCTCGCATGGGCCCTACCCCACTGCCTACGTATCTCATCGGGAGCATGAGAATCAGAGCGACGTAGTTCCCCTCACTAGGGATGGATTGTGTTTTTTAGGGAACGGCTTACGTTCTAGCTCAGGTGTTGCAGCTCGCTGAATCGAGACTTAGGCGTTATCGTCTTGCAAGAGAACGAGTAGGAGCGCGTTCGTACGTTGAGAGTGAGTGAGATGAGAAAAGAATTCCCGAAGGAAAGACGTTAGTGTTTGTTTGAAGTTTTTTTAGACAGAAGTGTTTTTTAAGTTAGTTTGTAACTTGTATTGAACCAAAGTCTTAAATACAGGAACGAATACTTCGCGCATCGTCCCCAACAGGACGTACACTAGGTATCCTAGAAGAATGAGAGGAAGCCCCTCGTTCCCCACTTCCCACATAGAAGGCTCGAGTGTAATACACGTTATCCTTTATTACGTGTCTTGAAGAAGTTTTGAGATGATAAGAGAAGACGACACAAAGGAAACTCTAAAGGGAAACTAAGAGTCCTAATGTTATCATGCATGGATGTCCTATGGTTAGTGAGGTTTAGGAGAAAAGACTAACTAACACCTAATGCTAATCCTACTCCAAGCTTAATCAAAAATTAAGTTGGACTAGGTAGATCTAAGGGGAAAGGAATCCAAGACTTGAACAAGTCTTGAGATTCATGGGATGAGAAAGAGTGAAAAAGAAGAAAAGAGAAAGGAAGAGTGATAAAAGAGATAGGGCAGCAAGCACATCATAATCATCATATCCAAATCATGACATAGAACATGCTTTAAAGATCATACAAGCACAGATAAAGTATACAAATGAAGGCACACAAGAAAGGATACAAGTAAACTTGCACAAGATTCACAATTTCACACACTAAGAGTTCATACAAAGATGACATGAACAAAATAAGATGAAAGTGAAACCAAGTCAGAATTCAATTCATATCATGATCACCTAATCCAAACATGCAAGAATGTTTCACATTATGATGCACTATGAGCCAAAGATACCACAAAACCAATGATGATGATATGCATCATACAAATCAAACCATGATGATCAAGTGAGATAAAAACTAAGTAATGAACTCAAGGGGCAGTAGCATAAGTATCAACATCATACCAAAATCAAACTCAAGTCAGGCAAGATGAATCCTTAAGCAACACATTCAAAACATGCATCAAAGTTAATCAAAACATCCACAAAACTCAAGTCAAAACAACATCAACTTAGAAAATCAAGAAAAAATTGGAAAATGATCAAATGAGGATGATTCCAAAGCCACAAGTAAGCTCAAACAGAACATGATCATACCATAAAAACATATCAAGCATCACTCCATCACAAGTAAGCAAACGCATTCAAACTATTTCATGTATCAAAGTCTACCTCAATCAAACTTGCATTACAAACAAAACTCAACCAAAAATAGCAAATTGAATCAATAAAATCCCAAAAAATATTCAAACAGAATTTAACTCAGTCAATTAACATGTGCAAAAATATCAAACCAAAATTCATAAACTAAGTACCTCAAACAATTAGACAAATGTCAGGTAAGCACCATGTATCAATATGCAAAAGAGAGGGACCAAAATGCAATATGGAATAGTTTTAAAAATGAAACAAAAATGTTTTTATGCAATTTAATATGTCACCTAATAAATGCAAAAATAATGGATTAAAAATGTGTTGTAGATGAGGAGAAAGAAATTTTACAAGTTGGAGTGTGCAAGTGAAACAATTAAGAAAAGAAAAATAGGCGATTAATTAAATCAGATGCCAAAATAAAAAATAAAATGAGAAAATAAAATATGAAAAAATTTGAGAAAACTAAGAAGAGGTTTCATGATTTTTTGTATGATTTTTAAATGCATAAAAGTAATTTTAAAAATTAAAAAGCAAAACAAATAATAAAAATAAGAAAATGAAAAATGAAATAAACAAGGGGGTGCAAACAGTAAGTTTAGCACGTTGAAATAAAGGAAATGGGCTTAAGGGGGGGTGGAAATAGCAAGGCCCAAACCAAAGGAGCCCAAAGCAAAGTCAATGATAGAGTAAGGAACCAGTCAACAAGTTCAGAATTAATCCCAGCCCATCACTTAATCCAATGCGTATTATAAAGTCAACACAATCAAAAAATAATCAAGATCAACGGTCAGATTCCCCATGCCCACGATAACCCAAAACACAAGCGTACACACAAACAACTCAGTACACACCAAACACCCCCACGCGCCTTGCACATGACTTCATTTATTTGTTGTCAAAATCCTAACCGCAAGATTACATCAACGCTCAAGATTAAATCACACATTCAAAAATCAATTAAAATCAATGGCTATGATGAGGACTCGCGGTAGCACACTTGAGATGGCATGCACGCAATCATTAAATTAAAAACACAAAAATAAAAACACGTGGCAGCCAGAGGGACGTTGGATCAAGGGCATCAACGGTCAGGATTCCTTCTTCTTCCTTGAACACCTTGCCGGACTGGTTCTCAGGCAGCCGCCGGAGCTAGGGCTCCGGCCACCCTCTCCGGTGAGCTGAACCTTGTAGAACTTGAAAACCTCTAAGAAATCCCTCCAAAAACTGCAGATCCACTCCTTAGAACCTCTAGATGCAAAATAAATGCAACTAGAGCTTGAAATCGTGCTAGATCTTGAGATTTAAGTTTGAACCCTCTTGAATGGCACTTGCTGAAATCTTCAGTATGAGCTCAAAACAACAGTGAATTCTTGCTCTATTCTCTTCACTGATCAAGAATGTGAAGAGAAAACTCAGAGAAGCTCCAAGAAGAATGAGATTCAATGAGAGGAAGTGTGAGAGCAAAAAACCATAACTGTGCAAATGAGAGTCTCTACCCTAGCTGTGAGGGTGTGAGTAAGCATATATACCCTTCATTAGTTCACTGATTAGGATTAGGAAGTGATTAGAACTCTTGTTAATGAGATTTGGGTGAAATTGCAAAAATGAATTTTACACCACCACCACTAATTTACACGTGGGAAACCCTTGCCACCAGTACAATTCACCTCCAATTTACTCATGTATCACTTCTGAATTGATTTTGGGCCTTGTACTTTCTTGGTTTGCAAGTTTTGGATTAATTTGGCATTTTTGCACTTTGTGAAAATAATAAGAAATATGGCATGGCATGAATTGATTCAAAGGCCACAAATGATCTTCTTGACTTGTATTTTGATGTTGTAATATGGCATGAAGCAATTGGGAACATTACAAGTCCATTTGTGCAAAAATGCAAAAGGTGGAAAATTTGACATATAAGGAATCCATGAAAAGCACCTTGCATTGTTTTGGCCATAACTAGAGTTCCACAAATGATATGGAAATGTCCTGGTACTTTTTGGAAATGGGAGAGAAAGATCTTCAACTTTCATGTTTGAGGAAAATTCATTTGGAGCTTCCTTGATAATGAAAAGTCAAGTTGAATGTGGAGGAAAAATTGCCAAAAATGGAAAGTTTGTATTATAGGTCATTTTCCAAATTTAGTAACTTTTGCACAACTTCTTGATTCTTGATAAATGGCATGAAACTTGACCATTGAAGACCATATGAGGATGTGAGACCTTGAAAACCATGAAAAGACCCCCAAAATTCCATAGTTGACTTTCTCCTTCACAGTTGACTTTCTCCTTCACAGTTGACTTTTGCTTATTTCACCAGCAACTGATCCACTGAACAGTCTTCACCACGAACCATCAACCAAATCCCCATCCATGAACACTTGTGAGCATATGGAAGCCATAAAACATGCTTGAACCCCCAAAGTCCTCAAGAAACTCTCTTGAAACCAAAAACCCTGATTGGTCTCTCTGGTTAGGAGGGAGAGATCCACTTGCAATCTTTTGCCATGCTTGATCTTAAGAAGACATGATGAACCCCATGAGCCACCTTGAAGCTTGAGACTTGAGAATATGGACCAAGTGCCTTGATCCCATGCCCTATGCTGAATGCCATGCTATGCAATCTATGACCTACTATGGAATGCAAATGAGTAAAACATAGACCAATTTGAGAAAAATAAGAGGGTAAATTTTGAGGTATTACAGCTGCCCCTATTCAATCAACTGTGAATCTGAATGGATGAAAGCGACGGCTATCGGGAAATCAAGATACATAGGGATTGAATACAAAAATAACCGAGAAAATTTGCACTGTGGTTAGAGAAGATGTTGTAAAGGTAAGGAAGAAAAGTTTGTGGGGAAGACCTTGGAACCATTGGACCCCATAGGAAACCTGTCAGGAACTGGTGAAATACCTGTCGGGAACTGGTGAAATACCTGTCGGGAACTGGTGAGTTAGGACCTGTTTTGCCTATCGGGAATGGGCAAGTGTACCTGTCGGGAACTGGCAAGGTTCAAACCAAAGGGAGCTGTCGGGGACAGCTACAGTTTATAACCAAGGCTTACCTATCGGGAATGGGTAACGGGGCCTGTCGGGAACTGGCATGGTTAAAACTCAAAGGGAGCGGTCGGGAACGGCTGTAGTTTGTAACCAAGGTTTACCTATCGGGAATGGGTAACGGGGCCTGTCGGGAACTGGCATGGTTAAAACTCAAAGGAGCGGTCGGGAACAGCTGTAGTTTGTAACCAAGGTTTACCTATCGGGAATGGGTAACGGGGCCTGTCGGGAACTGGCATGGTTAAAACTTAAAGGAGCGGTCGGGAACGGCTGCAGGAATCCTATCGGGAATGGTTCCAAGAAACTTGTAAGCTGAGAGATATGACTCTGTGGGGAGAAAAATGATGAAACCCTTTGTATCGTTTCGCAATGTCTGTCGGGGAATGAACTAGGCATTCTTTCTGGCTTTGTCAATGATGTAAGGAGCAAAGTTCTGGACTCTCGCACGAGTTATCAAAACTGGCCTATGCTTTACATGCACATGTTTGAATTTTGCTGTAATGCTCCATACGAAATGGAATGCTACGCATTTTAGAGGATGTTATGCGTACTATATGCAAAATGCAAAGAGGTCCTCAGCAAAATAAATGTTGAGGAATGGAAGGCAACTCCGCTGGGGATAACAAGCTGGATTGACCTCGCGATCGTAAACCATACTGGAGAAGACAAATTGACCTGACCTCCTGATCTGGGCACTGACCTGAAAAACCTATTAAGGATACTATAGGAAAAGATAACTTTGCTGAGGAGGCATCATCTGAACCAGTCTGCTTGGGGAGTAACTATAGCCATAGAACTCCGCTGGGGATTAATGAGCTTACGACAAACTCTGCTGGGGAGATGTCCCTTGAGAGGATTTTACAGAAGACCACGCCTCTTCAAACTCTACTGGGGAACTAGGTTTACAACAAACTCTGCTGGGGAGAATCACTTCAAAGTGTCTCATGCCAGGGAAAGTTTCTTAAGAGAATTTTACAGAAGATCCGACATCTTCCAACTTTTAAACTAAAACCGAGACCTGAGCTATGATGCAGTAGATGGGAGGCCACCCTGTTGGGGATAATAGATCTGGAATACTCCTGCTGGGGGATTTCATGATGCTCCATGCCTGAGATGGTCAATCATTTGCTTTTGCCCCAAGATACAAGTCTAATCTGGAGAAAACGTCCCAAGAGGATTTTACAGAAGATTCGACATCTCCAAACTCCTGGACACTCACTGAGTCTTGAACAACAGCTGTAAGGCGTGTGGAGCAACTCCACTGGGGAGTTTACAACCGTTATCAACACAGAAAAACTTGTAGCCGTTGGAAGTACTGAATAGGATACAATATTACCCTTTTGACAGCGCTGCTGGGGATCGTGAAGCTCCGTAAGTACGCTGGGGATGACTACCTCCAAGAATAGCCTTCCTGATGAGAAGCTGTATTTGCTTGGGGAGGAACGATCATTAGTGCTTCGTAAAGGATTTTGGCTTGAAGACGTCTTACCTCTTTGCATAGCCATCCTGTGAAATCTCCACACCTGCAAACAAAAGAATGCGCACATATGCCCCAGAATAATACGATATTCGGTAGAATTCAACCAAGCACACGCGTCATTTAAAGCAATTTTAAATGTTTTCTCCTTTATGCACATTATTGTAGAACCCCCAAGATTTTCGCATGCAAATGTTTATAAAAAATTTGGACGTTTGTGTAAACAAAGCAAATATAAAAGCAAAACAACAGGTAGAATTATTCTGAATAACGACCATTTTATTGATTGAAGAGCCTAAAAAATAGGCATTTACATCAAGAAGCAATTCCTGGAAAGAGGTAATTGCCAAAACAGAAAAGAAACTGTCCTAATGGCAATGTGAAAATGGAACTTCAATGAGTTTCAACCCTGCTATGGTTCATATATCTTCAAGATTCTCCAACTGCTTTGCCTTCAAAGGGGGACGATTGAACTGATTCCTGACCTTCGGATTGCTTACTGGTTGAGACGAGGCAATACAGATTACTCAGATCGCAGTTTTCGCTAAATCTCTCTTTTGCCTGGATTGCCCTTTACGGGTTTTCAATCCACCGAGATACCCTTTTTTGCCTAAGTTGCCCTTGCGGGTTTTCAACTTACCGGGTGTACTTCTTTTTTATTTTATCCCTAATTTTTGCCCGAACCTTTTTTTTATTTTTTTTGGTTCGCCGGGATGCCCTTTTTTGCCTGGACTCTCTTTTTACTGTCCAGCGGGTCTCTTTATGCGAAGTATTTTTTAACTGCGTCTGAGTTCACAGGGGACAAAAAATCCTCACCGTCCATTGTCGTAAGCATCAAGGCTCCGCCCGAGAAGACCTTCTTAACAACATATGGACCCTCATAATTAGGCGTCCATTTGCCCCTGTGATCTGTATTCGGAGGAAGAATCCTTTTCAATACTAAATCGCCCGTCTGGTAAGTCTGAGGGCGCACTTTTTGATCAAATGCTCGTTTCATTCTCCTCTGATACAGTTATCCATGACAAACTGCAGCCAACCGTCTTTCTTCGATGAGACTCAACTCATTGAATCTCGCTCGAACCCATTCAGCCTCGTCAAGTTTAACGTCCATTATGACCCTTAAAGAGGGGATTTCCACTTCAACCGGTAGCACTGCCTCCATACCATATACAAGCGAAAACGGGGTTGCCCTAGTAGATGTACGAACAGAAGTACGCTACCCATGTAAAGCGAAAGGGAGCACTTCATGCCAATCCTTATATGCCACCACCATCTTCTGCACAATCTTCTTAATATTTTTGTTGGCTGCCTCGACGGCACCATTCATCTTCGGGCGGTAAGGAGAAGAATTATGGTGTTCAATTTTAAAGCTCTGGCATAGCTCTTTCATCATCTTGTTGTTGAGATTAGAACCATTGTCAGTAATGATCCTTTCAGGCACCCCATATCTGCAGATAATCTCCTTCTTAATGAATCGGGCTACCACCTGCCTGGTAACATTTGCAAAAGAGGCCGCTTCTACCCACTTGGTAAAGTAATCAATAGCCACCAGAATGAATCGGTGTCCGTTGGAAGCTGTAGGCTCAATCTTCCCTATCATATCAATGCCCCACATAGCAAAGGGCCACGGAGAACTCATCACATTCAGAGGGTTTGGTGGCACATGCACCTTATCAGCATAGATTTGGCATTTGTGGCATTTTCGGGCGTACTTAAAGCAATCAGCCTCCATAGTTAACCAATAATACCCTGCTCGTAGTAATTTCTTCGCCATAGCATGCCCACCAGCATGGGTACCAAAAGATCCCTCATGTACTTCCTACATTACCAGGTCTGCTTCCTGTCCATCCACACATCTGAGCAAGACCATGTCAAAGTTTCGCTTGTACAACACATCCCCATTCAAAAAGAAGCTTCCTGCCAACCTCATCAGAGTCTTTTTGTCATTGTTTGATGCCCCAACTGGATACTCTGGACTCTTCAAGAAACGCTTGATATCAAAATACCAGGGTTTATCATCAGTCATAGTATCAGCGGCAAATACATGAGCGGGTCTGTCTAATCTCATCACATCAATCTTCGGGATATGGTTCCACCAATTCACCTGAATCATGGAGGACAATGTAGCTAAAGTATCAGCCATCTGATTCTCATCACGAGGTATATAGTACAACCTCACTGTTGTAAAGAAGGTCAACAGTCTTCTCGCGTAGTCTCTGTAAGGAATCAAGTTATGCTGGTTGGTATGCCAATCTCCATTGATCTGGTTGATCACTAGAGCGGAATCACCAAATATCTCAAGAGTCTTGATCCTCAAATCAATGGCTTCTTCGATACCCATGATACATGCCTCATATTCTGCTTCGTTGTTGGTGACATTAAAAGTTAACCTGGCAGTGAAAGGTATATGTGATCCTTTCGGAGTAATCAAGACTGCCCCAACACCACTTCCATTCATGTTAACGGCCCCATCAAACACCAGTTTCCATTTGTCATTAGGATCCGGTCCTTCATCAACCGGAGGCTCTTCACAATCTTTAGCCTTGAGAAACATAATGTCTTCATCAGGAAAATCAAACCTCATTGGCTGGTAATCATCAATAGGCGACTCGGCAAGATAATCAGACAACACACTCCCTTTGATAGCCTTCTGAGACGTGTACTATATATCATATTCAGTCAAAACCATCTGCCACCGAGCAACCCTTCCATTAAGAGTTGGCTTTTCAAAGATGTACTTGATTGGATCCATTTTTGAAATCAGTAGGGTTGTATGAGTCAGCATGTATTGTCTCAATCGCTTAGCAGCCCATGCTAGTGCACAACATGTCTTCTCAAGCATCGAGTACCTGGACTCGCAATCAGTGAACTTTTTGCTCAGGTAGTATATAGCATGCTCTTTCCTACCTGTCTCGTCGTGTTGACCGAGAACGCAACCCATTGATCCATCACGTACAGTGAGATACATAATCAGTGGCCTCCCAGGAACTGGAGGCATGAGAATCGGAGGATTTTGCAAGTATTCTTTTATTTTATCAAAGGCCTTTTGACAATCATTGTTCCACCGGATTGACTGATATTTTCTCAATAACTTGAATATTGGCTCACAGGTTGTAGTAAGATGAGATATAAATCTTGCAATATAATTCAATCTCCCCAAAAACCCACGAACTTGTTTTTCAGTTCTCGGCTCCGGCATTTCTTGAATGGCTTTTACCTTTGCTGGATCCACCTCGATTCCCTTTTCACTGACGATGAAACCCAGAAGCTTCCCAGATCTTACCCCGAAAGTACACTTGTTCGGGTTCAGCCTCGGTCTAAAATGTCTCAACCGCTCAAATAACTTTTTCAAATTTATCAAATGCTCTTCTTCTGTTTGTGACTTGGCAATCATATCATCCACATAAACTTTAATTTATTTGTGAATCATATCGTGGAAGAGCGTCACCATGGCACGCTGATATGTAGCCCCAACATTCTTTAGACCAAACGGCATCACCTTATAACAGAATGTGCCCCAAGGGGTAATAAATGTAGTTTTCTCCATATCCTCGGGCGCCATCTTAATCTGGTTGTATCCTGAAAACCCATCCATGAAAGAAAACATAGAGAATTGAGCCGTATTGTCCACCAACACGTCAATGTGTGGTAACAGAAAATCATCTTTTGGACTAGCCCTGTTTAGATCTCGATAATCTACACACATTCTGACTTTACCATCCTTCTTCGACACAGGCACAATATTAGCGACCCACGGCGGATAATTGGTAACAGCTAGAAACCCCGCATCCAACTGCTTTTGCACCTCCTCTTTAATCTTGATGGCCATCTCGGGTTTGGTTCTCCGAAGCTTCTGTTTGACAGGAAAACAACCCTCTTTCAGCGGCAATCTGTACACCACGATGTCTGTATCCAACCCAGGCATATCTTGATAAGACCAAGCGAAGATGTCGACATACTCTTGCAACATTTCAATCAGCTATTTCTTTACATTCTCAGCCAGGCTTGCCCCTACTTTAACCTCTTTCCTTACCTCTTCAGTACCAAGGTTGACAACTTCTATATCTTCCTGATGAGGCTGAATGACTCTTTCTTCCTGTTTCAATAACCTAGCCAACTCCTCTGGCAGTTCACAGTCTTCTTCGTCCCCCTCTTCGGCTTGGTATATTAGATTATCGAAGTCATAATAAACCATAGCAGAGTCATCATCAATGAGATCCAGAGGACTACTTCTGCATGAATGATAATTCATGCCTTTAGAACAGCTCTTTGCAAGGAAAAAGGAAAAATGCAAGAAAATAATGAAGAAAACATTGCCATTTTTTATTTAAATGATAAAAATAAAAAAAGAAAGACAGGGAGCACAATTTGAATACATACGTCCTTTCATTAATGATAAAAACTTGTATGAAAACAAACATGGGGGCCCTACAATGAAGTCACTATGCCTTGGGCAGAGCATAGGACTTTTGCATGCTTAATGAAAGAAAACACAGAAAATTACTTATTAGGCAGAGTAACTTGAATGAGATCCTCCGAAAACCAATTGTTCAGCTTCACTCCTGGGGCACATGGACGCACCCAGTTGTCCAGGTCACAGTCGCTATCTTCACCGTCTTCAATTGCTGCACAGGTATGGCTTGGATATATGACCCCTCTACTTGAGAAGAAAACTGGCCCTTGGCGCTCTTGACCCTGTAGTGGAACCCGAGGAGGCTTATAACCAATTCCATTCTTATCATCCTTGAAAGGTATCTCAACCATTTATCCCCAGCCTTCGGTATGACCAGACTGCACCACCTCCAAAGCCTGCTTATATGAAGTCATAGAGGCTCCCACTCTTGCCTCACCAGACAGAGACGGAGAATCTTTCACCATATTCATAGTTTCAAATGCCTGACAAAGAGTCTCGTGGATCTCTCTATCCATCTCCACATACTTGAAGGATGACAGATGGCTAACAAAAATATCTTCTTCTCCGCATACCGTAACAACTTGACCATCAACTACAAATTTTATCTTCTGATGCAAGGTTGAAGATACGGCCCAAGCAGCGTGGATCCAGGGACGACCCAATAGACAACTATAGGCCGGTTGGATGTCCATCACATAAAACACTGTATTGAACACCTGGGGTCCTATCTGGACAGGCAGCTCTATCTCTCCAATCACTGATCTCCTTGAACCATCAAACGCCTTCACCACTAGATCACAAGGTCTGAGTATCACCCCTTCCACATCTAGCTTGGCTAATGCCTTCTTAGGCAACACGTTGAGGGATGAGCCAGTGTCCACCAATACATGGGATAACACAGCACCTTTACATTCCATTGATATGTGGAGAGCCTTATTATGATTCCTTCCTTATGGCGTTAAGTCAAAATCTGTGAACCCTAGACCGTTTCCAGCATTAACATTGGAGATCACACCTTCAAGCTGGTTCACTGATATCTCTTGCGGTACGTACGCCATATTCAAAATTTTGAGCAGAGCATTCCGATGAGCTTCGGAACATAGTAACAATGACAATATGGAAATCTTAGAAAGAGTTTGATGTAGATGGCCAACGATCTTATAATCGCTCTTTCTGATTATTCTCATGAATTCCTCAACATCTTTCTCAAATGACTTATCAGATTCTGCCTCTGGCACCGGTTCAGCCCCTGGCGTTGGTTCATCATTTAGTACCCGCTTCCCTTTGGCCCTCTCTAATGCTTCAGTATTGTCTTTCCTGAGTGTCTGAGGAGCAAAAAGCCTTCCGCTGCGAGTAAAACCACCCACTCCTCCAACATTTCCGACACTTGAACCGCTTTCTTTAGGAGTCTGCACCTCCTGCCTCTGCCTTTGACTGTTAGTCCCATAGTACCATGGGATAGCAACCTTGTTCTCATTTGGGACGTAGCTGGGAACATTTATAGTGATAGGAGCCACTCGTTCAGGCGCAGATATCTGTACAGGAGCAGGCACCGGAATTTCAACAGGATCAAAGTAGATTGTAATAGTAGAAACTTCATCATCACTCTTTTTTGACTGATCAAATTATAAACATCCTTCATCTATCATACTCTAAAGGCCAGTTCTCAACTTTACACAACCATTATCAGCAATCAAGCAATCTTCACAACTCTCTGAACAACCAGGAAATACATCCCCTTTCAGCAATCGTTCCTTCACAACTTTCAGCGGAGTCCTGACATCATTAATATCCCTTACCAGATTCAGCCCTCTATCCTCTTCAATGGCATGCACCCCCGGCCCACCATGCGGGGGCATGGGATTTTGAATTACATTAGGCCTCGGAGCAAAATTAATAGCTTTTGAATCAACAAGGTCTTGCACTACATGTTTGAAAGCCTTGCAGTTTTCCACATTGTGTCCTGGCGCATTAGAATGAAACTCACACTTTTCATTTGCATCATATCCAGCAGGTAACCTGCCCACTGGGGGAGCCAAAGTCCTCAACTATACCAAATTCAAACGAAGTAAGTTCTGTAACATCTGTGAACAGGTCATAGGGAAAACATCAAAATGTCTGTCATTCATTCTCTTTCTTGGGTGATACTGTCTCTGAGCTGCAGGTTGAGCCTCATTACCCAGAGTTGGAATAGTTATAGATGCTGCCTGGTGATGTACACCCTATTGTCCTCTACCTCTCCCCCTTGTGAATACACAACATTAGCGTCACCTTCACGCTTTCTGTTGTTGTTGCCAAAAAACTTTTTTGCAGGAGCTGAACTTGTACCACTTCCGTCCTGAATTTTCCCCATCTTTAACAAACTCTCAATTCTCTCTCCAGCAATTACTATGTCAACAAACCCAGTAGATGGACAAGCGGCCAGCCTGTCAAGATACGGACCTTGCAAAGTATTCATGAACATGTCAACCATTTCCCTATCTGCCAACGGAGGTTGCACCTGAGTAGCAAGTTCACGCCACCTCTGGGCGTACTGTTTAAAACCTTCCTTGGGGTCCTGTGTCATGCTTTGTAACTGAGTACGATTCGGTGCCATGTCGATGTTATATTGGTATTGCTTTAAGAAAGCCAAGCACAAGTCTTTCCAGCTTCTGACGCGGGCTCTGTCCAATTTTATGTACCATTCCAGTGAGGCTCCAGACAAGCTGTCTTGGAAAAAATACATCCATAACTTCTGATCATCAGAATAAGCTGCTATCTTCCGGTTGTAAGCCTGGAGATGAGTTTTGGGACAAGTACTACCATTGTACTTGTCGAAAGTAGGTGGTTTAAACTTTGGGGGAATCTTGACACCCTGTACCAGTCCCATATCCTCGACATCAATTCCCAAAGGATTCTGACTTTCTATAGCTTTCACTCTCTCAGCCAATCCCTCGTATTTTCTTTCATCATGGTAGAATCCCATATCAGCATTAAGTACAGAAAACTGGTCATCTTGACGATCTTCCACCAGCCCAGTGTTACCAGGAGCAAAACCCACATTAACTCCAACCGGAGGAGGAGTAACCACAGGAGGATTGACCACAGGAGGGTTGACCATATGAGGGTTAACCCTAGGGGGATCAACGTGACCACCAGTAGGAATCTCAGTCTCCAACCTCTGGAAGGTAGCTCTCATGTCTTCTTGCCCAACTCTCAGGTCCTGCTGCCCCTGAGCAACCCCTTGCATCAGATTCATAAATTGTTCCATACGTGCCCTTAGCTCAGCCAACTCTGTCTACATCTGATCCATAGCTCTAGCCTGGTTTCGTCTGGTTGCGTTCCGGTGAATGGGAGATTCAGCTATTGTGCCTGAAACCAAATAAAGGTTAGAGGTCACCTGCAACAAGTACCTGTTATGCAAAAATGCTTATGCTTATGAGGATGCAAATGCAAAATGCAAACAATCATATTTAAACATTTCCGGGCCGAATCTGCTTTGATTCCAGCTTTGGCAAGGGATCAGACACAACATCGGAAAATAAATCTGACTCCAGAAATACCACTGAATCAAACCACAAGAACAAATACTCTCCGAAAACCTGGACTGCCAGAGCACAGATACTTAAACCAAATATTACATTACTGAAAACAAAGTAGTTTTTACAGAAAGATTAAAGCATAATCAAAGGTGATTCCATCAACAATCCTGATGGTAATCCCAAACAAAGATAAACAATAAAATCAACTACAAATTAACTCCAAACAAACTAGCTTCAACTTCCTCAAGAAGGTCTGCGGTGTCAGGATGTGTGGGTTGTTGCATCAGCCTTTTGATCAACTTGTTCCTCTTCGCAATCTCCTGGTTCAACTTAGCGATCTGCTCTTCAGTGTTGTTGCCTTGTAGCTTGAGTTCTTCAATTTCTTTTTGTGCTTCTTTCCACCTGGCAAAGTAACGATCATTCCTTGCTTTCACTACCTGAAGTTCCTCTTTCAGCTCTTCATTCTCAATCTTGGCATCCTTCCACATATCCTGATACGTGGCCAGCTCGTCCTCTGCTTTAGTCAAAAGCTTCTTGTTTTTCCTCTTAGCTTTGACTAACGAATCAGCAGCCATGCTGATCTTTTTGAAGTGTTGAGCTCTGTCAGCAAAATCCTTTTCTTTTTTCTCTAAATGCGCAGTCATGTCTTGAACTTTCCACTTCAATCCTAAGTTGTCATGTAGAGCATTCTGTAGCCGACTACTCATATCATAGTTTTCCGCCCTCAGATCAGATATCAACTTACGCTGCTTATCAAACTCTTCGAATGGTACAGTGAGTCTCTCTTCCACAATCTCAGGATATAAGGGAGGCGCCCAGTCAAAAGGCAAGCAAATAGAACTCTTCTATCCTTTTCTTCACCCATTCAACATATGGAGCGAAAGCCTGATTATTGGGCTTACCCAGAACAGTTTTGCCTATCTTTTGTCTGCTGAGCCAGGCTTGAGAAGCTTCTTGTGCAATAGCCACACCATCAGTCATATGAAAATATAAAGATTCTTCCAAACCTTCTCCAACTGGAGGATCTTTTAGAGCGTATGCAAACTGCCTGATGGCCAGAGACGGATTGTAGTTAATACCTCCCTTTCTTCCGACCAAAGGTACATTAGGATACCTGCCACAGCTATGCAAAATATCAATCCCGACCAATCCCTTGTCAACCCAAAGAATGTCCTTAGCAGCTAAGCCCATCAGACACTTACTCCACTCTAAAGAAGTCTTTGAATCAATAAAAGCACCAGATTGGGGTAAATGTTTGGCAAACCACTTGTAAAAGAGAGGTGCGCAACAACAAACCACCCCACCTCGTCTTTTCTCATTCCTGTTGTATAGGGCGTAGTGGAGATCACCTAACAAAGTCGGCACCGGATTCTGAGCTATAAATATCTGAATAGCATCCGTATCGACGAAATCAGATTCATTGGGGAATAACACAATACCATATATGCACAGAGCCAATATTGCATTGAAAGTCATCCACCTCTCTTCTTTTGCTTCCTCTTGAGCCTTCTTCACTAAGTACCCCAAGTGATAGCCTCGGAATCTTCCTTTCTTAGAAAAGTCAGCCTCCACTGTAGATCTGCTCAAATAAAGAGCCTCAGCCACTGCTTGGAAATCACAATCTCCTTGAGAACCATAGAAAGGAACACCTTCTTTGACAGGAATCTTCAAAAGGTCGGAGTACTCCTCCAGGGTAGGAACCAACACATAGTCTGGCATCACAAAACACCTCAAGGAAGGATCATAAAATTGCATCAAGGTGTGTAGCCCATTATATTCATACTCACTGAGACTCCGAACCAGGGGTAAAATCCAACCATACTTCTCTTCAAAGGCTCCTAAAACTTCTGGACCAGCTATACTCTACAGACTGTTCAACGGGCCAAGAGTGATCTTCGGAAACCTGTAAATGATGATATGCTTCTTACCCCTCTTAGTGTCCATCCCTATGAATGCCTTTAGACTGGAATCAAAGACTAGATACTACCTGAAAATGCATAAACATGAGTGTCAGAAAAATGGGATGCAATGCAAAGCACGGGATCAAGGTATCCACACAAACTGGCTGCACTGTGCTGACTAAACAAACCAAGGCTCTGTACCAAAACTCAGAACAATAACCACCATAGTGATAGAACCAGAAAACCAGGTAGGTTGAAAGTCACGGTTACCTACAAACCTGCAAACCCCATCCCTCTCACATGTGGGTACTAGGATGTTCAGTATCCCGGGCTCTCAGGTCGAGAAATGATGATACGTTCACCATTTCTGGTTTGGCATCATCATTAATCGAGGAGGCCTCAACTGATTCTCCAAGACGAAAGATCCTCAGCTTCAGAGGTTTGAGAAGCAATAGCACATTCAGCCCGAAGGATACAATGCTATCGCCAATCAAAGAGGTCGTCCGCTGATTCACTTCAAAAGGGAAAACCTATGGCAAGTTCCCAGCATTGGGTCCTCGGATCGAGAATGTACAATGGGTTTGCCACAGAACGTTGGCTGCCACTGTCACATCTCGGGAGGAGTGCTACAATTGAGTCCTCAGGAATGGTCATCAGAGTCGACAATCCCTCCAGAGAATAACTACTGGCCTGTATCAACATACAGCAGCAGATAGCTCCGGATAGAACCTCGTCTGATTGTAGGGATCGTGATCACCCACACGTGGCCAACACCACGGGAGCATCACGCCTGCCCACGCTAAAACCTAGGTGTATGCTCGAGCCTGGGTATTGGGCTCATCTCTCAGAACATCCCAACCCGCCAAACAGAAAACTAGCCAGCACAGTGCAGTAGTATCCAGTATGACAGTAATAAAATGCAATGCAATAAAAGCTGTAAATACAGTAAATTAAATAAAACAGCAAATACAGTAATATACAACAAAACAAAGCACCATAAAAACACCCAATGAAAAGAAATAGACAAGCGCTAGGATTGACTCGCTTATGAAGCCATTATCCCCAGCAGAGTCGCCAGCTGTCGCTCCCGAAAAGATTCACATCCAACGGTACAAACGCGAGAGTGGCGCGGAAAACAGAGTCGCCAGCAATGTGTATTTATCCCAAGAGAGGGAAAGGAAACACTGCATAAACCTGAAGAGAGGAAGGAAAGAGCATGGTCTTGCGACCAAGAGAACAGGGTTCGGGAGTCGGTTACGCGCGAGGAAGGTATTAGCACCCCCACGCGTCCATCGTACCCAATGGGATCCACGCTTGCTCGTCTCGATCAAAGGGTGTCGTCAACTGGAACTTCACTGCTGCTGGAAAGGAAAAGGAACGGGAAAAAGGAAAAAGAAAGGAGAGAGAGAGAGAGAGCAAGAAACAAATGTAGGGAAAATAAAAGAAGTGCTCGCATGGGCCCTACCCCACTGCCTACGTATCTCATCGGGAGCATGAGAATCAGAGCGACGTAGTTCCCCTCACTAGGGATGGATTGTGTTTTTTAGGGAACGACTTACGTTCTAGTTCAGGTGTTGCAGCTCGCTAAATCGAGACTTAGGCGTTACCGTCTTGCAAGAGAACGAGTAGGAGCGCGTTCGTACGTTGAGAGTGAGTGAGATGAGAAAATAATTCCTGAAGGAAAGACGTTAGTGTTTGTTTGAAGTTGTTTTAGACAGAAGTGTTTTTTAAGTTAGTTTGTAACTTGTATTGAACCAAAGTCTTAAATACAGGAACGAATACTTCGCGCATCATCCCCAACAGGACGTACACTAGGTATCCTAGAAGAATGAGAGGAAGCCCCTCATTCCCCACTTCCCACATAGAAGGCTCAAGTGCAATACACGTTATCCTTTATTACGTGTCTTGAAGAAGTTTTGAGATGAGAAGAGAAGACGACACAAAGGAAACTCTAAAGGGAAACTAAGAGTCCTAATGTTATCATGCATGGATGTCCTATGGTTAGTGAGGTTTAGGAGAAAAGACTAACTAACACCTAATGCTAATCCTACTCCAAGCTTAATCAAAAATTAAGTTGGACTAGGTAGCTCTAAGGGGAAAGGAATCCAAGACTTGAACAAGTCTTGAGATTCATGGGATGAGAAAGAGTGAAAAAGAAGAAAAGAGAAAGGAAGAGTGATAAATGAGATAGGGCAGCAAGCACATCATAATCATCATATCCAAATCATGACATAAAACATGCTTCAAAGATCATACAAGCACATATCAAGTATACAAATGAAGGCACACAAGAAAGGATGCAAGTAAACTTGCACAAGATTCACAATTTCACACACTAAGAGTTCATACAAAGATGACATGAACAAAATAAGATGAAAGTGAAACCAAGTTAGAATTCAATTCATATCATGATCACCTAATCCAATCATGCAAGAATGTTTCACATTATGATGCACTATGAGCCAAAGATACCACAAAACCAATGATGATGATATGCATCATACAAATCAAACCATGATGATCAAGTGAGATGAAAACCAAGTAATGAACTCAAGGGGCAGTAGCATAAGTATCAACATCATACCAAAATCAAACTCAAGTCATGCAAGATGAATCCTTAAGCAACACATTCAAAACATGCATCAAAGTTAATCAAAACATCCATAAAACTCAAGTCAAAATAACATCAACTTAGAAAATCAAGAACAAATTGGAAAATGGTCAAATGAGGATGATTCCAAAGCCACAAGTAATCTCAAACAGAACATAATCATACCATAAAAACATATCAAGCATCACTCCATCACAAGTAAGCAAACGCATTCAAACTATTTCATGTATCAAAGTATACCTCAATCAAACTTGCATTACAAACAAAACTCAACCAAAAATAGCAAATTGAATCAATAAAATCCCAAAAAATATTCAAACAGAAGTTAACTCAGTCAATTATCATGTACAAAAATATCAAACCGAAATTTACAAACTAAGTACCTCAAACAATTAGACAAAGGTCAAGTAAGCACCATGTATCAATATGCAAAAGAGAGGGACCAAAATGCAATATGGAAAAGTTTTGAAAATGAAACAAAAATGTTTTTATGCAATTTAATATGTCACCTAATAAATTCAAAAAGAATGGATTAAAAATGTGTTGTAGATGAGGAGAAAGAAACTTTACAAGTTGGAGTGTGCAAGTGAAACAATTAAGAAAAGAAAAATAGGCAATTAATTAAATTAGATGCCAAAATAAAAAATAAAATGAGAAAATAAAATATGGGAAAATTTGAGAAAACTAAGAAGAGGTTTCATGATTTTTTGTATGATTTTTAAATGCATAAAAGTAATTTTAGAAATTAAAAAGCAAAACAAATAATAAAAATAAGAAAATGAAAAATGAAATAAACAAGGGGGTGCAAACAGTAAGTTTAGCACGTTGAAATAAAGGAAATGGGCTTAAGGGGGGGTGGAAATAGCAAGGCCCAAACCAAAGGAGCCCAAAGCGAAGTCAATGATAGAGTAAGGAACCAGTCAACAAGTTCAGAATTAATCCCAGCCCATCACTTAATCCAACGCGTATTATAAAGTCAACACAATAAAAAAATAATCAAGATCAACGGTCAGATTCCCCCATGCCCACGATAACCCAAAACACATGCGCACACATAAACAACTCAGTACACACCAAACACCCTCACGCGCCTTGCACATGACTTCATTTATTTGTTGTCAAAATCCTAACCGCAAGATTACATCAACGCTCAAGATTAAATCACACATTCAAAAATCAATTAAAATCAATGGCTATGATGAGGACTCACGGTAGCACACTTGAGATGGCATGCACGCAATCATTAAATTAAAAACACAAAAATAAAAACACGTGGCAGCCAGAGGGACGTTGGATCAAGGGCATCAACGGTCAGGATTCCTTCTTCTTCCTTGAACACCTTGTCAGACTGGTTCTCAGGCAGCCGCCGGAGCTAGGGCTCCAGCCACCCTCTCCGGTGAGCTGAACCTTGTAGAACTTGAAAACCTCCAAGAAATCCCTCCAAAAACTGCAGATCCACTCCTTAGAACCTCTAGATGCAAAATAAATGCAACTAGAGCTTGAAATCGTGCTAGATCTTGAGATTTAAGTTTGAACCCTCTTGAATGGCACTTGATGAAATCTTCAGTATGAGCTCAAAACAACAGTGGATTCTTGCTCTATTCTCTTCACTGATCAAGAATGTGAAGAGAAAACTCAAAGAAGCTCCAAGAAGAATGAGATTCAATGAGAGGAAGTGTGAGAGCAAAAAACCACAACTGTGCAAATGAGAGTCTCTACCCTAGCTGTGAGGGTGTGAGTAAGCATATATACCCTTCATTAGTTCATTGATTAGGATTAGGAAGTGATTAGAAATCTTGTTAATGAGATTTTGGTGAAATTGCAAAAATGCATTTTACACCACCACCACTAATTTACACGTGGGAAACCCTTGCCACCAGTACAATTCACCTCCAATTTACTCATGTATCACTTCTGAATTGATTTTGGGCCTTGTACTTTCTTGGTTTGCAAGTTTTGGATTAATTTGGCATTTTTGCACTTTGTGAAAATAATAAGAAATATGGCATGGCATAAATTGATTCAAAGGCCACAAATGATCTTCTTGACTTGTATTTTGATGTTGTAATATGGCATGAAGCAATTGGGAACATTACAAGTCCATTTGTGCAAAAATGCAAAAGGTGGAAAATTTGACATATAAGGAATCCATGAAAAGCACCTTGCATTGTTTTGGCCATAACTAGAGTTCCACAAATGATATGGAAATGTTCTAGTACTTTTTGGAAATGGGAGAGAAATATCTTCAACTTTCATGTTGGAGGAAAATTCATTTGGAGCTTCCTTGATAATGAAAAGTCAAGTTGAATGTGGAGGAAAAATTGCCAAAAATGGAAAGTTTGTATTATAGGTCATTTTCCAAATTTAGTAACTTTTGCACAACTTCTTGATTCTTGATAAATGGCATGAAACTTGACCATTGAAGACCATATGAGGATGTGAGACCTTGAAAACCATGAAAATACCCCCAAAATTCCACAGTTGACTTTCTCCTTTATAGTTGACTTTTGCTTATTTCACCAGCAACTGATCCACTGAACAGTCTTCACCATGAACCATCAACCAAATCCCCATCCATGAACACTTGTGAGCATATGGAAGCCATAAAACATGCTTGAACCCCCAAAGTCCTCAATAAACTCTCTTGAAACCAAAAACCCTGATTGGTCTCTCTAGTTAGGAGGGAGAGATCCACTTGCAATCTTTTGCCATGCTTGATCTTAAGAAGACATGATGAACCCCATGAGCCACCTTGAAGCTTGAGACTTGAGAATATGGACCAAGTGCCTTGATCCCATGCCCTATGCTGAATGCCATGCTATGCAATCTATGACCTACTATGGAATGCAAATGAGTAAAGCATAGACCAATTTGAGAAAAATAAGAGGGTAAATTTTGAGGTATTACACATAGCCTCCATAGAAGAACTGAAGATCCAAGCTGAAGTGAAGAGACCTAGAAATGAGGGTCCTAGCAGGGATGGTGTTTCTGGAAAAGACGCTTGGGAGTTGCATTGCCGATACTTGGAAGGGATCATGCATAGGAGAGACGTTCTCATTCAAGAGCTAATTCAGAGACCGAAGCATCCCGACACCAAAAAGTTGTTCAAGGAAATTCAAGACTGGAGCAAAAAGCATAATGGATGGGGGGGATTGACACTTGTGGACTTTGATGACATGTCGTAGTTTTCTATTTTCTTTCATTATTTGGACCACCGCCAGGCTTTTTGGTTGGGATCTATGATTTTTGTGTTCAGACTTGTTATCTTGGATTTGTGAGTGTTGACATTTGGTTTTCCTCTGGTTTTCTTAATATATGAGCAGAAGTTCCGTTCTATCTTGTTGTTAAACTGGAATCAAGGGGTGGATCGCCCTGCGAATATTCAAACATGTTCATTTGCATTTCCATATTCATAATCATTTTGCATGACAGTTGTTTATCTCTGGTGTTCTTATCTTATTCTAATCTCAGTACAGGATTGCAGATCAGCACATTCATCGGTATTCTACCAGACAAAATCAGAAGAGACTCATGGATCAGCTACAAAATGAGATGACTGAGATGCGGACTCGTATGAACCAATTCACGAATTTGATGCAAGGGGTTGCTCAAGGCCAATAGTAGTTAAGGACTCTCGTTCAGCCACTGATTGCGAGAATTGATGAAGAGGGTGTCCTTCATGGAGGACTTCATACTGGTGTTACTGGTAATAATGTTCGGAATGGCCCTCCGGGCGGAGGTATTCCTGTTACTGGCGTTGTGATCCCTCCGGGCGGAGGAGAAAATGTTGTGGTTCCCACTGTAGTGGGGGGAGGTAACAATGTTGGTGCAATTCATGGCCGTCAGTATGATGATCTTCAGGAAGATGCATTCTCTGTGCCAGGTGGGGATACTGGTCCCCAGATTGACAATGATCAGAGGTTCAGGTTAATTGAGGAACAACTGAGGGGTGTTGTAAATCAGGATGCTTTGGGTATGGATCTAGAGGATTTGGGGTTGGTTCCAGGCGTTGTTATCCCGCATAAGTTTCAGACTCCCACTTTCGAGAAGTATAATGGTATGTCTTGCCCAAGGACTCACGTCAGGGCATACGCAAGTAAAATGGCTGCGCATGCGAAGAATGAAAAACTGATGATGCATTGCTTCCAGGATAGCCTATCTGGGGCATCCCTAGAGTGGTATATGCAACTAGAAAGGAAAGATGTGCGTAGTTGGAGAGATCTGGCAGGGGCATTTATCAAACACTACCAATACAACACTAACATGGCTCTGAACAGAACACAGCTGCAAAATTTGTCGCAGAAGAACAATGAGAGTTTCAAGGAGTACGCCCAGAGGTGGCGAGAAAAGTGATTACAAGATTGTTGTTCAACTTCACCAAACTCCATCGAAGATTTCCATTCTATCCTTACTATTGTGCTCTGAGGCACACCGAAATGCATTACTGAAGGTTTTGAACATGGCTTATGTACCGCAGGAAATATCTGTCAATCAGTTAGAAGGGGTTGTGGCTCATGTGAATGTTGGTAATGGTTTGGGTTTCACCGATTTAGATTTGACTCCGGCTGGGAGGAATCACAACAACGCTCTGCATATTTCAGTGGAATGTCGTGGTTCCTTAATGTCGCATGTGTTAGTTGATACTGGGTCGTCTTTGAATATGTTACCGAAGAAGGCTTTGATGAAATTGGATACTCGTGGGTTGATTTGTACACCAAGTGACTTGGTGGTATGTGCTTTTGATGGCTCCAAGAGGTCAGTTTTTGGAGAGTTAGTTCTGCCGATCAAGGTGGGTCCTGAGATCTTCAACACCACCTTTTACATAATGGATATTCAGCCTGCCTATAGTTGTTCCATGGTGCTGGGGCAGTAACATCTACGCTGCACCAGAAGTTGAAGTATATGGTGGATGGCCATGTTGTGACTGTTTGTGGTGAGGAAGAGATCATGGTGAGTCACCTATCGACCTTCAAGTATGTAGAGGTAGATGGTGAAGTACAGGAAACTTTGTGCCAAGCCTTTGAAGCTGTGAAAATTCCCGAGGAACCCCCAAAGGCAGTCAGTCAGCCTGAGGTGGTTGCCCAACCCGAAGTTGTCAGACAACCAGAGGTTCCAATGGCCTCTTTCAAAGAGGCGCGCGCTATAGTTGAAGCTGGTGGTTCTCAGAAGTGGGGCAGTGTCATTGATGTTCAAAGAAAGCAGGATACCCATGGACTAGGGTACAAGCCACCCCGACGAGCTCAAGAGCCTCCCAAGTATGCTGGTCCAATTCGGTTCACAAGTGCTGGGGTTTTCTTTAATCAGGTTAATGCTATTGAGGATGAAGGAGATAGTGATTGTGACATGGATGAATGGATCCGTCCCTGCACCCCTGGTCAAAGTTTAGGCAACTGGTCTTCCGAGAAAGTCATCCAAGTGACGCGCCCGTAGTAATTTACTTTTATTTTCTGTTATGTTGAATCCTACGTTCTGCCCAAGACGTAGTGATATTTATTTGTAGGGCTTGAATGTTTTATTTGCTGCTTTTATCATCAATAAAGGACGTTTTTTCATTCAAATATTTTGATCCCTGTTTTTCTGTTTTTACTTTTTTGCATTAACCCACATCAAAATGGCAATGTGTTTTCTTGTTTGTTGCACTCATAATAAACATAAAACATCCATCATGCAGGTTTCTTTGTTCAGATTCCACCCCTCATGACTTAGCTATGGCTCGATATGACTTCGACAATCCCATCTATCAGGTCGAAGAAGAGATTGATGAAGACTGTGAAAAGATAAAGAAGTATTTGCAGGAACCTCCAGTCCTTATGCCACCGGTGTCCGGGAGACCGTTAATTATGTACCTTACGGTTCTTGAGAACTCAATGGGTTGTGTGCTCGGTCAACACGACGAGACAGGTAGGAAAGAGCACGCCATTTACTACCTGAGTAAGAAGTTCACTGATTGCGAGTCAAGATACTCTATGTTGGAAAAGACATGTTGTGCACTCGCTTGGGCAGCCAAGCGCCTGAGGCAGTATATGTTAAACCACACAACCATGTTGATTTCGAAGATGGATCTGATTAAGTACGTGTTTGAGAAGCAAGCACTTTCTAGAAGGATAGCCCGTTGGCAGATGGTTTTGACAGAATACGATATTCAGTATGTTTCCCAGAAGGCCATCAAGGGAAGTGTTATGTCAGAATATCTTGCAGAACATCCGGTCGAGGATTATCAGCCAATGAAGTTTGAGTTTCCGGACGAGCATGTTATGTTTCTGAAAATGAAAGATTGTGAAGAGTCGCTGCCTGATGAAGGACCTGAGATTGGGTCTCAATGGAATATGATTTTTGATGGGGTTGTCAACTCATATGGTAATGGAATTGGGGCAATCATTACAACCCCAAAGGGTTCTCATATACCTTTTACTGCCCGGTTATCATTCGTGTGTACCAACAACGAGGCGGAGTATGAAGCATGCATCATGGGGTTAGAGGAAGCAATTGATTTGAGAATTAAGAACCTCGATGTCTATGGTGATTCCGCGTTGGTAGTTAATCAGATTACAGGAGAATGGGAGACTCGTCAGGCGAATTTGGTGCCTTATAATAACTATGCCAGAAGGTTGTTACCTTTCTTTGACAGGGTAGATTTTCATCATGTACCTCGAGCCGAGAATCAGATGGCTGATGCGTTAGCAACATTGGCATCCATGTATAAGGTGAACCGTTGGAATGAAACTCCGTCGATTAGAATCATGCGTCTGGATAGACCAGCTTTTGTGTTTGCAATTGAAGATGTGTCAGATGGCAAACCATGGTATCACGATATTAAGGTCTTTCTGAAGAGACAGGAGTATCCATAGGGTGCCTCCACCAAGGATAAGAAGACTCTGAGAAGGTTGGCAGGAAACTTCTTTCTGAACAAGGATGATGTGTTATATAAGAGGAACTTCAATATGGTCTTGCTACGTTGTGTTGATGAACACGAGGCAGGTTTGTTGATGGAGGAAGTTCACGAGGGTTCTTTCGGTACTCATTCCAGTGGACACACCATGGCTAGGAAGTTGTTGAGGGCAGGATATTACTGGATGACTATGGAGTCTAATTGTTTCAAGTACGCTCGAAAGTGCCATAAATGTCATATTTATGCAGATAAGATGCATGTGCCGCCTACGCCTCTAAACGTGTTATCATCTCCTTGGCCTTTTGCAATGTGGGGCATAGATATGATTGGGAAGATTGAGCCCACTGCTTCCAATGGGCATCATTTTATTTTGGTCTCCATTGACTATTTCACAAAGTGGGTGGAAGCAGCCTCATACGCCAATGTCACCAAGCAAGTGGTAGCCCGGTTTATAAAGAAGGACATCATCTGTCGTTATGGGGTCCCGGAGAGAATCATCACTGATAATGGCTCGAATTTGAACAATAAGATGATGGAGGAATTATGTCAGAGCTTCAAGATCGAGCATCACAATTCTTCTCCATATCGTCCGAAGATGAATGGTGCTGTTGAGGCGGCAAATAAGAATATCAAGAAGATTGTGCAGAAGATGGTGGTAACATATAAAGACTGGCATGAGATGCTACCTTATGCCCTACATGGTTACCGTACTTCGGTGCGTACTTCAACTGGGGCAACCCCTTTCTCATTGGTATATGGTATGGAAGCAGTTTTACCCTTAGAGGTCGATATTCCGTCTTTGAGAATTCTGGCAGATGTGAAGCTTGATGAAGCTGAGTGGGTGCGTTCAAAATTGGATCAGTTGAACCTTATTAAAGAAAAGAGATTGGCAGCCATCGCACATGGTTGGTTATATCAGAGCAGGATGAAGCACGCCTTTGACCAAAAAGTGCGTCCTCGGAGTTTTCAGAGAGGTGAATTGGTTTTGAAAAGGATCCTTCCTCCTCAGACAGATCCCAGGGGCAAATGGACTCCAAACTACAAGGGGCCATATGTAGTAAGAAAGGTTTTCTCTGGTGGAGCCTTACTACTTTCAACTATGGATGGCGAAGATTTTACATCTCCTGTGAACGCAGACGTAGTCAAAAAATACTTCGCATGAAAGTGACTCGCCGGACATAAAAAGAAAGTCCAGGCAAAAAGGGGCATCCCGTGCATAAGGTTCATGAACTGTTCCATTCTTCCCCTCAAATCAGCTAACTCAGTCTGAACTTGTTCCATTACTCTGGCTTGATTACGTCGGGTAGAGTATCGGTGAACTGGGGTATCAGCTATCATGCCTGAAAACTAAATAAAGGTTAGCAGGCACCTGCAAAAAAGAAAAGAAAACCCGCAATGCAAAAATGATATGTTATGCAAATGCAAATGCACAGTTATGTTTGTCCTTTCAAGATACTTTTCATATCCTGATTCCAATCGTAACCACGAATTCCTGAAGACCAGAAATCATGATTACTGTGTTTTGCCTCGAAGAGATAATCATATACGCCAATCACAAATATCTGATGACCAGAAATAGTGATTTTATAGTGTGCCAGTGTACAGATATCTTATCACGTCACATATGTCTGAAGACCAGAAATTGTGAACAGAAATAGCTCATTTCATACAAATTCCCAAAAGTTTTCAAGCACATTTGTCATAGTTTCAGCAACAAAATAAGAAACAAGCAGTCAAATGGATCCATCAACAATTCTGATGGTAACCATTGCAAATTACAAAGAAATGACAAAAATAATTAATCTGATAGCTCTACGTCTTTCAGCTTCTGGCTGGAATACTTAATCTCTTCGAATAGGATGCGGGTACGCTGATGATGTGGCTTCTCAATCAGCTCTTTGATTACGACGTCCCTTTTTTCCAGTGCATTAGATAATGAGCCCATGTGCATCAGCAAGGCTTCATCTTCATTGGCTCCTTTGCGCCTCTTAATTCCAGCTTGAATTTTAACCAGCTTCAGATCCGCCGTGACATCTTCAAGCTCTTTGTTGGTAATTTTCAGCTTATCTTCAGCATTCCTTGCTTGTTTTTTACTTTTGCCAAGATCCTCTCTATACTTTCTTCTCTCTACATGTGCTTTCTTCAGCTCTTCATCTTTATCTTTTAACTGGGCCTGCAATTCAGAGTTTTCAATTCTGACCTCATCCCAAGCTTGACGAAGTTTAGCTAATGAATCCTTGCTTCGGGCTAAAGCCTGCTTTGTAGCCTTGTGAGCCTGACTAGTATCATCTGCTCCCAAAGTAAGTTTCCAAAAGTACCGAGCTCTATCATCAAAATATTCTTCTTTGTCTGCTAAGATTTTCTCCGCTTTCAGGGCTCTCTTCTCTAAATCTTTGTTGTCAGCCAAAGCTTTCTGAAGACATCTGCTCATTCCAGAGTTCTCTATCTGCAACTCTCTAACCATTTTCTTCCATTTCTCGCACTCTTCAGCCGGTACCATGGAGTGTTGATTTGGATATAAGAGAATCTCTCTTGAAAAGGGTAGCAACAGCTCTTTGACCTTCATCTCAATCCAAGCATCGTAGTCAGGGTATGATCTGCAGCTCCTTTGCCAAAAATTAACTTTCCCTCTCTTTGCCTAAACTTCCAGGCATTTATTACTTCTGGCACTCTTTCATTCTTGGTGTAATACCCCAAATTTTGACCACTTAGATTTCCCATCATTGTGAAAATCATCATCACAATATGGATGTACCTTTATGCTTCATTAGTCTCCCCAAAGATGGGTGAGCATCCACTACAATCAAAATTAGGGTTTCAAGCCCTCTCTGAGTGCTTAGACAAAGGATCAATCAAGAAATGACATGATCTTAAACTTGTCTAATCTCTTAAACATCCACAATGGATCAAAAAGGACTCCCACTTCAAGGATTAAGCACAAGGCTGCTCCCTTCTAGGTGGATCAAGTCTCAAGATCGACAGTGTCACCAAATTAGGGTTTTGGTCGACCAGGGCCTCCAGATGGAAATTTTCATCTAGGCACAAGGCAATGATCCAAAACATAACCTAATATACTTCATGGAACCTCATGAACCCATGCATCAAGTCAATTTTGCCTCAGGGGATGCATTCATCAAAAATCAGGAATTAGGGTTTCTTGACCTAATTCACCCCTAAGTTGACTTTTGGGACAAACCATGAGCCAAGACCTCAAGAGATGATTTGAGGGTCTCTAATATACCATATTGATCCATTTGGAACAATGGATTGATCCAAGAAGTTTGAGCAACAAGTCTCAATTTCATCTGCACCACAATTAGGGTTTTAAGGGAAAAGTCAACTGTAACTTTGACTTTTGACCAGGACATGCTCCCAAACCCTAATACATGATTGAATATACCCTATGACACCCATGGAACATGTCCATCAAGTTTGATTTAGGTCAAGGACATGATTTCCTGAAGAATTGCACAGTTTGGAATTCATCTGATAAAAAGTCAACTGTGCACAAAAGTCAACTTTGACTTTTTGAGATTTTTCACCAAAATGGATTTTTAACCCTAAAATGATGTTAATGTATGATTTTAATCATCATTCATCAAGAAAAATCAAGAAAAGTGAGATAACTTGTAAAAGGGGTAACCATAAAACTTAGAAATTTTTCTAAGTTAAAAATAAAGTGGCAAAGGTACCAACTTTGAAGGACCATAACTCCTAAACCACAAGGCCATTTTTTCTCATCCAAAGATGGATTTGTAGCCCTCATTATCACCTACAAAAACTTCAACTACAAGTCATTCCAATTCATTAAGGATTTTGAGTTATGGAATGATCAAAGTGGCTGAAAAGTGAAAATGTCACTTTTTCCAACACTTAGTGAAATTTTCACTAAGTCAGATTCTGCCTCACTTTTTGCCAAATGTAGGGGGATTTTTCACTTGGAATCAAAAGAGATCAAAACCAAACTTGTTCAAACAATTGTTGTATCATGTAAGAGCTTTCCAAAATGGCCAAGAACATTGCCAAATTCAACCTACACCATGAGATACAACCTTGCCAAGTTGCCTTGCTAAAATCTGTCAAGGCAAGGCAGAATTTGCAACTTTGGTCGATTTGCCAAAATCATCCAAATTCAATTGCTCCTATCCACTTGGACACCTCAGAGGATTGAATCTAAAGGGGACAATCACTGAGCCAAGCCTCCAAAGTCCATGGAACAAGAAATAGCATGTTGAACCTAGAATGGCCAAAATAGGGACAAGACTTCAAATTTGGAATGAGGCATTCAATGGAACCATCAAGGTGGCATGGACTGAGCCATTCTCATCTGAAATCAGTCAAGACTTATCCAAGACCAAGGGGACCAAAGCTCTGTGCCCTAACCTCTAGTCAATGGCTAGAGGAGACTTGGATTTTCATTTGCCAACATTGGCCAAACCTACTTACCAGCTGCCATGCACTATTCCTTGCAAAACAAACTTGCTCTACTATAAATAGAGCTCAATTGTGGTCAGTTTGAGTACACCAAAGCCATGTAACAGATGCTTTCCTCAAAATCTCTTCTTTCACTCCAATTTTGCCTTCTAAGGCAAGTCACTATCGGGTTTTGAGTTTGAGAGCAATTCCAATCAAACCAATCACTCACACACCTCACATACATCACATATGAGCTGATCAAACACTTAGATTACTTCTGAAACATCAATTTCACAAAATCACCAGCTGGTTGCTCAAATTTTCAATCAAGTTGCAGCTGAGGTACCACAAAGTGATCCAGCCAATTTCAATCAAGTCCAACCATCCAAACACGATCCATAGGGTGTAGGGAAGCTGTTCAGATCATCACCACTCATCTGTAACACCTCCAAATCAAAAATCACTATGAACTTGCTGTCACGGTCTAGAGGTAAGCACATACTTGGTCATCTCTCAATCTATGCATATTTCCTCGCACAATAATTTGGCCATATGTTCATAATCATGCATGGAATGTTTTCCCTCAATTAATTGCATATTTTGAATCGTGTATCAAAAATCCTAGCCTTCATGCATAAATTAGGGTTCTTGAGGTTTCTTCGTGATTTCTTGTTGTATGTTTAATTTAAATGAAATTAAAGTACATAGACATGATCGTGAGGTTGAGACGAGCATAATGATATGTGGATTGCATGATATGATTACGTATTCATGGAGATTGGATAGAAAATGCAAATCTGAGAAACCAAGAACACGCGCGTGTTCTTCAGATGTTCTTGGCGCCATTTTTCATAAATTCAAATATTTGAATTTTGTGATTTTGTTTAATTGATTCAAAAATTAATTTCTCTCTGAGTTTTAATGATTTTGAGTTGATTCTTTTTTTAATAATTCACAAAAATGTTAAAATATTTTATTTTCACAAAAAATCCCAAAAATATTATTTATTTCATATAATTGATATTTTTGTAAAGAATTAATATTTTGATTGTTTTTGGCATTTTAAATATTTTTTCTACATTGATTTTGCAACTTTTAATGCTTTCTAATTATTTTGTAGGTCAATACTTAATTTTTGAAGCATTAATCCAAGATCACAATTTGTTTTCCATGTGTTAAACAATTTTTGATCATTTTAATTGAATTTTTATTCAATTAAATACATTTTGAAAACAAATTAGGGTTTTGGATTAATTCAACCCTCATAAATCATTTTCAAAACTCTTTGGGCCTCTTGAGAGAGTGTAAGACCCATCCCCCTTGTACAAAAACTTTTTGGGCCTCACTCATTGTATAAGTCCCTCTGTACAAGTAAACGGCGCGATCGTCGCCCGTTTAAAAATAAAAATCATCTGGATCTCTCCTTGAGGTATAAGACCCATTCAAAACACTTTGGGCCTCTATTAGAGTGTAAGACCCAATCCCCCTTTTAACCAAAACATTTTGGGCCTCACTTATTGTATAAGTCCCTCTGCGTTAAAAGAAAACCTCGGCGCGATCGCCATTTTTAAACGAAAAATCATTTGGGCCTACCCTCGTGTTATAAGCCCCACTCTTTTTTCTTTAAACCTTTTTGGGCCTCTCGAGAGAGTGAAAGACCCATCCTTTTGTACAGAAAACCTTTTTGGGCCCCAGTCACTTGTATAAGTCTCGCTGTACAAAGTCAAACAGTGCGCTCACTGATAAAACCCTGGGCCTCTCCTTGAGCTGTAAGCCCCAAATCTTTCTTTTTCAAAGCACTTTCTCCTTTGATTTTGAATATACTGTTTTTTTCAATCTTTCTTTGTTGAACAACTAACCAAACAGCGTGGAAGCACTCCAACCGAGTAAGTGGTTATCGCTTTCATTTACTGCTTTCATATTATAAACTGTATTGTGGGGCTGCTCACTGTAAGTCTCCTTTCATAAACTCATATCTACTGTGTAATAATAGTATAGATATTTCGAGTTTCCCCGGCTACTACGTCTAGAACTAGGTGACGTTGTTTCATTTATTCGTAGAAATAGACGCCTAGATCCCTAATAGGAGCACCAGATACAGTTTTTTCTTCGGTTGTCCTCCTTAGGAATCGTCAAGAAGCTCTACTCCCCAAGATGAATGTATTCTCCGTGAATGGCATCTTTGAGTTTCTTCCAAATTCTCGAACTTTCCTGATTTGATCTATTCCTTGTGGATAGCTTGCCTTGAATGTCTCGGGGTTTGGGTACCCACTATGGTCATAATCTTGGACCTTAACTAAGGAACCCCCTTCAAAAGCTAAAAGTCACTGGATAGTAAACCTCGCACGTTTACCAATGGTTTTTATCTTTAAAAGAGTTATCTCTCCTAATGGAAAGGAGATGATAGACCCACGGGCTTCTTAAAAGCATCGGCCTCCTCTTGGGCATTATTCAAGGACCCTACGGCTTCTTAGAAGTATTCACAGCCTCCTCTTAGGCTTCGTATAATGATCTCTTCCTCCGGGAATGATAGCCTCCTCTTGGGCTTCGTACAAGGACCCGTCGGCTTCTTAAAAGTTTCCAGCCTCCTCTTAGGCTTCGTACAAATTGTCCCGACGACCTCCTAGAGGTATAGGAATAGAACCTAGTCATCCTCATAGAACAGTCCTTTCATAGAGTCTACTACTGTTTCTCAAAGCATAGTACAAAAGATAAAACTCTAGACACGGACAGTCTAACTTCCTTGAGTCTCAAAAGACATTCTCAAGTGACCCCTTCGTTAAATAGGAAGGAAACCCGCAGACACGGACAGTCTAACTTCCTTGAGTCTCAAAAGACATTCTCAAGTGACCCCTTCGTTAAATAGGAAGGAAACCCGCAGACTCGGACAGTCTCAACACCCTTTGGATTTCCAGTTTCCTCAAAGAAAAGGAGACCACCCCGATCCTCAGATCTAACCCATGAGTACAGTGATGCTCATATAAGAACTGATTTTCTCTTTCAAAATCAGTATACTGGACCTGTCACTTAACTGACATAGCCTCCTCTTCGGCTTTGTACAATGACTCTCCCTAGCGGAGTCAAACAACGCTTTAGCCTCCATCTCGGACTTTGTACGAGATACAAAGACTCTCTTGTTGAGTCAAATCTTTTAGCCTCCATCTCGGGCTTCGTACGAGATACAAAAACACTCTCTTGTTGAGTATAAAAGACTCTCTTGTTGAGTCAAAACTTTTAGCCTCTCTCTCGGGCTTTATACGAGACACAAATTAGCCTCCTCTTAGGCTTTGTATAATGATTTTCCTAGCGGAAATTAGCCTCCTCTTAGGCTTTGTATAAGAAAACCACTGGTTGATCCAATCAACCTTTTAGCATTGAAGCTATGCCTCGTTCATAGTATACAAACATCAACAACTCCTTCCCTTTCATCTAATCGCTGTAAACGGCAAGCCTCTGGATCATCTATATCCACGCCACTGTCCCTCTTTTAGCATGAGAAATTCCTAAGGAATATGGCATTGCTCTACACTGAGTTAAAGTCTTCTCCTTCAGGTTAAAACCCTTTCGTCGGGAATTATGGCATTGCTCGGATCCGCGTATCCCAGTTAAAGTAATTCTCCTTCTCCCCTCTTTAGAGATGACAAATTCTCTCTAAAGTCGAGGTCTTTCAGCTTCACGTCTTGGACTTTGAACAAGACACAAATAGACCTTTCAGCTTCACATTTTGGGCTTTGAACAAGATACAAACTACCTTTCGCTTCACGTCTTGGGCTTTGAACAAGACACCAAAAACCAATTTCCTCCCATAGAATAGGAGGAACTACGAACGCTCTGATTTCCCTGTTTCGGTAAACGGGAATACGTAGGCATAAGATCGAAAGAAAAGATCTTAGCGAGCGCAATCAACAAAAAACCCAAATCCCATATCTCCATCAATCAAAAGCAGTATTTCAAAAGCATCAGTCCTAACATCCTAATCCTTGTTCCCCGCCAGAAACCTTCTGCCCAGGTAAAAAAGAAAGAAAACAGTATTGGCGAAAATACAAATAACCAGTACAAAGGCCCCCCACATTGATAGCATCTGTAACCTAACAGACCGCTGTTTAAACTCAGTATGCAAGCAGGGTTAATTGGAGACATCTATTTTCCTTCCTTATTCAGCTCACAATAGGATAAAAAATGAATCGACCTGTAGTCAAAGCTCAAACCGCAGAGAGCGACCAGCGCTTAAGAACCGCGTCCAAAATCGCTCGCTACAGAAAAGTGGCGCCCACCGTGGGGCCTATCTCTTCAGCTTCTTTCCTTTTTCCTCCTTTTCACCTCTTTGGTTGATACCACAGATTGGGGCTTCCGCCGGGGAACCCATTTCTGTCAGGAACTTAGGAATCATAGCTTTATAAGTCTAGGATGATTAGGACAAATATATATACTGCTTTTCCTAATTGCTATACGTGTTTATTTTTCTGCTACTGGGAATGCGTGTGATGCCGCATGTGGTGAGAATGAGTATACACTTAAGATAAGTGATGGCGACGGGGTCGACCATCAACCTCAGTGGAGGCTGACCAACGCAACCCATTCACTCTTCTAGCCAATGGGCCGGTTGTTAAGTCTGAGAAGCTGAGGAGCCAAACCCTTTCGTAGTGCGGAAACTATCGGAAATAGTTGTTACGCGATACTACCCTCATTTGAGGCTGGTGATCTATTCTCGGTGAATGGCACTTACTCTAAGATTGCTCCACAACTCGCTGGCGATCCGCTTGTTGTTTTGCTTTCCTGGGAGGAGCTGATGATAATGAGTACAGGTACAAAAATCACCCTAGTATAAACCTTTGGGGATGGGTAGAGCCTTGACTTCATGACAACGACCCTCTGACCCCATGTTTTTTCTATGTTTTTGTGTGCTGCATTCATGCATTCGTTTAATAAAACATTAAAACATTCAAAAAACTTTCTCTTCTAGTCTCTCTATTTTTCAAATTAAACTAAGACTGTGATTGCAAATATCAGAGAAGAGGATTACGCTAATGGATTTCGATAGAAGGAGAACTCACCAGTATACCTTCAAGGTTCCAAAACTAGGGGATTTGAGAAGGTTAGCAATGATGATCATTAACCCAGAGGCTTTCAGAGCCAAGCACGGTGGTTTTCTACCACTGTTAAGAGTCCATGTGATTAAGGGGATCATGGACGCGCTCATTCAATTCTACGATCCGGTTTATCACTGTTTCACATTCCCGGATTACCAGCTATCACCAACGCTGGAGGAGTATTCTCATCTGACTAATTTACATATCACTGATCAAGCTCCATTTTCTGGACTGGAAGAAATTCCAAAGAATCAGACTATTGCAATAGCAATTCATTTGGACGAGTCTGAGGTCAGGACTCACATGACCACTAAGGGTGGCATCCAAGGTTTGCCAGCCCAGTTCTTGACAAAGAAAGCTCTGTACTTTTCTAGTATAGGGAACGGGACTGATTTTGAAAGCATCTTTGTCTTGCTCACCTACGGGTTATTTTTGTTTCCCAACATCAATAACTTCGTCGATATCAACGCTATTAAGGTTTTTCTCATTGGAAACCCTGTGCCGACTTTGCTCGCAGATGCGTATCATTTTGTACACTTGGGAAATTTGTACAGCGGAGGAGAGATCACATGCTGTGTACCTTTGCTTTACAAATGGTTTATCTCTCACTTGCCCAAGTCTGCTGCTTTTTGGGATTGCAAGAGTGTCTTACGTTGGTCGCAGAAGATCATGTCTCTTACCAACTCTGATATAGATTGGTGTAATAGGATTTATGAGGGAATTAGAATCATTGACCGTTGTGGAAACGTCCCCAGCGTACCCCTCATAGGAACTAAAGGAGGAATCAACTATCATCCGATATGGGTTCTTCGTCAATTTGGATACCCGATGAGACACATCCCACTGGGTGTTCATCTGGAAGGTCTTTTCTTCAAAGAAGGAGAAAGTGACAGAGCACTAAAGATGGAAATAGTGCAAGCTTGGAAACATGTTCATAAGAAAGGACGAGAGTCTCTGGGAAAACCGGACTGTGTCTCGGTGGAGCCTTATCTCCACTGGGTACAAGCCAGAGCTCTCAAGCTAAAGATGCCTTATCCTCGTTACGGAATTCTTCCGCCGAGGGAATCTGTCATGTACTTCATGACGGAAACTGAAAGGCTTCAGGTTACTCTCAACAAAGTTCAAAAGGAAAGAAGATCTTGGAAGAACAAGTACCGCACCCTCGACGTAGAGTGTATCAAAATACAGCAACTACTAAAAGAGAAAGATGCTCTGATTGAAATTTTGGAGCAGCATGCTGTAGAGAATCAAGATGACCAAAGGAATTTGCTCACTCTTTTCACCTGGCAAAGGAATGACAACCCAACAACGGCCCAAGCGCCCCGGTCAAAGAAGAGGACTCGGGACCCATTAGTTTAGGTTTCTGTTTCTGCACTTTGTAATCTACTGTATTTCCATTTCTGTAATCCTTTGGAATTCAATAAAAAGGGGTTTCCCCACTGTTTGATATTTGCAATCTAATTGTCGAAGTTTATTTTGATTAAACAAAAAAAACAACAATTAATATAATCATTGCATTCATCATTCTCACATCGCGTATTCTCCTTACCTACGAATCTCACGTTTGTGTCTCGATTCTAGAGTCAAACTATCTCATTCGTACAATACTCGGGCCAATCGTCAGAAAAAGATGGATGATCTTGAGGAAGAAAACAGAGAGTTGAAAGAAGAGATCGACGCTCTGAGAGAGGATATGAGAAAGCTTCGTAACGACATGCAAGCCATGGCAGAAGCTCAGCTACAAAGAACTGTGATCTCAGAGATCACCTCAACGCCCATCATAGAAAAGTATGATCCTAGGTATCAGATGCCGAAAGATCGTCCTTGGGGCATGCCTGTTAACTATATCCCGGAAGGATATGTTCCGCCGATCACTGAAGATCAGGGAATCGCAACAGAAGCCGCTGGGCCTGAAGGTTACAAACTTCGGGAAAGCGAAGATGTCAGGGGCATACTCAAGACTCCTGAAGGTTACAAACTTCGGGAGGCGCCAAGACTTACTGCCGTAGTCACGGTACCACCCCCTGTGGTGCACACTGTCCCAGAAGGACAGATTCCACAGACACCTTCTGGTAAGAAGGAAACTATGTTTGACAGAATGGATGAATTCCAGGAGCAGTTCTTGTAAATGCAGAAAGAGCTGCAAGCCATTTGCGGTCAGGATCTATTTGGAAAGGACGCCGCAGACCTCTGCTTGGTCCCAAATGTGAAAGTCCAGCACAAGTTCCAAGTGCCCGACTTTGAAAAATACAAGGGTAACTCTTGCCCTCAGAGCCATCTGGTGATGTACGCTCGGCGGATGTCAGCTCAGACAGAGAATCAGGACCTACTGATTCACTACTTCCAGGATATTTTAACCGGTGTCGCACTCAAATGATACATGGGTTTAAACCGTACTACGATCAGTACATTTAGAGATCTTGGTACTGCCTTCGTCCAACAATACAAGTACAATTTGGACATGGCACCCGACAGAGATCAACTCAGATCAATGTCACAAAAGGACAAGGAAACCTTTAAGGAGTATGCTCAAAGGTGGCATGAAATTGCCGCTCAAATTTGTCCACCTCTTGAGGAAAAAGAGATGACAAAAATCTTCTTAAAGACCTTAAGCTCATTTTACTATGACCAAATGATTGCCAGTGCACCCAGTGATTTCACCGAAATGGTCGGCATGGGTGTACGTCTTGAGGAAGCCGTCCGAGAAGGATGTTTGGTAAAAGACACTGGATCAACGAGCGGTACTAAAAAATACGGTAGTGCTCTCCCTAAGAAAAAAGAGCAAGATATTGGGAATATCTCTCTCGGAAAGCAAAGGCGACGTTATCAGCCAGTAACAGCTGTTACTCCTGCTATCGGCCCCGCGCCTGTTCCTATGTATCAACCTCAGGTTGCGCAGAGCCAACCTGACCAACAAAGGACACAACAGCCTCTTCAGCAGGCTCGTCCTCCATATAACAACAACCGTACAACACGGCCACCAGGATTTGATCCTATACCCGTAACATACGCAGAGCTGTTTCCGTTACTGCTAGCTAAGGGGCACATCCAAACTAAGTCTCCCCTTTCAGTTCCGGAAAATCCGCCTTTTTGGTTTAAAGCGTCAAACATGCCCTTATCATCAAGGAGGTTCAGGGCATAACATTGAGACTTGTCTCAATTTCAAATCGGACGTGCAAAAGCTTGTTAGGAGCGGGCTCTTATCTTTCAAAGATATGAATCCTAATGTTCTTACGAACCCGCTGCCTCAACATGAGAAAGCTACAGTCAATCTGGTTGAGAAAGAGACTAACAATGTCTATCAAATTCATGATGTACTCTTGTTAAAGACCAATCTGGTCAAGATGCATTATAGACAGAGTGGATATGGCCATGTGCCACCTCATAATTATCACCAGTGTGATATCTGCTCTAAAGACAACCAGGGATGTTCTGTAGTGCAAGCAGCTCTACAGGAACAAATGGATCTTGGATGGATCCAAGAGCACCGAGATCGTGGAGTTAACATGGTTTACACGAATTCCAACATCATTCAGAACCACGACATCCGTGCGATGAATGACAACTTGGTGGCAATGCACTCAAGGCAAAGTCAATATCATAATCTGCCGTGGCACGATTACAGTTCCTGTCTGATTTGCTCGGTAAACAAACAGGGATGCTCTTTCATACAAGAGGCCCTCCAGCGTCAGATGGATCTTGGGTGGATCCAAGACTACCATGATAGGAACTCCTATCAAATCAACATGGTTCAGATCTTTGACATTCGCGTGATGAATACCAACCTGGTAGAGTTACATGCTGAGCAGGTCCGACTCGGATTCTTAATATCACATGATTATCAAAACTGTAAAGCGGGTTGCGAAAACGATCGAGGTTGTACCCTTGTCCAGGAGGCACTTCAGCACTTGTTAAATCACTGGTGGATGCCAATCTATATGGACGAAGATACTCAGCAGATTAGTATCAATCACAGGAATCCTACTCGTCGTCAAAGTCAGGATGTCCGATCAATGGAAGATAACCTAGTGAGGTTACATTGCATTTAAAGTGGGCGTGGCCAGGTGCCACCACACAACTATGACAGTTGTAGCGTCTGTTCGGAAAGTAACCAAGGGTGTTACCTTGTGAGAGCAGCTCTTCAGGGTCAGATCGATCATGGAGAAATTCATCCATATCCAGGTTCAGGACCCATCATTTGGTCACCGAACTACCTTGCCGAGCAAGTTGAGGATGTTGTCACGATCTCTGGTCATCACAGGACCAGGGATGTTTTTGCCATCATCCCTCTACTTGACGAATCTAGAGTTCCCAACTGGGAACGGATCAAGGTTACTTATGATGGTCAGAAAAATCAGAAGGTTCCCATAGTCATCTATCTACCGGGGCCACTACCGTATGAATTAGCTAAGGCAATCCCTTATAAATACGGTGCAACAATAATCGAGAATGGAAAGGAAATTCCATTACCCTCCGTCGTGAATATTGCATACATCAGTCTTGTAACACGGAGCGGTCGAATCTTCAACCGAGGGGTTGGAGAATCCAACAAAGAAAAGGAATTTCAGGCAGAAATTCCAGATCCACCAGTCGGTCAATCCAGTAATCCCGACCTTTCAAAAAATAATGATGAGATGCTGAAGCTCATCCAAAGGAGTGAATACAACATTGTCGATCAACTGTTACAGACTCCTTCAAAGATCTCAGTATTATCACTGTTACTCAGTTCAGAAGCACACAGAGAGGCTCTACAGAAAGTCTTGGAGCAAGCCTTTGTGGAACAGGATGTAACAATCAGACAATTCGATAGCATTGTCTCTAACATCACTTCCTGCAATAATTTGGGATTTAGTGATGAGGAATTACCTGAAGAGGGTCGCCGTCATAACATGGCGCTCAATATCACAGTTAACTGCCAGGTCGATGCTTTAGCCAACGTACTGGTAGACACAGGGTCAGCCCTGAATGTTATGCTGAAGTCCACCTTGATGCAATTATCATTCAAAGGCCCTCCGATGAGAGTCAGCGAGGTCGTCGTCAAAGCATTCGACGGATCCAGAAAAACGGTTATCGGCGAAGTTGATCTTCCCATAACTATTGGTCCTCACACTTTCCAAATCACTTTCCAGGTCATGGACATCCGGGCAACATACAGTTGTTTATTAGGAAGACCTTGGATACATCAGGCTGGAGCGGTCACTTCGACCCTCCACCAAAAGCTAAAATTCGTCAAGAATGATCAACTTGTCACGGTTTGTGGGGAACAAGCCTTGCTTGTGAGTAACTTGTCATCATCTACTGGAATAGAACCCGAGGAGGTTATTGGAACTCAGTTCCAAGCACTATCGGTGAGCAAGGATAATCAGTTCAAAGAAGGAACCTCGATTTCCTCATACAAAGATGCTATCAAAGCGGTCGAGAGTACCGATACGACAGGATGGGGACGGCTTGTCATTCCTATTGACAATAAAACGAAGAAGGGTCTTGGTTTTTCTGCGACCTGTACCCAGACAGCCGCCAATGATGAAAGTCTTCATCCCCTTCAAAACTTCTTCCACAGTGGAGGTTTTCTTCACCCAGTGTCTCAGACAGTTCATGCTATCAATGAGGAAGATCCCTCTGACGCAGATGAAGAGTGGAAGTCCTATCTTAATAAGGATGGTTATATGTCTCAGGAAGAGGTGCCTATGCCTTTTTGCTTTCCTACGGAAAGTCCAAGATTTATACCAAGATCAGATGTCGAAATGATCTACGGAGATTGTGATCCGGAAGGATGCCGTGCTCCGCCGAATTCATTAGAGGAGGACACTCTGATGAAAGACAATTTTGACCACAATTACTATGGCCCGATGGATGGCCTGCCAATGTGGCAGCCTTACCCAGGAGACTTGGGGCAAGAAAGTCAGCCGAGTAATGAAACTCAGCTGAGCATCATTGAACAGAATACCTGTGTCCCCACCATGTCATGGGATCAACACTCAGGTCATTCAGAAACTACTCAACATGAAGATGAATTTGCAACGTTTACAGGACTAGAATTCATCAACTATGCTTTTCCCAAGGTCAACGTCATCGAGAGGAATGATTCCTCCAGTTCCACAGAAGTGTGGGACACCTTGGGACAACCGAGTGGAAAATTCGACTTTATGGTCAAGTACGCCGCTCCCGAAAGCTCTCGTATCAGGCTCGAAGATATCTAGCCAACTGGATGGGGAGATACAGCTGAGAGCACAAATACTATACAAAATACAACTGAGGAATTCTCCTACGACAATTCTGCTTGGGAGACAGGTTCCAATGATCATGCTCCACCAGAAATCAGCGTCATTTCTGAAGACAAATCAAGGAAGGTGCCAGACTTTGTGATTCACCGAGGAGTTCGCCGCCAATGGGTTGCCGTCGAGGTTCCAAAGGTCGTTCCTCAGTCAAAGTAATTGCCATCTTTAACCTTTCACCCTGCCCAGGTGAAACGGATATTTTGATAGGGCTCGTTTTCTGTAAATTTCCCTCTTCGCTTTGCCCGAAGCGATAGAGTTTTGTTTTATAGGGTTGTAGTTTCAAGAGTCGACTTGTTCATTAATAAAATAACGTCGTTCTGTAATTTCCGCATTAATTGTTGTTTTCTCTTTTTGCTTTTTCAGAAAATGGTAATCCTAAAAAACAATTCAATAATAAAAACAAGCAGTAAAATCAAAACACTGCACACACTTGCATTTTCTCTATCTCTTCTAAACACGAATCATCACGTCATGCAAATTGCTTGTTTTATACCCCGTTGAAACATACGATCTGATGCCTTCTTCCAACTTTGAGTTCCCGGTATTCGAGGCTGAAGAAGAAAATGACGACCAAATTCCAGAAGAGATCTCCCGACTACTCAGACAAGAGGAAAGGTCCATCGAACCTCACAAAGAGCCGTTGGAAACGGTAAACTTGGGTTCAGAAAAAGAGAGGAAAGAAATTCGGATCGGAGCACTGCTCAATCCAACTGCCAGAGAGGGTTTGATAAAGCTTCTCAAAGAATTTCCCGATGTATTCACTTGGTCCTATCAGGATATGCCAGGGTTGGATACCAGCATCGTGGAACATCACTTACCGTTGAGATCAGAATGTCCGCCAGTAAAGCAAAGGTTGAGACGCACTCACCCGGACATGGCCATCAAAATCAAGGAGGAGGTACAGAAACAGATCGACGCGGGTTTCCTCGCTACATCTGAATATCCTCAATGGTTAGTCAACATCGTACCCGTTCCCAAAAAGGACGGAAGGGTCAGAATGTGTGTTGATTACAGAGATCTGAACAAGGTAAGTCCAAAGGACGACTTTCCTTTACCACACATTGACATGTTGGTTGACAGCACAGCAAAGTTCAAAGTATTCTCCTTCATGGATGGATTCTCGGGCTATAACCAGATCAAAATGGCGCCGAAAGACATGGAGAAAACTTCGTTCATTACCCCATGGGGTACCTTTTGTTACAAGGTAATTTCGTTCGGTTTGAAGAATGTCGGGGCAACCTATCAAAGGGCCATGACTACTCTGTTTCATGACATGATACACAAAGAAATCGAGGTATATGTCGATGATTTGATTGCAAAATCAAGAACAGAGGATGAGCACGTTGAACATCTGTCAAAATTGTTCGAACGTCTAAGAAAATTCAAGCTCCGCTTGAATCCCAACAAGTGCACCTTCGGTGTCCGTTCGGGGAAATTACTAGGGTTCATCGTCAGCCAGAAAGGAATTGAAGTTGATCCTGACAAGGTCAAGGCCATTCAAGAAATGCCTTCTCCGAAAACTGAAAAACAAGTCAGAGGATTCCTGGGACGTTTGAACTACATCTCCAGATTCATATTCCTTATGACCGCGACGTGTGCGCCGATTTTCAAATTACTCAAAAAGAACCAGGATTGCGTTTGGTCAGAAGATTGCCAAACCGCCTTCGACAGTATCAAGGAATATTTGTTGAATCCTCCGATTCTATCACCTCCAGTGGAAGGAAGACCACTGATCATTTACCTCACAGTCCTAGAGGACTCAATGGGATGTGTACTTGGCCAACAAGACGAAACTAAAAGGAAAGAGTCTGCCATTTACTATCTAAGCAAGAAGTTCACCGACTGCGAGACTCGGTACACGATGCTTGAGAAAACTTGTTGCGCTTTGGCTTGGGCAGCCAAACGTCTTCGCCAGTACATGATTCGTCATACTACTTGGTTGGTCTCCGAAATGGATCCAATCAAGTATGTTTTTGAAAAACCTGCTCTCACGGGAAGGATTGCCCATTGGCAGATGTTACTATCAGAATATGACATAGAGTACCATGCTCAGAAAGCTATTAAAGGAAGTATTTTAGCCGATCATTTGGCTCATCAACCGATTGACGATCAAGAACCAATCGGGTTTGACTTCCCAGACGAAGATGTCATGTATCTAAAGATGAAAGATTGCGATGAACCGCTACCCAGTGAAGGGCCAGAACCAGGTTCCCAGTGGGGACTTATCTTTGACGGAGCAGTCAATCATTATGGAAATGGAATTGGGGCAATCATTGTTACCCCTCAGGGTTCCCACATTCCTTTCACTTCCAGACTTACGTTCAAATGTACGAACAACGAGGCCGAATACGAAGCATGTATCATGGGTCTCGAAGAAGCGATTGATTTAAGGATCAAAAACTTGGACGTATACGGCGATTCAGCCTTGGTTATTAACCAGATAAAAGGAGATTGGAACACATACCAATCAGGATTGATTCCTTACAAAGACTATGCAAGAAGGTTGTTACCCTTCTTCAACAGAGTCGACTTTCATCACATCCCTCGTGATGAGAATCACATGGCTGATGCATTAGCCACTCTCTCTTCCATGATTAGTGTAGGTCGATGGAATGACATACCTAAGATCGACATAATGCGCCTTGAACGGCCCGCTTACATCTTCGCGATTGAAGCAGTCATAGACGACAGACCTTGGTATCACGATATCAAATGCTTCCTTCAGAAACAAGAGTACCCATCTGGGGCACTCAGAAAAGACAGGAAAACCCTCAGATGATTGGCTGGAAACTTCTTCCTGAGCGGTGACACTCTTTATAAGAGAAATTTTAACATGGTCTTGCTCCGATGTGTCGACAGACCAGAGGCAGACATGCTCATGAAAGAAATTCATGAAGGATCCTTTGGCACTCATGCCAACTGACACACAATGGCGAGAAAAATTCTCAGGGCCGGGTATTATTGGTTGACCATGGAATCCGACTGCTACAAGTACATGAGGAGGTGTCACAAGTGTCAGATATACTCCGACAAAATTCATGTACCGCCATCACATCTCAAAGTTCTTTCTTCCCCGTGGCCTTTTTCCATATGGGGAATCGACATGATTAGTATGATTGAGCCCAAGGCTTCAAATGGACATCGGTTCATCCTGGTAGCCATTGACTATTTCACCAAGTGGGTCGAAGCAGCGTCATTCGCCAATGTAACCCGACAAGTGGTGGTCCGATTTATCAAAAACAATATCATCTGCCGTTATGGTGTTCCAAGCCAGATCATTACTGATAATGGATCTAACTTGAACAATAAGATGATGAAAGAGTTGTGTGCAGAGTTCAAGATCGAACACCATGACTCATCTCCCTACCGACCCAAGATGAACGGAGCGGTAGAAGCGGCTAACAAGAACATCAAGAAAATTGTTCAAAAGATGGTTGTAACCTATAAAGATTGGCACGAAATGCTACCCTTTGCTCTTCATGGTTATCGCACATCTGTTCGTACTTCAACAGGGGCAACCCCTTTCTCTCTAGTATATGGCATGGAGGCAGTGCTCCCCATAGAAGTAGAGATCCCATTAATTCGGGTATTGATGGAAGCGAAGCTCACCGAAGCTGAATGGTGTCAAAGTCGACACGACGACCTGAACCTGATCGAAGAGAAGCGAATCACGGCACTATGCCACAGTCAGTTGTATCAACAGAGAATGAAGAGGGCGTTCGACAAAAAGGTCCGACCTCGTGTCTTTAGGAAAGGAGACCTTGTGCTCAAGAAGATACAATCATTTCTCACTGATTCTCGGGGCAAATGGACCCCAAATTATGATGGCCCCTATGTGGTCACGAAAGCTTTCTCAGGCGGCGCCTTGAGACTTGAAACCATGGACGGAGAGGAATTTTCCTACCCCACGAATGTTGATGTAGTCAAGAAATACTTCGCCTAAAAAACAAAAAAAAAACGTCTCGGTGGATTGAAAACCCGAAAGGGCGGTCCAGGCAAAAGTTAGAGACATGAAAAGAATCATCCCGATGGATTGGAAATCTCATAGTACAATCCAGACAAAAGTTAGGGATAATGGCAAGTAACTATGTTCAACAGAGGCAAGTCCCTCAGCAGTAGTTGCATCATCATCCGTCAGGAAAACTCCAGTCAAGGTCATCTTCGACAGAAGCTCAGGATGTCCCGAATTCAAAGTTGGTAGAAGGATAGTGGTCGTTATGTTTCAACGTAGCCCTTTTCCCTGTAAATTACCATTTTCTAACTTTGTATATACTCTTTGGAATCACGTGTTTGGCTGATCTCCATCTTATCAATAAAGTTTGAGCCCTTGTGCTTTTGTTTGTAATTCTTTACTTGTTTTAGCTTTATAGAACGACGTTGTTTAAACTTAATCAGCGATTCTTGAAATAAAACAAAAATAAATTTACTTGTTAAACTTTTTCTGCTTTTAAATTAAAAATGGCATTTCTTTTGACTGTTGAACATCAGAAGAACATCGATCGCTTCTCCCGAAGTAAGCGGACTTCAAAGTGCAGAATCAAAGTACTCCTTCTAAACCAGTATGCCTGAATGAAGGGATCAACTGTGTCAGAGACCTTGTTTCGTCTGACACGCCTCGGCCGAGTTCTCATCTCCTAAGCCCGATCAACATAGCTCCCAACGGGACTATCTCTCCTAAGCAAGGTGGAATTGCTATTTTGAACCAACGGTACTTCTTCGCCCCGCGATGGTCGAGTATCCAATTGTGTTCATCCATTAGTCTATATGTCGCATCTGTTTTGTCAGCATATATATACGTACTTCATGCATTTTTTATTTGCATTTACATTTCATATTGCATTGTTATCGCTCTAGCCGGTCTTGTCCCCTAGTGATAAACAGTTTTCTCAATCGAGTTTGTCAGTTCTTTCCTCGTCAGGAAGTGTTGCGTCTGCACAATCTCGCCACCAGTGTATCTTTAGATCAGAGTCGGCACGTGGCCACTTTGATTATTTGAACCTCTGAAAGATCAGAGAACCTTCAACAGATGTCCCTCTTCGCCATTAAAGATGATATCCTTGCTTTCCCGGATTAAGGAAAATCCACAGAGAAAGCCTCGTGATCAGAGATTCGGCAGCACGCCAGTTTTGCTCCGAAAAACCACTGATGAGAAGGTCATTGGCACCTCAAAATTGGACCCCATCATATGGCGTTTCTCCGGGAAGATCCCGAGAAAAGTATGATGAAAGATCCCAAATGAAAACAGTCTCTCAAGAGACTCGCTTTCCCCAGTAGAAACAAATGGCGTCTTTAACAGAGAAGTTTGTACAACTCTACAACTCAGACGACTGGGGTCCCCAGCAAGTCTGACAACAAAACATTTTCTACTCAAATGGCATCTCCCTAGGAAAATTCGGCGAGAAGTTTGAAGGAAAACCGCTACACATAGCGTCCCTTGTCAATAAAGTTTATTGACAAAAGAAACTAAGAAAAGTTCCTTGGTAGGAAACCAGGATCGAGGGGAAGTTTATTTCAAAAGAAACTAAGACCAGTTCCTTGGTAGGAAACCAGGATCGAGGGGAAGTTGACAAAAGAAACTAAGACCAGTTCCTTGGTAGGAAACCAAGAACGAGGGGAAGTTCAAAAGAAACCAAGACCAATTCCTTGGTAGGAAACCAGGATCGAGGGGAAGTTTATTTCAAAAAAGACTGAGACCAGTTCTTGGTAGGAAACCAGGATCGAGGGGAAGTTTACCTTTTCTAAGCATCATTGCTTAGCTAAAGAAGATGAATGCGTAAGCTACCATTCATAACCACCATTAAAATTTCGGGTATTCCAATATTTAATCCTCTTGCACCCCGAATGCCCGAATCCCTTCGTCATTCACACCTTCGGGTCCAAGAAGATTAAATAGGGGCATCTGTAATACCCCAAATTTTTACCACTTAGATTTCCCATCATTGTGAAAATCATCATCACAATATGGATGTACCTTTATGCTTCATTAGTCTCCCCAAAGATGGGTGAGCATCCACTACAATCAAAATTAGGGTTTCAAGCCCTCTCTGAGTGCTTAGACAAAGGATCAATCAAGAAATGACATGATCTTAAACTTGTCTAATCTCTTAGACATCCACAATGGATCAAAAAGGACTCCCACTTCAAGGATTAAGCACAAGGCTGCTCCCTTCTAGGTGGATCAAGTCTCAAGATCGACAGTGTCACCAAATTAGGGTTTTGGTCGACCAGGGCCTCCAGATGGAAATTTTCATCTGGGCACAAGGCAATGATCCAAAACATAACCTAATATACTTCATGGAACCTCATGAACCCATGCATCAAGTCAATTTTGCCTCAGGGGATGCATTCATAAAAAATCAGGAATTAGGGTTTCTTGACCTAATTCACCCCTAAGTTGACTTTTGGGACAAACCATGAGCCAAGACCTCAAGAGATGATTTGAGGATCTCTAATATACCATATTGATCCATTTGGAACAATGGATTGATCCAAGAAGTTTGAGCAACAAGTCTCAATTTCATCTGCACCATAATTAGGGTTTTAAGGGAAAAGTCAACTGTAACTTTGACTTTTGACCAGGACATGCTCCCAAACCCTAATACATGATTGAATATACCCTATTACACCCATGTAACATGTCCATCAAGTTTGATTTAGGTCAAGGACATGATTTCCTGAAGAATTGCACAGTTTGGAATTCATCTGATAAAAAGTCAACTGTGCGCAAAAGTCAACTTTGACTTTTTGAGATTTTTCACCAAAATGGATTTTTAACCCTAAAATGATGTTAATGTATGATTTGAATCATCATTCATTAAGAAAAATAAAAAAAAAGTGAGATAACTTGTAAAAGGGGTAACCATAAAACTTAGAAATTTTTCTAAGTTAAAAATAAAGTGGCAAAGGTACCAACTTTGAAGGACCATAACTCCTAAACCACAAGGCCATTTTTTCTCATCCAAAGATGGATTTGTAGCCCTCATTATCACCTACAAAAACTTCAACTACAAGTCATTCCAATTCATTAAGGATTTTGAGTTATGGAATGATCAAAGTGGCTGAAAAGTGAAAATGTCACTTTTTCCAACACTTAGTGAAATTTTCACTAAGTCAGATTCTGCCTCACTTTTTGCCAAATGTAGGGGGATTTTTCACTTGGAATCAAAAGAGATCAAAACCAAACTTGTTCAAAGAGTTGTTGTATCATGTAAGAGCTTTCCAAAATGGCCAAGATCATTGCCAAATTCAACCTACACCATGAGATACAACCTTGCCAAGTTGCCTTGCTGAAATATGTCAAGGCAAGGCAGAATTTGCAACTTTGGTCGATTTGCCAAAATCAGCCAAATTCAATTGCTCCTATCCACTTGGACACCTCAGAGGATTGAATCTAAAGGGGACAATCACTGAGCCAAGCCTCCAAAGTCCATGGAACAAGAAATAACATGTTGAACCTAGAATGGCCAAAATAGGGACAAGACTTCAAATTTGGAATGAGGCATTCAATGGAACCATCAAGGTGGCATGGACTGAGCCATTCTCATCTGAAATCAGTCAAGACTTATCCAAGACCAAGGGGACCAAAGCTCTGTGCCCTAACCTCTAGTCAATGGCTAGAGGAGACTTGGATTTTCATTTGCCAACATTGGCCAAACCTACTTACCAGCTGCCATGCACTATTCCTTGCAAAACAAACTTGCTCTACTATAAATAGAGCTCAATTGTGGTCAGTTTGAGTACACCAAAGCCATCTAACAGATGCTTTCCTCAAAATCTCTTCTTTCACTCTAATTTTGCCTTCTAAGGCAAGTCACTATCGGGTTTTGAGTTTGAGAGCAATTCCAATCAAACCAATCACTCACACACCTCACGTACATCACATATGAGCTGATCAAACACTTAGATTACTTCTGAAACATCAATTTCACAAAATCACCAGCTGGTTGCTCAAATTTTCAATCAAGTTGCAGCTGAGGTACCACAAAGTGATCCAGCCAATTTCAATCAAGTCCAACCATCCAAACACGATCCATAGGGTGTAGGGAAGCTGTTCAGATCATCACCACTCATCTGTAACACCTCTAAATCAAAAATCACTTTGAACTTGCTGTCACGGCCTAGAGGTAAGCACATACTTGGTCATCTCTCAATCTATGCATATTTCCTCGCACAATAATTTGGCCATATGTTCATAATCATGCATGGAATGTTTTCCCTCAATTAATTGCATTGTTTGAATTGTGTATCAAAAATCCTAGCCTTCATGCAGAAATTAGGGTTCTTGAGGTTTCTTCGTGATTTCTTGTTGTATGTTTAATTTAAATGAAATTAAAGTACATAGACATGATCGTGAGGTTGAGACGAGCATAATGATATGTGGATTGCATGATATGATTACGTATTCATGGAGATTAGATAGAAAATGCAAATCTGAGAAACCAAGAACACGCGCGTGTTCTTCAGATGTTCTTGGCGCCATTTTTCATAAATTCAAATATTTGAATTTTGTGATTTTGTTTAATTGATTCAAAAATTAATTTCTCTCTGAGTTTTAATGATTTTGAGTTGATTCTTTTTTTAATAATTCACAAAAATGTTAAAATATTTTATTTTCACAAAAAATCCCAAAAATATTATTTATTTCATATAATTGATATTTTTGTAAAGAATTAATATTTTGATTGTTTTTGGCATTTTAAATATTTTTTCTACATTGATTTTGCAACTTTTAATGCTTTCTAATTATTTTGTAGGTCAATACTTAATTTTTGAAGCATTAATCCAAGATCACAATTTGTTTTCCATGTGTTAAACAATTTTTGATCATTTTAATTAAATTTTTATTCAATTAAATACATTTTGAAAACAAATTAGGGTTTTGAATTAATTCAACCCTCATAAATCATTTTCAAAACTCTTTGGGCCTCTTGAGAAAGTGTAAGACCCATCCCCCCTTGTACAAAAACTTTTTGGGCCTCACTCATTGTATAAGTCCCTCTGTACAAGTAAACGGCGCGATCGTCGCCCGTTTAAAAATAAAAATCATCTGGGCCTCTCCTTGAGCTATAAGACCCATTCAAAACACTTTGGGCCTCTATTAGAGTGTAAGACCCAATCCCCCTTTTAACCAAAACATTTTGGGCCTCACTTATTGTATAAGTCCCTCTGCGTTAAAAGAAAATCTCAGCGCGTTCGCCATTTTTAAACGAAAAATCATTTGGGCCTACCCTCGTGTTATAAGCCCCACTTTTTTTTCTTTAAACCTTTTTGGGCCTCTTGAGAGAGTGTAAGACCCATCTCTTTGTGCAGAAAACCTTTTTGGGCCCCAGTCACTTGTATAAGTCCCGCTGTACAAAGTCAAACAGTGCGCTCACTGATAAAACCCTGGGCCTCTCCTTGAGCTGTAAGCCCCAAATCTTTCTTTTTCAAAGCACTTTCTCCTTTGATTTTGAATATACTGTTGTTTTCAATCTTTCTTTGTTGAACAACTAACCAAACAGCGTGGAAGCACTCCAACCGAGTAAGTGGTTATCGCTTTCATTTACTGCTTTCATATTATAAACTGTATTGTGGGGCTGCTCACTGTAAGTCTCCTTTCATAAACTCATATCTACTGTGTAATAATAGTATAGATATTTCGAGTTTCCCCGGCTACTACGTCTAGAACTAGGTGACGCCGTTTCATTTATTCGTAGAAATAGACGCCTAGATCCCTAATAGGAGCACCAGATACAGTCTTCTCTTCGGCTGTCCTCCTTAGGAATCGTCAAGAAGCTCTACTCCCCAAGATGAATGTATTCTCCATGAATGGCATCTTTGAGTTTCTTCCAAATTCTCGAACTTTCCTGACTTGATTTATTCCTTGTGGATAGCTTGCCTTGAATGTCTCGGGGTTTAGGTACCCACTACGGTCATAATCTTGGACCTTAACTAAGGAACCCTCTTCAAAAGCTAAAAGTCGCTGGATAGTAAACCTCGCACGTTTACCAGTGGTTTTTATCTTTAAAAGAGTTATCTCTCCTAATGGAAAGGAGATGATAGACCCACAGGCTTCTTAAAAGCATCGGCCTCCTCTTGGGCATTATTCAAGGACCCTACGGCTTCTTAGAAGTATTCACAGCCTCCTCTTAGGCTTCGTATAATGATCTCTTCCTCCGGGAATGATAGCCTCCTCTTGGGCTTCGTACAAGGACCCGTCGGCTTCTTAAAAGTTTCCAGCCTCCTCTTAGGCTTCGTACAAATTGTCCCGACGACCTCCTAGAGGTATAGGAATAGAACCTAGTCATCCTCATAGAACAGTCCTTTCATAGAGTCTACTACTGTTTCTCAAAGCATAGTACAAAAGATAAAACTCTAGACACGGACAGTCTAACTTCCTTGAGTCTCAAAAGACATTCTCAAGTGACCCCTTCGTTAAATAGGAAGGAAACCTGCAGACACGGACAGTCTAACTTCCTTGAGTCTCAAAAGACATTCTCAAGTGACCCCTTCGTTAAATAGGAAGGAAACCCGCAGACTCGGACAGTCTCAACATCCTTTGAATTTCCAGTTTCCTCAAAGAAAAGGAGACCACCCCGATCCTCAGATCTAACCCATGAGTACAGTGATGCTCATATAAGAACTGATTTTCTCTTTCAAAATCAGTATACTGGACCTGTCACTTAACTGACATAGCCTCCTCTTGGGCTTTGTACAATGACTCTCCCTAGCGGAGTCAAACAACGCTTTAGCCTCCATCTCGGGCTTTGTACGAGATACAAAGACTCTCTTGTTGAGTCAAACCTTTTAGCCTCCATCTCGGGCTTCGTACGAGATACAAAAATACTCTCTTGTTGAGTATAAAAGACTCTCTTGTTGAGTCAAAACTTTTAGCCTCTCTCTCAGGCTTTGTACGAGACACAAATTAGCCTCCTCTTAGGCTTTGTATAATGATTTTCCTAGCGGAAATTAGCCTCCTCTTAGGCTTTGTATAAGAAAACCACTGGTTGATCCAATCAACCTTTTAGCATCGAAGTTGTGCCTCGTTCATAGTATACAAACATCAACAACTCCTTCCCTTTCATCTAATCGATGTAAACGGCAAGCCTCTGGATCATCTATATCCACGCCACTGTCCCTCTTTTAGCATGAGAAATTCCTAAGGAAAGATGGCATTGCTCTACACTGAGTTAAAGTCTTCTCCTTCAGGTTAAAACCCTTTCTTCGGAAATTATGGCATTGCTCGGATCCGCGTATCCCAGTTAAAGTAATTCTCCTTCTCCCCTCTTTAGAGATGACAAATTCTCTCTAAAGTCGAGGTCTTTCAGCTTCACGTCTTGGGCTTTGAACAAGACACAAATAGACCTTTCAGCTTCACATCTTGGGCTTTGAACAAGATACAAACTACCTTTCGCTTCACGTCTTGGGCTTTGAACAAGACACCAAAAACCAATTTCCTCCCATAGAATAGGAGGAACTACAAACGCTCTGATTTCCCTGTTTCGGTAAACGGGAATACGTAGGCATAAGATCGAAAGAAAAGATCTTAGCGAGCGCAATCAACAAAAAACCCAAATCCCATATCTCCATCAATCAAAAGCAGTATTTCAAAAGCATCAGTCCTAACATCCTAATCCTTGTTCCCCGCCAGAAACCTTCTGCCCAGGTAAAAAAGAAAGAAAACAGTATTGGCGAAAATACAAATAACCAGTACAAAGGCCCCCCACATTGATAGCATCTGTAACCTAACAGACCGCTGTTTAAACTCAGTATGCAAGCAGGGTTAATTGGAGACATCTATTTCCCTTCCTTATTCAGCTCACAATAGGATAAAAAATGAATCGACCGGTAGTCAAAGCTCAAACCGCAGAGAGCGACCAGCGCTTAAGAACCGCGTCCAAAATCGCTCGCTACACTTGGTTCCCACGAAAAACAGAGAAGCGCTAATCTCTTCACTAGTAGGAGGATTTCTCGAAGCATAACCAAATTGCCTAACAGCCAATACCGGGTTGTAATTAATCCCACCTCTTCTTCCAAGTAGAGGCACATTCGGAAAACTTCCACATTTAACAGTAAGCTCTATTGTCAGTAATTTGGGATCAAACTAAATGATGTTATTGGCAGTCAAACCTATCAATCTCTTGGACCATTTCATTATCTCAGCAGTCTCTATGAAAGCAACAGTTCGAGGTAAATGTTTGAAGAGCCAATGACATAATAATTGGGTACAGCAACTAACCAGACTTCCTCTTCCCTTCTCATTTTTGTAGTGTACTGAGTAATAAAAATCCCCTAGCAAGGTTGGAAACGGATTCTTCGAAACGAACACTTTCATCGCCTGCATATCAACAAAGTCAGGTTGACCGGGGAAAAGCATCAAACCATAGATACAAAGAGCTAACACAGCATTGTAAGTAGTCCAGTTTTAGCCTTGGCAGCTTCCTGAGCTTGTTGGAAAAGAAACTCCAAATGAAATCCTTCATCTTCTTTAAGTTTACTCAGGCCACTTTTCACAACAGATAGGTCTAGTTGTAGAACAGCAGCAATGACTTCAGGGGCAAGAGCACCTTCAGAAAAATACGGTATAGAAGACGTGACTGGAATTCCCAAAATAAATGAGAATTCTTCCAAAGTGGGCATCAAAATGTAGTCAGGGAACAGGAAACATCTCATTGATGGCTCATAGAACTGTAAGAAAGTGTGCAACCCATCCTTCTCATACTTTGTGAATGCACACACCATTTTAATCAACTCTCCATACTCCTTCTGAAAAGTGCTGAGAACACCAGAACCAGCCATGCCTATCATCTTGTTCAAGGAATCCAGCTTGGGATCAGGGAATTTATATGACACATTGTTCTTCCTCTTAACCTCAACTTCTTGGGAACTCATGATTGGAATCAGACAATATGGTAGGTACCTGAAAATGACAAACATAACCTGTTATGATATGAGTATGCAAATGCAAAAGGCATGTGATCAAGTATCCAGGTGTCTGTGTCTGTGTTGAACTGTGTGCACTGTGTCTCTGTACTGAATCTGGCAATATATCTGAGATGAATACTCAAACCACTGTCATAGGATACACTGTCTGTAACGATCATAGAATCACAAATAAGGTATGTAGGAGGCTGGGTTACCTGCAAACCTGTAAACATCCCACCCATACTCACATGTGGTTCCTAAAAAACAAGGCTTGTCAACTTCGGAGGTTTGAGAAGCGATAGCACATTCAGCCCGTAGGATACAATGTTATGCCAATCAAAGAGGTCGTCCACTGTCTCACCTTAGAAATTAAAGGTCATCCTATGCAAGTTCCAAAGTGGACTCTCGGGTGCGAATGGGTTTGCCACAGAATGTGGTCTGCCACTGTCACCACTAAAGAGAGATGTTTCCACTAAGGTCCTCATGATCGGTCACTAGAGTCGACAGCTCTCTAGATCAACATCCTGGAACACGCAAGATGCGTACGTCATGATGGGTCCCAAGATAGCCTCGTCTAGCTGTGAATTTCGTGATTACCCAACCTACACAGATGGCACGTAGGTCCCACTACTCTCCACTCTAAATCTAAGTGTATACTCGAGCCTGTGTACTGAGCTCATCTCTCAGAAATCTCATCCCGCCAAACAGACAGAACAGTGCAACATAGTATAATATACGAAATGTAAATGGTAACATGCTGTAAATATGGTACAAGTAATAAAATACAGTAAACAGCAAATACAATACAACAGTAAACACCCAATGAAAGAAAAGCAAACAAGCGCTAGGATTGACTCGCTTAGGATGGACCAGCAATAGGTCAACCTGTCCCCAGCAGAGTCGCCAGCTGTCGCTCCTGGGATTTTCATCCAAGTACAAGCGCGAAAGTGGCATCGAAATAGAGTCGCCAGCAATGTGTATTTATCCCAAGAGAGGGAAAGGAAACACTGCATAAACCTGAGGGAAGGAAAGAGCATGGTCTTACGACCAAGAGAAATGGATTCGGGAGTCGGTTACGCGAGAGGAAGGTATTAGCACCCCCTCGCGTCCATCGTACCCGATGGGATCCACGCTTGCTGCTTCAATCAAACGGTGTAGGAAAAGATGTTGGAAAAAGGATCTGGAAAAGGAACGGAAAGAGAAAGAGAAACAAATGTAGGGAAAATAAAAGAAGTACTCGAATGGGCCCTACCCCACTGCCTACGTATCTCATCGGGAACACGAGAATCAAAGCGACGTAGTTCCCCTCACCTAAGGGAAAGTTGTTTGTGTTTTTTAGTGGAATACGTCAACGTTCGCATCCTGGCAGTTTCGGTGTTGCAGCTCGCTGTAGGGAGACTTAGGCGTTACCTGTTTGCGGTAGAACGGAAATAACGCATCCTTAAGGAATGAGTGAATGAGACGAGGAGAGAAATCCTGGAGGAAAGACGTTATTGTTTGTTTTTGTCTTTTAAGAGTTTTTTCATTTGTTTGCATATGATAGTGTATCCAAATCTTAGCCATTGGAATGTGTACATTCTCACATTCCAAGATGGAATGAGTAAGAAAGCACACTAAGGGTGAAGAAGACCCTCACACTTAGTTCCAATTGTCAAGGTTCAAACACACTAGCATACTTGTGTTTATTAAGTGTTTTTGTTGGTTATGAAATGAAGAAGTGTTTTTCTTTATTTATACCTTCAACAAGTATTGCATTTAAGTCCCTCATACAAGATCAAATGTTTAACACATTGACCCAAGATGGGCTATATGCTACACATTCTAAGATTATAAGAGAAGACCCTTTTATAATCTTTTCTTTGTATGAAAGGCCTAAATGCAATAAATGCCTACCTTTATTAGATATTTTGTATTTTCTTTGAGATGAGAAGATGGAAGACTCAAGAGAGGAGAGAAAGGTAAAATCTATGTGATCTAAGACTCAATCCTAATTGATTATTTAAGGGAGTGATCCTAATGGTTTGTGAGGTTTCAAAACCTAAAATCTAAAGAAGAAATGAATTAAACAATTCACTTCTAAAGTAGAAGATGAATTGTAACTCAAAAGGGAAAGTAAGGAGTTAATCAAGGTAAGCACATAAGTGCTTAACAAAATACAAAGATGAATTGTAAAAAGAAAGGAAATGAAAGAAAAAGGAAAGAGATTTGAATGTGGATTCCTTATCCACGCTCAATTTCAACTTACCAAAGCCCCTACATGGTTAGTGAACAAGTAAACATGCATAAGAAGTAAAAGAACACTTAATACACCATAAAGCTCAAAAGAATGAGATGAAAAATCAAATCCTAATATTTCAACCAGAATATACCTCATATTGAAAACAAGAGAATATCATCACACAAACTCAAATGAAATAAGCAACAAACATCATCCATAGAATTCAACATGTTTCCATAAGAAAGGAAGAGGAAAGATGGAAAGAAATGGAAGAAACATGCATAAATGGAACATGTAATCCAAGGATCAGAATTGAAACTAAATGGAAAATGACTTATAAACATCTCAAAAGTATTCATGAATCAAACATCAAGACATTCAAGAAGTAATAGAAGAAGAAGTGGAATGAAAGTTCAAAAAGAAAGTGTACACAATACAATGTTAAGGATGCACAAAACTCAAATGGAAATGAACATGCAAAGATGACATATAATGTGTAACAATAACCTATAATGTCACATGAATAGCTCACAAAAATATGCAAATGATCATACAAATATGCACAAAGAAATTCATGTAAACATGCACAAAAATTATAATGATATGACATGCTATTATGCTTCAAATGTAATGCATCACAAAAAAAAATCAAATGGACCTATGAAAATTATGCAAGCATGGTATTGGAATGCCTAAGTCATAAATGAATCATACATCAAAATAGCATGTGAAAATTCAAAGCAAAATGACCTCAAACAATGCAATTAGGTCAAGTTGGAACCTCATGCAAAGTGATACAAAGATGAGCAACAAAACATGTCATAAAATGACCTAAAAAATCAAACAAAAATCATCTAACATGATTCAATGTATCAGTGAATCAATGCAAAAAGAATCAAGTCCAAACAATTTATAATGAGCAAGAACAAAATTTTGCAAATTCATGTACCACATATGGAATGCAAACCAATGGAAATTCAAAGAAAATTATGAAACAGGGTCAAAAATGTCATAAAATCATGAAATAAAAATATTAAAAATTTCCTAAATGTCTTATTGATATTCATGAATTTTTCTAGAATTTTATGATGCTATTTTGTAATTTTAAAAATTAAAAAGCAAACGTGCATAAAATAAAAGAAAATAAAAAGAAATTGAAAACAAGCAGGGGTGCATGCATAGCAATTATTCAGTTCAAATGGTTTGGGCTTGAAAAACAGAGGGTGCGAATAGCAATGATCCAGTCCATATTCAAAGCGCAATCCATACCAATTATCATGCACACTCAGTCAACAAAAAAGTCAAGTAATCCACACCATTAGATCAGGTCAAGTCAACACCAAAGTCAAAGTAACTAGAATCAATGCACGCGCATGAATGTCCACGCACACTACCATGCACTGCACCACACGTTGATTAATTGAATTCAGAAACAAAACACGTGCAAGGCATGCTTATTTTAATGCACTGGCAGCTTTTTAACCACACGATTGGAACACATCAACGGCTGTGATTAAAACAAACACAAACCCTAGCATCTGAAACCACCGGCCGGAGACGACTTCCGGTCATCTTCTCCGGCAAACCACCACCGTCTGCAACCTCAAACTTTCCAGAATTCCACAAATAATATACCAAAATGAAGAGGAAGTAATGTAGAGCATGAATCCAGTGATAAAACATACAAAATGTTCATGAAGTGAGAGAATCGAGCAGAGGAAGATTTGCCCTAACATTTCAACTAAGCCTCTAAAGGACTATCAACTAGCCAGACAAGTTCTTGAGCTTATAAGAAGCTTCAAGAACCTGGAAATAACTTCAAATCATGCATATAATGGTGGAAATTCGTACCTGAAGATTTGAGACCTTGAGATGTTCTTCAGAAAACCAGAGATGCTGCTTCCTCTTTGAGCTCCTTTTGGCCAAATAAAGGCTTAGATGCAGTGGTGGATGATGATTCAATGGAGAAGAAATGAAATCCAAGCTTCAAAACCAGTTGCAATGTGATGAAATTGAGAGATAATCAGAGAGAGTTGTGGAGTGAGTTGAACAATGTGAGCTTCGAAAATCAATGGCAATGGTGAGATTGAGAGAGAAGAAGAGAGAGTTTCTTAGTGAGAGTGTGAAAAATGAAGTTGGAAATGAAATTTGAGAGTGAGGTTTTTATTTATAGTGTGAGCTAACCATGGTCAAGATGAGTGAGTTAACTGAGTCATGTTGAGTTAAGTGAGTCATCCCTAACTAACTGAGTCAATTTAGTTAGGGAGAGCAAGGATATGGTGATGACAACTCATGGCAAGTTATGGTGGAGGTGAAGAGAAGGTGAAATGACAAGGCTGTGCATCAGAAACTTGCTCAGCAAGTTTGCTCTTTCTATTTCCATGCAAGGCACGTGCTGTAGCAGTGTGTGTGATGTACATGTAGTGTTCAAATAAGGGAAAGAATGTTTGATGAATGTCTGAACCAATTCATGCATCAAAGCCATCAATGCAACAGTGAAACATAGGGTGGTTTGTGGATGTTTTTCTCTCTACTCAATAGGTGATTTAGTGTGTTTTTGGATTCATTTGAAAGAGGAGATGTAATGATACAAGTTTGGTTTGAAATTTGAGTTGAAATGATGCTTGGAAGAGGTTGGAAAATGACTTATATCATCCATAAATGGAACTGATACAAGGGCGTGGTAATGAGGTTGGTTGGCAAGGCATCTTGGCATGGAATCTCAGCAAGATGAGCCTAACTTGAGACCATTATATCTACCTCATAGCTTGATCAAATCAAATTTTGCCCAACATGAACATTAAAGAGGGCATTGCAAGGAACATTTTTTATGTTGACAAGTTTTGCATTTGAAGCCTCTAACCATGAGAAAAATAGGTGAACATTTGGCCCACCAACTGTTTGTAGAAATGATATGCGCGTGACCTGAAAATCCTTGGTCATGACCTAGTTTTGAACCTACTTTGCTCAAACTTTGATCAATCATATCTCACTCAATTTTTATCCAATGAAGATGTTCTACACATGGATTTGAAGCTTGAAACAAGATCTTTTGTTGTGGCCGAGTGGAATTTTTATTTGATGCTCCAATTTTGAATGGCCTTAGTTCAAACTCTGATGTAAAATGGCCTAAAATTACTATTTTTGGAAACCCTAATTCTTCCAAAAATGGCAACTTTTCAAATTCTTGATTTTTCATGATTCCTTTGGAATTTCTTGATCAAATTTTATACATTGGTCACATATAACATGAATTTCATGATTTTGGGCTCAAAAAGTCAAGAGTTGACTTTTTTTCTCTGATTATTTGACTTAGCCCCAATTTCCCTGATTTTTTATCTTTCTTCCAATTGAAACACTTCCAAAACCAATTGAGATGTAATTTTCCACATACATACACTTAAGGACATGTAGAATACCATGACATCAAGTTTTGTCCAAAAAATCAAAGATACCCTGATTTAATTGGAAACCCTAGTTTTGGTACCCACCTCCTAGGAGAAAAATGTGCAGTCTTCAATTTCAAATTCCTCAGAGTAGGTTGTGTATCCTCTTAAAGGATGATGAGATATGCCACTTGAGGATGATTTTAAACCAATGAACATCTCTTTTGAGGGTTTTCCTTCATTTTTATGGATCTCTTGCATAGTGAAAGATGTAGTGCTTCAATCTCCTATTGAATCTCACTCTCTTGAGGTTTTGGATGACCAATTGAGGTAATATGAGACATGAAAGACCTCTTGGCTTGCCTTGAGTGAACTTGTTTGACCTTTTTGTGCCTTGAATGATTCCTTGATTGTCCATCTTTTACCTGATCACATGCCTTGATGGTAAGAAGGATGTTATGCTTCATTTTTCTATGTTAAAGATGCAATGCAATGCCAATGAGATGGATATGATATGTTATATGATAATGCTATGCTATGACGACAAAAGAGATAGCAAATTTTGGGGTATTACAGCTGCCCCTATTCAAACGCTGTAGACCTGAATGCCTGAAAGCGATTGCTTTCAGACTTTCAAGGTATATAGCGATTGAATACCAAATATAACCAAAAATTTGCTCTGGATGATGAAGAACAAAAGGGATATAAACCCAACGACACTGTTGGATTGAATCTTCAATCAAACGTTGTAGGAGGAATCTGCCTTTTGAACAACGCTAGACGACTACTGGCTTGCCATACTGTCGATGGACTTTCAACAATGTCTTTTTGAACGACGCCAGGAGACTACTGGCTTGCCATACTGTCGATGGACTTTAGCTGCTCTGCCAATCTGTCGTTGGACTTTTACCAATCTGTCGTTGGATTTTTGCCAATCTGTCGTTGGACTTTTACCAATTCGTGTTGGATTTCTTCCAAACTGTCGTTGGACTTCTGCCAAACTGTCGTTGGACTTTAAGGATTACCAAACCGGCGTTTGGGATCTCAAACTTGCCATATTCAAATGGACTTTTGCAGCCATTACCAAACTGTCGTTGGATTTTCGTGCTTACCAAACCGTCGTTGAAAGCTTTGCCAAACTGTCGTTGGACTTTGGTGCTTACCAAACTGTCGTTGAAAGCTTTGCCAAACTGTCGTTGGACTTTGGTGTTTACCAAACTGTCGTTGGAAGCTTTGCCAAACTGTCGTTGGACTTTGGTGCTTACCAAACTGTCGTTGGAAGCTTTGCCAAACTGTCGTTGGACTTTGGTGCTTACCAAACTGTCGTTGGAAGCCTAAAATTGCCAAATGATCACTCCACCTGCTGGAATAACATGAACAAACTGTACGCATGCCAAAAATAAATTGGACTTTGGATTGTAAATGAGCATTACTGAGAATTACACCACTTGCTGGGTAATATCATATGTTGACACCTTGCTGAAGAAAAGATTATGTCGATCTTTTTAAACCTTGCTGGGGAATGCCTTTTGAGAGGATTTTACAAAAAACCAAACGTCTTCAAACTCTACTGGGGATAACAGATTGGGAATATCCTTTGTTGGGGATTATTCTTCAACAAATTTCACATGCTGAACCTGTAGGAAATACGACACTACCACTTGTTGGTGAACGCCACAAGGAAAGTTACTGCGAGAAGCTTCGTCTCTTAAGAGGATTTTATAGAAAACCAAGAGTTTTCAAACTCTTAGACGGACACCCTGTCTTGAACTATCCTTCACATCGTCTGCGAGGTACCGGAGGATTTGCACTCGTTGTTGGCATGGAGTGCTCACTGCATTAATAACCGTTATCAACACAGAAGAATTCCATCTTCGACCGCCGTTGCCGTCACAAAACTCGGTGGGAACTCTTGAATGGAAGAATCGACTTAATAAGATACAACAGTATCAAGTCATAGCAAATATCTATTTGTGACCTTGCTGCTTGGATCGATCGTACTCGTTACCTGCAACAGAAAAAGTATATGCATGTGCCCCAGGATATTGCGTGGTCTTTTGAGTCCACCATCCAAGGTTGTCCAATAGGCAAAGTAGTTTTAATTGTCTTTGCTATGCATGTTTTTGCAAGGCCAAGATATTTTCAAAGTAATGTTTTATTATCAAAAATCGGATGTTTTTGCAAACAAAACAGTAAAATGAAAATAAAAGCTTGTGACTGAATATTCAATTTTATTGATGAAATGCCAAAATCGACGAATTTACAATCGGAAGCAAACCCCTGAAAGAGGTGATTGCCATGAAATTGAGAAAATAAACTTATCCTAATGATAATGCAAAAATTGGATTCCAACTGATTTCTGATTCTGTTATAACCAGTATGTATTCCAACTCTCTTGAATATCTTCGCCTTCGGAAGCTCGTGGTCGGACCAATTCCTCCTTCGGAGACTTTGCTAGTTTGCTGAAGAGTGGAGAACGTACAGATTAATTCAGACTGCAATCATTCGCTTAAATCCCTCTTTTGCGTGGATCGCCTTTTCAGGTTTTCAATCCACCGGGATACCCTTTTTTGCCTAAGTTGCCCTTTCGGGTTTTCAACTTACCGGGTGTACAATTCTTTTCAATTATATCCCTAATTTTTGCCCGAACCTTTATTCTGTTTTTGGTTCGCCAGGATGCCCTTTTTTGCCTGGATTTTTTTTTCTTTTATCCAGCGGGTCTCTTTATACGAAGTATTTTTTAACTGCATCTGAATTAACAGGGGATGAAAAGTCTTCACCATCCATGGTTGTCAGCAATAAGGCTCCACCTGAGAAAACCTTTTTAACCACGAATGGACCTTCATAATTAGGAGTCTATTTGCCCCTGTGATCTGTACTCGAAGGAAGTATTCTCTTGATTACCACATCTCCAACCTTGTAAACTTAAAGTCGAACCTTTTGATCGAATGCCCTCTTCATTCTGCGCTGGTATAGCTGGCCATGGCATACTGCTGCTAGTCGTTTCTCCTCAATAAGGCTCAGCTGATCAAATCTGGCTCGTACCCATTCAGCTTCATCTAGCTTAACGTCCATCAATACTCGGAGAGAGGGAATCTCCACTTCTACCGGTAGAATTGCCTCCGTACCGTATACAAGTGAGTATGGCGTTGCCCCTGTGGACGTGCGGACTGATGTTCGATACCCATGCAAAGCCAATGGTAACATCTCATGCCAATCTTTGTACGTGACAACCATCTTCTGTACAATCTTCTTGATATTTTTGTTGGCCGCTTCGACCGCTCCATTCATCTTTGGACGATACGGAGAAGAATTGTGATGCTCGATTTTGAAGTCCCGGCATAGCTCAGCCATCATCTTGTTATTCAAATTAGAACCATTATCAGTAATGATTCTCTCAGGAACTCCATATCGACAAATGATATCTCGTTTCAAGAAACGAGCCACTACTTGCTTAGTGACATTGGCATAAGATGCTGCTTCAACCCATTTGGTAAAGTAATCAATGGCGACCAAGATGAAACGATGGCCGTTTGAAGCAGTAGGCTCAATTTTCCAGATCATATCAATGCCCCACATTGCAAATGGCCACGGAGAGGACATGATACTCAACGGATTGGGAGGAACGTGTACTTTGTTGGCATAGATTTGGCATTTATGACACTTGCGGACATACTTACAGCAATCTGACTCCATTGTCAACCAGTAATACCCCAATCTCAACAATTTCTTAGCCATCGCATGTCCTCCGGCATGGGTACCGAAAGAGCCTTCGTGCACTTCAATCATCAACAGGTATGCCTCGTGTCTATCCACACATCTGAGCAGAACCGTGTCAAAATTCCTCTTATACAACACGCCATCTTTGTCCAAGAAGAAACTACCGGCTAGCCTTCTTAATGTCTTCTTGTCATTAGAAGATGCCCCAGGCGGGTATTCTTGATTTTCCAAGAAGCATTTAATGTCATGGTACCAAGGCTTGTCGTCAGACACTGCGTCAACATCAAACACAAAAGCAGGTATATCAAGGCGAGATACATCAATCCTGGGTACAAAGTTCTAACCATGCACTATGATCATCGAAGATATAGTGGCCAAGGCGTCTGCAAACTTATTTTCATCTCTGGGAACATGGTACAACTTGACAGTTGTAAAGAATGTCAATAATCTCCTTGTATAATCTCTATACGGAATCAAATTCTGCTGATGTGTGTGCCAAGTTCCCTTTACTTGATTGATTACCAGTGCTGAATCACCAAAGATATCGAGGGTCTTGATTCGTAAATCAATAGCTTCCTCGATCCCTAGTATGCAAGCTTCGTATTCTGCTTCATTGTTGGTACACCCGAAAGTTACTCGGGCAGTGAAGGGCATGTGAACACCTTCTGGCGTAATGAGAACTCCACCAACTCTGCACCCATTCATATTAACTGCCCCGTCAAACATCAAACTCCATTTGGATTTAGGGTCAGGCCCCTCCTCCAGAAGTGGTTCCTCGCAGTCTTTCGCTTTGAGAAACATGATGTCCTCATCAGGGAAATCAAACCTCATGGGCTGGTAATCATCAAGAGGCTGTTGCACAAGATAATCTGACAGTATACTTCCTTTGATTGCTTTTTGCAAAGTAAATTAAATATCATACTCTGTCAGCACCATTTTCCACCTTGCAACTCTGCCTGTAAGCGCTGGTTTCTCAAAAATATACTTGACCGGATCCAATTTTGAGATCAACAGGGTTGTATGTGTGAGCATATATTGTCTCAATCGCTTGGCGGCCCATGTGAGTGTACAGCATGTCTTCTCAAGCATTGAATAACGTGATTCACAATCTGTAAACTTCTTACTCAGGTAGTAGATAGCATGTTCTTTCCTACCTGTCTCGTCGTGTTGACCGAGAACACAACCCATGGATCCTTCGAGCACTGTCAAGTACATAATCAGTGGTCTCCCTTGAACTGGAGGTATCAGAATCGGAGGTTCCTGTAAATATCTTTTTATTTTATCGAAGGCATTTTGACAATCATCATTCCACCTGACCGTTTGATCTTTTCTTAGCATTTTGAATATCGGTTCGCAGGTGGCAGTTAGGTGAGATATGAACCTTGAAATGTAGTTCAATCTCCCTAGAAAGCCGCGAACCTCTTTCTCAGTTCTCGGTACAGGCATATCTTGTATAGCTTTCACTTTAGCAGGATCAACCTCTATTCCTTTTTCACTGACAATGAAACCAAGCAATTTTCCAGACCGCACACCGAAAGTACACTTGTTAGGATTCAGTCTCAATCTGAATTTCCTCAACCTCTCAAACAATTTCTTCAAGTTGATTAGATGTTCCTCTTCTGTCTTTGATTTAGCAATCATGTCATCCACATAACACTCGATCTCTTTATGAATTAGATCATGGAATAATGTCACCATTGCTCTTTGATATGTTGCCCCTGCGTTCTTCAACCCAAAAGGCATTACTTTGTAACAGAAGGTACCCCAAGGGGTAATGAACGTCGTCTTCTCCATGTCTTCAGGCGCCATCTTTATCTAATTGTACCCGGAGAATCCATTCATAAATGAGAACATTGAAAATTAAGCGGTATTATCAACCAACACATCAATATGAGGGAGTGGAAAGTCATCTTTAGGGCTCGCCCTGTTGAGATCTCTGTAATCCACGCACATTCTGACTTTGCCATCTTTCTTTGGCACCGGTACTATGTTGGCCACCGAGGGAGGATAGTTGGTTACTGCCAGAAAACCTGCATCCAACTGTTTCTGTACCTCTTCCTTGATCTTCAAAGCCATTTCTGGTTTCGTTCTGCGTAGCTTTTGCTTGACCGGTGGACAGTCCTCTTTCAAAGGCACTCTATGAACAACTATGTCTGTATCTAAACCTGGCATATCTTGATATGACCAAGCAAAGATGTCAACGTATTCCCGTAGCATGACTATCAGCTCTTGCTTTACATCAGCCCGCAGACTTGCACCGATCTTGATCTCTTTCTTGCTTTCTTCTGAACCAATATTGATAACCTCAAGCTCTTCCTGATGAGGCTGAATGGTCTTCTCTTCCTGTTTCAACAACCTAGCCAACTCTTCCGGGAGTTCATAGTCTTCATCACTTTCTTCCTCGGCTTGATAGATCGGATTGTCGAAATCATACGTGGGCATAACAGAATCATTTTCAGAGGAATCCACAGAATCAAGTCTGCATGATTGGATTGATGCTTTATTTTAGATTATTTTTGCTTGAAAACAAAAGAAAAGACAGTGCATTATCATTTTAAATTTTCTTTGTGCAAAAATAAAATAAAAAAAAGGAATAAAGGAGCACAAATTTGTAAACAAAAACGTCCTTTTATTGATATTTGAACATTATATGAGAAAATATGGTGGCCCTACAAATGGATCCTCACACCTTGGGCAGAGTGTGGGATTTCATGCATTATGAAAGACAAGAATTATTACTCTGAATGGTGTACAACATGAACAATTTCTTCACTAGACCAGTTTTGCAATGCCCCGCCTGGAGCCAATGCATACACTCATCCGTCCAAGTAATCTGAGCCTTCAGCGTCATCTTCTATTACTGAGCAGGATTGATTAGGATTGATAATTCCTCCATTGTTGAAGCTGATTGGCCCACGGAATCGGGGAACTGGCGTCTGACCCGGCTGGTATCCAATGTCGAACTTATCTTCTTTCACAAACACATCGATAGCTTTACCCCAACCTTGGGCATTTTCGCTTTTAACCACTTCTCTGGCCTGCTTGTAGGACGCAATTGATGCACTCGGCCCAACTGGCACATTTGACACCACTGATGTTGAAGCAGATTCTGGGGATTTATTGATATTCAGGGCTTCAAAAGACTGGCACAAGGTCTCATGAATCTCTCCATCCATTTCCACATATTTGAAAGTGAATAGATGACTCACGAATATATCTTCCTCACCGCAAACAGTAACCACTTGACCCTCGAACACATATTTGAGCTTTTGATGAAGTGTGGAGGTAACTGCGCCTGCTGCGTGAATCCACGGTCGGCCTAGCAAACAGCTGTATGCAGGCTAAATGTCTATAACATGAAAGATTGTCTTGAATATCTGTGGACCAACCTGTATTGGTAATTCTACCTCGCCAAACACTGATCTTTGGGATCCATTGAAAGCTCTCACAATCAAATCGCTGGGTCTAAGAATCAATCCATCTACTTCAATTTTCATCAGGGCCTTTTTGGGTAACACATTCAAGGAAGAACCTATGTCAACCAGCACATGCGACAAAACAGCTCCTTTGCATTCAAGTGTGATGTGCAGCGCTTTGTTGTGATTACGTCCATCTGGAGTCAAATCCCTATTCGTAAACCCCAGCCCATGGCTCACATTCACATTAGTAATTACTCCCTCCAACTGATTCACTGTAATCTCTTGGGGAACGTATGCCATATTCAGAACTTTCAACAAAGCAGCCCGGTGTGCATCTGAACTCATTAACAGGGATAATATTGAGATTTTAGAGGGTGTCTGATTGAGCTGGTCAATGATCTTATAATCGCTCTTTTTTATAATCCTCATAAATTCCTCAACATCATTATCAAAATTGACTTTAGGGTCCTCTTCCTGAGCAGGCACCTTGTCATCAACAACCTGTTTTCCTTTTGCCTTTGCAGCGGCTTCAGCCTCTTTATCGCTCCTTAGAGTATGGGGAGCAAACAGTCGACCACTCCTGGTGAAACCACTTGGTCCACTGACATTCTCAACACTGGTACCAACAACAGCCTCTGCTTTCAGTTGACTTCCTCCTTGATGAGTATCAGTTCCATATTGCCATGGAACTGCCCTATTAGACACATAAGCAGCAGATTCAGGAACTATAATCGTAACTGGTCTCGGTCTCTCAGGCACGATGATAGCAACAGGCTCTTCAACAGGCACTTGTATCTCAACTGGATTATAGTAAATGGTAACGGCAGAAACATCTTTTTCCTTCTCTACCTTATCAAACTGAAGTCTTCCTTCGTCCATAAGATCCTGCAGTCCAACTTTCAACTTACTGGAGCCATTAATCTGTCTTGAACAATCTTCACAATCAGAGCCACATCCAGGAAATACCTTTCCTTTTAACAAACGCTCTTTTACAATCAACAGTGGAGTCTTTACCAAATTCACATCAGTAATCAAATTCAATTTCTCACCATCAAAAATAGCATTCATGCTTGCACCTCCATGATGGGGCATTGGATTATCACGAACATTCGGCGGCTTAGAGAAATTAATAGCTTTTGCGTCAATCAAGTCCTGAACCTTATGGTGAAAAGCCCAGCACTTCTCTATCGAGTGACCTTGCGCACCAGAATGAAATTCACATCGAGCGTTAGCGTCGTAACCTTGAGGCAATTTTCCAGCATCTATCGGCCTCATAGTCCGAAGTTCTACTAACTTCTCTTTGAGCAATTGCGGTAACAAAGCAGCATATGTCATAGGCAATGTATCAAACTTACGGTCCCTTGGTCTATTATTCTGGAATCGGGGTCTACCTTGTTGATCTGGAACTTGCTGTCCTGCTAGAACCGGAATGGTTACAGCATCCACCTGATGATAGGACTGAGTCCTACCTCTGCCCCCTCCTCTATGTACAGCACTGGACTCTCCTTCTCTTTTCCTTGGCCCATTAGCAAAGGGTTTCCTCGAACTCGAAGCACCAGTCCCACTGACGTCTTCAATCTTACCCAACTTCAGCAGACTCTCTATTCGTTCCCCAGCAACAACAATGTCGGCAAACCCTGTTGACGGGCACGCAACCAATCTATCCAAATACGGCCCTTGGAGTGTACTCATGAACATATCAGCCATCTCACGATCACCCAAAGGTGGTTGAACTCGAGCAGCCAATTCTCTCCATCTCTGTGCGTACTGCTTAAAGCCCTCCTTGTGATCCTGAGTCATACTCTGTAATTGAGTACGATTGGGTGCCATGTCCAGATTATATTGATACTGCTTCAGAAACGCAGCGCACAAATCTTTCCAACTCTTTATATGAACCTTGTCTAGCTTAACGTACCACTCCAGGGAGGCGCCTGACAGGCTATCCTGGAAGAAATACATCCAGAGCTTTTGGTCTTCAGTATAGGCGGCAATCTTGCGATTGAAAGCTTGCAAATGTGTTTTGGGACAGGTACTGCCATTGTACTTATCCAACGTAGGGAGCTTGAACTTGGGAGGGATTCTCACACCCTGCACGAGACCCATGTCTTCTACGTCAATTCCCAGAGGATTTTGGCTCTCAATAGCCTTGAGTCTTTCATCTAACCCTTCATACTTCCGGTCGTCAATGTAGAAACCCATGTCATTGTTGAATGCAGTAAACTGGTCATCTTGACCATCCTCATTATTGTCAAATCCCAGATGTACCCCACCAGCAGAGATTGTGCCACCAGGAGGAGTGCGCACATTGCGATTTGGGATTTCGGTCTCCAGCCTCTGAATAGTGGTTCTCATAGCTTCTTGACCAACCCTCATGTTTTCCTGACCGGTCCTCAGCTCCTGCTGACCTTGAGCAATCCCCTGCATAAGGTTCATGAACTGTTCCATCCTTCCCCTCAAATCAGCTAACTCAGTCTGAACTTGTTCCATTACTCTGGCTTGATTACGTCGGGTAGAGTATCGGTGAACTGGGGTATCAGCTATCGTGCCTGAAAACCAAATAAAGGTTAGCAGGCGCCTGCAAAAAAGAAAAGAAAACCCGCAATGCAAAAATGATATGTTATGCAAATGCAAATGCACAGTTATGTTTGTCCTTTCAAGATACTTTTCATATCCTGATTCCAATCGTAACCACGAATTCCTGAAGACCAGAAATCATGATTACTGCATTTTGCCTCGAAGAGATAATCATATACGCCAATCACAAATATCTGATGACCATAAATAGTGATTTTATAGTGTGCCAGTGTACAGATATCTTATCACGTCACATATGTCTGAAGACCAGAAATTGTGAACAGAAATAGCTCATTTCATACAAATTCCCAAAAGTTTTCAAGCACATTTGTCATAGTTTCAGCAACAAAATAAGAAACAAGCAGTCAAATGGATCCATCAACAATTCTGATGGTAACCATTGCAAATTACAAAGAAATGACAAAAATCATTAATCTGATAGCTCTACGTCTTTCAGCTTCTGGCTGGAATACTTAATCTCTTCGAACAGGATGCGGGTACGCTGATGATGTGGCTTCTCAATCAGCTCTTTGATTACGACGTCCCTTTTTTCCAGTGCATCAGATAATGAGCCCATGTGCATCAGCAAGGCTTCATCTTCATTGGCTCCTTTGCGCCTCTTAATTCCAGCTTGAATTTTAACCAGCTTCAGATCCGCCGTGACATCTTCAAGCTCTTTGTTGGCAATTTTCAGCTTATCTTCAGCATTCCTTGCCTGTTCTTGACTTTTTCCAAGATCCTCTCTATACTTTCTTCTCTCTACATGTGCTTTCTTCAGCTCTTCATCTTTATCTTTTAATTGGGCCTGCAATTCAGAGTTTTCAATTCTGACCTCATCCCAAGCTTGACGAAGTTTAGCTAATGAATCCTTGCTTCGGGCTAAAGCCTGCTTTGTAGCCTTGTGAGCCTGACTAGTATCATCTGCTCCCAAAGTAAGTTTCCGAAAGTACTGAGCTCTATCATCAAAATCTTCTTCTTTGTCTGCTAAGATTTTCTCCGCTTTCAGGGCTCTCTTCTCCAAATCTTTGTTGTTAGCCAAAGCTTTTTGAAGAAATCTGCTCATTCCAGAGTTCTCTATCTGCAACTCTCTAACCATTTTCTTCCATTTCTCGCACTCTTCAGCCGGTACCATGGAGTGTTGATTTAGATATAAGAGAATCTCTCTTGAAAAGGGTAGCAACAACTCTTTGACCTTCATCTCAATCCAAGCATCGTAGTCAGGGTATGATCTGCAGTCTCCTTTGCCAAAAATTAACTTTCCCTCTCTTTGCCTAAACTTCCAGACATTTATTACTTCTGGCACTCTTTCATTCTTGGTTCCCACGAAAAACAGAGAAGTGCTAATCTCTTCACTAGCAGGAGGATTTCTCGAAGCATAACCAAATTGCCTAACAGCCAACACCGGGTTGTAATTAATCCCACCTCTTCTTCCAAGTAGAGGCACATTCGGAAAACTTCCACATTTAACAGTAAGCTCTATTGTCAGTAATTTGGGATCAAACCAAATGATGTTATTGGCAGTCAAACCTATCAATCTCTTGGACCATTTCATTGTCTCAGCAGTCTCTACGAAAGCACCAGTTCGAGGTAAATGTTTGAAGAGCCAATGACATAATAATTAGGTACAGCAACTAACCAGACTTCCTCTTCCCTTCTCATTTTTGTAGTGTACTGAGTAATAAAAATCCCCTAGCAAGGTTGGAATCGGATTCTTCGAAACGAACACTTTCATCGCCTACATATCAACAAAGTCAGGTTGACCGGGGAAAAGCATCAAACCATAGATACAAAGAGCTAACACAGCATTGTAAGTAGTCTAGTTTTTAGCCTTGGCAGCTTCCTGAGCTTGTTGGAAAAGAAACTCCAAATGAAATCCTTCATCTTCTTTAAGTTTACTCAGGCCACTTTTCACAACAGACAGGTCTAGATGTAGAACAACAGCAATGACTTCAGGGGCAAGAGCACCTTCAGAAAAATACGGTATAGAAGACGTGACTGGAATTCCCAAAATAAATGAGAATTCTTCCAAAGTGGGCATCAAAATGTAGTCAGGGAACAGGAAACATCTCATTGATGGCTCATAGAACTGTAAGAAAGTGTGCAACCCATCCTTCTCATACTTTGTGAATGCACACACCATTTTAATCAACTCTCCATACTCCTTCTGAAAAGTGCTGAGAACACCAGAACCAGCCATGCCTATCATCTTGTTCAAGGAATCCAGCTTGGGATCAGGGAATTTATATGACACATTGTTCTTCCTCTTAACCTCAACTTCTTGGGAACTCATGATTGGAATCAGACAATATGGTAGGTACCTGAAAATGACAAACATAACCTGTTATGATATGAGTATGCAAATGCAAAAGGCATGTGATCAAGTATCCAGGTGTCTGTGTCTGTGTTGAACTGTGTGCACTGTGTCTCTGTACTGAATCTGGCAATATATCTGAGATGAATACTCAAACCACTGTCATAGGATACACTATCTGTAACGATCATAGAATCACAAATAAGGTATGTAGGAGGCTGGGTTACCTGCAAACCTGTAAACATCCCACCCATACTCATATGTGGTTCCTAGAAAACAAGGCTTGTCTGCTTCGGAGGTTTGAGAAGCGATAGCACATTCAGCTCGTAGGATACAATGTTATGCCAATCAAAGAGGTCGTCCACTGACTCACCTTAGAAAATAAAGGTCATCCTATGCAAGTTCCAAAGTGGGCTCTCGGGTTCGAATGGGTTTGCCACAGAATGTGGTCTGCCACTGTCACCACTAAAGAGAGATGTTTCCACTAAGGTCCTCATGATCAGTCACTAGAGTCGACAGCTCTCTAGATCAACATCCTGGAATACGCAAGATGCGTACGTCATGATGGGTCCCAAGTAGCCTCGTCTAGCTGTGAATTTCGTGATTACCCAACGTACACAGATGGCACGTAGGTCCCACTACTCTCCACTCTAAATCTAAGTGTATACTCGAGCCTGTGTACTGAGTCCATCTCTCAGAAATCCCATCCCTCCAAACAGACAGAACAGTGCAACATAGTATAATATACGAAATGTAAATGCTAACATGCTGTAAATATGGTACAAGTAATAAAATACAGTAAACAGCAAATACAATACAACAGTAAACACCCAATGAAAGAAAAGCAAACAAGCGCTAGGATTAACTCGCTTAGGATGGACCAGCAATAGGTCAACCTGTCCCCAGCAGAGTCGCCAGCTGTCACTCCCGGGATTTTCATCCAAGTACAAACGCGAAAGTGGCACCGAAACAGAGTCGCCAGCAATGTGTATTTATCCCAAGAGAGGGAAAGGAAACACTGCATAAACCTGAGGGAAGGAAAGAGCATGGTCTTACGACCAAGAGAAATGGATTCGGGAGTCGGTTACGCGAGAGGAAGGTATTAGCACCCCCTCGCATCCATCGTACCCGATGGGATCCACGCTTGCTGCTTCAATCAAAGGGTGTAGGAAAAGATGGTGGAAAAAGGAACTGGAAAAGGAACGGAAAGAGAAAGAGAAACAAATGTAGGGAAAATAAAAGAAGTGCTCGAATGGGCCCTACCCCACTGCCTACGTATCTCATCGGGAACATGAGAATCAGAGCGACGTAGTTCCCCTCACCTAAGGGAAAGTTGTTTGTGTTTTTTAGTGGAATAGTCAACGTTCGCGTCCTGGCAGTTTCGGTGTTGCAGCTCGCTGTAGGGAGACTTAGGCGTTACCTGTTTGCGGTAGAACGGAAATGACGCATCCTTAAGGAATGAGTGAATGAGATGAGGAGAGAAATCCCGGAGGAAAGACGTTATTGTTTGTTTTTGTCTTTTAAGAGTTTTTTCATTTGTTTGCATATGATAGTGTATCCAAATCTTAGCCATTGGAATGTGTACATTCTCACATTCCAAGATGGAATGAGTAAGAAAGCACGCTAAGGGTGAAGAAGACCCTCACACTTAGTTCCAATTGTCAAGGTTCAAACACACTAGCATACTTGTGTTTATTAAGTGTTTTTGTTGGTTATGAAATGAAGAAGTGTTTTTCTTTATTTATACCTTCAACAAGTATTGCATTTAACTCCCTCATACAAGATCAAATGTTTAACACATTGACCCAAGATGGGCTATATGCTACACATTCTAAGATTATAAGAGAAGACCCCTTTATAATGTTTTCTTTGTATGAAAGGCCTAAATGCAATAAATGCCTACCTTTATTAGATATTTTGTATTTTCTTTGAGATGAGAAGATGGAAGACTCAAGAGAGGAGAGAAAGGTAAAATCTATGTGATTTAAGACTCAATCCTAATTGATTATTTAAGGGAGTGATCCTAATGGTTTGTGAGGTTTCAAAACCTAAAATCTAAAGAAGGAATGAATTAAACAATTCACTTCTAAAGTAGAAGATGAATTGTAACTCAAAAGGGAAAGTAAGGAGTTAATCAAGGTAAGCACATAAGTGCTTAACAAAATACAAAGATGAATTGTAAAAAGAAAGGAAATGAAAGAAAAAGGAAAGAGATTTGAATGTGGATTCCTTATCCACACTCAATTTCAACTTACCAAAGCCCCTACATGGTTAGTGAACAAGTAAACATGCATAAGAAGTAAAAGAACACTTAATACACCATAAAGCTCAAAAGAATGAGATGAAAAATCAAATCCTAATATTTCAACCAGAATATACCTCATATTGAAAACAAGAGAATATCATCACACAAACTCAAATGAAATAAGCAACAAACATCATCCATAGAATTCAACATGTTTCCATAAGAAAGGAAGAGGAAAGATGGAAAGAAATGGAAGAAACATGCATAAATGGAACATGTAATCCAAGGATCAGAATTGAAACTAAATTGAAAATGACTTATAAACATCTCAAAAGTATTCATGAATCAAACATCAAGACATTCAAGAAGTAATAGAAGAAGAAGTGGAATGAAAGTTCAAAAAGAAAGTGCACACAATACAATGTTAAGGATGCACAAAACTCAAATGGAAATGAACATGCAAATATGACATATAATGTGTAACAATAACCTATAATGTCACATGAATAGCTCACAAAAATATGCAAATGATCATACAAATATGCACAAAGAAATTCATGTAAACATGCACAAAAATTATAATGATATGACATGCTATTATGCTTCAAATGTAATGCATCACACAAAAATAAAATGGACCTATGAAAATTATGAAAGCATGGTATTGGAATGCCTAAGTCAGAAATGAATCATACATCAAAATAGCATGTAAAAATTCAAAGCAAAATGACCTCAAACAATGCGATTAGGTCAAGTTGGAACCTCATGCAAAGGGATACAAAGATGAGCATCAAAACATGTCATAAAATGACCTAAAAAATCAAACAAAAATCATCTAACATGCTTCAATGTATCAGTGAATCAATTAAAAAAGAATCAAGTCCAAACAATTTATAATGAGCAAGAAAAAAATTATGTAAATTCATGTACCACATGTGGAATGCAAACCAATGGAAATTCAAAGAAAATTATGAAACAGTGGCAAAAATGTCATAAAATCATGAAATAAAAATATCAAAAATTTCCTAAATGTCTTAATGATATTCATGAATTTTCTAGAATTTTATGATGCTATTTTGTAATTTTAAAAATTAAAAAGCAAACGTGCATAAAATAAAAGAAAATAAAAAGAAATTGAAAACAAGCAGGGGTGCATGCATAGCAATTATTCAGTTCAAATGGTTTGGGCTTGAAAAACAGAGGGTGCGAATAGCAATGATCCAGTCCATATTCAAAGTATAATCCATACCAATTATCATGCACACTCAGTCAACAAAAAAGTCAAGCAATCCACACCATTAGATCAGGTCAAGTCAACACCAAAGTCAAATTAACTAGAATCAATGCACGCGCATGAATGTCCACGCACACTACCATGCACTGCACCACACATTGATTAATTGAATTTAGAAACAAAACAAGTGCAAGGCATGCTTATTTTAATGCGCTGGCAGCTTTTTAACCACACGATTGGAACACATCAACGGCTGTGATTAAAACAAACACAAACCCTAGCATCTGAAACCACCGGCCGGAGATGACTTCCGGTCATCTTCTCCGGCAAACCACCACCGTCTGCAACCTCAAACTTTCCAGAATTCCACAAATAATATACCAAAATGAAGAGGAAGTAATGTAGAGCATGAATCCAGTGATAAAACATACAAAATGTTCATGAAGTGAGAGAATCGAGCAGAGGAAGATTTGCCCTAACATTTCAACTAAGCCTCTAAAGGCTTATCAACTAGCCAGACAAGTTCTTGAGCTTATAAGAAGCTTCAAGAACCTGGAAATAACTTCAAATCATGCTTATAATGGTGGAAATTCGTACCTGAAGATTTGAGACCTTGAGATGTTCTTCAGAAAACCAGAGATGCTGCTTCCTCTTTGAGCTCCTTTTGGCCAAATAAAGGCTTAGATGCAGTGGTGGATGATGATTCAATGGAGAAGAAATGAAATCCAAGCTTCAAAACCAATTGCAATGTGATGAAATTGAGAGATAATCAGAGAGAGTTATGGAGTGAGTTGAACAATGTGAGCTTCGAAAATCAATGGCAATGGTGAGATTGAGAGAGAAGAATAGAGAGTTTCTGAGTGAGAGTGTGAAAAATGAAGTTGGAAATGAAATTTGAGAGTGAGGTTTTTATTTATAGTGTGAGCTAACCATGGTCAAGCTGAGTGAGTTAACTGAGTCATGTTGAGTTAAGTGAGTCATCCCTAACTAACTGAGTCAAGTTAGTTAAGGAGAGCAAGGATATGGTGATGACAACTCATGGCAAGTTATGGTGGAGGTGAAGAGAAGGTGAGATGGCAAGGTTGTGCATCAGAAACTTGCTCAGCAAGTTTGCTCTTTCTATTTCCATGCAAGGCACGTGCTGTAGCAGTGTGTGTGATGTTCATGTAGTGTTCAAATAAGGGAAAGAATGTTTGATGAATGCTTGAACCAATTCATGCATCAAAGCCATCAATGCAACAGTGAAACATAGGGTGGTTTGTGGATGTTTTTCTCTCTACTCAATAGGTGATTTGGTGTGTTTTTGGATTCATTTGAAAGAGGAGATGTAATGCTACAAGTTTGGTTTGAAATTTGAGTTGAAATGATGCTTGGAAGAGGTTGGAAAATGACTTATATCATCCATAAATGGAACTGATACAAGGGCGTGGTAATGAGGTTGGTTGGCAAGGCATCTTGGCATGGAATCTCAGCAAGATGACCCTAACTTGAGACCATTATATCTACCTCATAGCTTGATCAAATCAAATTTTGCCCAACATGAACATTAAAGAGGGCATTGCAAGAAACATTTTTGATGTTGACAAGTTTTGCATTTGAAGCCTCTAACCATGAGAAAAATAAGTGAACAGTTGGCCCACCAACTGTTTGTAGAAATGATATGCGCGTGACCTGAAAATCCTTGGTCATGACCTAGTTTTGAACCTACTTTGCTCAAACTTTGATCAATCATATCTCACTCAATTTTTATCCAATGGAGATGTTCTACACATGGATTTGAAGCTTGAAACAAGATCTTTTGTTGTGGCCGAGTGGAATTTTTATTTGATGCTCCAATTTTGAATGGCCTTAGTTCAAACTCTGATGCAAAATGGCCTAAAATTACTATTTTTGGAAACCCTAATTCTTCCAAAAATGGCAACTTTTCAAATTCTTGATTTTTCATGATTCCTTTGGAATTTCTTGATCAAATTTTGTACATTGGTCACATATAACATGAATTTCATGATTTTGGGCTCAAAAAGTCAAGAGTTGACTTTTTCTCTGATTATTTGACTTAGCCCCAATTTCCCTGATTTTTTATCTTTCTTCCAATTGAACACTTCCAAAACCAATTGAGATGTAATTTTCCACATACATACACTTAAGGACATGTAGAATACCATGACATCAAGTTTTGTCCAAAAAATCAAAGATACCCTGATTTAATTGGAAACCCTAGTTTTGGTACCCACCTCCTAGGAGAAAAATGTGCAGTCTTCAATTTCAAATTCCTCAGAGTAGGTTGTGTATCCTCTTAAAGGATGATGAGATATGCCACTTGAGGATGATTTTAAACCAATGAACATCTCTTTTGAGGGTTTTCCTTCATTTTTTTTGGATCTCTTGCATAGTGAAAGATGTAGTGCTTCAATCTCCTATTGAATCTCACTCTCTTGAGGTTTTGGATGACCAATTGAGGTAATATGAGACATGAAAGACCTCTTGGCTTGCCTTGAGTGAACTTGTTTGACCTTTTTGTGCCTTGAATGATTCCTTGATTGTCCATCTTTTACCTGATCACATGCCTTGATGGTAAGAAGGATGTTATGCTTCATTTTTCTATGTTAAAGATGCAATGCAATGCCAATGAGATGGATATGATATGTTATATGATAATGCTATGCTATGATGACAAAAGAGAGAGCAAATTTTGGGGTATTACACCGGCGAACCAGGAAAAGGAAAAAGGTTCGGGCAAAAATTAGGGATAAAATGTAAAAAAGAAAAGTGTAAACCCGCAAAGTTGAAAACCTGAAAAGGCAACTTTGGCAAAAATGGGTATCCCGATGGATTGAAAACCCAAAAAGGGCAATCCAGGCAAAAGTTAGGGATTTATAAGCGAAAGGCTATGGTCTGCGTTCGATCTGTGAGCACTTTCAATACCTGGGAATTCTGAAAGAAAGGAATCAGTACAGTTGGTCTCTTCAAAGGTCAAGACATTTGTGGATAAGCAAGACATATGGGTCATAGCTGAGTCGAATCATGGTGGATATTTGTTCCCGCATTGCCGACATGTGTATTTTCTTTTTGCTTTTGTGCAATTACCTCTTTTTAGGAATTGCTTCCAATTGTAAATGCCTATTCACATGCCACTTTTCTCAATAAAATATTCACTTCACTCAGAGAGCTTTCCATTGTTTGTTTTACTTTTACTGTTTTGTTTGCAAAAACGTCTGATATCTTTGATAAACATTGCATATAAAACTTTGAGCTTTGCGGAGCATAACGAAAAGCTGTAGAAATTACTTAGGCATTAATGGTGATACTCATGTTGTGGCATATTCTATTTGTTGTTATTTGACTTGCAGGGCAACAGCATTGTACTCCCCTAGTAGGGTTGCTCTCCCCTGCATTGAGATTGCACCTTTCCTCAGCAGAGCGGACGTTCCCCAGCAGGAGACTTGGGAAGTATTTTCTCTGGATCAAGACGTTATTTCCCCCACAGAATCAGGGTGTTCACTTCCCTCATCCAGTCAGGAAGCGTGCTTTCGCCGACAATGTCATATTCTAGTCCCAGCAAGGTGGGAGTAAAGTCATTCTCCCCATCAGCAGGCTAAGTTCAGCAGTATCCCCAGGCAGGATGATATTATGGACTGTTTTCCCCAAGCAGGATGGTATTATGGGCTGGCATCCCCCAGCAGGTCCTAAGTCCATTTGTTATTGGCAATCCTCAGTAACAGACTTCCGGTTCTGTTATCGGCATTCATTCTCAACTCCCCCAGCAGAGGAAGAATCTCAGGTTCTATGTCACCCTCAGTAAAGGACATGTGTAACCCCCGGTAGTGTGGATGTTCTTTTGGGATTTCATCCCCAGTAAAAGTTGTTGATCTAAAGGGTCGGCCAGCGTGGTCCTTCTCAGCAGAGTTCTTGGATTCAGAGGACAATCTATTTTTGTCATCCCCAGCTGAATTGGTCTTTTCTCTCCAGCATTTATTTTGCTGGAGGGACCCCTTTTGCATATCATAAGCATTTGCATTGCATCCTCAAACGCGTAGCATTTCCACTTCGTGTGGAGCATTACGGCAAAATTCAAACATTTGCATTCGAAGCATAAGCCAGATTTGATGTTTTCCTTGCCAGTTCTTTTTCCCAGCAGAGATGGCATAACTCAGGAGATTTTGGAGGGATGTGTTCCTCATACTTGTGCTCCCCGGCAGAGTCTTTTATTTAAACTTCTCTTTTCCCCAGCGGAGTCATCTTATCCGTGGATCGTGAGTCCGTTAGAAGTTTGCCTTTGTTTGGCCTTTCTCTTTTGTGAAATCCAGTTCTTGCCTGGTAGTCAGTTCTCACTTGACATATTTTGTTTGCCAGTTTCCCTTTCTCAGTAGGGGTGGTTTAAACCAGAAGTTTTGTTTCACGTTATCCCCGGCGAAGTCCACTTTATGTTGGTTATCCTTTGCGGATACAATTGAGGTTGTATTCATTTTGGGGGTGCGATTGAGGTCGTATTCATATTTTCTTTGTGGGTAGAGTGATCGAGGTCAGTCTTCCTTTGCGGGTACAATTGAGGTTGTATTCGTTTTGTGGGTGCGATTGAGGTCGTATTCATATTTTCTTTGTGGGTAGAGTGATCGAGGTCAGTCTTCCTTTGCAGGTAAAATTGAGGTTGTATTCGTTTTGTGGGTGCGATTGAGGTCGTATTCATGTTTTCTTTGTGGGTAGAGTGATTGAGGTCAGTCTTCCTTTGCGGGTACAATTGAGGTTGTATTCGTTTTGTGGGTGCGATTGAGGTCGTATTCATGTTTTCTTTGTGGGTAGAGTGATTGAGGTCAGTCTTCCTTTGCGGGTACAATTGAGGTTGTATTCGTTTTGTGGGTGCGATTGAGGTCGTATTCATATTTTCTTTGTGGGTAGAGTGATCGAGGTCAGTCTTCCTTTGCGGGTACAATTGAGGTTGTATTCGTTTTGTGGGTGCGATTGAGGTCGTATTCATATTTTCTTTGTGGGTGGAGTGATCGAGGTCAGACTTCCTTTGCGGGTACAATTGAGGTTGTATTCGTTTTGTGGGTGCGATTGAGGTCGTATTCATGTTTTCTTTGTGGGTAGAGTGATCGAGGTCAGTCTTCCTTTGTGGGTACAATTGAGGTTGTATTCATTTTGTGGGTGCGATTGAGGTCGTATTCATGTTTTCTTTGTGGGTAGAGTGATTGAGGTCAGTCTTCCTTTGCGGGTACAATTGAGGTTGTATTCGTTTTGTGGGTGCGATTGAGGTCGTATTCATGTTTTCTTTGTGGGTAGAGTGATTGAGGTCAGTCTTCCTTTGCGGGTACAATTGAGGTTGTATTCGTTTTGTGGGTGCGATTAAGGTCGTATTCATGCTTTCTTTGTGGGTAGAGTGATTGAGGTCAGTCTTCCTTTGCGGGTACAATTGAGGTTGTATTCGTTTTGTGGGTGCGATTGAGGTCGTATTCATGCTTTCTTTGTGGGTAGAGTGATCGAGGTCAGTCTTCCTTTGCGGGTACAATTGAGGTTGTATTCGTTTTGTGGGTGCGATTGAGGTCGTATTCATGTTTTCTTTGTGGGTAGAGTGATTGAGGTCAGTCTTCCTTTGCGGGTACAATTGAGGTTGTATTCGTTTTGTGGGTGCGATTGAGGTCGTATTCATGTTTTCTTTGTGGGTAGAGTGATTGAGGTAAGTCTTCCTTTGCGGGTACGATTGAGGTCGTATTCGTCTTTTTCCTTTGTGGGTAGAGTGATTGAGGTCAGTCCTCCTTTGCGGGTACGGTTGAGGTCGTATTCGTCTTATTTTTGTGGGTATGGATGAGGTCATACTCCTTATTTTTCAGCATGCTCCGTTTCGTTATTCTTACCATTAGCAAATTTCCAGAGCTCTTTCGGTATTCAATCCCCATGCATCCTGGAATGTCTGAGAGCCGTCGCTATCATACCTTCAGGACCAAGTTGATTGAATAGGGGCAGCTGTAGCACCCCAAAATTTACCCTCCTTACTTTAGTATTAACTGGCTTATGTTTCATTTCATTTTTGCATTATCATGTGTGCATATCATTGGTTCTTAGCATGGAGTCAAGGTGCTTGAGGCAGCTCAAGAGGAGAAGGTGTTCTTCAAAGGGTCAAGCAAGAGTCCTGGCCAAGAGAGCTCAAGTGGATCACTCTCTCCTAACCAGTGCAGAAATTAGGGTTTTGAGATTCTTGGGTTTATTGCTCCAATGGGCAAGGTTCTTGGGTTTTTATCATCACCAAATGGCATATCTTATCTTTGTTGGAGAGGATACACATCATATTCAGAGGAATTTGGATTTGGAGACTGTGTTATTTCCTCCTAGACTGAGGGTACCAAAATTAGGGTTTGCTATAAAGTCATTTTATTTCTGATTTTTTGGGCAAGACTTGATTCCATGGTATTCCTTGGGTCCCTAAGTATCTAGGAATGGAAGATGGTCCATCAGTGTGGTTCATGAGAGATTCAATTGGCCAATGGATGGGGAATTAGGAGAATTAGGGAAAAGTCAACAGTGAAAGGGGAAGTCAAATGTGGAATTTTGAGGTACTCTTCAAGGTTTTCAAGGTCTCACATCCTCATATGGTATTCAAGAGTCAAGTTTCATACCATTTATCAAGAATCAAGGGTTGGTACAAAAGTTACTAAATATGGAAGTGACCTATAATTTGAAAGTTTCCTTTTTGGGCAAGTTCTTACACTATTTCAACTTAACTTTTCATCAACAAAGAAGCTTCAATTGAATTTTCCTCAAACATGAAAGTTGAAGATCTTTTTCTCCCCTTTCCAAAAAGTACTAGATGGTCTCCATATCATTTGTGAAACTCAAGTTATGATCAAAAGAAGGCAAAGTGGTTTTTAGGGTTTTCTCATGGTTCCATTTTCACTTTGGGACATAGTGACCTATATTTGGTTCCATTGCTTCAAGGCATATTCTAACATCAAAGTACATTCCAAAAGGATCATTTTTGGCCTTTGAATCAAGTGGATCCATGGTTTATTCATCATTTATTTCCCATTATGCAAAATTGCAAGATCATTGAAAGCTCATGAACCAAGACACCTCAAGGCCCAAATTCAATTCAGGAGTGATTAGCAATTGAAATATAAGTGATCCATCATAGAATGCTTGGGTGTACATGCATGGAGGAGGGTGTATTTCACATTATGCAAATTTGTCAAATGGCCCAAAACTCATTAACCAAGGAGTGATTAAGACCTAAATGATCAGATGTGGAATAACCCTAGATATTTAAGCAAAAAATCATAGACTCATGAAAAAAGACACATGATTTTGAGGAGAACAAAAGTTTCAACCCTAATTCTTCTCTCCTTCGAATCTCTCAATCAACAAGAGCTTTTCCAAAGATTCTTCCACAATCTGAACCCTTGGGATCCATAGAGCACGAAGCAACCACCATTTGAAGCTAACAGCAAGGATACGTGTTGCATAATCTCAGGTTGGTGATACTTTGCATGCTCTTAAAACTCCTCTTTTTGATGCGTATAATAATCTTTGATATCCACTGATGATTCTGATGTGTTTTGCTTTGAGTTTGGACGTATGGTATGGTTGTATCGTGAGTTTCAAAGTTTTGGACCTAACCTTTTTTCATTCTTGTTGCCTTATGCGTTGCTTGTTTGGGATTTTTGATGTGATAATATTGATCCTCGTGTTTTTCTGATCAGTTTAGTGTACTCACATGCCTTTTCTGGGATTTTTTGGGTGGTGGTTACCGGAGAAGACGACCGGAACCCTAGTTCCGGCGTCTGGTTGTGTTTTCCGGCCAGCTAGGGTTTGGGTGAGGAAGATGAAGTTTCAGCCGTTGATGGCTTTGATCCAACGGTCCACTATGTGCCATGTGTTTTAAAATTTTGTTTTATTTTAATGTTTGCGTGTTGGTCACCCATGCGTATTATCATGTGCCACCAGATCATGACCTTTGATCTTGATGAATTTTGGTTTTTGTGATTCAATGTGAGACGTTTGATGCATCTGACGGTGAGACTATTGACAACGCATTAAAATGCGCGTGTGCATGTCATGTGATTTTTTGGTGTTCAGAGTGTTCGTGTGTGTGCGTGTTCATTTAATTATGGTGTGTTTGGTAATCATGGTCATTGATCTTATTTACTTTGTTTTGTGTTGGCTTGATAAGAAGCGCATGAACAATCTGATGGTGAGTAGTGAGTCAACTGGGTTGACTGAAGTCCACGCGTGCTTCACTTTTTTATTTTATTTTTTGCTGATGGATTTAAGTTTTGGGCTTTCTATTCGCACCCTCCCCCCCTGTATGAGCCCATTAACGTTTCTAACGTGTTCTTGCTGCTATTTACACCCTCCATGTTTATTGTCATATTTTTGTTTTATTTAATTTGCATTAATTCATTTTTAATTTTTAAAAATAGATACTTGCATTAAAAAATTCCCAAAAGATTCATGAATCATATTTATAGTTTTATAAAATTTTCCCAAATTTTATTTCATTATTTTATTTTATTTTTGGCGTCTGAATTAATTATTTTAATAATTTCTTTTTTTGAATTGTTCATATTATGCATACCATGACTTGTTTATTTTATTTCTCACCATCCATAAAACCTTTTAAGTTCATTCTTTTTGCATTATTTCACCAACATATTGAAGTTCATTAAAACATTTTTCTCACATTTTTAAAATAATTTCATATTGCATTTTAGTCCTTTCCTTTTGCATATTGAACCATGTTTCTCATTTGAATTTGTATAATTGTTTGGGTGACCTATCTTGTGAATTTTTGCATGAGTTTTTTATATGTTGTTTGCCACTGGTTGAGGTGTGTTAAGTTTTAATCTGGTGATTTTAGAAGATGTTTTACTAATTATGAGATTGCTCTTTGTTTGAGGTCTTCTTGTATGCACATCCTTGATCATGTCTGACTACTTGTTTGAGAAGGCACTTGTGCCATCATTTGGGTTTGATTCTTTGACTTCATAATCCATGTTTAGGTCATCCACATTCTGACTTGGATGAGTTTTCTTTGGTTGGTAATCATTTCTCTTTGGTTTGTGACTTGCTTGGGTTTCATTTATCTTATTGTTACGTATGCCTGTTTTGTACTAACCTTGTATGCAGGGGCTGAGGTAAGTTATTTAGGGGTGTGGATAATTATCCATGTCCACTCCCACTCTTTCTTCTTCTCATCTTCTCCTTTCTTTAGGCTTATGTTGTTGTCAAACCTCCCCTTAGGGCCATCTTTGCATGATAACATTAGGATAGATTTTTCCCCGTAGTCTTTTTCTTTTCTTTTGAGTCCCTCTTCTCCTCTCATAACATCTCTAAGATACTTAATAAGGCCAACTTGCCTTGCACACGAGCCTTAAACATAGGAAATGAAGATTGAGGGGTCCCCCTTCTCTCTTCTAGAGTGTTGAGCATACGTCCCATTGGGGACGACCATGCGACGCATTCGTTCCCGTGTCATAGACTTTGGTTCAAATTGAGTTACAAACTAAATCAAGTCACTTATGTCCTAAAAAATACAAACAAACTTCAAATCATTTTTATCCCGCAGGATTGTCAAACTAAAGGCTATTTTCAAAAAGGGCACGTTACTTTCCGTCTGAGTCGCAAACATGCATCGACCCTAACTGCTGGACGCGAGCTTAACGTCGCTCATAAAAAACACAAAAAGAACTTGGTCCGAACTACGTTGACTATGAATTTCCCATTGTACAAAGGGAGTACGTAGGCCTAGGACGACGACGTCCTACCGAGTCTGTCTTTGTTTTGCCCTTCCCCGTTTTAGTGCAGCCATAGATTTTAGGATAACTCACCCTTAGAATAGACAACAAACGTGGATCCCATCGAGTACGATGGACGCGTGGGGTGCTAGCACCTTCCCCTCGCGTAACCGACTCCCGAACCCAGGCTATGGTTGCGATGACCATTCCTTTCCTTCTTCCTCAGGTTTATGCGGTGTTCCCTTTCCCTCTCTTGGGATAAATTTACACGGCTGGCGACTCTATTTTCCGCGCCACTCTCGCGTTTGTACCTGGATGAAAATCCTGGGAGCGACAACGGTGTATGGGCCGATGATCCCGAATCCATTTCGTATGCCAAGTAACTTCAAAGATCCATGACTCGGGTCGTCTTCTAGACGTAGAAGCGGACGGGAAAAGGGGATGCCTTGGTACGGTTATTGATTAGTGAGATTCTTGAGTTAACAGGCTCAGGACGTACTTTGGTACTAGTGTGAGTTAACAGACTCACGAGTGTGGATACATCTTTAGTGTGTGTACTCAAAGTCATTTCTCTTCCCTTTGACTTGAGTAGGGTTTATTAGAACCTTGTAAAGCCGAGAGGACTTTAAGATAGAGAACTCACTGAGATTTGATGTATCTCACCCCACTGTTGTTGTTTACATCACAAGTACTGCAGGTTCTGCGAAGGGTAAGGATAAGGCTGTGTGGTTATCCTTACTTATCTGATGGCTTTGCTTCCGTTGTGGAGTTTTTGAGATCATTATTTGATCTAGTTCTTAGTATTTGTCTTTGGAACATCTTGTAGATATACTATGCCGTTGTTTTTTTGCATTAGGCTTTTTGGGCATGTATATGTATAATGTGTTTACTAGGAACTTATTGTATATTTCAGTACCAAAAGTGGAATTCATGTACAATATATGCTTTGATGTATGTATATATATATATATGGGCTTTACAAGATGAATATAACCATTATTCATCATGTTGTAGTAAACTTTTTTTCTTTTCCTTAAGTGTATGTAGCGACAAAATAATTAATAGGCATTTAATCTAACTTTACTTCCTACTATAATGTCACCCTTTTTTTGTCATTGCTAATAAATTGGGGTAATGAATGTAGCATTTTTTTTCTTTAACATGAAGCCTGTAGCGTATAAAGTAGTAGAAATGAAATGATTTATTTAATTCATCTAGCTCTTATACTGTAGCCTCCTCTCACTTATCTCATTAATATATTATACGGAATGAAAAGTGATGCATATACATATCATTTATCTTGTATCTAAGGATAAAGTAATAGGAAAGAAATAAATTTTTCTCATTCTTGCATTGTAGCGTAACATTAGAAGCATAATGAGATAGGAACCATTATCCACTTCTTATGTCTTGTAGCGCAGGAACCAATTTATAAAGTGTGACTTTTTTTTAATTATTCATCATGCTTGTAGCACCTTTCCTTACTTTACAACAATATTAATAATATGAGATATGATAAAGTTTCATAAAATTGATTGATGTAATGACAGTGGAAATAGAAACTAGGAAACAAGAAAATGAATATTCTTTACCGTTCTCATTACTGTAGCGACACAAAGCTAAAGAAAAAATAAAATGACTCTCCTTATAATTATGTAAGTTGTAGCAATTAAGTAATAGTAGTAGGAAAGTAATAGGAATAATTAATGTACCCACATTTTTTTATGTTTTTCTTTAACAATATTTAATAAGGCCTGATGATAATTAATGTAGTGTACCTTTAAGGATGACCTGTAGCGCAATAAGCAAATAGGAATGGGATTTATGATCCTTTTATTTTTTTTCCCTGAATGTAGCAGGAATAGTGTTTGACACTGAAAGTGTGACTTACCAGGTCCTGTAGCGCAAAATTTTCTAGGAGTGAATATGAATCATTTTTAATTAATTCATATGTTGGTAACATATATGTATTATTATAAATTGGAATTTTTATTAAAATACTAAATGTTTTATCAAATACTGAATATTTAATTAAACCATTGATTATTTAATTAAAATGTTGGTTATTTAATTAAAACATTGATTATTTAATTAAAACGTTGAATATTTTATTTAAATATTGATTATTTATTTAGATATTGATTATTTATTAAAATATTGATTGTTTATTTAAAATATTGATTATTTTGTTGAATATTGAATTTTTAATTATTGATGATGATTAATTATTTTATATCTAATTGGTGATATGTGTTTTGTGAATTGAAGTTGAATTATGTTGATGCTTGTGTATGTGCAAATGTGTGGTAATTCAAGTGTGATGAATTATTGAAGATATGCATGAATATTAAGATTAGGAAATGGTCTTAATTGCATATGATTGTTGAATTTGCACACGCATAATTTGTGTCAAGAGGCAATGCTTGTTAGTTCTGTGGGAGCTAGTGACTTGTCTCAAACCTAGAACGAGGTTTAAAAGCTTAGGGAATGGGCTTTTTGTGTGTTATTGGTCTAGGGAACGGACCTGGTTTAATGTAAAACCGAAAAATAATAACAAGTGCCGGTACCACATGCATGAGTTGCATTTGAGTCTTGCATCGAGTCACATGGTGTCTTTGGTTGCAATATGAGATTATGTATATTTATGTGAATTGTTAAATTGGTGAAATTGTGAGTATACACTTGTGAATGGTATGGCTACTTGGGTGATACCATGTTGATGAAACTTTTGAAGTGTGAGAATAATTGTGATTATGCTTGTATGCCTTAAATTATATATTATCTTATGATTTCAATAATTATGTGAATTCTCACCCTTCTGTTGGAATGATGTTTTGTATGACATCGCTCAGGTACCGAGGAGTAGAGTTGCTTCAAGCGTGAGGTAGCCGTTGGAGTAGCTTGTTTAGTTTCCTTATTTATTTTGGGTCGAGTCGTGCTCTGATTATGTAACACTGGGGAACATTTTGATTCATGTCTTGAGAGATACTTTATGTACTCTACTTTATTTTTTTCTATTGTTATTTGTATTATATGAAGTATTGGCTTTTATGCCTAAGTATTGATTATGAATGAGATGAGCATGAGACTTTCATTATGTCTATTATGATTGAAGTACATCCGCTGCTACATGTTAATGTGAAAGTATATGAAAAACATGAATTTATTTTAAGTGTTATTGAGCATGACAAGTGTGTGTAACGTTTTGAAAACATATGTGACACCTTTTTGTGAGATGCATGATAATTACTCTGATTATTTATATATATTCCGCGGGGTTTAGACGGGTGTTACAGCATACTTGTTGATTTTATCCAAGATTGTGCCCTTCTCCTGGTAATGTATAAAACCATGTTTTCATGCTTATGGATGTTTAGTTGAGTGTTCTCCAAAAAAAAAAAAAGACAAATTGGTCTTTCTTTTCTAATCACTAACTTACTAATATTTTGTTGATTTAATCTTTACTTTAAAGTCATTTATATTATGCTCTTTACTTATTGCAATTTATTTTATGCTTTTACTTTAGCATTTCATATCATATTATCATATTGCTTTCTCTTTGTCCATTTGGACTTATGTTTATGCTTATGGTTTTTTTGTCCATTTGGACTTTCTCTTAAAACATTAATAAATATCAAACCTCTTTAAAAACTTGGTTACTTTCATGGACTTGATGTTACTACCCTATGCATTATTGAGGAGTTATGGACTTAGAATTAGGACCTTGACCTTGACTTGGAAATATACCTTGAGACTTATTTGGATTCATCTGGTACCTTTGGCTTAAGGATTCCCTTGAAGACTCATCATGGTTATTATTGATTTCATCTGCTTGGATTGTTATTGCTTATTTGGCTTGCTTGAGGCTTAATCCAAAGGAGGGAATTCTTGATTGACTTATGTCATGAGGGCTTGCTATCTTTTCTTGGTTAGATCTTTCTTTACCCCTAGTTTTTACTTTATACAATAGGATAATCTCTTCATCTCTTCCCCCTTTTTTAATTTTCAAAATCTTCTCCCTATTTCAAAACCTTCTTGTTTTTAACATGAACCATTTTATTAATAAACCTTGACTTTGTCAAGTGCATTTTCAAAATCTTTTCTTTAATAAATTCTAATGCATCTTAATCATATTCAAACCATTTCAAAAGACTTAAAAAATACATAAACTCATTCAAATCATTTTGTGTCTTTTGTGCACTTTTCCTTTTAAAACTTTTCATAAAGTTTAGACATGCGTCATTTTCATAGTTGATATGTAAATCCCCTATCCCTATAGTATTGATGATGATTCTTTTCCACTTGTTAGAGTTAATAACATACTTGTTGATTTTTATCCAAGTTGAAGTCCTTCTCCTTGTGAGGCAAAGTTCTCATTACTTGTGGGTGATTAGTTGTAGTATTCTCCTTAAAATGACAAATTGTCTTTTCATTTAGAATGAATCAAAACAAACCACTTTGTTATTTTTACCACGAACTACGAGGTTTTGATCCTCCATTGCACTTTGTGGGTACGTAGGCACGAGGCTCAGGAAGTCTTGCCAAACACAAAATTATAAAAAAAAATACTTCTTTTCTCACCTCCCTATTCTTTTACAAGCAAACCATTTTTCAAACCAAAAAGCGTAGATATTTCAAAGAGGTTCCTATAGAGTACTATAGACATTTTGAGTGTTAACACCTTCCCTTTGCGTAACCAACCCCTTACTTTCTCTCTGTTTGTTTTATTAGTTTTGTTTTAAAAACTTCTTAGGGTATTGTTTGTTCTTTTTCCATTTCCTTTGGAAATAATAAAAGCGCGGTGGCGACTCTTGCTTTATGATTTACGTTAATCAATAGCTTATACTCACAATTTTTACCGCTACAGAAGCTAATAACTCAGCTTCTCTCAAATGCGTTCTTTTATCAGATTCTGAATAGATTCTTCTTAAGCTTTGGAACCTGTATACTTAGAACACACATTAGATAACACCATTGTTCTTTCAATACTTTGTTTTCATCAAAACCCATAGGATATATGTCATGAACAAATCTTGTTCTAACAATCTCCCCCTTTTTGATGATGACAAACATAAGTTTTTAAAGAACAATGTTGGGCTATTTTAATTTACTTGGCAACATCAGAGTCTGAGGTTTGTAAGCTTCCCCTGAGTCTAATAGTCTAAAGGTTGAGGCTTGTAAGCTCCCCAAAGTTCTATATTCAAGAAAACTAAAATATATCTCTCGAGTAAAAAAAAAAACCGAAATAACATAATTTAAAAAAAAATTAAAAAAGAACAACATTTAAAATATGAAGAGTTCAAATTCTCATCAAATACTTCTATATCTTTCTCCCCCTTTTGTCACATAAAAAATATTTAAAACAAGAGAAAAAGATAAGAGAAGAGACAATTAAAGCAAACAGAAATGCATTGTCCCGAGACGATCAAAGATGTTTTATAGGGTTTAGAGTAGTCAGAGTCAAACAAAGTACCGAGATCAGAAGACTAGTTTTTATTGTTGTATAGATTCCATATTGTACTTCAATGACTACTTAAGACACAATATAAAAGCATATCGATATATTTTCCTCAAGAATTCATCAAGTTCACAGAAATATTTCAAGCAAAACAAGTTATGAAGAGAAAATCTCATAACTGAATTCCTCACAAGAGTGAAAAATGAGATTTTGCAAGAGAGTTAGATTTTCTAATGAAGGCTGAAGCAGCAAGAGAGAAATGTTTGGCAGTCAAGGAACTCTCTGCAAAATTTCATGCTGATGCGACAAAAGAGAAACAAAAACTGAAGGAAGAGGAAGGTGTTCAAACCATATTGGCTGCCTATAGAGCACATAATTTAGGGTCGAAAGAGCATAGAAAAGCTTATAAGGATACTTCCATTGAGGATGAAGATCCTTCTTCTGAAGGTGAGGAGGCAGGACAATCGTGAAAGGAATCTTTTGGTAACACTGAAAAAGATGACTAAAGCAATAAAGAAGACTAGGGATAGACTAATTTATTGTACTGTCTTATCTATTCTCATGTAATTTTTAATTCTAGTGAAATTTCCCTTTTTCAGTTTCCAATTATTTAAGCCATCAAAAGCAAGTTTCATCCATTTTTAGTCAACAAGAAGAAAATATAAAGCATTAATCAAAGAAGCGTGTATAATGAATAACTTGTTTAAAATAAACTGAAACGTAATAAATTGATGTTAGAATTCATTGTATAAACACACCTTGTTGAAGTATACAATTGAATGAATTGATTACCTTTTGTGTATCATCATAAAACCATCTTTGGTATTTGTGAATTGATTTAGTGTTAACGTGATCAAGTTCTAACAAAAGTATAATCTTCACATATTCGCTTTAAACCTTGTGCGCGCAATTTTGAAAAACCTCCGATAATCCATTTTGGAGAATCGATCAAATTTTAAAATTGTTTTTAAAGGGTCTATACCATTTCATTACTCCATATTCTCACCCCAATGGTTTTGAATTTTCATTCTCTCTCTCTCTCTCTCTCTCTCTCTCTCTCTCTCTCTCTCTCTCTCTCTCTCTCTCTCTCTCTCTCTCTCTCTCTCTCTATGTGTATGTGTCCTACATACAATTATGTGAACTAAATTCTATAATTTTAAAGTTTCTAATTTTATTTTTTTACCTTTCAAATCTTACTATTTCAAAATTGTTTTATTAATCATATTCATTCATTTATTTTAATTATATTATTTCATAATCAATTTCATCATGCCACATATTTCAAAAGAATCATACATCATTCGACATATCATTAATTTTATCCACTTGACACTATTACACCATTCTCTTCTATTTCCATTTAACAGAAGATTCCAATATTGTTACGAAAGATTATTATTAGACTAAATACCCCTTTTCACCCCTTATCTTGTACTCGGAACCTAAATTGGTCCCTTGAATTTTAAAAAGACCATTTTGATCCTTTAACTTTTCAAAACATATCATGTTAGTCCTTTCATTCAAAATTACAATAATGACGTTAATATTTGGTGACGTGTAACATACAACTTTTTATGACCGATTTAGAGGCGAAAAATCAATCACTAAAAGATATTTTCTAGTTTTTAACTACCTTCTTCATCTTCTTATCAAACTAAAAAAATCTAAAATTGTCTTTTACTAGCAATAAGTATTATTAAGTATTATTAGGAATATAATGACTATACCAAAGTCCTTTACATAAGATCATACATATAACTACAAATCTAATTTTTCACCATGGACGAAACCTCAAACATCAAAATTAGATTTGCAGATTTGAGAATTTAAGATCATGGTATCTCGAAATTATAAGTATGGACGATGTTACAAAAATAATTGATTGTTCTTACATTCAATCCTAGAAAACAAACAGTGCGAAAGTGGTGTTTTTAAATAAAATGCCACAAATAAAGAAATTTTCCTTCGAAAATAAATGCAGTACTTGTTACAAAAGTCTACCAAGCCCATACAATTTTTATTCTCTATTAGAAAGTGAGTCACCTAGTGTAAACATTGGGCAAGGTGACTTATGACCTGGTTCTCAAACCAACCGATTTGCATCAGGGTTCATCTGGTTCAGGTGGATATGGCGGTGTGGATCGTAGAACCATACTGCATTGATATTACCAATATTGTTAGGAAGAAAAGAAATGGTTGTTCAAGTTTCCGACCACGATATTAGCTGCTTGCATGATCATCGGTAACGGAAATCACAGTGAATCTAGTGCTGTGGTGATAAGATATGATATGATATGATATGATGTGATTGAGTTTGTTTTATTGCACATTATACTGGAGCTTATTTTTATTTTGAATTTTTAAAAAAAGCACATGGTATCTATGTCTAGATTTGTTGTTGGTGTGAATTTAAGGTCATTGAGCTTTTTTTTATTTTTGTGAATTTAAGATTATGGTGCTCATACTTTTGGATTTTTGAATTTAAGATTAGAGTTTATTTTTTATTTTTTATTTTTGTGAATTTAAGGTTGGGGTTGCTCTTGTTTTTGTAATAAATTCATCATATGCTACATATTTAATTTCAAATTGCATTATGGATTTAAGGATGAAGATGAAGAATAACAATTAAAACTCTTAATTTTTTTTAATAATTAAATTTTTCGTGTTAAGTCGATCAAAAAAGTTGATCTAACCACGTGACATTCAACGTCAATGCAACATAGCCTTACCCATTAACTTTGACTCATAGTTTTTTTAAGCTAAAATAGTTTTTTTTTTAATTTAGAGTTGAGGAATTAAAATAGTTTATTTTTTATTTTTTAAAGTTAAAAGACTACTGGATCTGTGTACAAGGTAAATGACGAGAATTATTATTATTATTATTATTATTATTATTATTATCTATACCTATATATAAAGGCAAAACATGATTTTGGTGTAGTTTTTTTCTTCCAAATATACCATTTTCAGTTTTTATTTTAAATCTTAACTTCTCATTCTAACAAATGGTGGTTATGTGACCGTTTATTATCTTCTCTTTCTAACAAATGGTGGTTATGAGATAGTTTATTATCTTTTATACCATTATCTATTACTATTATTTTATAAATAATAAATAATAAAATGAAAATTAAATAAAAATAATAATACAATTTATATTTTACGCGCGTGGATATTATAAAAAGCGGACAGACGAACACGTCTGGACGCTAGTTATTTTATAATGCTAAAATATAATAAAATTATGTTATTTAATTTTTTTTTAAGAAGATAAAAACGTTGAATATTTTTTATGAAAAAATATGATGACTCATTATTTAGTCATTTAATATTAATAAAACAGAAAATTTTATTTGGGCAACACACTACCCAACCCAACCCAACTTAAAAATTAGTGGGTTTGTCCAAACTGACTCATTGGTGTAGCGGGTGGTTATTTTACCTCACCCAAACTGGAGTGTCCTATACGGATTGAGTATTAGGTTTAGTTAAACTTAACCCAAACCGGCTCATGTACACCCCTAAGTACTTTTAAGATTAAACCTGAACTAAACCAACATATTCATCAATGGGTTGGTTTGGACTGAGTTCGCAAGTCACCCACTAAATATAATTTTCAAATTTTAAATAAAATATTTATCCAATTAACACATTTATTTTACTAAAACATTAAAAAATCATAAAATTTTAGTATTTAAGTTTAATAAAATGTATAGTTTAATATCAAAAAACTTTTTCACAATTCAAATCAAGTCCAAAAGTTAATACAAATAGTGTAAAATATAACTTAAATGTTAAGATATATCTCTCTTTGAATAAAGGAATTTGATCTCTCAAATTTTATTTATATTTAAGTTTTTACAATTAATAAAAACTACAATTATATTGAAAAATATATACATATTCGAAGGATCATGTTATATAGTTTAGAAAAGAATAAAATAAAAATAGCATGACATGTCAATGGATTATGTTTACTGGTTCGCAGATTTAAAATTTAAAACTCGTTACCCGAACCAAATACCAATGGATTTGAATGAGTTTGTTCGAGTTGAACTTGTACATTATTGGGTTGGATAAGAATAAGGGTTAAGTTGGGTTGGGTGAGTGAGTGGGTTCGCGGGTTGGCCTGTATTCATGAACACCCCTAAGGTTTGAGTATGGATTTGGATTTGAATTTTCTCGATTATAAAAAATGGGTATGAGGCGGATAATTGCGACATTTATATGCCACAAATAAAGAAATTTTATTTCGACAATATATGCAGTACTTGTTACAAAAGTCTACCAGACCCATACAATTCTTACTCCCTATTAGAAAGTGAGTCACCTAGTGTAAACATTAAGCTAGGTGACTTCTGACCTGGTTCTCAAACCAACCGATTTGAATCAGAGTTCATCTGGTTCAGTTGGATATGGTGGTGTGGATTGTAGAACCACACTGCATTGATATTACTAATATTGTTAGGAAGAAGAGAAATGGTTGTTCAAGTTTTCGACCACGATATTAGCTTGCATGCTCATCGGTAACGGAAATTCGGTGAATCTAGTGTTGTGGTGATAAGATATGATATGATGTGATTGAGTTTATTTTATTGCACATTGGACTGAAGCTTCTTTTTATTTTGAATTTTAAAAAAAGCCCATGGCATATAGGTCTGGATTTGTTGTTATTGTTGTTGTGAATTTAAGGTCATTGAGCTCAATAAATTTAAGGTCATTGAGCTTATTTTTTATTTTTGTGAATTTAAGATTGTGGTGCTCATACTTTTGGATTTTTGAATTTAAGATTAAAGTTCTTGTTTGATTTTTTATTTTTGTGAATTTAAGGTTGGGGTTGCTCTTGTTTTTGTAATAAATTCACCATATACTACATATTTAATTTCAAATTGCATTATGGATTTGAGGATGAAGATGAAGAATAACAATTAAAACTCTTAAATTTTTTTAATAATTGATTTTTTGGTGTTAAATCGATCACAAAAATTGATCTAACCACGTGACATTCAACGTCAATGCAACATAACCTTACCCATTAACTCTGACTCATAGTTTTTTTTTAAGTTAAAATAGTTTTTTTTTTTAATTTAGAGTTGAGAAATCAAAATAGTTTTTTTAAAGTCAAAACTGAATCCGTGTACAAGATAAATGACGAGAAATATTATTATTATTATTATTATTATTATTAGAATTTAATTGATATGTCCTGACAGTATAAAATAATTTTACACTGTCAATCAATTGTAACGCCCCAGTTTTAGTATTTTTATTTAATTGAGTCGTTTTGATTATTTGATTATTATATTATTTTATTTTTGACTTTTATTTGAAAATATGTTATTTTTCATCGAGGTTATATTTTATCGCGTTTTGGGAGCGTTTGCGAGATATTTGAGTGTAGGGGTATTTTGGTCTTTTGCTTGGATAGATATTATATTTTTCATAGAAATAGAAATAGAAAGAGAGAAAATAGAAAGGAAAGAAAAAGAAGAGAAGAAAAAGAGGAAGAAAGAAAGAAGAAAGAAAAAGGAGATAGAGAGAAAACTTGGAAAATCTAAGAATCGATCAACCGACTTTTCTACACGCTATTTAATCAGGTAAGGGTGCGAAACTCGATTATACTATGCTTGTGTATGATTATGTATGTGTGTATTGGATTGTTTGTTGTGTTTTCATAGTTTTCTATTCTAGGTCGATAGAGAGAAATCGATGTTTTTGCGGTTGGAAATCGATGTAAATGCGGTAGAATACTTGTTACCATGATTAGACTAGGTTCTGATTGTCATATGTTGGTTTGGAAATGTTTTGTTTGAGAAAATATCATTTTTGGGTGATCTGGTGCACTGCTGGGTTTTGCTGAAATCGCAGGTTCGCACTGCGAATGACCAGCAAATGGGTGGCGAGCGTTCGCGTGAGGTTCGCACTGCGAACGTTGTATTATTTTTCATTCTGCCATTGTTCGCTGGAGGATTCGCATTGCGAATAGGGTAGCGAGCATTCGCTGGATGGTTCGCACTGCGAACGTTGGGTAATTTTTAGGCTATTTTTGCTTCTGACTTGGTTCGCTGGGACATTCGCACTGCGAATGAAGAAGCAAAGGACTCGCTAGGAGCTTTGCATTGCGAATGTGACAGCTTTTCCCTATTTGTTTTCTTTATAACTTTTGATCCGCGAGTCGGTTTGAGGCGAAGTTTGATGCGTTGGAGAGCTTTTGGCGTGTTCTTTCTTATATTAATGGTTTCAAGATTGTTAGCCGATTTAATTATGTCAAGAATTTGGAATGTGTTGTTTGTTGACTTTTACCGTTTTAATGATGTGCATTTGGCGTGTTATTATGCAACATGCTTGTGATATGAATTGTATGACTTGTGTGCTGTTGTGAAATGCATATGCATGTGATATATGTTGTGATGATGAATTGTGGCCTAAGGGCAAGAAAATGCAATGTGTGGTATTTGTTGATATATGCATGATTATGGAATGTGTATATGTGTGCATTTGAATGTCATGAGTCATTGTATGCTGAGCATCATGATGTGCATTCTTGTGATGTCGTGTGCCCTAGTGGGTGTGAGCGACGAATCGGTTCCAGAGGGAATCCGCTATAACATCGTGAGCCTTAAAAAAATAAGAGGACTGAAAGCGATGATTATAGACGATCGTGAGCCTTATACAAAGAGGACCGAAAGCGATCGGATCGTGAGCCTTATACAAAGAGGACCGAAAGTGATCCATAAACGTCGTGAGCCTTATACAAAAAGGACCGAAAGCGACGGGGAACATCGTATGCCCGACGGGGAGTTATATTAAGTAACGAGCGATGGTTCCAATAGTTCCTGAGTGAACTGGTGTTGAGAATTGATGGAAGTCGGTACCGCATGTGCATATGCATAGAGTCGTTGTGTCGGTCTCTTGCATTTGCATAAATCATGAATGGTTTGATTATGTGTGGAATTGTGAATGAAAGTGGCGAGTTGATATATGAATATACATGTGGGTGATAATTGAATTGTGTACAATTGATATGCTTTTGTGACCGGTATGTGAGAAAATTCATTGTGTTGGTTTGCACCTGATTTATAGCGTATAATGTGGTGAGAATACTATGTTTGTACAATCGTGTGTTATTATATAATTATATACAATTATATTATGATTGTGTTTCTCACCCTTATGCTATTTTATAATGCTCTATGAGGCATTGCAGATTAGATGCTGGAGGTCTTTTTGTGAAGCTTAGGTCTTCATTCTTTTGTCGGTCGGCTCTGATATGTAGCACCGGGTAGTCGGGGAGATCGAGTGTGATTAAATTGTATTATGTATACATGTATCATTTGGATCGTACATGTATGATGTTGTATATGGCAGACAAACTTCTTATGATATATATATATATATATATATATATATATATATATATATATATATATATATATATATATATATATATATATATATATATATATATATATATACATGATATTCAGTTACGGATTTTCCGCTTTTATTCTGTAATTGAATTGTGGGTTTTAGGAACTCAGTTCCTTTGTTATGTGCTACCTGAATGTTGCATATTATATGAGCAGGTTGTTGTATGTTTGTTTCAAATTGATGTGACCCCTCGGTCTATGCCGTGAATTTTAATTATACTCTGATTAATTATTATCGCTTTAGTATCTTGGGGGTATAGATTGGGGGTGTTACATTAAGTGGTATCAGAGCCAGTCCATGTCAGTTGTGTCTGTCCTTATTAGTCTTTGTGGTTCAGTGAGCTGTTTGTTTAACCATAGTTGCTGTTATTGGAAATGAACAGAATATGGCTGGTAGGAATGACGCTGCTTTAGCTGCTGCTATGCAAGCTATGGCTCGGGCTGTACAGGGTGCACCTAATGCTGCTGGTAATGATGAGTTCAGGAAGAACAAACCGCCTATCTTCAAAGGAAGATATGATCCTGATGGTGCACAGATTTGGCTGAAAGAGATTGAAAGAATCTTCCGAGTAATGGATTGTGCTGAGGATCAGAAGGTGAGACTGGGTACTCACATGTTACTGGAAGAAGCTGATGATTGGTGGGTTAGTACACGCCATGTGTTGGAAGCTGCAGAGGAGGAGATCACTTGGGTTGTGTTTAGCATTGAGTTTCTGAGGAAGTATTTTCCTGAAGATGTAAGAGGAAAGAAGGAAATTGAGTTCTTGGAATTAAAACAAGGTAATATGTTTGTTGTTGATTATACTGCTAAGTTTGTGGAGCTTGTGCAGTTTTATCCCCATTATGCTGAAGCGACTGCAGAGTTTTCTAAGTGTGTAAAGTTTGAGAACGGATTGCGTCCTGAGATAAAGCAGGCAATTGGTTATCAAAGGATTTGGAGGTTTTCGGATTTGGTGGATTGTTGTAGGATTTATAAGGAGGATATTTCAGATGTGCCGCCAGAGAGAGAGGTGGAGTTTTCTATAGAGCTAGTTCCTGGTACTAGACCTGTATCGATGGCGCCATATCGAATGTCGGCATCTGAGTTGGTTGAGTTAAAGAAGTAGTTGAATGAATTGCTAGAGAAGAGGTTTGTGAGGCCAAGTGTGTCGCCTTGGGGTGCTCCAGTTTTGTTGGTGAAAAAGAAAGATGGAAGTGTGCGGTTGTGTATTAATTATCGCCAGTTGAATAAGGTGACGATTAAGAATAAGTATCCTCTTCCAAGAATTGATGATTTGATGGATCAGTTGGTTGGTGCGTGTGTGTTTAGTAAGATTGATTTGAGGTCAGGGTATCATCAGATAAGGGTGAAAGAGGAAGATATTCAGAAGACGACTTTTAGGACACGATACGGTCATTATGAATATTCTGTGATGCCGTTCGGGGTTTCTAATGCGCCAGGTGTGTTTATGGAGTACATGAATCGTATTTTCCCCGAGCATTTGGATCGTTTTGTTGTTGTGTTTATTGATGACATTTTGATTTATTCTAAGTCTCGGGAGGAGCACGCGGAGCATTTGCGAATTGTTTTGCAGGTTTTGAAGGAAAGAAAGCTTTTTGCCAAGTTGTCCAAGTGTGAGTTCTGGTTGTCGGAGGTGAGTTTTCTTAGGCACGTGATTTCAGGTAATGGTATTTCTGTGGATCCATCTAAAGTAGATGCAGTTCTACAATGGGAGGCTCCGAGATCCGTTACTGAAATTAAAAGCTTTTGGGTTTGGCCGGTTATTATCGAAGGTTCATTGAGGGTTTTTCTAAGCTAGCACTTCCTTTGACCCAGTTGACCTGTAAAGGGCAAGCATTCATTTGGGATATTCGGTGCGAGGAAAGTTTTAATGAGCTGAAGAGAACATTGACTACAGCTCCGATTCTGATTTTGCCATATCCTACTGAACCGTTTGTGGTGTATTGTGATGCGTCTTTGATTGGTCTAGGTGGGGTGCTAATGCAAGAAGGTAAGGTCGTGGCTTATGCTTCAAGGCGGTTGAGAGTACATGAGAAAAATTATCCTACTCATGATCTTGAATTAGCGGCTGTTGTTTTTGTGTTGAAGATTTGGAGGCATTATCTCTACGGTGCAAGGTTTGAAGTCTTTAGTGATCACAAAAGTTTGAAATATTTGTTTGATCAGAAAGAATTGAATATGAGGCAGCGGAGATGGTTGGAATTTTTGAAGGATTACGACTTTGGCTTGAATTACCATTCGGGTAAAGCTAATGTGGTAGCCGATGCGTTGAGCCGGAAATTGTTACATATGTCCGCGTTAATGGTTAAGGAGTGAGAGCTTTTGGAAGCTTTTAGCGACTTGAGTTTGGTGTGTGAAGTGACGTCGGATAGCGTGAGGCTTGGAATGTTGAAGGTTACTAATGATTTTCTGTTGTCGGTTAGTGAGAAACAGAAGATGGATGTGAAATTTGTGGATTTAATGACGGTTGGTAATAAAAGTTAGAATGAGGACTTTAAAGTGGACGATAAAGGTGTTTTGAGGTTCCGAGTATACATCCGGGAGCGAATAAAATGTACCAAGATTTGAAGAAGATTTTCTGGTGGTCTGGGTTGAAAAGAGATGTGGCTTAGTTTGTTTATGCATGTTTGACTTGTCAGAAATCGAAGGTAGAACATCTGAGGCCTAGTGGTTTGTTGCAACCATTGGATATTCCTGAGTGGAAGTGGGATAGCATCTCCATGGATTTTGTGACAGGGTTTCCGAATACACAGCGAGGGCATAATGTTATTTGGGTGGTTGTGGATAGGCTGACTAAATCGGCTCATTTCATTCTGATTGACATCAGTTTTACTTTGGAGAGGTTGGCTGAGATTTACATCAGTGTGATTGTGAAGTTGCATGGGGTTCCGTTGAGCATTGTTTCGGATCGAGATCCGAGGTTTACTTCGAGATTTTGGGAAAGTTTACAGAAGGCGTTGGGTTCTAAATTGAGATTGAGCTCGGCTTATCATCCGCAGATGGATGGACAGACCGAGAGAACGATTCAGTCATTGGAAGATTTGTTGAGAGCGTGTGTTCTTGAACAAGGTGGTGCGTGGGATAGTTATCTTGCATTGATTGAATTCACGTATAATAATAGTTTCCATTCGAGTATTGGAATGACACTATTTGAAACGTTGTATGGACGAAGATGTCGAACACCGTTGTGTTGGCACGAATCTGGTGAGAGTTCGGTGGTTGGACCAGAGTTGGTGCAACGGACTACGGAAAAAGTGAAGCTTATTCGTGAGAAAATGAAGGCTTCTCAGAGTAGGCAAAAGAGTTATCATGATTGGAGAAGAAAAGATCTTGAGTTCCAAGAGGGCGATCATGTATTTTTGAGAGTTACGCCGGTGACGGGTGTTGGTCGTGCATTGAAATCGAAGAAACTTACTTCTCGGTTTATTGGTCCTTACCAGATATCCGCGAGAGTTGGTACTGTGGCTTATAGGGTGGCGTTGCTGCCGAATCTGTCGAATCTGCACGATGTGTTCCATGTTTCACAGCTTCGGAAGTATGTTCCGGATCTGTCGCATGTGATTCTGATGGACGAGGTTGAGGTAAGGGAGGACCTTACGGTTGAGGCATTACCAATGAGGGTTTTGGATCGCGAGGTGAAGCGGTTAAGAGGCAAGGATATTACACTTGTGAAAGTGGCGTGGGGAGGCGCTGCTGAGGGCAATTTGACTTGGGAGTTGGAGAGTCGGATGCGGGAGTCGTATCCAGAGTTGTTCGTCTCAGGTATTATTTTCGAGGACGAAAATTTCTAAGTGGGGGAGAGTTGTAACGCCCCAGTTTTAGTATTTTTATTTAATTGAGTCATTTTGATTATTTGATTATTATATTATTTTATTTTCGACTTTTATTTGAAAATATGTTATTTTTCATCGAGGTTATATTTTATCGCGTTTTGGGAGCGTTTGCGAGATATTTGAGTGTAGGGGTATTTTGGTCTTTTGTTTGGGTAGATATTATATTTTTCATAGAAATAGAAATAGAAAGAGAGAAAATAGAAGGAACGAAAAAAGAAGAGAAGAAAAAGAGGAAGAAAGAAAGGAGAAAGAAAAAGGAGATAGAGAGAAAACTTGGAAAATCTAAGAATCGATCAACCGACTTTTCTACACGCTATTTAATCGGGTAAGGGTGCGAAACTCGATTATACTATGCTTGTGTATGATTATGTATGTGTGTATTGGATTGTTTGTTGTGTTTTCATAGTTTTCTATTCTAGGTCGATAGAGAGAAATCGATGTTTTCGCGGTTGGAAATCGATGTAAATGCGGTAGAATACTTGTTACCATGATTAGACTAGGTTCTGATTGTCATATGTTGGTTTGGAAATATTTTGTTTGAGAAAATATCATTTTTGGGTGATCTGGTGCGCTGTTGGGTTTTGCTGAAATCGCAGGTTCGCACTGCGAATGGGTGGCGAGCGTTCGCGTGAGGTTCGGACTGCGAACGTTGTATTATTTTTCATTCTGCCACTGTTCGCTGGAGGATTCGCATTGCGAATAGGGTAGCGAGCATTCGCTGGATGGTTCGCACTGCGAACGTTGGGTAATTTTAAGGCTATTTTTGTTTCTGACTTAGTTCGCTGGGACATTCGCACTGCGAATGAAGAAGCAAAGGACTCGCTAGGAGCTTCGCACTGCGAATGTGACAGCTTTTCCCTATTTGTTTTCTTTATAACTTTTGATCCGCGAGTCAGTTTGAGGCGAAGTTTGATGCGTTGGAGAGCTTTTGGCGTGTTCTTTCTTATATTAATGGTTTCAAGATTGTTAGCCGATTTAATTATGTCGAGAATTTGGAATGTGTTGTTTGTTGACTTTTACCGTTTTAATGATGTGCATTTGGCGTGTTATTATGCAACATGCTTGTGATATGAATTGTATGACTTGTGTGCTGTTGTGAAATGAATATGCATGTGATATATGTTGTGATGATGAATTGTGGCATAAGGGCAAGAAAATGCAATGTGTGGTATTTGTTGATATATGCATGATTATGGAATGTGTATATGTGTGCATTTGAATGTCATGAGTCATTGTATGCTGAGCATCATGATATGCATTCTTGTGATGTCGTGTGCTCTAGTGGGTGTGAGCGACGAATCGGTTCCAGAGGGAATCCGCTATAACATCGTGAGCCTTAAAAAAATAAGAGGACTGAAAGCGATGATTATAGACGATCGTGAGCCTTATACAAAGAGGACCGAAAGTGATCCATAAACGTCGTGAGCCTTATACAAAAAGGACCGAAAGCGACGGGGAACATCGTATGCCCGACGGGGAGTTACATTAAGTAACGAGCGATGGTTCCAATAGTTCCTGAGTGAACTGGTGTTGAGAATTGATGGAAGTCGGTACCGCATGTGCATATGCATAGAGTCGTTGTGTCGGTCTCTTGCATTTGCATAAATCATGAATGGTTTGATTATGTGTGGAATTGTGAATGAAAGTGGCGAGTAGATATATGAATATACATGTGGGTGATAATTGAATTGTGTACAATTGATATGCTTTTGTGACCGGTATGTGAGAAAATTCATTGTGTTGGTTTGCACCTGATTTATAGCGTATAATGTGGTGAGAATACTATGTTTGTGCAATCGTGTGTTATTATATAATTATATACAATTATATTATGATTGTGTTTCTCACCCTTCTGCTGTTTTATAATGCTCTATGAGGCATTGCATATTAGATGTTGGAGGTCTTTTGTGAAGCTTAGGTCTTCATTCTTTTGTCGGTCGGCTCTGATATGTAGCACCGGGTAGTCGGGGAGATCGAGTGTGATTAAATTGTATTATGTATACATGTATCATTTGGATCGTACATGTATGATGTTGTATATGGCAGACAAACTTCTTATGATATATATATATATATATATATATACATGATATTCAGTTACGGATTTTCCGCTTTTATTTTGTAATTGAATTGTGGGTTGTAGGAACTCAGTTCCTTTGTTATGTGCTACCTGAATGTTGCATATTATATGAGCAAGTTGTTATATGTTTATTTCAAATTGATGTGACCCCTCGGTCTATGCCGTGATTTTTAATTATACTCTGATTAATTGTTATCGCTTTAATAGCTTGAGGGTATAGATTGGGGGGTGTTCCCTCATGTATTCCGCCATATCATACTGTAAATTTTAAGTTAATGATATGACATGATAGATTGATAAATTCCTATTGAATGACAATATAAAATTATTTTAGTGCCAATATATACCAATTAAACTATTATTATTATTATTATTATTATTATTATTATTATTATTATTATTAAGTCTAAGGTGAACCATCAACTAAATGGTTCACCCGTGGAGCACTTTTGGTTTAGATGATTAGAAAACAAAAGATAACATACATATTTTTTCATAAAATGTCTTTACCACCTTCTCGTAGTCCTCTTTCATCAATAGCAATTCATTTAAATTTTTTGGCCACATGTCTCAACCCACAAAATTCAGCCACAGTGAATTTATCCCAATCTGTTAGAGTTTCATGTTTATCATCTTTCACTCAGTGAAGATGAATGTGGCAAAGAGAAGATGAGCTTCACTCTGTGAAGCTGAGAAACCAGAAATGAAAATTATGCAGAGAGGAAAAATGATAGCTTTGCTATTCCATTCATTATTTTCACAAGTATACAAGAGAGGGTAATATAGGCAGTGTAACTCAGCATCTATGGGCTGAGTTGGTAGTTACATTCAACCAATACAGTTGCAACAACCTAACTAACTATTGGATGAGCTGGCACACTCATCTATCTCTAACACCCCCCCTCAAACTGAAGAGTGGGAAGGACTACACACCACTTTAAGTTTGCTGCGAAGATTTTCAAAGGCTGTAGTACCAAGAGGTTTGATCAATGTGTCTGCCAGTTGACAATCTGTCGGCACATGCTGTATTTTCAGTTTGCCAGATACCACTCTCTCACGAACGAAATGGATGTCCAACTCTATATGTTTTGTGCGAGCATGAAGAACAGGGTTGTGAGACAAAAGGACTGCACTAAGGTTGTCATAGAGTAGAGTTGGTGGATAAATGGGAACTTTGAGTTCAGTCAAAAGAGACTCCAGCCAAAGGAGCTCAGATGTAGTATGTGCCAAGGCGCGATATTCTGCTTCTGTGCTCGACCGTGCAACCAATGTCTGCTTTTTAGAACTCCAAGACACCAAGTTTGGTCCAAAGAATATGCAAGAGCCAGAGGTAGATCTTCTATCATCTGGATCACTTGCCCAATCAGAGTCACTATAGGCACGAAGAGAGAACTTTGAAGGTGATAAAGAAGGAGCCAGTATTAAACCATAGTGGATAGTGCCACTTAAGTACCTTAGTAATCTTCTAACAGCTATCCAATGAGTATCCAATGGGGAGGACATGTACTGACAAGCTTTGTTGACACTAAATGCTATGTCAGGTCTAGTTAAAGTAATATATTGGAGAGCTTCAACCATGGATCTATACAGATGAGGATCTGAGAAGAGATTAGTGCCATGCTTGCTCAATTTTCAAGTGCTTAACATGGGAGTAGGGACCCCATTGGCATTGGTCATCTTGGCCCTTGTAAGAAGATCTTTAACATATTTGGACTGATTCAAGAACATAGAGCCATTTGAGCACACTTTCACTTCAATGCCAAGAAAGTAAGTAGGGCGACCCAGTTTCTTGAGAGCAAAGTCATGATGCAGCTTGGTGATGAGAGTATGTATAAGATCAGAGCTGGAGCCTGTGATGAGTATGTCATCCACATAAACCAAGGCATATAAAGTAACACCAAGTTTAGAGTAGACAAACAGAGAATTATCACATTTGGAGGTAACAAAACCAAACTGTATAAGAGCTTTTGTAAGTTTCTCATACCAGGCCCTTGGAGCCTGTTTTAAGCCATAGATAGCTTTATGAAGTTTATATACTAGGCTTTTGTCAGAACTCACAAATCCAGTTGGTTGGGTCATGTACACTTCATCATGTAAAACACCATTTAGAAAAGCATTGTTCACATCAATTTGTTGAATATCCCACTGATATGTGATAGCAAGAGTTAGAATGACCCTAATAGTAGTAGGGTTTACCACAGGAGAAAAAGTTTCAGTGTAACCAAAGCCTTGTTCTTGATGAAAGCCTTTAGCAACAAGCCTTGCCTTGTATTTGAGAATTGTACCATCAGCATTTTCTTTAATTTTGAACACCCACCTGCATCCTACTGCTCTTCTGTCAGGGGGAAGAGTAGTAAGTGTCCATGTGTTGTTAGCTTGAAGAGCATTGAATTCTTCAGTCATAGCTTGAACCCACTCAGACTTGGTTAGAGCTTGTTTAACATTAGTAGGTTCAGTCTCAGAGTGAGCAAGAAAAGCTTTGGGTTTTGACTTACCAGTTTTGGCTCTTGTTAACATAGGGTGACTATTTACAGGTGGTGGAACAGTAAGTGTATCAGTACCAATGGAATGAGACTGAGATGACTCATGTATAGGAATACAAGATGATAATGTGAGTTCATTTGAACTAAAGGAGTTATCAGGTAATAACTCTAAGACAGGAGCTCTCTGAGTGCTTGGCTGAGATGATTGAGAAGGATTTGTTGTATCTAGTGGAGTAGTGTTAATAGATGGCAGGTCTGGAGAATTATCCTCAGGATAATGGGAAGCCTCACAATGAGGTTGTAATGATTCATTGGATACAAGATTATGTTGAGAGACCATATCACCATTCCTTATGGAGAGAGAGCCTACATGAGGATTTAGCAGATGACTAGTGACAGGTATGGCAAGATTGGGAGTAGTAACCTGTTGTATTTGGTTTTGAGTATTATCAGACTGCTGTGTAGCAGAGGTGACAGACCTGTGACTCTGGACAGGCTGGGCAGACCTAGACTGAGAGTTATTAGACTGGTGGATAATGTCAATATTTTGTCCTTGGGCATAAGACTCAGAACCAGGACCTATGTGATTTGAGTGAGACTGGTCTAAAGAGCCAGAACAATTCTTCTCAACAGATGCTGCTACAAGATTGGGATTAGGATAGGTAACATGACCAACAGAGTTTCCTAGACCAGTAGAGCTAGATGCAGAACTAGGCATATATGTGGGACAAGACATATTGCCAAGATGTGAAGTATCTGTAGTAGAGCTTTTGGAGGTAGGAGGAAATAGGTGAGTAAAAGGAAACCTGTTTTCATTGAATGTGACATCCTTGGAGATGTATACTTTGCCATCTTTGTTTAAGCACCTAAAATCCTTATGCTGAGGAGAGGGACCAAGATAGACACATTCTTGACTCCTCATTTGCAATTTATTTTTGTTATAAGGTCTAAGAAGAGGAAAACATGAACATCCAAACACTTTCATAAGAGAATAGTCTGGGTCCCTACCATATAGAGCATGAAAAGGAGAATGAAAAGTTGATAAAGTGGATGTGGGAATCCTATTTATGATGTACACAGAGGTAGAGAAACTGTAATCCCAGTAATTAATAGGTAGAGAGGCATGAGATAATAATGTGAGGCCCATTTTAACTATTTGCCTATGTTTTCTTTCGACTCTCCCATTTTGATGGGAAGTATGAGGACAAGTTAGTCTGTGAATGATTCCTACTTCTGTCAGGTACTTGGTAAAAGGCCTGAACTCTCCTCCAAAATCAGACTGGACATATTTTATTTTGACATTAAATTGTATGTGAACAAAGGTTGAAAAGAGCTTAAAAGCATGAAGAGCCTCAGATTTCTGTTTGAGCATATACAACTAAGTGTACCTAGTGTGACCATCTACAAAAGCTATATAATACTTATAGCCAGAACTGGAAGGATTTGGGGATGGTCCCCACAAGTCAGTATAGATCATGTCAAATGGCTTAGAATATATTATTGTAGTTAAAGGAGCATACAACCTATGTGCCTTGCCAAGATTACAGGAAGTACAAAAAAACTGCCGATTTTTATTAACAAAGTGAATATTACACATTTTGAGAATGGAAGCTACAGATTTACAATTGGCATGGCCAAGCCTATAATGCCATAATGTGCTAGAATCACATTTATCTACACTCTGAGTATGAACATTAGAAACAACAAAAATTTGAGCACCATTGAAAGAAGCAGATTTGTTGATGTGATTAGGAGACCTTCTGAATTTGACAGGCAGCTGCGGGAAGCAATACAGGCCATTAGTATCTAGAACTCCCTCAACCAGAACTTGTTTAGAAGCCTGTGATTTGATATAGCACTTATCAGGCAAGAACTCAAAAATAACATTATTATCACTGGAAAACTTTGAAACAGACAATAGATTTCTAGTAATGGAAGGAACAAGTAGAACATTAGCTAGGGTAAGAGCACAAGATGAATTTATAGGAGAATAAAGTTGTGAGGACCCTATAGCTTGTATATCAAGAGTTTGACCATTACCTACATAAACCTTATTAGTTCCTACATAAGGTTTCATGTTTTGCAAAAGAAAGTCATAAGGTGTTAAGTGATGAGATGCACTTGAGTCAGCAAACCAAGCCTGAGATTCAAGTTCAGAAGGTAAATTGTATTCCTGAGTGTATGCTGAAGGCCTATTTGTAGTAGCCATCATTGCCACAGTTTGAGAATTCTGAGTGACTTCAGTGCTAGCTTCCTTCTTGTGAGTAGTAGAGTTATTGTTGTTTGAGCTATTTGAAGCATTACTTGAGGTAGCAGGCATAAAATTCTCATCAAATCTGTGCCAGCAAGTTGTAACCTCATGTCCATATTTGCCACAGAGTTGGCAGGTTGGTCGATTACCTGATGTATACCTGCCTCGACCTCTGCCTCGACCTCGATTGTATCTGCCACGACCACGACCTGCAGAATGAGCTCCTCTGGAGTTGTTGAGGTCTTGATTTGTATGTGCCACATTAACTGCAACTGTGGTAGCTGCTAGTTCTTCATGAAACTTATCTAATTGTGCTTCTTGCATATAGAGTAAGGCTTCCACATTGCATAAAGTAGGAGGTGAAGGGCACCCATACATTTGCATAACAAATGAATTGTACTCTTCAGGCAAACCTTGCAAAATAGAATCCACTTGGTCCTGCTCAGAGATTGAATCACCAACAGCCAAGAGTGAATTTGCTATAGCCTTGATTCTCAGAACATATTCAGTAATGGATTTAGTACTCTTCTTAGTGGATTTGAGTTCAACCCTTAGCTGTCTAACCCTAGCTTTCATTTATGCATTAAAGAATTGATGAATTTTGTCCCATACCTCATGTGAATGTTTGCACGCAAGAACCCTTGGCAACACAGATTCAGAAATCGTGGACAATAACTAGATGAACAAAGCTTGATCTTGCACAATCCAAGATTCATAGTCTTCAGAAATCAAACCTGAAATCCGATCCTGATCTGACTTGAACTTCTGTGGAATATGAGGATTCACTACGAACTGATGCATTTTCTGAGAGAGAATCACACCTTCAACCTATTGATTCCAAATGAGGTAGTTGTTTTCCTGCAATTTGATCGAGAGCTTTGGTCCAAAAGAGTTCACAGATTTGGACGCAGCAAAACCACTGAATGTTTCTTGAGACTGAGCATGATTTTTTACTACAGATGCTTGATTTTCTTCAGACGCCATGGATGCAAGGTAAGAGGAATCTTGATGATGTAGAACTGAGGCAGAAAACACCGGAATCGAGAACAGTTGGGCAACGAGATTAAGCGGAATAGCGCGGAGGATCGTTACGCGAATGATACCATGTTAGAGTTTCATGTTTATCATCTTTCACTCAGTGAAGATGAATGTGGCAAAGAGAAGATGAGCTTCACTCTGTGAAGCTGAGAAACCAGAAATGAAAATTATGCAGAGAGGAAAAATGATAGCTTTGCTATTCCATTCATTATTTTCACAAGTATACAAGAGAGGGTAATATAGGCAGTGTAACTCAGCATCCATGGGCTGAGTTGGTAGTTACATTCAACCAATACAGTTACAACAACCTAACTAACTATTGGATGAGCTGGCACACTCATCTATCTCTAACACAATCCACCTCTACTATCTCATAGATTTTAAATTCATTTTGATTAACGCTATCTTCTCCTAAGATACTTTTATCATCTCCCCTCTTTTAATGATTTCAATAGTCTTTCTTACTCAAATAATGGGTTGGATTCAATTATGTAAAAAAAAGTCTGAGATTTAAAAATTGCTTGAAGAGTTTTTCACCATGGCTATTTTTCCATAATTGTTTTTACCAATTAAACTTCCATTTTCTTCACGACAGTGTAATTTGATAATCATCAAATACTTAGTGATTCAACATAATACAACATTGAATCATAATAAATCAAATAATCAATTTATGAGCAATATGACTAGTTGGCAAATGGAAAATTGAAAGGATCAAACAAGCAGTTCTCACTTCTCTCGCATCAGATTTGATTTCAAACCAATCGGTCTTTCATTTTCTTTTCTCAAAAAAAACTTTTTTTTTTTTTGGGAAAAACTATAAATTCAATTTTTGCTTCTAAGATAAATTATCCACTTATGAGCAATTTAGAAGACACGTTTAAGAGTGTAAAAAGTTGTAAAATGGCACAAGGGTGGAGAGGAAACAACCTAATATCACACACAAGGGTGAATAACTATTAGAATAACTTAAGTTTATTTAATCCAATGGTCAAAATTAGTGGTACACTAGTGAGGGATTTAAGTGAACCATCACCCTAGAAGCCGTCAATTATTATTAGAGCATTTTTTAATACACCACCCAAGTTTCTTATGCACCACGTGAAATTTCATTTTTGCCCCCTAATTCCGGATGTGCACATCCGGACGCACCAATCTTTTAAAAAACGTTGATGTGTTCCGGATCTGCAGATCCGGAACAATTTTTTATTAATTCGCGTCAGCCCTTCTTCCTCCCCCTCATTCTTCACATTTTCATTTTCCAAACACCAAATTCTCTCAAACTCTCAAATTCTCAATCACACAAATTTCGACTTTTTTCACTCAAGTTCGGCGCAGAGCAACTTCTACAACGATCAAGACACTCCAAATCCTCCGTATCTCAATTTAATCGGTAAGTTTTCAAATTTTAGAGTTCCGGAGTTATTTTCGAGTAATCGATTTAGTGTAGATATTTAGGTGTAGAAACTGTTAGGTAGTATGAATAACATAGGTTAGAGACAATGTAGGTATTGTTTGGTGCGTCAAACGGACGACCAGGGCATTAAAATGTCTTTTTCCATGGTACAGCAGCCATGGCTGCAATATTTGAACTTGAAAATAAGTATCGGATGTGCAGATCCGGAAGGATTTTAACGTTAAATATTCTGAGTGCTTCCGGATGTACACATTCGGAAAAACCCAACGTTAAATATTCTTAGTACTTTCGGATGTGCAAATCCGGAAGGTCTCTATTTTTTGTTGTTGTTTTTTTTATAATTATTTTTAAAAAATTCTAATTTATTTATTATGCTTTGCAGATTACATGGCTGACAGAGACGATCGTATCATACATGGACGGACATCTCAGCACGCATCTGTCCGACGTGAGCGGATGCAGTCTACAGCCGAGGCTTTCGGCGTAGAGGGAGTTGGGGTAGCCCCTACAACTGAGGGATATCCTACACCACATCCTACACCACAGCCATCCACATCACAGGTTCAGGCCACTTCCACATCACAGGTTTAGGTCACTCCCCCGTCAGCCACCGATTCTACATCTCGGAGGCGTCGAGCTTCTACTGCTGGTTCATCAGGTTCCCGGCCCCCACGCAGGCGGCGTCGGGAGACTCCAGTTCCATCAGCTGCTCCTATTTCATCCCCTGTTCCTGTTCCTGTTCCTGAGGGTGATCACCCAGCACATGAGGGTGGTGACGCCGATGACGATTTCGATGAGCTGGACAGTTACCCCGGGGGACCGTCTGATATGTCCCTACTCGTGGGGTACTCTGAGCATACTGCCAGATATGTCTGGCTAGGAGAGGTAACCTTTCTCGTTTTATTTATAGAATTGTTTTCGTTGAAAATATGTTCATTTGTAACATTGTTTTATTTGGAAATTTTTAGGAGAAAGATTCACAGAAGTTCTATAACCATGGGGGCAAGGTTATGGACATGCTTGCGGCGCTGCCAGGGGATGAGTGGTTCACGTCTGCACTTGCTACCTCTGGTCTTGGAGGCCTGTCTAGGATTGGGTATCCCCAGATCATGTACGGTATGCTGATGGCCTTTGTTGAGAGATGGCACCCTGAGACATCGTCATTCCATCTACCGTACGGCGAGATCACGATCACACTTGACAACATCTCGTGCCTTTTACATCTACCTATCACGGGTACCCTTCTCCGTCACTGTAGGATGTCGAAGGGGGACGCGATGGAGATGTTGATTGAGGAGCCTAGGGCTACCCCAGAGGAGGCACTTGCGGAGGTGACCCAGTTGAGAGGCGCCCACGTCCAGTTCTCCTTTCTGACACGCAGATTTAGTGCGGCGCTTGCAGAGGTAGGACATGCAACATGGGATGCAGCTGAGGTGGAGATCCACAGGCAGCGTGCTCTGAGATGTTACTACCTCTTTTTGCTAGGCACACAGGTGTTTGTGGACACCAGCACCAGTTATGTTGATGTCATTTACCTCAGGTACCTTTTGGATCCCACAGAGATCCATGGGTGCAACTGGGGGGCGGCTGCGCTGGCATTCACCTATTCCAGACTCTCAGATGGTTGCCGCTGGGCAGCCAAGACTGTGGCAAACAGTTGTACGCTATACGTGGTAACAATCTAATATTCTAAGTCATTTTTTTCATTTCTTTTCTTTCTATACTCATTATAATGTTTGACACCAATGTTATGTTTTCCATTTCAGGCGTGGATATTACAACACTTTCCCAAGATTACTGGTTGGGGGAGTGTCGACGGGTACACTGAGGATATGCCACGTGCTACTGCATTTCTCTTGCTCAGAGGGAACCAAGCGCCCGAGCCCTACAAAGTGTATCTTGACCGAATGACTGTTGAGGACGTTTTTTATGACGCCTATGCCGATCACCGTGTGACGCGCCCGTTCGATGAGGTTTCGCTATTATCAGGATGGTTGACATGCAGTTCGACCATTACTACTCGATACCTGCCGGAGCGCGTCTTGCTCCAGTTCGGTTACACGCAGACGATCCCTAGGATGCCTCATGAGTCTGCTCCTCTAGGCTTGACCCGCGTACAGATAGATGAGATATATGCTGACTTCCAGTCCCACTCGGTACCAGAAGACGCTCAGGCGACCAGAGCGCCGAGAGATTGGAGCGTTGCTGTCGGGTACATCATGTGGTTCTACACCGTCTCACATAGGGGTGTTCGTGGTTCATGAACTGTACTGAACCAAACCACATTTATGGTTCAATTCAGTTTACAATACCCATTTCAATAAAAATGTAGTTAACTGCTAAAATGATTTCAATTCAGTTTAAAACTAGTTTAGAACCAGTTTGTGTTTATAAACTAGTTTATAATCAGATGCAATTATAAACCAAATTTATAATTTGAACTCTTTTAAAACCATTTTTTTAATTTGATAAACAAAATGTTAATTCAAAAAAAATTTATAATATTTGAAAATTTTATTTAAAAAAATAATAATTTTTCTGAATAATTTAGAATTTTCTGAATAAAAAAAATTAAATTCTTTTTTTATTTTTTGAAAAAAAAATTCCAGAATAAAAAAAGTTTCAATTTTTTTATTTATTTTTGGGATAAAAAATTCAGAATAAAAAAAATTTATAATATGTATAGTCTGATATTTTTTAACTTATGTTGAAACTTTGATTCAGTAAAAAATTAAGTTCTTAAATTTTTTTTTTAAATTAATAATATTTAAATTTTTTAACGTATGTGATAAGTGCAAAAAATAAACTGAAGGTTGAATCAAATATGTACAAATTTTCATTTTTTACGTGACGCATATTTGTTGAACTTTAAAATAGAAGTCGTATGATATTTTAGCGTGCGTAGAACTTTTAAATCCATTTAATTTATAACAGGCAATGAACAATATAAATTTTTAGCTAAATTAAAATAAAATATCATAATAATAGTTTTTTTTTTATAATAATGAAATGACATTTAACATGTTTTAATGAAACACTATCGGTATAATTTTTACAACAAACAGTATATACTTATATCTAAATCAGTATATATATATATATATATATATATATATATATATATATATATATATATATATATATATATATATAGATCTTACCTGAATCAGACAGTTGTTCAGTGGCCAACAACGTCGTATGGACTTCAACTCCGGTGATGATGATACGACGGGGGGTGTACCTGCAAGGTACTCCGACGCTCACGTAAGAAAAAGAGTAAGCAAGTACAGAAAAACAGGTGAGAGTTAGAATATGTTGTGTGTAACTTGACCCTCTCAAGTGAGAGGGTATTTATAAAGAGCCCCCAGCGCGAGGCCAACGGTTACTTGCATTGGGCTGGATTGTCAGACCCAATCTAAGTAACTGCCAGGGCTTACATGGCGTAGTGAAGACCAGCACGTGGTCTTCGCCCTGGTGTAACAGTCCCTAAATCTCCGGAAGTAGGGCAGACCGATTCCTTCGGGAGTGGAAAGTTACAAGAGAACGTGTCCTCGCGGGGAAAAGCACGTGGGTGTCGGGGAGAGGTTTGCCCGTAGGGCACATGCTCCTGTCCAACAGCCTTTACCTCGCGTGCCCGACGTCCAAGAGGATTGGGACGTGCCCGACACGGATGTGGCTTTGGCCTTGTTGGGCTTCCGCTGGCCATTGGGCTTGGGCCTGCCCGACAGCGAGGCAGGCGCTGGCCCAGTCCAGAACAGGAGCCCCCCAAGTCGTTGCTCTGCGGTGTCAGAGTGATGACTTAGGGATCAACACCATGTCGAGGAAGTATCCCGTCGAGGAAGGGATTTTGAACGAGGAGCGGTTGGTCAAGCGAGCAGAAATAAGTCAACTCGCTCGTGCTCATCTGGTCGAGTCTGGGCGACGTTGCGGGGATACGGGAAGCTTGAACCGAGGAGAACAGAAGGACGCGTATTAGGGAATGAAGCGACATGCGTGGGAGAGCGTATGCCACGTGTCGCATCTCATCATTGCCTAGGGCGGCTACGCTAGGGTAGCGTAATCGATTGCCAGGGAGCCCTCGAGACTCGTGAGACCCATATAAGTAGGGCCCATCTCGTTTCATTTTCGTTTTCGCTCCCCCTTTGCTCAAACTTTCCCTTCTTTCGTTCTCTCTTCAACCACCGTTCACCGCCGCCGATAGCCGCACCGGAACCCTACCGGAAGTACATTTGAAGTAAGTTTCTCCCTCCTTTCCTCTTTTGCCTGCATTTGTAGGGTGAATCTATGGTGAACTGATGAAGTTCCCATGGAAATCACGAAATATCCGGCGAAAACGGCGGAATTTCCTAGTTTACTCGTTGAATCTCGCGGGGAGAGACGAGGAAATCCCCGAGGACATTAGGAATGTCCCGGGGTCGTGAGATGAACATCTCTCAGTTCTTTCGTTGAGTCTCCCGGGGATAACTGACGAAATCCCCGGGGACACGAAGAATGTCATGGGGACGCGGGTCAAATATCTCAGGGTCCCGCCCAACGCCGCTCCCCGCAGACCTAAGGATGGTCGCGGGTTCGCGTTTCCCGACGTTCCTTCCTTGCTCTTTCACTTGATCTGCGGTGGAGGGGTGGATTTGGTATGGGTCATCGAATTCACTATTTCCTTCTGCTTTTCAGGTAAATGGACGTATTGCAAGTGGCCAAGGGATCTTTAGATACTTACGATGAGCCCAACTCACATATGGCGGAGACGACCAGTGCCGGGGAGAGGTCACCCGACGACTGGGCCTGCGAGAAGGCTGAAAACATGATCTCTCAGTTTGTCAATTTAGACGAGGCCGACATATTTTGCACCGTCGAGCACCGTCTAGTGGGTTCATCGAAGACGTGGAACGTGTTCAGGCCTTTGCCACATCATCGAATATGCTCGACATACAGCGGGATGTGGTTTCTCGTATACGAGTTCATGTTCGACAAGGCGGGGTGGCGTTTGCCCTTCACGGATTTTCAACAGTCAGTGTTTGTCTGGCTGCGTTTGGCCCTTTCTCAACTCCACCCCAACTCTCTCGCTTTCATCAGGGCTTTCGAGCTCGTGTGCAAATACCTGAAGATCGGGGCGACTGTGCCCCTATTTTTTCTCATTTTCCATCTTCAACGGCAGGCCGTCGACGACAAGCATGGTTGGGTGTCCTTCAAGCAGGTGAGCAGTCTGTTTCACACTTATATGGACTCTGTGCGAGATTTCAAGTACCGGTACTACCTCATGAGGCCGGTCACACTTGAGGCCATAAATTCAGTGTACCATCGGGTTGTCAAAGAAGTAGATGGGTGGCGAGAGGAGGCCCTTGTGCCCAGGTTCCCGTTGTTCTGGACTGAAGAACACTTCAAGAGGGGAACTGACAACTATATTGTCAGCCCTGGTAAACTCTGTGAAGGGGATCGCTTGGCTCACGAGGCCATAGTCAAGTTCGTCGGTGGGTTTAACAAAGCCAAGTTCATGACGTCGAACGGGGACTTCCTTCTGGGCGACAACAGGGAGGTCTTAATGAAGCTTCGATTGATCAACACTAGGGCTCTCCTCGAGACGTTTTCTGACGAGGAGGCTCTCGAGCTGTTAGGTGGGGTGGCCTCCCCGACCTGCCCTTCCCTCCGTCCTACTTTTCGAATTACTGACCTCTTTGTTTTCTGTGCAGGTAAGATGTCGAGTGTCGAGGAGTATCTCAAGAAACTGAAAAACACCCGTGCTTCGAAAAAGGGTTGGGTCGAATAGCTCCGAACACAGCATCCTGCCACGACTTCAGTGCCCACAGATTCTTCGACCTCTCCCCAAGGGAGTCAGTCTCCCTGTAGCCAAGGGTCTCCGAAACGGCAGCGCACAGACGGGCAGGTGGGCGTCGACCTGACGGTTGAGAACAATCCTCCCTCTGAGAAGTTCATACTTCCTCCTTGTCACTTGAGGCCCCACTTCTTCTCGGGAGCCAACTCTCCAGGTATCCCTGCTGCCGAAGTCCAGGCCGTCCTGGGTGCTCCTCAAGCTTCGAGGAGGAAAGCCCTGCTTGAGGACTTGTCCGCCGTTATGCGAGTTTGTTCGATGGCTTTAATCTTGGATGACGAGACTAGTCCAGCAGCCGAACTGACCGGGCTGCAAGAGAGGTTTCAGTCCGTTGTTGTCGAGGTGACAAAAGTGGGCAAGGAGCTGGCTGAGTGCAAAGAACTGAACCGAGTTCAGGCCGAGCATCAGAAGCAGCAGGTCGAAAACCTGAATCAGATTGAGGAGAAGTGGATAAAAGCCGAGGAGGGAAGGAAAAGCCTCTTGGATAAGGTCGCTGAATTGGAAGATGTTGTTCGCCCCGCTGAGGAAGAAACCGAGGAAGATAGATTGTTGACGTCGCGGGCAGCGTTGATTGCTAAACTCTGAGAGACTGAGCAGGACAGCCTTGTGGCCGCTGAAATAGGCTTCAAGAATGCAGTGCAGCAGCTTCAGATCCTCAACCCTGGCCTCATTACGGACAGAGCCTACTTTGACTACGACGTGGTTGATGGTCTAATCGTGCGGCCGGTGGAAGAGGAAGAGGTTGACGGGGACGCGACCGGGCGTGAGCAGCCAGAGGGGATGGTCGCGGAATAGGTTCTATTTTTTTGTTTTGCTTGGCCTGCGAGCCATTTCATTTTATTACTTTTGTTTGCCCGGCCTGCGTGCCAAGGGCTTTTGGAATACTTGTAATATTTGTACAATGGGCTTTTTGCCTGGATATATATTTTGATCGTTGCGTTTATATGTGTGTGATGTTTACTTGTTTTGTTTGTGTGTGATGTTATTGTATTTGCTATACTTCGTTTATTTTTGTCTAAGTATAGAGATTTTGGGGCTTGCTCGACTTCGATAATCCTCGACTGCGTAGAGAGCTGGTCGAGTGGCCAGAAGTGTATTCCGATCTTCAACGAGGCTAAGAGCTCGGTCGAGGTCTTAGCTTCGTGGCGTGAACTTCCCATCGCGAGCTGGGTGTTCTGCCTGATTGGTACAACAATGACGGAGCTCGATCGAGGTATCCTCGTTGGATCAAAAGTCCTCGCGCACACACAACGCGACCTTTGATCATCGTGTTCTGTATAGGGGTGTCGCGCTTGTACCCTAGTGCGTCCCCGTAACTGCGATGCTAGTATGTCACGGACAGTGTTTAACTGTAGTACTGTTTGAGTTTCTCAGCGTTCCATGGTCGATCAAGTTCTTCCCCGTGCAGATTTTCGAGGAAGTAGGCTCCTGTCCCCGTTTTCGCGCGAACGCGGTACGGGCCCTCCCAGTTCGCGGCGAGTTTGCCTTCCCGCAAATCTTTCTGGTTCCTTCGTAGGACGAGGTTGCCTACTTGAAAATCACGTTTGATAACTTTGTCGTTATAACGTAAAGTTATTTTCTGTTTAAGTGAAGCTTCTCGGAGAGAAGCGCCCGAACGCGTCTCCTCGACGAAATCGAGCTCTTCCCTCAGGGCTTCATTGTTCGCGCCTCCGTCCTCCTCGAGGATTCCCTGATCTCCACGGGGATCACCGCTTCCGTTTCGTAGGTTAGACGAAAAGGGGTCTCCCCGGTCGTGGAATGCGGGATTGTTTGGTAGGCCCAGAGGACGCTGTGTAGCTCCTCGACCCACTGTTGTTTGGCGTCGCCTAATCGATGTTTCAGTCCTCAGAGGATTACTCTGTTCGCCGCTTCGGCTTGCCCGTTCATTTGAGGGTGCTCGACCGACGTGAAGTGCTGCTTCGTGCCCAGTTTGGTGACGAAGTCTTGGAAGTTCTTGTCGGTGAACAGTGTTTCGTTGTCGGTGACAATAGCTTGGGGCACGCCGAATCGAGCGAGGATGTTCCTCTTGTAAAAACGTAGTATGTTGAAGGCCGTGATTTTGGCCAACGCTTCCGCCTCGACCCACTTCGTAAAATAATCCACCCCGACGATGAGGTATTTGTTTTGGTACGATCCCACGACGAAAGGTCCGAGGATATCCATCCCCCACCATGCAAACGGCCACGAGGAGGATAGTGTTTTGAGCTCGTTAGGAGGAGCGAGGTGTGTAACGCCCCAGTTTTTGTCAGTTTTAGTTAATCGAGTCTATTTGATTATTTTATTATTGACTTTTATTTGGCAATATATTATTTTTCATCGTTGTTGATGTTTTATCGCATTTTGAGAGCGTTTGAGAGATATTTGAGCTGAGGGGTATTTTGGTCTTTTGCTTGGGTAAGTTTTATGTTTTTATATAAATAGAAAGAAAAGAGAGAAAAATAGTAAGGAAGAGAAAAAGAGAAAGAAAGAAGGAAAAGAGAAAAGAAGAGGAAGAAGAGAGAAAAGAGGAGAAAAGGGAAAAAATCGCGGGAACTCCGTTTCAAGCGCGAATAATCGGGTAAGGGTGAGAAGTTTCAATTATATATTGCTTGTGTATGTATATGTGTATGTTTTCTTGATTGTTTTGGATAGTTTCATATAGTTTTCATTTTAGGTCGAAATGGTAAAAATGGTTAGAAATCGATGTTTTCACGGATGAATTTCGAAATAAATTGCGTAGATTAGTCGTATGAGGTTAGACCGAGATTATAGAAACTCGTTTGGTTGAAATCGGTTGATATTGTGAGTTTTGACATTTTTGGGTTTTGAGAATGTGAGATTTTGGTGAAAATCGAACGTCGTAGAATTATCGTTTTATGGTCCTAAAACGTTGATATATATTTGGTAAGGATTATTGTGTATTTGTTTCGTATCATAGAATTGAATCGGTCGGATTTTCGGGCAAAATAGCCGAAATCCGTAGCAGCCCGCAGGCGTACGGACGCGTGCTGTAGGTGGAAAATCCTGATTTTTCGGAAAACTTCGGAAATTCATATCTCTTGAACCGTAAGTCGGTTTTGATCCCCGTTCGAAGCGTTGGGAAGCTAACGAGATGTTCTTTCTAGGAAAAATAGTTTTGAGGTCTGAACCTAGTCCAATCGGTACAGTTTTTTCGAACCGTTTCGTAGTGTCGGGCGTCCGGTTTATGTTTTTGCGTTATTTTGAAATATTCATATCTTCTTCGTTGTTTATCGTATTTAAGTGTTCTTTATACCGAATCGAAGCTGTCGATGAGCACTTTTTGATGATGATAGAAAATATTATTTTTGGCCGACTTTTAGCCGACTTTTTCGAGAAACCGTAAAAATGGAATTTTGAGTTATTTTTCAATATTGTAAGACATATTATGATATGTTATGAGATGGCTTGTGTGATGATTCTTTGATGGGAATTTGATGTTGTGGAATGGTATATTGGTGTTTGTGGCCATTTTGGGCAATTGTGTGCATTACTTTATATGTACTTGAAATACATGATTATTGTTAATGCATGAGCATTTGATGTTGGCATGAGTCATTAATGTGTCAAGTATCATGATATGCATTCTTGCATTGGAAGATTCATAGATGAATCAGTTTTATCGTCTTACGCCCTGAAATAATGGTAGAAGCGATTAATCACAATCAGTTTTATCGTCTTACGCCCTGAAATAATGGTAGAAGCGATTAATCACAAATGATTGTGCGCCCTGAAATAGTGGTCGAAAGCAATCCATAAACGTCGTTCGCCCTGAAATAATGGTTTATAGCGACGGGGAACATCGTAGGCCCGACGGGGAGTTACTCTATGTAACAAGCGATGATTCCAAGAGTTCCTGGGGGACTAATGAATTACGAGGTTGAGTCGGTACCCGCATTGCATTTGCATAGAGTCGTGAGTCGGTCTCTATGATTTGCATTTATCATCTTTATAATGATGTGTTGGTGAGTAAACGTAAATGTGTATGTTTATGTGGAATGATTAAGGATTGTGAAAGTATGCATGATGAATATGCTTGATTATATATATATATATATATATATATATATATATATATATATATATATATATTTATATATATATATACATTGTGATGTATATGAGTGAGTTGGGATGAATTGTGGTGAGAATTATAAATGGATTGATTATGTGTGAGCTTGTGATAGCCTTGGTGAATTAGTTTGCATAAGAGATGAATGCATTGGTTGTGAGTGATATGTTTTGTGTATAAACATATGCATTATGTGTGAATATGTGATTATGTCGGTATGATTAATATATGTTATATTTTGTGGTGATGTGGTGGTGTGGTTCCATATGTCATAATCGTGGTGGGATTATGTGTGATATGTTTTGTATTGGTGGCATGCTATATGTGTTAGTATGTGATGTAATTGGTGAGAAATATTATATATGTGAATTTATCTGTGTTGTGGCATATTATTATGCAATCTTGTTATAGTTGTTATTTCTCACCCTTCTGCTGGAATATGCTTTTTATGGCATAGTGCAGATTGTCAGCTTTAGAGGCGTGGAGGCAAGTGTAAGAGTTAGATCTTCGTCTTTGCTTAGGTCTTGGTGTCTGCTCTGATACGTAGCACGGGAGTCGGGGAAACGATTATTTTATTTATGTATATAATTGTTGAATATATTTGGTATTACCTTTATGTGGAAAAGTTTCCCAATTGAGGGTAACCTATTTTATGCTATGTATCAAATTTATGAGCAGGGAGTGTGTATTCTTATTTTAAAATGTGGCATCCTTGTTTCTGTCGGAAAAATAAATTTTTAGTTACTCTGATTTTATTAATTGTTATTTATTTATGATGGGGAATTGGGGTGTTACATTAGTGGTATCAGAGCAGGTCGGTCCGTCCGGCCAAGCTATTGAGTCAGTTGGTGTGACAGTTGAATACTGTCGTTGTTGTTTATCTCTTAGTACGTGATAGGTGTGTGGAACACTGTCAGTACTTTCTGGGTTTTCTAATCCTTTGTTTTCAGGATTGAGTTTGAGATAAGTGGGGGAGAAGTTGGTACTTCTCCATGTTGCTTCAGGTGTGGAGCGTTGGCTCAGTGTATTGTGAATTGCAAGATTGTAAGTGTTGTTCGGACAATGTTGTTCTCAGTTCCGAAGGGGATGCGGAGGTAAGGTTTATGTCAACTAAGGATTTGTGCCTTAGGTAGTTTTGTGTACAGGATGTAAGAAATGTTATTATAGTTTGGTAAAGACGGTTTATGCCCCATCGTGATTGTCGGCTGTCTATTGACAAATTGAGGAACTGATCACCCTTAATCTCTTGTTGATAGCAGACGGAAATTATGTTGGATGGAATAGGCGGGTCTTTCCGGCTTTGATAGTGTGTGAAATGAATTGTTTGGAATTTAAGGAGATGATTACAGATTGTTTTGATGAGTCGATGAAGATGCTAATATCGGAAGATGAAATGGATTAGAGGTTTTGGTGTGTTAGTCCAGTTGGGAAGTCATTGAGAGAGAATGATTGGGTTTTATTTAAGGACTGCTTCACAGAGAGTAGAGATTGAACTTAATTGGACGAAGGTGAATAGTTGAGGTTTATATCTGCTAAGTAAGTAGGAAACTCTTAGTAGATGGGAATAATATGTTTGTTTTGTCTGTGATGGTAGTGTTCTGGGAATTGGCAGGAAGTCGCAGTGATGGGCCGTCAGTTGGGCATAATTTTCAGATGTGTTTTTGGATGTAACATTGTGTTTGAGAATTCTTTTTGGTTGGTTGTTGATACATGTTGGAATTGCGGAATTGGACGGTCAGGAGAAGAAATTGGGTATGGATTACTAATAGTTGAATAGGGTAATGATTGAGAATAAGTGTCCACTTTCATGAACAGATGACTAGAATGGTTTGGTTGAGTTTGAGTGAATTACAATTGTTTGGAATGTTTGATAAGAGTGGTGAATTGTGTGAGTTGAGCCTTTGATCGATTTAATGTGACTGGTTAGGTTTGTTATCCTCGGAATAGGTTGTTATTTACTCGGTTAAGCTTGTATGTGAGTAACCAGTTACCCAGTGAAAAGTTTTGCAAAAGCTTTAAGGATTTATATCTTTTGGATTTTGGTTGGGAATTGCAATGTATAGTGATGGTATTTGGTGTTAGTAACGCGTCTCTAATGCTTATGGAGTAGAGGAATCGTATCTTCCATATTTAATTGGATAAGTTCGTAATGGCTTTGATGGAGGATATTCGGATCTGTTGTAAACTCAAAGGAAGAACAGGTAGAGTGTTTGGGATTTGAATTACAAGTGTCAAAAAGAGATGAAGTTTTATGCTAAGTTATTCAAGTGAGAATTTGGGTTGAAAAAGGTTAGTTTTCTTGGATATGTTATTTCAGAGGAGAGTATGGTAAGGGATTCATCGGAAGTAGATGTAGTTCTACATTGAGAGGCTCCGAAATTGGTTAAGGAGATTAGAAACTTTTGGACTCAGTTGGTTGTTATTACAGGTTATGGAAGACTTTGTTAAGTTCGTACTTCTGGTATCTCAGTTGACTTACAAAGGGTGAGTCGTTTGTTTGGATGTTCGTTGTGAGTAAGTTTTGGTGAGCTGGAGTAGAAGTTGTCTACGGCTCCAGTTTTGATTCTGTGTGATCCTAATAAACCGTTTGTGAGGTATTGTGATGTGTCTCTGAAGAGTGTGGTCAGGTGTTAATGCAAGGGGGTAAAGTCGTGGCTTATGCTTTATGACAATTGAGGATTTATAAAAGGATCTATACTCTTTTGGGTTTGGATTTGGTCGCGGTTGTATTGTGTTGGAATATTTGGAGGTATTATCTTTATGGTTCCAGATTCGAAGTGTTTAGTAATCACAAGGATATGGATTACTGGTTTGGTCTGAAGGCATAGAGGGTGAGACAGCGAGGATGGTTAAAATTCGTGACGAGTTATGAATTTGGCTCAGATTATCCTATTGGTAAAGTTAATGTCGTGCGGGATAAGTTAAGTTGGAAGTTTTTATACATGGTAGTTTTGATGGTTGCGAGTAATCAGAGTGCGCAGCGGAAGCGTGAGGTGACACATTTTGTATTTACGTGTGAGACTTGTAAGAGTTCATAGGTTGAACATTGAGAACATGTAGGAATGGTGAGACTATTGGACGTTTCAGAATGGAAGTGTTAGGTGGAAGGTTTGAATATTATTCATGGGCTACTATGTAAATGGATGTTTTGATTGTATGTTCGATTGGTGAATCGTAGCATTGTTGTAGTATGGCTGTGTGACAAGGATGTTGGTGTTCTGGTTTTGTTGATGTTGTTGAGACCTTGTGGTGTCGTGTAACTTTATGTTCTTGTTTGTGTTGATTGCCTCGTTTCCATGGTGATGGTTCGAGTGTGTGTAGCTAATTCCTGTGTGGGGAATTAGGGGAGTGTTACCTAGGGTAGGGTAACGATCTTGTTGTGTTTCGGTTCTAGAGTGAACCTGTGTGTTGGTATCTTGGCTTTTCTTTGAGTTGTGAGTTTGTTGTCAAGTGCATTGTATGGGCTTTGCATCTTGTCGTTGTAGTTGTCGTCGTTGTCGTGTCGTTGTGGTAGTTAGCAAGGTGGTTTGTCAGTTGTGTTATTCGTGGTGTGACTTTTGTTGGCATGTTGGTTTGTTAGTCGGATGCGAGAGTCGTATCCGGAGTTGTTCGTATCGGTTAGATTTTCGAGGACGAAAATGTCTAAGTGGGGGAGAATTGTAACGCCCCAGTTTTTGTCAGTTTTAGTTAATCGAGTCTATTTGATTATTTTATTATTGACTTTTATTTGGCAATATATTATTTTTCATCGTTGTTGATGTTTTATCGCATTTTGAGAGCGTTTGAGAGATATTTGAGCTGAGGGGTATTTTGGTCTTTTGCTTGGGTAAGTTTTATGTTTTTATATAAATAGAAAGAAAAGAGAGAAAAATAGTAAGGAAGAGAAAAAGAGAAAGAAAGAAGGAAAAGAGAAAAGAAGAGGAAGAAGAGAGAAAAGAGGAGAAAAGGGAAAAAATCGCGGGAACTCCGTTTCAAGCGCGAATAATCGGGTAAGGGTGAGAAGTTTCAATTATATATTGCTTGTGTATGTATATGTGTATGTTTTCTTGATTGTTTTGGATAGTTTCATATAGTTTTCATTTTAGGTCGAAATGGTAAAAATGGTTAGAAATCGATGTTTTCACGGATGAATTTCGAAATAAATTGCGTAGATTAGTCGTATGAGGTTAGACCGAGATTATAGAAACTCGTTTGGTTGAAATCGGTTGATATTGTGAGTTTTGACATTTTTGGGTTTTGAGAATGTGAGATTTTGGTGAAAATCGAACGTCGTAGAATTATCGTTTTATGGTCCTAAAACGTTGATATATATTTGGTAAGGATTATTGTGTATTTGTTTCGTATCATAGAATTGAATCGGTCGGATTTTCGGGCAAAATAGCCGAAATCCGTAGCAGCCCGCAGGCGTACGGACGCGTGCTGTAGGTGGAAAATCCTGATTTTTCGGAAAACTTCGGAAATTCATATCTCTTGAACCGTAAGTCGGTTTTGATCCCCGTTCGAAGCGTTGGGAAGCTAACGAGATGTTATTTCTAGGAAAAATAGTTTTGAGGTCTGAACCTAGTCCAATCGGTACAGTTTTTTCGAACCGTTTCGTAGTGTCGGGCGTCCGGTTTATGTTTTTGCGTTATTTTGAAATATTCATATCTTCTTCGTTGTTTATCGTATTTAAGTGTTCTTTATACCGAATCGAAGCTGTCGATGAGCACTTTTTGATGATGATAGAAAATATTATTTTTGGCCGACTTTTAGCCGACTTTTTCGAGAAACCGTAAAAATGGAATTTTGAGTTATTTTTCAATATTGTAAGACATATTATGATATGTTATGAGATGGCTTGTGTGATGATTCTTTGATGGGAATTTGATGTTGTGGAATGGTATATTGGTGTTTGTGGCCATTTTGGGCAATTGTGTGCATTACTTTATATGTACTTGAAATACATGATTATTGTTAATGCATGAGCATTTGATGTTGGCATGAGTCATTAATGTGTCAAGTATCATGATATGCATTCTTGCATTGGAAGATTCATAGATGAATCAGTTTTATCGTCTTACGCCCTGAAATAATGGTAGAAGCGATTAATCACAATCAGTTTTATCGTCTTACGCCCTGAAATAATGGTAGAAGCGATTAATCACAAATGATTGTGCGCCCTGAAATAGTGGTCGAAAGCAATCCATAAACGTCGTTCGCCCTGAAATAATGGTTTATAGCGACGGGGAACATCGTAGGCCCGACGGGGAGTTACTCTATGTAACAAGCGATGATTCCAAGAGTTCCTGGGGGACTAATGAATTACGAGGTTGAGTCGGTACCGCATTGCATTTGCATAGAGTCGTGAGTCGGTCTCTATGATTTGCATTTATCATCTTTATAATGATGTGTTGGTGAGTAAACGTAAATGTGTATGTTTATGTGGAATGATTAAGGATTGTGAAAGTATGCATGATGAATATGCTTGATTATATATATATATATATATATATATATATATATATATATTTATATATATATATATACATTGTGATGTATATGAGTGAGTTGGGATGAATTGTGGTGAGAATTATAAATGGATTGATTATGTGTGAGCTTGTGATAGCCTTGGTGAATTAGTTTGCATAAGAGATGAATGCATTGGTTGTGAGTGATATGTTTTGTGTATAAACATATGCATTATGTGTGAATATGTGATTATGTCGGTATGATTAATATATGTTATATTTTGTGGTGATGTGGTGGTGTGGTTCCATATGTCATAATCGTGGTGGGATTATGTGTGATATGTTTTGTATTGGTGGCATGCTATATGTGTTAGTATGTGATGTAATTGGTGAGAAATATTATATATGTGAATTTATCTGTGTTGTGGCATATTATTATGCAATCTTGTTATAGTTGTTATTTCTCACCCTTCTGCTGGAATATGCTTTTTATGGCATAGTGCAGATTGTCAGCTTTAGAGGCGTGGAGGCAAGTGGAAGAGTTAGATCTTCGTCTTTGCTTAGGTCTTGGTGTCTGCTCTGATACGTAGCACGGGAGTCGGGGAAACGATTATTTTATTTATGTATATAATTGTTGAATATATTTGGTATTACCTTTATATGGAAAAGTTTCCCAATTGAGGGTAACCTATTTTATGCTATGTATCAAATTTATGAGCAGGGAGTGTGTATTCTTATTTTAAAATGTGGCATCCTTGTTTCTGTCGGAAAAATAAATTTTTAGTTACTCTGATTTTATTAATTGTTATTTATTTATGATGGGGAATTGAGGTGTTACAAGGTGCATGTCCCCGTGTCGCTGGCATCCATCGCACTTCTTGACGTGTTCCTTGGCGTCTTGTTGCATGGTGGGCCAGTAATACCCTGCCCGAAGTGCTTTACGGGCTAACGATCGTCCACCGAGGTGCTGTGCATTAATTCCCTCATGGATTTCCTGGAGTATGTCGGGGACCTTGGTCTCCTCGACACACCTGAGGAGGGGAATAGAAAACCCTCCCCGGTATAGCTTATCCTCGACTATCGCGTACGAGCACGCCCGCCGCTTCACCATCCCTGCTTCCTTGGGATCTTCGGGCAGTTTGCCCGTCATGAGGTACTCGTATATCGGGTCATCCAGCAATTGCTGTCCCCGATGGCGTTCACGTCTACTGTCGGAACGGGTTTGCCGATGCTCGGGCGGGAAAGCACTTATTGTATGGCGGATTTGTTTCCGCCTTTCTTCTTTGTGCTTGCCAATTTGGACAAGACATCTGCTCGTGTATTGTGCTCGCGAGGGATGTGGGTTACCTCTGCGGAGGTGAATTTTTTCATCTTTTCTTTCACCAAGGTCAAGTATTCGATGAGGCTGTCGTTTTTGGCCTAGTACTCTCCTCGGACTTGCGAGGCCACGAGCTGGGAGTCGGTGAAGATTTTGACCTCCTTGGCACCGAGGTCCTCGGCCAACCGAAGCCCGGCGAGGAAAGCCTCGTACTCTGCTTGGTTGTTCGACGTCGGGAAGGATAGTTCGAGGGATACCTCGATCAGGATGCCTTCCTCGTTTTCGAGGATAATGCCCGCCCCACTTCCCTTCGTGCTGGATGCTCCGTCGACATATATCGTCCACTTTTGGGGTCCGTTGGTCGAAGGTTCCGGGACGGTCATCTCCGCAACAAAGTCGGCCAATACCTGAGCCTTCAGGGCTTTCCTTCCCTCGTATTGGATGTCGAATTCGGCGTCGAGCGACCATCTGAGCATCCTCTCCGCCATATCTGGTCATCCAAGGAGTTGCCTTATAGGCTGTTCGGTCCTCACGACGACAATGTGGGCTAGAAAGTAATGGCGCAGCCTCCTGGATGCGGTGACGAGGGCCAGGGCGACTTTCTCTATCTGCTAATACCTGAGCTCGGGGCCCTAGAGGGCTTTACTCGTGAAGTAAATCAGTTTCTGCTCGTCCGGGGTTTCTCGGATGAGGACGACGCTGACCGCTTCACTCGTGATTGCGAGATACAAGAACAGTGTCTCCCCGTGATCAGGCCGTGAGAGGACCGAGGGTCGGGATAGGACTTGTTTTAGGTGGAGGACCGCTTGCTCGCACTCTTCGCTTCATTCAAATGTCGCTTTTTGTCGAAGAAGTTTGAAAAACGGGAGCGCATATTGTGCAGACTTGGCGACGAAGCGCGAGAGGGCGGTGATCATCCCGTTCAATGATTGTATTGACTTCTTCGAGTACGGAGTAAGGATCTCGTAGAAAGCCCTACACTTTTCGGGGTTGGCCTCGATTCCTCGCTCTGTGAGGTAGAAGCCGAGGAACTTACTTGCCCGAACGCCGAAGGTGCATTTGTCGGGATTGAACCTCATGCGGCATCTTCTCGCTGTGTCGAACACCTTCTTGAGGTGCGCGACATGGTCGACTTCCTCAGAGGATTTGACGATCATGTCGTCCATATAGATCTCGAGCATGTCGCCGATTACAGCTCAGAAAACCTTGTTCATCATCCGTTGGTAGGTCGCACCAGCGTTCTTCAGGCCGAATGACATTACGTTGTAGTAGTAATTGCCCGACTCGGTCATGAAGGCCGTGTGCTATTTGTCGACCTTATCCATGGGAATTTGGTTGTATCCTGAGTAGGCGTCCATGAAGGATAATAGTTTGTAACCTGCAGAATTGTCGACCAGCTGGTCGATGTTAGGCAAAGGATATCAGTCTTTCAGGCATGCCCGGTTAATATCAGTATAGTCAACACACATCCTCTATTTTCCATTATTCTTTTTGACGAGTATAACGTTGGACAGCCAGGTTGTGTACCTGGCCTCCGAAATAAAATTCGCCTCTAGGAGGTCTTTTACAGCTTTTTCAACAGCCTTCGCTTTTTTGGGAGACTGCTTACGCCTACGTTGAGCTATGGCCCTAGCGGCTGGATCTACTGCGAGCTAATGGCAAGCCACCTCGGGGTCAAGGCCAGGCATCTCGGAGGCGCTCCATGCGAATAGATCAGCGTTCTCCCGGAGACATGCCTTCAGCTGCTCCTTCATCAGATTGGGGATCCTAGTGCCAATCTTCACGTTACGGTCTGAATCGTCCCCGAGGGCCACGAGCTCAAAGTCTCCGTCTGGGATGGGGCGCGTTGGATGGAGAGGTTGCCCGTTGTTTTCCGGCTTCTTCGTGCTCGTCCAAGAACCTGCTGTCGAGGTCGACCGCGTTGACGCGCAGGAGAGGCCTCTGTACGGTGTCCATGGATGGCTTTGCTCCGGTCTTGGGCTTGGTGCCGATGGAACTCATGACTTTGATCGCAGCGTCGAAGCACCTCCTGGCCGCGTCTATGTCCCCGTGCATCGTAACTACACGTCCCCTGACCGTGTAGTACTTCATCTTGAGGTGGACCGTTGATGGCACTGCTGTGAGTTCAGCCAGGGTAGTCATTCTAAGGATGCAGTTGTAGAGAGATGGGCATTCAACCACCAGGAAGCGGGTCTTCACTTGGCGGGCGGTGTCTTTGGCCCCGAATGTGACCATCAGTTCAACGTAGCCCCATGGTCTGGTGGTGGTGCCGTTGAACCCCTGCAGATCTGAACCGACGTACGGGGTCAGATGTCTCTCGTCGAGCTAGAGAGTCCCGAACAGATGGGCATACATGATGTCGACCTAACTTCCCTGGTCGACGAGGATCCTTCGAACGTCAAAATTCGCCATCTGTGCCCTGACTAAGAGGGGGATGGTGGCGTTGGACACTCCGCCTGAGAGCTCTTCAAGGTAGAAGGTGATAGGGTTTGATTTCCCTTGCACCTTCTCGAGAGTAGTGGTCTTCGCCGATGTTGTGGACTCTAGTTCGTCAAATTTCCGTTTGATCGACCCGACGGACACCTTCTCGTAACCACCCTCGGAGATGACCATAGTCTTGGGGAAACCTTCCCATGTGATGCGGGCAGCGACGGGGTCTTCATGGGGAAAGTTTACCCACATGCTGCGAACTGCTTCTTGGCCCTCGATGCCTTCGGGGACAAAGAAGTCTTCGGGTCGAGTGACGCTGAGGGCGACTTGAAGCCGACTCTCATCGGGAGGAGGTGTCGTCTCCTCGACGTTTTGGGCTTCCCGGGAACTGGGACGAGGAACGTCATTCTTCTGGGCGTATTTCTTTAAGTGCCCTTCCTTGATCAGGATCTCAATTGCATCTTTGAGATGGATGCAGTCCTCCGTGACATGTCCATGGCTCCGGTGGAACCTGCAATACTTAGACCTGTCCGTGTTTGATTTGGGGGTCGTTGGCTTCGAAAAACAGACGCCTCCTTTAAGAAATTCCGAGTTGGAGCACTCGGAGATGATTCGCGCGCGGGGAGTGTTGAGCGGGGTGTATTCCGTGAACCGGCCAGCTGGTCCGCGCGGTTCACGAGGATCCCGGGGCTGATTTTCTTTCTTTCTTTCTCCTCCTCGTCGGGGAGGAGAGTCTTCTTCTTTGTGGCCGCAGGGGCCTTCCTTCCGCCTCGACTCGAGGGCGATCTGTGCTGCCTCAGACTCCTCGAGCTCGATGTATGACTGAGCTCGTTGGAGGAGGTTTTCCAGACGGCGAGGCCTGCGGAGGCCCACAGACTTGGCAAAATCGGATCCAAAACGTAGTCCGTGGATGATTAAATACTTCTTCATGTCGTCGGTCGTATGAACCTCGACAGCTTCCCTGTTGAATCTCTCAATGTAGTTCCTAAGAGATTCGTTCTTCCCCTGGAAGATGCTCTCTAGTGCAGCTTCCGTCTTCGGGTGTCGACGAGACGCTGTGAAGTGTTTGGTGAAGCGTTGTCTTAGTTGCTTCCAAGATGTGATCGACCCGGGTGCCAGACCCTTGTACCAAGTCATGGCGCTCTTCCGCAAGGTGGTGGGGAAAAGCCTGCACTTAATGGCTCCCCTGACGTTTCTGAAGTCGAGCATGGCTTCAAAACTTTCGACGTGATTGTCGGGGTCGGCCAGGCCGTCGTAGGTCCCTAATGGCGGGGGATTCTCCATGCCCGCGGGAATTGGGGCGTCCATGATCTCCCATGATAGGGGGGTCCTCTGGTCGCCGTCGTCGCTTCCGGCCGGGGACCTCGAAGGGGATCGGTGATGTCGACCAGGTTCTTGTCGTGGAGGGGAATTCCTTGAATGGTTCCTCGGCCTCTCCTCAGTGGTCTTGGTCTTCTTGGTAGTTGAGGAGGGTCTGGGTTTCTTCCGAGGCGGGGAACGATGGCGCTTTTGGGAGATCGCCGGCTGGGGGCATTCGAGGCGCGGCCGACGGCCCCCGCGCACCGGCAAGGGGGTTCGAGATTCTTCTGAAGGAGTCCTTCGCGGGGAAGGAGAACGGCGAGGCGAAGGTGGACGACGATGTCTTCACGGGGAAGATCGTCATGCCCGCCCTCGCTCGAGTGCTTCGATTCTGAGATTCTGGTGCATGATCAGCTGGTTGGTCTGATTGACCAAGGCAATTAGGGCCACTGTGCTCGAATCTGCATTAGGCGGAGGAGCAACTGGCTGAAAGACGGCTTGCTGGTCGTCCTGGCGGGCGGCGTCGTAAGCCGTGTCTTGGGAGTCTGGGGAGGCGGTCTGCCCATCTCTTATGTCGCCTTCTTCGACGTTGAGGGCAGCAGCGTCCTCACGGTGGTTTCCGTTCTTGAGTTGCGCGAGGACGGTGTCTAAAGCTTTGTTCGCAGACGGGTTATTGGCCATGCTAGTGATGAACGAAAGGATTGTTTTGGTTTATCGTTGAAGGAAAAACGGGGAAGCAATGTTTCCCACAGATGGCGCCACTGATTTTACCTGGATCAGACAGTTGTTCAGTGGTCAGCAACGTCGTATGGACTTCAGCTCCGGTGATGATGATACGGCCGGGGGGGGGTGCACCTGCATGGTACTCCGACGCTCACGTAAGAAAGGGAGTAAGCAAGTACAGAAAAACAGGTGAGAGTTAGAATATGTTGTGTGTAACCTGACCCTCTCAAGTGAGAGGGTATTTATAGAGAGCCCCCAGCGCGGGGCCAACGGTTACTTGCATTAGCCTGGATTGCCAGGCCCAATCCAAGTAACTGCCAGGGCTTACGTGGCGTAGTGAAGACTAGCACGTGGTCTTCGCCCTGGTGTAACGGTCCCTAAATCTCCGGAAGTAGGGAAGACCGATTCCTTCGGGAGTGGGAAGTTACAAGAGAACGTGTCCTCGCGGGGAGGAGCACGTGGGTGTCGGGAAGAGGTGTGCCCGTAGGGCACATGCTCCTGTCCAACAGCCTTTACTTCGCGTGCCCGACGTCCAAGAGGACTGGGACGTGCCCGACACGGATGTGGCTTTGGCCTTGTTGGGCTTCCGCTGGCCATTGGGCTTGGGCCTACCCGACAGCGAGGCAGGCGCTGGCCCAGTCCATAACATATATATATATATATATATATAACAAAATAAATTTAAAATAAGACAGTATAATTTGTCTTAATTATTGGTTGCTTTTAAAAAAATTATTTAAGATTTGATGTGAGCGATAATATTTTCCTTGTTTGATTTTAATGATAAAAATTATGTAAAAAATACTTAGAATTTAGAATTTTCTGAATAATTTAAAAAATTCTGAATAAAAGATTTTTCCTTGTTTTAATAATATTTTTAAATAATTTAGAATTTTGTGAATAATTTTTTTTCAATTTCTTTTTTATTTTTCAAAAAAAAATTCCAGAATAAAACAAAATTCAATTTTTTTTTATTTTTGGGAAAAAAATTCAGAATACTTTTGTTTTTTTTCAAAAAAATAATTTTATATTTTTTTTATTTAAAAAAAAAGTTTAGAATAAAATAAAATTAAAAGTATTTTTATGTTTCAGAAAAAAAATTAAAACTTTTTTATTTTTCGAAAAAAAATCCTGAATAAAAATAATTAACTTTCTTTTTTATTTTTCAAAAAAAAATTTTAAGATAAAAAAAAATTAATTTTTTTTTAATTTGGGGAAAATTATTTTTTCTAAATTATTTTCAATTTTTTTTCACTCTCAATAATTTTTCTTCTTTTTGTATGAAAAACTTATTTATATAATTAAAGCAGTTTATGAAAACAAAACTGGTTATAAACCGGTTTTAAACTGAATTAGAATTGTTTGAATTAAATGGTTCAGTTCATTAACCAGTTAAGTAGTTTAGTTTTTTTTATGGTGCAATGCAATTCAGTTTAGTAATATAGTTTGGTTAACCACATTTTTGCACACCCCTAGTCTCACACCCATGCATGGTGCCCACTGCTGAGGGATCGCCACCCAGACCTGCTCATCAGGAAATATTCGAGGAGCGACAGTCTCAGCTGAACCATACTCAGGATGTCCTACCTCGCTGTCGTGAGATAGAGCAGATAGCGTGGGCGACCATAGCAGACGGTCACCTCCCTGAGGGCTCTAGTGGAAGACGTGCCGTGGATAGGATTATTGAGATTGCTCGGCGGGGGGGGGGGGGAGGGGCGCTTCAATACCACAGACATCGAGCTAGGACGGCGTATGTACTGTATTTTGACAGAGGTTTATTTTATATATATATATATATATATATATATATATAATTTTATTTTATATATGGATGTTGTCGAATGTATATTAAGTTGCGACGATATATTAACATATGCGACCAACCAACAAAACCGATTTAAAAAAAAAAATTAAAGTTCTGCTTTTTCCGGATCTGCAGATTCGGAATTTTTCCGGATGTGCATATCCGGAACACATCAACATTTAAAAAAAAAACAGTGCGTCCGAATGTGCACATCCGAAAACTGGGGGCAAAAATAAAATTTTGTGTGGTACGTAAGAAACATGGGTGGTGTATTAAGAAATATTTTTATTATTATTAGTTAATTAATTAATTAATTTTTAAAAAGACTCACCTACCAAACGTTGCGTTTTGATTCAGACTGTTTTGGCGTGACTCTATCAAGTCTTTCTCTATCTTCCTTGAATTTTGTAATTTGTCCCAAATCTCCGTCTTAGGGTTTCACTCGCAAACTCTGTCTCTCTCCGAAAAGGTACCGATCCGTCGACGGAGCTTCAGATCCGCCACCGCTACTTCATCTTACGCCACCGATTCGTCAATTTCCATTCGATTTTACAGTTTCCGAATCTCAACTATCCTTTTTTCTTACATTGCATTGCAGGTTGGTTGCATAAGCATTTCTAAGCTTTGTGAAAATGAAGCCGATCTTTTGCGGAAACCTGGATTTCGACGCAAGACAATCTGATGTCGAGAGGCTTTTCAGAAAATACGGCAAGATTGATAGAGTGGACTTGAAGTCTGGTATGAATTCATCATCATTTGATTGTAATAATTTTAATGTTTTAGTTTTGTTTAAAGGTTTAGTTGGAGTCTTAAGTTCGAAGTGCTGTTTTTGTAGTTCAATTAGTGATTTATTAGATTTTCTTTTACTATAGTTTATGATTTTCAATTGGAAGTTTGGTATATTGGATGATCAAGTAGTATTTTGTTGGCGGCTTGCTTTGTTGTGCTGAGTTTACTGGAGTTTTAGTTGGATGGATTTTGTGCTCAAATTGGATTTTATAGAGGTAAGTTCCGTTGCTGAAAAAGCAGTTTCACAGATTGGTGATTCGCCGCGTTACAGCATGGATGGCAGTGTTGGATGAATTTGAAGTCAAGTAAAAGTGTCCTTTTGTGTTGAGTTGGAGTGGGGTTATAGTACTGTTTGGAGAAAGGAAAATGTTATGTACAACTGTTGAAAGCAATTGTTTTTCAAAGAACTCATTGACCCTGTTTCAATATCAGTTTGGATGTGTGCACAGTGCACCCTAAAATATTTTTTAAAAAATTGAAAAAATGAAGAGACAATTTGTTTGCTTGGCATTTACACGATGCTGAGTACAACTGTACCAGAGCCGATGTTTTCATGTCTTTGGCTTATGATTTTCAAACTTTCGGTTTTCATTTTGAATTTCAATTGGAGCTCGCCTTCATCTCCAACTTTGACTTCAGTCTTTGAATGGTTCTTAAAAGGGTCAAGATGATGTTCTTTGACTAGTTACTTTTAAATGGATGTACATTTTCCTTTCCTTTAAAAAGAAGAAAAACTGTCAATAAGATATGAACCCCCCCATACTCAACAATTTCTTTGTGACAGGATTACTTGGAAAGTTGGAATGTCCATGCTCTTCTTGGATGGATGTGCTTCTCTGCATTTCTTTTATAGAATGTGCCCCAGCTTCTCCTTCTTGTATTTTTCCAGAAGAAATAATCTGATCCGCCCTAGCCTTGCCATTCTGCATTCCCTCAGCATTCATTGCTTTTTCATTCCTCATGACTTTTGCTCAGTGTTCAATTTCCGACATGTTTCAACATATAAACCATGATGAATTCGCAATGGGGCAGGTGTTGTGGTACTTCCTGACAGTTTATTTCCGTTTTATGTTGAATTTATCTCTCATCTGATATGCTGATATGACATTCCTCTCCACACCATCTTCAAGGAGTCCTCAGATATTGAAATTAATAATTTCCGTGATTTTATTTTTAATATTCTTATTTCATAGGTTTTGCATTTGTCTACATGGAAGATGAACGTGATGCCGAGTATGCAATTAGAAGGCTTGATCAAACAGAATTTGGTAGAAAGGGGCGCCGAATTCGTGTCGAATGGACTAAGGTACGCTGTAATAGTGAACTGCATTAGAGGTTGCTAAACAATGCTTTTTCTTATGCTGCATTATTATGTACTTCACGTTTTCTTACTTTAAAGCTTAACACTTGAAGATCATTTTGGCTATAAATTATTTTGGGAAACTTCCAAACAAATTTTGTTAGATTTTAAAGATGGTGCCTGAATTTTTCATGAGAATTGCTATACTTTTGCTGCATGTTTTCATTTGTGTGACACATGCATGTTTTCTTATGTTCCTTTCTTAATGAAGGAATTTTGAATTATTTAGGTATTTTTGGCATTTTTAACGTACACATAGTGTTATTATATTATGATTTGTAGCAAGAGCGTGACAACAGAAGGTCCGGTGGTGATTCAAAGAAATCTTCAACTAATACAAGACCATCGAAGACTTTGTTTATTATAAATTTTGATCCTGTTCACACCAGGACAAGGGACTTAGAGAGACACTTTGATCCCTATGGGAAAATATCAAATTTAAGGATCAGAAGGAATTTTGCTTTTATCCAGTTTGAAACCCAGGAGGAAGCCACTAAAGCTTTGGAAGCAACTAACCTGAGGTTGAAATTAGCTTCTCAATTTTGAATTGTTATTGTTTTTCCATGTAGAAGTTTTATCCTTTAGAAACAGCGCATTCGACCACCTTAATGGAGATGAGTGAGGGTGAGAGGCTATATATATTGATGGCTCATTTGTTATATATATGATTTGATTGATGTGCAGCAAGTTTATGGACCGTGTTATCACTGTGGAGTATGCTATAAGAGATGACGATGTCAAAAAGGATGGATACAGTCCTGATAGAAGAGGTCGTGGCTCCCCTGATGGGAGGTATGGTCGTGGCAGATCTCCAAGTCCTTATCGTAGAGGTAGGGGTAGCCCTGATTATGGTAGAAGCAGGGGTAGCCCTGATTATGGTCGTGGATCAAATCCAGCTTCCAGACCTGAACCAAGAGGAAGCCCCAAGTATGAACGAGCTGAAAGCCCAATGAATGGGAGATATGATAGGTATGATCCAATTAATTTGGTTATTTTTTTGGGTGGTGGTTATTGTTTTTGTTGTTATATATACATATATTTCATTATATTTTGATTAACTTACCGTACATGAAGCCGATCTCCCCCACCTCGTGGATCAAATCAATCTTCCAGACCAGAACCTAGAGGAAGCCCCGAGCATGAACGGGCTGAAAGCCCAATGAATGGGAGATATGATAGGTATGATCCATTTAAATTGGTTTTCTTTTTGAGGTGGTTTGTCCATATCTCATTATAATTTAATTATTTTACTGTTCATACAGCCGATCTCCCCCACCTCGTGATAGGTCAAGATCCTGAGTAGTAACTGAGTAGAACTGTGTGTAAAATTGTTGCTGGACCATTTTCATTTCATTCCAACTATGTTAGTCCATATTTGGCAGCAAGAAATTTCGAACTTGTTGTATTTACTCTTTATGTTTGTTAGAGTCTAATGTGCAATCTGGAAAGACATTATTATACAGTCATGTCACTCATCACGTGTTCATGGATTTTCCTTTTTAAAATGATTTTCTTTTGAAAATGATTTTCTTTATCCTTAGTTTAAACCGAGGGAAATCCCCATCCTCGTTGCTTGTTCATGTATATTGATAGGAGCTATGAGCCTTCTTTAGTGACTTTCTCTGTTTAGTTGTTAGACACACATCCTTGCTTATTTTGTTTCTCCTTTTTATATTACTCTCTTTGTTTCAAAATGACTGTCGTTTTAGCCGATAAATTTTATTTCAAAATGACTGTCGTTTTCACTTTTTAATGTAATAATGATTACAAATTTTTCAATTGTGTCCTTTAATTATGATTCGGTATACTATTTTCATTTAATAATATTAATTTAGTAAAAGTATAATGTTTTATGATAACATTATTGCATTCTTAAATTTGTGTGTAAACCTTGAACGATAGTCATTATTTTTTTTTTGCATGTTATTGTTCTGAATTTGGATTTCAGTCAATAGTGTATTTATTATTATTATTTTTTTGGTTACAATAGTGTAATTATTTTAAGTTTAACTTTATGGTGGCCATTTGGCTCTTGGCAGTTTGTCTTTGGTTTCATCCGACCTTGAGTAAACATGTTATGAATTATTAAAGAATCTGTTTCAAGTAGCATCCAACAAGGTTGATCAAACAGACCATTTGATGTTTGTATTGAGTTTTTTAAAATTTTTAGTCTGTCTTGTCTCAGCCTCAAGTTTTGAATCCGATAGTAATATTAATATTTTATTTTTATTTTGTGGTTTTAGTCATGAGTTATCAACAACTGATTTTTTAAGAAATTTAGCTGAGTTTAACTCAATCTCCCCTTATAAGTTAGGGATCATCTCCCCTTATAAGACATGCTCATGATATATTCAATCTTCCCTTGTGAGTTAGGGATCATCTCCCCTAATAAAGACATGCTCATGATGTATTTTATCCAATGGGCAACTTGCCCATATGAAGGGTAATTCGAGTGATGATTGTCTCTATTTATTATATATTTCTACTATTTTTAATCTACAATGGTGGTAATTTGAAACGTGGCTAGGGTGATTTGATAGTAAATGATCTAAGATTTTGGAAAAGTTTTGATACATAATTAGAATTAGGATCTTGTAAAATCATCTTTCAAGGTGAGGATTGCCTTCTTTATAAGCAAAATTGGATTGTCTGCACACCAAATATTAATTACAAATTCTGGGGTGTTACACTTCCCAAAGAGGAATACCACTTTTCCTAATATGAAATTAATGTTCCTTGGTGAACATGTTGTCTAGAGTTGAGGAAATCTTAAAGCACAAAACACTACAACTTAAAATTTCTTTTGTGCGAAATGCTCCATAATATCTTAACAAACATGGAAAGCTGTTCTTAAATACTTAGCCTTCAACCCTTGAATCTTCACCATGATGAATTTCATCTCCTGTTTATGCTCGAAGAATCTCAAAATCTAAAAATCCTAATCTAGGTGAAAAAAAGATTATTTTCATGTATTCTCTGCGCAAGTAAATTCTCTAATCTACACAATTTTCTCACAATTTTCATCCGCATCAAAAGATAACTTTTCTAAATAAAGTTTTGTGATAATAGTATGAACTATTTCTTGTAACTTGCTAAACAAGTCATCAATTTACATTAGTTAGTTAAAGTTGTTATAGTTGGTTAAAAAGTTAGTTGTTTGTGTTTTTTATCAACTAACTAACTCTCATATATAAGTTTGTAATGTGTCAATTCTAACTATTGAGAAATTCAATTCTTCTCCCATTTATTCATTATTCTCTAGCTTGATCATGCGAAACAAATTCATTGTCATGGTATTATAAAGTCTGGTTATGCTCAGTTCTGTTCTGCATCTCTTCATTATTGATAAAAATAACAACAATTCCAACAAAAATGACACAAATTCTTTTTAAAATTCAAATGCTGCTTTGGATCCGTATTACATTCATCCATCAGAGAATCCAACAACCGTGTGTGTTACATCTCAATTGGAAGGAGATATCAATTATCATGGATGAACTAAAATGATGTAGCATGTTCTTGCAACCAAGAACAAGTTTCGATTTGTGAATGGATCCATTCCAATTCAAAAAGATGATGATCTTAATTTTGTTGCATGGGAAAGGTGAAACAATCTTATTCACTCATGGTTAATCAATTCCATGAAGCCTCAAGTAGTAGAGAGTGTGGTTTACATGAGAAATGTTATAGATGTATGAAATGATCTATCAAAAAGGTACTTGGAAAGGGATAATGTTTGTGTTTTAATTCCATATGAAGACATTTCCAATTTCAAACAAGGTGCTTTGAGATGCAAGCTATGTAGGAAGAACTTGATCGGTCAAGGCCAATGTTATAGTGTACATGTCCAAATTCTTGTGTTTGTTCAATATTAAAGTGTGAGATCTTAAGTTCTATTGATGGATCTCTGATGTTTCAATCTAATATTGCTAAAGTTTATTTTTCCTATGCTATTTAACATGCAATTTTTATTATAAACAAGATTCTTACCAAGTTGCGCAAAGATAAATCTCCACATGATGTTTTATATAATGTTAAGTCCGATCTCAAGATGATAAATACTTTTGGTTGTCTATGTTATGCATCATTCTCAACCAATCATAGGCCTAAGTTTGATCCAAGAGTTAACAAAGGTGTCTTTCTTGGATACAAACAAGGTATGAAAGGTTATATTATTCTTGATCTACATACTAGAAGTATTCAGTTTACATGGATGTAAAATTCTATATACTTGAATTTCCCTGAAATTCCACCAATACTACACCTCAAAACATTAAACTCGTAAACCACAAAGAATCTCAAAACATTCAACCAGTAAACAACAAAAAACCTAACTTGAAACTCATGATGATAATGTGATTACTGACTCAATTTCTGAAACAAATGAATTTTCCAATTTTGTCACACCTATTGAATCCAATCCTTGTATACATGAACCTATAATCCAGACCAACATTCCTAGTCATTCTAATATAGCTAATCTCAAACCTGTTTATCTAATGATTATGTATGTCATTCACTCTCTACTTCACCCTATCATATAACCTCATATATAAACTATGTTAACCTTTCACCATCACACCTCACCAGGGCCGGCCCATGCCTAAAGCCAATAAGGCAAGGGCTTTAGGCCTCATCTTTTTGGACCTTAAAATAGGCCTCAAATGTTAAAAAAATAGGCCTCAAATTAAATTACATATAATTAATATACTTTTTAAAATAAATTAAAACAAATCTATGGTTAGGTTTTAAATTTTTAGTTGTCTGCGGTGTAAAAAAGTTATAAAAATTATTAATTTAAAAATTTAATTTAATTTTTAATTAAATATTAATTTTTAAATATCTCAATTTTACCATTTTAAAAATATTTTTCAGTTTAATATCCAATAGCGTTGGTTTTAAATTTTCTATGCACATCAAAATTAACATTAATTATAAAAAAATTAAAAATTATTCATTTAAAAGTTTATTTTTAATTAAATATTATTTATAAAAATATTTTAAATCGAATTCTACTTTAGGCCTCAACATTGACGGAGCTATTTGGTGGAAAGGGTGGGCCCATGCCCCCACCACATTTTTCATTGATCCAAAATTTAATATTATATATAATATATTAAATATTTAATATATTAAAAATTATGAAGAAAAACAAATAAATGCCCCCACTTAAAAAATGATATGGAGAATATCACACCCATTTAAATATTCAACTAATTGTTTTATTTAAAAAAAAAAAATAATTAGTTTTATATAATAAATAAAATAAATACTTTAAATAAAATTAACCTAACTTTTCCTATTTTTATTCCTATTATTTCTAATCCTCTTTGACTCTTTTCAAATATAAACAAATCACTTTTGGTATTCCTCTTTCTCTTATCGCAAATAGTCTCTCTCTGTTACTGGCTTCTTCTCCATTGTTGATCTTTTAAAAGGTAAAATTTTTAATTTTAATCTTAATGAATTTATAATTTATTTTTATTATTGTAATAAGAGTAAAAATATATCATTACATTATTGAGCTAGAGATTATGTTAATTGCAGAAAATTTATTTTTAGAGTTTTGTAGTATTTGTTTGAAATTGTTATGTTTAATTTGTATCAATTTTATAGTATTATTATGAATTTTCTGAATAGGATTTCAATTGTGATTTTTTTTGTTTTGTTTTGTTTTTAGTAATAAGCAATGGAAAAATATTTTAAAAGAAAATCAACAGAGCAATCATCAACTCCTAATCCTCAAACACCTAATGAAGGTCGAAGCCTCAGACTGAGTCCTCCCATGAAAAAAAGGTTTTTGGTGTTTGAATTGGAAAAACTTCCTAATGATCCCGGTTTAAGGCCAAAAATGTCAGATTATCATCTAAGTGATAGAGACGAAATTAGAAGATACAATTTGCAAAAGGGTCCTTGTCATCCAAAAGAAATTATTTTTCCACAAAGAAAATTTGGAGATACCTTTCGTAAGTTTAATTCGGATTGGTATTTAAAATATGGTAGTTGGTTGGAATATAGTCAAAGTGAGGATGCTGCATATTATTTATGTTGTTATCTTATGAGGTCACATGTTGAAGAACATAAAGGTTGCGGTGATGCATTTATAACAGAAGGCTTTACAAATTGGAAAAAAAGTGAAAGGTTTCGAGTTCATCTTGGAGATGTAAATAGCTCTCACAATCAAGCATGGAGAAATTGTCAAGCTCTAATGAAACAAAAACAACACATTGAAAGTGTCTTGTGTAAACAATCCAATCAAGTTAAAGAGGACTATCGAATTCATTTGACAGGTATAATTGATTGCATTCGATATTTATTAACACAAGGTTTAGCTTTCCGTGGTAATGATGAATCAATTTCATCTAGAAATAAGAGGAATTTTCTTGAACTTATGAATTTTCTTGTTAACCACAATGAAGATATTTATAAAGTTTGGAAAAATTGTCGTGGAAATCTTAAGTTAACATCTCCTGATATTCAAAAGGATATTGTTAAAGCTGCTGCAACAGTCACTACTCAAGTTATACTGGATGATCTTGGAGATGATTTATTTGCAATTTTAATTGATGAATCTCGTGATATCTCAGTGAAAGAGCAAATGGTTGTGGTTATACGTTATGTAAATAATGAAGGAAAAGTTATTGAGTGTTTTCTTGGTGTTGTTCATGTTTAAAATACTAGTGCTCTAACATTGAAATCGGCTGTGGAGTCATTATTTGCAAAATATGGATTAAGTTTGTCAAGGATACGTGGACAAGACTATGATGGAGCAAGTAATATGCAAGGTGAATACAATGGTCTAAAAAGCTTGATTTTAAAAGAGAATTGTTCTGCGTTTTTTATTCATTGTTTTGCCCATCAACTCCAATTAGCTCTTGTGACATTAGCAAAAAAACATTCTAAAATTGCTTTATTTTTTAATTTGGTTGCTAACTTGTATAATATTGTTGGAGCATCATGTAAGCACCGAGATATTCTTCGTGAAAGTCAAGCTACAAAGGTGAAAGAAGCATTGGAACATGGAGAAATCTCTAGTGGGCGTGGCTTGAATCAAGAAATGACAATTAAGAAGGCGGGGGAAACAAGATGGAGCTCACATTATGGTACATTACTTAGTATAGTTTCTCTGTTCTCTTCTATGATTGATGTGCTAGAAATGGTTGAGGAAGATGGAACAGATTTAGATAAAAAAGGTGAAGCACTAATGCTGATGAATTATATGCAATCTTTTGAATTTATTTTCATCTTGCACTTGATGAAAATAGTTTTAGGAATTACACATGATTTGTTAGTTCTGCAGCTATGCAGTATTTGTGTTGGCTAAATTTTGTTAAAACCAATATGATAACTTTATGTCACTAAAGTTGTTTTAACATGCTGTTTTGTCTATATGCCATAAGAGTTTAGTTGCAGGTTGTGAAATGTCAAGGAGGATGTCTTGACATGCTGTTCTGCACTAAGCTGATATGAGTGTATGGTTGTTTTAAGGTGTTACTGTTTTGCTGTCATGTGATGGTTAATCAAGATGTTGAAACAAGATGTTCTGGTTTACTGCATTCAACATGTCGGATAAGATGTCCTATGAAGTATCATTCGACATCGCGCCTGTGCTGAGCTGGACAGTTAAATTCTGTTATGATTTAACAAATGTAGAATATTCTGTGAATTTTTAGTTACCCTATGTGGCGTCCAAAGTAATTGGGTTGAGATTTTGTGTTGGTTTTCGGATTTTCACTACTTTCAAAATATGGAGACATATTAGGAAACTTTAGATTGAAGACCTATTTTCTTGGAGTTTATTTTGCAGAATTGTGTGCAGTCTCTATGCTGCGTTTTGAAGCCCAAATCCAGTTGGGATGTAGGTTTTAAATAGGAGTGTTTGTAACATGATTTGGTAACGATTCCAAGATGTAAAATTATTAGGGTTTCGTTCTTGTGAACCACTCGGATTGTGAGATGGTCACTGTTCTCCTCGAAGCTTTTAAGCAAGAGTGAGTATTGTTCTTGGAGGAAGGTGTTAAGCAACTCTAAGTATTGTTCTTAGTCATGTGAGTCATGTCTAGGTATTAACATATAAGTGTGTCTGCTACTTTTCTGTGATTGAAGAGCTGTTGGAAATCAAGCTGTTGATGCAGTAGCTGAGGTGTTGACTGCTAGACATCATTGCGATGATTGGAAGTGAGATGGAGTCTCTTACCTAGGGAGGACTTAGGTAGAAGGGTCATTGGGTAGTGATTAAGTGAGTAGATCATCAACGGGTGTGTTGATTGTAGGGTCTACGAATTGATACTGCTAATAGTGGACTTCCTTCCTGGCTTGGTATGCCCCCAGATGTAGGTTGTTAGACCGAACTGGGTGAACAAATTCTGTGTGTTGTTTTTATCTTTTTAGTATCGTGCTTATTGTTATATACCTTGCCATGTGTGTTCATGTCAGACCAGGTGTCGAATGACATGTTATAGGACATATGAATTTTGCACATGTACCAGAATTTCAATTGGTATCAGAGCAGGCATCCTGTTCTGTTTCTGGGTGAGATCCGAGGGGGATACTTTCTGGTTCATGGTAAAGGAAGAAGGATGTTACACTGAAAAGCTGATTGAACGTGATAGGTTCATATTGGTGTTTGAATGGTCCCTAGAAGTGGAGGATGAACTATTCACAGAAAATGATGTGTGGTGGTTTTGTGTAATATGCTGTACCTGAAGACTGTTGAGGAGGTTGTGATTGTTGTGTGTTCCGCTGCTTATATATATCTGATGGAAAATTCCTGGTGGTTTGTGTGTTGAGGCTGCAACACTCTGTTCTCCTCTGAAGGTGTATCACATGGTGTTGTGATACTTGAGGATAATATTGACTGACTTATTAAAGTGACCAAAGATACAGAGGTTTGACCCAAGTCCACTCATAAAGGCATTTTCAATAAGTATGTTGATGAGAGATCAGAAGGATGCAATTTATTTTTGCTCTCTTCTCTGAAAGGCCATCCACAGGTCTAAATTGAAGGATCCCATGGTGTTGTTCTTGAATGATGTTCTATCAGTTGTTGTGACATCAAACTAGCAGAGTGTGCAAAATCTTGTGGATAAAGATTTGGCATTGCAAATGTGTTTGGAGCAAGGAGGAGTTGGTGTTTCTTTTTGAACCAAAAGATTATGGTTCCCTGGTATTGGCATGAGAAGGTTCTTCTTAAGTTGGAGTTCAGTTATGTGGTGTCCTCACATAATGGAAGATGTTTTTACAAGGATTAGGGAGAAGCATATTTTATTTAACAATCTGTTTGTGATGACCAGTCAATATTTTTTTTTGCTCCAGAAACCTGTTAGAGGGAATCTCCTCTTTAGGTGCAGAAGGATGGCATTCAACATCTCAAAGACAGACAGAAGGTCTGAACACCAGAAGGTTGAGAAGAAGATTCTTGAGATGAAGAGTATGCCGGTTCCTACTTGTGTGTATGGTCTGGTTTTGAAGGTTGATCAGATGCTGATGGTCGATCCTCTTGTGTCCCTTGCAAGAGATGTGTGTGGATTACTGTGGTTGTTGTCTCCAAAGCCATAGTAGATGGTTAATGTGATTTAGACTGATGTCGGAACTGATGTTGAAACATCATTTCAGTTCATTGCTTCCTCAACCAAGGAAGTTTATTGTGCACATGGTGGAGTATCAGGTCAAGTCACTTACCTAATCTGAAGTGATCAGTGGTGTGGATTAATAAAAGAGGATCAGCTAGTGCCACAAGTGTGCAGGAAAAGAATGTCGTACCTTGTGTGAGAAGGTTACCATATCACATATGATAAATATCTGGACAGGAGCTGAGTATTTGTCTGCTTTTGATAAGGATGTGCATCTAACCGATAGTGAATACTCTGACGGGAGCTGAGTGTTTATCTAAGATGTTGTGCTTTCAACTAATGACAATATACATTGACGGGAGGCTATGTATAAGTCTGATGTAAAAGTGCAGGACTGCTTAAGTGTTGTGAATTTACTTTTCTCAATGTGGCTGTTTATTTCTCTTCGTGGTGTGTTGGTGTGTGACGACCTGAATTAGCTACTGAAGGTGTGATCCTTGGAGATCATCCTGGGTTCAAGGAACTCTGTGTTGATGTCCTACATGATATTGAAACTATCATGGTGGTTAAAAGAAGCTTGGGATTATAAAGATGAGATTGTGTGGCTATGGGGTAGTCTTGGACTACTTATTTTCTGAAGAATCAGATATGGCAGATTTGAAGTCTTTGGAGTTTTTGAGCAGGACGGAGGTTGTCTACTCAAACTTGATTGTTGAATCAAGTCTATGAGAGCATCGAAATCTGTTTATGCAAAGGGAGGAGGTTCTTCTGAGTGGCAGAAGGAAGAGCTGAATTCAACAGTTGGATGTCATAATGTTCTGACATCTAGCTTAACATCAGAAGTCTCAGTTGGTGATGTGGCACATCAGCTTATGATAGGGTGATCTACAGGAATGAACAATGGGATGTTTCAAAAGATCGTTCTCTTGGCAGTTTGCAGGAGCTGTAGGAAGGAGAAGATGTTACATGACCATGGCTTAGGGAGTCTAAGTGTGTTTGCTATTGAACAATTGGAACATGTGACTTAAAGATCAAGTTTCCTTGGTGGATCAGGATATCTCTGTGAGAGTTCTGACAAACGTGAAAAAGATCAAAATGTGGCATTTGGTTGTTTTCATATGAGGATTCATGAATGAGGTGATCAAACTGTGGCATTTGGTTGATCTCAGAAGTGGATTCGAAGAATCAAGATAATCAGAGTGTGGCAGCTGGTTATTATTGAGGATTGTCTTGGAACAAGTTACTCTTGGGCAGAAGGGTGATGAGTTGAAGACTCAAGGAGATTATTCTTGAAGGTGGATGAGAGTTTATTTCTCTAGTTCTTTGGATTACTATGCTATAGTAAGTCCAATTGGTGGAACATATCAAGAATCATGGTGATGATGTCTTGGTGTGTGGCAGATGTTCTAACTTGGTGTTGGAACATTATATGGGTTGGATTTCCTTGATGAAGGATGATTGTGGTCTGGTTCAGGAGCTTGGTGCCTAAGGAGCGTCTACGTAGTCATACGGGAGAATGATGAAGTAGAAGGTCTGCCTTGGATGGAGAATGAAGTAGATCAGGTATTGATTGATTGGAAGTCTGAAGATGAAGAGTATGATAGGGAATGACTGCCTTTGGAAAGTTGGGGGATCTATGTGACCTTGATCTTTATCTAACAGTTTGTTTAAAGGAGGATGGTGATCCTTATGTTCCTCACGAATAGCCAAATTGTAACTTCATGTGTGAGTGACTGTTGTTTATTGTCAGTAGGGATTGTGGTGCCAAAATGAATGTGCTTCAGCAGGTGGCTGGACTGGGAGTGAGCTCTTGAAGAAATGAAGATGCGTCTTATGTTTTCCAATCAGGTGCACTAGTTATCCACGTCAGGGGGAGTAATACTACTGTTTTTTTTCTGCTTCTGGTTGTTTTCCCTTAAATGCATAGTTGCTTGGTTTGACATATTATGGCTAAAAAGGGGGAGAAGTAAGTGTCCTTGGTTGTTTCCTTGAGGGGGAGCTGGTTGTGTTATTCAAAGGTTGTATGGATATTGCTCTGGTGTGCTATAGCTTTGTCAAATATGGCTAAAAAGGGGGAGAGTGTGTGATTGCATGATGTGCTGATATCTGATGCCCCATATGATGTTCGAACATTTATTTGTGATTGCTAGTGTGAATGGTGATCTAGTTGTAAATGTTGTTGTGGAGTTGCTGCTGTGTGAGGTTGTGTATGTGTGCAGATGAAGATTGAGTGCTGATCTGCTTGTGTAGGTGTTGCAGTGCTGATAATTATTTTATCTGCTACTGATGTGTGTGACTATCTTCTGCTGCTGATATATTTGATATGATATGATGGTTTTAGCCAAAATTTGCCAAAGGGGGAGTTTGTTAGTTCTGCAGCTATGCAGTATTTGTGTTGGCTAAATTTTGTTAAAACCAATATGATAACTTTATGTCACTAAAGTTGTTTTAACATGCTGTTTTGTGTATATGCCATAATAGTTTAGTTGCAGGTTGTGAAATGTCAAGGAGGATGTCTTGACATGCTGTTCTGCACTATGCTGATATGAGTGCATGGGTGTTTTATGGTGTTACTGTTTTGCTGTCATGTGATGGTTAATCAAGATGTTGAAACAAGATGTTCTGGTTTACTGCATTCAACATGTCGGATAAGATGTCCTATGCTGTATCATTCGACATCGCGTCTGTGCTGAGCTGGACAGTTAAATTCTGTTATGGTTTAACAGATGTAGAATATTCTGTGAATTTTTAGTTACCCTATGTGGCGTCCAAAGTAATTGGGTTGAGATTTTGTGTTGGTTTTCGGATTTTCACTACTTTCTAAATATGGAGACATATTAGGAAACTTTAGATTGAAGACCTATTTTCTTGGAGTTTATTTTGCAGAATTGTGTGCAGTCTCTCTGCTGCATTTTGAAGCCCAAATCCAGTTGGGATGTAGGTTTTAAATAGGTGTGTTTGTAACCTGATTTGGTAACGATTCCAAGATGTAAAATTATTAGGGTTTCGTTCTTGTGAACCACTATCTAGGAGAGTTGGTATGTGTGAACCACTCGGATTGTGAGATGGTCACTGTTCTCCTCGAAGCTTTTAAGCAAGAGTGAGTATTGTTCTTGGAGGAAGGTGTTAAGCAACTCTAAGTATTGTTCTTAGTCATGTGAGTCATGTCTAGGTATTAGCATATAAGTGTGTCTGTTACTTTTCTGTGATTGAAGAGCTGTTGGAAATCAAGCTGTTGATGCAGTAGTTGAGGTGTTGACTGCTAGACATCATTGCGATGATTGGAAGTGAGATGGAGTCTCTTACCTAGGGAGGACTTAGGTAGAAGGGTCATTGGGTAGTGATTAAGTGAGTAGATCATCAACGGGTGTGTTGATTGTAGGGTCTACGAATTGATACTGCTAATAGTGGACTTCCTTCCTGGCTTGGTATGCCCCCAGATGTAGGTTGTTAGACCGAACTGGGTGAACAAATTCTGTGTGTTGTTTTTATCTTTTTAGTATCGTGCTTATTGTTATATACCTTGCCATGTGTGTTCATGTCAGACCAGGTGTCGAATGACATGTTATAGGACATATGAATTTTGCACATGTACCAGAATTTCAATTGGTATCAGAGCAGGCATCCTGTTCTGTTTCTGGGTGAGATCCGAGGGGGATACTTTCTGGTTCATGGTAAAGGAAGAAGGATGTTACACTGAAAAGCTGATTGAACGTGATAGGTTCATATTGGTGTTTGAATGGTCCCTAGAAGTGGAGGATGAACTATTCACAGAAAATGATGTGTGGTGGTTTTGTGTAATATGCTGTACCTGAAGACTGTTGAGGAGGTTGTGATTGTTGTGTGTTCCGCTGCTTATATATATCTGATGGAAAATTCCTGGTGGTTTGTGTGTTGAGGCTGCAACACTCTGTTCTCCTCTGAAGGTGTATCACATGGTGTTGTGATACTTGAGGATAATATTGACTGACTTATTAAAGTGACCAAAGATACAGAGGTTTGACCCAAGTCCACTCATAAAGGCATTTTCAATAAGTATGTTGATGAGAGATCAGAAGGATGCAATTTATTTTTGCTCTCTTCTCTGAAAGGCCATCCACAGGTCTAAATTGAAGGATCCCATGGTGTTGTTCTTGAATGATGTTCTATCAGTTGTTGTGACATCAAACCAGCAGAGTGTGTAAAATCTTGTGGATAAAGATTTGGCATTGCAAATGTGTTTGGAGCAAGGAGGAGTTGGTGTTTCTTTTTGAACCAAAAGATTATGGTTCCCTGGTATTGGCATGAGAAGGTTCTTCTTAAGTTGGAGTTCAGTTATGTGGTGTCCTCACATAATGGAAGATGTTTTTGCAAGGATTAGGGAGAAGCATATTTTATTTAACAATCTGTTTGTGATGACCAGTCAATATTTTTTTTTGCTCCAGAAACCTGTTAGAGGGAATCTCCTCTTTAGGTGCAGAAGGATGGCATTCAACATCTCAAAGACAGACAGAAGGTCTGAACACCAGAAGGTTGAGAAGAAGATTCTTGAGATGAAGAGTATGCCGGTTCCTACTTGTGTGTATGGTCTGGTTTTGAAGGTTGATCAGATGCTGATGGTCGATCCTCTTGTGTCCCTTGCAAGAGATGTGTGTGGATTACTGTGGTTGTTGTCTCCAAAGCCATAGTAGATGGTTAATGTGATTTAGACTGATGTCGGAACTGATGTTGAAACATCATTTCAGTTCATTGCTTCCTCAACCAAGGAAGTTTGTTGTGCACATGGTGGAGTATCAGGTCAAGTCACTTACCTAATCTGAAGTGATCAGTGGTGTGGATTAATAAAAGAGGATCAGCTAGTGCCACAAGTGTGCAGGAAAAGAATGTCGTACCTTGTGTGAGAAGGTTACCATATCACATATGATAAATATCTGGACAGGAGCTGAGTATTTGTCTGCTTTTGATAAGGATGTGCATCTAACCGATAGTGAATACTCTGACGGGAGCTGAGTGTTTATCTAAGATGTTGTGCTTTCAACTAATGACAATATACATTGACGGGAGGCTATGTATAAGTCTGATGTAAAAGTGCAGGACTGCTTAAGTGTTATGAATTTACTTTTCTCAATGTGGCTGTTTATTTCTCTTCGTGGTGTGTTGGTGTGTGACGACCTGAATTAGCTGCTGAAGGTGTGATCCTTGGAGATCATCCTGGGTTCAAGGAACTCTGTGTTGATGTCCTACATGATATTGAAACTATCATGGTGGTTAAAAGAAGCTTGGGATTATAAAGATGAGATTGTGTGGCTATGGGGTAGTCTTGGACTACTTATTTTCTGAAGAATCAGATATGGCAGATTTGAAGTCTTTGGAGTTTCTGAGCAGGACGGAGGTTGTCTACTCAAACTTGATTGTTGAATCAAGTCTATGAGAGCATGGAAATCTGTTTATGCAAAGGGAGGAGGTTCTTCTGAGTGGCAGAAGGAAGAGCTGAATTCAACAGTTGGATGTCATAATGTTCTGACATCTAGCTTAACATCAGAAGTCTCAGTTGGTGATGTGGCACATCAGCTTATGATAGGGTGATCTACAGGAATGAACAATGGGATGTTTCAAAAGATCGTTCTCTTGGCAGTTTGCAGGAGCTGTAGGAAGGAGAAGATGTTACATGACCATGGCTTAGGGAGTCTAAGTGTGTTTGCTATTGAACAATTGGAACATGTGACTTAAAGATCAAGTTTCCTTGGTGGATCAGGATATCTCTATGAGAGTTCTGACAAACGTGAAAAAGATCAAAATGTGGCATTTGGTTGTTTTCATATGAGGATTCATGAATGAGGTGATCAAACTGTGGCATTTGGTTGATCTCAGAAGTGGATTCGAAGAATCAAGATAATCAGAGTGTGGCAGCTGGTTATTATTGAGGATTGTCTTGGAACAAGTTACTCTTGGGCAGAAGGGTGATGAGTTGAAGACTCAAGGAGATTATTCTTGAAGGTGGATGAGAGTTTATTTCTCTAGTTCTTTGGATTACTATGCTATAGTAAGTCCAATTGGTGGAACATATCAAGAATCATGGTGATGATGTCTTGGTGTGTGGTAGATGTTCTAACTTGGTGTTGGAACATTATATGGGTTGGATTTCCTTGATGAAGGATGATTGTGGTCTGGTTCAGGAGCTTGGTGCCTAAGGAGCGTCTACGTAGTCATACGGGAGAATGATGAAGTAGAAGGTCTGCCTTGGATGGAGAATGAAGTAGATCAGGTATTGATTGATTGGAAGTCTGAAGATGAAGAGTATGATAGGGAATGACTGCCTTTGGAAAGTTGGGGGATCTATGTGACCTTGATCTTTATCTAACAGTTTGTTTAAAGGAGGATGGTGATCCTTATGTTCCTCACGAATAGCCAAATTGTAACTTCATGTGTGAGTGACTGTTGTTTATTGTCAGAAGGGATTGTGGTGCCAAAATGAATGTGCTTCAGCAGGTGGCTGGACTAGGAGTGAGCTCTTGAAGACATGAAGATGCGTCTTATGTTTTCCATTCAGGTGCACTAGTTATCCACGTCAGGGGGAGTAATACTACTGTTTTTTTTTCTGCTTCTGGTTGTTTTCCCTTAAATGCATAGTTGCTTGGTTTGACATATTATGGCTAAAAAGGGGGAGAAGTAAGTGTCCTTGGTTGTTTCCTTGAGGGGGAGCTGGTTGTGTTATTCAAAGGTTGTATGGATATTGCTCTGGTGTGCTATAGCTTTGTCAAATATGGCTAAAAAGGGGGAGAGTGTGTGATTGCATGATGTGCTGATATCTGATGCCCCATATGATGTTCGAACATTTATTTGTGATTGCTAGTGTGAGTGGTGAGCTAGTTGTAAATGTTGTTGTGGTGTTGCTGCTGTGTGAGATTGTGTATGTGTGCAGATGAAGATTGAGTGCTGATCTGCTTGTGTAGGTGTTGCAGTGCTGATAATTGTTTTATCTGCTACTGATGTGTGTGACTATCTTCTGTTGCTGATATATTTGATATGATATGATGGTTTTAGCCAAAATTTGCCAAAGGGGGAGTTTGTTAGTTCTGCAGCTATGCAGTATTTGTGTTGGCTAAATTTTGTTAAAACCAATATGATAACTTTATGTCACTAAAGTTGTTTTAACATGCTGTTTTGTGTATATGCCATAATAGTTTAGTTGCAGGTTGTGAAATGTCAAGGAGGATGTCTTGACATGCTGTTCTGCACTATGCTGATATGAGTGCATGGGTGTTTTAAGGTGTTACTGTTTTGCTGTCATGTGATGGTAAATCAAGATGTTGAAACAAGATGTTCTGGTTTACTGCATTCAACATGTCGGATAAGATGTCCTATGCTGTATCATTCGACATCGCGCCTGTGCTGAGCTGGACAGTTAAATTCTGTTATGATTTAACAGATGCAGAATATTCTGTGAATTTTTAGTTACCCTATGTGGCGTCCAAAGTAATTGGGTTGAGATTTTGTGTTGGTTTTCGGATTTTCACTACTTTCTAAATATGGAGACATATTAGGAAACTTTAGATTGAAGACCTATTTTCTTGGAGTTTATTTTGCAGAATTGTGTGCAGTTTCTCTGTTGCGTTTTGAAGCCCAAAACCAGTTGGGATGTAGGTTTTAAATAGGAGTGTTTGTAACCTGATTTGGTAACGATTCCAAGATGTAAAATTATTAGGGTTTCGTTCTTGTGAACCACTCTCTAGGAGAGTTGGTATGTGTGAACCACTTGGATTGTGAGATGGTCACTGTTCTCCTCGAAGCTTTTAAGCAAGAGTGAGTATTGTTCTTGGAGGAAGCTGTTAAGCAACTCTAAGAATTGTTCTTAGTCATGTGAGTCATGTCTAGGTATTAGCATATAAGCGTGTCTGCTACTTTTCTGTGATTGAAGAGCTGTTGGAAATCAAGCTGTTGATGCAGTAGCTGAGGTGTTGACTGCTAGACATCATTGCGATGATTGGAAGTGAGATGAAGTCTCTTACCTAGGGAGGACTTAGGTAGAAGGGTCATTGGGTAGTGATTAAGTGAGTAGATCATCAACGGGTGTGTTGATTGTAGGGTCTACGAATTGATACTGCTAATAGTGGACTTCCTTCCTGGCTTGGTATTCCCCCAGATGTAGGTTGTTAGACCGAACTGGGTGAACAAATTCTGTGTGTTGTTTTTATCTTTTCAGTATCGTGCTTATTGCTATATACCTTGCCATGTGTGTTCAAGTCAGACCAGGTGTCGAATGACATGTTATAGGACATCTGAATTCTGCACATGTACCCGAATTTCAATTGGTATCAGAGCAGGCATCCTGTTCTATTTCTGGGTGAGATCCGAGGGGGATACTTTCTGGTTCATGGTAAAGGAAGAAGGATGTTACACTGAAAAGCTGATTGAACGTGATAGGTTCATATTGGTGTTTGAATGGTCCCTAGAAGTGGAGGATGAACTATTCACAGAAAATGATGTGTGGTGGTTTTGTGTAATATGCTGTACCTGAAGACTGTTGAGGAGGTTGTGATTGTTGTGTGTTCCGCTGCTTATATATATCTGATGGAAAATTCCTGGTGGTTTGTGTGTTGAGGCTGCAACACTCTGTTCTCCTCTGAAGGTGTATCACATGGTGTTGTGATACTTGAGGATAATATTGACTGACTTATTAAAGTGACCAAAGATACAGAGGTTTGACCCAAGTCCACTCATAAAGGCATTTTCAATAAGTATGTTGATGAGAGATCAGAAGGATGCAATTTATTTTTGCTCTCTTCTCTGAAAGGCCATCCACAGGTCTAAATTGAAGGATCCCATGGTGTTGTTCTTGAATGATGTTCTATCAGTTGTTGTGACATCAAACCAGCAGAGTGTGTAAAATCTTGTGGATAAAGATTTGGCATTGCAAATGTGTTTGGAGCAAGGAGGAGTTGGTGTTTATTTTTGAACCAAAAGATTATGGTTCCCTGGTATTGGCATGAGAAGGTTCTTCTTAAGTTGGAGTTCAGTTATGTGGTGTCCTCACATAATGGAAGATGTTTTTGCAAGGATTAGGGAGAAGTATATTTTATTTAACAATCTGTTTGTGATGACCAGTCAATATTTTTTTTTGCTCCAGAAACCTGTTAGAGGGAATCTCCTCTTTAGGTGCAGAAGGATGGCATTCAACATCTCAAAGACAGACAGAAGGTCTGAACACCAGAAGGTTGAGAAGAAGATTCTTGAGATGAAGAGTATGCAGGTTCCTCTTGTGTGTATGGTCTGGTTTTGAAGGTTGATCAGATGCTGATGGTCGATCCTCTTATGTCCCTTGCAAGAGATGTGTGTGGATTACTGTGGTTGTTGTCTCCAAAGCCATAGTAGATGGTTAATGTGATTTAGACTGATGTCGGAACTGATGTTGAAACATCATTTCAGTTCATTGCTTCCTCAACCAAGGAAGTTTGTTGTGCACATGGTGGAGTATCAGGTCAAGTCACTTACCTAATCTGAAGTGATCTGTGGTGTGGATTAATAAAAGAGGATCAGCTTGTGCCACAAGTGTGCAGGAAAAGAATGTCGTACCTTGTGTGAGAAGGTTACCATATCACATACGATAAATATCTTGACAGGAGCTGAGTATTTGTCTGCTTTTGATAAGGATGTGCATCTAACCGATAGTGAATACTTTGACGGGAGCTGAGTGTTTATCTAAGATGTTGTGCTTTCAACTAATGACAATATACATTGACGGGAGGCTATGTATAAGTCTGATGTAAAAGTGTAGGACTGCTGAAGTGTTGTGAATTTACTTTTCTCAATGTGGCTGTTTATTTCTCTTCGTGGTGTGTTGGTGTGTGACGACCTGAATTAGCTGCTGAAGGTGTGATCCTTGGAGATCATCCTGGGTTCAAGGAACTCTGTGTTGATGTCCTACATGATATTGAAACTATCATGGTGGTTAAAAGAAGCTTTGGATTATAAAGATGAGATTGTGTGGCTATGGGGTAGTCTTGGACTACTTATTTTTTGAAGAATCAGATATGGAAGATTTGAAGTCTTTGAATTTTCTGAGCAGGACGGAGGTTGTCTACTCAAACTTGATTGTTGAATCAAGTCTATGAGAGCATGGAAATCTGTTTATGCAAAGGGAGGAGGTTCTTCTGAGTGGCAGAAGGAAGAGCTGAATTCAACAGTTGGATGTCATAATGTTCTGTAATCTAGCTTAACATCAGAAGTCTCAGTTGGTGATGTGGCACATCAGCTTATGATAGGGTGATCTACAGGAATGAACAATGAGATGTTTCAAAAGATCGTTCTCTTGGCAGTTTGCAGGAGCTGTAGGAAGGAGAAGATGTTACATGACCATGGCTTAGGGAGTCTAAGTGTGTTTGCTATTGAACAATTGGAACATGTGACTTAAAGATCAAGTTTCCTTGGTGGATTAGGATATCTCTGTGAGAGTTCTGACAAATGTGAAAAAGATCAAAATGTGGCATTTGGTTGTTTTCATATGAGGATTCATGAATGAGGTGATCAAACTGTGGCATTTGGTTGATCTCAGAAGTGGATTCGAAGAATCAAGATAATCAGAGTGTGGCAGCTGGTTATTATTGAGGATTGTCTTGGAACAAGTTACTCTTGGGAAGAAGGGTGATGAGTTGAAGACTCAAGGAGATTATTCTTGAAGGTGGATGAGAGTTTATTTCTCTAGTTCTTTGGATTACTATGCTATAGTAAGTCCAGTTGGTGGAACATATCAAGAATCATGGTGATGATGTCTTGGTGTGTGGCAGATGTTCTAACTTGGTGTTGGAACATTATATGGGTTGGATTTCCTTGATGAAGGATGATTGTGGTCTGGTTAAGGAGCTTGGTGCCTAAGGAGCGTCTACGTAGTCATACGGGAGAATGATGAAGTAGAAGGTCTGCCTTGGATGGAGAATGAAGTAGATCAGGTATTAATTGATTGGAAGTCTGAAGATGAAGAGTATGATAGGGAATGACTGCCTTTGGAAAGTTGGGGGATCTATGTGACCTTGATCTTTATCTAACAGTTTGCTTGAAGGAGGATGGTGATCCTTATGTTCCTCACGAATAGCCAAATTGTAACTTCATGTGTGAGTGACTGTTGTTTATTGTCAGAAGGGATTGTGGTGCCAAAATGAATGTGCTTCAGCAGGTGGCTGGACTGGGAGTGAGCTCCTGAAGACATGAAGATGCGTCTTATGTTTTCCATTCAGGTGCACTAGTTATCCACGTCAGGGGGAGTAATACTACTATTTTTTTCCTGCTTCTGGTTGTTTTCCCTTAAATGCATAGTTGCTTGGTTAGGCATATTACGGCTAAAAAGGGGGAGAAGTAAGTGTCCTTGGTTGTTTCCTTGAGGGGGAGCTGGTTGTGTTATTCAAAGGTTGTATGGATATTGCTCTGGTGTGCTATAGCTTTGTCAAATATGGCTAAAAAGGGGGAGAGTGTGTGATTGCATGATGTGCTGATATCTGATGCCCCATATGATGTTCGAACATTTATTTGTGATTGCTAGTGTGAGTGGTGAGCTAGTTGTAAATGTTGTTGTGGAGTTGCTGCTGTGTGAGGTTGTGTATGTGTGCAGATGAAGATTGAGTGCTGATCTGCTTGTGTAGGTGTTGCAGTGCTGATAATTGTTTTATCTGCTACTGATGTGTGTGACTATCTTCTGCTACTGATATATTTGATATGATATGATGGTTTTAGCCAAAATTTGCCAAAGGGGGAGTTTGTTAGTTCTGCAGCTATGCAGTATTTGTGTTGGCTAAATTTTGTTAAAACCAATATGATAACTTTATGTCACTAAAGTTGTTTTAACATGCTGTTTTGTGTATATGCCATAATAGTTTAGTTGCAGGTTGTGAAATGTCAAGGAGGATGTCTTGACATGCTGTTCTGCACTAAGCTGATATGAGTGCATGATTGTTTTAAGGTGTTACTGTTTTGCTGTCATGTGATGGTTAATCAAGATGTTGAAACAAGATGTTCTAGTTTACTGCATTCAACATGTCGGATAAGATGTCCTATGCTGTATCATTCGACATCGCGCCTGTGCTGAGCTGGACAGTTAAATTCTGTTATAATTTAACAGATGCAGAATATTCTGTGAATTTTTAGTTACCCTATGTGGCGTCCAAAGTAATTGGGTTGAGATTTTGTGTTGGTTTTCGGATTTTCACTACTTTCTAAATATGGAGACATATTAGGAAACTTTAGATTGAAGACCTATTTTCTTGGAGTTTATTTTGCAGAATTGTGTGCAGTCTCTTGCTGCGTTTTGAAGCCCAAATCCAGTTGGGATGTAGGTTTTAAATAGGAGTGTTTGTAACCTGATTTGGTAACGATTCCAAGATGTAAAATTATTAGGGTTTCGATCTTGTGAACCACTCTCTAGGAGAGTTGGTATGTGTGAACCACTCGGATTGTGAGATGGTCACTGTTCTCCTCGAAGCTTTTAAGCAAGAGTGAGTATTGTTCTTGGAGGAAGCTGTTAAGCAACTCTAAGAATTGTTCTTAGTCATGTGAGTCATGTCTAGGTATTAGCATATAAGCGTGTCTGCTACTTTTCTGTGATTGAAGAGCTGTTGGAAATCAAGCTGTTGATGCAGTAGCTGAGGTGTTGACTGCTAGACATCATTGCGATGATTGGAAGTGAGATGAAGTCTCTTACCTAGGGAGGACTTAGGTAGAAGGGTCATTGGGTAGTGATTAAGTGAGTAGATCATCAACGGGTGTGTTGATTGTAGGGTCTACGAATTGATACTGCTAATAGTGGACTTCCTTCCTGGCTTGGTATTCCCCCAGATGTAGGTTGTTAGACCGAATTGGGTGAACAAATTCTGTGTGTTGTTTTTATCTTTTCAGTATCGTGCTTTTTGCTATATACCTTGCCATGTGTGTTCAAGTCAGACCAGGTGTCGAATGACATGTTATAGGACATCTGAATTCTGCACATGTACCCGAATTTCAATTGGTATCAGAGCAGGCATCCTGTTCTGTTTCTGGGTGAGATCCGAGGGGGATACTTTCTGGTTCATGGTAAAGGAAGAAGGATGTTACACTGAAAAGCTGATTGAACGTGATAGGTTCATATTGGTGTTTGAATGGTCCCTAGAAGTGGAGGATGAACTATTCACAGAAAATGATGTGTGGTGGTTTTGTGTAATATGCTGTACCTGAAGACTGTTGAGGAGGTTGTGATTATTGTGTGTTCCGCTGCTTATATATATCTGATGGAAAATTCCTGGTGGTTTGTGTGTTGAGGCTGCAATACTCTGTTCTCCTCTGAAGGTGTATCACATGGTGTTGTGATACTTGAGGATAATATTGACTGACTTATTAAAGTGACCAAAGATACAGAGGTTTGACCCAAGTCCACTCATAAAGGCATTTTCAATAAGTATGTTGATGAGAGATCAGAAGGATGCAATTTATTTTTGTTCTCTTCTCTGAAAGGCCATCCACAGGTCTAAATTGAAGGATCCCATGGTGTTGTTCTTGAATGATGTTCTATCAATTGTTGTGACATCAAACCAGCAGAGTGTGCAAAATCTTGTGGATAAAGATTTGGCATTGCAAATGTGTTTGGAGCAAGGAGGAGTTGGTGTTTCTTTTTGAACCAAAAGATTATGGTTCCCTGGTATTGGCATGAGAAGGTTCTTCTTAAGTTGGAGTTCAGTTATGTGGTGTCCTCACATAATGGAAGATGTTTTTGCAAGGATTAGGGAGAAGCATATTTTATTTAACAATCTGTTTGTGATGACCAGTCAATATTTTTTTTTGCTCCAGAAATCTGTTAGAGAGAATCTCCTCTTTAGTTGCAGAAGGATGGCATTCAACATCTCAAAGACAGATAGAAGGTCTGAACACCAGAAGGTTGAGAAGAAGATTCTTGAGATGAAGAGTATGCAGGTTCCTACTTGTGTGTATGGTCTGGTTTTGAAGGTTGATCAGATGCTGATGGTCGATCCTCTTATGTCCCTTGCAAGAGATATGTGTGGATTACTGTGGTTGTTGTCTCCAAAGCCATAGTAGATGGTTAATGTGATTTAGACTGATGTCAGAACTGATGTTGAAACATCATTTCAGTTCATTGCTTCCTCAACCAAGGAAGTTTGTTGTGCACATGGTGGAGTATCAGGTCAAGTCACTTACCTAATCTGAATTGATCAGTGGTGTGGATTAATAAAAGAGGATCAGCTAGTGCCACAAGTGTGCAGGAAAAGAATGTCGTACCTTGTGTGAGAAGGTTACCATATCACATATGATAAATATCTTGACAGGAGCTGAGTATTTGTCTGCTTTTGATAAGGATGTGCATCTAACCGATAGTGAATACTCTGACGGGAGCTGAGTGTTTATCTAAGATGTTGTGCTTTCAACTAATGACAATATACATTGACGGGAGGCTATGTATAAGTCTGATGTAAAGTGCAGGACTGCTGAAGTGTTGTGAATTTACTTTTCTCAATGTGGCTGTTTATTTCTCTTCGTGGTGTGTTGGTGTGTGATGACCTGAATTAGCTGCTGAAGGTGTGATCCTTGGAGATCATCCTGGGTTCAAGGAACTCTGTGTTGATGTCCTACATGATATTGAAACTATCATGGTGGTTAAAAGAAGCTTTGGATTATAAAGATGAGATTGTGTGGCTATGGGGTAGTCTTGGACTACTTATTTTTTGAAGAATCAGATATGGAAGATTTGAAGTCTTTGGAGTTTCTGAGCAGGACGGAGGTTGTCTACTCAAACTTGATTGTTGAATTAAGTCTATGAGAGCATGGAAATCTGTTTATGCAAAGGGAGGAGGTTCTTCTGAGTGGCAGAAGGAAGAGCTGAATTCAACAGTTGGATGTCATAATGTTCTGACATCTAGCTTAACATCAGAAGTCTCAGTTGGTGATGTGGCACATCAGCTTATGATAGGGTGATCTACAGGAATGAACAATAGGATATTTCGAAAGATCGTTCTCTTGGCAGTTTGCAGGAGCTGTAGGAAGGAGAAGATGTTACATGACCATGGCTTAGGGAGTCTAAGTGTGTTTGCTATTGAACAATTGGAACATGTGACTTAAAGATCAAGTTTCCTTGGTGGATCAGGATATCTCTGTGAGAGTTCTGACAAACGTGAAAAAGATCAAAATGTGGCATTTGGTTGTTTTCATATGAGGATTCATGAATGAGGTGATCAAACTGTGGCATTTGGTTGATCTCAAAAGTGTATTCGAAGAATCAAGATAATCAGAGTGTGGCAGCTGGTTATTATTGAGGATTGTCTTGGAACAAGTTACTCTTGGGCAGAAAGGTGATGAGTTGAAGACTCAAGGAGATTATTCTTGAAGGTGGATGAGAGTTTATTTCTCTAGTTTTTTGGATTACTATGCTATAGTAAGTCCAGTTGGTGGAGCATATCAAGAATCATGGTGATGATGTCTGGGCGTGTGGCAGATGTTCTAACTTGGTGTTGGAACATTATATGGGTTGGATTTCCTTGATGAAGGATGATTGTGGTCTGGTTAAGGAGCTTGGTGCCTAAGGAGCGTCTACGTAGTCATACGGGAGAATGATGAAGTAGAAGGTCTGCCTTGGATGGAGAATGAAGTAGATCAGGTATTGATTGATTGGAAGTCTGAAGATGAAGAGTATGATAGGGAATGACTGCCTTTGGAAAGTTGGGGGATCTATGTGACCTTGATCTTTATCTAACAGTTTGCTTGAAGGAGGATGGTGATCCTTATGTTCCTCACGAATAGCCAAATTGTAACTTCATGTGTGAGTGACTGTTGTTTATTGTCAGAAGGGATTGTGGTGCCAAAATGAATATGCTTCAGCAGGTGGCTGGACTGGGAGTGAGCTCCTGAAGACATGAAGATGCGTCTTATGTTTTCCATTCAGGTGCACTAGTTATCCACGTCAGGGGGAGTAATACTACTATTTTTTTCTGCTTCTGGTTGTTTTCCCTTAAATGCATAGTTGCTTGGTTAGGCATATTATGGCTAAAAAGGGGGAGAAGTAAGTGTCCTTGGTTGTTTCCTTGAGGGGGAGCTGGTTGTGTTATTCAAAGGTTGTATGGATATTGCTCTGGTGTGCTATAGCTTTGTCAAATATGGCTAAAAAGGGGGAGAGTGTGTGATTGCATGATGTGCTGATATCTGATGCCCCATATGATGTTCGAACATTTATTTGTGATTGCTAGTGTGAGTGGTGAGCTAGTTGTAAATGTTGTTGTGGAGTTGCTGCTGTGTGAGGTTGTGTATGTGTGCAGATGAAGATTGAGTGCTGATCTGCTTGTGTAGGTGTTGCAGTGCTGATAATTGTTTTATCTGCTACTGATGTGTGTGACTATCTTCTGCTACTGATATATTTGATATGATATGATGGTTTTAGCCAAAATTTGCCAAAGGGGGAGTTTGTTAGTTCTGCAGCTATGCAGTATTTGTGTTGGCTAAATTTTGTTAAAACCAATATGATAACTTTATGTCACTAAAGTTGTTTTAACATGCTGTTTTGTGTATATGCCATAATAGTTTAGTTGCAGGTTGTGAAATGTCAAGGAGGATGTCTTGACATGCTGTTCTGGACTAAGCTGATATGAGTGCATGATTGTTTTAAGGTGTTACTGTTTTGCTGTCATGTGATGGTTAATCAAGATGTTGAAACAAGATGTTCTAGTTTACTGCATTCAACATGTCGGATAAGATGTCCTATGCTGTATCATTCGACATCGCGCCTGTGCTGAGCTGGACAGTTAAATTCTGTTATAATTTAACAGATGCAGAATATTCTGTGAATTTTTAGTTACCCTATGTGGCGTCCAAAGTAATTGGGTTGAGATTTTGTGTTGGTTTTCGGATTTTCACTACTTTCTAAATATGGAGACATATTAGGAAACTTTAGATTGAAGACCTATTTTCTTGGAGTTTATTTTCCAGAATTGTGTGCAGTCTCTTGCTGTGTTTTGAAGCCCAAATCCAGTTGGGATGTAGGTTTTAAATAGGAGTGTTTGTAACCTGATTTGGTAACGATTCCAAGATGTAAAATTATTAGGGTTTCGTTCTTGTGAACCACTCTCTAGGAGAGTTGGTATGTGTGAACCACTCGGATTGTGAGATGGTCACTGTTCTCCTCGAAGCTTTTAAGCAAGAGTGAGTATTGTTCTTGGAGGAAGCTGTTAAGCAACTCTAAGTATTGTTCTTAGTCATGTGATTCATGTCTAGGTATTAGCATATAAGTGTGTCTGCTACTTTTCTATGATTGAAGAGCTGTTGGAAATCAAGCTGTTGATGCAGTAGCTGAGGTGTTGACTGCTAGACATCATTGCGATGATTGGAAGTGAGATGGAGTCTCTTACCTAGGGAGGACTTAGGTAGAAGGGTCATTGGGTAGTGATTAAGTGAGTAGATCATCAACGGGTGTGTTGATTGTAGGGTCTACGAATTGATACTGCTAATAGTGGATTTCCTTCCTGGCTTGGTATGCCCCCAGATGTAGGTTGTTAGACCGAACTGGGTGAACAAATTCTGTGTGTTGTTTTTATCTTTTCAGTATCGTGCTTATTGTTATATACCTTGCCATGTGTGTTCATGTCAGACCAGGTGTCGAATGACATGTTATAGGACATCTGAATTCTGCACATGTACCAGATTTTCAATTGGTATCAGAGCAGGCATCCTGTTCTGTTTTTGGGTGAGATCCGGGGGGGATACTTTCTGGTTCATGGTAAAGGAAGAAGGATGTTACACTGAAAAGCTGATTGAACGTGATAGGTTCATATTGGTGTTTGAATAGTCCCTAGAAGTGGAGGATGGACTATTCGCAGAAAATGATGTGTGGTGGTTTTGTGTAATATGCTGTACCTGAAGACTGTTGAGGAGGTTGTGATTGTTGTGTGTTTCGCTGCTTATATATATATCTGATGGAAAATTCCTGGTGGTTTGTGTGTTGAGGCTGCAACACTCTGTTCTCCTCTGAAGGTGTATCACATGGTGTTGTGATACTTGAGGATAATATTGACTGACTTATTAAAGTGACCAAAGATACAGAGGTTTGACCCAAGTCCACTCATAAAGGCATTTTCAATAAGTATGTTGATGAGAGATCAGAAGGATGCAATTTATTTTTGCTCTCTTCTCTGAAAGGCCATCCACAGGTCTAAATTGAAGGATCCCATGGTGTTGTTCTTGAATGATATTCTATCAGTTGTTGTGACATCAAACCAGCAGAGTGTGCAAAATCTTGTGGATAAAGATTTGGCATTGCAAATGTGTTTGGAGCAAGGAGGAATTGGTGTTTCTTTTTGAACCAAAAGATTATGGTTCCCTGGTATTGGCATGAGAAGGTTCTTCTTAAGTTGGAGTTCAGTTATGTGGTGTCCTCACATAATGGAAGATGTTTTTGCAAGGATTAGGGAGAAGCATATTTTATTTAACAATCTGTTTGTGATGACCAATCAATATTTTTTTTTGCTCCAGAAACCTGTTAGAGGGAATCTCCTCTTTAGGTGCAGAAGGATGGTATTCAACATCTCAAAGACAGACAGAAGGTCTGAACACCAGAAGGATGAGAAGAAGATTTTTGAGATGAAGAGTATGCAGGTTCCTACTTGTGTGTATGGTCTGGTTTTGAAGGTTGATCAGATGCTGATGGTCAATCCTCTTGTGTCCCTTGCAAGAGATGTGTGTGGATTACTGTGGTTGTTGTCTCCAAAGACATAGTAGATGGTTAATGTGATTTAGACTGATGTCGGAACTGATGTTGAAACATCATTTCAGTTCATTGCTTCCTCAACCAAGGAAGTTTGTTGTGCACATGGTGGAGTATCAGGTCAAGTCACTTACCTAATCTGAAGTGATCAGTGGTGTGGATTAATAAAAGAGGATCAGCTAGTGCCACAAGTGTGCAGGAAAAGAATGTCGTACCTTGTGTGAGAAGGTTACCATATCACATATGATAAATATCTTGACATGAGCTGAGTATTTGTCTGCTTTTGATAAGGATGTGCATCTAACCGATAGTGAATACTCTGACGGGAGCTGAGTGTTTATCTAAGATGTTGTGCTTTCAACTAATGACAATATACATTGACGAGAGGCTATGTATAAGTCTGATGTAAAAGTGCAGGACTGCTGACGTGTTGTGAATTTACTTTTCTCAATGTGGCTGTTTATTTCTCTTCGTGGTGTGTTGGTGTGTGACGACCTGAATTAGTTGCTGAAGGTGTGATCCTTGGAGATCATCCTGGGTTCAAGGAACTCTGTGTTGATGTCCTACATGATATTGAAACTATCATGGTGGTTAAAAGAAGCTTGGGATTATAAAGATGAGATTGTGTGGCTATGGGGTAGTCTTGGACTACTTATTTTCTGAAGAATCAAATATGGCAGATTTGAAGTCTTTGGAGTTTCTGAGCAGGACGGAGGTTGTCTACTTAAACTTGATTATTGAATCAAGTCTATGAGAGCATGGAAATCTGTTTATGCAAAGGGAGGAGGTTCTTCTGAGTGGCAGAACGAAGAGCTGAATTCAACAGTTGGATGTCATAATGTTCTGACATCTAGCTTAACATCAGAAGTCTCAGTTGGTGATGTGGCACATCAGCTTATGATAGGGTGATCTACAGGAATGAACAATGGGATGTTTCAAAAGATCATTCTCTTGGCAGTTTGCAGGAGCTGTAGGAAGGAGAAGATGTTACATGACCATGGCTTAGGGAGTCTAAGTGTGTTTGCTATTGAACAATTGGAACATGTGACTTAAAGATCAAGTTTCCTTGGTGGATCAGGATATCTCTGTGAGAGTTCTGACAAACGTGAAAAAGATCAAAATGTGGCATTTGGTTGTTTTCATATGAGGATTCATGAATGAGGTGATCAAACTGTGGCATTTGGTTGATCTCAGAAGTGGATTCGAAGAATCAAGATAATCAGAGTGTGGCAGCTGGTTATTATTGAGGATTGTCTTGGAACAAGTTACTCTTGGGCAGAAGGGTGATGAGTTGAAGACTCAAGGAGATTATTCTTGAAGGTGGATGAGAGTTTATTTCTCTAGTTCTTTGGATTACTATGCTATAGTAAGTCCAGTTGGTGGAGCATATCAAGAATCATGGTGATGATGTCTTGGTGTGTGTCAGATGTTCTAACTTGGTGTTGGAACATTATATGGGTTGGATTTCCTTGATGAAGGATGATTGTGGTCTGGTTCAGGAGCTTGGTGCCTAAGGAGTGTCTACGTAGTCATACGGGAGAATGATGAAGTAGAAGGTCTGCCTTGGATGGAGAATGAAGTAGATCAGGTATTGATTAATTGGAAGTCTGAAGATGAAGAGTATGATAGGGAATGACTGCCTTTGGAAAGTTGGGGGATCTATGTGACCTTGATCTTTATCTAACAGTTTGTTTGAAGGAGGATGGTGATCCTTATGTTCCTCACGAATAGCCAAATTGTAACTTCATGTGTGAGTGACTGTTGTTTATTGTCAGAAGGGATTGTGGCTAGACTGGGAGTGAGCTCTTGAAGACATGAAGATGCGTCTTATGTTTTCCATTCAGGTGCACTAGTTATCCACGTCAGGGGGAGTAATACTACTGTTTTTTTTTTCTGCTTCTGGTTGTTTTAACTTAAATGCATAGTTGCTTGGTTTGGCATATTATGGCTAAAAAGGGGGAGAAGTAAGTGTCCTTGGTTGTTTCCTTGAGGGGGAGCTGGTTGTGTTATTCAAAGGTTGTATGGATATTGCTCTGGTGTGCTATAGCATTGTCAAATACGGCTAAAAAGGGGGAGAGTGTGTGATTGCATGATGTGCTGATATATGATGCCCCATATGATGTTCGAACATTTATTTGTGATTGCTAGTGTGAGTGGTGAGCTAGTTGTAAATGTTGATGTGGAGTTGCTGCTGTGTGAGGTTGTGTATGTGTGCAGATGAAGATTGAGTGCTGATCTGCTTGTGTAGGTGTTGCAGTGCTGATAATTGTTTTATCTGCTATTGATGTATGTGACTATCTTCTGCTGCTGATATATTTGATATGATATGATGGTTTTAGCCAAAATTTTCCAAAGGGGGAGTTTGTTAGTTCTGCAGCTATGCAGTATTTGTGTTGGCTAAATTTTGTTAAAACCAATATGATAACTTTATGTCACTAAAGTTGTTTTAACATGCTGTTTTGTGTATATGCCATAGTAGTTTAGTTGCAGGTTGTGAAATGTCAAGGAGGATGTCTTGACATGCTGTTCTGCACTAAGCTGATATGAGTGCATGGTTGTTTTAAGGTGTTGATGTTTTGCTGTCATGTGATGGTTAATCAAGATGTTGAAACAAGATGTTCTGGTTTACTGCATTCAACATGTCGGATAAGATGTCCTATGCTGTATCATTCGACATCGCGCCTGTGCTGAGCTGGACAGTTAAATTCTGTTATGATTTAACAGATGCAAAATATTCTGTGAATTTTTAGTTACCCCATGTGGCGTCCAAAGTAATTGGGTTGAGATTTTGTGTTGGTTTTCGGATTTTCACTACTTTCTAAATATGGAGACATATTAGGAAACTTTAGATTGAAGACCTATTTTCTTGGAGTTTATTTTGCAGAATTGTGTGCAGTCTCTCTGCTGCGTTTTAAAGCCCAAATCCAGTTGGGATGTAGGTTTTAAATAGGAGTGTTTGTAACCTGATTTGGTAACGATTCCAAGATGTAAAATTATTAGGGTTTCGTTCTTGTGAACCACTCTCTAGGAGAGTTGGTATGTGTGAACCACTCGGATTGTGAGATGGTCACTGTTCTCCTCGAAGCTTTTAAGCAAGAGTGAGTATTGTTCTTGGAGGAAGCTGTTAAGCAACTCTAAGTATTGTTCTTAGTCATGTGAGTCATGTCTAGGTATTAGCATATAAGTGTGTCTGCTATTTTTCTGTGATTGAAGAGCTGTTGGAAATCAAGCTGTTGATGCAGTAGCTGAGGTGTTAACTGCTAGACATCATTGCGATGATTGGAAGTGAGATGGAGTCTCTTACCTAGGGAGGACTTAGGTAGAAGGGTCATTGGGTAGTGATTAAGTGAGTAAATCATCAACGGGTGTGTTGATTGTAGGGTCTACGAATTGATACTGCTAATAGTGGACTTCCTTCCTGGCTTGGTATGCCCCCAGATGTAGGTTGTTAGACCGAACTGGGTGAACAAATTCTGTGTGTTGTTTTTATCTTTTCAGTATCGTGCTTATTGTTATATACCTTGCCATGTGTGTTCATGTCAGACCAGGTGTCGAATGACATGTTATAGGACATCTGAATTCTGCACATGTACCAGAATTTCATGATTTATCTCAAGCATTACAAAGAAATGATCAAGATATTGTAAATGCTATGAAGTTAGTAAAAGTGTCCAAAATAAGGCTACAATCTATAAGAGATAATGGTTGGGATTCTTTGTTGAATGATGTTTCATTATTTTGTGAGCATAATGATATTGATATTCCAGATATGGATGACACTTTTCAACCGACACAAAAAAAGTAAAAGAGAAAAATGGAGAAAGTATCTAATTTACATCATTTTCAAGTTGAAATGTTTTATGAATTGATTGATCGACAACTTCAAGAGTTGAATAACCGTTTTACAGAAGTGAATACTGAGTTGCTCCTTTGTGTAGCTTGTTTAAGTCCAAGAGATTCATTTTCTGCATTTGATAAGGAAAGATTGATCCGTTTAGCTCAATTTTATCCTTCAGAGTTTTCTCAAGTTGAATTATTGGCACTAGATTGTCAGCTTGAAAACTATTTCTTAGATGTATGCTCTAACACTGATTTTTCAGAATTAGAGGGGATTGGTGATCTTTCTATCAAGCTCATAGAGACCAAAAAACATGTTGTGTACCCGTTGGTATATTTGCTTTTAAAGTTATCTCTGATATTACCAGTGGCAACTGCAACAGCTGAAAGGGCTTTCTCTGCTATGAATATTATCAAGAATCGAATGCGAAATCGCATGGGTGATGATTGGTTAAATGATTGTTTAGTTACTTACATTGAGAGAGATATTTTTGTTGATGTTGAAAATGAAAAAATCATTCAACATTTTCAGAACATGAAAAATCGTAGAGAACAATTATAATTTATATTTATATTTTTGAAAATGAGATATTATATTTATATTGACCCCAATACTCAAAATTTCTGGCTCCGTCCCTGGGCCTCAAAACGCGTTGGGAGGGCCCTCACATGTACTTTATTCCTTACTAATGATATATAACCTACATCATATGCATCATCTAGCAAGGATCCTAAATGGATAGGTATAATGCAATATGAAATAGATGCGTTGAATGCCCATCACACTTGGAGTTCACTACTTTGCATGAAAGAGCTATTTCTTCTATAGGAAGTAAATAGATAAAATTAAGAGGCAACCAAATTGCACAATCAAATATATCAAGTTCTAGTTGAAAATGTTAGACATTGCTAAATCACGGAAGAAACATGAAGACTTGTAGACTTGAAGCTGTGAAAGTGTGAAACCTCATATGGTGTAACGCCTCGTTTTTCATATAGGGTATTTTACTGTATTCTACTAATTAATTATGTTTATTCGCTGATTTATTTACTCGTTGGAATGTTTGTGAGGTGTGAGTCCTTAATTGAATGGCATGGTAAAATAGTGATGGGTGTATAGAATAATTTAGAATTATCTTTATTAAGTAAAATAATATTTTTCTCATATTATTTAGTAAAAATAAGAAAAATGGAGTGATTGGGCCAAATATGAGAATCTAGGAAAATTAGTTGGAGGAAGGAATAAGAAGTATATTAAGTTAGGTCAAGTTCATAAAATTGAGAAGTTTAACCCTAAGTATAAGTTTATGAGATAAACCTAGGTTTAGGGATAATTTTTACAGTACGTAGAATTTGGAAACAAAGGAGGGGGAGGCAAAGTTAGCTAGAGGTATAAGGAGAAGAATTCATGGGATAATTTCATTGTTTGTTAGGAAAATCAAGGTAAGGGGGAGATGTGCTTATCTAATGGGTGTTAAAGCATGAGGGGTAGAGTGAAGGCACCCTTAACCTTCCATAGGGTTTATTCTTCCTTGAGTTATGATAAATGTGATGAATAACATGATTTCAGTTCTATTTTTATGTTATGATTACTTGCAAATTCGTGTACTTTGTTTGGGATAATTGTTTTGTATGTTATGTGTTCATAAACATGAGTTTTGTTATGAGATTAGGATTTTTAAATTATGAACAATTATGGGTTTTTTTAGTTAAATAAGTGTAATAACATGTTAGATTAATAGGAATTAACATGCTATTAGGTGGTAATCACGTGTTATAAGTTTTTGGATATTTGGGAATGTTTGGACTTGAATTTGGGAAGGTTTTGAGGTTTTGTAGTGCGAAAATCACGTTAATGGGTTTTACCATTTTCGTAGGGCGAGCCCCAGGAAAGCCGGTCTCGCCGTGTCTTCACCAGGTGTGGATAGGGTGTTTCGTTACGGACTTGTCTCGCCAGAGCTCGCCCCTAGCTCTTCGGGCGAGCATGTCAGCAGATAGTTGCTATTTGCGACTCAAATCGTCGTAACTTGAGTTCCGGGGCTTGGATTGAGATGCGGTTCGAAGTGTTGGAAAGCTAACACAATTTATCATCAAATGGAACTAGTTTAAATGGCTAATTGTGTCATGATAACATGAATAATTGATGAGAATTATGCGTAATTGTTGAGGTTATCTTGTCATGATGTTATGATGCAGAGACTGTTAATTACAATTGGTTAACAATGTAAATGTTGAATATTAATGATGTTGTTATAGTGGTATGGTTATAATGTTGTGTGAAAGATGCTTATATGTGTCGACAATGAATTGTTGAGCATGAATAATTGTGGTGATTGTTAAAGATGTTGTATATTTAATTATATATATGTTATGTTTATGTCGATTATGTTGTTGGTGGCATACACGGTCAGAAGACCGACCAATGTGTATGTGGTTTTGTTACATGCTGAGAGTCTATGCATTCATGTTGTCAGAACTTTGGTTCTTTTTGTTGACCCTCAAACCTATGGTGAAGGATCAAGTACAAGTAACTAATTCCTATTATGGGGGATTAGTGAAGCGTTACTTATGGTAATGGTAGCGATTTGGTGTGCTCCAGTTCCAAGAGGGAATCTGTCCCTATGGTGGGGATCGAGGAGCGAAATGAACCCGAGTGTTCATACTTGGTACCACATGTATGTCGAGTCAGTAGTGAGTACATTGCATAAGTGTTGCATTTGTATTGATTGTTGTTGATGTGTTGTTAGATGAGAATACTTAATATGTTGGTGTTGATTGAGTAATGTGTATGTTGTTGTTATGTGATAATCTATTCATGCTTGTTTTCACCATTAATTATTGAAGTGTATTCTCACCCTTTTTATTTAATGTTGTCCACCATGGAAAACTTACAGATACTCTAGAGTAGCATTATTGAAGTGAGTGGAAGATAGCTCTTGGAGTGGCTTCCATTAGTTTGTCGTTTTTAGTAGGGTCTTGCTCTAATTATGTAACATCGGGCTGGGAACGTTTGTTTTTCACTTGTTTTGTTTTTTAGTTACTATTTATGTTTTATTAAGACCCCAAAATTGTTGTGAGTTGAATAATACAACTCCTTTTGTTGCATTATGAAAGTTGAAGTTTATAAGACTAAATGTTATGAGTTGCAATATTGTGTTTATTTGTTTTAATAATAATTCCGCTACAATGATACCCTAAGTGAAGGTGAGCATGCGATGACAGGTTCTAAATTTCTATGTTATAACCCGTGTTATGGAGCAGGCTATGTTTGATTGAGCGTGACACCCTGACTTGTTGCATTTTGTTTAGTGAAATTCCATATTAAATTGTATGTAGGGTTTAGGGTGTTACATAGTTGTATCAGAGCCTGGTTGGTCCATCAGGCCATTTTTATGTAATTTTGTGTGTTCCCTGGTATGTGACATGTGTGTGAAATGCTGTCAGTACTCATTTATTTTTCTAACCGCTTGTCTGTAGGAGTGGGATTGAAACATGTGGGGAAGAAGCTTCTGCTTCTCTGAGACGTTTTAGGTGTGGAGAGTTAGTTCGTTGTGCCGCTGATTGCAAGAGTGCAGGTGTTGTCGAAGCTGTGTCGTTTCCCGAACCCGAAGAGAATGCATATTCGAGATTCCGGTATGCTGGTCAAGTTTGGATGTCTTTGAGGTAGAACAATCAGGTATTGTTGGTGTTTACTTCTCATAGAGCAGAGAGCAATGTGACAGCTAGTGATATGCCAGTAATGTGTAATTTACTGATGTTTTTCATGAAGATATCTGCAACATGTCTCCAGAGCATGAATCTTAGTTTGGTGAAGGTGAAGATTTGATGTTTATATCTACTAAGCAAGTAAGAGAGTCCGTAAGAGATGATGCACAAGTGTTGGTGATGTTAGCCTCATTAGAAGCTGAAGGAAATAGATTAGTTGGTGATCTTCCAGTTCTTTGTGATTTCCCAGAAGTGTTTCCTGAAGACATCGGTGATTTACCGCAAGAGGGCGAGGTTGAATTATTATAGATATGCATCTGGTGTCAATGGCTCCATATAGAATATCTGCTTTAGATTTGGGTGAGATAAAGAAATAGTTGGAAGAATTGCTTTAGAAGATGTTTGTTCGACCAAGTGTTTCTCCATGGGGTGCGCCGGAGTTGCTAGTTAAGAAGAAGGACGACAGTATGAGGTTGTGTGTTGACTACAGACAACTGGATAAGGTTACTATTAAAAACAAGTATTCTCTTCCGAGAATTGACGATCTGATGGATTAGTAGGTGCTTGTGTGTTCAGTAAGATAGATTTGAGGTATGGTTATCATCAGATTCGAGTGAAACCATGAGATATTCCGAAGACTGCGTTTAGAACGAGGTATGGTCATTATGAGTATACAGTAATGCCGTTTGGAGTATCGAATGCTCCAGGTGTGTTTATGGAGTACATGAATAGGATTTTCCATCTTTATTTAGATCAATTTGTGGTGGTGTTCATCGACGACATCTTGATATATTCTAAATCTGAGGAAGGGCATGGGAAGCATTTGGAAGATGTATTGCAGGTGTTGAGAGAGAAGAAGTTGTATGCGAAGTTATCTAAGTGTGATTTTTGGTTGAAGGAAGTGAGTTTCTTTGGTCACATGATTTCTAGTGGTGGTATTGAAGTTGATCCGTCGAAGGTAGATGCTGTGTTACAGGGGGAGACTCCAAAGTGTGTTACGGAGATCAAAAGTTTTCTAGGTTTGGCTGGTTATTACAGGAGGTTCATCGAAGGTTTTTCAAGATTAGCATTGCCTTTGACTCAGTTGACTCAGAAAGGTCAAACTTATGTTTGGGATGTGAATTGTGAAGAAAGTTTACGAGAACTCAAGAAGAAGTTGACGACTGCTCCAATGTTGATTTTGCCGAATCCAAGTTAGTACTTTGAGGTGTATTTTGATGCGTCAAATATGGGTTTAGGTGGTGTGCTAATGCTGAATGGTCAGGTTGTGGCTTATGCTTCTTGAAAGTTAAAAGTTCACGGGAGAAATTATCCTACGCATGATTTAGAGTTAGCAACTGTGGTTTTTGTCTTGAAAATTTGGAGACAATATCTCTTTGGTTCTAGATTTGAGGTGTTCAGTGATCATAAAAGCTTAAAGTATCTTTCATATCCTTTTTTTTTTTCTAATCCACTTTTAAACCAACTTATCCATATTTCCAATTTTTTCTCATTACCTAATTCCATTTAATTTTCATTCCAATTATCCTCATTTTAACCATTTTTTCCAAATCTACATTACAAATTTCATAAATAATCCAAAATTCCACAAAAAAATATATGGCATGATTGTCATAAGAAAATTCAAAAAACCATTACAAAATTATTACAAAAAAAAACTCATAAGCCAATTTCTTTCTATCTACAAAGCCCAAGCTTCATTACCACACATTGCAAAAAGTGAAAAAAAGAAGAAGCCGAAAAAGTTTCACGGCCCATGCTCTTTTCAAAAGCCATTTTCATGCTATCAAATGCTAAAGCAACTGTCTGCAGCTACCTCACTCCAGCCGTGCGAATAAGCGAGCGAGCTCCACTAAGCCACATGAGAAATACCAAAAAAATTCACGTGCCATTAACCAAGTCTTTAAGCCATTTGCATGCTACCCTCCAAGCCGTACCATGTCAGCTTTCCAAGCCAATGCGAAACAACATCAAAACGCAACTTGCAATCACGCTATCCTTCACAAACACAAGCTTCATTCAGCTGCTACAACCAAGCCGTGATTTCAGCCAACCAGTCCCAATTTAGCTGCTTTAATACAAACCCAAAGCAAGACGTAAGCCACTTCACAAGCTGTAACACGTGAGCATCAAAAACTGAAACCAAAATCAAAACGCAAATGCGAGAATTACGAAAGCCTCAAAACGCAGCTGCAGTAGAATCAAAACGCAGAAACTCGTGAGCAATTACGAAGCGATGCAAACGGCACTGCACAACACTCAAAACACAACAATTCAAACTTTCAAATCTTCCTTCATTTCATCTATAAATACAAGCTTCATCCTTCAATTTTTTTAAGCTTGGATAGCCATAAACACCTTGCCAAAATCAAACCAAGTTTCAATTCATCTTTACAATTCAACTTCAAGCTTCAGAAAATTCTTCCAAGAAAAACCATAAATCGTTTTCAACCAAAATTCTTTTAAAGCTTCGACCATCTTCATATTTGTTCAAACACCTTCATCTTCCATCCCATAAACTCCATCAATTCATAACATGCAAAATCTCAACACAACTCCAAGCTTCAACTCCTAATTCATGATTCAGCAACAACATCAACTGTTCACACAAGATTTCGCATCTCACGAATAATCATCCTCAGAACGCAATCGTAGAAGAAGAGGAAAGCAAGCAAAGAGTGTAAGAATTGGTTATTCGAACCTGTTTTTCGTTCATCATCAATTTCGATCCAATTTCGTAATTGAGTTGTTTTCTGGAGATTTTGTTCGCAAGGGAGAAGAACAGTGTTGGTGTTTGGTTTTGGGCTTTAGGCCCGTTGGAATTACTTTCATCACCTCCTTTTTCTATATCAAACCTCCCTTTTCATTTTTTAAAAAAATTATTTTACTTTTTAGTTCAACTTTTTTTTTAATGCTTCATTATGAAATTTTCTTTGTACTTGATTTTTTTTAAATCTTGTTTCATTATCTTTGGTATTTTTGTTTAAAATTTCTATAAAAAAATCATGTGAATATCTTTTATCTTGATTTTATTTGAATTCTCTTTTTAATTTCTTTATTGTTGGTTGTGTGGATCATAAATGTTAGATCCACTTTTTTTCATCTATTTTCTTTTTGATCGATGAAAGTCTAAGAGATCTTGGAATTCCTTTGTTGAATTTCGATCAAGACTAGATCGTTACCATTTTTCTTTTCGTGCGGTATTGCTTTCGGATGACAATTTACATATCGTTCATCTAGCATGCGTTAGCACAAAGATCTATTGACCGACCTCATTGTAGGGTAATTACTCTGTAAATTACTCGGCAATTGCTTAACATAGCGCAATATTTGTCCCGCATCGAAAAACCATCAAGAATGATTGATTATTTGTCTTTTGGTTCAAAACTTATGAAACTTGTTGTTAGGAGTCTTTGGTCTTATCAATCCTCTAATGAGTTTTCATTAACCTTGACCTAAGTGCAATTATTCAATTATTATTGATCACTAACTCTAACAACTAATCACTAACTTACTAACATTACTATTGTACTAATCATTTACAATTCCTTCTCGCTCCTTATCTCTTTTACTTTTATGCTTCACTTTTATCATTTCATATCATGTTTATGCTTCCGCACTTTTTCCTTTGTCCGTTGTGCATATGTTTATGCTTCCGCACTTTTTCCTTTGTCCGTTGGACACATGTTCATGCTTATGCCTTTTTTCTCTTGTCCACTTGGACTAAAAACATTAACAAAGGCCAAAACCTCTAAAAAACTTGTGCTTCTAATCTTGGACTATGGTTACTATCATTTGCAATGGACATGGAGTTTTACACCTAGACCTTGGACTTTAATGCTATTCTTGAATCTTTGGACTTAAAACTTGGACATCCAATGCAATTCTTGGAACCTTGGACTTAGAACTTAGGACCTTTCTCCCTTTGCTTTGGAATTATGGTTCGAAGACTATGAAGCTTGATTGTGTGGTTAGGCTATTCTTATCCTTAGCTTTTACTTTATGCTTTAGGATAGTCACTTCTTCTCCTCCCCATTCTTCAATTTTCAAAACTCTCTCCCTTTTTCAAAACTTTCTTGATTTCAAACTATCACCTCTTTCATAATCAAACCTTGACTTTGTCAAGTTGATTTTACTCTTTTCCTTTCATTTCTTAATCAAATGCTAAACTACATAAGCATGTTGACACCTTTTTCAAAAGACTTTAAAAAAAAAATCAAACTCATCACTCTCTTTTTGTGCCCTCGTGCACGTTTCTCTTTCAAAACTTTTTCATAAGTTTAGACATGATTCATTTCTTTAAGCATAATTATTCGCTTGGAAATGACGACTTGTCTTTACTTTTAAAATCAACCAAAACAAACAAAATTTCATTCTTTGTACCACGAACCACGAGGTTATGATCCTACATTGCACATTGTGGGTACGTAGGCATGAGACGATAAGTCTCTCCAAACACAAAAATCTTAAAAAACAATTTCTCTTCTCATCTCCTCAATCACTTTTCAAGCAAACTTTTTCAGACCAAAAGCGGTAGATATTTCAAAGGGCTCCTATAGAGTACTATAGACGTTTTGGGTGCTAACACCTTCCCATTGCGTAACCAACCCCCTTATCCAGTCTCTCTTCACTTGTTCGTGTTGTAGAGCTTGTGTAGATTTTGTTCACTCTTTCTCCTTTCCTTTTTGGATAAAATAAAAGTGCGGTGGCGACTCTTGCTTTTCGAGTTAAGTTAATCAATAGCTTACACTCACGATTTTGCCGCTACAGAAAAGTGGCGACTCTGCTGGGGACAGATTGACCTCTTGCTGGTCCATCCCTTGAGGGGTTTGGCCTACTTTGATTTATTTACTTCTTGTTGTCTGATTTGCTTGTTACTTGCTTGTTCTGTTTGGGAATTCTTCTGTGTGGTGAGATAAGTCTTATACCCAGACTTGAGTATACACCTAAGACTAGGGTGGAAAGTAGTGTGACTTGTGTGGCATTTGGCCAGACGTAGTATACACGAAAACTCTACATCCAGACGAGGTTTTCTTTGGTAATGTTCTATCCTGCGCATTTGGTGCAGATGATGGAATGTAACTTGGAAAACTATCGACTCTGGCGACCATTCCCGAGGACTTAGTTGAGGCACTCCTCCCAAGAGGTAGTAATGGCAGACCAGAAATGGCAAACCCGTTATGCTTCTTGATCCGAGGACCCGAAGCTGAGGACTTTAGAATCCTTTAACCCATCTTGGCCTTATAAGGACGTGGTGCAGTGGCTATTCAGGTGCAGACTTGAATCAGTTGTTACACGATACCACACTCACACGAGACACTCTTGAGAATATTATTGACTACCAAGCAGTTGGGAAATCGATAATATCCGAAAGATGGGTTGTAGACTCTGGGAACTTCTTTAGAACCTTGTTCGGCAGGTGTTATACCCTTAGCACATACCTTTGTGGGATTGTTTCTTAACCTTGACTCCATGCTCATGACTCGAACCTTTGAACCTGTGTGCTTTGAGTGATATTGTTTGTGGTTGTTGCATCCATGCACTCTTGCATCTATGAGCATACATATGCATTCTTCCGAGTTGTCTCAGAAACTCATTTCAACTGTCTCCTTCTTCAGTTATCTGTTCGCCGTCAAGCTGTTTCCTCAACACAACTACGGAACTAGAGCTGCTGTCAGATTGAGAATGGAAAATCAAGAACAACACAACGTCGAAGTCAGAATGGAAATTGATGAGTTGAAGGCCGACATGACCAAACTCACTGAAATGCTGCAAGTTCTGATTGCTAGAGGTGAACCACCTCAGAGGACTGTAATTATTGAAACTTCACCTGCTGCTGTTGACCCTCCACTGACTCAGCAACTAGCTTCTACTTGGCGAGAATTTGGGTTACCTCCAAATTACTCGCCACCCTTTGCAACTACTCCTGTGTTTGTCTCACCAGTATCTTCAGCTCCATTGTTCACTGAACCTCAGCCTATTGTGCATTCTGTTGCTCAAGCTATTCCTGAGAATCCTTTCGTGTATCATCTGGTTTTGCTGACCTAGTCACTATTGGAGAAAGACTTGAAGAAGGTATCAAGAAAGGAAGGATTGCTAATGCTGAAGCCTTTAATGGTGCCAAAAAGTATGCTGGGAATTTTCAAAAGAAAAAGGATGGTGATACCCATGCTGTTTTAGTCGAAGAGAAACCTCATCACAGACAACAACAATATATTGCTGCAGTTGCTCCCGTTGTCAATGCTCAACCAGTTCAAGCTCCTCGTCAGCCTTTTAGACAGAATCAGAATCGTAATAGGGTTAACTTTGATCCTATCCCGATGTCTTACACTGAGCTGTATCCATGTCTTGTAAAGAAAGGTTTGATTACAACGAGGGATCTACCTCCTCCTCCAAATCCTCTCCCAGCCGGCTATAGGGCTGATCTTCACTGTGAGTTCCATCGAGGTGGGGCAGGCCATAACATGGAAGGTTGCTTTGCATTGAAAGCTAGAGTACAAGAATTGGTGAACTTAAAGATTCTGTCCTTTGCTGATGACAATCCCAATGTTGTCAATGATCCTTTGCCAGAGCATGCCAAGTGAAGTTTGAGTCAGTTCAAACAAATCATCTCCTAAAGCCAGTGTTTCAGACAGGACAACTCTTCCTTGTTGCTGATTAGTGACTAGGCCTTGTTTCTTCCTGTTTGCATTTTTCTTTGATTGTATTGACTGTTTGCTTTCGAACTTTATTTGTACTTTCATGGTAATTTCAATGAAATGAGCATTGCAATTTTTGATTCAATTCATTTATATCCACTATGTGCATCTTTATGCTTTCTTTTTCACAAAACAAAAAAATATATCTCCTATTCTTTTTCTTTATATAGCTTTTGTTTATGCAAAGATTGAAGGGAGGATGATGAAAACGAAATACCTAAAATTGCTGAACTGTATGCTTTCAATTAAAACTTGGCTGATGATGTACATGCATTGTTTCAACTCCCAAACACTAGAGAAATAAGGAAGTTAATCCTTTGTCAACCCCTTCGAGCCTAGAAGTTGGAGTTTCTTTCTGTACGAAAAAACCCGCAATTTTAACCCGGGGATGGGTAGTTCTCAGTTAATTTGATTGTGTATTTAAACACGAGAGAATTATTGCAATCATAAGCTTTCCTTCACACACATAAAAGAAGTCGAAGATGTCTTTCAAATCGAAAGCCAATGATGGTTCACCGTAATCATTAAGCCAGACAGTCACTATCTTTCAAAAAAAAAAAAGAATAAGAAAATCAAATGGAAGGCCCGCTAAGTCAAAACCTATGAAGGAGACTTAGGCAAAAATTGAAGCATCCCGCTGACTGTAAGCTCAAATGATACAGTTTACGCAAAAGTCAGAGATAACAAAAGAAAAATCAAGAGGTTACCAAAATCCTCAAAGGCAAAACAAGTTGATTGAGGTCCTCATCAAAAACAACAAAATGTTGTAAGAAAGGGTGACTCCCATCTCAAAAATACCTTGGTCCTTGAACCATCATCACGACAATGTTGCAATTCCAAAATCACTTGGAACCTGAATGCATAGTTTGAATTAACTGAGCATAGGACTGGAGATCATGATGAAGAATGGGATGGGTACAAATAAACTTTAAGCCTATATCCTTTATTTCAAAAACCGTGAACCAAACCACGTTACAACCTTCAAAAGACCTAATTGAAGCCAGGTTTCTTTTGAAAGCATACTACAACAAGGTTGCGTAAACTGACTAGTATGCTTGTTGCCAATCATTTGCTTCAATGTCTTACCTTTGCTTTCTCTTTCACTTTGCATGTCTAAACTGCCGTGTTTTGACAAGTGATTCATTTTCTTTACATCATTAATATCTTTCTAAAAATGATTTTTAATTTCGAAATTGCATTGAGCTTTGCATTAAAATTACCATGTTTGTTTGAATATTCCTATTTGCAGGCAAACTTTCCTCATCAAGGAATTTCAAACAGTTGAGAAACTTGGTCAGTGATCCTATCAAGGGCACACTACTTCCAGAGCCTGTTGTGAATCAATTCAAGATTTGTTGCTCATTACAAGTTATTTTCAAAATTGGTTAGCCAGGAGATATCTTCAAGACCCATACTGAGTTTAGCCTTCTCAACAGTCATTTCAAGAACTGAAGCCATGATCAGTTCATCCCCAACAATTACAACTGAAGCCATGATCAATTTATTCTCAACATTCATTTCAAGATTTGAAGCCATGATCAGTTCATTCTTCCCCTGCAGCAGTCAAACTGAAGCTATGATCAGTTTATCCTCATCAGTTAATCAATCTGGGGTAGTATTCTTCAAGAATCCTCAAGATGTCTTTCCTCAAAATACCATGAGCCTGATCCAATTCATAAGTGTGACAGAGATGTGTTCAACATCTTCTTTCCAAGCAGAATGGGCAGTGTTCCCTGTGTTGAGGAATCAGAGTTTCATTCTTCCCTCACAAAAGAGTCTATCTCAGTTGTCTCTATCATCTGCATTGCATACATAAATCATTCACATATCATACATAGAAAGATTTTCATAGCTCGAAGTGTTCTTCGCGCTCATATGCATTTCCCGAGGTCCTGTTGCTGTCAACATCTTACCTTGCGATTAAAGTCCAACTTACTTGGAACCTACCAAAAACAGTTACCTGCCTTTTCACCCAGTGCTATTCTTGGATGTCTTGTTCATTTTATTTCTTTACAGTGCCATTCCTGGTTCTTTGTTTTCTTCCATTCCAGTGCTATTCCTGGATCTTTGATTTTTCTTTCACTCCAATACCATTCCTGGATGTCTGTCTCTTTTGATCTCCAGTGCCATTCCTGGATATTTTTATTCCTCTTGTTTCTCCCAGTGCTATTCCTGGAAGGTTTTGCCTATCTTCTGTAATCCCCATTGTATCTTCTTGGATACCTTTCAATGCTATTCCTGAAAGTTTTATCTGTTCATTCAGTGCCATTCATGGATGAGTTTTCACCTTTGCATTCAGTGCCATTCCTGGATGTCTTTCTCACTATCATTCAATGCCATTCTTGAATGAAGTGATTTACCTTTATCTTTCAGTGCCATTCCTGAAAGTTTTATCTGTCCATTCAGTGCCATTCCTGGATGAGTTTTCTCCTTTGCATTCAGTGCCATTCCTGGATGTCTTTCTCACTATCATTCAATGCCATTCTTGAATGTAGTGATTTACCTTTACCTTTCAGTGCCATTCCTGAAAGCTCTTTCTCACTTTATTCAATGCCAGTCTTGGATATTGAGAACTCTTTTTATCCAATGCCATACTTGGATACTTCTGATATATTTTCCAGAACCTTTCTCACTTCATTTAGTGCCATGATTGGATGTTGTGATTACTTTCGTCCAATGCCATTCTTGGACACCTTTTCCCCAGCAAGTCCAATGCCATTCTTGGATATCTCTGATTGATTAACCTTGCCATCCAATGCCATTCTTGGATGTCCCCAATGAAGTTGTTCAAATGGAATTTTGTTTATATCCAATGCCATTCTTGGATGACTCTGATGTTTGCTGTTGCCTCATTCAATGCCATTCTTGAATGTTGTAGTTAATTTTATCCAGTGCCATTCTTGGATATCTTATCCCTAATAGAGTGTTTTTTCACCTCCATCCAATTCTATTCTTGGATGACGCTGCTGTTTTTACCGGAAACTTTCTTGTTGCTGTCCAATGCCATTCTTGGACATCTTTTGACATACCTTCTGTCTTGTTTGTAATTTCCATCCAATGCTATTCTTGGATGTCACTACTCGCCTTCCAGGGTCTTGTCCCTCTCTTTCCAACTATTGATGGATACTTCTTGTCACCTTGACAGATCTCCAGAAATAGCTTGTGCTCCCCGGCGTGTCTTTTCGCGTCATCTTTCTCAAGTTACCTTAACTCTCTTGTTTCAAGTTTCCCCGCAGTGTATTTCATCCTTTGCATTTCATATCATCTTGTGACATCTTATGGCTAAAAATTTGGATTTATGTATTTAAGTATCTTCAATCTTGTCGAGACGAAGTTTTCAACCTTCATATCTTCTGATAGAAGAAACTTAAATAGGGGCAGCTGTTGAACCCTAATTTTTACCCCTAAGATTTCGCACATCTCATTTGCATCTCATACCACAAACAAGATCACAATCTGTGTTTCTCCCGGGTACCTGTATACTTCTTACTTGCTTTATTACTTTTCCATCTAACCTCTAACCAAAATACCAAAAAAATGCTGCAATTTGCCAGTTTCTCTCTGTGTGTTGTGCAGGTTTGTCAAAAGGCAATGAAGTGATTTCAAGTCAAATGTGACTGTTGTTCTTGATCCAGTTTAGATGGATGTTTGACCTGATCTTGGTCAGACTATCAAACTTGCTTCATCTGCCTGTCATTTGTGCCAATGGGTTGTTTCTCAAGCAGTGATTATCAAGTTGTTGTGTGGTGATATTCATCAGGTTCATCTGAGTTCAAATGTTCAACTGTGTTCATCTGTGGATTTATTTTCCCAGATAACTGGTTCATACAAGTTCAAACAGATTCAAATGGCAGTTGTTTAGTTATGGTTTGTTCAGTGGTGGCTGTGCTGCATATGTTCATCAGAGGCTTGTGAAAAACTCAAGATTTGTTTTGGGCTAAAAAAAATAAAGACTTGCTATCCATGATCTACTTCAAAAACCATTTTTTAATTCTTCATATACAACATCCAAAATACAATCATATTCCATTTAAAGTCCATAACCACTTCTCTTTCCATTCATTCCTAAATCCATATTCAATTTTCAATTATTCAATTTTCAATTTCCAAATTTCCAAATCTATATTTTCATATCTTTTTTTTTTCTAATCCACTTTTAAACCAACTTATCCATATTTCCAATTTTTTCTCATTATCCAATTCCATTTAATTTTCATTCCAATTATCCTCATTTGAACCATTTTTTCCAAATCTATATTACAAATTTCATAAATAATCCAAAATTCCACAAAACAATATATGGCATGATTGTCATAAGAAAATTCAAAAAACCATTACAAAATTATTACAAAAAAAAAAACTCATAAGCCCATTTCTTTCTATCTACAAAGCCCAAGCTTCATTACCACACATTGCAAAAAGTGAAAAAAAGAAGAAGCCGAAAAAGTTTCACGGCCCATGCTCTTTTCAAAAGCCATTTTCATGCTATCAAATGCTAAAGCAACTGTCTGCAGCTACCTCACTCCAGCCGTACGAATAAGCGAGCGAGCTCCACTAAGCCACATGAGAAATACCAAAATAATTCACGTGCCATTAACCAAGTCTTTAAGCCATTTGCGTGCTACCCTCAAAGCCGTACCATGTCAGCTTTCCAAGCCAATGCGAAACAACATCAAAACGCAACTTGCAATCACGCTATCCATCACAAACACAAGCTTCATTCAACTGCTACAACCAAGCCGTGATTTCAGCCAAGCAGTCCAAATTTAGCTACTTCAATACAAACCCAAAGCAAGACGTAAGCCACTTCACAAGCTGTAACACATGAGCATCAAAAACTGAAACCAAAATCAAAACGCAAATGCGAGAATTACGAATGCCTCAAAACGCAGCTGCAGTAGAATCAAAACGCAGAAAATCGTGAGCAATTACGAAACGATGAAAACGGCACTGCACAACACTCAAAACGCAACAATTCAAACTTTCAAATCTTCCTTCATTTCATCTATAAATACAAGCTTCATCCTTCAATTTTTTTAAGCTTGGATAGCCATAAACACCCTGCCAAAATCAAACCAAGTTTCAATTCATCTTTACAATTCAACTTCAAGCTTCAGAAAATTCTTCCAAGAAAAACCATAAATATTTTTCAACCAAAATTCTTTTAAAGCTTCGATCATCTTCATATTTGTTCAAACACCTTCATCTTCCATCCCATAAACTCCATCAATTCATAACCTGCAAAATCTCAACACAACTCCAAGCTTTAACTCCTAATTCATGATTCAGCAACAACATCAACTGTTCACACAAGATTTTGCATCTCACGAATAATCATCCTCAGAACGCAATTGTAGAAGAAGAGGAAAGCAAGAAAAGAGTGTAAGAATTGGTTATTCGAACCTGTTTTTCGTTCATCATCAATTTCGATCCAATTTCGCATTTGATTTGTTTTCTGGAGATTTTGTTCGCAAGGGAGAAGAACAGTGTCGGTGGCGATTCCAAATGAAAGAGTGAAACTCCACCGCCATGTTTGAATAAAAGAAGAATTGAAGAATCACGGAAAAGCTTGTGATCGGCGGCGTAATGGAAAATCTGCGAGAGAGAGGAGAGTAACAGTGACGTGAGAAAGCCTAAAGAAGGTGATTACTATGTCACGTTTGGAACCTAAGGGTTCTTTGATTTTTATTTTTTGACCTTGGTGTTTCGTTTTGGGCTTTAGGCCCGTTGGAATTACTTTCATCACCTCCTTTTTCTATATCAAACCTCCCTTTTCATTTTTAAAATAATAGTTTTACTTTTTAGTTCAACTTTTTTTTAATGCTTCATTATGAAATTTTCTTTGTACTTGATTTTTTTTTAAATCTTGTTTCATTATCTTTGGTATTTTTGTTTAAAATTTCTATAAAAAAAATCATGTGAATATCTTTTATCTTGATTTTATTTTGAATTCTCTTTTTAATTTCTTTATTGTTGCTTGTGTGGATCATAAATGTTAGATCCACTTTTTTTCATCTATTTTCTTTTTGATCGATGAAAGTCTAAGAGATCTTGGAATTCCTTTGTTGAATTTCGATCAAGACTAGATCGTTACCATTTTTCTTTTCGTGCGGTATTGCTTTCGGATGACGATTTACATATCGTTCATCTAGCATGCATTAGCACAAAGATCTATTGACCGGCCTCATTGTAGGGTAATTACTCCGTAAATTACTCGACGATTACTTAACATAGCGCAATATTTGTCCCGCATCGGAAAACCATCAAGAATGATTGATTATTTGTCTTTTGGTTCAAAACTTATGAAACTTGTTGTTAGGAGGCTTTGGTCTTATCAATCCTCTAATGAGTTTTCATTAACCTTGACCTAAGTGCAATTATTCAATTATTATTGGTCACTAACTCTAACAACTAATCACTAACTTACTAACATTACTATTGTACTAATCATTTACAATTCCTTCTCGCTCCTTATCTCTTTTACTTTTATGCTTCATTTTTATCATTTCATATCATGTTTATGCTTCCGCACTTTTTCCTTTGTCTGTTGGACATATGTTTATGCTTCCGCACTTTTTCCTTTGTCCGTTGGACACATGTTTATGCTTATGCCTTTTTTCTCTTTGTCCACTTGGACCAAAAACATTAATAAATGCCAAAACCTCTAAAAACCTTGTGCTTCTAATCTTGGACTATGGTTACTAACCTTTGCAATGGACATGGAGTTTTACACCTAGACCTTGGACTTCAATGCTATTCTTGAATCCTTGGACTTAGAACTTGGACATCCAATGCAATTCTTGGAACCTTGGACTTAGAACTTAGGACCTTTCTCCCTTTGCTTTGGAATTATGGTTTGAAGACTATGAAGCTTGCTTGTGTGGTTAGGCTATTCTTATCCTTAGCTTTTACTTTACGCTTTAGGATAGTCACTTCTTCTCCTCCCCATTCTTCAATTTTCAAAACTCTCTCCCCATTTCAAAACTTTTTTGATTTCAAACTATCACCTCTTTCATAATCAAACCTTGACTTTGTCAAGTTGATTTTACTCTTTTCCTTTCATTTCTTAATCAAATGCTAAACTACATAAGCATGTTGACACCTTTTTCAAAAGACTTTAAAAAAAAACATCAAACTCATCACTCTCTTTTTGTGCCATCGTGCACGTTTCTCTTTCAAAACTTTTTCATAAGTTTAGACATGATTCATTTCTTTAAGCGGAATTATTCGCTTGGAAATGACGACTTGTCTTTACATTTAAAATCAACCAAAACAAACAAAATTTCATTCTTTGTACCACGAACTACGAGGTTTTGATCCTACATTGCACATCGTGGGTACGTAGGCATGAGACGATAAGTCTCTCCAAACACAAAAATCTTAAAAAACAATTTCTCTTCTCATCTCCTCAATCACTTTTCAAGCAAACTTTTTCAGACCAAAAGCGGTAGATATTTCAAAGGGCTCCTATAGAGTACTATAGACGTTTTGGGTGCTAACACCTTCCCATTGCGTAACCAACCCCCTTTATCCAGTCTCTCTTCAGTTGTTCTTGTTGTAGAGCTTGTGTAGGTTTTGTTCGCTCTTTTTCCTTTCCTTTTTGGATAAAATAAAAGTGCGGTGGCGACTCTTGCTTTTCAAGTTAAGTTAATCAATAACTTACACTCACAATTTTGCCGCTATAGAAAAGTGGCGACTCTGCTGGGGACAGATTAACCTCTTGCTGGTCCATCCCTTGAGGGGTTTATCCTACTTTGATTTATTTACTTCTTGTTGTCTGATTTGCTTGTTACTTGCTTGTTCTGTTTGGGAATTCTTCTGTGTGGTGAGATAAGTCTTATACCCAGACTTGAGTATACACCTAAGACTAGGGTGGAAAGTAGTGTGACTTGTGTGGCATTTGGCCAGACGTAGTATACACGAAAACTCCACATCCAGACGAGGTTTTCTTTGGTAATGTTATATCCTGCGCATTCGGTGCAGATGATGGAATGTAACTTGGAAAACTGTCGACTCTGGCGACCATTCCCGAGGACTCAGTTGAGGCACTCCTCCCAAGAGGTAGTAATGGCAGACCAGAAATGGCAAACCCGTTATGCTTCTTGATCCGAGGACCCGAAGCTGAGGACTTTAGAATCCTTTAACCCATCTTGGCCTTATTAGGACGTGGTGCGGTGGCTATTCAGGTGCAGACTTGAATCAGTTGTTACGTGATACCATACTCAAACGAGACTCTCTTGAGAATATTATTGACTACCAAGCAGTTGGGAAATCGATAATATCCGAAAGATGGGTTGTAGACTCTGGGAACTTCTTTAGAACCTTGTTCGGCAGGTGTTATACCCTTAGCACATACCTTTATGGGATTGGTTCTTAACCTTGACTCCATGCTCGTGACTCAAACCTTTGAACCTGTGTTCTTTAAGTGATATTGTTTGTGGTTGTTGCATCCATGCATTCTTGCATCCATGAGCATACATATGCATTCTTCCGAGTTGTCTCATAAACTCATTTCAACTGTCTCCTTCTTCAGTTATCTGTTCTCCGTATGGAACTAGAGCTGCTGTCAGATTGAGAATGGAAAATCAAGAACAACACAACGCCGAAGTCAGAATAGAAATTGATGAGTTGAAGTCCGGCATGACCAAACTCACAGAAATGATGCAAGTTCTGATTGCTAGAAGTGAGCCACCTCAGAGGTCTGTGATTGTTGAAACTTCACCTGCTGCTGTTGATCCTCCACTGACTTAGCAACTAGCTTTTACTTGGTTAGAATTTGGGTTACCTCCGAATTACTCGCCACCCTTTGCAACTAATCCAGTGTTTGTCTCACCAGTATCTTCAGCTCCATTGTTCACTAAACCTCAGCCTGTTGTGCATTCTGTTGCTCAAGCTATTCCTTAGAATCCTTTTGTATACCATGCTGCTGGTCCACAATCTGAAAGTCAGGGAGAACCTGGATACATTGAAGAAGTCAGAGAGCAATGGAAAACTCTAGACAAAAGGATAAGAGCCGTGGAAGGAAGTGATGTCTTTAGTGCTGCTACAATGGACATGTGCTTGGTTTCCGACTTGGTTATACCTGCAAAATTCAAAACTCCTAATTTTGAGAAATACAAGGGGCACACCTGTCCCAGAACCCACTTGGTGATGTACTGCCGCAAGATGGCTGCTCATGCCAAAAATGACAAACTGCTCATTCACTGTTTCCAAGACAGCCTGAGTGGGGCTTCAATGAAATGGTATATGGGACTTGAGAAGAACCGTATCCAAAGCTGGATGGACTTGTCTGATGCTTTCTTAAAGCAATATAAGTATAATCTAGACATGGCACCTGACCGCCGCCAATTGCAGAATATGTCTCAGAAAGAAAAAGAATCCTTCAAGGAGTACGCTCAGCGCTGGAGAGAGCTAGCTGCTCAAGTGGAGCCACCCTTGGCTGAAAAAGAATTGACTGGATTGTTCATGGACACTCTTCAGCGACTCTTTTGGGAAAAGATGATAGGCAGTGTATCATCTGGTTTTACTGACCTAGTCACTATTGGAGAAAGACTAGAAGAAGGTATCAAGAAAGGAAGGATTGCTAATGCTGAAGCCTTTAATGGTGCTAAAAAGTATGTTGGGAATTTTCAAAAGAAAATGATGGTGATACCCATGCTGTTTCAGTCGAAGGGAAACCTCATCGCAGACAACAACAATATGTAGCTGCAGTTGCTCCCGTTGTCAATGCTCAACCAGTTCAAGCTCCTCGTCAGCCTGTTAGATAGAATCAGAATCACAATAGGGTTAACTTTGATCCTATCCCGATGTCTTACACTGAGTTGTATCCATGTCTTGTAAAGAAAGGTTTGATTACAACGAGGGATCTACCTCCTCCTCTAAATCCTCTCCCAACGGCTATAGGGTTGATCTTCACTGTGAGTTCCATCGAGGTGGGGCAGGCCATAACATGGAAGGTTGCTTTGCATTGAAAGCTAGAGTACAAGAATTGGTGAACTTAAAGATTCTGTCCTTTGCTGATGACAATCCCAATGTTATCAACGATCCTTTGCCAGAGCATGCCAAGTGAAGTTTGAGTCAGTTCAGACAAATCATCTCCTAAAGCCAGTGTTTCAGACAGGACAACTCTTCCTTGTTGCTGATTAGTGACTAGGCCTTGTTTCTTTCTGTTTGCATTTTTCTTTGATTGTATTGACTGTTTGCTTTCGAACTTTATTTGTACTTTCATGGTAATTTCAATGAAATGAGCATTGCAATTTTTGATTCAATTCATTTATATGCACTGTGTGCATCTTTATGCTTTCTTTTTCACAAAACAAAAAAATATATCTCCTGTTCTTTTTCTTTATATAGCTTTTGTTTATGCAAAGAATGGAGGGAGGATGATGAAAACGAAATACCTAAAATTGCTGAAATGTATGCTTTCAATTAAAGCTTGGCTGATGATGTCCAGACATTGTTTCAACTCCCAAACACTAGAGAAATAAGGAAGTTAATCCTTTGTCAACCCCTTCGAGCCTAGAAGTTGGAGTTTCTTTCTGTACGAAAAAACCCGCAATTTTAACCTGGGGATGGGTAGTTCTCAGTTAATTTAATTGTGTATTTAAACACGAGAGAATTATTGCAATCATAAGCTTTCCTTCGCACACATAAAAGAAGTAGAAGATGTCTTTCAAATCGAAAGCCAATGATGGTTCACCGTAATCATTAAGCCAGGCAGTCACTATCTTTCAAAAAAAAATGAATAAGAAAATCAAATGAAAGGCCCGCTAAGTCAAAACCTATGAAGGAGACTTAGGCAAAAATTGAGGCATCCCGCTGACTGTAAGCTCAAATGACATAGTTCAGGCAAAAGTCAGAGATAACAAAAGAAAAATCAAGAGGTTACCAAAATCCTCAAAGGCAAAACAAGTTGATTGAGGTCCTCATCAAAACAAAACAAAATGTTGTAAGAAAGAGTGACTCCCATCTCAAAAATACCTTGGTCCTTGAACCATCATCACGACAATGTTGCATTCCAAGATCACTTGGAACCTGAATGCATATTTTGAATTAACTGAGCATAGGACTGGAGATCATGATGAAGAATGGGATGTGTACAAATAAACTTTGAGACTATATCCTTTGTTTTAAAAACTGTGAACCAGACCGCGTTACAACCTTCAAAAGACCTAATTGAAGCCAGGTTTCTTTTGAAAGCATACTACAGCAAGGTTGTGTAAACTGACTCCTATGTTTGTTGCTAATCATTTGCTTCAATGTCTTACCTTTGCTTTCTCTTTCACTTTGCATGTCTAAACCGCTGTGTTTTGACAAGTGATTCATTTGCTTTACATCATTAATATCATTCCAAAAATGATTTTTAATTTCGAAATTGCATTGAGCTTTGCATTAAAATTACCATGTTTGTTTGAATAATCCTATTTGCAGGCAAAATTTCCTCATCAAGGAACTTCAAACAGTTGAGAAACTTGGTCAGTGATCCTATCAGGGGCACACTACTTCTAGAGCCTGTTGTGAATCAATTCAAGATTTTTTGCTCATTACAAGTTATTTTCAGAATTGGTTAGCCAGGAGATCTCTTCAAGACCCATACTGAGTTTAGCCTTCTCAACAGTCATTTCATGAACTGAAGCCATGATCAATTCATCCCCAGCAATAACAACTGAAGCCATGATCAGTTTATTCTCAACATTCATTTCAAGATTTGAAACCATGATCAGTTCATTCTTCCCCTGTAGCAGTCAAACTGAAGCTATGATCAGTTTATCCTCATCAGTTAATCAATCTGGGACAGTATTCTTCAAGAATCCTCAAGATGTCTTTCCTCAAAAGACCATGAGACTGATGCAATTCATAAGTGTGACAGAGATGTGTTCAACATCTTCTTTCCAAGCAGAATGGGCAGTGTTCCCTGTGTTGAGGAATCAGAGTTTCATTCTTCCCTCACGAAAGAGTCTATCTCAGTTTTCTCTATCATCTGCATTGCATACATAAATCATTCACATATCATACATAGAAAGATTTTCATAGCTCAAAGTGTGCTTCGCGCTCATATGCATTTCCCGAGGTCCTGTTGCTGTCAACATCTTACCTTGCGATCAAAGTCTAACTTACTTGGCACCTATAAAAAACAGTTACATGCCTTTTCACCCAGTGCTATTCCTGGATGTCTTGTTCATTTTCTTTCTTTCCAGTGCCATTCCTTGTTCTTTGTTTTCTTCCATTCCAGTGCTATTCCTAGATCTTTGATTTTTCTTTCACTCCAGTACCATTCCTGGATGTCAATCTCTTTTGATCTCCAGTGCCATTCCTGGATATTTTTATTCCTCTTATTTCTCCCAGTGCTATTCCTGGAAGGTTTTGCCTCTCTTCTGTAATCCCCATTATATCTGCTTGGATACCTTTCACTGCCATTCCTGAAAATTTTATCTGTTCATTTAGTGCCATTCCTGGATGAGTTTTCACCTTTGCATTCAGTGCCATTCCTGGATGTCTTTCTCACTATCATTCAATGCCATTCTTGAATGAAGTGATTTACCTTTATCTTTCAGTGTCATTCCTGAAAGTTTTATCTGTCCATTCAGTGCCATTCCTGGATGAGTCCTGGATGTCTTTCTCACTATCATTCAATGCCATTCTTGAATGTAGTGATTTACCTTTACCTTTCAGTGCCATTCTTGAAAGCTCTTTCTCACTTTATTCAATGCCAGTCTTGGATATTGAGAACTCTTTTTATCCAATGCCATACTTGGATACTTCTGATATATTTTCCAGAACCTTTCTCACTTCATTTAGTGCCATGCTTGGATGTTGTGATTACTTTCGTCCAATGCCATTCTTGGACACCTTTTCCCCAGCCAAGTCCAATGCCATTCTTGGATATCTCTGATTGATTAACCTTGCCATCCAATGCCATTCTTGGATGTCCCCAATGAAGTTGTTCAAATGGAATTTTGTTTATATCCAATGCCATTCTTGGATGACTCTGATGTTTGATGTTGCCTCATTCAATGCCATTCTTGAATTTTGTAGTTCCTTTTATCCAGTGCTATACTTGGATATCTTATCCCTAATAGAGTGTTTTTTCATCTCCATCCAATTCTATTCTTGGATGACGCTGCTGTTTTTACCAGAAACTTTCTTGTTGCTGTCCAATGCCATTCTTGGACATCTTTTGACATACCTTCTGTCTTGTTTGTAATTTCCATCCAATGCTATTCTTCGATGTCACTACTCTTCTTCCAGGGTCTTATCCCTCTCTTTCCAACTATTGATGGATACTTCTTGCTCCCCGGCGTGTCTTTTCGCGTCATCTTTCTCAATTTACCTTAACTCTCTTGTTTCAAGTTTCCCCGCAGTGTGTTTCATCCTTTGCATTTCATATCATCTTGTGACATCTTATGGCTAAAAATTTGGATTTATGTATATAAGTATCTTCAATCTTGTCGAGATGAAGTTTTCAACCTTCATATCTTCTGATAGAAGAAACTTAAATAGGGGCACCTGTTGAACCCTAATTTTTACCCCTAAGATTTCGCACATCTCATTTGCATCTCATACCACAAATAAGATCACAATCTGTGTTTCTCCCGGGTATCTGTATACTTCTTACTTGCTTTATTACTTGTCCATCTAACCTCTAACCAAAATACCAAAAAAATGCTGCAGTTTGCCAGTTTCTCTCTGTGTGTTGTGCAGGTTTGTCAAAAGGCAATGAAGTGATTTCAAGTCAAATGTGACTATTGTTCTTGATCCAATTCAGATGGATGTTTGACCTGATCTTGGCAAGACTATCAAGCTTGCTTCATCTGCCTGTCATTTGTGCCAATGGGTTGTTTCTCAAGCAGTGATTATCAAGTTGTTGTGTGGTGATATTCACCAGGTTCATCTGAGTTCAAATGTTCAACTGTGTTCATCTGTGGATTTATTTTCCCAGATAACTGGTTCAGACAAGTTCAAACAAATTCAAATGGCAGTTGTTCAGTTATGGTTTGTTCAGTGGTGGTTGTGCTGCATATGTTCATCAGAGGCTTGTGAAAAACTCAAGATTTGTTTTGGGCTAAAAAAAATAAAGACTTGCTATCCATGATCTACTTCAAAAACCATTTTTCAATTCTTCATTTACAACATCCAAATTACAATCATATTCCATTTAAAGTCCATAACAATTTCTCTTTCCATTCATTCCTAAATCCATATTCAATTTTCAATTATTCATTTTTCAATTTCCAAATTTCCAAATCTAAATTTTCATATCCTTTTTTTTTTCTAATCCACTTTTAAACCAACTTATCCATATTTCCAATTTTTTCTCATTATCCAATTCCATTTAATTTTCATTCCAATTATCCTCATTTGAACCATTTTTTCCAAATCTACATTACAAATTTCATAAATAATCCAAAATTCCACAAAAAAATATATGGCATGATTGTCATAAGAAAATTCAAAAAACCATTACAAAATTATTACAAAAAAAAACTCATAAGCCCATTTCTTTCTATCTACAAAGCCCAAGCTTCATTACCACACATTGCAAAAAGTGAAAAAAAGAAGAAGCCGAAAAAGTTTCACGGCCCATGCTCTTTTCAAAACCCATTTTCATGCTATCAAATGCTAAAGCAACTGTCTGCAGCTACCTCACTCCACCCGTGCGAATAAGAGAGTGAGCTCCACTAAGCCACATGAGAAATACCAAAACAATTCATGTGCCATTAACCAAGTCTTTAAGCCATTTGCGTGCTACCCTCCAAGCCGTACCATGACAGCTTTCCAAGCCAATGCGAAACAACATCAAAACGCAACTTGCAATTACGCTATCCTTCACAAACACAAGCTTCATTCAGCTGCTACAACCAAGCCGTGATTTCAGCCAAGCAGTCCCAATTTAGCTGCTTCAATACAAGCCCAAAGCAAGACGTAAGCCACTTCACAAGCTGTAACACGTGAGCATCAAAAACTGAAACCAAAATCAAAACGCAAATGTGAGAATTACGAAAGCCTCAAAACGCAGCTGCAGTAGAATCAAAACGCAGAAACTCGTGAGCAATTACGAAGCGATGCAAACGGCACTGCACAACACTCAAAACGTAACAATTCAAAATTTCAAATTTTCCTTCATTTCATCTATAAATACAAGCTTCGTGCTTCAATTTTTTTAAGCTTGGATAGCCATAAACACCCTGCCAAAATCAAACCAAGTTTCAATTCATCTTTACAATTAAACTTCAAGCTTCAGAAAATTCTTCCAAGAAAAACCATAAATAGTTTTCAACCAAAATTCTTTTAAAGCTTCAATCATCTTCATATTTGTTCAAACACCTTCATCTTCCATCCTATAAACTCCATCAATTCATAACCTGCAAAATCTCAACACAACTCCAAGCTTCAACTCCTAATTCATGATTCAGCAACAACATCAACTGTTCACACAAGATTTCGCATCTCAAGAATAATCATCCTCAGAACGCAATCGTAGAAGAAGAGGAAAGCAAGCAAAGAGTGTAAGAATTGGTTATTCGAACCTGTTTTTCGTTCATCATCAATTTCGATCCAATTTCACAATTGAGTTATTTTCTGGAGATTTTGTTCGCAAGGGAGAAGAACAGTGTCGGTGGCGATTCCAAATGAAAGAGTGAAACTCCACCGCCATGTTTGAATAGAAGAAGAATTGAAGAATCACGGAAAAGCTTGTGACCGGCGGCGTAATGGAAAATCTGCGAGAGAGAGGAGAGTAACAGTGCTGTGAGAAAGCCTAAAGAAGGTGATTGCTATCTCACGTTTGGAACCTAAGGGTTCTTTGATTTTTATTTTTTGACCTTGGTGTTTCGTTTTGGGCTTTAGGCCTGTTGGAATTAGTTTCATCACCTCCTTTTCCTATATCAAACCTCCCTTTTCATTTTAAAAAAAAATAGTTTTACTTTTTAGTTCAACTTTTTTTAATGCTTCATTATGAAATTTTCTTTGTACTTGATTTTTTTTTAAATCTTGTTTCATTATCTTTGGTATTTTTGTTTAAAATTTCTATAAAAAAAATCATGTGAATATCTTTTATCTTGATTTTATTTTGAATTCTCTTTTTAATTTCTTTATTGTTGCTTGTGTGGATCATAAATGTTAGATCCACTTTTTTTCATCTATTTTCTTTTTGATCGATGAAAGTCTAAGAGATCTTGGAATTCCTTTGTTGAATTTCGATCAAGACTAGATCGTTACCATTTTTCTTTTCGTGCGGTATTGCTTTCGGATGACGATTTACATATCGTTCATCTAGCATCCATTAGCACAAATATCTATTGACTGACCTCATTGTAGGGTAATTACTCCTTAAATTACTCGGCGATTGCTTAACACAGCGCAATATTTGTCCCGCATCAGAAAACCATCAAGAATGATTGATTATTTGTCTTTTGGTTCAAAACTTATGAAACTTATTGTTAGGAGGCTTTGGTCTTATCAATCCTCTAATGAGTTCGCATTAACCTTGACCTAAGTGCAATTATTCAATTATTATTGATCACTAACTCTAACAACTAATCACTAACTTACTAACATTACTATTGTACTAATCATTTACAATTCCTTCTCGCTCCTTATCTCTTTTACTTTTATGCTTCATTTTTATCATTTCATATCATGTTTATGCTTCCACACTTTTTCCTTTGTCCGTTGGACATATGTTTATGCTTCCGCACTTTTTCCTTTGTCCATTGGACACATGTTTATGCTTATGCCTTTTTTCTCTTTGTCCACTTGGACCAAAAAAATTAATAAAGGCCAAAACCTCTAAAAAACTTGTGCTTCTAATCTTGGACTATGGTTACTATCCTTTGCAATGGACATGGAGTTTTGCACCTAGACCTTGGACTTCAATGCTATTCTTGAATCCTTGGACTTAGAACTTGGACATCCAATGCAATTCTTGGAACCTTGGACTTAGAACTTATGACCTTTCTCCCTTTGCTTTGGAATTATGGTTTGAAGACTATGAAGCTTGCTTGTGTGGTTAGGTCATTCTTATCCTTAGCTTTTACTTTATGCTTTAGGATAGTCACTTCTTCTCCTCCCAATTCTTCAATTTTCAAAACTCTCTCCCTTTTTCAAAACTTTCTTGATTTCAAACTATCACCTCTTTCATAATCAAACCTTGACTTTGTCAAGTTGATTTTACTCTTTTTCTTTCATTTCTTAATCAAATGCTAAACTACATAAGCATGTTGACACCTTTTTCAAAAGACTTAAAAAAAAAACATCAAACTCATCACTCTCTTTTTGTGCCCTCGTGCACGTTTCTCTTTCAAAACTTTTTCATAAATTTAGACATGATTCATTTCTTTAAGCGGAATTATTCACTTGGAAATGACGACTTGTCTTTACATTTAAAATCAACCAAAACAAACAAAATTTCATTCTTTGTACCACGAACTACGAGGTTTTGATCCTACATTGCACATCGTGGGTACGTAGGCATGAGACGATAAGTCTCTCCAAACACAAAAATCTTAAAAAACAATTTCTCTTCTCATCTCCTCAATCACTTTTCAAGCAAACTTTTTCAGACCAAAAGCGGTAGATATTTTAAAGGGCTCCTATAGAGTACTATAGACGTTTTGGGTGCTAACACCTTCCAATTGCATAACCAACCCCTTTTATCCAGTATCTCTTCACTTGTTCTTGTTGTAGAGCTTGTGTAGGTTTTGTTCGCTCTTTTTTCCTTTCCTTTTTGGATAAAATAAAAGTGCGGTGGCGACTCTTGCTTTTCGAGTTAAGTTAATCAATAGCTTCCACTCACGATTTTGCCGCTACACTTTGCTGAAGACTTCGAAGGGATGTAATGCAATTTTGGTGATTGTGGATAGGTTGACCAAATCGGCTCATTTTATATCGATGAGGATCAATTTGTCCTTGTAGAAGATGGATGAATTGAATATTGATGAGATTGTGAAGCTGCATGGTACTTCTTCAAGTATTATGTTAGATAGATATCCGAGATTTACATCGAGGTTCTTGGAGAGTCTGCAATCTGCTTTGAGTACTAAGCTGGAGTTGAGTTCTTCTTATCACCAGCAGACGAATGCCTAAACAGAGAGGATTATCTAGTCTTTGGAGGATTTGCTGAGGGCTTGTGTGCTAGAACAAGGAGGTGCTTGGGATAACTACTTGACGTTGATTGAGATTACCTACAACAACAATTTCTATGCTAGTATCGGAATGGCACCGTAGGAGGCGTTGTATGGTAGGATGTGTATATCTTCTTTGTGTTAATATGAGTTAGGCGAGAGTGCTATGCTCGGAACTTAGATTGTTCATCGGACGACCGAGAAGTTCAAGATGATCCAAGAGAATATGAAAGCGTCGCGAAGTCATCAAAAAAGTTACCATGACAAAAGGAGGAAAGCACTTGAGTTCCAGGAGGGAGATAATGTGTTTTTGAGGGTTATGCCGGTAACTGGTGTTGGTCGAGCTTTGAAGTCTTGAAATCTCACACTACGTTTTGTTGGTCCATACTAGATCTTGCAGGGGATAGGAGAGGTGGCCTATCAGATTGCTTTGTCGCCACCGCTTGCTAATCTTCATGATATGTTTCATGTGTCTCATTTGAGGAGATACATTCTGGATTTGTCTCATGTGATCCAAATGGATGATGTGCACATGAGAGATGACCTGAAAGTGGAGGCATCACCCATACGAGTAGAGGATCGAAAGGTGAAGCAGTTGTCGGGTAAAGTAATTACCTTGGTAAAGGTAATTTTGGGAGGACTAGCTGGTGGGAGCATGACTTGGGAGCGTGAGGAGCAGATGAGAGAGTCGTATTTGACTCTGTTTTCCTTAGGTAATTTTTGAGGAAGAAAATTTCTTAATTAGGGAGAGTTGTAACGCCCCATTTTTCGTATAGGATATTTTACCATATTCTACTAATTAATTATGTCTATTCGTTGATTTATTTATTTGTTGGAATGTTTGTGGGGGTGTGAGTCCTTAAGTTAAGGGCATGGTAAAATAGAAATGGGTGTATAGAATAATTTAGAATTATCTTTATTAAGTAAAATAATAGTTTTGTTATATTATGTAGTAAAAATAAGAAAAATGGAGTGATTGGGTCAAATATGAGAATCTAGGAAAATTAGTGGAATGAAGGAATAAGAAGTATTTTAAGTTGGGCTAAGTTCATAAAATTGAGAAGTTTAACCCTAAGTATAAGTTTATGAGATAAACCTAGGTTTAGGGATAATTTTTACAGTACGTAGAATTTGGAAACAAAACAGGAGGAGGCAAAGTTGGCTAGAGGTATAAGAAGAAGAATTCAAAGAATAATTACATTGCTTTCTAGGGAAATCAAGGTAATGGGAGAGATGTGCTTCTTTAATGGGTGTTAAAGCATGAGGGGTAGAGTGGAGGCACCCTTAATCTCCCATAGGATTTGTTCTTCCTTGAGTTATGATGAATGTGATGAATAACATGATTCCAGTTCTGTTTTTATGCTATGATTACTTGCAAATTCGTGTACTTTATTTGGGATGATTATTTTGTATGTTATATGTTCATAAACATGAGTTTTGTTACGAGATTAAGATTTTAAAATTATGAATAATTCAGGTTTTTTTAGTTAAATCATTGTAATAACATGTTAGATTAATAGGAATTAACATGTTATTGTGTGTTTTTCATGTGATATAAGTTTCTGAACGTTTGGGGATGCTTGGGATTGAATTTGGGAAGGTTTTGTGGTTATGCAGTGCAAAAATCACGTTTCTGGGTTCTATCAGCTTTGTCGGGTGAGCCATAGGTGATTCGGTCTTGCTAGGTCTTTTCCAAGCGAGGACAGGGTGTTTTTCTACTGACTAGTCTCACATGAGCTCGCCCCTAGCTCGTCGGGCGAGCATGAAAACACAAAGTTACTGTTTGCGACTCAAATCATCGTAACTTGAGTTTCGGGACTCGAATTGAGATGCGATTCAAAGCGTTGGAAAACTAATGCAATTTACCATCAAATGGAACTAGTTTTAGTGCCTAATTATGTCGTGATAACATGAATAATTGATGATATCTGTGCATATTTGTTGATGTTATCTTGTGATGATGTTATGATGCTGAGAATGTTAATTACAATTGGTTAACAATGTAAATGTTGAATATTGATGATGTTGTTATGGTGGTGTGGTTATAATGTTGTGTGGAAGATGTTTATATGTGTCAATAATGAATTGTTAAGCATGAATAATTGTGGTGATTGTTAAAGATGTTGCATATTTAACCATACATATGTTACTTTTATGTTGATTATGTTGTTGGTGGCATACTCGGTTAGAAGACGGACCAATGTGTATGTGTTGTTGTTGCATGCTGAGAGTCCATGCATTCTTATTTTCAGAACTTACGTTCTTTTTGGTAAGACTCAATCCTATAGTGATGGATCGAGTGCTTATATCTAATTCCTATTATGGGGGATTGTTAAAGTGTTACTTATGGTGATGGTAGCGATTTAGTGTGCTTCGGTTCCAAGAGGGAATCTGATCCTATGGTGGGGATTAGGGAGCAAAATGAACCTGAGTGTTCATATTTAGTACCACATGCATGTCAATTCGGTGTTGAGTACATTGCATAAGTGTTGCATTTGTATTGATTGTTGTTAATGTGTTGTTGGATGAGAATACTTAATATGTTGGTGTTGATTAAGTAATGTGCATGTTGTTTTTATGTGATAATCTACTCTCGCTTGTTTTCACTATTAATTATTGAAGTGTATTCTCACCGTTTTTCTTTAATGTTGTTCACCATGGATAACTTGCAGATACTCAGAAGTAGCATTGTTGAAGTAAGTGGAAGATAGCTCTTGGAGTGGCTTCCATTAGTTTGTCATTTTTTTAGTAGATTCGTGCTCTGATTATGTAACATCGGGCTGGGAACGTTTGTTTTTCACTTGTTTTGTTTTGTTCGAGTTACTATTTATGTTTTGTTGAGATCTTAAATTTTTCGTGAGTTGAATAATACAACTCCTTTTGTTGCGTTATTAAAGTTGAAGTTTATAAGACTAAATGTTATGAGTTGCAATATTGCGTGTATTTGCTTTAATAATGATTCTGCTGTGATGATACCCTAAGTGAAGGTGAGCATTAGATGACAAGGTCTAAATTTCTATGTCATAACCCGTGTTACGGATCAGGCTATGTTTGATAGTGTGTGACACCCTGAATGGTTGCATTTTGCTTAGTGAAATTTTCCATATTAATTTGTATGCAGAGTTTAGGGTGTTACACATGGTCCCACAGTTAGGTTTGTCTTAGTGTTGACGGGTTTATTGTAAAAGGAACATGATTAATTCTTGAGATACCAAGGAAATCACACATACAAAATGTTTTTTAAACCCCTTCTCGTTTGTTAAATCTTCTAAAAATAAATTCAAGCTAGCGCTTATTTGATTAGAGACTTATTTAATCAATTAGGAAAGTGTTATAGATTGTCTAATCAACTAAGAGGCCCTTCTAACCAATTATAACCAAAGTGTAATGTCACCTAATCGATTAAGGAGGTTAATAATGAATTAGGTGATCTAGTTTTTCAAACTTTCTTGAATTAGCTTGGTCAATCAACTCACTCGTTGTTTAATCGATTAACTTATTAAAATGGCCCATGAATTGTTTCCTTTTTGATCCAAATATTTTACTATATAAAAGAGGTTTATCCTCATTTCATTTAACACCAATTTTATAAATATAAATCATTCTACTATTTTTTCTTCTCTCTCTTTTTCTTTTAAAGTTACTTTTTCACTAAAAGTTCCTTAGTGGTAAGATATGGAGCAATTCCTTTTGAGAGTTTATAGTATTGGTGTTGTGATTAATTAATTTTATTCTAGAGTGTGATTCTCTTGGGTAATATCTTTCTAAAATATTTGAAGGTTCTAACCTATACCTGAAAAAGTCTTGGGTGGAGTTCCTTGATCTAGGCATGTGTAAATACTCAGGTTGATGTTAAAAGGTTTGCGAGTTGATCTTTTACAAAAGCTCAAGATGTAGTTAAATGTTGTTTGGGATGATCCAATAAAAGCACAAGTTGATTTTAGTGGAAATCTCAAGGGAAAACTCTTGATGATTGGAATAGGTCATGTGGTTTAGGTTGAACCAATATATTTCTTTAGTGCGATCTCTTTATCCCTTGTCTCATTTACTTCCGATATTTTATTTTTTCCGTTGCATTTTTCTCTTCTTTCTACTATTCTATTTCTATTTCTATATTGATTTTTGAAACTATGACAGACAACCTAAGAGGGGTGGGGGTGAGTTAGGGTTGCTGAATTTTTCTCGTTTATGCGTAACGTTTCTTAGCTTGTTAACTTATTGGAAGAAATGATTAGAACATTACTTTAAGATGGATGTAAATGCAGAATTTTAAAGGCATAAAATAAGTAACATAAGAGAATTATAATAGATCCCATTATCAATCAAATATACATCTAGTACCTCTACTCCTTAGAGGATTTTCCTTTATGATTATATCTTTGTATAAGTCTTCACTAAGACCTCTTTACAACCTTCTAAAATATAAACAAACACCAAACCCTATGACAAACTTTGAATGTCCCCAAATATAAGAAAATTATAAAAATGACCAAACACTATGATGACCCTCACAAAAACTAGAAAGTACCCCACATTCTATTTACAAACGCCTTTCACCAACACCATATGATGAAAGATACAAACACTCAAACTTTTTTTGAGAAATAAAGAACGCAGTAGGCTGTTAAATGTCAAGTTCAATATTGAAATTATAGACTTTAAATTATCAATATCACAATTCAAAGGATATAATTTAATTACTCAAAATCTATTTTGGGTTAAGAGTGATTTTCTGGTTTGTGAAATTTCACATAGTTTCAACCATTTGAAAATGAATGTTTCTTGAAAATGATTTTTTATGTGTGTAAATGATTATGAGAAAGTTATTAATTAATTTTATATGTTTTTTTGTCACCATTCGTTTTATATGTTAAACCATCATTTATACACACTTAGAAACCTTTTTGAATATTTGCATATCTTTGAAAAGGTTCCATGAAGCACTGTCAATCAAGAAAGTGATCCTGTTTAATAAAAAAACACACTGGTTCTGATGGTTTTCGAATATGATATTCAGGCAGTCGACTACCGTTTTTCAACATTCTAATTTTTTTAAAAAAATTACATTTTTATTCGAATACCACTTTCTTGGCAGCATTAAAATCAACTTTTTACACTTGAAAACAATTTTTAAGGTAAGACTTCCATGAGTTTTTATGCATTAACTTTGAAAGTGTGTTTATTATAATAATATTATTATAATACTATAATATTATTATTATATGGTGCACTTAAGTTGAACATATTTAGCTTATTGTCCACACAAGTGCTTCTATAAATAGAGCTCTTGTATAGAAGCTTTAACGAGTAATGAAATTAGGTTTGTGAAACCTTGCTATAATCTCTCTCTCTCTCTCTCTCTCTCTCTCTCTCTCTCTCTCTCTCAAAGTCTTCATATGTCGCAGATAGCATTGAAATTGAAAGCACTCTGTTCGTCTGGACTGAGTAGATACGTTGTTCTTCATTCAAAGCTCGTGATCATTCATCCAGATCGGCATCAAAGTTGTTAATCACCAAAAGAGGTAATTGTTCTATCACTGATCATGCATCATTCATAATGATCAACTAAAGGGAAATTTGTTGTTATCAGCTGCATTTTGATTCGGTTTTCCCTTTAGTGGTATCATAGCCACTTATGAAACCATGATTATATAGTTGTTTGATTTCTATAATTTGTGTATTAATTCGATTAAAACACATAATAAATTAAATAATAATAAGAAATTAAATATTGATATCATGTTGTGTACGATTTAGTTGATTCGATGTTGACTATGCTTTGGAACCAACTTTTGTATGGTGAAGCAGCGATACTTCGATCATCCATAAGTCACATAAATTTGATTGATCAATCTTATATATGGTATAAGTAATTCTAGTGTAACAATGGTATATTTGTTATACTGTTTCAATTTTCAGCTATTCGATTACATAATGATTGTTATTCTTTTGAACAATCAATCTTCATTCTGCTTCGAAAGTTGACATTAGTATGATGAAGCAATGACATTTCGATCAAGCATATTGAATGATTAATTGTTATGTTTTTGCTGAAATGAATTTGTTGCATTAGAGTTTATGACAGAAGAAGAGTTGTGTTGTCAAGAGTTATAATTGTAGGGTTCACAAAATTTTATAATATAATTATGATTGTTATTTTTATTATTATAAGTTTTGTTGTTTTTATAATATAATAATCAGAGTCGTATCAAGATTTTAGAGGCCCTGTGTAGGTTAGTCATAGTTTAACAAGGGAAAAATAAATAGAGGTCATATTTAATCATGTGAGATATTGGATCAAACTCTAATATGATCGAAGGGTAGCTTCTTGGTTTGATAATTCGAAAAAATATTAGCATGTCATCGAAGTCTGTTCACATGTTGTAGTCGAAGTATGCTAGGAGTGTTAACATGTCGAATTAGCCCTTAGTTGTAAGCCTAATTGCTTAAGTTAGCTTGTGTAATGGGCCTATGTGTAAAAGCCCATTAGGTTAGTGTGTTAGTTTTCTTATAAATAGCATGCTAGTCTCCCATCTTTCATAAGAGTAGTGTAAATCATAATTAGGGTGAGAGAGGTTATTTGATATTCTGTAACACATGTAGTCTTGTTTCAAAGAGAAATTAAAGAATAGCAGTTTATAACCAATTTCATTGTTTTCTTCTTGTTTCCCTCTTTTTCCTACCCTTGTGGGTTTCTTGCTGATCAAGAAACCAATTATACTTTGTTATTCCGCTATCGTTTTACACAACAAATTTGTGCGTGAGCATGGAGAAGATTTGGTCAACAAAATATGAGATAAAAAAGTTCACCGAAGTAACGATTTCGGTCTGTGGCACTTGAAGATGAAAGCCCTATTGGTTCATCAATATTGTTTAGAAGCGTTGAAGTGAGTCGCAACCATGGATGCTACGTTAATTGAAAAAGAAAAAAACAAGTATGGTGGATAAATCCCACAACGCCATCTTATTGAGCCTTGGTGATAAGGTTCTTCGACAGGTTTCGAAGGAGACGAAGGTGTCTGGGTTATGGGTGAAACTCGAAAGTTTGAACATGACCAAATCATTGGTCAATCACCTCTACCTGAAGCAAGCTCTGTATTCATTCAAGATGAGTAAAGACAAAGTCCTGGCTGAGCAGTTGGATATGTTCAACAAGATGATTCTTGATCTTGAAAATATCGATATCAAGATCGAGGATGAAGATCAAGCGCTGTTGATGTTGTGTGCTTTGCCCAGATCACATGCTCACTTCAAAGGAACTCTCTTATATGGAAGAGAGTCTCTAACCTTTGAATAATTTCAATCATCCATGTATTCTAAGGATTTGAACGAACGAAAGGAGCACAAGCCATCTTTGACTGGTGAAGGCCTGTCGGTTAAGGAAAAATTCACAAAGAGAGATGGCAAGTTCGACGAGAAGAAGGGTAAAAGTCAGCAAAAGTCTTACAGTGGTGATGCATCTGGTATTCGATATTATCACTGTAAAAAGGAGGGTCATACAAGAAAATTGTGCCATGGATGCCTGAAAGATCATGGAGGTAAGGATAACGATAATGCAACCATTATTCAAGATTATTTCGACTCATATGATGTTTTTGTGTTTTCAAGCGACGACTCAAGTAAAGAATGGATAATGGATTCAGGTTGCCCTTGGCACATAACTCCAAAATAATACTTGTTCGAGGAACTATGTTGTAACACCCATATATAAATACATATGTCTAGAAGATACATATTATACATGTTTGCAAATTGGTATTGAAATATACACAAGTTCCTAGTGACATATTATACATATTACATGCCCAAAATAGAAACAACTAAAATTGCCATAAAATATATACAACATGTCCAAAATACTAAGAACTATATCATATAAAATGATCTCAAAGTAGAGCCTTCGCAGCGGAAAAGCCATCCAAAATGATAAGATAAGTAAGGACATCAAACAGATTTGTCCTTACCCTTCGAAGAATCCAAACCACCTAAAAAAATAATCAACAACATGGGGTGAGATAATAATCTTAGTGGGTTCCCTATCTTATGGGTCCTCTTGGCTTTACAAGGTTCTAATTGAATTCTACCTCAAGTTAAGATGGAAGGGATAAGACTTGAGCTCACAAACCACACACTATATGGAAACATGTTGCTTGAGTTCAACAACTCAAACTATCACTAATCAGAAACCTTACCAAGGCATCCCCTTTTCCTGTCTTCTCCTACGTCTAGGAGATCGACACAAGTCATGGATCCTTGTAATGTACTTTGACATACGAGATGGATTCGGATCTAAGGGAAACATGGTCCAATAAATTGTCACTTCTCATGGAAACATGGTCTATCACAATTCACTTTACCCGTAGGCTCCATTCATACAGTGAGACTCAAACCTGTCAAAGTAATAGTGCGCACATTCTGGAGGAGCTCTCTATATAAGCCTCCACTCTCGAAACGACACATCTCAAGGGAATTGGTTTCGACTATGTGAACACATACACAAACATGATTGTATTCGACAATCATAAGGCAACACACTTGCCTTATTCTCAATGTAACACAAAATCAACACATGTTCCATATAATGTCTCACCTCTCCACTAGATAACTACTTGTATATGATACTCACCTAGGCATCAATGCACAGGAATTGTCATCTAAGTTACCTATCATTTCCTAGTTACATCACTAGGTCATTCCATTCACTTATGATAAGATTTTCCTTACTTTCTCTCTATTATTTCCCATATTTTATCACCATCCATAATCAACCAAACACTTATGGCAAGCATGCATAATAATCATAATAATCATGTAAACAATCCATAGTAACAATAAACATGCATGTGAAGCAACCAAGGAAGCAACAAAATAAATGGGAAAAAAACTGCCAGGCTCGTTGTGAGAGCTCCAGGCAAGGTCGCCTCGTTTGCACTTCGTTGTGCAAGGCCTGAGCGGAACAGGGAAAATCAGAGGCAGTAGCAAAATGTATCAGTGGTCGCTATGCAACCACAAGGCAAGGTCTCGCCTTCACCTCAGTGGAGGCTCGCTATGCGAGCGTAGCAGACTGATACGATCGCTGCTAGCTCGTTGTGCGAGGTCTGCATTCCATAACTTCTGACCTGCAAAAAGTGTCAATTTCAAAGGGGTTTCCAATCCCCACCTCAACCTAACTCAAAATCAATATGCCAATAGCAACCACAACCATAAAACAACACAATAAACACGGTTAATATCATATTCACATATATTTCATGATATTAGAATCAACATTTATCATTTCTATCTATCAACACTATTCTTAAAGCATCTACCTAGAACCCACCTTTAGAAACAAGATGAAGATGTTGGAATGATGAAAATGAAATGATGAAGAGTGATGAATGAGCTTCTTCTTAGGGTTTTCTTCCTCTTTTCCACTTTTCTCTTCTATTTCCTCTTTCTCTCTACTCTTATTATGTTTTTCTTTTCCTTCCATTTCTCCTTTTTAATACTTCTCCCACAAAATTGGAAAAAAAATACAAGGTAGTAACATGAAAAGTTAGTAAGACTAACTTGATTAAATGTCCATAATTAAGGGTATCCAGATGTCTCTATTGTACTAAATAATAAAATCTCATAGTCCAATAATATTAAATAAACCAAATATGAGCTCACCAGTTACTCTAATTATCTCAACACATAACTCTTAGAGCACACCAGAACCCAGTTGATCTCAACTAATATTATTTAGAGCATTTTAGGAATATGGGGCATTACATATGTGATCAAGATGGTGGATCTGTATTGCTTGTAAAGAATAAAGCTTGCAAGATTGCAGGTGTTGGATCTCTGAGATTCAAGCTCCATGATGAGTCATTAAGGTTGTTGACAGAAGTCAGGTATGTACCAGATTTGAAGGGAATTTTGATTTCTCTTGGTGAATTCGACAAGAAAGGATATGTTTTCAAAGGAGAGGAAAGTATTATGAAAGTCATGAAGGGGTTGAAGGAAGTCTTAAGGGGCGTGAAGAAACAAGGCTTGTATACCCTCGAGGCTAAAGTTGTAAGTGGTTCTGCAGATGTTGTATCCATGAAACATTTGTCGAAGATAGAAATTTGGCACATGAGATTGGGCCATGTCAGTGAAAGGGGTTTGGCCGAACTGGGAAAACAAAATCTGCTTGGTGGAGACAAAGTCGAAAAGCAGAAGTTTTGTGAACCCTGTGTACTTGGAAAATCATGCAGAGTGAAGTTCAACAAAGGCAAACAACATGGATCCCTTGATTACATCCATGTTGATCTTTGGGGGGCTGCAAGGTGTCCTTCACATTCAAGAGCAAGGTATTTTCTATCCATAGTTGATGATTATTCCAGAAAGTTATGGGTATTCATCCAGAAGACTAAGGATGGAACTTTTGATTATTTTAAAATTTGGAAGACTCTAGTAAAAAATCAGACTGGCAGAAAGGTCAAGAGGTTGAGAACTGACAATGGCCTTGAATTTTGCAATGAGGCGTTCAATAGTTTTTGTGCAGCCTCTGGTATTGCAAGGCATAGAACTACTGCAGGGACTCCCCAACAAAATGGTTTGGCTGAAAGGTTTAATCGAACCATTTTGGAAAGAGTTAGATGCATGTTGACTAGTGCTGGGTTAAAGAATGTGTTTTGGGCAGATGCTATTTTGATAGTAACATATCTGATAAATAGATGTCCTTAGACTGCGTTAGATATGAAGACACCTGAAGAAGTTTAATTAGGAAACCCACCAGATCTCGACAAACTTAGAGTATTTTGCTGCATAGCCTATGCTCACATTAGGCAAGACAAGGTCGAACCTAGAGCTGTGAAATGTATGTTCCTTGGATACCCTGAAGGGGTCAAAGCTTATAGGTTGTGGTGCCTAGAGCCAGGTCACAGGAGGTGTATTACAAGTCGAGATATAATTTTCAATGAGGCTGAGACGGCTTTCAAGAAAACTGATGACATTGGTTGAAGTTCGAAGATATCTGAAGAAGAGTTGGAACAGGAAGAGATTCCTGTTGAGGTGGAGCATAATGATGCTGAATTGCATGACCTAGATGAAGTCGAAGAAGAAGCAGAAGCTATTGTCGAAACTGAGGAAACTGTTTATGACTACATGTTGGCAAGAGTTAGGCCAAGAAGAGTCATCAAGCCACCTCAAAGACTCTGGTATGCAGATCTTATAGCTTATTCCATAATCTCTGCTAGTGAGGTTCTGGACGAAGAACCTAGAAAATATAAGGAAGTTATGAGTAGTCAAAATAAGACTGAATGGCTGAAGGCCATGGATGATGAGATGAAGTATCTTCATGATAAGCACACTTGGGAACTGATTAAGAAACCTGCTGGAGCCAGGTTAGTCAGCTGTAAGTTGATTTTCAAAGTTAAGGAAGGAATCAAAGATGTGGCGTCGAAGAGATACAAGGAAAGAATTATCGCAAGGGGTTTCAGTCAGAAAGAAGACGTCAAATTCAATGATGTGTTCTCTCCTGTTGTGAAGCATAGGTCCATTTAAATGTTTCTTGCCATGGTGGCACAACTCGACTGGAACTGGAACAAATGGATGCAAAGACAGCTTTCTTATATGGAGATCTAGATGAAACATTCCTGGTGAGGCAACCTGAAGGGTATGCAGAAAAGGGAAAGGAAGATTATGTGTGCAAGATGAATAGATCTTTATATGGACTGAAACAATCTCCTTGACAGTGAAATAGGAGATTCAACAAGTTTATGGCACACATAGGTTTCATTAGAAGTCAGTTCAACCACTGTGTTTACTTCAGATTTTGATCTGGAAATTCATTTTTTATTTTGTTAATTTATGTGGATGATATTCTCATAGCAAGAAACAATGTCGAGGATGTAATGAAAGTGAAGGTTGAACTCAATAAGGAGTTCGATATGAAGGAACTGGGAGCTGCATTTGGGATTCTTGGAATTGATATCTGGAGAGATAGAAAGCAGTCGAGATTATGCTTATCTCAAGAGGAATACCTAAAGAAGATTCTCGACAAGTTTGGTATTTCGAAGTCAAAGCCTGTTCTAACTCCGACAAACCCTTAATTCAAGTTGAGTACAAATCAGTGTCCCAATACTGAGGTCGAAAGAGCTTATATGAATAGCATGCCATATGCTAACATAGTAGGTTCTTTGATGTATGATATGGTTTGTACTAGACCCGACATACCATATGCTGTAAGTCTTGTAAGCAGGTATATGGCTAATCCTGGGAAGGCACATTGGCAAGAATTAAAGTGGATTCTTAGGTACATCAATGGGTCTCTGAGCAGAGTCCTAATTTATGGTGGAGCCTGTGGTGATGATAGAAAATTCGAAATCGAAGGATTTGTCGACTCTGATTATGCAGGTTGCATGGATTCATAAAATCTATTTCTAGATATTTGTTCACTATGTTTGGCACAACAATCAGCTGGAAAGCAACACTTCAGAAGGTTGTTTCCTTATCAACCACTGAAGTGGAATATATCACCCTCACTGAAGCTGTGAAAGAAGTATTGTGGCTTAAATGTTTTGCTAAGGAGCTGAAACTTCAAGGTCGAGTTATCACTATTAAATGTGATAGTCAAAGTGCTATACAGCTGTCGAAGAATTCAGCCTATCATGAGTAAACCAAGCACATCGATGTGTGGCTAAATTTCGTTAGAGGGGTAATTGAGCGTGGAGAAGTCCAAATGTTGTAGGTTTCGATAGACCACAATGATGATGATACGATCACCAAGATATTACCAAGTTACAAGTTCTACCACTATATGCAGTTGATAAAGCTGCATGAAGAAAGCTAGTTTGTTCCCTTGATGTTATAGAGTTTGTTCCATGGTGGAGATTTGTGAGATATTGGATTGAACTCTAGTATGGTCGAAGGGTAGCTTCATGGTTTGACAATTCGAAAGAATCTTAGCATGTTGTCAAAGTCTGTTCACATGCTGTACTCAAAGTATGCTCGGAGTGTTAGCATGTCGAATTGGGCCTTGGTTGTAAGCCCAATTATTTAAGTTAGCTTGTTCTCTAAGTTAGCTTGTGTAATGGGCCTATGTGTAAAATCCCATTAGGTTAGTGTGTTAGTTTTCTTATAAATAACATCCTAGTCTCTCATCTTTCATAAGAGTGGTGCAAATCCTATTTAGGGTGAGAGAGGTTATTTGTTATTCTGTAACACTTGTAATCTTGTTTCAAAGAGAAAGTAAAGAATAGTAGTTTATAACCAATTTCATTGTGTTCTTCTTATTTCCCTCTTTTTCCTACCCTTGTGGGTTTATTGCTGATCAAGAAACCGATTATACTTTGTTATTCCAGTATTGTTTTACACAACAAATCATGATTTAACCTGACAAATATTTTAAATACAACCTGCATGTCGTGCTTTTCTCTTTACTTTCTTTAGGTAACTTATTTTCTCTCAATACCTCATATGTAAAACGAGTATTCTTTGATGTAATGTAATGTAATGAAGAAAAGAAGAAGACAAAATGAAAGTAGGACAACCATGGAGATCTAGCTTGGAGAAACGTAGATCATTATTAGGTTTAGCTTAGGTTCTCTCATTGGCTTGAGGGAACAATTGTGCTAGGGGCAGTAACCGTGTCATTTTAATTTTATATGTATGTTTATGTATATGAATGTATGTTGATGCATGTGGGAGACGATTTATATGATAAATAAGTCAGTGAGATCAAACTAATCAAAATTCCCTCAAATCAAATATTAAGTTTAACCTTTTCAAATTATAGCACTCATCAAGACTATTATCGAATAATGTAGGTTTTTCCTAATGCGAGATGCATGTTCTATATTAGTAAGATGTGATGGGATAAATGTAATATCCAATTGCTAAAATATTGGTTCGAACTTAACTAATCAAATTATAATAAGATTATATACGTTTAGAAGCAAGAGTTGGGAGCAATCTATATGATGAATTAGAATAAGGAGTTATTTACCCAACTGATAATATTCAAGAATCGTATTAGATACAATTGAAAGGAGTTCCTACCTAAATAACCTAGTTTAGTGTAATTATCCTAACGTAGACTTAAAACAAAGTGAAATATGGATCTCGGTCGACTAGAAAATCTTCCAACGGGATTTTCTGAATCAAATGGTGATGGTCATTTGGTTTGAGTAAAATAGTGAGAGCATTTTTCATGTAGATTACCATGACACAAACACCTGTAAAAACATTTTACAATCAATCCTTGATAAGGAAAAATTGTCTGGGATAAATTTTCTTGTTTGGGACTGAAACTTGAGGATTGTCCTCAAACATGATAAAAAAAACTTCTTGAGGAAGATCCTCCTAGTTCAGCTTCTAAGACTTAAAGAGATGCTTATAAGAAGCATGTTAATGATGCCAATGAAACTGCTTACCTCATGGTAGTTACCATGAACTCTAAATTGCAAAAGCAACATGAAAACATGGAAGAGTTCGATATGACCAAACACCTGAAGATGCTCTATGAAGAGCAGGCGAGGCATTTCAAGATGATTGGGTATGTGGAGAACCTTGAAAGGTTGGGTTTTCCCCTCAAAATGGAGCTTGCGACTGATTTGGTCCTACAATCATTGACGTAGAGCTTCAGTCAATTTTTCCTTAATTTAAATATGAATGATATGGACAAAAGTCTTCCATATAAGAATATAAAGTCAAAAGGGAAGTCCATTCTAATGGTCAGTAATGGAAATAAGAAGAACAAAAGGCCCACCAAGCAGGGTGGTAGAAGGAAAGACAAGGAAGTTGCCAGACCCCAAACCAACTACTAATGCTTTGAATCCTAGTGGAGGTATAATAAAGGCATGCACTTGCTTCTATAGCGGTAAGACCGGAGACTAAAAGAGAAATTGCCCAAAGTACCTGAAAGATAAGAATGGAGTAGAGACTTCAACTTCAGGTATTTTTGTTATAGAAATAAATTTATCTACTTGTGCATCATGGGTATTGGATATTGGATGTGGTTCTCACATTTGTACTAATGTACAAGGGCTAAATAGAAGTAGAGAATTGGCAAAAGGTGAAGTTGATCTACGAGTTGGCAATGGATCAAAGGTTGTTGCCTTAGTCGTAGGAACTTATGTATTGACTTTACCTAGTGGTTTGATAATTCAGTTAAAGAAATGTTATTATGTACCTACAATTAGCAAGAATATTATTTCCGTATCTTATTTGGACAAGTTTGGTTTTTCATTTATAATAAAGAAAAATTATTGCTCTATTTATTTGAATGATGTATTCTATGCTACATTCACAAATGAATAATGGATTGTATATCCTTAATATTGAAATTCCAATTTATAACATTAATACTAAAAGGATGAAATCTAACAAGTTAAATACAAGTTACCTTTGACACTGTCGCTTAGGCCTCATAAATGAGAAACACATTTCCAAACTCCATAAACATGGACTCTTTTGATTACGAATCATATGATACATGAAGATCTTGTTTAATTGGAAAGACAACAAAGTCCTCATTCATAGGAAAAGGTGAAAGGGATAATAATCTTTTGGCCCTCATACACACTAATGTATGTGGACCACTGAACATACCAGCCATATGAGGTTTTCAATACTTCATCACATTTATTGATGATTTCACTAGATATGGTTATGTGTATTTAATGAAACACAAATTCGAATCCTTTGAAAAGTTCAAGGAATTCAAGAATGAAGTGCAAAACCAACTAGGTAAGAATATTAAAACACTTCGATCAGTCGAGGTAGTGAATATTTAAGCCTAGAGTTTGATGTCCATCTAAAAGAACATGGGATTTTATCCCAAATTAATCCTCCTGGAACACCAAAATGGAATGGTGTATATGATAGAAGAAATCAAACCTTGTTAGACATGGTCCGATCCATGATAAGTCACGCTGATATTCCAAACTCCTTTTGGGGTAATGCTCTGTTGACAGCAGCTTACGCACTTAACCATGTTCCATCCAAAAAGTTGAGAAGACAACATATTAGATATGGAATGGTAAGAACCACATATGTCTTACATGAAGATTCGGGGTTGCGAAGTTTATGTGAAATGAAAAATTTCAACTATGCTTGAGCCCAGATCTAAAAAATTCTTATTTATGGGGTATCGTAAAAAACAAGAGGGTATTGCTTCTACAATACTTGTTAGGGCAAATTGTTTGTCACTCGAACTGGAGTATTCCTAAAAAGGCACTTTATTTCTAAAGGAATAAGTGGGAGGAAATTAGATTTTGAAGAAAATTAAGAATCACAAAGCATTGATACACCTATGGATGAACTGGAGCAGGAAACACAAGTAGTTGTGGAAGATCAACCTACTCAAATAGAACAAGACCATCATAGTTCAAACGAGATACGTCACCAACCTGAGAGATATGGTTATCTCGTAACTGATCAAGGTGATGTATTACTCACGGATTAAGATGAGCTTGTGACCTACTAAGTGGTCATCACTGGTTTCGAGACTGATAAGTGGCTAGAAGCCATGAAATCAGAAATGGATTCCATGTACACAAACTTGGTTTGGACCTTGGTAGAGCCTCGTGTAGGATTTAATCCTATAGGATGAAAGTGGGTCTTCAAAAAGAAGACTGGCATGGATGGTAAGGTACATACCTATAAGGAAAGACTGGTTGCTAAGGGCTATAAGCAGATTCATGGTGTAAAATATGATGAAACCTTTTCACCAGTTGCAATGCTTCAATCTGTTTGGATTTTACATGCTATCGTTGCATATCATGATTACGGAATATGGAAGATGGATGTCAAGACTGCTTTCCTTAATGGGAATATTCTTGAGTATGTGTACATGGCATAACCTGAAGGATTTGACATACTAGAAGAAGCCCAAAAGGTATGCAAGTTACATCGATCAATCTATGGATTGAAGCAAGCTACCAGAAGTTGGAATCTTCATTTTGATGATATAGTAAAACAATGTGGATTCATCAAAACTGAAGATGAGCCTTGTGTCTACAAGAAGGTTAGTGGGAGCATGCTCGTCTTCTTGATATTATATGTAGATGACATATTACTCATTGGAAATGATGTCCCTACCTTGGAGCGAGTGAAAAGTTGGCTAGGGAAATGCTTTTCTATGAAAAACCTGGGTGAAGCATCCTATATATTGGGAATTAGGATCTATAGAGATAGATCACAAAAACTGTTTGGCCTAAGTCAAACTACATACATAAACAAAGTGCTGAGACGCTTTAATATGCATGATTCCAAAAAAGGATCCATACCCATGTAACATGGCTCGTGTCTATAAAAAACACAATCCCGTTCAACTAAGGAAGAAAGAGATTGCATGAATAAGATTCCATATGCATATGAAATATGATCTATCATGTATTCCATGTTATGTACTCAACCAGATGTCTTGCATGCTTTAAGTGCAATGATTATGTACCAATATGATCCCAATAATGCTCATTAGGTAGTTGTTAAGAATATCCTTAAGTACTTGAGAAGGACTCAGGACTCATTCTTGATATATGGAGGTCAAGAAGATCTCATTGTAATTCGATACACCGATGCTAGATTCCAAATAGATAATGATGACTTTAGATCGCAATCTGGTTATGTGTTCTGCTTAAATGGTGGTGCTGTGAGCTAGAAAAGTTCAAAGCAAGATACAATTTCTGATTTTACAACTGAGACCGAGTACATTGTTGCTCAAATGCAACAAAGGAATTTGTTTGGATCAAGAAGTTCATTAGTGAACTTGGCATAGTCCCTAGCATTGTGGATCCCATTGATCTTTATTGTGATAGTAATGGTGCTATCGCACACGCTAAGGAGCCCAGATATCACCAATTATCCAAACACATACTTAGGTGATAATATATATATATATATATATATATATATATAGGAGATGTGAAGATATGTAAAGTACCAACACTTGACAATGTTGTTGACCCATTTGTTGGGGTTGGTTGAAAATGTACATGTTGATACTCTTTATGGTAGAGTATGATTGTCGGTGAAGACAATGGAAGCTTATGTATTATTTTCAATCAAGGTGGAGATTGTTGGGGTTGGTTGAAAATATACATGTTAAAGAAGTCCCACATTGCTTAGTTTTGTGAATGAAGAGAGAATCCAAGGCTATATATATGATACAAGTTATTTGAAGTCCCACATCGCTTATTTTAGTGAAGGAAGTGGGATTCCAATGCTATATATAGGATTCAAGTTCTTCATTCCAAGATGCACCAGTCAAAAGCACTTTAAACTTGTATTTGACTTTATTTGTTCTCTTATACTCTTATTTTAGAGTGTTGTGAGATGTAGTTAAGTATTAGTTTTGGAGGGTGTGGGTGTACTGGGGGCCTGGGTTTGTGAGAGTATATTACATGTTGTAACAATTTTTGCATAGTGTTATTCTCTAGTTGTCTATTGACAACGGTCGTGGTTTTTTTCTCCGGTTTTGGAGTTTCCACGTTATGTTCTTGTGTTGTGATTGTGTTCCTCTTTTTTCTCTATGCTTTATGTGTATCTTTTTCCCAACAACTGGTATCAGAGCTTTTGGTTCGATCCAGGGATAAGTGTTCTTAGTATGCTCTGTGGTTGCAGTTTTGTCTGATCTTCCACTTCATAAAAGAAGGGTAGTGTTGTGAAAGAGTTGTTAAGCTGCATTCAAAAATTCGGCTGTGCAGTTTAGGCTAGAGAAAATTGATGGGAGAATTTTTTTTGACTTGTGGAAAGTTCAAGTAAAAGATGTGTTGATACAATCAAGATTACACAAGGTGCAAGATTATATTGGTGGTTGAAGAGCTTCCTTTCAACAAGGAAGTTGCACCATAATGTTTCAACCTAGTTTTCGACATGTGAAATTCTTGGAGTGGTTTAGCTTCAAGTGAATCTTATTCTTCATGATAAAGTATATGATTGTCGGTGATGACAATGTGAAATTCTTAAAGTGGTTTATCTTCAAGTGAAATATATTTTTCATGAGAGAGTACGATAGTTTTTAAAACTATGATTGTCGGTGAAGACAATGTAAAAATTCTTGGAGTGGTGTAGCTTCAAGTGACTATACTCTTTATGGTGGAGTATGATTGTCGATGAAGACAATGAAAGTTTATGTATTATTTTCAATCAAGGTGGAGATTATTAGGGTTGGTTGAAAATATACATGTTGATACTCTTTATGGTGGAGTATGATTGTCGGTGAAGACAATGGAAGCTTATGTATTATTTTCAATCAAGGTGGAGATTGTTGGGGTTGGTTGAAAATATACATGTTAAAGAAGTCCCACATTGCTTAGTTTTGTGAATGAAGAGAGAATCCAAGGCTATATATATGATACAAGTTATTTGAAGTCCCACATCGCGTAGTTTAGTGAAGGAAGTGGGAGTCCAATGCTATATATAGGATTCAAGTTCTTCATTCCAAGATGCACCAGTCAAAAGCACTTTAAGCTTGTATTTGACTTTATTTGTCCTCTTATAATCTTGTTTTAGAGTGTTGTGAGATGTAGTTAAATATTAGTTTTGGAGGGTGTGGGTGTACTGGGGGCCTGGGTTTGTGAGAGTATATTATGTATTGTAACAATTTTCGCATAGTGTTATTCTCTAGTTGTCTATTGACAACGATCGTGGTTTTTTCTTCGGTTTTGGAGTTTCCACGTTATGTTCTTGTGTTGTGATTGTTTTCCTCCTTTTTCTCTTTGCTTTGTTTGTTTTTTTCTAACACCATTAACAAATCCTCTTGCGTAGCAAAATCATGATGGCCATACTAGATCTATGGGTATTAGGGGTAAGCCTGATTGGCTCTAGTGCTAGTGGGAGATTATTGGTGTAAACACTATAGGCCAGTAGTTTTGATACTTGTATCTGATTATTTATTAATAATAAAAGGCATTTCTTTATTATGTTTTTTTTTTCTAAAATAATAAAGTCCCTAGAATAACTAGCCCATTTAATGAAATGTTAAGTGTCACTTAATCATGAGATTACATTAAACATTAGGACATTATTGTTAAAGTATATGTAGTCGAGCTTTATTGTGAAGTGGGATAACATTAAAGCATTCAGACTATTATGTGAATAGACTGATGATTGTAACACCTTAAACCCTATACTTTAATTTTAGTGATAACTTCATACATATGATGTTATTTCATGAAAACTATCATACATAAACATGCAACAAAATAATTCACAACAGAAAATAAAAGAAAACATATAATAAATCTGAATAAAACATCTTTTAAAAACTCCATAAAAGAGAGTTACAACTCAATACATGAAAATATAAGCGCCCAAATCCCTGATGTTACATACCAGAGCATTTATTAGAATAAATAAAAAAATAGTAAATGTTAATAGGGCGTCAAAGCCATCTCACGATCATCACAATCTATCACTTGTGCTGATTACCTGTACAACATTGCACAAAGCTAATACAACAAAATAAACAAGGGGTGAGACTACACTTACAAGTAATAACGGTGAAATTTAGCAACAGAATGATGAATGAATATAATAATAATACTAGTACATAAACACATACACCAATACAAACACATATATCTCTCAACATATGCAATTCTATTATGCCTCAACTCTTTCACCTATATACATGTGGTACCAAGTTTTTATGAATATCAGAGGTATGTTACTGTTTTCTTCTATGGTCTCCGGTCCCTCACCTGAACCGACGATCCCCACCAAATAGATCTGAGACCCACCTCTGGTCTCTCAACTAGACCAAAGATCCCACATAACTCCAATATATATATATATATATATATATATATATATATATATATATATATATATATATATATATATATATATACATGCATGAGAATGTTAATAGTCAAATAATACAATTCACCCAAATATGTATAAATCACCCATAATTATTTAAATAGTCATTCGCCCAAAATAGGTTCAGAGTATGAACCATATATCATCAATAAAAGCCTCCAAGAAGAAATCACCATTTCAATAATGTATCAAGTTTATTACTCTAAATTTCATTTAGTTTCCTCTTTATATCACATTTTCAAAACAAAAATTATATTAAAATATCTTATTTTATTCAAAAATAAATTTAATATGATGAAAGGGTTGCAATTATCTCCAATATAACACGAAAGTCAAAGAAAAGACCTCTGAACTCGAAATATGCCTAAAACGACCGAAAATGCTGCAAATTTTTTTGGAATCGCTGGACCGCTGCCACTATCTCTATTTGCCATCCGCTGATTGCTGTCGTCTGTCGCCGCCGCGCGTGTCGCTTTCCCTGCCGTCCAATTACCCGACTTTCAGACTTTTTTTCTTTTTTTTTTTGTTTCGATTTTCCAAATTTGTCTCGATTTTTCCAAAATTCCGTACAACCATGCGATTTCACCCATAAAATCAAAATTTTTACAAAAAAAACGTGATTCAATACAGCCACCATTTTGTATGTTACAAAAAAATTATTTTTCTTATAATCATAAAAAATTTACAGTAATAATAACATCAGTTTCATTGCACAATGACCAAATGAGATTTTTCCAAATCCCATTTGGTCGCCTAAATTATTTATCGAGATACTTTTCGATCACCAAATAGTGACCAAATGGGACTTATACCATTTGGTCACAGATTGTAATATCGATCTATCCCAAAAACAATCACAATCATATACATATAACATATATTGCAAAAAATTCACAATTTTAACACTTATGTGATATTACTATACGATTCATGACCAAAGGGGTTGGGCAAACCCCATTTGGCCAAAATACAGAGAAACAAAAACACAGCATATGGGAACGAACAATGTAAAATAGGGTTAACAAGCAAAAACCCTTAGCGTTGATGAGAGGGTAAGGGAACTCTCATCATCCTTCTACCCAAAATCCAACTTATAGTAAGTAATTTCCCCCACCCCTTACCTTAATCGAAGCTTTCACAAGGTCTTGACATTCCTCCCTCTCCCATCCCAAAGCTCTCCTCTTCGTCTCTCAGATGCATTGTTCTCACAAAATTTTGGATTTCTGTCATGACCTTCCTCTCACCCTCATTTTAATATTTATAGTTCCAATTTTAATATTTCACCTCCTACTTACTCCCACACACCCAAATATTAATGTTAAAACTTCTAACGTTAAAATACGTTCCTTTTTTTATTATTAATAAAATAATTCTAATTAAATAATTATTCCAAATTAAATAAAACGTTACCGTAAATGTTATTTCTAAATAATTATTTCAAAACATTCCAATCAAATAAATATTTAATTAAAACATTAAAATTAATTCCTAAAACTCTAATTATTTCTATTATTACTAAATATTTTAAAATTAACTAATTATCACCAATAATTCAAATAATCCTAATTTTTAAACCCCACACTCTCAACTCAACTATTCCAGTAATTATTAAATTACCAAAAAACACTTATAACACTAAATCATAAAAAATAACACCATTAATCAAATTAAATAATACCACACGCAAAATCAAGTATCCTAATATTAAACTAAAATATTAAAATAAATTAGGGGTGTTACAATGATCACATCTCATGGATCATGGATAGAGAGTTATCAAGTCTTCACATATGTATGAATATTTGGAGTAATATTTATACTAGATTGACTCGCTATGAGAATACTACATAGAAAGTTATGCAGAGTGTCATAAGTTGTTCTCATGGTGATAATGGTGTATACCACCTTTTGACCTGAAATCACTATTGACCCTAGATGTAAGAGTCGAGTATTTTATTGCTAATCAAACATTCTCCGTAACTAGATGACTATAAAGATAGTTGATGGGTACTCCACAAATCAAGTTGAGGGACATGAGTGACCTAGATAGAATTTGCCCATCCTGTGTAACATGATAAATGTCTAAGGTCCCAATATTGAACTCGACAAGGGTGACATGGTCCATGCCTTCTGTTCAATATAGACATGAGGGAAAACGGGTAATTATATACAATAGTATTATCTCAAAAAGGTTTTGTCAGATCACATTTCATTTTCGTGACTTAGGTAGCAGTGATGTGTTGATAGATATCGCTCACTATTAATTATATTAAATGTCTTATTTAATATATTTGTCAGTGCCACGAGAACCTACAAGGTCACACACATAAGGACAAATTGATGAGAGATAGAATAAGTAAGAAACACTGTAAGATACGATGTACATGACAGAATTATAGAACACCGTAAGATATGGTGTATTTTAGTGGAATATGGAACACTGTATAATATAATAATAATAGTATTATTATTATTATTATTATTATTATTAAATATAATAATAAAGTGTGTTTATTATAATAATAGTTATGATAGTAATATAATAATAATATTATTATATGGTTCACTTAAATTGGGCTTTTTTAGCTTATTGCCAACACAAGTGATTCTATTGTTGTGAAAAACGATACCTTGAAACAAAATATTAACGGTTTCTTTATGGGCAAGAAACACGCAAGGGTTAGGGTTAACAAGGAAAAACAACTGAAACCCTATTAGGGTTCACAAAGGAAGAGAAAAGAGGAAGAAGAATAGAGAATTGGTTAAATCTGTTTTACTATTCACTTTCTCAATAGGGATCAAAGATTACAAGTGAATACCAACAATTAACCTCTCTCAACCTAATAAGGTTTTGTCACACCTTAGGAAGAGAGACTAGTATGCTATTTATAATAAACCTTACATACTAAACTAATGGGATTTTTAACAATTACCCATTACAAGCTAACTTAAACAATTGGATCCATAACACAAGGCCCAATTCGATCTCCTACATACTAGAACACAATTCGACTATAGCATGTAGGTCTTCGACAACAGCATGTGAGCGGACTTCGACGACATGCTAAAACTAGAGTTCGGTCCAATATCTCACAAATCTCCACCTTGGATCTAACTCTATATCCTCAAGAAATAAACTAGCTTTCTTCATGCAGGTTTATCAACTGCATACAGTGGAAAAACTTACAATTGGGCAACATCTTGGTGATCATATCAGCAGCATTATGATCTGTCGAAACCTTCAGCACTTGGACTTCTCCATGCTCGATTACCCCTCTGACAAAATGCAGCCTCACATCAATGTGCTTGGTTCGCTCATGATAGGCTGAATTCTTCGACAGATGTATTGCACTTTGACTATCACATTTAACAATGATAACTGGACCTTGAAGTTTCAGCTCCTTTGCAAAACCTTCAAGCCGCAATGCTTCTTTTACACCTTCAGTTAGGGAAATATATTCCACTTTAGTGGTTGATAAGGCAACAACCTTCTGAAGTGTTGATTTCCAACTGATTGCTGTCCCAAACATAGTGAACACATATCCAGAAATAGATTTTCTGGAGTCCATACAACCTACATAATCAGAGTCGACATATCCTTCGATTGCTGCTTTACTATCTTCACCCAAGGCTCCACCATAAATTAGGACTCTATTCAGAGACCCATTTATGTACCTTAAAATCCACTTCAATGCTTACCAGTGAGCCTTTCCAGGATTCGCCATGTATCTGCTTACAAGACTTACCGCATATGTTATGTCAGGTCTAGTACAGACCATAGCATACATCAAAGAACCCACTATATTAGCATATGGAATGCTATTCATATAAGCTCTTTTGGCATCAGTACTGGGACACTGATCTATACTCAGCTTGAATTGAGGGTTTGTCGGAGTCACAACAGGCTTTGAATTCGACATACCATACTTTTCGAGAATCTTCCGTAGGTATGCCTCTTGAGATAAGCATAATTTCGACTGCTTTCTATCTCTTCGGATTTCAATCCCAAGAATCCTGGACGCAACTCCCAGATCCTTCATGTCAAACTCCTTATTGAGTTCAGCCTTCACCCTCATTACATCTTCGACATTGTTGCTTGCTATTAGAATATCATCCACATAAAGCAACAAAATAACAAATGAATTACTAGGTCGAAATCTGAAGTAAACACAATGGTCAAACTGACTTCTAATGAAACTTATGCGTGCCATGAACTTGTCAAATCTCCTATTCCACTGTCGAGGAGATTGTTTCACTCCATATAAAGATCTCTTCAGTTTGCACACATAATCTTCCTTCCTCTTTTCGACATACCCTTCAGGTTGCCTCATCAGGATTGTTTCATCTAGATCACCATACAAGAATGCAGTTTTCACATCCATCTGTTCTAGTTCAAGGTCGAATGGTGCCACCAAGGCAAGCAACATTCTAATGGACCTGTGCTTCACAATAGGAGAGAACACATCATTGAAGTCGACACATAGCGACCAATCTTGCCTTGTATCTCTTCGACGCCACTCCATCGATTCCTTCCTTAACTTTGAAAATCCATTTACAGCTGACTAACCTGGCTCCAGCAAGTTTCTTGATCAGTTTCCATGTGTTGTTATCATGAAGAGATTTCATCTCATCATCCATGACCTTCAGCCATTCAGTTTTCTTTCGACTCATCATTACTTCCTTATAGTCTCTAGGTTCTTCATCGAGAACCCCACTTGCAGAGATTAAGGCATAAGCTATAAGATCTGTATACCCAAGTCTCTGAGGTGACTTGATGACTCTCCACGGCCTGTCTCTTACTAGCAGGTAGTTATTATTAGTCTCCTCGGCTTCGACAACATCTCCTGCTTCTTCTTCGACTTCATATGGGGTACGCAATTCAGCAACAACATGCTCCACCTCAACAGGAATCTCTCCCTGTTCCAGCTCTTCGTCAGCATCTTCAGTTTTCTTGAAAGCCATATCAACTTCATTGTGTAGCGTACGATTTTTGTCAGTGACGCGACCACCTTATCGCCATTGGTTGGAATTGGGTGCTACTTTCTAATTTCTTATTTATCCTATAAAGCTGGAAAGGAAAGGGAAGCTATCTAAAACTAACCTTGCACGCATATGTTTTCTTTAACAAATGCTTAAGAGATTGGGGGGTCCGGGGTCAGGTTATACAATGGGGAGTTGTCAATTACCCATCCTATATATGGTTATCCATAGATCGTTTAGTAAACTATACTGTTTTCTACTTACTGGTGTTTATCTGTCGTAAATGGGAAAGTTTCTCCTTTGGGAATGTTTGAGAGAGAGTTTTTGTTGATGTCGGGTTTTTTCTGATGTTTTTGGTAAGGTAATGGACCTAAGGTTTTTTATTAGTGTGCTCGCTAAGATTTCACAATCTTATGCCTACGTATTCCTGTTAAAGAAACAGGGAAATCAGAGTAATCGTAGTTCCTCCTATAGAAAAATATGTTTGGTGTCTTGTTCAAAGCCCAAGATTGAAGCTAAAGGAGTATTTGTGTCTTGTTCAAAGCCCAAGATTGAAGCTAAAAGTTTGACTGAGAGAGAATTTGTCATCTCTAAGGGAGATATCTCATCTATTTATCACAGTTGTTGGGTAACTGTTTATAAAGGAGAATTACTTTAATTGGGATATAAGAATCCAGCAATGCCATAATTTCCTTTATAAGGGATTTGTCCTGAAGGAGAAAACTTTAACTCAGTGTAGAGCAATGTCATTTTTCCTTAGGAGTCTTTTATGCTAAGAGAGGGACATTGGCTTGGATGTAAATAATCCAGAGGTTTGCCACTTACAACAATTAGATGAAAGAAGGGGAATTACCAGGATAAGAGAGGGACTACAACTTGGATATTTGAATCAACAAGTGTGCCACTTACAGTAGTTATCTGGAATTAAGGTTTGTTTTGGTTGTCTGTTTTAACGTGTGATGTTTAGAGAAATGTCTTCCTATAGAGAGAATTTTGATTTCCTCTGAGGGGATGTTGGTTTTTGTGTGCCTTGATCAAAGCCCAAGGTTGAAGCTGAAAGGTCGACTCTACTAGGGAGTTTTGTTTTTGTCTTGTACAAAGCCCAAGATTGAGGCTGAAAAAGAGACTGACTCTTTTGGGGATATCATTATACAAAGCCTAAGAGAAGGCTAGACATTTGACTTTTTCCGGGGAAATATTTTATCTGTCTTGTACCAAGCCCAAGATTAAGGCTAAAGGTTTTGACTCTACTGGGAAGAGGTTTTATCTGTCTTGTACAAAGCCCAAGATTAAGGCTAAAAGAGGATTAACTACACTAGGGAAGTTTTATTGGTGGGATATTGACTCTTCTCAGGGAGATCATTATACAAAGCCTAAGAGGAGGCTAGAAGGATTTGACTCCTTTGGGGGAAGTTTATATGTGTCTTGTACAAAGCCCAAGATTGAGGCTAAAAAAGATTTGATTGACTCAGCTGAGGATATTTATAGGTGTCTTCTACAAAGCCCAAGATTGAGGCTAAAAAAAGGCTGAGGGAAAATCATTATACAAAGCCTAAGAGGAGACTGGTTGGGGAATTTCTTATATAAAGCCTAAGAGGAGGCTAGCTTCTGCTGAGGATTATTGAGAACCAGAGACAGGTCCAAATTGGGGAATCAACTCTAGCTGGGGAATGAAGAAGAGTTGAAATATCAGATGCCTTGAGGTTCTGATAAAGGGTTTATTGATAGCATTTTGACCCTAGCTGGGGAAAATTAAAGTGAGAGTTTAAGGATTGAGTTTTGAAACCTATGGAGGTTTTAACTCTGCTAGTGATTGATGAAATTATCAGGGTTTTTTCCTATGTCTTTAGGAAACTCGAGGGTTTTTGGAGATCCAAAAGGAGATGAGATTGTCCAAGTCTACTGGTATGAAGAGGTTAACTCTTAACTGGAGGATGATCCTTGTATGATGCCTAAGAGGAGGCTGAGACTGTCCAAGTCTGCTTGTATGAAGCCCAAGAGGAGGCTGGTGTTTTAACTCTTTGGAATATTGCTCTAACAAAGGATGACTAGGTTCTGTCCTATACCTGTAGGAGGTCTTTGGGTTCTTGTACCAAGCCCAAGAGGAGGCATGAGAACATCTAAGAAGCCTGAGGGTCCTTGTACAAAGCCCAAGAGGAGGCCGGGATGCCTTTAGGAAGCCTGTGGGTCCAAACCTAAGAAAAGTTCAAGAAAGGTTTGAAGAAATTCAAGAGAGGTTTCATCGAGAATTAATCCTCTCTGAGGGAAATGAATTTCTTGGACAAATTTCTAGTAGTGACAGTCTTGAGAAAAGTTTCACCGGGAATAATGCCTTTCTCTGTTCCATATTGTATAAGCCCAAGAGGAGGCAAAACTGTATCTGGAATTTCCTATGGGGAACTAGTTTTGACTGTGTTGAAAGAGTGACCACTGGTTTGATCTAATCCTAGACCTAATTACCGGGGAAAACTCTAAGTAGATATATATATATATATATATATATATATATATATATATATATATATATATATATATATATATATATATATATATATATATATATATATATATATACATATATATAAACAAGTATGTTGAAGAGTGTAATAGGACTTACAGGTGAGCAAGCTTCCAGCATTATAAACAAGTATATATAAACAAGTATGTAAAAGAAAGTTGTTAGAACTTACAGGTGAGATAACTTCCATTGTTACAGGTGTATGGTTAGTTATTCAAGAAATTAAAGAAACTTTTGATAACAACTATGAATTTGAATCTAAATCAAAAGGGGAAGTTGTTTTTGAAATGAAGACTTGGGCTTATACTCAAGGAGAGGCCCAGATGATTTTGTTAAAATGGTGACGACCGCACCGCAGTTTTAGAAAACACAGTGGGACTTATACAATGACCGAGGCCCAAAAATGGTTTTTATTTACAAGGGAAGGGTCTTACACTCTATTAGAGGCCCAAAGTTTATTTTTGTACAAGATATAGGGCTTACAACTCAAGGAGAGGCCCAACAATGACAGTGATCGCACCGTTGTTTTCGAAATCGTATCGGGACTTATACAATGACTGAGGCCCAAATTTATTTATGTACAAAGAGGGTTGGGTCTTACACTCTATTAGAGGCCCAAAGTGTTTATTTGAAAGAAGAATGGATGAGGCTTATAGCTCAAGGAGAGGCCCAGTTGAATAACAGTGATCGCACCGTTGTTTTCGAAATCGTATCGGGACTTATTCAATAACTGAGGCCCAAAAAAGTTTGTTTGTGACAAGGGATAGGTCTTACACTCTATTAGAGGCCCAAAGTGTTTTTGTGAAGTTTGAAAAATCAAAAATTAGAGAAAGCCCTAATTTTGAATTTAAAAGATATAATTTTAAAGGAAATTAAATAAAAAATTATATAAAATACCAAATATATTCAAAAACAAGTTGTATACTTTGAAACAATATTTTGAAAAATCATGTTTAATCACATGAAAGCTTGAAATTCATTTAGAATGAAAAGATCAAAGTGAGAATTTCATTTTAAAATTAAAAAAAAAATGAAATAAATTACAAAAATTCTAACTATATTAAATAAATAATATAAATTGGATTTTTTGTAAAATAAAATAATTTAACATTTTTGTGACTTTTTAAAAAAAGAACCAATAAAAAATGATAAAAAATGAGAGAGAAATTAATTTTTGAAATCAATTAAATAAAATATCAAAAATTCAAATATTTGAAATTTTGAAAAAGGGTGCCAAGAACAAGAGTTCTTGCTCGCGTGCCCTGTTTTCCCTAGATTTGCATTTTCTCACTTTTTTCTCTGATTACTCAATGGTTTTGGACGATTCAAACACCAATCTTGTTCGTTTTTGAACAAGGATCACAACCATATAGATTAATTGCATTTATATTAAATATGGAGTGAGAAATCAAAGGATAACCTCAAGAACCCTAGTTTCAGCATAAACACAATGAAATTCCATACACGATTGCATAAAGGAATTCTAGTCTTCCATGATCATTGACTTGAGATTAGAGCATAGGCCTATGGTCTTCTGTTGCAGGGATAAGGCTTGACTCATTCAGTGATTAAAGACTCAGTCCATGCCACCTCAATGCACCTCTTGAATGCCTTGAAACAAAATTGGAGTTTTTGGATTTGGAACATTGAATTCCACATGCCAAAAGGGGTGGTGTCTTGACTTGCAAGGCTTGTGGATCAGAGGTACTTGCTTGGATAAGATCCTTATATGTTTTCAGAAGTGTGACAAGGCTTAAAGTTGCGCAATTTGGCCAGCTCGAGCAAAAGTGCACAAAACTGCCTTGTACATGACAGTTGGAAAGTGCCATTTTGGGAGGATCATATTTCCTTGCTCAAATGGAGTTATGGAAAGCTCTTGTGCTTTTTAGAAAGCCCTAACATGATACAATCCATATGTGATCATAGTTTGTCTTGAAACTATTTGAATCCAACTGAAAATTTCTCATGAACATTGATGTTCAAGGCTGAAAACTGAAGCAGTTTTCACTAAGTGTTTAATCTTTGATTTTTTTTTACCACTTTGATCCATCCATAACTAAAAATCCATGAAGAATTGGAGTTTGAGGTAGTTGAAGCTTTTGTAGAATGTAGGAAGACCTACAAATCAGGCTTTGGATCACTCAAAATGGCTGCTTGGATCAAAAGTTATAGTCCTTGGAAGTTGGCACGAAAACCATTCAAATTTAGTAACTTAGAAACATTTTCAATTTTTCAAGATTACCCCTTTTACAAGTTATCATGATTTCTTGATCAATTCTTGTTCAAATGACATTATAAATCATATTTTATGAAAATATGAGTCATAAGGATCATTTTTTTTCCAAAAAAGCCATGTTTTGACTTTTGGCTCCGGAGCGGCTCGGCGCGGAGAAACCCTAATTCCCGACTTTTGAGGAATGCATTCTCTGAGGGTGTTTTAACTTTGCAAAGGGACTCCTAGGGTTATCTTGAGCATATTGAGTCATATTTTGAAGCCTTGGATCAACCCCCTATAAAAATTTTACTCTGGAGGCCTCAGTCGATAAAAACCCTAATTTGGTGACATCGGGTGTTTAGGGCTCGAACCACTTGAAATGTGGCAACTTTGTGCTTGGTTCTTGATGTGGGAGTCCTCTTGATCTCTTATGGGTGTTTTAGAGGTTAGACAAGTTGAAGATCATGTCAATTCTTGATTGATCCTTTGTCTAAGTGCTCTAAGAGGGCTTAAAACCCTAATTCTTGATTTTAGTGAATGCTCCACAATCCTTGAGGAGATTGATGAGGCATGATGCTACATCCATGTTGTGGTGATGATTCTCACAATGATGGGAAATCTTGGTGGTCAAAATTTTGGGTATGACACATTGAAAACTACATCTCGACTGATGATACACCTCCTGTGACCTGGCTCTAGGCACCATAGCCTATAAGCTTTGACTCCTTCAGGGTATCCCATGAACATGTATTTTAGAGCTCTAGGTTCGACCTTGTCTTGCCTAATATGAGCATAGGCCATACAACCAAATACTCTGAGTCTGCCGAGACTAGGTGGATGTCCCGGCCAAAATTCTTCAGGTGTCTTCATTCCTAAGGCAGTCGAGGGACATCTATTTATCAGATAAGCTACTGTCGAAATAGCCTCTGCTCAAAACACCTTCTTCAATCCAACACTCACCAACATGCATCTAACCCTTTCAAGGATTGTTCGATTGAATCTCTCAGCTAAGCCATTTTGTTGAGGAGTACCTGCTACAGTCTTATGCCTTGCAATCCCAGACTCAACACAGTAACTGTTGAACGCTTCATTGCAGAACTCAAGGCCATTGTCGGTTCTCAACCTCTTAACCTTTCTACCAGTTTGAGTTTCGACTAGAACCTTCCAACTTTTGAAATTCTCAAAAGTTTAATCCTTCGTCTTCTGAATGAATACCCATAACTTTCTGGAATAGTCATCAACGACGGATATAAAATACCTTGCACCTGAGTGTGAAGGATTCCTTTCAGGCCCCCAAAGATCAGCAAGAGTGTAATCTAGGGATCCATGTGTTCTTTGCATGCCTTTATTAAACTTCGCCCTACAGGATTTACCAAATACACAAGATTCACAAAACTCCAACTTTTCGACTTTGTCACCATCTAGCAGGTTCTGCTTCCCCAATTCGACCTGGCCATTTTCGCTGACATGACCCAATCTCATGTGCCATAATTCTGTCTTCGACACAGGTTTCATGGATGTAATATTTGTCGAACCACTTACAACCTCAGCCTCAAGGGTATACAAGCCTTGTTTCTTCACGCCTCTCAAGACTTCCTTCGACCCCTTCATGACACTTAGGATACTTTTCTCTCCTTGAAAAACATATCCCTTTCTTTCGAATTCACTAAGAGAAATTAAGTTTCTCTTCAAATCAGGTACATACATGACATCAGTCAATAACCTTATTGACTCATTATGGAGCTTGAATCTCATAGATCCAATACCTGCAATTTTGCAGGATTTGTTGTTTCCCAGTAGCACTGATCCACCATCTTGATCATATAGCTCCTCGAACAATTCTCTGTTTGGAGTCATGTGCCAAGTGCAACCTGAATCCAAAACCCACTCTTTTCTTGAGTCGCAACTTGAGACTACAAGGACATCAGATGAGTCGAATTCATCTTGAACAATGGTTGCATTGCCATTATCCTTACCTCCATGATCTTTTATGCGTTCAGGGCACACCTTTCTTGTGTGACCCTTCTTCTTACAGTGATAACATCGAATACCTGATGTTTCGCCAGTATAAGACTTCTGCTGACTTTTACCTTTCTTCTTGTCGAACTTGCCATCCTTTCACAAGAATTTTCCCTTAACAATCAAACCTTCACCAACCGTCGAAGGTTTATGCTCCTTTTGTTCGTTCAGGTCCTTAGAATACAAGGCTAATTGAACTTCTTCAAAGCTCAGGGACTCCCTTCCATACAAGAGAGTTTCTTTGAAGTGAACATGTGTTCTGGGCAAAGCACACAACAATAACAGTGCTTGATCTTGGTCATCGATCTTCACATCAATATTTTCAAGATCTAGAATAAACTTGTTGAACATATCCAACTACTCAGCCAAAACTTTGTCTTCACTCATCTTGAATGAATACAAAGCTTGCTTCAGGTAGAGTCGATTCACCAGAGATTTGGTCATGTACAAAATTTCAAGTTTCAACCATAACCACGATAACGTAGTCTCCTTTGATACCTGTCGAAGAACCTTCACCAAGGCTCAACAATATTGCGCTGTGGGCTTTCTCTATCATGGCCGTCTTTCCTTTTACTATTAACGCAACATCCATGGCTGCCTCTCCCTTCAACGCTTCTAAACAACCCTGCTGAACCAGTAGGTCTTTCATCTTCAAGCGCCACAGACCGAAATCGTTCACTCCGGTGAACTTTTCAATCTCATACTTTGTTGAAGGCATCTTCTCCACGCTCACCGCACCAATTTGTTGTGAAAAACGATACCTTGGAACAAAATATTAACGGTTTCTTTTTGGTCAAGAAACACGCAAGGGTTAGGGTTAACAAGGAAAAACAATTGACACCCTATTAGGGTTCACAAAGGAAGAAGAATAGAGAATTGGTTAAATCTGTTTTACTATTCACTTTCTCAATAGGGATCAAAGATTACAAGTGAATACCAACAATTAACCTCTCTTAACCTAATAAGGTTTTGTCACACCTTAAGAAGAGAGACTAGTATGTTATTTATAATAAACCTAACATACTAAACTAATGGGCTTTTTAACAATTACCCATTTCAAGCAAACTTAGGGTACAAGCTAACTTAAACAATTGGATCCATAACACAAGGCCCAATTCGATCTCCTACATACTAGAACACAATTCGACTACAGCATGTAGGTCTTCGACAACAGCATGTGACCAGACTTCGATGGCATGCTAAAACTAGAGTTCGATCCAATATCTCATGAAATTCTGGCACAGATATCAGATGTCTTACACAGATGTTGAGACACTGATATCCAACACAATGAACAAGATAGCAATAGAAATAATAGTGCAGAAAGTAAATAACACAGTGATATGTTTACCCAATTCGGATCAACAATCCTACTCTGGGAGCTACCAAGCCAGGGACGAAACCAATATACGATAGTATCAATTCACTGATCATACAATTACCGAATAATCTGCTCACTTAATCACTACCCTTCCTATGACTTCTACCTAAGACTCACCTAGGTATGAGGCCCTCCTCAAATCCCTCTGCAACCACAACCCGTGATTGGTATCTTTCCACACAAGTAACAAACCAAAAGTCACTCTTTCAAAACACACAATTCTCAATACTTCAAAGCTCATGAGAATTGACACACAAGAAACTCAATGCTTAAAAGCTTATGAGTAACTGACAGAACTTACAACACAAAAAACCAGTCCTTATACTGTTATCAGAATGATACCAGTTAGGCTCACAAAATACACTCGAAAACCCTAACAAAACACAAGTAAGTTCCACACCTAAACTAGGTTTACATCAGTCAATATATAGCATTTAATCTGGACTGAATTGGGCTTCAAAAACGCAGCAAATAGACTGCTCACAAATCTGTAAAATAACCTCCAACAAAATAGGTCTTCAATCCAAAGTTTCCTAATATGTCTCCATAATTAGAAACAGCTGAAAATCCAAAAAACCAACATATAACCACAATCCAAAAATGCTTTGGATGCCACATAGGATAACCAAATATTCACAGAATATTTAGTAACAATTCACAGCAACAGAATCTGCTTAAAAACTGAATCCACACACGATGTCCTATGAGCAGGTATGGGACCTCTTCATTCGACATGTTGGATGTAGAAAATTAGAACTTCATGTTTCAACTTCTTGCTGCTAGAATAGTTTTAGAAAAATAAATGCCAACCACAAAAGCACAGAAATAACAATCTCCCCCTTTGGCTTATTTTGGCTAAAACTACACACACAAAAACTTGTAAAGAAGCACAAAAACATCCATATCAGACAGCAGCAAAATACCAACATCACACAGCAAAAAAATATCCAGCAAAGCAGCACTCCCCTTCAGCTGCATACAACACACAACACAACAAACAACACATCATAGCAGCATAACAAAACTCCTCCTCAACTGCAGCAACATTCCACAAACTCCCCCTCAACTACTGCAGCAGCACAAGCACACAACACACAAACATACTACTCCCCCTTTTTAGCCAGAAATATGACAAAGGCAAGTAGAACAAGTCAAAGTAAAAATAAACCAGAGTAAATTGCATCAGAGAGTAGATGCACACCACATCACATGCCCAAATGTCATGCACAAACTTCAGCATTTTCTCTTCATTCACACACTCCACTACCAGAACCTCCTTTACTCTTTCCAATCTGGCAGCCAGAAGGAACATTAATTGCTATAGTTCTTCATGAATACAAACCCCAAGTCTGCTCCTCAGGTTTTCAAACTGAACTGCATCCAGAGCCTTGGTAAATATGTCAGCAAGCTGATTTTCTATACTCACATGCTCAAGAGTTATGACTTTGTCCTCCACAAGTTCTCTGATGAAGTGATGTCTGATATCAATGTGTTTAGTCCTGCTGTGTTGAATGGGATTTTTGGAAATATTAATAGCGCTCAGGTTGTCACAAAATAGTGTCATGACATCTTGTGTGACATTATACTCAGATAACATCTGCTTCATCCATACCAGTTGAGCACAACTACTACCAGCTGCTATGTACTCAGCTTCAGCAGTAGAAAGGGATACAGAATTTTGCTTTTTACTAAACCAGGAAATAAGATTATTTCCCAAAAAGAAACATCCTCCAGAGGTACTCTTCCTATCATCAGCACTTCCAGCCCAATCAGCATCATAGTAACCTACTAAAATGGGACTTGAGTCATGGGAGTACAACAACCCATAATCACATGTACCACTCACATACTTAAGAATTCTCTTAACTTGATTGATGTGACTGACCTTGGGTTCAGCTTGGTATCTTGCACACACACCAACAACAAATGTTATGTCTGGCCTACTTGCTGTAAGATACAGCAGACTGCCAATCATACTTCTATACAAACTTTGTTCAACATTCACTCCCTTTTCATCTTTGGATAACTTCAAGTGAGTAGGAGCAGGAGTCCTCTTATGCTTGGCATTATCCAGTCCAAACTTCTTCACAATGTTCCTCGCATATTTGCTCTGACAAATAAAAATGGAATCTTCCATCTGCTTGACTTGTAATCCAAGGAAGTAGGTTAATTCACCTACCAAACTCATCTCAAATTCGGATTGCATTTGGTTGACAAAATGTTGGACCATTTCATCCGACATCCCACCAAACACAATATCATCTACATAAATCTGAGCAATCATTAGTTTCCCATCCTTCTCCTTGACAAAAAGCGTTTTATCAATGCCACCCTTCATGTATCCATTGTTGACTAAGAACTCAGTCAGTCTTTCATACCAAGCTCGTGGAGCTTGTTTTAGCCCATACAAAGCCTTTTTCAGCTTGAAAACATGATCAGGAAAAGTTGGATCCACAAAACCTTTAGGCTGCTCAACATAGACTTCCTCATTCAGATAGCCATTCAGAAAGGCACTCTTGACATCCATTTGAAACAATCTGAATTTCAACAAACATGCCACTCCTAGCAGCAATCTGATGGATTCCAATCGAGCCACAGGAGCAAATGTTTCATCGAAGTCTACTCCTTCAATCTGTGTGTATCCTTGAGCAACTAATCTGGCTTTGTTCCTGGTAACAACTCCTTGTTCATCAGACTTATTCTTATAAACCCATTTTTTTCCAATCACATTTGTTCCTACTGGTCGTGGCACCAGTTCCCAGACTTCATTCCTCTTGAATTGACAAAGTTCATCTTGCATAGTACTTATCAAGAACTCATCTGTCAATGCTTCTTTGACATTCTTTGGTTCAATCTTTGAAACAAAGGATGCATTTGACACAGTCTCCCTCGTTCTGGTTCTAACACCTTCATTCAGATCTCCAATAATCAATTCCTTAGGGTGATCCTTCTGAATCCTTATAGAGGGTCCCCTGTTAGCATCCTCTACCTCTTCATTCTCAGGTCTAGTGTTGGTTTCTTGAGCACTATCTTCTACAGACTCAATGTCTTGGGAGATTTCATTGTTCATGGGAAGACATGCTCCAACATCATCTGGGACATCTTCGTCTTTGCCAGAGTCATCAACCACCACATTTATGGATTCCATCATCACCTTAGTTCTGGAATTAAATACCCTATATGCTTTACTGTTTGTAGAGTATCCCAAAAATATTCCTTCCTCACTCTTAGGATCCATCTTTCGCCTCTGCTCACGATCCGCCAAGATATAGCACTTACTCCCAAACACATGGAAATACTTCACATTTGGCTTTCTTCCTTTCCATAGCTCATAAAGGGTGACAGAAGTACCTGATCTGATAGTCACCCTATTGTGTATATAGCAAGCAGTATTCATGGCTTCAGCCCAAAAATGATATGGAAGCTTTTTGGCATGAATCATGACTCTTGCACACTCTTGTATAGTCCTGTTCTTGCGTTCCACCACACCATTCTGCTGAGGAGTGATCGGTGATGAGAATTCATGAGTGATTCCCTCAGATAAGCAAAACTCTTCAAACCTGCTATTTTCGAATTCTTTCCCATGGCCACTTCTGATTCGAACAACACCACAATCCTTTTCCCGTTGAATCCTTTGACACAACTCTTTGAAGGCAGCAAATACTTCAGACTTTTCTCTGGTAAAACTTATCCAAGTGAATCTGGAGTAGTCATCTACGACAACATAGGCATACTTCTTCCCACCAAGACTTTCAACCTGCATAGGTCCCATTAAGTCCATGTGAAGAAGTTCCAGAACTCTAGAAGTTGTGGTAAGATGTTGAAGCCTCTTGTGTGACACCCTTGTTTGCTTCCCAACTTGACATTCACCATATATTTTATCCTCATCAATCTTCAGCTTAGGAATACCTCTAATAACTTCACTTGACATAACATTCTTCATCCCTTTCAGGTGTAAGTGACCCAATTTCTGATGCCACAATTTGGTTTCATCTTCCTTTGACATCAAACAAGTAGACAGACTTTCAGGTTCTTGAGGAATCCACAGATAGCAGTTATCCTTAGACCCGGTTCCCTTCATAACAACTTCATCTTTCTCATTGGTTACAAGATATTCAGATTTGGTGAAATTTACTTTGAGACCTACATCACACAATTGGCTTATACTGATTAAATTTGCAGCCAGCCCTTTGACAAATAGAACACGATCCAGATTTGGTTGTCCTGTGTAGTCCAGCTTTCCAACACCTTTTATTTCACCCTTTTATCCATCCCCAAAAGTGACATAATTGGTGGAGTGAGGCTTGATATCTGACAAGAATTTCTTCACACCATTCATGTGTCTTGAACAACCAATGTCAAAGTACCAATCTTCTCTTGCAGATGCTCTAAGAGAGGTATGTGCTATGAGACCAGCCATCATTTGTCTAGGAATCCATCTTCTCTTCACTTTACCCCAACTCTGTCCTTTATTTTGTTGCTGAGCAGTTTTGGGATAGCCGTGCAGCTTGTAGCAAAAGGACTTTAAGTGACCAATCTTTCCATAGTAATGGCATCTCCAAGGTTTATACTTTGATCTACAAACTCTTTTCTGATGCTTTATCTGATGTTGAAACATGTGATTTGACATCCCCTCCTCTTGCTTTATTTTCTGAGGAACAAACTTCAATACAGGCTTCTTGTAAGTCTCTGCTTGATTGTTAAAACCAAGGCCTTGCACATTTCCAGCATCTTTCCCAGTCTGAAGAATCTCATCCAGCTGCGTGGTACCATTGTTCAGCATCCTTATAGACTTAGTCATATTGTCAAGTTTTGACTTTTGCCATTCAACCTCCTCTTTCAGATCAACAATGGTTGATAGATGTTCTTCCTTCTCAGCTTCTAGTTGAGCTATCAGAACCTTCTGTTCTAATATTATCTGGCATCTTTCTTCATTCTTGATACACAACTCTGAGAACCCTGTGAAGACTTCTTCCTTAGTGAGTTCTCCAATATAGGATTCTTTGTCAGAGTCAGACTCACAAGTAGTTTCTCCATCAGCCTTACAGATCCCAGACAAAGCTGTCACCAATTTTGCTGATTCTTCTTCAAGATCACTCTCAGACTCTCCTTCTGACCAAGACACTGATAAGCCCTTCTTCTGCCTTTTGAGATACGTGGGACACTTAGTCTTTATGTGCCCATACCCCTCACATTCAAAACACTGAACTCTCTTCCCTTGATTGGAGTCTTCTTCAGTTCTGGATCTTCTGCCTCCATCCTGGTTTTTACTGATGTCGAGTGACTTGTTCTGAGCATTTGCTCTCGACTTCCAGTCAATCCTTTTCAACACTTTGTTAAATTGTTTTCCAAGCAGTACCAGATCTTTAGACACCCATTCATCTCTGACCAGGTCACCTTCATCTTCTGAGTCACCAGCATTTGACACAAAAGTTATGCTCTTCTTCTTTTCAGACTTTTCACTGATCCCTAATTCAAATGTTTGAAGAGATCCCACCAGTTCATCCAGTTTCATCTTGTCTATATCCTGAGCTTCCTCTATAGCAGTCACTTTCATGTCAAATCTCTTAGATAGAGATCTGAGGATTTTTCTGACCAGTTTGCTGCCAGACATCTTTTCACCTAGGGCACTAGAGGCATTAGCTATCTCAATAATGTTCATGTGAAAATCATGAATGCTCTCATCCTCTTTCATCTTCAAACTCTCAAACTTGCTAGTGAGAAGCTGAAGTTTTGACATCTTCACCTTTGAGGTCCCTTCATGAGCAACCTTCAAGACCTCCCACACCTCTTTTGCAATGGTGCAATGTTCAATCAACCTGAAGATATTCTTGTTGACACCATTAAACAATGCATTCATGGCTTTGGAATTTCCCACGGACCCTTTGTAATCTGCATCATCCCAGTCTTCCTCTTCCTTCACCACATCAGTAGGGGTACCTTTTTCATCTTTAACCTTTGGGGGCTCCCATCCTTTTATAACAACTTTCCATGCTTGATCATCCATGGATTTGATGAATTCTATCATCCTTGGTTTCCAATAGTCATAGTTGGAACCATCAAGCAGAGGTGGTTTGTTCAGAAATCCTCCATCCTAGTCCATTGTACTAGAAAGTACCTTCCCTGAATCTCACCCAGAACCAAATAAGGGTGCAAGCTCTTGATGCCAATTGAAATTCTGGCACAGATATCAGATGTCCTACACAAATGTTGAGACACTGATATCCAACACAATGAACAAGATAGCAATAGAAATAACAGTGCAGAAAGTAAATAACACAGTGATATGTTACCCAGTTCGGATCAACAATCCTACTCTGGGGGCTACCAAGCCAGGGACGAAACCAATATACGATAGTATCAATTCACAGATCATACAATTACCGAATAATCTGCTCACTTAATCACTACCCTTCCTATGACTTCTACCTAAGACTCACCTAGGTATGAGGCCCTCCTCAAATCCCTCTGCAACCACAACCCGTGATTGGTATCTTTCCACACAAGTAACAAACCGAAAGTCACTCTTTCAAAACACACAATTCTCAATACTTCAAAGCTTATGAGAATTGACACACAAGAAACTCAATGCTTAAAAGATTATGAGTAACTGACAGAACTTACAACACAAAAAACCAGTCCTTATACTGTTATCAGAATGATACCAGTTAGGCTCACAATGCACTGAATTGGGCTTCAAAAATGCAGCAAATAGACTGCTCACAAATCTGCAAAATAACCTCCAACAAAATAGGTCTTCAATCCAAAGTTTCCTAATATGTCTCCATAATTAGAAACAGCTGAAAATCCAAAAAACCAACATATAACCACAATCCAAAAATGCTTTGGATGCCACATAGGATAACCAAATATTCACAGAATATTTAGTAACAATTCACAGCAACAGAATCTGCTTTAAAAACTGAATCCACACACGATGTCCTATGAGCAGGTATGGGACATCTTCATTCGACATGTTGGATGCAGCAAATTAGAACTTCATGTTTCAACTTCTTACTGCTAGAATAGTTTTAGCAAAATAAATGCCAACCACAAAAGCACAGAAATAACATCTCACATCTATAAATAAAGCCCTTGTGTAGAAGCTTTAACATAGTATGAATTTAGGTATGTTAAACCTCGTTGTTCTCTCTCTCTCTCTCTCTCTCTCTCTCTCTCTCTCTCTCTCTCTCTCTCTCTTAAAGTCTTCATTCATAGCAGCTAGCATTGAGATTGAAGATAATTTGTTCATGTGGATTGAGTAGAGGCTTCTTCATTCAACGGTTGTGATCATTCATCCAGATCTGCATCAAAGTTGTTAATCACCACAAGAAGTAATTGTTCTATCACTAATCATGCATCATTTGTAAATTTTTGTTATCAACTGCATTTTGAATCGCTTTTTCCCTTCATAAAAATCAATCCATGTTGTAAGGTTACATCATGATAATTTAAGTGTTAGATAAAATGATATAATGACATATACTTACTCTTCATCACAATGCTACTTGAAAGAGTTAAACTTTTCAATTCATCTTAAAAATGATTATTTTTCCTTACCATATCAAATGGTATATACTTGTATTTTGAACAACTAATTTTTATATTACAATGTTAGCATATGGTTTCCAAGTACACTTGCAACAAAAATTAAATGTTTCATTTTAGGTATTCAAAATTCTTTGAATCCTGTATGGTTAGTTCCCTTCTCAGCCCAAACATACTTTCGACTTGGTACACCAATTCTTCTAACATAGCATGTATTAGGGGTAAGTCCCTTACAATTACAATAAAAACAAGAAGATTTATCAAATGAATAATTTCTTTTAGAAGTATAGAAATTATTTCTCACAGAATTCATTCTTGGTTGAAAATTATCTTGTACCTTCTTGATTTTAACATTGTTATAAGCATTGGTAGACTTAAACCACTAACCTCATCATCATAAGAAGGTTTATTACTTGAGTCAAAATCACTAACCTCTTCATCATCATCATTGAAGTGATATGAAACCATGAAATATATGTGTTTGTTCTTCATTTTAGAAATTGTACTCACATCATTGTCTTTCCAAGCGATATATACTCTTATTGGCTTGTTATCCTTCTTGATTTTGAATTTGTTTTTCTTTTGGAGAAAAGGATAATAATTCTTAATATGTCCTCGTTTTCTATATTTAAAGAAAGTTACCTTCTGTATCGAAATTTATTCTTAATTAAAATTCTTTCTTTGACCAATCTTCATTATTTTGTCTCTTTTCAAGAATTTTTCAAACTTCTTAACAAGTATTTCTATATCTTCATCATCTTTTTCGCTATCTTATTGGGATTCTTCTTCTTGATCACTACCATAGTCTTTGACTTTATATTTAAAGGCAAGAGATGTCACTTTATGTTCATGTCATCCATGCTTTTCCGACCTCGCAAGTTCCAATTCATGTTCTTGCAATTTTCCAAACAATATCGCTAATATCATCTGGGATAGAAATTTCTTTTCTAAAATAGTTGTCACATTAGGTTTCCATGCACTTGTTAAAGATATAAGAACCTTTAAATTTAATTAATTGTTGGCGAAGGTTTTTCCAAGAACAGTTAAATGGTTTGTCAAATGAGTGAACCTCTTTTGCAAATATATAATACTTTCTTCTGGTTGCATTATAAACATTTCATATTCTTGAGAAAAAGTGTTTAGTCTAGATCGTTTGACTTCTTCCTTACCTTAATGTGTGATCTCCAAAGTTTCCCATATTTATTTAGTGGTTTGAAAATAACACACCATAAATAATTCGTCCATCCTTAAGGAAGATGCTATTATCATAAATAATTCTTGCCATGTAGAATTTTCTTTTTATCATCATCATTTCATTTATCTACAGTTTTTGGTTAACTTACACTATTAACAAGTAAATTAAGATTGTAAGGACCATTCTTCATGGATTTCCACACTTCTACCCCTTCTGATTTTAAAAACATTTGTATTTTAATCTTCTTAATGGAGAACTTTCTTGTAATCATCATCATTCCAAGTATCTTCAGGTTTTGGTTGACATACACCATTAACAAGTAAAGTACGAATGTGGGGACCATTCTTCACAGATTTCCACATTTCAACCATTTGTGATTCTAGAAAAAATTTCATTCTAATCTTCTAAAAGTCATAACACTCACCGGTGTAACATGATGGTCTATTGACGCTTCTGCCTTCTCCTAAGAACGGTTTTGCAGAAGCTATTTTTTCTCAGCTCTAGGAGCAAGTTATCTAACTCTTGCTCTGATGCCAAATGAAAAAAATGTGAGGCAACCTAAGAGAGGGGGGTGAATTAGGGTTGTTAAAATTTTCTTTTTTATGTGCAACGTTTCTTTACTTGTTAACTTATTGGTGTCGCAACCTGCGAAAAAAACAACCGGCGAGAAAACACTAGAACAGAAGAGTCGCCACCGAACATTATTTATCCCGACGCGGGGAAAGAAAATGATCGAAGAAAACCTGAAGAGGGAGAAGACATGGTCATCGCAACCATAGTCTGGGTTCGGGAGTCGGTTACGCGAAGGGAAGGTGTTAGCACCCCACGCGTCCATCGTACTCGATGGGATCCACGCTTGTTGTCTAAATAGAGGGTGAGTTCTCCTAAAGTCTACGGCTGAACAAAAAAAAATAGGGAGGGGGAAGACTAAGACGGACTCGCAAGGATTTATTCGAAATCCAAGGCCTACGTATCTTCGTGGACGAATGAAGAATCAGAGTCAACGTAGTTCAACGGACTATGCCAAAAGGGGAAGGTTGCTCGTCGAGATATCGTATCTCGTGCCTACGTATCCTCAATCGGACGGGAAAGAGGAATCAGAGCAAACGTAGTTCGACGGACGGGTCGATAAGTGTTTTTTACGTGAGCGACGAGCTCCTTTCTGAAAATGATTTGAGACTTAACAATCCCGAAAGATAAAAAGGGTTTGAATTTGTTTGATTTTTTAAGACAGAAGTGGATTAAAGTTAGTTCGTAACTTGCATTGCACCCAAGTCTATAACATAGGAATGAATGTGTGGCATATCGTCCCCAACAGGACGTACACTAAACACCCTAGAGGAACAAAGGGAGACCCCCCATTCCTCACTTTCCACATACAAGGCTCATGCGCAATACACGTTAACCTTATTAAGTGATTTAGAAACGTTATGAGATGAGAAGGGAAGACTCAAGTCGAAAAGAAAATGCTACGGGAAATTCTATCCTAATGTTGTCATGCAAAAGTGGCCCTATGGTTGAGTTCAAAGGGGAGACATCTACCTAAGTTAGCATGCATGGTTTGAATCCTAATGTATATCATACTCCGAGCTTAATCGGAAATTAAGTCGGACTAGGAAACCCTAAGGGAGCAAGCAAAAGCAAGGCAAAAACCAAAGCACTAAATCAAAAACAGCGGTTACAACAGCGCTCCAACACCTGCACAGCGGTAAAAATAGCACAATGCACCAAACATCATTCAACAGCTCAAGTTCAGCACACAAAACAGGTGTAAAAAGGCAACCAGCAACACATACAACAGCACATATGCACCAAGGTAACAGTGAAAAATAGGGCAGCACGCCATACATTTGAAACGATGCAATCAAGACATAACGAACACACATCAAACATTTCACACTAATCAATTAATCATGATCAACATCACACCACAAACCATGGTAAACAACTCTTGAAATCATCATGAAAGAATGCACATTATTCGTCATTTGATCAAATTAATTCAAGCATACACCTCATGGAATTAAATGCAAGCATGCACAATACAACAACTCCAACAACACCAGAAATAATTCACAACTAACATGCCCAAGGAGTGTGTAAGAAGTGTTCATCACATCAAGAAAACATCAATGCAATCATGAACATTCATCAATGGAAATCAAACGGTCGCGTGTCGGAAAATCATGTTCATGCAAAGGTGTGAGGTGTAACATCATCAAAACAGTCCAAAAATATGCATCATATCAATCCATGAAGATTAAAAATGGAACGGATCGAAACATGCTAAAAAATGCACAAAAATCACACTCTGCACCAGTGTTAATCGATTAACCAATTACAGTTCATTTTGGTTAATCGATTAACAGCTCTCATTACGCAAATTTTACATTGGTTAATTGATTAACCCAAATGAACTGGTTTTGGTTAATCGATTAACCCTGTACCAGAAGCAGAAAAACAGTTTGAAAAATCACTTTGAGCAGCAAAATCACTTATGTAATCCCTTCTAATGATCATGCAATCAACAAATGCACTAAAATTAAGTTCAATCACAGCAATCAAACATCAATTAGATCCAACAATCATCAACATGAACAATCAATTTCAAGCAAATGGATCAAATCACATGCAAAACCAAGGATCTACCTTGCATAAGCTAAAATTAAGCTAAATCAAGTATAGATCTAAGAAAAACCAACCTACAAAGCTGAGAATTGCTTTGGTAAGTGTTGCAAACAGAATTTGATGAATCCAAGCAAGAAATTCCAAGATCTATGAGCTCCTTGCAAGCAAAAGCTGAAAATCCAAGCAATAAGCTACCAATACTCCAAAATCACTTCTAATAAGCACTTCTGAAATTTCAGATCTAGATCCAAACGAAAATCACCAATCAAAAGCAACAAGGGAGTGATGATGAGAGGCTATAGCTCAAGAAGTAACAAATTCCAATGAAGAATTTGTTATTCTCTATGGAAGAGCTTTGAGTGTGGTTGAAAATGGAGGTTGAGAGTGAAAAGTGAGAGAGAATTGAGGGAGAATTCTGAAAATTGAGAGTGGAAAATGATCAAGGTTATGAGAGGTTTGGAGTTGATTAGATTAAATAAACCCTAGGTTAGGAGTTAAGTTTGGGTTTGGAGTGAGGTTTAGTGGGTGGAATTGGAAGTGGAAAATGAGCTAGGAAAGGGATTATGGAATTAGAGTAGAAAGAAATGAAAATTTGGGTGGAAAATCATTCTCTCTAGATCCTTCTACTGGTGTGAAATTTGAATTGGGTGATTAAAATTTGAATTAGAAAGATGCAGTGCTGAAAAATGAGGTATCTGCGCAAATTTTGCCTTGGTTAATCGATTAACCAATTTCAGTACAAATTGTGTTAATCGATTAACACAAGGAAAATTTGAATTTGGCGCCTTTTGGAGGGAAACTTGGATATTCGCCTGATTCCACTTGTTCTGAGCCATATTAGACCTCTGAAACTTGCCATTTGATACTAACACTGAAACACACTTGAAATATGCTGTGAATTCTGCTTCGTGCTCGGAGTACTGCTGAAAATAATCGTCTGGTGCTGAATCGCTGATCAAAAAATGACTGCCAGAGCTTCTGATTATCAAATCATCTAATGAGCAAAATAAATGCTTAAAATACTTTGAAAGTTATCTGCTTGGCTCTGAACATTGTTGAAAATGATACTGGAACGGAAGACGCCTTGAGCTGCTGGAAAATACCTTGATCCCATGCCCAAAAGAACCATGCAAATGCAGAAATGACGATGCAAATGAAATGAAACATAAGCCAGTTAGAGTTAGAAACATGAGGGCAAATTTTGGGGTGTTACAGCTGCCCTTATTCAAACTTCTTGGATCCGAGGGTATGGAAGCAAAGGCTTTTAGACGGTCGAGATACACGGAGTTTGAATACCAAAATAACCGCACAAATTTGCATCCTGCAAAAGGAGAGACGACTCCGCTGGGGGACAAGTAATAAGAGGTATAAGACCAAAAACACGGACGGGTGTTGCAAGAATACGGACGAGTGCCAAAGACCAATACGGACGAAGTATTGAATATGTATTGAAACAAACACAGACGAGTGTTGACTTTGCTGGGGACAAACACGGACGAGTGTCAAAGGTTCAAACACGGATGGGTGATGAAAGAACACGGACGCGTGTCTAAGGTCAAACATGGACGGGTGCTGAAAGAACACGGACGGGTGTCTAAGGTCAATACGGACGGGTATTGGCTAAAAAGCTCAAACACGGACGGGTGATGAAAGAACTTCAAACACGGACGGGTGATGAAAGAGCACGGATGGGTGTCTAAGGTCAATACGGACGGGTATTGGCTAAAAAGTTCAAACACGGACGGGTGATGAACGAAATTCAAACACGGACGGGTGATGAAAGAGCACGGACGGGTGTCTAAGGTCAATACGGACGGGTATTGGCTAAAAAGTTCAAACACGGACGGGTGCTGAAAGAACACGGACGGGTGTCTAAGGTCAAACACGGACGGGTGCTGAAAGAACACGGATGGGTGTCTAAGGTTCAAACACGGACGGGTGATGAAAGAACACGGACGGGTGTCTATGGTTAAAACACGGACGGGTGCTGAAAGAACACAGATGGGTGTCTAAAAAAGTTTAAAAGGCAACCCTACTGGGGATGGAAATGCTAAACCGAACACGGACGGATGTTGAAGGAACACGGACGAGTGTTAAAAATCAATACGGATGAAGTCTTGAGGGAATGAAAGAGAAAACGGACGAGTGTTTGAGGGAACACTGATGAGTGTTTAAAATCAATATGGACGAGGTATTGAGGCAATGGAAAAGAACACGGACGAGTGTCAAAAGAACATGGAAATCAAAACACGGACGGGTGTCTGACGGTAAAAACTCTGAGGGGATGAATCAAAAGACCACCTGGACGAAGGGATGAAGAGAAACCACGAACTGGCGATCCTGGCAAACAATTCTGCAGGGGTATACCAAGTAGTCTCTCCAAATGACCAAATCCACCGCTTGAGGAATAAAGTTGGATGATATCTCCTGAGTTACGACTCTTCCTGCCGGGGAAACACCTGACAAACGAGAACTCAAACCTGGCTTATGCTTTGAATGCATATGTTTGAATTTTTCTATGGCGTAATGCTCCATACAAAATGGAAATGCTACGCTTTTGGGAGGACGCCATGCAAAAATGCTCATGCAATGCAAAAGAAGCGCTCCAGCAAAATAAATGCTGAAGACGAAGCCAACTCCACCGGGAATGACAAACTAAATTGTCCCCGAGAACAAAACCTTGCTGAGGAAAACCACACTGAACAACTTTCCTGATCACAATCTCTGCTGGAGATGAAAACTCCAAGAGAACTTCCACTCTGTTGGGGATTAAGAATAACAATTACTGAAGATAGAACCCAAAACCTGATACTTCTTCTCTGCTAGGGGAATTAAGAATGACGACTGCCGAAGATGGAACCCAAAAATCTCCTGCAGAAGAGGTGGCAATAACCATTGGACTTGAAACCTGCTAGGGGATGTCAACCATCGTTGAACAAACTGCTGTGGAGATTACCACCAACTCTGCTTGGGGATGCCATTGAGCTTAAACTGCTGCTGGGGAAATAACTTTACCCTCACCCCGCTGGGGATTAGAGCATATTGTTGCTGGTGAAGAACCCACTTCCTGATCGGCTGAGGAAAGCAGACACCAAAACTCTGTGGGGAAGATAACATCTTTGCCCGGGAAGATATTCCATCAGTCTTCTGCTGGGGATACAACAACGTCCACCTTGGGGAAATCAACTACTGAATGCTTGTTGGGGAGTAACAAATCAATCACGACTCTGGCTGGAGAGATAATCCTCTATACTCTGGCTGGGGAGAGTAACAATCTGCTGAGGATGATGTAATTCCAAAGCTAGGGAGAGTAACTCTATTGGGGAGAAATATTGCTACCCTGCACACAACAACAACAGAATATTCCATATGCAAAAATGGCTACCTCGATGACCATCCACAATATTCGTTGCCTAAGCAATTTCCATGGTTTTCTGATATGCTCTGTAAAGCTTAACATTTTCGCATGCAATGTTTATCAAAATATCGGACGTTTTCACAAACAAAACAGTAAAAGTAAAAACAAAAACGGAAAGCTCTTTGAGTGAAAAGAAAATTTTATTGAATGAATTGGCCCGTAAATAGGCATTTACATCCGAAAGTAATTCCTGAAAAGCGGTAATTGCGCAAAAACAAAAAGAAAATACACATGTCGGCAATGTGGGAACAGATATCCACCATGATTCAATTCAGATATGACTCATATGCCTTTGCTTATCCACAAATGCTTTGACCTTCGAAGAGACTGACTGGACTGATTCCTTTCCTTCGAAATTCCCAAGTGTCAAAACTGCTCAGAGATCGAACGCAGATCGTAGCCTCTTGCTTTCAAATCCCTAACTTTTTCCTGGATCGCCCTTTTCGGGTTTTCAATCCACCGGGATACCCATTTTTGCCAAAGTTGCCTTTTTCAGGTTTTCAACCTTGCGGGTTTATTCTTTTTTTTTTTTTATCCCTAATTTTTTCCCGAATCTTCTTTTTTTATGGTTCGCCGGGATGCCCTTTTTTGCCTGGATCTTCTTTTTATGTCCAACGGGTCTCTTTTATGCAAAGTACTTTTTGACTACGTCTGCGTTCACAGGGGATGTAAAATCTTCGCCATCCATAGTTGAGAGTAATAAGGCTCCGCCATAGAAAACCTTTCTTACTACATATGGCCCTTCGTAGTTTGGAGTCCACTTGCCCCTGTGATCTGTCTGAGGAGGAAGGATCCTTTTCAAAACCAACTCGCCTATCTGAAAACACCGAGGACGCACTTTTTGATCAAAGGCTTTCTTCATACTGCTCTGATATAACCGGCCATGTTCAATGGCTGCCAATCTCTTCTCTTCAATAAGGCTCAGCTGATTCAGCCTGGAACGTACCCATTCAGCCTCATCAAGCTTTACATCTTCCAGAATTCTCAAAGAAGGAATCTCAACCTTTAATGGTAGAACCGCTTCCATACCATATACCAGTGAGAAAGGGATTACCCCAGTTGATGTGCGCACCAAAGTACGATAATCGTGCAGAGCGTAAGGCAACATCTCATGCCAGTTTTTATACGTCACCACCATTTTCTGCACAATCTTCTTGATATTCTTATTTGTTGCTTCAACAGCCCAATTCATCTTCGGACGGTATGGAGAAGAATTGTGATGTTCAATCTTAAAGCTCTGACATAGCTCCTTCATCATCTTATTATTCAAATTTAAACTGTTACCAGTAATGATTCTTTCCGGGACTCCGTAACGACAGATGATGTCCTTCTTTATAAACCGGGCTACCACTTGCTTGGTGACGTTGGCATACGAGGCTGCTTCCACCCGCTTCGTGAAGTAATCAATGGCAACCAAAATGAAACGATGCCCATTGGAAGCAGTCGGCTCAATATTTCCAATCATATCAATACCCCACATGGCGAACGGCCAAGGAGATGACAATACATTCAGGGGAGTAGGAGGTACGTGCACCTTATCAGCATAAATCTGGCATTTGTGACATTTTCGGGCGTATTTGAAACAGTCAGACTCCATAGTCATCTAGTAATACTCCGCTCTCAACAATTTTCTAGCCATAGCATTCCCATTGGCATGAGTACCGAAAGATCCCTCGTGAACTTCCTCCATTAACAGGTCTGCTTCGTGTTCATCAACACAACGTAGCAAGACCATGTCAAAGTTCCTCTTGTACAACACGTCGTCTTCATTCAAAAAGAAGTTTCCTGCCAACCTCCTCAGAGTTTTCTTATCCTTGGTAGATGCCCCAGCTGGGTACTCTTGACTCTTCAGAAAACACTTGATGTCATGATACCAAGGTTTGCCATCTGATACGTCTTCCACTGCAAACACAAAAGCTGGTCTATCCAGACGCATGATTCTGATTGAAGGAGTCTCATTTCAACGGTTCACTTGATACATTGAAGACAATGTTGCCAACGCATCTGCCATCTGATTCTCCAACCGGGGTATGTGATGAAATTCAACTCTGTCGAAGAACGGTAACAACCTTCTGGCATAGTTGTTATAAGGCACCAGATTTGCCTGACGAGTTTCCCATTCTCCCTTAATCTGATTGACTACCAACGCAGAATCACCATAAACATCGAGGTTCTTGATTCTCAAATCAATTGCTTCTTCTAACCCCATGATGTGTGCTTCATACTCTGCCTCATTATTGGTTCATACGAACGCTAACCGGGCAGTGAAGGGTATATGAGAACCCCTTGGAGTTGTAATGATTTCCCCGATTCCATTACCATATGAGTTGACAACTCCATCAAAAACTAGCTTCCATTAAGATCCAATGTTGGGTCCTTCGTCAGGCAAAGGCTCTTCACAATCTTTCATCTTCAGAAACATGATATGCTCATCTGGAAATTCAAACTTCATTGGTTGGTAATCTTCAATCGGTTGTTCGGCCAGGTATTCTGACAAAACACTTCCCTTAATGGCTTTTTGGGAAACATATTGAATATCGTATTCTGTCAAAACCATCTGCCAACGGGCTATTCTTCCAGAAAGCGCCTGCTTCTCAAACACATACTTGATCAGATCCATCTTTGAAATCAATAGGGTTGTATGGTTTAACATATACTGCCTTAAACGCTTAGCTACCCAAGCGATTGCACAACATGTTTTTTCCAGTATCGAATACCTCGAATCACAATCAGTGAACTTCTTACTCAGGTAGTAGATGGCATGCTCTTTTCTACCTGACTCGTCGTGTTGACCGAGCACACACCCGATTGAGTTCTCAAGAACCGTAAGATACATAATCAATGGCCTTCCTAGTACTTGAGGCATAAGGACCGAAGGTTCCTGCAAATATTCCTTTATCTTTTCAAATGCCTTTTGACAATTTTCATTCCACCTGACCTCTTGATCTTTTCTTAACAATTTGAATATTGGTTCACACGTGGCTGTGAGATGAGAGATGAACCTAGCGATGTAGTTCAACCTCCCTAGGAAACCATGAACCTCGTTTTCTGTTCTCGGCTCAGGCATTTCCTGTATGGCTTTTACTTTAGCAAGATCGACCTCGATACCCTTTTCACTAACATTAAACCCCAGCAATTTTCCAGACCTCACCCCGAAGGTGCACTTGTTCGGATTCAACCTCGGTTTGAACTTCCTCAACCTTTCAAATAGCTTCTGAGGATTTACCAGATGTTCTTCCTCCGTTTGTGACTTTGCGATCATGTCATCAACATAGACTTCGATCTCTTTGTGAATCATATCATGAAAGAGAGTCACCATTGCCCGCTGATAGGTTGCCCCGACATTTTTCAATCCAAAGGGCATTACCTTGTAACAAAATGTTCCCCACGGTGTTATGAACGTCGTCTTCTCCATGTCCTCTGGGGCCATCTTGATTTGGTTATACCCAGAGAAGCCATCCATGAAGGAAAATACAGAGAATTGAGCAGTGTTGTTCACTAACACGTCAATGTGGGGGAGCAGGAAATCATCTTTCGGGCTTGCTCTATTCAAATCTCTGTAGTCAACATACATCCTGACCTTTCCATCCTTCTTAGGTACAGGCGCGATATTAGCAACCCACAGAGGATAATTTGTCACAGCAAGAAATCCGGCGTCCAACTGTTTCTGAACCTCTTCCTTGATTTTGACAGCCATATCCGATTTCGTCCTTCTCAGTTTCTGCTTAATCGGAGTACAAACTTCTTTGAGCGGCAACCGGTGTACCACAATATCAGTGTCGAGCCCAGGCATGTCTTGGATATCCACATACTCTCGAAGCATTTCAATCAACCTTCCCTTGACAGTGTCTTCCAAAGCAGCCCCAATCCTTACCTCATTTCTTGTGTCCTCGGTTCCCAGATTAACTGTCTTGATTTCCTCCTGATGAGGTAGAATAACCCTTTCCTCCTGTCAGCAATCTTGCCAATTCTTCTGGTAAGTCACAATCTTTGTCAGTCTCTTCTTCAGCCTGATAGATAGGATTGTCGAAGTCATACCGAGCCATAGCTGAATCATTATTAGTGGCATCTGAACGAAGAAACATACATGATTGATGATATATGTTTATTATGAATGCAACAAACAAGAAAACACATTGCCATTTTGATATGAGTTAATGCAAAAAGTAAAAACAAAAAAACAGGGATCAAAATATTTGAATACGAAAGCGTCCTTTATTAATGACAAAGTAAACACACAAAAACATCAAGGCCCTACAGACAAGCATCACTACGTCTTGGGCAGAACGTAGGATTTAACACAATAGAAAACAAAGGCAATTACTCTTGACGGGTTACTTGGATGACTTTCTCAGACGACCAATTGCATAGACTTTGACCGGGAGTACAGGGGCGGATCCACTCATCCATATCGCAATCACTATCCCCCTCATCATCAATGGCATTAACCCGATTAAAGAAGACACCAACACTTGTGAACTGGACTGGACCATAAAACTTAGGAGGCTCTTGAGCTCGTCGGGGTGGCTTATATCCCAGTCCATAAGTATTCTGCTTCATCAGAACATCAATGACCTGGCCCCACTTCTGGGAACTGCCAGCTTCAACTACAGCGTGCGCATCCTTGAAAGAAGACATCGAAACTTCCGGCTGATTTACCACTCCGGGTTGATTAACCACCTCAGGCTGACTGACTACTCTTGGAGGTTCTTTAGGATTTTTCACAGCTTCGAAGGCTTGGCATAAGTTTCGTGTATCTCACCATCTACCTCCACATACTTGAAGGTTGATAGGTGACTCACCATGATGTCTTCCTCACCACAGACTGTCACAATATGTCCATCCATCATGTATTTCAGCTTTTGATGCAGCGTGGACGTTACTGCCCCAGCACTATGGATCCATGGATGACCCAATAAACAACTATAGGCAGGCTGAATGTCCATGATGTAGAAAATGGCTTCAAAAATTTCAGGACCAACCTTGATCGGCAATACAATTTCTCTAAAAACAGACCTTTTAGAACCATCGAAAGCACGCACCACCACGTCACTCGGCGTGCAAATAAGCCCACGAGTATCTAACTTCATCAGAGCCTTCTTCGGAAACACATTTAAAGATGACCCAATATCAACTAGCACATGTGACATTAAGGAGCCTCGGCATTCCACTGAAATATGTAGGGCGTTGTTGTGATTCCTCCCAGCTGGAGTCAGATCTAAATCAGTGAAACCTAACTCATTACCAGCATTCACGTGAGCCACAACCCCTTCTAACTGATTAACAGATATTTCTTGAGGTACATATGATGTGTTCAAAACCTTTAGCAACGCATTCCGATGCGCCTCGGAGCACAACAGCAGAGATAGGATGGATATTTTGGACTGCATCTGATGTAACTGATCAATAATCTTGTAATCGCTCTTCCTGATTAATCTCATAAACTCCTCCACATTCTCCGAGAAGGAAGTTGTTAGTTCTTGTATTGGCTGGAATTTTGCTAAAACAATGGTGTTGTTAATGATGTCATATGTCTGATGTCTTAACATGAGTTCTTAATATTGAGTTGATGTATGAGTTCAGAAGGGAGCTGATGTTAAACCTGAGGTCTTAACATTGGTTCCTAACATTAGTTATTGCAGGGTTGGATTTTTATATGTTGATGTTAAACTTGATGTCTTGACATCAGTTGACAGAACATCAGGCTGTGATGTTTTAGGGCTGCGCGTGAAAGTTTGTTTTGAGAAGATCTGGTGGAGAGATTGCAGGCGAATATCATGGGACAAATATATTCTGTTGCAATCTTATATTGAGCAGATTTTTTTACTATTTTCATGCAAAAAGATATGGAGAATAATTAGATTTAATTGAAGATTTAATTGAAGATTTGATTGAAGATCTATTTAGTAGCAGAATCTTTTGCAGATTTGTAGCGGCTGATTTGTTGTGATTTGAAGGCCCAAATCCAGTTGGGAAATAGGTTATAAATAGAAGCATTGTAACCTAGTTTTGGGGAAGCCAACCATCATGTAAATTATAAGGGTTGTGTTAGTTGATGAACCACCCGGTTTTGTGGGATGGTCATCATGTTTATCTCTAAGTCTGTAGGTAAGAGATGTATTGGTCTTAGAGGAAGCTGTTAAGTAACTCTAAGCATTGTTCTTAGTCATGAGGGTCATGTCTAGGTATTGTTATAGGAGTGTGTCTTCTATTTTTATGTGTTTGGAGAGTTGTTGGAAATCAAGTTGTTGATGTAGTAACTGAGATGTTGATTGCTAGACATTATTGCGATGATTGGAAGTGAGATGGATTCTATTACCTAGGGAGAACATAGGTAGAAGGGTCATTGGGTAGGGATTAAGTGAGTAGATTGTTAACTGGTATTGTTGAGTCTGTTATTTAATACTGCTAATAGTGGACTTCCTTCCTGGCTTGGTATGGCCCCAGATGTAAGTTGTTAGACCGAACTGGGTGAACAAATTCTGTGTGCACTTTTCTTTTCAGCAAATTATTTAATTGTCTATAATTGCCTTGCTGTTTATGTCAGACCAGATGTCTCGACATCATGTAGGACATCTGGGATCTGTTATACCAGAATTTCAATTGGTATCAGAGCAGGCATCCTGTCTGTTTCTGGATGAGATCTAGGGAAGATACTTTCTGGTTCATGAGCAAGGAAGGTAGTTTTGCTGAGTCATGGACTTGGTCAGTTTATATAGTTGTTTGTTTGATCCCTTGAAGTGAAGGATGGACTATTCATGACAGGGTATGTATTGAACCTGTCTGTTGTTATCAGGTGTGTAGCTTTGGTGGAAAACTGCTGTTGTGAGTTTGATTTATTTTCAAACTTTTTTTGGCACTTGGATTATGGTGATGGTGTGCAAGGATTATTGAGTAGTGCCTGAAGAGTGTTGAGGAGTTGTTGTGTGTTCCGCTGCATGGTATCTGATGTAACCCTGGTTGTTTCTTGTGTCTCTGGTCGTGAGACTTTAGGAAGGTATTTTCTTGGAAAGACTTTAGAGTTTGGTCTCCTCAGCAGAAGAAGAATATATTTCAAATCAGGTATTGAAGACCAATCTGTCCAGAACACTGATTCCTTCCTTCTCAATTTTCTTGATGATGAAAGAAGAGGGTGGAGCCAAAGCAAAAGAGTATCACTGTCAAATCTTTCATGCGGGAGTGAAGATCTTGATAAGTTATCTCTTAAGCGTATTTATGGTGACCTAATTAGGAGATCTTCCTGGTTATGGTGTCCAATGTAGTTCTGGTATATCTGAAGATGAATTCTCTTGTGAAGATACATGTTTCTGATTTTCAAAATCATGAACTGGAGGAAGTTTCATCAAGAAAGAAGCTGAGCTTGATATGTCAATCCTAATGTCTCGACATCGCGCTACACATCAGCAGGTTATGGTAAATGCTGAGTCAAAGTCCTATTAGATTGTAGCTGTTTTGAAGGATCACTGAAACTGTGAAGTTGAACATTTTTTGAGATGTTGTTCATAATGTCATAGCATCTCAGCTGGAGCTGGTTGAAGAAAAGGTAGTAATCTTGATAGCAGAAGAGAAGGAGATGATCCCTGTTTAAGCTAAAATGTCTGAGGACAATTTTATAGGGAAAATGCATCCAAGAGTTTGTGTGCAGTAGCAGTGTAAATCAGCCTGTGGTCAATTGGTGTATGCATGAGCTCTTTCAATTTTGTGGCTTGAAGGATTAGAAGTAGCAGATTGTCTATGGTATGTTATCACTCTTAAGTTAGACAAGAGGTCTGAACCTTGTGCTTATAAGAAGAAGCTTCTGGAAGAGTGTGTTATGCAAGTTACTGCAGTTTTGTTGGTCTGATCTTGGAAGTTGATCAGATGTTGATATGTTCTCGTGTGTTCGCTGCAAGAGATATGTGTGGATTACTATGGTTGTAGTCTCCAAATCCTAGTAGATGTTTAATGTGATTTAGACTGATGTCGGAACTGATGTTGAAACATCACTTCAGTTCTTTGCTCAGGGTGGAGTGAAAGATCAAGACACTGACCTAACCTGGAAGGCTTTTGTGGTATGAATGGTTGTCATAATGGTTGTCATGAAGAAGATTCAGAAGATGCTAGAATCTGAAGAAGGGTTAAACCACAGGGATTTAAGATCAATTGCTATATTCACAAGTATTTAATTGATTATCCTTGAAAGACAAGATTAAGGATGTTCTGTCAATTGTTTTAACATCTTTTCATCAGAGGTTTGGAGAATCATGGGAGGGGTTCTACATTTGCTCACAAGTCGCCTAGGTGTTGACCTGGGATTATTGCTTAGCATCTGTTCCTAGAAAGTATTGTGAATGACTTGTCCAGATGGTGGTGCTGTTGAAAATGAAGACAGATGACTTTGAAGACATCATAATCTTGTTGGTTATAGCTTGGATCAGTTCATTTCTGATCTAAGTGGTTTGGAGCATGGTGTTTGCTCTGGTTGTGAAGGTCGAGGATAAGTGGCAGTTATCTCTGGCTTTTTACTGACGGCTCTACTAAGGGAAGTGACTTTCTTTAGTATTGTTATGGGGTAGTCTTGGACTACTTATTTTCTGAAGATTCAGATGTGGTAGGTTTGAAGTCTTTGGAGTTTCTAAGCAGGATGGAGGTTGTCTACTCAAACTTGATTGTTGAATCAAGTCTATGAGAGCATGGAAATCTGTTTCTGCAAAAGGAGGAGGTTCTTCTGAGTGGCAGAAGGTAGAGCTGAATTCAACAGTTGGGTGACATAATGTTCTTACATCTAGCTTAACATCAGAAGTCTCAACTGGTGATGTGGGACATCAGCTTTTGATAGGGTGATCTATAGGAATGAACAATAGGATGCTTCAAAAAGATCATTCTCATGGCAGTTTGCAGGAGCTGCAGGAAGGAGAATATGTTACATGAACATGGCTTAGGGAGTCTAAGTGTGTTTGCTATTGAGCAATTGGAACTTGTGACTTGAAGATCTGGTTTCCTTGGTGGATCAGGATATCTTTGTGAGAGTTCTGACAAACGTGAAAAAGGTCAAAATGTGGCATCTGGCTATTTTCATATGAGGATTCATGCTTGAGGTGATCAAACTGTGGCATTTGGTTAATCTCAGAAGTGAATTCGAAGAATCAAGATAATCAGAGTGTGGCAGCTAGTTATTATTGAGGATTGTCTTGGAACAAGTTACTCTTGGGCAGAAGGGTGATGAGTTAAAGACTCAAGGAGATTATTTTTCTTGAAGGTGGATGAGAGTTTATTTCTCTGGTTCTTTGGATTACTATGCTAGAGTAAGTCCAGTTGGTGGAGCATATCAAGAATCATAGTGTTGATGTTTTGGTGTGAGGAATATGTTCTAACTTGTGATAGGACATTATCTGGGATGATTACCTACATTGTATCTAAAGAGAATCTACCTAATCATACGGGAGAATGATGAAGTTGAAGGTCTGCTTTGGAAGGAGAATGTAGAGAAGACTAAAGTAGATCAGGTATTGATTGCTTGAAACTTTGAATGTGGATATTCATCAATTGATCCAAATGTCAAAGATAGATGGTTGGATGTGTATCGCTAAAGGCAGAAGAAAAGCCTGTGAAGGGGACATAGCCCTATTGTCAAGTCATGCTAGAGAGTAGTTGATCAGCCTGGCAAGATGTGGAGTTTTGGAGCATGTGAAGATAACAAACCAAGAGGGAATCATGTGAGTATACTAATTTGCAGTATGAACTCTTTGCTTCAAAGAGGGTGTGCGAGCTCATGGTATTCAGGTGTGTATGTTAACCTGAATAAGCTACTCTGACTGTGTTTTATTGGGAGCTTCTTGAAGGGCTTTTATACGAAATGAGTCCTCTGAATGGTAATGAGAAGCTGATGTCCCCAAAAGATGTTGTTGAATGGTGATGTTGTAATATCATGATTGTTGATGGTTATATTTGGAAGATGATTGAGAGTGTACGTGTAGAGTTGGATGCTCAAGTATTTTTGTCAGAAGAGATGTTTCTGACTAAGTGAATTAGAATGTTGAGATTCTGGTCTTGTTTTTAGTAGTTTGTTCTGGCAAAGCATGACTAGTAATTTTGAAGACTTCACTAGTATCAACAACTACTGGTGGATGTAATGGTAGAGGGATTGTGATGTGATCTGATTAGAACATTTTTTAGAGAGATGTTCCTTCTTCTACTACAAATATCTCTTGAAGAGATTAGATCTCAGTAAAGCAGAGAATTTGTGGAGTCTGTGAGAAGTGTCAAACAAGTCAGGATACTTAGTTGTGTTCTCCAAAAGTGAAAGTACAGTATGTGAATGTGCTCAGCAAGTGTGCTCAAATGTTCATCTCCATCTAGAGCATTAGTTAACCATGACAGGGGGAGTACTTGTGTATGGATTCTGCAGCAAAGGTGCATATATTGTGAAGCTTGCATGCTGATCAAGCTTGTGGAGATTGGTTGACTCTTATGAGGAGATAATGTCAAATAACATGTTATGACATTAGGTTGTTGGATGGCATGTTGGTGTGGAGATGAATGGTTCTAGCCATGTGAAGCTAATTGTTTGTATCTTGTGCGCACATGCTTCTGAGGAGAAGTCTGAAGAAAATTTTATGCAGTTTTGGAAAAACTTTGTGAGGGTCTTTGTTGATGGGAGATGTCACACTTGTCTTGATGTGTGTTATTAATTCTAAGTAAGAGGAGTTTACTTAGAGTTCAGTGGAAGGCATTGTGAGTGTGCTTCAGAACTTGTGGATGATTGTGTGAAGCATTCCTGACTGGATGGATGAAGACTGTGTCTGGATTTTCTAAATGCTATGATGTACTGGTCAAGGAGCATCAGTTGTGAAATATAAGGGGAGAACTTCTGTTTGTACTAGTGTGGTACTTGGATTATTTGAGGATTAAGCATTTTGTGAATGTGTTCAACAGGTGTGTTGAACAGAGGGTGCGCTCTTGAAGACATGAAGATGAGTCTTATGTTTTCCATTCATTTAAGGTGTTCTTCTTGCAAAGGAGCACTGGTTATCTTTGATAGGGAGAGTTGATCTTTTGTTGAAGAAGTTGTTTATCCAGATTGTAATGTCAGATAAGATGTCGTGACATTGTGTTACTGGTGAAGTTCATGGTGTACTTGACAGTTTAGACCTGGTTCTATAGATTTGTGTGTCAATGGATTAAATCAGAAGTATACATTTACACCAATGTTTGTCAATTTCAGGACTAACTGTTGTAAGTGTTAGTTGTGTGAGGGTATAACTGGTTGGTAGTTGTCCAATTGTGGCTAAAAAGGGGTAGAGTTAGCCTATGTGCCTATGTGTTGCATGGAGTGTGCATGTTTGAACAGCTGGTATGCTGGTTCTTGTTTTGAGGGGGAGTTTTTGGATGTGATTGATGCTGGTTGTGTTTTGGAATGTTAGGAGTATGAAGTTTTTCCGCTGCAGGTATCTCTGATGTTGGCAGAGATTGTTTTAGCCAAAATTAGCCAAAGGGGGGAGATTGTTAGTTCTTGTATTGGCTGGAATTTTGGTAAAACAATGGTGTTGTTAATGATGTCATATGTCTGATGTCTTAACATGAGCTCTTAACATTGAGTTGATGTTTGAGTTCAGAAGGGAGCTGATGTTAAACCTGGTGTCTTAACATTGGTTCCTAACATTAGTTGTTGCAGGGTTGGAGTTTTATATGCTGATGTTAAACTTGATGTCTTGACATCAGTTGATAGAACATCAGAACATCAGGCTGTGATGTTTTAGGGCTGCGCGTGAAAGTTTGTTTTGAGAAGATCTGGTGGAGAGATTGCAGGCGAATATCATGGGACAAATATATTCTGTTGCAATCTTATATTGAGCAGATTTTGTTACTATTTTCATGCAAAAAGATATGGGGAATAATTAGATTTAATTGAAGATTTAATTGAAGATTTGATTGAAGATCTATTTAGTAGCAGAATCTTCTGCAGATTTGTAGCGGCTGATTTGTTGTGATTTGAAGGCCCAAATCCAGTTGGGAAATGGGTTATAAATAGAAGCATTGTAACCTAGTTTTGGGGAAGCCAGCCATCATGTAAATTATAAGGGCAGTGTTGGTTGATGAACCACCCGGTTTTGTGGGATGGTCATCATGTTTATCTCTAAGTCTGTAGGTAAGAGATGTATTGGTCTTAGAGGAAGCTGTTAAGCAACTCTAAGCATTGTTCTTAGTCATGAGGGTCATGTCTAGGTATTGTTATAGGAGTGTGTCTTCTATTTTTATGTGTTTGGAGAGTTGTTGGAAATCAAGCTATTGATGCAGTAACTGAGATGTTGACTGCTAGACATCATTGCGATGATTGGAAGTTAGATGGAGTCTCTTACCTAGGGAGAACTTAGGTAGAAGGGTCATTGGGTAGGGATTAAGTGAGTAGATTGTCAACTGGTATTGTTGAGTCAGTTATTTAATACTGCTAATAGTGGACTTCCTTCCTGGCTTGGTATGCCCCCAGATCTAGGTTGTTAGATCGAACTGGGTGAACAAATTCTGTGTGCACTTTTCTTTTCAGCAACTTATTTAATTGTCTATAATTGCCTTGCTGTTTATGTCAGACCAGATGTCTCGACATCATGTAGGACATCTGGGATCTGTTATACCAGAATTTCAGAAGTGTTAACTTGTTGTATCACGGTGTCATTCACGACCTGCTTCTGTACAGAATCATCCATCACTTGTTTCCCTTTATCTGACGGAATGAAAACTCTACCGCTTCTGGTACAACCCCTACGTCAACAGTGTTTCCAACCTCTGAGCTCACAGTCGAGGTTCCTACCAACTCTTGTTTCTTTCCATCAACAAACATCTCAGCCCCATAGTTCCACGGGATGGCTTTGGTACCTTCATTCGGGACAGGCCCAGGAACTGTAATGATGACCGGCGCTGGTCTTGCCGGTGCTGATATAGTTATTGTTTTGAAAGGAATGGTTATAGTGGAAACATCATTCTCTTTGTTAGTAGTTTTTCTCTGCTTATCATACCTGTCAAACTGTAATTGTCCTTCACTAATCAATCTCTGAACACCTGATCTTAACAAATCACAACCGTTTGATTGAAACCCATATTCAAAACAGCCCACATCATAACCAGGGAACACCCATCCCTTTAGTAACCTTTCCTTCACCACAAACAAAGGAGTCTTCAATTCATTCACATCTAAAACCAAATCCAAGGATTCACCGTCTTCAATAATCGTATTAACCCTTGACCCACCGTGATCTGGCATCGGGTTCCGGTTTACATTTAGCACGTCATTGGAGAAATTGATGGCTTTGGAGTCTACCAAATCTTTTACTTTATGATGGAACGCCCTACACCCTTCAACTGTATGCCCTGGAGCACCGGAGTGAAAATCACAATGTGCGTTAGCATCATAGCCCGGCGGTAGCCTCCCAGTGGGCGGAGCCAATGTGCAGAGCTCAACTAAACGCAGTTGTAACAAGTGTTGCAATAATTGAGCATACGACATGGGCGGGTGATCAAAATGCCTTTCAGCATTCCTTCGTCGGTTTTGGTACTGGCCGGGCTGCCTATTTTGGTACTGATTAGGAGTATTCCTATGCTGCTGATGTGCAGCCAGAATAGTTGTAGCCGGAATAGTTACATAGGCAACTTGCTGATTGTAATTCTGTCGTGCTCTTCCCTTACCATTGTATGATGAAACAGAGTTTGTATCTCCTTCTTTCCTTTTGTAGTTTGCATACGGCTTCTTCCCTCCTCCAGATGAGGACCCTTCACTACCAGAGATCTTTCCAGCTTTGATCCCGCTTTCTACCATTTCTCCAACTAAGATCAAGTCGGCAAACTTCCCGGGCATACAAGGTACCAGCTTTTCATAATAGTGACCCTGCAGGGTAGCCATGAACATATTTATCATCTCCCGCTCTAACATGGGAGGCTGCACCCTTGCCGCTAATTCTCGCCACCTCTGGGCGTACTCCTTAAAGCTCTCATTATTCTTCTGCGACAAATTTTGCAATTATGTCCTTTTAGGAGCCATATCAGTATTATATTGATAATGCTTAACAAAAGCCTCCACCAATTCCCTCCAGTTGCGAACATGGGATCTCTCCAACTGCATGTACCATTCCAAAGACGCCCCAGACAAGCTATCTTAGAAGAAATGCATTAGTAACATTTCATCATTAGAATAGGCAGCCATTTTCCTAGCATAGGCTCAGACGCGATTCTTTGGGCAAGTAACACCATTATACTTCTCGAAAGTAGGCACCTGAAACTTGTGCGGAATTTTGACGCCGGGGACTAGTCCCAAATCCTCTATATCCAAACCCAGGGAATTCTGATTCACAACCCCTTTCAAATGCTCTTCAATCATCCCGATTCTCTGATCATTATCAAGTCGGGGGTCAGCATCCCCACCCGGCATAGAAAATATATCATCCTGCTGATCATCAGAGCGACGACCGTGCACCACGAAGACACTGTTGCCTCCTCCTACTATAGAAGGAATCACATTCTCTCCTCCGCCCGGAGGGATAACAATACCAGCAATGGGACCACCCTGAACATCATTACCAATAATACCTCCGCCCAGAGGAACAACATCGTTATGAAGGCCACCATGAAGAACACCGTCGTTGTCAACTCTTGCAACCAAAGGCTGAACCAGAGTCCTTAGCTGTTCTTGCCCCTGGGCAACGCCTTGCATTAACTCCATAAATTAGGCCATATGAGTCTGCATCTTAATCAACTCGACTTGCACCTGATCCATGGCTTTCTTTTGATTTTGTCTGGTAGAGTAGCGGTGAATACGTTGATCAACAATCCTGTCTGAAGAAAAGAGCAAGATAAGAAAACCGGAGACAAACACCTGCTATGCACAATGATTATGAATATGCAAATGCAAATGCAAACATCATATTTAAACATTTCCAGGATGTATCCACTTTGATTCCAGCCTCTGAAACTGGGCTAGGGATTATACACAACACCGAAAAATAAATCCGGACACAAAGATTCTGCAGAGCCAGAACAAAGGAAGCAAACCCCTTTGAGAACAAGAACTGTTGAGACACAAATGATTGAACCAAACATTTTAATATCATATCATAAGAATTCATACAAACATGTATCATATAATCAACGGCGATTCCATCAACAAACCTGATGGTAATCACAACAAAAGATAAACAACAATATCATTGCAAATCAATCCCAAACAAACTGGCCTCAATCTCCTCAAGAAGGTTCACAGTGTCGGGATGTGTAGGTCGCTCTATCAACCCTTTAATCAGCCTGTTTCTCCGTTCAATGTCCTGATTCCGTCTAACAATTTGTTCTTCAACGTCTTTGTCTCCTCGATTTGATCTTTTGACTTCGGCTTGCACTTTAAGCTCTTCAATTTCCTTCTGGGTCTCCTTCCACTTTTCAGAGAAATGCTTCTTTTCTGCACTCACCCTTTGAAACTCTTCTTTCAGTTCGCCATTTTCAATCTTGACTTCCTCCCACATCTCTTGATAGGTGGCTACTTTGGCTTCCGTCTTGGTCAAGAGCTTCTTGGTTTCCCGGTGGGCTATGCTAGAAAATTCTGCAGTCATGCTGACTTTTCTAAAGTGCTGAGCTCTGTCAACAAGGTCCTTCTCTTTCTCTTCCAGGCGCTTCGTCACATCTTGAACTTTCCATTTCAATTCCAAGTTATCCTGAAGAGCACCTTGCAGCCGACTACTCATGTCCGAATTTTCTACCCTTAACTCATACACCAACTCCCGTTGCTTGTTAAACTCTTCAATGGGTACAGTGAGCCTCTCCTCCACAATCTCAGGATACAAGGGAGGTGCCCTATCAAAAGGAAAATAGAAATCTTCCACTCTCTTCTTAATCCAGTCTACATACTGAGAGAAAGCTTGATTGTTGGATTTGCCCAAAGCAACTTTACCTTTCTTCTGCCTACTGAACCATGCTTCGGAAGCCTTCTGCGTCATAGCCAAACCATCAGCTGCATGAAAATACAAAGATTCTTCCAGGTCTTTCTCAGTCGGTGAATCCTTCAGAGCATATCCGAACTGCCTAATGGCCAAAGAAGGATTATAATTGATGCCTCCTTTTCTCCCTATCAACGGGACGTTAGGGAATTCACCACAGCTATGTAAGATTTCTTTACCAAGTAACCCACGATCCACCCAGATGATATCTTTAGCAACTAGACCCATCAGCTGTTGACTCCATTCCAATGAAGTTTTAGTATCCACGAAAGCACCCGACTGAGGTAGACGATTTGCGAACCACTTGTAAAAAAGAGGTGCACAACAATGAACCATCCCACCTCGTCTCTTCTCATTCCTGTTATACAAGGCATAATGAAGGTCCCCTAACAAGGTCGGCACTGGATTCTGAGTCGTAAATATCCTAATAGCACCCATATCAACAAAATCAGGTTCATTAGGGAACAGGACAATGCCATACACGCAGAGGGCCAGTACTGCGTTAAAAACTGTCCACTTCTTTTCTTTAGCTGCTTCTTGAGCTTTCTTTACCAGGTATGCCAACTGATAGCCACATAATTTTCCCTTGCTAGAAATGTCAGTCTCCAATGTTGATTTGCTCAAATAAAGAGCGTCAGACATAACTTTGAAATCAGGATCTGCCTTGGAACCAAAGAATGGAGCACCTTCCTTGATGGAAATTCCCAAGATGCTGGAATATTCCTCCAGAGTAGGGACCAATAGATAATCTGTCAACACAAAGCATCTCAAGGGAGGATCGTAGAATTGCATCAAAGTATGCAGGCCCCTATATTCATAATTACTGAGGTTACGGACAAGAGATAGGATCAAACCATATTTCTCCTTGAAAGCCCCCAACACTTCCGGACTGGCCATATCTTGTAGACTGCTAAGCTGACCAAGAGTGAGCTTCGGGAACTTGTAAAGAATGATGTTCTTCTTCTTCTTCTCAGTGTCCATCCCGATGAATGCCCGTTGACTGGAAACAAAAGTCAAATACTACCTGGAAATGAAAAATATGAATGTCAGAAAAAATGATAATGCAATGCAGAGCATGGGATCAAAGTTGCCACACAAGCTGGACAACTGCTGCACTGAACTGACTGGAAAATCTCAAGGATCTGTCTGAATACCCAAAATACCAGAATAACCACACTGATAATTCCACACTGATAAGAAATCCAGAATACCGGGTAGGTTGGAGGTTACAGTTACCTGCAAACCTGCAAAAACCCGCCCCTCTCATATGTGGGTTCTAGAAAACGAAAGGTCCTCAACTTCTGGCACTGAGGTCGAGAAGAAATAGTACATTCATCCTTCTGGGTACAGTATTATCGCCAATCGAGGAGCGCCTCCACTGATTCCCTTTCAAAAAGGATATCCTATAGCAAGTTCCCAGCATTGGGTCCTCGGATCAAGAAGTGTAATGGATTTGCCATTTCTGGTCTGCCATTATCACATCTCGGGAGGAGTGTCGCAACTGAGTCCTCGGGAGTGGTCACCAGAGTCGACAGTTCATCAAGAGAAGATCCAATGGCCTGCATCAACATGCAGTATCGGACATCTCCCAATAGAACCTCGTCTGGCTATGGGTCTCGCGAACACCCCACGTGGTCAACACCACGGGAGCGACACGCCTATCCATGCTAATACCTATGTGTATGCTCAAGCCTGGGTATTAGGCTTATCTCTCAGAACCCCCCAACCTGCCAAACAGAAAATCCAGTACAGCGCGGCACAGTCCAGCATATGACAGTAATTAAATGAAATGCAATAAATACAGTAAAAAACACTAATATACAACAAATCAAGCACAACAATAAACACCCAATGAAAATAAATAGACAAGCGCTAGGATTGACTCGCATATGGGATGGACCAGCAAGAGGTCAACCTGTCCCCAGCAGATTCGCCAGCTGTCGCAACCTGCGAAAAAAACAACCGGCAAGAAAACACTAGAACCGAAGAGTTGCCACCGAACGTTATTTATCCCGACACAGGGAAAGGAAACGATCGAAGAAAACCTGAAGAGGGAGAAGACATGGTCATTGCAACCATAGTCTGGGTTCGGGAGTCGGTTACGCGAGGGGAAGATGTTAGCACCCCACGCGTCCATCGTACTCGATGGGATCCACGCTTGTTGTCTAAGCAGAGGGTGAGTTCTCCTAAAGTCTACGGCTAAACAAAAAAAACGGGGAGGGGGAAGACTAAGACGGATTCGACAGGATTTATTCGAAATCCAATGCCTACGTATCTTCGTGGACGAACGAAGAATCAGAGTCAACGTAGTTCGATGGACTATGCCAAAAGGGGAAGGTTGCTCGTCGAGATATCGCATCTCGTGCCTACGTATCCTCAATCGGACGGGAAAGAGGAATCAGAGTAAACGAAGTTCGACGGACGAGTCGATAAGTGTTTTTTACGTGAACGACGAGCTCCTTTCTGAAAATGATTTGATACTTAAAAATCCTGAAGGATAAAAAGGGTTTGAATTTGTTTGTGTTTTTTAGACAGAAGTGGATTGAAGTTAGTTTGTAACTTGCATTGCACCCAAGTCTATAACATAGAAACGAATGCGTGGTATATCGTCCCCAACGGGATGTACACTAAACACCCTAGAGGAACAAAGGGAGACCCCCCCCCCATTCCTCACTTCCCACATACAAGGCTCATGCGCAATACACGTTAACCTTATTAAGTGATTTAGAAACGTTATGAGATGAGAAGGGAAGACTCAAGTCGAAAAGAAAATGCAACGGGAAATTCTATCCTAATGTTGTCATGCAAAAGTGGCTCTATGGTTGAGTTCAAAGGGGAGACATCTACCTAAGTTAGCATGCATGGCTTGAATCCTAATGTCTATCATACTCCGAGCTTAATCAGAAATTAAGTCGGACTGGGAAACCCTAAGGGAGCAAGCAAAAGCAAGGCAAAAACCAAAGCGATAAATCAAAAACAGCGGCTACAACAGCGCTCCAACACCTGCACAGAGGTAAAAATAGCACAATGCACTAAACAGCATTCAACAGCTCAAGTTCAGCACACAAAACAGGTGTAAAAAGGCAAGCAGCAGCACATACAACAACACATATGCACCAGGACAGCAGTGAAAAATAGGGCAGCACGCCATACATTTGAAACGATGCAATCAAGACATAACGAACACGCATCAAACATTTCACACTAATCAATTAATCATGATCACCATCACACCACAAACCATGGTAAACAACTCTGGAAATCATCATGAAAGAATGCACATTATTCGTCATTTGATCACATTAATTCAAGCATACACCTCATGAAATTAAATGCAAGCATGCACAATACAACAACTCCAGCAACACCAGCAATAATTCACAACTAACATGCCCAAGGAGTGTGTGCGAAGTGTTCATCACATCAAGAAAACATCAATGCAAACATGAACATTCATCAATGGAAATCAAACGGTCGCGTGTCGGAAAATCATGTTCATGCAAAGGTGTGAGGTGTAACATCATCAAAACAGTTCACAAATATGTATCATATCAATCCATGAAGATTAAAAATGGAACGGGATTGAAACATGCTAAAAAATGCACAAAAATCACACTCTGCACCAGTGTTAATCGATTAACCAATTACAGTTCATTTTGGTTAATCGATTAACAGCTCTCATTACGCAAATTTTACACTGGTTAATCGATTAACCAAAATGAACTGGTTTTGGTTAATCGATTAACCCTGTACCAGAAGCAGAAAAACAGTTTGAAAAATCACTTTGAGCAGCAAAATCACTTATGTAATCCCTTCTAATGATCATGCAATCAACAAATGCACTAAAATTAAGTTCAATCACAGCAATCAAACATCAATTAGATCCAACAATCATCAACATGAACAATCAATTTCAAGCAAATGGATCAAATCACATGCAAAACCAAGGATCTACCTTGCATAAGCTAAAATTAAGCTAAATCAAGTATAGATCTAAGAAAAACCAACCTATAAAGCTGAGAATTGCTTTGGTAAGTGTTGCAAACAGAATTTGATGAATCCAAGCAAGAAATTCCAAGATCTATGAGCTCCTTGCAAGCAAAAGCTGAAAATCCAAGCAATAAGCTACCAATACTCCAAAATCACTTCCAATAAGCACTTCTGAAATTTCATATCTAGATCCAAACGAAAATCACCAATCAAAAGCAACAATGGAGTGATGATGAGAGGCTATAGCTCAAGAAGTAACAAATTCAAATGAAGAATTTATTATTCTCTATCGAAGAGCTTTGAGTGTGGTTGAAAATGGAGGTTGAGAGTGAAAAAGTGAGAGAGAATTGAGAGAGAATTCTGAAAATTGAGAGTGAAAAATGATCAAGGTTATGAGAGGTTTGGAGTTGATTAGATTAAATAACCCCTAGGTTAGGAGTTAAGTTTGGGTTTATAGTGAGGTTTAGTGGGTGGAATTGGAAGTGGAAAATGAGCTAGGAAAGGGATGATGGAATTGGAGTGGAAAGAAATGTAATTTTGGGTGGAAAATCATTCTCTCTAGATCCTTCTACTGGTGTGAAATTTGAATTGGGTGATTAAAATTTGAATTAGAAAGATGCAGTGCTGAAAAATGAGGTATCTGCGCAAATTTTGCCTTGGTTAATCGATTAACCAATTTCAGTATAAATTGTGTTAATCGATTAACACAAGGAAAATTTGAATTTGGCGTCTTTTGGAGGGAAACTTGGATATTCGCCTGATTCCACTTGTTCTGAGCCACATTAGACCTCTGAAACTTGTCATTTGATACTAACACTGAAACACACTTGAAATATGCTCTGAATTCTGCTTCGTGCTCGGAGTACTGTTGAAAATAATCATCTGGTGCTGAATCGCTGATCAAAAAATGACTCCCGTAGCTTCTGATTATCAAATCATCTAATGAGCAAAATAAATGCTCAAAAGACTTTGAAAGCTATCTGCTTGGCTCTGAACATTGTTGAAAATGATACTGGAACCGAAGACGCCATGAGCTGCTGGAAAATACCTTGATCCCATGCCCAAAAGAACCATGCAAATGCAGAAATGACGATGCAAATAAAATGAAACATAAGCCAGTTAGATTTAGAAACATGAGGGCAAATTTTGGGGTGTTACAATTAGAATCAATGATTAGAGTTTTACTTTAATATGAACGTAAAATGAAAAATTTTAAAGTCATAAGTAAAGATCACAAGAGAATTATAATTGTTCCCCTTATCAACCAATGGTACATCTAGTACCTCTACTCCTTAGAGGATTTTCCTCTATGATTAGATCTTTGTATAAGTCTTAACCAAGACCTCTTTAAAACCTTCTAAAATATAAACAAACACCATACCCTATGGAGGACTTTGAATCTTCCCAAATCAAAGAACATTATAACAATGACCAGGCACTTTGAGGATCCTCACAAATATTAGAAAGTACCCCACTTTCTATTTACAAACGCCTTTCACCTACACACTATGATGACAAAGATACAAACACTCAAACTTTTGTTGAGAAATGAAGAATGTAGTAGCCTATTGAATGTAAAATTCAATATTAAAATTTTAGACAATAACTTCTCAATATAACAATTCAAAGTATATCATTTAATTACTCATAATCTATGTTGGTTTTAGAATCATTTTCTGGTTTATGAAAGTTCGCAAAAATGAATGATTCTTGAAAATAATCTTTGAAGTGTGTAAATGATTTGAGAAAGTTAGTAATTTATTTTATATGTTAAACCATATTTTTTACACACTTAGAAAATTCTATGAATGTTTGTAGATCTTTGAAAAGGTTCCTTGAAGCATTTCCAATCAAAAAGTGATTATGTTTGATGAAAAAACACACTAGTTCAAGTGGTATATGAATACCATATTCTGGCAGATGACTACCACTTTAGAACATTCCAATTTTTAAAAACCTTGACATTGATATTCGAATACTACATTCTAGTGGTCAAATACCATTTTCTTGACAGCACTAAAATCAAATTTTTACATGTGAAAACAACTTTTTAAGGAAAGGCTTCCATGAGTTTTTATATGTTAACTTTGAAAATATTTTAGCTTAAGTTTGAATAATATTTTCTGGGTTTTTAATTGATATATAAGATGAATAATGATATATCAAAGATAAATACAATCTTAACTTTGTTCAATGCTGATTTTGGCCACTTTGTCATGATCAAATCTTTCTTCATCTTTATTATTCATTGTCTTCAACTTTTTCTGAGTTTTGTTGATCATTGTTGACTTTATATTTTTCTTCTTTTGTTGATGTATTTGTATTCATCAAAACCATAGGCAAGGTCAAAGATAGGCTCTTCTTCACTGTTTGTTTTTACTAACATAAATGTTTTTAAAATCAAAGTTTTTATAAATAATTTTTCAAATTTTGAATATAATAATACACTTTTTCTTGTATTTTGAGTCACTTGGTGAAAATTTACGAAATGCGTGTCCCACAATATCGCCAAGTTGTTGAGAGACTTGGTACATGAGGCCGTCTATCCTCAGATCTAATTATTGTCTAATTAAAGTCATAGTTATTATCACTAGTTCCTCAGGTTGAAAAACCGTTACAACTCCAGGAAGAGGCATGATAGTTGGAATTCCACCGATTCTGGAGGTTAATCTGGTCATTGTTGGTTTGACCTCCTTGAAAATAATTGTGATGGTTGATCCATATGACATATGTTCTTTGCATACCGTACATGAATATTATCAACATAGTTGTGACTAGGGGATTGGGAATTTCTAGTGATACTAGCCATACTGTCTCACTTGGTGTGTCAAGTTTGTTGTTGAACTGTGAAAAATTAGTTGAGTATCATTTATCTTCAAGCGATTATGCTGAGGGAGGAACTTTGTCCCTCAACTATGGATTCCTTAATTATTTCAAAGAGCATTAAGTACGAATGTGTGAAATTGAACCACTAGTCTAAAAAAATCATAAATAAAGTAAAGATAAAGACGGTAAAATGCATAAATAACTAGATTGTTTAATTGAACTTTGTTTAAAGTTTATAGAGTGTGGTATTTATATAGGAAACTATACAAACCATAATATCGTGGCTTACAAAAAATGTTGTCTCATTAAACTATTTACGTGAGTACTACATGATTGTCCCCATCCCCCATTTGTGCGATACATGACACTTTGTGTTTGGATGTTGACTTCTTTTCTTCAACATACTATGTTGACTCTGTCATCATATGTGTAAAACTATCTTATCTCACAGTTCCATCATTCTAACCTTCTTTAATTATTGACACTATAAATATGAAACATGCTTACAAAGACCAATGATCTTATCCTACTGTGCTTTTGACTAAGTACAGAGTCTTGACAACTTCGCTAGAACTCAGTAGATTTGAGAAATACTAGGTTAGCTCTTGCTCATAAGTGTTTGTATTCTCGTGACTTTATTTCCTTTGAGGGACAATCAACTAACCCTAAAAGTGCTTGCATGATGATCTCGACTGAAATTTTATTTATTTTTAAATATAAACTCATGTTAAAAGTTTAAGAATTAATATTAAATTTATACTTATAATCTAGCACAATTGAATAATGTTGATTATTAACTTTATGAATATCAATAAAAATTCACCTATAAAAGCACCTCACTTTAACCATGTTTCTTTGTATCTTTTTTCTTATTAATTAAAACACTAAAACACAAAAGAAGTGTTTTTTTAAGTCATAGAAAAAAAGTGAAGGAAAATTACGCAGCAGAAAATTCTAGAAAATAATGGATATTTAATTCTATATGTTACTACAATTTTTGTTTTTAACCAAAACCCTGCAACTTTCTTTTCCCATTTTTCTTTAAACAACTTGATAATTAAGGATGTCAATACGGAGAGAAGAGAGTGGGGATACACCCCTCATTTTAATCTTTATCTCTTCGATCCTCATCATAGAGAAATTTTGTATTTCATTTTCGTTCTCAAGGATTTTTACGGTTTTCTCGGAGGCCCATAAACATAATTTTTAAAAATCAAAATAATAATAATAAATTCAAACACTAACCACAAGAAATTAAGAAACAAATATTCTACTATACATCCACTATTTTGACAACATTTAATTTATTCTTATAAGAGTCATGACCACCAAATTTTCAAACTGGTTTTTTTAAAATAATCATTTAGATATCTTTTTTTACTAAGATTAAATATATGTTCTAAGGACTTTTATAAAATAAATGATAAGAAATGAAAAATTAACCTACATAGTTGGGATGGAGACTCTGTTGGACAGGGATAAGTTTGTCATCCCCATCCCCGAAATGCCTTTAAGAGAGACTTTGTTCCCATCTCTGTCTTTCCCTTTCTTTGAGGCTCCAAAATGGGTAATCCCCACGAGATCTCTCCCGACATATACAAGCCGAACTCCTTATATTGATAATATACTCATATGTACAAATTTTATTTAGATTAAAACACAATGTAAACTTTAAACTAAAAACATCTTTAATATTCACTTTGAAAACTAATACGCTTTCAACCAATATACACATAGATCGGGAGGGATCACTCCATGTCCCTCAATCTATGTAAAATATGAAAATTGTATTGGTATATTTGTGAAGGGACTAAAGAAGACAACATGGGAGGCAATTGGTGTAACGTCTCACCTACGATGTCGTCCTGATCGCCTACTAATAACAACCAAAAATATAAAAAAAATACATGACGCTAATTGACTTATTTGACAAGAAATCAGTAACAAATTCTAAAATTTATCAAAAAATATGATAGAACACATTTATTAATTTTTAACTATGTATTTATTAAGTACGAGCAAAAATTACCTAGAAAACACTGAAAAAGGAAAAAACGCACCATTCAAGCAAAAGTTGGCTAATCCAGAAAAAGATGGCTAAGCCAAAGTGCGTGCTAAGCCAAAAAAGGTTGGCTAAGGGAACTTGAGTGCACTAAAAAAATCTAAGGTGACCAAAATACACTCGGATGAGCTATAATTTCATAATAGGGAAGAAAGTAGGCGCGTTAAGCAAGCTATGAATCTCGTTTAGCGAGATAAGGCAACTAAATTAAGTTACAGGTGAGTTAACATTTCTTCATGGTGATATAAGGGTTTGCTCGCTAAGCGAAGGGGTGGTGTGCCTAGTAAAGCATGGCGGCTAAGTCCACCTATCAGACAACTAGCATTGCTTAACCTAAAAGAAAGCAGTCTAGCTGGGCGAGGATGAAAGATGCGCCTAGAAATGGCCTAGATCCACAACTATAAATAGGGGTTTCTAGTTCATTGCAAATGGAGTTTCAGTGGAGTGGTGTACTAAAAAATTGGAGTAGGTTCACCTTGGTCTACAACAGGAGAATAAGAGAGGGAGCTCAAAGGTAAAAGCGTTGCTGAAGTGATAGGGCAGATAAAATTCCAAACTCAACTTCAAGAGATTACTGGTACATCTATGATGAGTAAGCATAACTATAAAAACTCTTTGTGGGGGGTTAGATGTAATCATTATATGTATGTATTAAATAGGTCATGGATTTATATTTAAGTATACTCAAGCTTTAATATTGATGTCTCTTTAATATTAATGCCTGTTTTAATTGAGTAATTGTAAATTACATGAAATGTGTCCTGTACAATTAATTCAATTAATATCGAATTCAAACAACACTATTTTTCTAGAATTGAAACCACCACTAAAGCTCAGTTAGGTACCAATTCTAACAAAACCTAACCTTACGTAATAAATCGTTAGCAATTGAATAAACGATAAACTACGCTAAGAATTGAAAACCTAAGTATGAAATTATCCTACGAAAGTTAAAATATAAGATAGAGAGAGAGAGAGAGAGAGAGAGAGAGAGAGTACACCAAGATGTATAGTGGTTCGATGTTTGTCCTTGCTTTTCGTACTCCACTTTTCAATGGTTTCCCATTAAAACATGTTTTCTTCCTTTTTATTTTGACAAATATTGCAAGAGTTCATACAATCATTGATCCATTACAATGTTGAGAAAAATAAATCTTCACTCGATTCTCGCTTCTTAAATCTTCCAGCTTCACCAATCTGTTCAAAGTATTCGTGTGTAGTAATCACCCTTTGACCCCATCGATTTTTTGAGCGATGAACTGTCCGAAGATTTGAGAAGAACTCCACTTTGTTCGTTGCCTTCCACACAGTCACTACCAAGGTCACCTGGAGAGAAGAACCTCCTTTTCACTAGAATTTGTCAGCACTAATAAAAATTGCCTCAATCTTGCAAGCTCCCTAAAAAACCTTACCAAACCTTCAAGAATGATTAATTTCAAGAAAACGTCTCCCTCAATCAATTACAAATCTCTCATTATCAAGATTTGAAATCAAAACTAGATTTTGAAGATGAAAGAATTTTTGTTTCAAGAGTTTTTTAGTTTTCAAAAAGAGAGGGTGTTGATTTCACAAAATTCACAGTGTAAATTATGAAATTGTTTCTTGAGTTGTAAAATCACAATGTACAATCATGAAGGTGACTCAATAAACAATAATAAACGAAACGAAAGCAAAAAGATAAGCAATAAAACCATATTGGGGTTCTCCCCTTGAATGTATTACGGACATGCAACTTTAGTAAACACCATAGATGTGAAATTATGGGATAAGCCACTAAATAAAGCTCTCGTGGATGAGGATCGAACTATTCAAAGACAAGAAGACGTGAAGGCGATTAGAAAGGATCCTTCATTGAAAGAAGATAATTATTCAAGCGTCAAGTCACATCTAACTTAGTTTCTTTTATTGTTTTAGTTTATTTAGGAAAATTTCAATCTCTACCGCTTGTAAGGATAAACTTGTGACATTCTTTGTTTTTGTGGGAGGCAATCTTTTCCTTTATTTTTCCAGTGAAACGCGAATGTTTTTAATGAGGACCCTCACTTTATTCTATGAATTGAAATTATTGATTCTTTGTTTGTAGAGAATTGAGGAATAATAAGATTTTATCATAACCACTTAGCGAGGCTACCATAGACATTAGATCCTTACATAGGAATCATTGTGGCCCTTTAAGGCGATTACACATGCTTGATCCTCACAGAGGAATCCTTGTTGCCTCTCGAGGCGATCGCACATGATGTATCGTCACAGTGAAATCCTTGCCACCCCTTGGGAAACGTTAACATCCTTAAAAAGAATCCTTGTTCCCCGCAGGAAGACCAAGGCCAAAACCTGGTCAAAGGATATCCCCAGATAGTTCAAAGATGGTAATAATAAAAACATAAGTTAAATATAAAGGAGACCTTCAAGGGCAATGATCAACATTACATAAGTAAGAATATCTTGTTAAGACAAATAGGGGCCAAAAGGAAAACACAAAAAACCTTCGACTTACTGACCCTCTTCGGGAACCTGCCTTTCCTTAAGAGCAGCTTCTTGGCGGGTTGCCTCTGAATTTACTTCCAACAATTTCTTGCCCTCAAGTGTAACTTAGGTGTCTTTAACAGAATGAGCAACTTGATAGTCAGGGGAATGGCCTTTATTGTCATCCATCAGCTTGAAGTCACAGACAACTTTGAAGAACTCCATTGAACTAAATCCATCCCAGGATAAAATAAGATCACCTGCTCGATCGTCTCGCTCAAAGTAGATATAGAAGGTCTATATTAGATTTTCTTTGAGCACATACACCTTCCCCTAACTTCCCTTATGAGAGAGGGCTTGGTCTAGAGATACCTACAGTCTTTACTCTAAGACGAAAAACTCCTTGGCCTTGGTCTCCGCTTCTTGGAGCTTATTTGTAAAGGTATCCTTCTCCTTCTATAAAGCCTCTATTATCGGCTAACCTTTGGCAAGGTCCTTTTGTTACTTTGTGATTTTCTTCTTCAACTCGTTCTCAATCCGGGAATTCTTTTCTCTATCAGCGTGCTCCATCAAAAGAACCTTCAGCAGGTGATTCTACTTGAGATCATAAATCTTGAGGGACGAGCTATTATATATAACCTTGTAGTTACCTGGGAAATTCTTGGTAAATGGAAAGCGAGCACCAATGAACTTGTCGACGTCGAAGTTATGATCATTCCAAATACATGATTGAGGTGGAGAGTCATTTCTTGAAGACGATGTATGGGTGTGTGCCCTCTCCACATTAGTTACTTAAGTATTTGTTCATATGCTTATCATCCCACTGATCTAAGGTTATTATGATGCATGAGTACATGACCTTTAACTCGTCTAAAAGTTAGACCGCCTCCACCTCTTCAGTAGTAAGATCGTCGAAGTTGTATTCTGTGATCGCCACTAGATTGGTCGTCCAGACCAAAGGGAAACAGGGGTACCATCTGCCCCAATAGTAAACGTGGATGAGCCATCTCACTCCCTCACTCTCGCTAACTTGTTTTTCTAACCCTTGTTATGATTGGAATAGAGTTTGAACAAAGCTCTCCCAAACAAGGCGCATAGGGCCTCTCAGTCCCTGTGAACAACCACTTTTGTGCTGTAGAAGGAGAAGATCATCCATATGATAGGATAAACCCCTAATTGTCGACATATGATCCCAAATGCCAAAATTAAACTCCATAAATTAGGAGTGATTTGGGATGGGACAAGGTTGAGCACCTTCAAAACCTATGCCTCGAACGGGGAGAAGGGGAAAAGAACCCCTATGTTACGAATGATGGGGAGATAGAAGTAAAAATATGGAGTGGTAGAGTCATCCAAAGCAGCCATATTGGCCCTCTCCGATATGGAACACGTCTCCAGGATGACTTCTTCCTCGCCACCTGAAGAGGATAAGTTAATTTGTTGCCGAAAGAAGGTTATTTTGTCCTCAGTGGTGTAATTATACTTGATTTTCCTGATGTCCTTTGCCTCAGTTTTGGAGGTGGCAATTATCTTCTTGTTTCATTAGAAAACAGAAGGGAAAAAGGAATCAATATCGTTACCACCGCTGCTATCACTATCAAAGCTAACGGAACTCTCGCAACTACCAAACATGCCTAGTTCCATTAATTTTCAATCAATCGTCTCGTCGGGACGTTTAAAATTTCTATAAGGCTATGTGTTCATCGCGAGTTGAGGGTTATATCAGGTTACCATTCTTGTCTAAATCCTTAATTATCGCCATAAAAGAGGAAACTGATAAGGACAAATACCAAACTTGTACATGTAAAAGGGGAGGGACTTGAGCCCGAGAAGATGTAAGAGTCGTTGGAGAAGATATAGGAAACTTTCGAAAGCTTCGGTGAAAAAGTGTGCGAAAATATGAAAGAGTAAGGATTGAATTCCTTTAGTAGGGTAGGCGGGGTGATTAAGGATCTCATAGGTTTCCTATCAGACTTGAAATACTTTTCACGTCTCTGACACGTGTAAGAAATTAAAGCCAATTTAGCGACCCAATGTTAAATAATCATTGATAGCATTAAATACCATGCACACTTTTTTCCTCTACTGACGTTTGGGGATATCCCCCCACCTGGCATAGGATTTACCTCTTTGACAACTAGAGATATATCCAAGAATCCTTATAAAAGGGACTGACCCCAAGAAGGCTGTAGGGTTCACCCAGGTAAGGAGAGAAAGAATGAGCCTAAATCACTTTGCTCTTTTTAAGCCTTCGTGCTTGAAGGATTATGTATTGGTATATTTGTGAAGAGCCTACAGGGGGAAACATGGGAGGAAATTGGTGTAACATCTCTCCCGCGATATCTTCATGATCACCTGCTTCCTAGATCGAGTGCTCATTTATTGGATGTGATGCCCTGTCCTCGAATACGTCGGCCATTTCTTGGGTGACTCTCCTAAAGCGTGTAAATGTGGGAAATGATGTGTCCCTGGTCTACAATGGCGTGGAAGAAGTTAGAGTCTTGAATAGTACAAAATTAGCTGCCTACTCCTACATTCTCTCGAAAGTGATTGCTATTCCTAATGGATCTAAGATTCAGCCTCGGTGCAACTATAAATACCACAACCCTAAAGTTGAGAGAACAACCTAATTTTCACACAAATATTAGGTACACATGACTTTTTACCTCCCTATATGAGTTAGTTATAGATCCTATCATAGCCCCTAAAACCTCTAATATCCTTAATCACTGGGTTTTGTTTTGTGCTTTTAACAAATAAAAATAAAAGAATATAAACGTTTTTGTTAATCAAGTATTAAGACAAATGAAATCATTTAAAGTATCAAATATAAAAACAAACTCTCTAGTAGCTTCATTTGCACAAATTTTCTAAAATAACAAATTTATATCATGATAAAAAAAAAGGCTGAACCAAGATTATTGATGACTCTTATCTTTATAAAAACATATTTTAAAGTAAACATAAAAAATCTTTAATACAATAAATTTAATAGGCATATATTTCCTATTTTCTCTAATATGACATATTTACTTTTTGCATAGTTTATTATTGAAAAAACTTTAGTTTAGTATTTTCTCTACTAATTTAAAAAAAAAAATCTTTAATATCTTTTCAATTTTTTATATAGAATGCTAAAATAATATATATGATTAACATATTTTTTTTAATTTTTAAAATATTATAATAAAAATATTATATTTAAATAAATTTTAAGCGTTCCAATTCCTCCGAACCCTAGTCTAATACAATATTTTAATTTCTCAAATTTAGAGGTGTTCAATGGTTCGGGCAAATCCGAACCAAACCGGAATCCAAACCAAACTATTATGTTTGGTTCGGACATTTTTTTAGTTCGGGCAAAAACCGAACTAAACCAATAAAATTCAATGTTAATTTATTCGGGTAACGGATTTCCAAAATTCTACCCGCGAACCCATCTACCAGAACCAATCATAATTAATTAGTATAATATATGTCATCATTATCATAGAAACTAGAATAAGATATTCAACTTCAAGAAGAAAAAAAATGAAACGTCATTTGTGATATGCACAATCAATATAGAGAAACAATAAAATTAAAAATTTTATATTATTTTGAAAAATTAGTTGACATAAGTTAATATTTTTTAAAAATATTTTTGCACATTTGTTTCTAATATACCCGATCAATCCAATCCAAACCAACACGTTGTTTGCTGATTTGGTTCGGTTTGAGCTTTATCACAAAATTGTGTAAATTCAATCCAAACCAATCCCTATATTTTTGATCGGTTTGGATGTCGGATTCTCCCAAAACCGAATCAAGCTGGCCCGCGAATAACCCTGCTCAAATTAGAGAACTTAAAAAAATGTGAATAATGATTTCTCTTCCATAATCCAACTGTCATAGAAAAACATTGAAAGTATCAATCGTTTTCTGATTGGTATCGATTTGAATTTTGGCATGGAAAACTCACTCCACAACTTAAAATGTCAACAACCAAAAAAACACGACTTCAATCATTTTGTAAGTATTTGTTGTCTCTCCGCCAGTCACGTTATACTATTCTTAAATTTTTCTAAATTATATTAATTAACTGTGCATTCGTAAATTATAGAAATTATTTTAAGTTTATAATCTATAATCTTAAAAAAAAAATTATATATCATGTATGTCTTATGTACATCCAAATATCTTTCATCACTAGTGATCTCTTTGAAATACTTAATACTATTAGAGGAATTAACTTTAAAAACAGTTAATTAAGATCGCATCTTTTATTATACAAATAAACATCAAATTATTATCTATATAAAATGTAGCACACTAGTTTTACATTGTTGAAAAAAAATTGAAGATCAAATGTAAAATAAGAAATATGTATATATTCTAGTAATAATAATTTACCAACTAATATACAAGCATTCGAAATTACAACTAAAACAAGATAAAAGATGAGAATTGACACATAAAAAAATTATTTATCTAAGTCGATATAAAAATATTCACTCTAGGAGAGAAATCATTTCTCTGACTCACTATCAATCAAGAGATTAGAAACGTGATATAAAAAAATAGTTCATAAAAACATTTTTATACTCTTTATTCAATTTGTGACCTAGCATTTCTTTCTCTACGAATAACACAATCTCAAGTTGTTTATAAATGATTCTCAAGTCTCAACATTTACGTACATTCAAAGATCTTCTAATTATTAGGATTAAAAATTCTTAAGAATTTTTTTTTCTGTCTTTCTAAGTTTCTCTCTCTATATATAAAACTTATTCATCCTTAAAAAATTACAGAAAAACCTTAAATATGACACATGTTCCAAGACGAAATGCCTCATAGTTTCTCTTTCTACATTTCACCATAACGTCTCACGTTTCTCGTCCAAATGCCTCACATTTCCTAATAAGACCTCACATGCAGACTTAGAATCCTTCAATAAAACCTTTCACTAAAACACCTCGTGTTCAAGACATAAAGGAAATGAACGAAAATTGAGTTTTCTTAAGGCATGCTCCATAAATTTTCACTCTGCCTCTAAAAATGATGTTGATGAAAAATTACACACCAACTATCTTGTTGCTCTCTCCCTGCTTGAATAACTCTTTAACAAATTGATCAAGTCCAAACAATACTTGAAACTTGACCTAGGTAATGACTTTGTGAACACGTTCACAAGATTGTCTTCTGAAGCAACATTTTTCACCACAATCTAATTTGAATAAATCTTGTCTCTAAAACAATGTAAATGGATTCCAATGTGCTTTGTCTTCTCATGATACACTCGATGATTAGCTAGATGAATTGTACTTTGACTATTATTATGCATCTTAACAGATTCTTAAGTGATTCTTAACTCTCTAATTATACCTCTTAACCATAAGGGTTCCTTGACCCCTTCGATAAGGGAAATGCACTCCTATTAATTTGTAGATAAAGCATCCATAAATTATTGATTTTCTTTCAAAATTATATTCGTGTGAAACAATGTAAACACAAAACTCGAGAAAGATTTTTTAGTGTCTGCATTCCCCGCATAGTCTACATTGACAACCCCTCTAAAACACCTTTATCTTGAGTTGTATTTGAGTACTTAAATCCACCCTTTAATAAACAATTCAGATGCTTTGCACCGACTTCAAAAATTCACAGTGAACTCAATCTAAATTTTCTATAAACTAACGTACTATGTTAATTGCATATGCTAGGTCTAGTCCACCACATACCATATCATACATAATACTTTCAACGCATAAAAGTAGGTAGCGATTAAATCTCATTGATCTATCCATTATTAACATATAGAAATAGGTAGAGAATAAAATCCCCATTCTTATTAAATATGTATATACAACTCTATAACCATTTCTAAAAAAAGCCTAGTTTAGAAGAAGTTCATCAAATCGACAATACCATTTTCCTTGGGCTTTGTTTCCTACCATATAAATATTTCTTCAATAGATACACCTTAGACTAGCCTTCTACAAAATTCTTTGTAAGAAAGTGGCCCTGCCATGCATATGTTAAAATTCAAGACTATATTGATTAACAAATTCCATAAGTATCCTAATTGAATAATACTTTACAACAAGAGAAAAATATTTCATTGTTATTAATTTCTTACACTTGATTAAAATCCTTTGTTACAATCTTTGCTTTATACCTTAGTTCTTTAATCCATGTAATGAATTCTTTCTTTTTGAAGATCCATTTGCATTCAACCTCCCTTTGTCTCTCAGGTGGCCTCACAAGTTCTCAAATTTGTTTTTTCTCTACTGAATGCATCTCATTCATTACCTTCAGCCATCTTTGACTCTCTTTAATTTCAAATGCTTCCCAAAAGGTCTTTGGTTTTTAGTATTGCAACCGTTTTTCCACATTCAAAGCATAACAAATACGATCAACATAGATATAACATTGAGGTCATATAATACCCTTTTCCCTAACACATGTCTACTGTTAGCATGAGCCATTGTAGGTTTCACCTCTATAAAACTAGACAATATGGACTCAATATCCTTCTTATCTTTAGTCTCATTAGTAAGAACCTCCACCTCAAACTAAGTTTTCTTCGCCATTATTTATAATTTTTTCATTTCCATGTATTTGAACTTAACCTTCATATGAGTTTCATCAAAAGTAACATATGGGCTAATGATAAGTTTTGATCCTTAGCATCTATCTTCTAAAACTTGTATTCGTTTACACCTTTAGAATAACTAATGAAGACACAATTCCCAACTCTATCACCAAGTCTGTGTTTTTGTATATACACATACATCAAAGCTTTGAAAACCTTCTACTTAGAATACTCTACCAATTTGTGATTCCGAAACTCCAAAGGTGTCAAGAACCTTATTCATTTGGATGGACATATGTTGATAAAATAAGAGGTAGCAACAAACTCACACAAAAAGTATTAGGTAACTTAGTGCCTAACAACATGAACCTCAACCACTCTAAAAGGGACATCTTCACGTGTTCAGCTAAATCATTTTGTTGTGGTGTGCAAGTTACAATTGTATTCCTCTTTATAACTTATTTCTTGCCAAACTCATTAAATTGTTCTAAATCAAACTTCACACTAGTTTTTAGTTCTTTAAACTTCCAATTTAGTTCCCAACTAACTTTCTATAAGAGTATGCCATTCCTTAAACTTTTCAAAGGTGTAACTTTTACGTTTCAAAATGTGAACTCATACTCTTATAGAAAAATCATTAATCATAGTGTGAAAAATGTAAACCACTCCCATGTGTTTCCACCCTTGTCGGGCCCTAAATATTCGAGTGAGTATACTCAAATGGTATACTAGAAATATAAACCACTCCTATGTGTTTCCACCCTTCTCGAACCTTAAAGATCTTAGTGAACATACTCCCAAATTTCAACCTATATTGTTTATGTAGTATGTAATGATCCTAAAATTCTAGTTTCTTCAATTTCTCAATTCCTAACAAACGTTGCTTAGATAGTACAACCAAACCACTCTCATTAACTTGCCCTAATCTCAAATGTAATAGTTTGATTTTATCATTAAAGTCTTTACTAGCTAATGATGCATTACCAATAACAATGGAACCCTCCAAAATATATAAACCCCACATTGTAGACCTTTTAGAAATTATCTATGAACCATGAAAAAATTTTAAAATGTCATGATCAATTATAGTGGAATATCCTAAATCATTAAACATGATTATATACAACAAATTTTGTTTAAGTTTAGGGACATATCTCACATTGCGTAAAAACAAGTTTGTTGTTGTCAAACATCTTAAGCCAAACAACCCTAATATATTAAAACTTTCAAGCCTTATAAATATATATTCGAATGACTCCACTCTCTTTTAGCTCTAAAGTAAGAATTCTTTCTTTGGACATACATGATAAGATCATCCAGAGTTTGTGGCCCAAATTTTTCTGTCTCCAAACTCGTTACCACTACCGCACCAACACTCTTATAACCATCCTTATCCGAGACAATAATAATTTTAACATGATCGCCCTTGCTACCCCTCTCAAGGCAAATCTTTTTGAAGTGACCGTTTTTATGACAAATGAAACACTAGTATTTTGAATTTTTAAATCCCCTGGACTTGGACTTAGACATAGATCTCTTCCCCTTTTGATTTCCCTTAATCTCAATCATTCATATTGTAACATTTAATCTTTCACTTACATTTCCAAACTCTTTCATCTTGGTTAACTCCTTAGTTCTTATATCCCATTGAACCTCCTCTTAGGTGATAATGTATTTCTTATCATAAAGAAGAACATCGTTGAAATGCTTAAAGGATCTAGGTAGTGAGCTCACTAAGAGTAGAGCCTTATTCGCATCATCAATTTTTACCTTCATATTTTGCAAGCCATCAATACTTTTTTTTGAAATTCTATCAATCGCTCCACCGTGAATTTGTTCTCTATCATCTGAATTGAGTAGAGTTGTTATTTCAAAAATAACATATGAGGAAAAGACTAGGTCAAATACAATTATTCAATATTGACTCATCTTTTCTTCGTGGTATCCTCAATTGCGTCTTCCCCCAACGCCTTATCATAGAGGCACAAGATAATGAGACTTTTGACCTTATCCACAATCTGAGTATTTTATGTTTGTTTTAGACTTATCAATAATAAAGTCTCACCTTTCAAAACTTTTGCATAGTCTTGTTTAATCAATATTTCTTGCATAATAAATTTCCACAACCTAAAAATGTATTATTATAAAAATTTATCGATATTCCATTTACAACCTATGGTGCTAACTTGTAAACTTATACCTTTTTCCCCACGGTGGGTACTAGGGGTGCTCATGGGTACGGGCCAACCCGCGAACCCACTCACCCAACCCAACCCAACCCTTATTTTTACCCAACCCAATCATGTACGGGTCAAATCCAAACCAACCCATTCAAACCCATTGGTATTTGATTCGGGTAACGGGTTTGAAGTTTTAAACCCACGAACCCGCAAACCCAACCCATTGATATGTCACACTATTTTATTTCATTTTATTTATAAATTATCTAGCATAATTCTTACAATGTATATATTTTTTAAAATAGGGTTAAATAAGTTTTAGGCCCCTCTAAATATAGCGATTTTCAATTTTAGTCCCTCAAAAATTTTCCTTTAAGAATTGGTCCCTACAAGATTTTCCGTCTCAATGAATAGTCCCTGACGTCAAATGAGAGTAACGGCTGCTGATGTGGCTGCGCCATGTGGCAATTTTTTCCATTTTTTATTTTTTATATTCATAAATTCAGAATTCGTAGCTAATTTGTAGCTAGTTCGAAACCAATTTCTAGCTAATTCTGAAAATTGGGACTTTCTAAACCCAGTATTCGTAGCTAATTCGTAGCTAATTCAAAACCAATTCGTAGCTAATTCTGAAAATAATTATCAATGACTAACACACCAACATTAGCTACATTGTGGACTTTCAAATTTTATCAAAACCATACATGTACACTATATAAACCTCTATTGGACATTGAAAAAAACCCAGACCACTCACAAAACAAGATTTGCCGCACATCTCAAGAATTGGATCTCTCTCATTCTCCAATTGAAACGAATAGCAAAAATAATAGAGTTTGTTTTCCTTCAGTAGAACAAAAGTGAAAAAACGTGATGCATATTACTTTGTCACTGTTCATTCAAAAAAGATCACTCACCTCACTCTCATATCCTTCAACACCATATACAACATAAGTCTTCCAAACTCCATAGATACTACCATTACCAATCTCATATGACCCTTTCGAAAAGAGAAAAAACAAAACATTTTCTTCATTCATCATACAACACAAATGTTTGGCTTCTATAAGAAACTATCCACACATAACCATTTTTTTTGTGACAGTAAGAAAAATCTCCACCGTGACAAATCTTTAAACCTCCATCTTTTAACTTTCCATTTCTCACATCAAACCTCTTTTTCTTCATGTAAAAGTTGCAGCAATCCATTCTTCCACTCTTCATGAAAACACCTTGCTCCATCTTCATGCTTCATTAATCCATACAAACACCACCATAAACATTTATTCATCAACATATCCTCTCACTAAAATAACCACACACTCATTTCCATTTTCAAAACCTTACAAAGTCTCACTCCTTCATGTAGAAATAAGAGACACATAACAACATATACACCAAAAGCCATCCCTTATGTCTCACTTTATTTCCATTCAAAAAGAAGAAAACCATAAAAGAGGTGGAGATCTTCATGAAAAAACTCTCCTCACTTTGTGATATACATGGCACCTTCAAGCATGAAAAATGAGCAGAGATTATAAACTCCACACCTTCTGTCGTGTTCCTTTGTCCACTGCAGAACTTCTCAAACCCCGTCATTTCGCATCGTCATCTATGTTGTTACTCAACACAACACATCCACACCTGCGCGGAATCCAGATCTTTTGTCACCCTCATTCACACTCCTATTCTGATTGGCTTTCACGCTAGGATTCTTTAGATCAATCAAGTTAACAAATGTTTGCTATGACAAAGCTAAGAAAATGCATGATAAGAAAAAAAAATCATATGGTGACAAGGTTAATAGTTTATTAGAGGAAGTTGACCCAGTTTGACTCAAATCTTTAACTCTCGAATCTACAAAGAAAAATTCTAAGTGGTAACTGTTAATCTCTAATCATTTTAATCTTCGTATTCTAATTATTCATAAGTATAATTTTCCTTATTAATTGGTTTTAAACTTGAAAAATGGAGTGTGTTGGATATATTGTATTTGTGTGGTTTAATATTCATTTGAACTAATGTGCGTGTAGAGCAATAAGTTTAGTTTATTATATGAAAACATCTTTCTGTTGTTGAATTAGCTAATGTGTGTGAAGAGTAATGACTAACACACCAACATTGATAATTATTTTCAGAATTAGCTACGAATTGGTTTTGAATTAGCTACGAATTAGCTACGAATACTGGGTTTAGAAAGTCCCAATTTTCAGAATTAGCTAGAAATTGGTTTCGAATTAGCTACAAATTAGCTACGAATTCTGGATTTATGAATATAAAAAATAAAAAATGGAAGAAATTGCCACGTGGCGTAGCCACATCAGCAGCCGTTACTCCCATTTGACGTCAGAGACTATTCATTGAGACGGAAAATCTTGTAGGGACCAATTCTTAAAGGAAAATTTTTGAGGGACTAAAATTGAAAATCGCTATATTTAGAGGGACCTAAAACTTATTTAACCCTTTAAAATATAATTATAGTTTTTATTAATTATAAAAGCCTAAGTCTAAATCAAATTTGAGAGATCAATTTTATTTATCCAGAGAAAGAGGTATCTTACCTTTTAAATTATACTTTACACTATTTGTATATTTTTCTAACTTTATATGAATCGTAAAAGACTTTTTAGGTATTAACCAATCAATTTTATTCAAATTGAATACTAAAAGTTTATGATTTTTTTTAATGTTTTTGTAATATATATGTGTTTATTAAATTGATATATTTTATTTAGAATTTGAAAATTATATTTAGTGGATTATCCACGAACCCAACTCAACCCAACCCATTTATGAACAGGTTGGGTTGGGTCGGGTTTAGTCTTAAAAGTACGGGTTAAACACTCAACCCAACCCAAAAAATATTGATCGGGTCGGGTATTGGATTTAATCAAATTAGACCCAACCCAACCCGTGAACACCCCTAGTGGGTACCATTTGTTGTAAAAAATTGAAGATCAGATACGCCTAGGAATATGATATGTGAGACAAAGAACAAAATCAATCACACTAGATAATATCAATCAATAATAATATACCATATAATGTTAACGGAAAACTAGAATAAAAAGAGCAAGATAAAAGATGAGAATTAACGCAGAGAAACTTGTTTGGCCAGTTTGATAAAAAATAATCTATTTTGTGTGTGTGTGTGTGTGAGAGAGAGAGAGAGAGAGAGAGAGAGAGAGAGAGTAACTCTCTAATCAAATATCAATTAAGAGTCTTTAATTAAGAGATTACAAACGAGTTATATGAAAATAGTTTCCAAGTTCATAAGAATATATATTTTTTACCTAATTTTTGACTCAGTATCTCTTCCTCTCAATGCATGAATCACACAAGACCAATATATTTACAAGTGTATCCCAGTTCTTAAATACCTCAAAAAAAATCTTCAAATTATAGATATATAAGAATACACATATTTGTATCATTAAGTTTAATTCTCTAAAATATTTCCATCTCACTAAAAAAAAAGTAGACACAAGCTTAAATGTGACAAAGGTTTTGAAATGAAATGCCTCGTATTTCAACATAACATCTAATTTTTATCCTCCAAACACCTTGTATCCCTGGAACACCTCATGCATCATGTCCAAACACTCCTTGTTTCTCCATAACGTCTCACATATGAAGCAAACTTGAAATCCTAGTGTTTTGGACTGGACATGCACTTGGCCCACAGTAGGGCAAGGCCCAACCCAGCTTTTGGCAATGCCCAATAACGAGATTTAGACAATTTAGCCGTTGGGCACGATCTAGCCGTTGGGCACGTCCTCCTCATGCACTTGACAGTTCACGCGACCAACTGCCCCTCCGGAGTTCACGGGGAAAGTTGGACCAGGTCCTAAAGTCACACGCTAGACCTTCCACCTGGCAATCTCCCATTGGTCGACCAGATATTTCGGCCACATGGGAGACCTTGGCCTCGCGCTAGGGGTTTTTCTATAAATACCCTCTCACTTGAGAGGGTCAGGTATCAAAGGATCACTATTCAATATTCTAACTCATACCTAAACGCTTTGTACTTGCTTTCTCTCTAGCCCAAACTTACTTTGGCATCAGAGTACCTTGCAGGTACACCCACTCCTCTCCTACAACCATCATCTCTGCCCTACACGGAAGGCTACGAAGATCCATTCTGATCGCTCAGATCAGTGGCGCCGTATGTGGGAAACATCGCTTCCCCGTCTTTTTGAACCAAGATTCCTCATATTTTCACCCAAAAGACCAAAGCTCTCTCCCTAAAATTCCTTCAATCATCATGGCCTCAAATAGAAACGATGATGCCCATCAAGATTCTTCCGTCGCCATCACAGTGGATAACGTCGACCACCTCAACCCTGGAGTTGCGGTCTATGCTACCAACCACAGGGACGGAAGGACTGCATCCTCTTCCTCCGACGACGTGAAACCACGCGTGAAGACTTCCGGTCACGTCTTTTAGCCCATACATGTCCCTCAAGACGCTGACCCCAACACTTCTGCCCTCATTGCCTCTCTCAACAGGTCCAACTATCTGATATTCCAGCCGGGCGAGAAGATCCACCTGCTGGAACATGCCCTCCAAGAGCGTCTTCCTTCGCAAAGGCCCCACAGTCCATCTCCACGCCATCCGTCTCCCCCTCAGAAATGTCAGCGAGACAGATCCAAGAGCATTTCCCCTGTCAGGGGATGATCAAAGTTAGAAGAACCTGAGCAAGAGGTCACTAGGAGACGACACCGTACTTCTCCGCGGAGATCCAGACGTTCTCCTGCCCCAAAGAAGACCAAGCCCTCAGACAAGCATCGTGAACATCGTCGGTCACACAGACGTTCTCCTCGACGCAGCAGGAGTCGCGGGGCAGCCACTCCTCATGCAGGTCATCAAGCACGAGCAACAATAATGATGTTCATGGACCTCTATCCCAAGAGATCATGGACACCTGTATCCATCGCGGGCTAGAGAAACCTCCCCCTCTAGCTCTCTATGATGGCACCACGAATCCTGGAGACCACATAGAAAACATTGAGGCCATGCTCCACTACCACAATGTGAGTCGACCCCTTAAGTGTAGGTTGTTCCCCATCACCCTCAGGAAGGGGGCCATGACCTGGTATAAGAGTCTTCCCCGGGGTTCAGTCACCTAGTGGAAGGACCTGAAGAACCAGGTTGCCCAACACTTCATTTTTTCCAGATGACATCCCAAGTCGGAAGCCACCCTCGAAGGCATCATTCAGGGCAAGGATGAGCCTCTGCGTGCCTATATTGAGAGATTCAACAAGGAAGCTGTAGAGGTCCACACAACGGACCACATGAGGAAATACCTCCTCGAGAAGGGGTTGAGGCTGAAAAGCGAGTTCCGCAAAGCAGTGGGCATCAAAACACCTCGTACCTTGGCCGAACTCCTCCGTAAAGCCCAATCGTATATACAATACGAGGAGAAAGAAGTTGCCCACAAGGCCCGAGATTCAAGGGGCTTTCCGACACCTCTCCCTTCCGACTAGCGTAATCCCGGTGGAGAGCAGAAGGCCCTCCAGGCGAACAGAAGCTCCTCTCGACGAGGAGCTGAACGACAAAGCTTTAAGAGAAGAACTCGACCTAGTCGAAAAGATCTGATCAAGGGCACCTCTCCGTGAAGCTCCACTAAAATAAAATAACTCTGCGCCACGACGTTAAAGTCATAAAGCACGACTTCCAAGTGGGCAGCCTGGTCCTACGTAGAAATTAAAAAGATTCACGCGAGGGCAAGCTGGCCGTAAACTGGGAAGGACCGTACAGGGTCAAATCAAAAATAGGCATCAGCGCCTACTACCTCGAACAGCTGGACGGAGAACCGTTTGCTCGACCATGGAATGCTGAAAAGCTCATAATATTATAGTTAGGACCAATAACCAGACAGGACTAACTGCCGGCAAACTTCCCCCACAACGAAGAAGTTGCTCGGCCATAGGAGCGTGCCCTGGTGCAAGTACAATCCTAAACTTATTCAACAAAGGCCAGTTTCTGCTCATGGAACGAGCAGACTCTGTGCCCGACGGGGATACCTCAATCGAGCTCTGCCGTTGTCGTACCTGCATGGCAGAACACCTAGCTCGCGATGGGAAAAGTCCAAGCCTAGTGGGATCAGGACCACGACTGAGATCATAGTCCCGCACAACAGAAACTACTTTTGCCTCCTCAACAAGTTCCCCAAACTGTTGAGCATCAAAACGGGTTGAGCACAAAAGCGTCCTCTCTGCAGGGCACATCCACACCAAGCCTGGTCGACGCAAAACGTCCCCTCCGCGGGGCACGTCCGCACCAATCCTGGTCGACGCAAAACGTCTCTTCCGCGAGGCACGTCCTCACCAAGCCTGGTCGACGCAAAACGTCCCTTCCGCGGGGCACATCCTCACCTAGCCTGGTCGACACAAAACTTCCTTTCTGCGGGGCACGTCCTCACCTAGCCTGGTCGACACAAAATGTCCCTTCCGCGGGGCACGTCCTCACTAGCTTGGTGGACGCAAAACGTCCTTTCCGCGGGGCACGTCCTCATAAGCGACCAGCTGTCGACCATACTTACCATAGACAAGCGAAGGGCATGTCCCCAAACATTTTTGTTCGAAAATAACGAGCTCAAAAAGCTTCCCCGCAATGCAACTCTTGCCCCTCGGTCGACCAACAAAGCTATCTCAAGTCATTACTCTTCACCTTAGAGAAAAGACTTGGGGGGCTCCTGTTCTGGACTGGACATGCACTTCGCCCACAGTAGGGCAAGGCCCAACCCAGTCCAGCTTTTGGCAAGGCCCAATAACGAGATTTAGACAATCTAGCCGTTGGGCCCGATCTAGCCATTGGACATAATCTAGCCGTTGGGCACGATATAGCCGTTGGGCACGATCTAGCCGTTGGGCACGATCTAGTCGTTGGGCATAATCTAGTTGTTGGGCACGATCTAGTCGTTCGGCACGATCTAGCCATTGGGCACGATCTAGCCATTGGGCACGTCCTCCTCATGCGCTTGACAGTTCACGCGACCAACTGCCCCTCCGGAGTTCACGAGGACAGTTGGACCAGGTCCTAAGGTCACGCGCTAGACCTTCCACCTGGCAGTCTCCCATTGGTCGACCAGATATTTCGGCCACATGGGAGACCTTGGCCCCGCGTTGGGGGTTTTTCTATAAATACCCTTTCACTTGAGAGGGTCGGGTATCGAAGGATCACTATTCAATATTCTAACTCATACCTAAACGCTTTGTACTTGCTTTCTCTCTAGCCCAAACTTACTTTTGCATCGGAGTTTCTTGTAGATACACCCCCCTCATCTCCTACAACCATCATCTCTGCCCTACACAGAAGGCCACAAAGATCCATTCTGATCGCTCATATCACCTAGAAATGTTCTTCTGAAACACCTTGCATTCAAAAGATAATGAAAATAAACTAAACTTATTTTTTCTTGAGTTTTCCTCAACGCATCCAATACAACCTCCTTGAGTAAGACCTTTAAATTATCTCTCTCATGCACCAAAACTTTACTATTTATTGGCGTTGAGAAATAAATTCCTGAGTTGTGGCAAGTTTTAACTTTAGGTTCTCAATAGCTTTGGCATGCTTTTCCTATTGAACCCGCCCAATCACAAGAATCCTTAATAGGTGTGCATCTGCCATATTGGACAACTCCTCGGATGATCTAATATGAAGGTTATAGTAATATGAGAAGAAATACTCAGGAAAAGGAAGGTGGCTCTCAATAAACTTGAAAAAAAATCAAATATAGTATCCCTCTAGAGGATGAGAAAGGGCGAGAACCATCCCACATTAGTCAAGTCTTGCCTCCACCATCCCAAGTGGATGATAAATTCCTGTCCCCATGAGCTTGAGAAGAACCTTACTTTTGCTTAAGAATCTTGGAGGAAGGTTTATCAAGGACAGGGAAATCCTCGATACGCTTCAAGGTCTCTCTAGAAAACTGGTCAACTAGGGGGTTGGGAAGGACGATGGGTGGTCGACCTTTAGCCCTCCCCCTCTCCAGGCGTTCCTTTCTCTTAACTAATGGGTGTGTTGAAATTTTCCTAAGCAAAGGATAAAGAGAGAAGTAGTTAAGAAAATATTCAAAGAACAATTTCATACATGAATGTTATATAGTATCAAACTCACCTAGATATTTGTCTATCATGTTTTTGTCCCTTATATCCAAGGAGATCAATGTACAGGAACACATGAACTAGAAGCCTAACAATTCTTGAACCATTTTATGAATGAAACACGAATAATTGATGTTATATGTGTTATATTGCATTCCTTTTTGTGTGAAATCATTATTTAATTGTGTGGGACGAATTCTAGATTTTTGTACTGACATGAAATTGAGAAATTTGGAAATATGAGTATGTTTTAATCGAAAAACACAAAAAATTGCATTTTCTAGTGGTGACGGGCGTCACTTACGTTACGGGCCAACAGTCAGTGCATCGAGGACGAAGACGCCAGACCATCGGTGATGACAGGCATCACACATGTGATGGTCTAATCGTCAGCGCCTCATGACGAGCGCAAATTACCCAGACCATCAGTGATGACGGGTAGCATATCCAGAGGGCGACAACCGTCATGGCCGGGATGGTTAGACAATCAACCTTTTTGTTGACCGATTTTGATGTTTTGACCAATTTTTCGCAGAGGCGCCGATTCCTCAATTGAATCATTATGTGTGGTGATTAATTATTGAAAAATTAAAAATAATTAAAATTGATTAGTATTTATTTAATTGATAGTCGCGTTAGGTTATGTTGAAAGTTGATGGTTTTAGGTTCAAGGTGAACTGTTGCTTAGCCTTAACAGGAAGTGATCGATGTGAATTATGTTTAGGTTCGAGAGAACCAGAGTAAGATATTGTTTAGGTTTGAAAGAGCCAGTGTTAGCGCTAATCGACAGTGTTGATAATTGGAGTAGGAGGTTTGGATGGAGACTAATTGCAGTTGTTTGACCATGCATCATGTATATCAGATATTAGCTTAGGACTTCGGTCCTGTTAGACGATAGGCTTCGATCTAGAGGGGGTGAATAGATCACAAATTTAAAATTTAAACTTTTGGCAAAAATGATTTTCAAAAGTTTTATGGCACAACGAAAATAACCTGAATCGAATCGTCTAACCGAACCTACTATCAAAAAGCTCGGATATGCGTAAAGTTACACAATTGAATGATAATGAACACAAATTATTCAACAATATTTAATAACAAACAATTAAATGCTAAGCTACACGTAGACCTTATTTTTAATGATCAAAAATCAATTAAAAGCACTAAAGACAATTTATTGAACACTTTCTGTGCAATCGATAATGTTTGGAAATTTAATTTGTTTAGTTGATGTTAAAGCCAATCACAATAAATGTGATTATGATTCTATCAACAAACCTTAATTCAAAATGTAATCAAAATTTGATTTCCAAACGAATTGATCAAAACAACAACGAATTCAATAATTTGCAAATACAAAAATTATATATATATATATATATATATATATAGAGAGAGAGAGAGAGAGAGAGATAGACACACACACACAAGGATTTGTTTAGGTCGTTCCCCAATCGACCTCGTTATGGGTACGTCTGCCCTCAATTCGAATTAGAATTGAGATAGTTACAATTAACCTTAATTTGCAAACAATGTATATAAAGAGATGAAGAAATCTAACCCTATAAACCCTATGGTTTGTTGTTAATTCTACCACATCTAAAACCCATGATCAATGTTTGATCAAGTCACCAACAATGCTACTTCAATCCACCAGTTCTTGTTACTATCATGCAAGACCTCCCGTCTTAAGGTTTTTGCTCGGCCAGATTAACCCCAATTACGCACTTGTTGAACCCAATATTTACGAACATGATCCACCATCTCACGCTATTTCCTTGAAAAAAAACCACCTTGTCCTAAGGCCTTCACTCGATTAAATCCGTATTTGCATAATCTTGTCCAAAACCTTCAAATCATCAATGATCTTGAAGGAAAACCCAGGCATGGTTTTCTTATTTGAAACACACAAAGTACTTAACCCAATATTCTAGGTACACCAACCTAATTGGACGTTATCAACTCTAATCTAGATGATCACCCAATCAAAAAATGATTATGTGTAGGTTGATTGCGTGTATGCATAAAAGAGAGGTTGAATATGATGAGTATGATTTGTAATTATAGTTTCTTATAGGTTTTACACTAGAACCTTGCTAGAAAATGATGCATGTATGAGTATATATATATATATATATATATATATATATATATATAAGAGATATGAGGCAAAAGGAATGCAAATGGATGGAGGAAAAATGAAAATTTTGAAAATGACCATTGTGTGTGTCGACCTATAAAAGCAATAGGTCGACCTACCAAGGCAATTAGGTAGACTTGTGAAAGTCTTAGGTCGGCTTGTAGTATATATATATATATATATATATATATATATATGAGGCAAAAGGAATGCAAATGGATGGAGGAAAAATGAAAATTTTGAAAATGACCATTGTGTGTGTCGACCTATAAAAGCAATAGGTCGACCTACCAAGGTAATTAGGTAGACTTGTGAAAGTCTTAGGTCGGCTTGTAGAGGTCTTATGTCAGCCTAAGTTGGCCAACCTATGGACAATGGCTATAAACTTTATTATTGATGCGTGGAGGCCGACCTGAGTAGTTTGTGTGTCGATCTATACTTAAGCAAAAGCTTTTATAAGTCGACCTACACGCGTGTGTGCTGGCCTATCCTGCAGTGTCAACTTATAAACTTGTTTTTCAATGCATTTTTCACAAAACCTTGTTTTTAATTCATGTATGATGTATGATCATTTTCCAAACCATTTTAGTGCTTCCTAAGGCTAAGATACACATCTAAAATCAGAGGATACCATCCAATATACATTAACATTACACTATCCTAGTTTTGACATCATTCAAAATACTTATCCTACAGAAAGTAGCACTCACAGGTCCAATGTTTAGGACTTCGGTCCAGTGTGAAGGATCACTCAGTAAAATAACTCTGATATCCAGGATTTTGATCCAGTGTTAGGATTGGTATCATATGCATGAAAGTGAAGGAAGTATGCTTGTTGTGTACTATCTTTGTTGTTTATCCACTGTTTAAATTATGGAATGCATTCTCACCCCTTTCTTGTCTCTATGTCTCTACCTCATACCTTTATGCAGGTCATCCACATGTTGAGACTGAGGAGTGATAGTTCTTGTTTTTGAAGGATGGCATAGTTGGTCTCTTTAGTAGTTTTATTTCTATATTATGCCACCATACGTTTTGTCGGATTTTTATTATTTATTATGGTTTCGCACTAATATTGTAACATCGGGATGGGATATTTTTTTCTATGTCTTTGAAGTTGTTTGAAATTTAGTACTTATGCTTTGTTTTGATTTAAATTCCATTTAAGAATGATAGTTTGAATGTTTTGTCAATGTTTTTATCTTTATATTTTCTGCAATATTTTATAAATTATATTTGGGGTTTATGGTGTTACAATTTATACCCCAATTATGGGCATAAAACTATTATTTTAGATGGTTCTATCTCCCATTTACACTCCTAAAGCCAGTTCTTGCACAATTTCTCCTTCATCTCCTTTGTGTATCCGACTAATCTCTTTTCCTAAATCTCACACATCTTTGGCCGCCTTTATAGGTTCTCTATGTAAAAGGACCTAACTATTTCTTTCTATCTCACTGCCCACAAAATTCAAATCAGAAGTGGAATATACCTTGTTTTGTGATTTCTTTAGATAGTTACAACTGCATTTATATCCCATTTTTGTTTTTCTTCCTTTTTTATTTCTTTTTATCTTTTAGGATCTCTGTTCATCATCATAGGATCTCTGTTCATCATCATCATCATCATCATCATCATCATCATCATCATCATCATCATCATCATCATCATCTTCATCATCATCATCATCATCATCATCATCTTCTTCTTCTTCTTCTTCTTCTTCTTCTTCTTCTTCTTCTTCTTCTTCTTCTTTATAGGCTTGAACCTCATTACTTGAACTTTGATCTCTAATTGAAACTTCTACATTTGAGTCAGACCTTCCTCATGCCTCTTGTGGGTGTTCTATATTTGCGCTTCAAAGTCATACGTATTTGACCTGATTATGAAGTTGTTGTACTCCAACGATTATATGATTTTGGTTATACATTTATAAAGTTGGGCTTAAAACCATGTTAATACCCAAATTACTATTGTGACCCATGTTTTTTAATTTTTAATATATTTATTATCATTCATATCCTTGGGCTTTTGTCGTACCTTAGAAAATGAGAACGAACTCGCGAAGCGCAATCGCACGCCTGTGGGATGGACTTAACAGAGTCTCCACCAATCTTTATTTATTCCCATAGAGGGAAAGGGAAAATATTGAATAAAACCCCTAAAAGAAAGGACAAGATATGGTCATTGCAACCAATGTCTGAGTTCGGGAGTCGGTTACGCAAGGGGAAGGTATTAACACCCCCACGTCCTTTATACTAAATGGGAACTATTTAGTTAGGGTTGAATAGATGTTAGCTTAAGGTTTGATTTCTAATCTTCTACTTGGAATGGGGAAAGAGAGAGAAGACAAAATTTTTTTAGATTTTCATTAAAGATAAGACCTAAGGGTTTTTATTATTAGGGTGCTCGCCAAGACTTCGCAGTCTCGTGCCTACGTATCCTTACAAGGATGGAATTAGAGAAATTGTAGTTCGGCTAAAAGGTTGTTGGTTGATTTTAGAGAAATCCAAATTGTATTAATCAACGTAAGAGCTATGTTTTACCCAAAACAAATAAGGAGTGGACATTGTTACCACATTGAATGGATTTACAAATCTCATCCATGCCACTTATCTCAACTCAATGGTTGTAGGCAAAACATTGCCCTAGTGTTTATTAAGACAAAATCTTTCATTTAAAAAAGAGTTTTTATCTTATTATATGTCTTGAAGATTTATTTAAGAAAATACACTTGACGACAATCAAAGTTTGCTCATAATTAAGTAGATGTTTTGGTCTCTTGATGATAATCAAGGTATGTCCATGAAAATGGAGGTTTGAGTATGATTTAGATATGTTTTAAGAATGATGAACATTTGATGATGATCAATTGTTCAAAGAGTTTATGCTAGAGTGTTAAACTCCAACAATCTCTTTTATTCAATAGTGTTTAAGGGAGTTGTTTATGGACCAAGAACATTGATAATGATCAATAGTTCAAAGAGTTGTAATAGAGTGCTAGACTCTATTTCCTCTTGGTCCAAGGTTATTTATTAAGTGTTTTAAAGATGAAAGAGTGAAATAATTGGCTACCTCAATGTGCAAGACTTGAGACCAATCTTTCAAGAGTTTTGCTAGAATGCTAGATTCCAACAATCCTTTTCTTTCAAGTTTATTTTATAGAAGTACTTGTGTATTTTGGAGTATTTTAGCTATCCTTGAAGAAAGAAGAAGTCTTGAGGTGACACTTGACAAAGGGTCAAAGTTGAAGAGGGCACTTGATGAAGGGGCTAAGGTTGAAGAGGGCACTTGATGAAGGATCTAAGGTTTAAGAGGGCACTTGATAAAGGGCCAAGGATTTATTTATGAGTGGTTCAAATTTGTGGGGTTAAGTTTGGATTGAGTTGTTTGATGTTTGAGATATAGATTAGAATTGGAAGAATGTTTCATAATCTTGATGAAGATTAGGGTTTTATCAAAGGTGAGGGGGTTATGAAGGGTTATAATCTTGATAAAGATTGAGGTTGGTTATGAGGTTGGTAATCTTGATGAGGATTGAGTTTGGTTATGAAAAGTTGGTAATCTTGATGAAGATTAGGGTTTATGGGAGGTTGGTAATCTTGATGAAAATTAGGGTTTATGGGTGGTTGGTTATGACAATACCACCTACTCATATATGATTTATGAATAAAAAAAGTTGTAATTTCTTCCCTAAGGTTAGGTTAGGGTGATATGACTTGACAAAGTCATGGGGGTGTTTATGGTAAGGACCGAATTAGGGTAAGAAAGAGTTTACATGCTATATAGATGAGACATCATCTAAGGGTGAATTGACAAAGTCACAAGGGAGAGGTATGATAATAATCAACCAAAGTGAACAAAAGTTCACAAGTTATATAGATGAAAATAACATCTAAGTATGACTTAACAAAGTCATGGGGGGGGGGGGGGGACAAACATGTTAATCACAAAAGAGATACACACATACATTCATAAGGATGAGACATCATCAAGTTAAAGGCATATTAACAATCATGGTTAAAAAATTCACTTCTCATGGTATGGCATGCATTAGATTCATGTTTATCACAAAGATTCATTTTACAAAATCAAGTCAACATGGTAAAAAGTTAAACATGACCCTTAAACAAATTAGGGCAACAAAGCATTTAACCTCCATATATGTCATTCATTAATCTAAGATTTCAATTTGAACCTAAAGTGATAAACCATTCACCAATTCATATCATACATGGATTGAATAAGATCATAACTTAATCAAAGAATCTTCATCAATCATTTAATCAAAAACATTCACAAGCTATAAACAAAACAAATTTATTTAAAATTTATTGTATGATTAAGCTAAGTATATTAATTAAACAAATACAAAGAAATTAAGGAAATAAAGTCAAAATATACAAGTCTTGATGAATAAATACAAATGCATATCACAAATATTTTGGATGAAAAGGAGAATAAAAAAAATGAATGTTTTTTTAAAAGGTTTTCAATTATAATAATTAAATACCAAAATAATACATTTTTGAATTTTTAAAGTTAATTAACACAATAAATAAATAAATAAATAAATGATGTAAATAATATTTTTGAATTTTTTATAATGGAAATAAAAATATGATTGTGTTTGGTTATTATTATTTTTTTAAAAAGAAAAGGAATAAATAAATGAAATGAAATGAAAAGAAAAATAATAAGAAAAGGAAAATGAGAAAGAAAAAGAAGGAAAGGAAAAGAAATAAAAAGGAAGGGGACGTTGGGGTTCGAAGCCCATCCTACTACATTGCTAAACCAACACATAACCAACAGACCAAGGCGCGTGCCTTGTTATGGGAATACAACTAATTAAATATATATATATATATATATATATATATATATATATATATATATATATATATATATATATATATATATATATATATAAATGAATTTGAAAACCAGAAACGCGCGAACTCCATGATCGTCTTCCACCTTGAGCTCTCAAATTTTAAAAATGCAAAAACCTTATTTCTCAACAAAAATAGACAAACCAATATACCATTTTGCTCATAATCTTGCAAGGAATTCAACCATAACATTCAATTTCATTTATATTTCGTGTAACTCAAAAAATCAATCACAAACCAGAAAGAACCCTAGAACTTCAAAGTTAAATTAAACTCCAAACATGCACAATCAATGAATAAGGGTTTAGGGGTTTCAATCCTCACATCATGGAAAGCAAGTTGGTAACAAGAATGAATCAGAATGATGCTCAAAACATGAAGTTTTAGAAATGACACTTACCTCAATGAAGTGAAATCGTGATTCTGCCTTAGAGCACTTCCAAATACAATTTGATGACTCCTACAGCTTCCTTGGACCTCAAAGAGTATGTTGATGTGCTTTTCTTGCCTTGAAAACTTTTGAAGCTCTATATCCAAATTCACTTGCAAAGTGAGATAATGATATGGTGTTTGAGAGGTTTCTGATCAATTCTAATGCATACAGAAAGTTATATGAGGTATGTGGAGTGTGTTTGGATGGAAAAGTGGCAAGGAAAGTGAGTGATGTATGAAATGTGAAGTTATGGTTTTTGGCAATTTTGAAAAAATGGAAGAAATGGTGCAATATGATTCTGATGTTCGTGAGGTTCTTGGTGTGTGTTTTCTGATGAAACATGCCCTCTATTTATAGTGTTAGTGATCTGAATCAAGAGCATTGGATAATAGCTTGGCATGATGAATTTTGGAGGAAATCCAAAAAGGTGGACAAAAGTTCAAATGGTGGATCTTTACTTTTGGTAGCTTATAGTTGACTTTGCAAGTAGATTATGAGTTTTGTACCAACTCCAATCTGATGTTAGGATATGTTCTTGCCTTTTCCATCAAGTAAACATGATTAAAGTGCTTAATCATGTATTAGCCAAAATCATCTCAAGTTAACATGTTGGATCATAGTTTTACACCATGAATGAAGATCAATCTTTGCTGAATTTGCCACCTACTTGAAGATTTCATGACAATGAACAAGTTCCAAGTTGGTCTCATGATGAAAAGAAGCTTAAAAAATGGCCAAAAGATGTCTCCAAATCGTGCACAACCAATTTGATACAATTCTTTCTTGGAAAATCAGCATTGACATAGCTTCTTCCCAATTTTGTAACTTCATGCTCAAGCAAAAGAAATATATGCTCTTGGTACTATTGAAAAGAAGACATCAAATACTACAACTTTTATGTTGATCACTTGAAGAAAATCAATTTGGATCATTGAGAAAATTAGCCATCAAAATTAGATTTTTTCAACTGTTTGACACTTAGAAATTTTTTTAAGTATTTGGCAATTTCCGCAACTAAGAAATCTCAACTTTGATCCTTCATAACTTCCGATCCTTGTGAGCTTTTGATCTAATTCTTCCAAAAAAGTTGAAGTATGTAATTTCATCTTCAAGTTCATACCTTGGGCATGACAAGTGGTTACTTGAATTGATCATAAAGTGGTCCTAAAGGCATGCACTTGTTAAGGTGAAAATGGATTTTCAGCAAATTGAAAAATCTTAACTTTGAACACCAATAACTTCCACTCCAAGAAAGCATTGGGCTTATAATTTTCATCAAATTGAAGTATCAAATTCCATATTTAAGAAGAGTCCTCAAGTGTTTTCAATGAATACTTGAGGAAGAAGTTATGATCTTGGAAAGTTGGTCACTTGATCATGTATTTTCATAACTTAGAAAATATCCAAAACCCTAATTTCACAACTTTGAATCTTTTTATAAATTTTCTTGATTAATCATGATCCAACTCACTTGTATTTCATATTTTCATGATAATTGACTTGAAGAAATCATGTTTGACCTAAAAAGTCAAAAGTCAAACTTTGACTTTGATCAGGTTGACTTTGTATCAGATGGATCCAAATCTTGTACTTGCCCATGAATAAAAAATCTTGAGCCATTTAGATCATGTGAAAGGACTTCAAAAATGTATTTGAGGATCTTGAATCACGCTCCTAAGCTTGGGATCATGCCTTGGTCAAAAGGTCAATATCCAGTTGACCTTGACCAAAACCCTAATTAGGTGCACTTGGGGAATTGAGGCTTGGTGATCTTGATTTGATGCTACCTCAAACATGATTGTTGATGGAGGAGAAACTTGATCCATGGTTGGAGTAGTTGAGATGTTGATGAACACCATAAGCCTTGATTGATCAACTACATGGTCTTCTTGATGTCATACAAATGATGCCACTAATGATGATGGAACCTAGGGGGTAAAATTTGGGGTATGATAACTTTTAATAATAAAGTTGTCCATATTGGTACTGTGTTTCACATGCATAGTACCTGACTCCATATGCAGATTTGACTTAGCCCCACTTTATGTTTCCCCATGATCGATGTCGCATCCCCCAATAATTTTATTTGATTCTTTTTCCATCATAATTTATGTCTCTTCATTTCTTTTGACTTTAATTATATTATTTTCTCTTTTCCATGATTCTCTACGCCATTTACATCTACCACTTTGGTAATAATTGATTTCTTTTTAATCAAACTTTCTAGTTATTCATTTATAAATAACGTAAACTTTGATGATTTTTATTTCCCACAATTCCCACCAATTTTTTATGCCTTCAATTTCCTTCCTTAATAAAATTTCTTCCTAGGGTGCTACAAAATCTCTATCCCCATACTTTTCCTCTTCTTGTGTTAATAACCAAAGTTTTTTCCTTTAGCCTCTTTCTTGCCTCTTCTTCTTTCTTGGATGTAATCGATGGAGGGATGAACGATTCATTTGAGTTTACGGTCTAACATCCTTTTTTTCCTCTGTACTTTCACACTTAGTTGCTTCGTTTTCGATGTATGGGTAATCACATATCTCTTTATTGATATATATTCTCCTTGTATTGTTGATGATTTCTAGAATTGATGTTTTTACCATGACAAATGCCACATCTAATCTCTTCATATTTTTGTTGCCATATCAAACCTTATAAATCTTCCAAAAGAAGTGGTTAGGATTGAAAACACTTTTTTCCTCCACACATGTACTTGAACGCTATATATTCGACACCAAATATATTATTTCGCTCCCACATCTCTTTTTTCCCAGACTCTAACTATACTGAATAATTTATTGAAGAACCAATTTAAATCCTTCATAAATTCTTTGAAATCCTCATTTTCATTTATCTTTAAAAACATCTTTCCACTATTGGGATTACTTTTACGGTGACAATACCTTTATCTATGATTATCTGTTGTAAGGATTGTATGTCATATATGTTGCACACGCACATACACATGTAACATTTGTTAGCCCAAACCATTTCTTCCTCTCTTACTGCTAGAGAGAATCCTCCACCCCTTATAATTCTTCATTCTGAAATTTCTTAAGATCTTTTTGTCTCTATTTAAACGATTCATCTTTGTTTTGATGTCTTGTGTCATTTATGATTACGTCTGCATATGATTTTCACTGCCTTCTATTGCCTTGTAACCCTTTGGTTCTTTGCTTAATTTTATTTGATCCGCTACTTTGCTCCACTAAAGGTCTAAACAGTGATTTAGTTTGTCTTATGGTTATTTCTCTAGTTTCATATGACATCTTTCTCTCAAATTTTAATATGTTCACCCAAGTTTTATATGACCCAAAGCAAATTTCCTTGAGTTGACTTTCTAACTAAGCTTGATTGTTCACACCTGCAAATCTAACGCCAGATAGATTATTTACACAACATATAATAATGTATCTTTAGTCAGAGCAAATCAACCAATTTTTAAGTGATTTAGTCCTGATAAATCCTTCTTGAACTTATTTGTATCCAACTCTCGCTTCTCTAAATGTCAATAAATCGTTGAATAATATTGTCACTATACCGTATAAATTGTATTTATCATTTTTTGTATTACTATAAAAAAAATCCAACAACTCTTTCATGGCATCTTATATTCATCATGAATATCGTTAAATATTGTTAATTGATTGAAATACCAACAATATTAATTCCAAAAATTCCAACAAACTCATGAAAATTAATTGAATTACCTATCCATTTTATTACAAATGAAAAGTACTCTATTACATAATTAATCAACCTGTCAAACTAGTAGTACAAGTACAATATAACCCCACTTGTGTTGCTGTTGTTTAAGAAAAAGACAATCACATACGCTCCCTCCAATCACAATACAGGTTCCACAACCCCACAAACAGTGGCATTTCCGTAATTTCACCCCACAAACAATGTCAAACATAACAAATTCAAAACCAGAACACCCAACACAACACAACAACGAAACGAACTCAACAATCAACACATCTTCATGATAAAACCTGTCTCCTTCACACGTGTGATATTTCAACATTTTCAAAAGATCATTGCCCGACCCACATTACACGTGTCAGTTCTCTTCACCACCTACCTAGGTAACGTAAGATAAAACATTAAAATAATCCTTAGCATTTTCAAATTTTAACTAATCCCAACGGTAACGTTCCTGTCTTAAAACAATCTCAACCGTCCAATCAATGATTCTACTCAATCTTTAACCACTCTATCTAGCCCAAAGCTCACATTCAGTTTCATTTTATAGAGAGAACGAAAAAGTTTGATTTTTGAATAATGGGTTGTGCTGTGTTGTTTCAGTTTTCATTTGGATGTACTCAATTTTGATATAGAAGACGTTTCTGATTCTCATAAACTAAAAGTTACGGTTTTGATGTAAATCAACATCTATCATGGATTGATGAATTTGGAAGCATTTGCATTTTGAAATAGTGAATCTTATAAGCTGAGTTTTCAAAGCAAAGTTTTAGAAGGTTGGTGAAGTGCTCTCTCTCTCTAGACATTTTCAGTGTATCTGTGAGACTGTGACATCAAGTTTGAAGATTAAGCTACAGAAGCTTGTTTTCTTAGTTAGACATTCTTAAAGGTTAGTACTTCAGTTTTTGTTTTTTAACGTTTTTTTTTGTTCTATGTCTTCTCTTTTCTGTTTTTCAATTTGTTTTGTGTCTTCTCTTCAAAGTAAAGCTTCTCCTATTTGCATATTGGTAATGATTTTTATGAGGAGAAATTTGTAAAAACACATTAAGAACTAAACTTTTCAGCAGTTTTTTTTTGTAGAAGCATAGCATGAATCTAAGACTTTACATTAACTATGATACTCTTTCCACCAACCCTCCTAGAGTTGTTTCAATTACCAAAATACCCTTATAAAGTATGTAACCATTATTACAAATATTTAAGTTTAATGATTTAGATTTGTATAATAGTATCCACCGACAGCTACTTAATTGAAATTAATGTATTGTTATTGTTAGTAGTTATACGCCTATTCATTCATTTCCTTCAACAGCCATTCTTATAATCCATACTTTATCTTTCATATCAAAATTTAATATGTTTTGGAATTTTCCAAAGGGTATTAAATGATTACTTGCTAAAGTAAGATAAATAATCTTAATCTTAGGGGATGTTAAGATTTTTCTTTACATAGTTTTGGGTTTTGGAATTTTGAGTTTTGATTTAACTACTTGAAAAATATGGGCGAAAGTGTGTGTGATGTGGGGTTTATAATGGTCAGACGCATGATTTTAAATCAAACCGCAATTGTAGAGACTACCGCATCAGTTATATTGCAATTAGACGCATGATTTTAAATCGCACTGCAATTGCAAAGACGACCGGATAAGCTATATTGCAGACGTAATTGCGGTTACTGAATGCAATTTAAAATCATGGTAGGTACTTGTACTTCAAATTTTATGGTCAAGTCATGATGTGAGTAAATAAACAAGTTTCTTATGATAACTACTTCTCCACAACCTTTTTCATTTTCTATATACTAATAAATTAATATAATTTTGCTTTTATACCAATTGGTATCTTGTTTTGGTCATTTCTTTGAGCTTAGTTTTCTTCTATTTACAGCTTTGTTCATCATATAATCATTTCCACAACACTACTCCAACAAATTTTCAAACCATGGTGGAAGATAGTACAGTTTCTGTTTCTGTTACAGTTGATACATGTTCAACAGAAGAATGGTTGTTGAACTCACAAGAACTTGTTCCTATTGCTCTTACAAAAGCAAAAGAGGTAAAAGGGTTTCTAGGTAGATGGAAAATGATCATTTCGAAATTGGAACAAGTTCCGTCGAAGCTATCAGATTTATCTAGCCACCCTTGTTTTACAAAGAATGCTCTTTGCAAGGAACAATTGCAGGCTGTGTCGAAGACGTTAAGAGAAGCTATTGAATTAGCAGAGTTGTGTTTGAAAGAAAAGTATGAAGGTAAACTAAGGATGCAGAGTGATCTCGACGCGTTGATTGGAAAACTTGATTTGAATTTGAAGGATTGTAGTTTGCTGACAAAAAGTGGTGTACTTGGTGAAGCTACTTTGCAGTTCAATGTTTCTGGTATTGTAGCCGAATCGGATATTGCAACGCATGGAAATATAAAGGAATTACTCGCGCGCCTTCAAATCGGTCATTTGGAATCGAAACACAAAGCTTTGGATAGATTACATGAGATTATGAAAGATGATGAGAAGAATGTTTTGGCTGCTTTTTGTAGGAGTAATGTTGCTGCTTTGGTTCAGTTGCTTACTGCAACATCGCCAAGGATTAGGGAGAAAACGGTTAGTATTATATGCTCGATTGTGGAATCGGGTAGTAGCTGCGAAAACTGGTTGGTTTCTGAAGGTGTTTTGCCACCTCTTATAAGGCTTGTTGAATCAGGTAGTGCTGTTGGTAAAGAAAAGGCTATTGTATCTCTTCAAAGGTTATCGATGTCGGAAGAGACTACTCGCGCAATTGTCGGACACGGAGGGGTTTGTCCGTTAATCGAGCTTTGTCAGGTTGGCGATTCTGTCTCACAGGCGGCAGCAGCTTGTACTTTGAAGAATATTTCGGCCGTTCCGGAAGTAAGACAGGTTTTAGCCGAAGAAGGTGTTGTTCGGGTTATGATCAATCTTCTCAACAACGGAATGCTGTTAGGTACTAAAGAGTATGCGGCGGAGTGTTTGCAGAATCTCACTGCAAGCAACGACAATCTGAGAAGGTCCGTTATATCAGAAAACGGCATTCGAAGCCTTTTGGCTTTTCTCGATGCTCCAGTTCCTCAAGAATCCGCTGTAGGCGCGTTGAAGAATCTCGTCGGATCGGTTTCCGAAGAAACTTTGGTTTCTCTCGGAGTTCTTTCTTGTCTGGTCCATATTTTGAAGTCAGGATCATTAGGCGCGAAACAAAACGCCGCGTCCATTATATGCAGGATTTGTAGCTCGATCGAGATGAAGAAAATGTTAGGCGAAGTCGGTTGCATACCTCTCTTGATCAACATGCTAGAGGCGAAAGCAAACACTGCTAGAGAACTTGCGGCGCAAGCAATAGCGAGTTTGATGATTCTGTCGCAGAATCGGCGAGAGGTTAAAAAGGATGTTAAAAGCGTGCCGAATTTGGTACAGTTGCTTGATCCTAGTCCACAGAATACTGCAAAGAAGTATGCAGTTTGTTGTCTTGGATCACTTTCTTCATGTAAGAAGTGTAAGAAGTTGATGATTTCTTATGGAGCAATAGGGTATTTGAAGAAGCTTATTGAGATGGAGATTCCAGGAGCTAAGAAGCTGCTTGAGAGATTGGAAAGAGGGAAATTGAGAAGCTTGTTTAGCAGAAAATAAAGGGAAAACAACATTTCCATGTTTGTTGCAACTGTTTTATTTATTTATTTTTTGTATCATGAAGCTTTTTCTTTATTTGTCACTTTTGTTTTTATCAATGTTGTTGTTTCATTGTCTGAATGAAACAGGTAACTTGGAATGTAAAAAACTCTGTCGAATGCATAAAAAAAAATGCTCTTGCAATCACTATTGTAATCACTGTGTAATCAATGTTTAGATGTAGTTTTTATAAGTATTTATTAGTCTCTATTAAGTGTAGTTAATATCATAAATGATGGATTTTATTTAATAAAACTAGTGAAATATCCGTGCGTGCATTTGTTCACGGATATTAGAAATTGTAGTTTTATTGAAGTTATACGAAAAAATTATTTATGAAAAATTTATTAGAATAATATAAGCAAATGTGAGTAAGTAGGGAAATAATCTCATATTGAATAGAAACGTGGTGATTTGAGCATTTATAAATGGAAGAATCCACTCACCTATCATCTTAAAGTTTTGAATGAATGTGTGATATTTCTTTCACAAAAATGTTGCTCTTAAATAAGAAATCCCACAATGGCATTAATGTTCCCTAATAAACTTTCTCCAACAAAATTAACAACGAAATTATACGAAAAAAAAAATTATATATAAAATATTAACATCATTTGAATCAACAGTAGAATTTTTCCATATTTAAATATTGTTTTTGTTTTAATATTATTTAAAAAATCCAGAATCAATAGAAAATCTTTCGTTTTTTAAAATGACACGGTTTATTAAAATATTTGAATCACAATATATTTTTTATTTATATAAAAATTATTTTTGTTTTGGTACCATTTATAAACAATTTGAATAAACAGTAAATGTTTTTCAAATATAAAAAATTGTTTTTTATAAAAATATTTGTATAATAATATATATTTATTCAGTTTATAAAAATATTTATATCAATAATATATTTTTTTCTATTTATAAAATTATTTGTATTAATAATATATTTTTTTTTCATTTATAAAAATATTTGTATAAATAATATATTTTTTCTTATTTATTAAAATATTCGTATCAACAATACATTTTTCCCGTTTATAAAAATAATAATGTTTATTAAAATAATTGGATTAACAATATTTTATACCTATATAAAAATTATTTTTGTTTCAATACTGTTTATAAAAATGACATTTTTTAATGTGTTTTGATCAATAATTCAATTTTTGTGTGTATTTTTCTACATTTACATCCTTTATACAAAAATAGTAATATAGTTTTATCAATGAGAGATAACAAAAATTATTTAAGTAAAAAATATATTAAATCATTTTGATGATGATGATTTTTTTTAATTTTCATTTTGTAAACTCGGTGTTCATATTTGAGTTAGATTCAACAAATTTAGCAATTTTTTTATACATTTGGAATTTAGTAGACACAATCACCCTCTCATTGACATCTTAGACACTGACATGGTGAAATCATATTTTATCCTAATCAAACAATACATATTAAAAAAAAACCTAGGAAGTAGTCACAAGAAGAAAGTTAGCCCGACTTCATGTAGGCTACACTCACCAATACCACATCATGTAGGAATACTTTTTTTAACTCTATGTGACACTCACTCTCTTATTGAGTGAAATATATACAGGACTTTCACTTTAGAAATGGATCTCACATAAAGTAGTAGGATCTACATGTATTTCATCAAATAAAAGAGTGAGTGTTAGAGAGATATTGAAAATCGGCTAGCATTCCTTAAAGATGGAATTGATGATTTACTTACTCCAAGTCTTATTTGTGTTTTCTTTCTAATGTTGAGTTACTCTTCAAATAAATGTGTTCTGGACTGTGCTTGAGGCTGCCCAATTGTCGGGTACGACCCAACCCATCTCCCCGTCGGGGAGAACCTAATGAAGGCCCAATTCCTCAAGTCGTACGGGGAGCGCTCACGCGTCTCCCCCACGGTCTCCACGTGGCCCCCACGCGGGGACACGTCATTAGGAAACTACCCGCATCCGAAAGAACAGGTCACCCATCTTCCGAAGATCACGGGGCAGTTGATCTAAGGCGAAGACCACGTGCTGGTTTTCCCTATGCCACGTAGACCCTGGCAGTTAATCGTATTGGGCCTAGCGATCCAACCCAATGTAAAGTAATTGTTGGCCCAGTGCTGGGGGCACATTATAAATACCCTCTTTCACTAGAGGGTCAAGTATTCTATTCTCACACATTTTCTGTACTTGCTTTCTCTCTTGCTGAAACTGACTTTAGTATCGGAGTGTCTTGCAGGTACACCCCCTATTCTTCTCCACCACCGAAGAATTAGGAGCTCACGATGTGTTGCTGGCTGCTGATCATTTTCTGATCCGGTAAAATCAGTGGTTCCGTCTATGGGAAACTCTTGCTTCCCCGTTCTTTCTTCCTCAGAAATCCGAGAACCAAAGCATCCAACAATTTCCATCGATCATGGCTAGCCCACGCACCGAGGACAACGTCCATGAAACCTCCTTCACCACTTTCACCAACGACGACGGTCACGATCCCAATGTGACCGTTCACGTCGAGGAAGGCGACTCCAGTGATGGGCGCACTGCCTCTCCCTCCCCCGAAGATGTGGCCTTCAATGCCGTCCAACGCTTTGACAACCTGAATGTCTTTCAGCCAATCCCTGTGTCGCCCAACGTCGACCCGACCATGGTGGCTCTGTTCGCGACAATCAATCAGACAACCCTGATGATCTTCCAACAGAACGAGGGGATTGGGATGTTGGAAAAGGAACGACAATCACGCTCTCCCCCGCAAAGACACCGTCACCCAGTTTCTCGCTGCCCGTCCTCGCGACGAGAAACCCGTCATTCCCCTCCCCCGCGGAAGCTGCAACACGATGAGTCTCGGAGTCCCTCTCCGCGACAACCTGGACGTCGTCCGCGACTAAAAATGCCTCAGTCCGTGGCCGCCCAAAAGCGTGACCGCCCTCCTCCCCGAAAGGAGCGATGCTCCCCGACTCTAAGAGAAACAAAGATGACGGGTACATGGAGAAACTGAAGAGACGGTCAAGGACTTCTCCCCGCCACGACAAGAGTCATCGGTACGACTTGTCCCCGTCACAGTAACCCACCAGGAGCGACGAAGACGACCCCTGCGGTCCTCTTTCCAAGGCCATCCTGGAAACTCGCCTGTCCGTCGGGTTAGAGAAGCCCCCGACCTTGGCTACCTACGATGGTACAACCGACCCGGATGACCACATTGAAAGCATCGATGCCATCAAGTGCAGGCTCTTTCCCACGACCCAGAGAAAGGGCGCGATGGCATGATACAAGAGCCTCGAGCCCGAATCCATCACCTCCTGGAAAGAGCTAAAGAGGCAGTTCTCCAGAAACTTCACCGCTTCCCGGCGACACCAGAAGACGGAAGCGTCCCTGGAAGCCATCAATCAGGGGAAGGAAGAATCTCTCCGGGACTACATAGAGAGATTCAACCGAGAGGATGTCCAAGTATCCACCTTGGACAACATGAAGAGATATCTGATTGAGCAAGGACTACGACCTCGTAGTGATTTCGCCAAGGCGGTTGGCATCGAAAGCCCTAACATGCTGAATGCACTCCTTCACAAGGCCCAAGCCTACATCCAGTACAAGGAGAAAGAGGCCGCCAACTGTGCCCGCGACTCGCAGAACCAGGAGAGTGCCAGAAACTCTAGGCATGAAGACTCCACTGCTCCCCGACGTGGCGGGGAGAAAAGAATGGAAGATCGGCCCCGAGACTCCCGAGAGACACAGGGGACCAGTAGGCCGCCTCACCGAGTACACGCTACTCACAGCTCCCTGTGAGGGCATTCTGGCCGAGTGCATCAACTCGGAATTCCAAAGAGGCGGTGTCCGCTCCCCGAAGCCGACACCCCCTAAGCCCAACATCGACAAGTCCAAGTACTGCCGGTTCCACAGTGAAGAATCAAGCTTCTCAAATGTGTTTTGATGAAGACAACAACATTATGCAACCTATTGACAATGACAAAAAGGAATGGCTCAAGACAAGCATCATGTTTCAAGTTTTAAGTATATCAAATTGTCTTGAAGTTCTTTAGAGATTGATCATAAATTAAGGTATATAAACACAACTTATCTTTGTATATTCAAGTGTTCAAAATATCAATCTCATGTGTCATATTTCATTAAATCAGTGCTTGAGAAAACCATTGCATTCCACACATTTTTCTAAAGCATTTTTCAATTTTTAACACTGGTTAACCGATTGACCGTTTGATAGTTCAAAACTGTTAATCGATTAACCCTTAAAAAGTTTGAATTTTTTGCTCGTTGGGAGTGGTTAACCGATTAACCATTTGCCTTTGCAAAAGTGTTAATCGATTAACCCTGAAACAGTATGTAAAAATACTTTGTTTTTTCAGCAGAATGATTTTCAAACTTGGTGTTTTGAAGCATGGTATCAGTTCAATAATTGCACTCATTTGAATAGGTGTCTTATGCCTATATAAATTCATTTAATTTCAAATTTTACTCATCTCCTCTTGCAAATTTCATACATTAAAAAATCTCTCTTCATCTTTCAATATTTTCTCTAAGTGTTCAAAACCAAAATTTTTAAGTGAAACTTTCTGCATTTAACCTATATAGAAAAAGCATTATAAGTTTCATTTCATATAAACATTGAACACTTGAGTATCTTTGATAATTTGCTTGTTCAAAGGAGAAGATCAATCTTAGATTGATAGTGTACTCTTCATTTCAAATACTTACAAAATTCAGATTATACATTGTTTGTTACATCTTATTTTTCCAGGATTGTTGGAAATAAGATTGTAAAGTTGTATTCCTTGTTGTCCTAGTTTTGGAAACAAGAGGTCCATTGTGAGAGGATTGTTCTCAATTGAACTTAGTGGAAAATCTAAGAGGTTGTCCTTGGTGTGGCTTGTTAGTGTTTGTATAGAAAGACTAGGAAGAGTCTTGTTTAAGTCCTAACATTATTAAGAATCTCTTTCATGTTGAAAGGGGACTGGAGTACTCTCGGACTGTGAGGGGAACCAGGATATATTCTATTGTCGTTTACTTTCCGCATTTACAGTTTTTCATCACATAGTAATCACTTAGGAAAGTAAAACATAAAACCGACAAAAATCCGGAAAAAAATCTAAGTACCTAATTCACCCCCTCTTAGGTGCAATCCTAACTTACAATTGGAATCAGTGCAGGTTATAGATAACCTGTTCCTACAGATCCAGTATGGCTTCCACAAGTACAAATCTGGTTTTCAAAGATGGCGGTAGTAGCAACAAACCCCCTCTATTTTCTGGAGAGTATTTTGACTTTTGGAAAATCCGTATGAGAGCACACTTATAAGCACAAGGAGATGGAATATGGGAAACTATTGAAAACAGTCCACATCAACCAATAAGTGTCGTAAATAATGTCGAAACTCCAAAGGTTAAAAGTTCTTATACTGACGATGATAAAAAAAAGTTCTTGATGAAAAGAAAGCCATCAACATATTACAAAGTGCATTTAGTATGGATGAATTCTTCCGCAATTCTCAATGTAAATCCGCAAAAGCAATTTGGGACACATTGGTGGAGACTCATTAAGGAATCGTTGAAGTTAAACGATCTAGATTGAATACATTAAGTCAAGAATATGAAATGCTCTGAATGCAGCCCGGAGAATCCATCGTTGCTTTACAGAAAAGATTCGTACATTTGACTAATCACTTTATTACACTTGGTAAAACATTTTCTAATGATGAATTGAACTTTAAAGTACTAAGATCCTTGACTAGAGAATGGCAACCAAAAGTGACAACAATATCGGAAAAGAAAAGTCTTTCTACCATGACCTTCGCATCATTATTTGGAAAACTTCAAGAACGTGAATTAGAACTTGGACGACTTGAAAAACATGAACATCAAGAAAAGAAATCTAAGGGTATCGCATTAAAATTTTATTTAAAAAATGATCAAGATGATGATTCACCGGAGGAAGATGGAAATTTTATGCTCCTTGTAAAAAGACTTGGTAAATTTCTTGGTAAAAATGACAAGTCCTTTAATTATGCAAAAAGAAAGAAAATTTTTAAGAAAAAGGAGACTTCTACTTCAACACAAGATGTTACATGCTATGAATGTGCTAAACAAGGCCATATAAAGACTAATTTTCCAAAACTCTCAAAGAAAAGTGCAATTAAAGGTAAAAAGGAGACAAAGAATAAAAAGGCATATATTACATGGGACGACAATGACATAAGTTCATCATCCGACTCGGACAAAAGTGCAAATCTAGCATTAATGGATACACATAATTCCGAGAATGAAGATGATGAGGTTAGTAATGAATTTTCTCTTTATGATAATGATGCACAAGGTGCCATAAATGAACTCTTAAATGAATATAAAGTGTGGTATAAGACAATATCTTCACAAAAGAAACAAATTACATCTTTAGAAGAAAAAGTTGATTTTATGGAAAAAGATGCAAAAGATGAGAAACAAAATAGAATTAGTGAAGAAAAACAAGAGTTGGTATATAAAAATTGTGAATCACTTTTTTTTCCAAATTATTCAATTAAAAAGATTCCTTGAAAGATATGAGAAAGGACAAATTGGGTTAGAAGAGGTCCTTAGTCAACAAAGATATTCAAATGATAAAAGTGGACTTGGTTAGTCAAAGTTTTCCAAACCAAGTTCTAGTAAAACTATTTTTGTTAAGGCTAGTAACCAATCTTCCAAAGAGAAAGTGAAAAAACCAAAGAATGTGCATCCTTATCCTAAAAAGAAAATATTTGTGAAAAAGAAATCTTATGTTCCTAGATATAAGAGCAATTTTGTTCCTACTTGTTTTTATTGTGGTATTGTTGGTCATACACCTAATGCTTGCTATGTTAGAAACTTTAGTGTTGCAAGTGGGCATTATGTGTGGGTAAAGAAAGGTACTAATTATGAAGGACCCAAGGCAATTTGGGTACCTAACAAAACTTAATTTGTTTGGTAGGTATGCTTGAAGATCACTTCAAATTTATAGTATCTAGATAGTGGTTGTTCGAAGCATATGATGGCAGACATTGACAAATTTTCAAGTCTAGTGCTTAAGGCCAAGGGTTATGTTACTTATGGAGATAACAACAAAGGAGAGATTCTTGGCATAGGCAAAGTTGGAGCACCACCTTTCACATCCATTCAAGATGTACTTTATGTTGATGGACTAAAGCATAATCTTCTAAGTATAAGCCAACTTTGTGACAAAGGCTTCAAGATCAAGTTCACCAAGGATGAATGCTTGATAGAAGATGAAGTCACACATGAGGTAAAACTCAAAGGTAAAAGAATTAATAATATATTTATGATTTCCCTTGATGACTTGTCTTTGAAGGTAAAATGTCTTATGGCGAACAACAATGATTCATGGCTATGGCACAAAGAATTGCTCACATGCATATGGAACATTTGAATAAACTAGTCAAGCATGACTAGTCATTGGATTGCCAAAGATAAAGTTTGTCAAAGATAAGTTATGTGATGCATGTCAAAAGGGAAAACAAACCAAATCAACTTTCAAATCTAAGAATGTGGTGTCCACTTCAAAGCCACTACAATTGTTGCATATGGACTTATTTGGTCCATCAAGAACAAGAAGCTTCGGAGGTAATGTATATGCTTTAGTTATTGTTGACGATTTCTCTAGATATACTTGGACATTCTTTTTAGTGCAGAAAAGTGATGTATTCAAGGCATTCAAGAAATATGTGAAGTAAATTCAAAATGAGAAGTCACTAACTATTGCCTCCATAAGAAGCGATCATGGTGGAGAATTCCAAAATGCTCATTTCGAAGAATTTTGCGAAGAACATGGAATCTCTCACAAATTCTCGGCACCAAGGACTCCTCAACAAAATGGTGTTAAAGAAAGAACGAATAGGTCATTGGTGGAACTTGCAAGGACAATGCTTAGGGACTAAAATCTTCCAAAGTATGTTTGGGCGGATGCGGTAAGAACGACATGCTTTGTAAGTAATAAAGTAAATCTAAGACCTATCCTTAAGAAGACTCCTTATGAACTTTTCAAAGGGGGGAAACCAAACATTGTTTACTTTCACATATTTGGATGCAAGTGATTTGTCTTAAACAATGACAAACACAATCTTGGTAAGTTCGATGAAAAATCAGATGAAGGTATATTTCTTGGTTATTCTCTTTCAAGTAAAGCTTATAGAATTTATAATAAACGAACTTTAACAATTGAAGAATCTATGCATGTAAAGTTTGATGAATCTAACCCCTCCAAGGAGGATATTATTTTGTGTGATGATGATGATGATGATTTAATAGAAGTTCCACAAGAAGATACTTCCAAGGTCAACAATGAAACTCAAATGGAACATCAAGAATAACCGATTCAACAAGAGTCAAATGACAATGATCTACCTAAGGAATAGAAAACTTATCGAGATCATCCAATTGATAAAGTCATTGGTGATATTAGTCAAGGCGTTGCAACTAGACTAAACCTCAAAGATACATGCTTGAATATGGCGTTTGTCTCACAAATTGAACCTTCCAAAGTTGATGAAGACTTAGGAGACGACCAATGGATTATTGCTAGGCCAAGTGATAAACACATCATAGATACCAAATGGGTGTTTAAGAACAAACTTGATGAGAATGGATTAATTATTCGAAACAAAGCAAGATTGGTGGCCCAAAAATACAATCAAGAGGAAGGAATTGATTTTGAAGAAACATTTTCTCCAGTTGCAAGGTTAGATGTTATCCGTTATTACTTGCTTATGCGTGTTCGTTGAATTTTCAGTTATACCAAATGGATGTCAAGAGCGCATTCTTGAATGGCTACATCAATGAAGAAGTCTACGTCAAACAACCCCCGGATTTGAAGACTTCAAGAATCCTTAACATGTCTTTAAGTTAAGGAAAGTTATTTATGGCTTAAAACAAACACTAAGAGCATGGTATGATCGACTTAACAACTTTCTTTGTGAAAGAGGATTTGAAAAAGGTAAAGTATATAAGACCTTGTTCATTAAGAGAATTAAGGACAACACCTTATTGGTTCAAGTCTATGTTGACGACATCATATTCGGATCAACAAACAAAACACTATGTGAAGAATTATCATTGATGATGCAAGGAGAATTCGAGATGTCTATTATGGGTAAGATGAAATATTTCCTTGGATTACAAATTAAGCAGTTAAAGGATGGAATCTTCATCAACCAATTCAAGTATTGCAAAGAGTTGTTGAAGAGATTCGACATGGATGGTTTCAAAGCTATGTCTACTCCAATGGGATTTGGAACCTACGTTGATCAAGACGAATCGGGTATATCAGTTGAAGTTACAAAGTATCGAGGTATGATTGGTTATTTATTATATTTGACGGCAAGCCGTCCTGACATAATGTTTAGTGTGTGTTTATGTGCCCGTTTTCAAGCAAATCTGAAGGAGTCACATCCCACCGCTGTTAAAAGAATCATGAAGTATCTCAAAAGAACGACCAATGTTGGCTTATGGTATCCCAAAGGTAGTGTTTGTAATTTAGTAGGTTATTCTGACTCGGATTATGCAGGTTGCAAAACTGATCGCAAGAGCACAAATGGTACATGTCATATATTAGGGAATACGTTAGTATCATGGTTCTGCAAGAAACAAGCACATGTCGCACTTAGCACGGCCGAAGCAGAATATATTATAGCAGGAAGTTGTTGTGCCCATATCCTATGGTTCAAGCAATAACTACATGACTATGGACTCAATCTTGGATGTGTTCCTTTACGATGTGATAATACAAGTGCCATCAACATAACAAAGATTCCGATTATGCATTCAAAAGGATGTCGAAGTCACCTTTGTGGATACACACAACCAACTAGCTGACATCTTCACGAAACCGCTCGCAAAAGAACAATTTTTCAATATTCGGCGGGAACTTGGTATTCTCGATGAAGGTGACGTGTAAATTCTTCAAGTTTTATTCATAATAATTAATTATGAACATAAGGTACACATAAAAATTCATCTCTAGCAATTTTAAATTTTTCTATATGTGCAAATTTTCTCTATTTTCACCTTATATTATGGTTAAAATATTTTTATGACATGGTTGTTAATTTAAATTTTGCATTATATTGTATTATAACATGTCAATATGTTAAAATTAAAATTTCCTTAACATACACAAAATTATGAAGTTGCTGTTTTTTGTAGTATGTTAATCGATTAACCATTTGCCTTTGCAAATGTGTTAATCGATTAACACTGAACGAATTTGCCAAAAAATTTCAACTGTTAATCGATTAAACAAGTTATGTTGGTTTTGGGTTAATCGATTAACCCTGTAGCTTCAATCAAAAATACGTTAATTTAATTATATAGAATTTTGTTTTTATTTGTTCTTGTTTCCAATGAATTGTCTTGGTCACTTAAGCACTTATTAGATAAGTCAAAGACACTTTCCAACATTCATTGGTCCTCTTCAAGCTTCTTTACTCACATTTACTCTCTTCCCCAACCCATTAAACTCCATTCAACCACACATTTAAAACCCATTCTACCAAATCTTCTTAATAATCTCTCATAACCTCAAAAATCTCATATCAAAACCTCACTCTCCCAAAATACGAAAATCACTTTCTACCTCTCAAAACCTTCATTCGTCCATGGCTTTCACAAGGAAAGACAAGGGAAAATTCAAGATGGGAGAAGAAAGCTCAAACCTTGAGGAACATGCACCAACAACCAAATCCAGAAGGGTCACTTTCAACTTCAGGAAACGTTTACGAATGCCGGTAAAATATGTGAACTTATCCTCTTTTCCTTCCCACAACTTCAATTTTCCGGAACTGTTTAAGAACCATGGTATTGATAAATTAGTGTCTGAGGTTGGTCCTTACTACCCTGATGTAGTGAAGGAATTTTTTAGCAAATTTGCATGTCGGAATAGATGAGTTTGATGACCACATATTAACATCCAAAGTTAAAAATGTTAAGATTAGTTTGGATTTAGAAACTGTTGGAAACCTTTTTGGTGTGTCTACTGATGGGCAATTTATTAGGCAAGGTGTTACCCCAAATACAAATGGTTGAGAAAATTACAACAAGATGAGATATTATTTCTAAATTTCTCGTGTTAGTGAGGCTGAGATTTTGGATAGACAAAGTGTTGCTTCTTCAAGAGTATTATTATTTGCAAAGAACTTAACCGTTAGTGATCGTATGATGCACTATATTATTGCCTATGTTTTGATGCCTAAACACTCTAATCATGCTCAAATTAGTGACCCCGAACTACAAATTATCTATGCTCTCAAGAATGGTTTGAAGGTGATTTGGGCGTGCACTATTATGTACCACACGTTCTATCAACAAAATTTGAGTGGCGGACTTCCATACGCAAGACTTGTTTCAAAGCTTTTGGAATCACTTGATTTACCCGTGAAGAGAGAACCAAAAATTGAGATGAAGTTAAAGGATTGTGAGATTAATGCTTCCTTGTGCCTTAAGAACACGAGAATTGTCAAAAACCAACTTGGACGGTTTGTATACAAAGATGATGTTCCTCAATTTGTTCCTCCACTGGCTCTGGGAGGTGGTTACACCAATGAATCCCTCTATAACAAGATGTCCTCCATTGAGGCAACCATACAAAAGAATCACCAAGATCATGCTTTCGAGATGGCTTCCATGAAGCGTATGATGCTTAAGCTCACCAAGTCTCATCACCGTAAACCAAGAGTGGAAGAGAGTGAAGATGAGGAAGAGGAATAAGAAGAAAACAATATGTCGGAAAGTGACTAGATTCATGATTGTAGTCTTTTTTATGTTTTCGCTTTTAGTTAATTTTTTAATAATTATTATGTTTAGACTATGTTACTGTTATTTTGTTGTAAGGTTTATTTTGAATTATGTCGAATTATGTTATGTCTTTGTTTAATGTTTAGTTGTAATGACTTTGTTATGTTTTATCAAATCTATGTTGTGTTGTTATGTTCCTTTGGTGTGTGAAAATGTCTCAAATGTGTTATTTTTCTCATAGTTCATTCATATTATGTTTCCTTCATTTTTTAAAGTATTTTGTAGTATTTTTGTTTGTTTCTCTAACACAAATGTGCAGCAAGTAAAATGACTATAAATCTCTCAAGCTTGGATTAAGGGGGAGCTTACATCAAGAGGGAGTTTTTCCTTGTTAGAGAAAACAAAGGTTGGAATCAAAGTTTCACAAAAAGGGTTGTCATCATCAAAAAGGGGGAGAATGAAGAATCAAGCTTCTCAAATGTGTTTTGATGAAGACAACAACATTATCCAAACTATTGACAATTAGAAAAAGGAATGGCTCAAGACAAGCATCATGTTTCAAGTTTCAAGTATCTGAAATTGTCTTGAAGTTCTTTAGAGACTGATCATAAATTAAGGTATATGAACACAGCCTATCTTTGTATATTCAAGTGTTCAAAATATCAATCTCACGTGTCTTATTTCATTAAATCATGTGCTTGAGAAAACCATTGCATTCCACACATTTTTCTAAAGAATTATTCAATTTTTAACACTGGTTAACTGATTAACCGTTTGATAGTTCAAAATTGTTAATCGATTAACCCTTAAAAAGTTTGAACTTTTTGCTCGTTGGGAGTGGTTAACCGATTAACCATTTGCCTTTGCAAAAGTGTTAATCAATTAACCCTGAAATAGTATGTAAAAATACTTTGTTTTTTCAGCAGAATGATTTTCAAACTTGGTTTTTTGAAGCATGGTATCATTTTATTAATTGCACTCATTTGAATAGGTGTCTTATGCCTATATAAACTCATTTAATTTCAAATGTTACTTATCTCCTCTTGCAAATTTCATACATTCAAAAATCTCTCTTCATCTTTCAATATTTTCTCTAAGTGTTCAAAACCAAAATTTTTAAGTGAAACTTTCTGTATTTAACCTTCATAGATAAAGCATTATAAGTTTCATTTCATATAAGCATTGAACACATGAGTATCTTTGATAATTTGCTTGTTCAAAGGAGAAGATTAATCTTAGATTGATAGTGTACTCTTCATTTCAAATACTTACAAAATTCAGATTATACAATGTTTGTTACATCTTATTTTTCCAGGATTATTGGAAATAAGATTGTAAAGTTGTATTCCTTGTTGTCCTAGTTTTGGAATCAAGAGGTCCATTGTGAGAGGATTGTTTTCAATTGGACTTAGTGGAAAATCTAAGAGGTTGTTCTTGGTGTGGCTTGTTAGTGTTTGTATAGAAAGACTAGGAAGAGTCTTGTCTAAGTCCTAACATTATTAAAAATCTCTTTCATGTTGAAAGGGGACTAGAGTACTCTCGGATTGTCAGGGGAACCATAATATATTCTTGTGTCGTTTACTTTCCGCATTTACAGTTTTTCATCACATAGTAATCACTTAGGAAAGTAAAACATAAAACCGTCAAAAATACGAAAAAAAATTATAAGTACCTAATTCACCCCCTCTTAGATGAAATCCTAACTTACATACATGAGCCATGAACACGTCACAGAGGATTGCATCCGCCTCAAGGATGCCATCGAAATACTAATGAAGGAAGGGTACCTGAAGCAATATACCTGGAGGAACGAAGCTCCTCGAGAGGAGGCCCATGAGGCAAAGAAAGTCGAGGAGGTAACACCGTTCTCTGAAGACACTGGGATGCAAGTTTCTCTGTGCATCTCCCGACCATAGGACTTTTACCTCCCCTATGAGGCCGACACACATGTGTCCGCTCGTATCCCATGGGAGAGCTTGCCTGCCGCCATGGTCATATCCGGTGAAGGGTTCAACAAGCTCTCCGTGGGGTTGGTAAAGCAAAAGTTCGATGAGATGATAGAGGAGAGCTCGGAATAGAACGCCGCCTTTGACAAAGTCCATGGGAGATCAAACCCCATCACTTTCTACCTCGAAGAGCTACCTGGTGACGCCCCTAATTCTAGCATCCCTCTCATGATCAGGGTTAAATAGTGAACTTCGACGTACGCCGCATCCTCGTTGACCAGGGAAGCTTAGTGGATATAATGTATGCCCACCTATTCACCACCCTCCATCTCGACGAGACGCATCAGACCCTGTACATCGGCTATGACTTGCAGGGCTTCAACGACACCACCACAAGGTCTTGGGGCTACGTCGAGCTACTGGTCACCATTGGGAACGAGGAGACTGCCTGGCAGGTCAAGGTTCTCTTCTTGGTGATCGAGTGCCCCTCTTTATGCCAGTGCATTCTGGGAAGGCCGACCCTAGTCGAGCTAACAGTGGTGCCATCTACAGTCCACCTAAAGATGAAGTACTACACGGCCAAAGGTCGCCTCGTTACCCTCCACAGATATATTGAGGCCATCAGAAGATGTTTTGAGGCAGCCACCAAGGGGCTGAACTTGATTAACATCAAGCCCAAGACCGTAGGCAAGCTAGCCTAGGCTAAGGGGCAGAAGTCACTGTCGCGTCTCAATACTGTCAACCTCGACAGCCGCTTCCCCAGCAAGTAGGAGCAAAACGAAGCAGCGGATCACGCCTCTCCTGCAGATGGGGGCAACGTGTAGCCCCTTCATCTCATGCGTCCGATTCTAGATGGTGACTTCCAGCTCATCACGTTCGGCGAAGACCCAGACAAGAGCATGAAGATCGACACAGAACTCCACGACTTGGCGAGGAAGCAACTGAAGGCCTGCCTCAGGGAGAATGCTAACCTGTTCGTGTGGAGCGTTGTAGAGATGCTCGGGCTCGACCCCGACGTGGCCTGCCACCAGCTCACCATAGATTCGGCCGCTAGGGCTATAGTACAACGTAGGCGTAGGTAGTCTCCCGAGAAAGCGGAGGCTACTGAAAAAGTTGTAAAAGACCTCTTAGAGGCGAATTTCATTTCAGAAGCCCAGTACACAACCTGGTTGTCCAACGTTGTATTTGTTATAAAGTCTAATGGAAAATGGAGAATGTGTGTTGATTATACCGATCGTAACCGGGCATGTCCCAAAGATGCATATTCATTGCCTAACATCGACAAACTGGTCGACAATTCTGCAGGTTTTAAATTACTGTAGTTCATGGACGCGTACTCGGGGTACAATCAAATCCCCATGGCGAAGGACAACAAGTAATACACGACTTTCATGATCGGGTCGGGCAATTATTACTACAACGTAATGCCCTTTGGTCTGAAAAATGCCAGCGCGACCTACCAACGAATGATGAATAAAGTCTTCCGGGGCGACATTAGAGACATGCTCGAGGTCAACACGACTTTCATGATCGTGAAATCACGGGAAGAAATCGACCATACCACCTATCTCAGAAGGGTCTTAGATATGGCGAGGAGATGCAGAAAGAGATTCAACCCGAAGAAGTGCACCTTCGGTGTTCGAGCCGGTAAATTCCTCGACTTCTATCTGACAGAACAAGGAATCGAGGTGAACCCCAACAAGTGCAGGGCGTTCTCCGAGTTCCTAACGCCGAACTCGAAGAAATCAATCCAATCCCTAAACAGGATGCTCGCGTCATTGTCCCGCTTCATGGACAAGTCTGTCCAACATGCTCTCCCATTTTTTAAGCTCCTGCGGAAAGAGGCCACGTTCGAGTGGAAGGAGGAGTGTGAGAAAGCCCTCTGGTCCTCTCACAGCCAGAGAATGGGGAGACTTTATATTTGTACCTCATCGTCGCAACCGAGGTCGTTAGCACGACTCTTATCCACAAAGCCCCCGAGGGACAGAAACCAATATACTTCACTGGCAAAGCTCTCCAAGGCCCCGAGCTCAGGTACCAGCAGATCAAGAAGGTTTCTCTGGCCCTTATCAATGCGGATAGAAGGGTGCGACACTACTTCATGGCCCACATGATCGTGGTGAGGACGGACGAACCCGTGAAGTAGCTGCTCGGTCATCCTGACATGGCGGGTAGGATGCAAAAATTTAAATTTTTCCATGTTTCACTTAGATGAGTCAACCAAAGGATGCCATGGGTCGACTCATGAACTGAAATTTTTCTTAAGGAAAACAAACGGGTTAGCGTGCGCCCACCTGTGGTCGGCGCATCTCAAATTTTAAATTTTTTTTTTCAAAACCACGTCAGCTTGCGCCGACGCATCCAATGCTTAGGTCGACACACACCTGATGAATTCTGAATCCCTCTTTATTGGGAACGCGCGCGCCGACCTAGTGTCCCTAAATGGCATTACATATTTTCATTACACTTAATATTTCTTCATTGCATGTCATAAATCTGATCTTTCTTGGTCTTCTCCTCTCCTTCTTTTCCAACTTCCCATTCAAAATCCATCAAAACTCCATTAAAACCCATAAAACCCAAAACCCACAAAGTTTGAATTCACAAGGTTTATAAGAAAGGGGTTTCACAAGGCATTTGGAAGTAAGAACTCTATCAATTATTCATCATTTGCGCACTGTTCGCTGCACATTATTCATCATCTTCCTCATATCTTCAACAATGGCTTCTCGACGTGCAACAGGTAAAATAACTACTATAGCTTCCACATCAAGAGCCAAAACTTCTTCAACTCTGGTAAATGATGTGTCTCTACTCTCCGATGCTCTGTCTGAGTCTTTCAATAATGACTTTCGCAACCGTGCCGTTATCCGACAACATGCATACTACTCTTTGATGGCTCCCAATTACCATCTCACCGAGGTAATTGACATGTTAAATGCTCAGAATTCTGATTATTTTCTTGAATATGATGATAAGTTTAACTGTGATCTGGTTCGCTTGTTATATTACGGGATTGAGGGAAAATTTGAAGGTACAGATTTTACTTATTCTATGAATAACGCGCCTCATTCCATGAACAATGCTGTTTGGACTAGTCTGTTCGGTTTGGAAACTGATAAAAATCTTCCTCAAGTGACGGATACCAAATTTGTTCCCAACTATGAGTTTAAGAATGCTTTGAACTCTATGTTGCGTGAACCATACTCAGATGATGTTGTTGCAAGCGAGCTGTTTCTGAAAAATGTCACAATAGGTCATCTGAAATTTGTTGATCGCATTCTGCAGTGGATTGTCTCTCGCATTTTGCAACCAAAGAAAGGAGGTTTTTCTAGAGTGGATAAAGCTGAGGTTTATCTTATCTACATTCTGAAGAACAAGATCAAAATCAATTGACTATATTATTTCACATACCGTATGTTTGCCCTTCGCGACTCCACAAAAGGTACTGCTTTGGGTTATGCATCATGTATTCAAAATATCTTGAACAAGGCTGCTATCTCTGTTCCGAACATTCGTTATGTCAATATTTCATCTGAGCATCAAATTCAGCAAAAGACCCTCACCAAGATATTGCAGAAGGACATGAAAATGACAACCAAGGTGGTGACAATGCTGATGTGAATATGGAGTACGAAGATAATACGGCATAGATGGGTTACTCTCAACCAGAGGAAGATTCTGATAATCAGGGCTGGGGTCAATGGCAAAACCACAGTTGGACTGCTCTTGGGGATGCTTATGTCCCTTCAAACTATGGTTGGCAATAACAAAGTGACGAATATGAATGGCACAAACCTGAATATTCTACACCTCCGACTCCGCAACCACAGCAAGAGCAAGATTTCCAGGCCTCTGAAGAAATCCTGACCATGTTGAACCAAATGAACCTCGAACAAGAGCAATTTTGGGTATTATAAGATCGGAGGTATAATGCTCAGCAGGAGAGGTTCACTTCACTTTCCAATCAGTTGGCTGCTCATACACAAAACTTCACTAGGTTTGCTGATGCCTCCATGACCAAATTCACTCATTTGGAAAATGCCATGACAATTCAGACTCAAAACCTGACCAACAGTCTAGGCATTCTCAACAACACAGTGATAGAGTTGAATCAGTCTCTCGAGGAGCTGCCACCACAAGGCCACCATTACAGGGGAAGAGGTCACCCATTTAGGGGGAGGAGACCATAGAGATTCGCATTATTCTTAGTGCATCATATTACTTGTGTTTTGATTCTATGTTTTGTTGTTTGGTTGCATGTTATTTTGGTTTGTTTTAATTTAAACTATGTTTCAGGTTGTCCTTGACTTTATGTTTTGAACTATGGAATGAATTGTGTTTGCTTCTTGCGTTCTGTATTTATCCGTTTATAGTATCGCATTAATTGTATCATATGTGGATGCTTGTTGGCGTCACTATTTTGCAAATTGGTGAATGAACTGTTACTTGTTATAATGATATTTCTTTGACCACCTTCTTTTACTCTTTTTGATGTTGTCAAAGGGGGAGAAGGATAATAGCTAGCAGCAGATATTAAAGTGTTAAAGATAGGGGGAGTTTCTCCGTCCTCAAATTACAAATCAAGAGAAAGATAAACAGTGTTGTCATCATCAAAAAGAGGGAGTATGTGAGGGCTAAGGTCTTTCATCTATTTTGGTTTTAATGATGTCAACAAATAAGATAGTCATTAGATTGTAATTTGAGCGGTATCACTTCATAGTCGGGAAAATTGCATCTAACCATCAATTTTCATGTGTTTAAACATATAGGAAGAAGTCTACATAATTTCTACATGTGCATGATCATAATATTGATGATTGGTATACTTGTTTCACGTCTTGGTCAGTAAAAACATGTAGAAAAATGAGTTTTTGAAAATCTGCATGTCTTGAGTCGACCCAAGGTGAGCATGAGTCGACTCATGCTGTCTTGAACAAGTTTTGTGAAAAGTTCGGGATAGTGCACGCTAACCTCCCCTGTTGCATGCGTCGATGCATGCTTTTGGACATTTGAATTTATGTAAAATCTGCAGGCTTGCGTTGACGTAAGGTGTTGATGAGTCGATGTATGGTCACTCAATTTGCGTAGACAATCCTACGGGATAGCTCACGTCGACCCTCATTAAAGGAGCGGTCAACCCATGGCTGTCTGAACTGATTTTTCTGCATTCAATTTTTCTGTTATTTCCGTTACTTCATATTGTTGGTCATTTTATTCATTATATATAGTTGGGTCAGCTCACTTTTCAGAAAAACAAAAAACGTGAAAATTTAGACTAGTCTTTCTCTTCATCCTCATCTTCAACCTTGAGTAAACAAACAATTACACATAATCATTTTTGTTTGTGTCGCCCATTGTTTTGAAGTGATAACGTTCAGAATTAGGAAGTGTGTGATCTTCATTTCGGGTTTGAGAATTGGTAGGTGTTTCTTGAATAAAACCTTAGGTTTTATCCTCCAAGAATCAAGGAGATTTTGGGGGGTTTTTGGCACAAACCGTTTCGTTCTACAGGGATTCAGCCGCGTGAAGGTAACCGAAGAATAGAGTATTCGTTTGGTTTAGTAGCTACAGTCGGAGGATCGTAGAAGAAAGGTTTGGGGATCAAATTGAGGAAGATCGAAATCGACCGAGTGAAGGTGACTGAAGCACGGTGGTTTCTTGCAGTCTAGTAGCGTGAGGCAGTGATTTGTTCAACCGAATTTGAGGCACTTGATTCGTCTTGAATCAAGGGGAGAGAAGACTCTACATCAACAATCAAAGACGTTTAAGAGTTTAGATGTTCATTGTTATTCTCTTGTATAAACAATTTGCAAACAACAATATATATATATATATATATATATATATATATATATATATATATATATATATCAATTCCAATTGTGGAATTGGGGGCAGAGGTACCAAAAGCGAGGATGATTGGGGAACTGCCTAATCAAATCGTGTTTGTTCTCTCTTTCCTTACTCTATTACGTTTTGATAATATTCGAATTTGCGAAGTATCAATTGATCTGAATTTTCTATTTTAGTGTAATTGAGAGCTGAAAAATTACTTTGCTAAAACGATACAATCCCTTGGATTGTATCTTGTGTAGGCTCGATATTCATATTAATCGGAAATTCTCACTTGGTGTGCCGCGCACTCCAAGTGTTTAATAAATTGATTAAGCACAAAATCGAGAGTACTATGTGATTAATTTTTGTCAATACTATCTCGTTGGAATTTGGATAGAAGTCAAGTAAAATAATTATGTTGATTACGTTGTGCGTTTGTTGAATTAGTTGTAAACTTTCTCACCCGTCTTTTCATTCCTTAAACACGATACACATATCCGGTCCTTTTAGTCGAGGTTCGTTGTAGACGTGATTCAGTGGTCGCTTCCATAAAACTTTTAAAACCAATTTTTGGAAAGCCATTTGCATGTAAAACTCGAGGGATCTATTTAACCCCCCCTTCTAGATCCTAGCCATCGTCTAACAATATGTATATGAATTATGCTATGATATATAAACAAATGCAAATGCAGATGTTGACGACAAGGCTCGACTCTTTTGGAAAGAAGACAAGACTGGAAGACTGATTCCTCAACACAGAGATCACTAACATTCTGCTTAGGGACTAGAGATACTACTGTTGGACACATCTCTGCCACACTTATAAACTGTATCAAGTTGTTGATCCTTGTAGGAAGGATGGGGAGCTGCTTGGGGATTTTTAAAGTAAACTACCCTAAATGAGCTGATTGTTGTATATGAACTAATCATTGCTTCGGCTTGTCTGATTCTATAAATGACTGCTTTACAGTGTGCTTGGAAAGCTTTCCCCAGTGTGAGTCTTGAAAAATATTCTGAATAAACCAATTATGAGAAGGACTTTCCCCTAATAGAATCACTGTAACACCTCAAAATTTGCCCTCATATTTCTAACACTAATTGGTTTGTGTTTCATTTCATTTTTGCATCATCATTAGGTCATCATCATTAGGTCGTAGCTTATAATCATACATCACATTGGTCTTCTAAGACATGGGATCAGGAGTTTCTCTGAGTCAAGGCTTCCTATTTGCCTTGAGATACTTTCGTTCAAGTTTGACAAAGGATTGAATTCTTGTTGTTGTAATTTCACATCCAAGATCGTCAAGTATCAAGTTTATTCTCTTCAAGAGTTGTCTGGCATCGAGAGATTAGGGTTTCATCGTGGTTAATTGGGAAGGCTGTGAATCAGGGTTTGAATCCTTCTCAACGTCTCAAGAGCATTGGTTCCAGGTTGAGGTGTTCAACTTCAAGTCAGGAGTGTTTATTCAGGTGGAAGTTTGACCTCATCTTGGTCAAATCATCAGGAGTTTTGCTTCAAGTGCAAGTCATCTGTGTCAATGATTTATTTTTCAGGCGATGTGCATTCAAGGTTAAGTTGTTGTGTGTGGAAATTCACTAGATTATCAAGCAGTGGTTCATGTGGGGTTTGATTTAAAAGTCAAGATCATCGTGATTATAGGTCCAGTTATGTTCATCTGTGGATTTATTTTCCCAGAGATTCTTTCAGACGAATTCAAAGTGATCCGGGATTCACTTGATCGGACATTCAAAAGATGACCCACTCAGATGGTTGTTGTTTCTGCTGCAAGTTGTTCAATGGTAGCTGTGTGCGTTTAATCAGGTGCATTGTGGAAAAGTTCAAGTTGGTTTTGTATCAAAATCAAGATTTCATATCCATTTCTTTTTAACCATATTCATTATCCAAATTTAGTCCATATTGATTTTAACCTTATTTCCAAATATCCATTCTAACCCATTTTTCTTTCACATCCATATCCATTTGCTATCCATAATTATCCATTTATCTAACCATTTATATCCATTGTTAATAACCATAATCCATAAACCATTTTTATCCATTTTTTATCCATTTTTTTACCTTTTCTATTATCCATTCTTATTATAAATAACCTTTTATTCACTTTAAAACCATTTTTTTTCTAACCAATTTGTACAAATCCATAACCCGTTTTAATTAATATCCAATTCACTTATCTATTTGTTTAATTCAATTATCCATTTTATCCAACTTTTTTTTATCTATTATTTATTTTCAATTCTTATAATGTATTCCAAAAAAACAATATATAGCAGCTCCCTCCACACACCATTGCCATGTTCCATCCGTTACTCACACTAGGACCCACCAAACCTCACAAAAAAAAAAAAAAAACTTAGCCCCATTTCCAAAACCAAAAAACCAACTTTTAGCCAAGAATTTGACGCACCAACCATCACCTTATTTTACAGCGACCATAACAAACCATAAAAAGACTTCGTCTGACCCCATAAAAGAGGCCCCACATGATGCTGCGCTCGCAATTCACAAGCTGGTGAAACCATCACACATTTAAACAACGCATTCGCAAAACCGCATCACAAAACCGTTCTTCACGCACATCTTAACTTCTCCATCAACCCTTTGCTGCTGTAAAGGTCACAAAGAATATTTCATGACACGAACCTTGCAGCGAACCTCAATCTTCTCTCATACGAATCACCATTTGTAAACCGCATCATTGAACAAAAAAACCTCACATTACCACAAGGTGAAATCAAGTCACACAACTTGTTTACCTCAACCTCCTTCACAACTCGTAAAACCCCTAAAACCACTTCCATCCACCTCAAAGACCTTCGCACAAAGTTCATTACCTCCTTTTCCAAAACTTGTACCTGCAAACGACAAACAAAACTCACTCCCACAAAAACCGCAAAACACCACAGCCCTAAAATCCAATCCCTTTGAGTTGTCTCCTTCAAACCTAAAACCCCCCAATCGAGACCTCACCTTCAACCAAAAACAATTTCAAAACCTCTTTTTCCATCAACAAGAAACATTCCCCATCAATACCTTTGTCTTTCTCTGTTTCCAAATTTTCAACCCAGAAACTCAACAAAACCTCATCCTCCTTCAACCCGACCTTTCTTTATATCTTCATAACAATCAACCTTCATCAAACTTCAAAACTCCAAACCCAGAAATAGCATAGAAGAAGAGAAGGTGATTATAATCACAACACATATCAAAGAAAAGAAGAAGAAGAAATCGAACGGAGTTTGAAGCGAAGTGATCGAACCTTAAATCGAAGAGAAGTTTGAAGTGACTCGAAGCCGAATCTGAGATGCGAACACGAAGACAGAATAGATCGAGCGAGAAGCGAGCAAAAAATCAAAGCGGAGACGGAATCGTGAGGAGAAAGGTTGGGTTGCACTGATGAGATGTTCTTCGATTTATGTTGTTTCATTTTTCTGATGTGGTGTTGTACGATGATGGTGGTGATATCTGAACGTCTTCCTTTCCTCAGATCGTGAGATTTTCCCCTTTTAGTTTTACAACAAGACAATATCACTCTATTGGGCTAGATCGTGTGGTTTTTGGGTTTTGAAGAGCCCATTTTCTTGTTGGCAGACGGATGGATGGGTCGTATGGCCCATAGTAATTCATAGAGTTTCTATTCAGACCATTACTGCACCATATTCATCATTAATCCAGTTTTAATTTCATTTATTATTATTATTATTATTGTTTTTTTAGATTTGTTATTAGGTTTTAATTTGATATGGTTTTAGATTAATTAGATTGTTAGATGATAGGTTATTGTTGGATATTAGTTCTTGATTAACTTTTGATGATAATCTTAATTTGATCTTGGAGTATTAATTTTTAATTGGAGCTTCTATTTAATTTTAGATTTTGATAACTAGATTTTTGCTTAGTCTTGATTAAAAACTTTTGTTAATTGTTAATTAAAGCTCATTGTTAATTTTAACTTTGATTTAAACTCTTGTTAAACTTTGATTAAGACTATTAGTTAGATTTTATTATGTTTAGTTTTTCATCATTAATTTTGATTAGTCTAGGTTTTAGTTTTTGATTAGCCTTGATGTATAGTTTTGATTAATTTTTGTTTATGTATAATTGAATTTTAATTGAACTTTGGAACTTTAATTGATTCTTAGTGGATTTTAATTAGAATTTTAATTGACTTTCTTTTATTAAGCTGTTGCTAACTTTTGGTTTCTCTTGTTAGCTCTTTTGATTTTGGCTCAGTTGATCTTAGATGAGATTTGTGCTTTGACACTTGAGATATTTGTGCTTGCTTGATTTTGTTGATGCTTGAAATTGCATATGAATTCTCATTGGTTGCTAAACTCTCCTTGTGCATAAGTTGATTGAATGTAGGAAATGATGTTGATGTATACACTGTTGTTCTGTACATGCGTGTTATTAAATGCTGCTATTATGTCCTGCTGGATATTACACCTGTTCTATTCTGGAAATAGGAGCTGTTAAATGTTGTTCTTAATGATTGCTGGAATACACTGTTGTGCTGTGCTGAAGAGCTGTTGTTGCTGCTGCTGTTTTTAGACTTGACTACTGGACTTGCTTTTTTGATGGAAGTGCTTAATAACTTAGAGGCTTGAGTTTGTTGTGCGCTTTGAAGAGGCAACGGACCTTCTCCGTTAGGTACCCCTAGAATCTCAATTTTATCTTTCATGTCCTATTCTAGGATTGTATCCATGTTAGAAGCATATTGAGTACATCTGAAGTCCTACCTCAAAGTAGACTCTGTTTGCGCATCATGTTTAGTACTTAAGTGCTTTGTATCTCTGTTGTGTCAACATGTTGATGATTGAACATTTGTACATATTTGAGTTTTCTTTCTCCTTCTTTTCTTGAGACTTGTTTAAGTCTTGATTTTATCCGTGCGTGCGTCTTTCTCCTCTTTCTCTTAACACTTCTAAAACACTTAATAAGGACAACATGCATTGCACATGAGCCTTAAGCGTGGGAAATGAGGAATGAGGGGTTTCCTTTCATTTCTCTAGAGTGTTTAGCGGATGTTCTGTCTTGGAACGATTTGCGACGCATTCGTTCCTATGTTATAGATTTTGATGCAATGCAAGTTATGAACTAACTCAAATCACTTCTGTCTAAAAAATAAAAAACAAATTCAAATCATTTTCATCCTTCGGGATTGCTGGGTTTCAAATCGTTTTCAGAAAAGAGCTCGTCGCTCACATAGAAAACATAAAGACCTCGTTAGGTCGAACTACGACTGCTCTGATTTCCTCTCTCTCGTCCGATTGAGGATACGTAGGCATAAGACGACGATGTCTTGGCGAGCACACTTCCCTCTTTTCGGCCCGTAGGTCGAACTACGACTGCTCTGATTTCCTCTCTCTCGTCCGATTGAGGATACGTGGGCACAAGACGACGATGTCTTGGAGAGCACACTTCCCTCTTTTCGCCCCGTAGGTCGAACTACGACTGTTCTGATTTCCTCTTTCTCATCCGATTGAGGATACGTAGGCACAAGACGGCGATGTCTTGGCGAGCACGCTTCCCTCTTTTCGGCCCGTAGGTCGAACTACGACTGCTCTGATTTCCTCTCTCTCGTCCGATTGAGGATACGTAGGCACAAGACGACGATGTCTTGGTGAGCACACTTCCCTATTTTCGGCCCGTAGGTCAAACTACGACTGCTATGATTTCCTCTCTCTCGTCCGATTGAGGATACATAGGCACAAGACGACGATGTCTTGGCGAGCACACTTCCCTCTTTTTGGCCCATCGATCGAACTACGTTTGCTCTGATTCCTCTTTCTTGTCCGATTGAGGATACGTAGGCACGATATACGATATCTCGACGAGCAACCTTCCCCTCTTTTCGACCCGTCCGTCGAACTACGTTGACTCTGATTCTTCGTTCGTCCACAAAGATACGTAGGCATTGGATTGCGAAAATCCTTGCGAGTCCGTTTTTATTTCCCCCTCTCCCGTTTCCATTTAGCCGTAGACTTTAGGATAACTCACCCTTTGATTAGACAACAAGCGTGGATCCCATCGAGTACGATGGACGCGTGGGGGTGGTAATAGCTTCCCCTCGCGTAACCGACTCCCGAACCCAGACTATGGTTGCGATGACCATGTCTTCTCCCTTTCTTCAGGTTTTCTTCGATCGTTCCCTTTCCCTGCGTCGGGATAAATAACGTTCGGTGGCGACTCTTCTGTTCTAGTTTTCTCGCCGGTTATTTTTTCGCGGATGCGACAGCTGGCGACTCTGGTTCCCTATGCGAGTTAATCCTAGCGCTTGCCTGTTTTATTTCATTGGGTGTTTACTGTTGTGCATTATTTGTTGTATATTACTATTTTTACCGCATTTATTGCATTTCATTTCATTATTGTCATATGTTGGACTGTCTGTGTTGTTTGGCGGGTTGGGATTCATTGAGAGATAAGCCTAATACACAGGCTTAAGTATACACTTAGGACTAGAGTGGAAAGTAGTGGGACCTACGCGCCATCTTGGTATATTTGGTGTTCATGAAATTCACATCCAAACGAGGTTTTCTTGGGAGATATTCTGAAGTGCGCGTCTTGTGCATTTCGGGGTGTTGATCTAGAGAGTTGTCGACTCTGGCGACCATTTCCCCGAGGACTCAGTAGAGGCACTCCTCCCAAGAGGTAGTAATGGTAGACCAGAAATGACAAACCCATTATACTTCTTGATCCGAGGACCCAAAGCTGTGAACTTACATAGGATGACCTTATTTTTTAGGGATCAGTGGACGACCTCTTTGTTTGGCTATAGTATTGTACCCCGAGGGATGAATGTACTATTGCTTCTCAAATAGAGAATCCGACGCTGAGGATCCTCAGTTTTCTAGAACCCACATGTGAGGGGGGATGGGTGTTTGCAGGTTTACAGGTGACCTTGACCTTCAACATACCCGGTATTATGGATTTCTTATCAGTGTGAACTTATCATCCTGGTATTATGGTATTCTGAATGGTCTGTCATTTTGGTATTCTGGATTTCTGGATTTCTAGTCCTTGTTCAATTGACAGCACAACAGATGTTCAAAGCAACTTGATACCTTGATCCCATGTGTGCATCTGCATCATCATTATGCATTCTGACATACATGTTCTCGTATTTCCAAGGATCTTAACTCTGAGACTCGCTGTTGAGCATTTCCATCTATTTCTTGTGGTTCGTATGTGGAGAAAACTTGGATCAATGAAGAATGATTCCTTGGAAATATTCGAACATGGCATTTTCGCATTTGTATTCTCATACTCATATGCATAACAGGTGCTCAGAGGCAGATTCCTCATTCTGATTTGGTATTCTCTTCAGAATTGCCAACTTGAATTCTTCCCACTACTCAACTTTCGACGATCAAAGTTCAGTTATGGAACAGATCCGTGTAGAGTTGGCTGAGATGAAAGTTCAGATGGGACATTTTATGGTGGACGTGCAGGCATTATCTTAAGGTCAACAACTATTGAGAGAGGAAGTCAATCAGATGAAGATTCAGATGAGCCTGGTTATGGAAATCTTGAATGCGGTGTTAAGGAAGGAAAGCAATCATGTGCCCATTTCCGTAACAGAGATTCTCACCCATCCTATCTCTTTGGAATCTCCTTCAAACCATGAAGCACTTTGTGTTATGGAAACCATGAATGCGGTTTCTGGAATTTCTTGTCAGCGGCTAGTTCCCATTCATCAAGTGAATTCAAGGGGTAACTCATGAATATCATTCGCAACATGTACTTCTAAGGGTTACTTCCCAACAGCCGTTGTCTATTCCAAGTAATGATAATCAGATGATCAATCAGAACCGGTCATCCGAATACTCATACAGGTCATCAGGAGCATAGGAAACCAACAAGGGAGTTCGACACAGTTCATGTGCCTCATATCTAGTTGTTCCCTCAATTTCTCGAGCTTTCATTGGGGAAAATCAAGCGATTAGTTCTGGTTATTTCTCCTTATCCTGTGGGGATTGATCCCGATGCCTATTGTGACTACCATTCTGGGGAACCTGGCCATTTCATTGAAGATTGTAAGTCATTCAGAGACAAGGGTAAAGACAAGGTTCAGGATCTGATTGACTCCAAGACTATTGTGTTCATACCAGAAAAAGGTGGGAATCTGGCACCAACCCAGTAATAGAATGAACATCCAGACTGCTGACTGCTTAAAGTCCCCAAGATCAACAAGTCCAGACGGAGCCAAGTCTCCTCAACGATGGCAATTTCCTGTTTCTTTAGTGCATTTTCATTTGTATCTTGCTTGTTTGTTTAAACATTGTCTTCATGTAGAAACTTGTTTGTTTATTTTAATGACAATCACAATACAATAAGCATGTTTTTTTTTGAAGTAATCCATTCGTGTTCACTCTTCAAATGTTTATATGCACCGCAATACTGACTTTCTTGCCTTAAACTAGTCTAAAACCCGTGCTCCCACACAGGTAAATTTATTTGATATAATAGACATAATTTTTTGAGATATACTTATAAAAAAGTCATTCTAAATGAGCATTTTAAAATGAAAAATTATAATAAAAAAATACTTCAACAAAAGATTAGTAATATGGTTACACAAAATATAATGTATATTTGACAAAGATATCAATGATCCAAAATAAGTGTGCGTGTGTGTGGTCTAGTGGTGAAACACTTGGGTCTTAAGAGTGTACTCTGTAACGCCCCGTTTTGCCAATTTTATTTTATTGAGTCTTTTGATTATTTTATTATTATTTTATTTTATTTTCGACTTTTATGTGAAAATATGTTATTTTTCGTCGTGATTATATTTTATCGCGTTTTGGGAACATTTGCGAGATATTTGAGTGTGGGGGTATTTTGGACATTTCATAGATAATTGTTAAGTTAGTAAGAAAGAAAATAGAATAGAAAAGGGAAAGAAAGAAAAATAGAGAGAAAGAAAGAAGAAAGAAGGAAAAAGAGAAGAAAATAGGAGAAGAGAGAAAATTGGAGAAAGAGTGGAAAAAATCATCAAGAGCAAGTTGTAGAGTCGATTAAATCGGGTAAGGGTGCGGAACTCGATTATTGTATGATTGTATACGATTATGTATGTGTGTTTATTGTTGTTTTGGAGAAAATTAGTAAAAATCATTTTTTGGAAAAATTGAGTAGGAATTGATTTAAATGTGTTAGAACTTGTGTTGAATGTGTTTAGATTGTCTATACATGTTTGATAGGTATTATTACACTTCCATTTGCTGTTTTTCTGAGATTTGGATGATGAATTGGAGGTTTTTGGGTGGAAAATCGTGGAACAAATTATGCAGGAATTTTTCTGGTTTTTCCAGGTCATACGCGTATGGGGCATGTTCATACGCGTATGAACCTTGGCGTTACGCGTATGGTGGGCGAGCCATGAGGGCAATACGCGTATGTGCTGCTTGTTTTCTCGGCCATCTGCCCATTTGCGTATGATACGCGTAGCATTTCAGGGCAATACGCGTACGAGAGAGGGCATTACGCGTATGAGTTTTTACACGTGAACTTTGGGAAAATGAGTCTCTGCTCATACGCGTATGGCTCATGGTGGTACGCGTATGGACAGAGCTTTTGCAAAATGTGACTTTTCAAAATATCATTTTTCGTTTTCGTTCGTAACTTTGGTTCCGATTATCCGATTTTTGAATTCTTGGTGTCGTTGGAAAGGTATCGAGTTGTACTTTATGATTATGATGTTTTGAGAATTGTTAGCCGATTAAATTATGTCGGGAAATGTGAATAGTGTCGGTTATCGATTTTTGTCATTTTAATGGTGTGGAATTGACGTGTATTATGCCGTGTGTTGTTGTTTTGTACGTGAGATGACTTATGTGCTGTTGTGATGATGCTTTGTGGCCGAAAGGCAAGAAAATGCTAAGTGTGGTATTTGATAAATGTGCATGATTATGAATGTGTGTATGGATGCAATGTGAATGTCATGAGTCATTGTATGCCAAGCATCATAGTGTGCATTGTTGAACGTCCTGAGTGACGGTTTAATTCCTGAGGGAAATTGCTATAACATCGTGTGCCTCGAAAATATGAGGCGATGCCTGAGGACCTAAAGCGGTGGTTATAGACGATTGTGAGCTCCTTTGGAGACTTAAAGCAATCCTTAACGTCGTGTGCCTCGAAAATATGAGGCGATGCCTGAGGACCTAAAGCGACGGGTGAACATCGTAGGCCCGACGGGGAGTTACTTGAGATTCTCAGTAACGAGCGATGGTTCCAATAGTTCCTGAGTGAACTGATGATGAGACATGAGACAATGGAAGTCGGTACCGCATGGCATGTGCATAAGTCGTTGTGTCGGTCTATGTGCATTGCATAAATCATGAATTAATTGTGTGTGAATTTGTGAATGTGATTGATGATTGTATGGTATATGTGTGTGTGTAATGGTATTCGATGCTTGAGAATTGTGCGGTATTATGTTATATGTGGTTGTGGTGAGAATGTGTTACTTGTACATTTTTGTGTTTATATATATAATTTTATTCAATTATATTATGGTTGTTTTTCTCACCCTTCTGCTGTTTTATAACGCTCTATGAGGCGTTGCAGATTAGAGCTGCTGGAGGTATTCCTTTTTGTGAAGCGTTGCGTCTTCATTATTTTGGTCGGTCGGCTCTGATATGTGACTCCGGGTAGTTAGGGTGGTCGCGTGCTATTATTTTGTATATCTGATGATATATTTTGGTTGTACATATGCTACCTGATGTATGACAAACTGTTTATATGTGTATATGTATATATGTTAATCAGATTTTAGATTTTCCGCTTTAATTCTAATTTCTGAAAAGTGGGTGTAAGGAACTAAGTTTCCTTTGTTGATTGCTACCCCACAGTTGCATATCTTTATGGGCAGGTGTTGTATGCTATGTTTTGTTACAGTTGATGTGATTCCTCCCTTTCCATGCCGCGAATTCAAATGTACTCTGACGAAATTTCGAATTTTCTTTTAGTACTTTAATTGCATGTTAATTGGGGGTATAGTTTGGGGGCGTCACATTAAGTGGTATCAGAGCTACGTCCGTGTCAGTTGTGTTTGTGGTGTCTGTTGTGTCTGTTGTGTCTGGCATATTGGGCGAGTTGTGTTGGACGAGTTGTTGTTTAACCATAGTTTCTGTGTTTAGACGAACAGAATATGGCTGGTCGTAATGATGCTGCTTTGGCTGCTGCGATGGAAGCGATGGCACGAGCTGTGCAGGGTGCACCGAATGCTGCCGGAAATGATGAGTTTAGAAAGAATAAGCCGCCGGTCTTTAAAGGGAAACATGATCCGGATGGTGCGCAGTTGTGGTTGAAAGAGATTGAGAGGATTTTCAGGGTAATGGATTGTGATGACGATGATGTTAAGGTGAGGTTAGGCACTCATATGTTACATGAAGAGGCTGACGACTGGTGGATCAGTACTCGTCAGGTGTTGGAAGCTGAGGAGGAGGAAGAAGAAATTACTTGGGAGGTGTTTAGCCGAGAGTTTCTGAGGAAGTATTTTCCCGAGGATGTCCGAGGAAAGAAGGAGATTGAGTTTTTAGAGCTAAAACAAGGTAATATGTCAGTTATTGACTATACTGCTAAGTTTGTGGAACTTGTGTAGTTTTATCCTCATTATGTGGAAGCGACTGCTGAATTTTCAAAGTGTGTGAAGTATGAAAGTGGCTTGCGTCCTGAGATAAAGCAGGCTATTGGTTATCAGAGGATCCGAAGGTTTGCTGATTTGGTGGAATGCTGTAGGATTTATGATGAAGATAGTAAGGCTCGTTCTGCTCACTATAAAAGTGTAAGTGACAGAAAAGGGAAACAACAGTTCTGTGGTGGTCCGTATGTGTCACCGGCTGATAAAGGTAAACAAAGGGGTAATTTTGATCGAAGGTCAAGTGGAGGAGGTATGTCTAATGCTCCTAGGTGTTTTAAGTGTGGTGAATTGGGTCATCGCCAGATGGAATGTAGGAAGAAAGTGGATAAGTGTTCTAATTGTGGTGGTATCGGACATGTTTTAGCTGATTGTAAAAGGAAGAATGTAGTGAAGTGTTATAACTGTGGGGAACCTGGTCACATTAGCTCGAAGTGTCCGAATCAGAAGAAAGCTCCAACTAGTGGGAAAGTGTTTTCATTGGCGGGAACTCGGACTTCAAGTGCTGATCGTCTGATAAGAGGTACTTGCTTTATTAATAATACACCTTTAATTGCTATTATTGATACTGGAGCGACTCATTCGTTTATTTCGTCTGAGTGCGTGGAACGTTTGAATCTTGGGTTGTCTTCGATGGATGGTGAGATGGTTATTGATACTCCAGCGATGGGGTCAGTAACTACTTCTTTGGTGAGTTTGAGTTGTCCTTTGACCATTTATGGTAAAGACTTTGCGATGGATTTGGTGTGTTTACAGTTGGAAGGTTTAGATGTGGTGTTGGGAATGAATTGGTTGCAATTTAATCGGGTGCACATTGATTGTTATCATAAGCTTGTAAGGTTTCCTTCTCTTGAGGAAGACGAAGACTCAAGTTTCTTATCTACCAAAGAGTTGAAGAAACTTTTGGCGGATGAAGCTCAGTTGTTTGGATTATTTGCATCTTTGACTGTGGATAGTCAAGTTTCACTGGAAGTGTTTCCTGTTGTGTGTGAATTTCCTGAGGTGTTTCCTGATGATATTTCAGATGTACCGCCGGTGAGAGAGGTGGAATTTTCGATAGATCTAGTTCCTGGTACTAGACCTGTTTCTATGGCACCTTATAGAATGTCGGCATCTGAATTGGTGGAGTTGAAAAAGTAGTTAAATGAGTTGTTGGAAAAGAGGTTCGTGAGGCCAAGTGTTTCTCCTTGGGGTGCTCCAGTTTTGTTAGTGAAAAAGAAAGATGGGAGTATGCGATTATGTATTGATTATCGCCAGTTGAATAAAGAAACGATTAAGAACAAATATCCGCTTCCAAGGATTGATGATCTGATGGATCAGTTGGTTGGTGCTTGTGTATTTAGTAAGATTGATTTGAGATCGGGTTATCATCAAATAAGAGTGAAAGAAGAGGATATTCAGAAGACGGCCTTTAGAACACGGTACGGTCATTATGAATATTCGGTGATGCCGTTCGGGGTTTCTAATGCGCCTGGTGTGTTTATGGAATACATGAATCGGATTTTCCACGAGCATTTGGATCGTTTTGTGGTGGTGTTTATTGATGATATTTTAATCTATTCTAAGTCTCGTGAGGAACATGCAGAGCATTTGCGTATTGTTTTGCAGGTTTTGAAGGAAAGGGAGCTTTTTGCCAAATTGTCCAAGTGTGAATTCAGGTTGTCTGAGGTGAGTTTTCTTGGGCACATGATTTCAGGTAATGGTATTGCTGTGGATCCATCTAAAGTAGAAGCAGTTCTACAATGGGAGGCTCCTAGATCCGTTACCGAGATTAGAAGCTTTTTAGGTTTGGCTGGTTATTACCGGAGGTTCATTGAAAGGTTTTCTAAGCTAGCTCTTCCTTTGACGCAGTTGACTTGTAAAGGCAAAGCATTCATTTGGGATATTCAATGTGAAGAGAGTTTTTGTGAGCTGAAGAGAAGATTGACGACAGCTCCTATTCTGATTTTACCTGATCCTAATGAACCGTTTGTTGTGTACTGCGATGCTTCTTTAATTGGTTTGGGTGGTGTTCTGATGCAGGAAGGTAAAGTTGTAGCTTATGCTTCAAGACAGTTGAGAGTTCATGAGAAGAACTATCCTACTCATGATCTTGAGTTAGCGGCTGTAGTTTTTGTGTTGAAGATTTGGAGGCACTATCTCTATGGTGCAAGGTTCGAAGTCTTTAGTGATCATAAAAGCTTGAAATATTTATTTGATCAGAAAGAGTTGAACATGAGGCAGTGGAGATGGTTGGAATTCTTGAAAGACTACGACTTTGGCTTGAATTACCATCCTGGTAAAGCTAATGTGGTAGCCGATGCATTGAGCCGAAAATCGTTGCATATGTTCGCAATGATGGTGAAAGAGTGGGAACTTTTGGAGTCGTTTAGAGACTTGAGTTTGGTATGTGAAGTGACTTCGGTTAGTGTAAGGCTTGGAATATTGAAGGTTGCTAATGAATTTTTGTTGTCGGTTAGTGAGAAACAAAAGCTGGATTTGAAATTCGTTGATTTGATGAGGAATGAGAATGTGGATTTCAAGGTGGATAATTTTGGTGTTTTGAGATTCCGTGGTCGTATTTGTATTCCTGATGATGCGGAGTTGAAAAGAATGATTTTGGAGGAAGGACACCGGAGTAATTTAAGTATTCATCCGGGTGCGAATAAGATGTACCAAGATTTGAAGAAGATTTTCTGGTGGTCTGGTTTGAAAAGAGATGTGGCTCAGTTTGTGTATGCATGTTTGACTTGTCAGAAATCGAAAGTGGAACATTTGAGACCTAGTGGTTTGTTGCAACCGTTGGATATTCCTGAGTGGAAATGGGATAGCATTTCGATGGATTTTGTGACGGGATTACCGAACACTCAGCGTGGGCATAATGCTATTTGGGTGATTGTGGACAGGCTGACTAAATCGGCGCATTTTATTCCGATTGACATCAGTTTTTCTTTGGAGAGGTTAGCTGAAATCTATATCAGTGTGGTTGTGAAATTGCATGGGATTCCATTGAGTATTGTTTCTGATCGAGATCCTAGGTTTACATCTAGATTTTGGGAAAGTTTACAGAAGGCTTTGGGTTCTAGATTGAGGTTGAGTTCGGCTTATCATCCGCAGACGGATGGTCAGACCGAAAGAACGATTCAGTCTTTGGAGGATTTGTTGAGAGCGTGTGTTTTGGAACAAGATGGTGCGTGGGACGGTTATCTTGCTTTGATTGAGTTCACGTATAATAACAGTTTCCATTCTAGTATTGGAATTGCACCTTTTGAGGCCTTATATAGACGAAGATGTCGAACGCCGTTATGTTGGCACGAAACGGGTGAAAGTTCAGTGGTTGGACCGGATTTGGTGCAACAAACGACAGAAAAGGTAAAGTTTATTCGTGAGAAAATGAAGGCTTCTCAGGATAGACAAAAGAGTTATCATGATCGGAGACGGAAGGATCTTGAGTTTCAAGAGGGTGATCACGTATTTCTGAGAGTTACGTCGGTAACGGGCGTTGGTCGTGCTTTGAAATCTAAGAAGCTTACTTCTCGATTTATTGGTCCTTACCAGATATCTGCGAGAGTCGGTGCTGTAGCGTATCGTGTGGCGTTACCGCCGAATCTGTCGAATTTGCATGATGTGTTTCATGTTTCACAGCTTCGGAAGTATGTTCCGGACCCTTCACATGTTATTCCAATGGACGAGGTTGAGGTAAGAGATAACCTTACGGTCGAGACTTTACCAGTTAGGATTTTGGATCGCGAGGTGAAGCGGTTGAGGGGCAAAGAGATTGCACTTGTGAAAGTGGCGTGGGGAGGCTCTGCTGAGGGAAATTTGACGTGGGAGTTGGAGAGTAGGATGCGGGAGTCGTATCCAGAGTTGTTTGTATCAGGTAAGATTTTCGAGGACGAAAATTTCTAAGTGGGGGAGAATTGTAACGCCCCGTTTTGCCAATTTTATTTTATTGAGTCTTTTGATTATTTTATTATTATTTTATTTTATTTTCGACTTTTATGTGAAAATATGTTATTTTTCGTCGTGATTATATTTTATCGCGTTTTGGGAACATTTGCGAGATATTTGAGTGTGGGGGTATTTTGGACATTTCATAGATAATTGTTAAGTTAGTAAGAAAGAAAATAGAATAGAAAAGGGAAAGAAAGAAAAATAGAGAGAAAGAAAGAAGAAAGAAGGAAAAAGAGAAGAAAAGAGGAGAAGAGAGAAAATTGGAGAAAGAGTGGAAAAAATCATCAAGAGCAAGTTGTAGAGTCGATTAAATCGGGTAAGGGTGCGAAACTCGATTATTGTATGATTGTATACGATTATGTATGTGTGTTTGTTGTTGTTTTGGATTGATTTAGAGAAAATTAGTAAAAATCATTTTTTGGAAAAATTGAGTAAGAATTGATTTAAATGTGTTAGAACTTGTGTTGAATGTGTTTAGATTGTCTATACATGTTTGATAGGTATTATTACACTTCCATTTGCTGTTTTTCTGAGATTTGGATGATGAATTGGAGGTTTTTGGGTGGAAAATTGTGGAACAAATTATGCAGGAATTTTTCTGGTTTTTCCAGGTCATATGCGTATGGGGCATGTTCATACGCGTATGAACCTTGGCGTTACGCGTATGGTGGGCGAGCCATGAGGGCAATACGCGTATGGGCTGCTTGTTTTCTCGGCCATCTGCCCATTTGCATATGATACGCGTAGCATTTCAGGGCAATACGCGTACGAGAGAGGGCATTACGCGTATGAGTTTTTACACGTGAACTTTGGGAAAATGAATCTCTGCTCATACGCGTATGGCTCATGGTGGTACGCGTATGGACAGAGCTTTTGCAAAATGTGACTTTTCAAAATATCATTTTTCGTTTTCGTTCGTAACTTTGGTTCCGATTATCCGATTTTTGAATTCTTGGTGTCGTTGGAAAGGTATCGAGTTGTACTTTATGATTATGATGTTTTGAGAATTGTTAGCCGATTAAATTATGTCGGGAAATGTGAATAGTGTCGGTTATCGATTTTTGTCATTTTAATGGTGTGGAATTGACGTGTATTATGCCGTGTGTTGTTGTTTTGTACGTGAGATGACTTATGTGCTGTTGTGATGATGCTTTGTGGCCGAAAGGCAAGAAAATGCTAAGTGTGGTATTTGATAAATGTGCATGATTATGAATGTGTGTATGGATGCAATGTGAATGTCATGAGTCATTGTATGCCAAGCATCATAGTGTGCATTGTTGAACGTCCTGAGTGACGGTTTAATTCCTGAGGGAAATTGCTATAACATCGTGTGCCTCAAAAATATGAGGCGATGCCTGAGGACCTAAAGCGGTGGTTATAGACGATTGTGAGCTCCTTTGGAGACTTAAAGCAATCCTTTACGTCGCGTGCCTCAAAAATATGAGGCGATGCCTGAGGACCTAAAGCGACGGGTGAACATCGTAGGCCCGACGGGGAGTTACTTGAGATTCTCAGTAACGAGCGATGGTTCCAATAGTTCCTGAGTGAACTGATAATGAGACATGAGACAATGGAAGTCGGTACCGCATGGCATGTGCATAAGTCGTTGTGTCGGTCTATGTGCATTGCATAAATCATGAATTAATTGTGTGTGAATTTGTGAATGTGATTGATGATTGTATGGTATATGTGTGTGTGTAATGGTATTCGATGCTTGAGAATTGTGCAGTATTATGTTATATGTGGTTGTGGTGAGAATGTGTTACTTGTACATTTTTGTGTTTATATATATAATTTTATTCAATTATATTATGGTTGTTTTTCTCACCCTTCTGCTGTTTTATAACGCTCTATGAGGCGTTGCAGATTAGAGCTGCTGGAGGTATTCCTTTTTGTGAAGCGTTGCGTCTTCATTATTTTGGTCGGTCGGCTCTGATATGTGACTCCGGGTAGTTAGGGTGGCCGCGTGCTATTATTTTGTATATCTGATGATATATTTTGGTTGTACATATGCTACCTGATGTATGACAAACTCTTTATATGTGTATATGTATATATGTTAATCAGATTTTAGATTTTCCGCTTTAATTCTAATTTCTGAAAAGTGGGTGTAAGGAACTAAGTTTCCTCTGTTGATTGCTACCCCACAGTTGCATATCTTTATGGGCAGGTGTTGTATGCTATGTTTTGTTACAGTTGATGTGATTCCTCCCTTTCTATGCCGCGAATTCAAATGTACTCTGACGAAATTTCAAATTTTCTTTTAGTGCTTTAATTGCTTGTTAATTGGGGGTATAGTTTGGGGGCGTCACATACTCCTCTCAAGGTCTCAGGTTTTGAACCTCAATCTTCAAAATAAAGTCAATGGTTTGCACTATAAAATGAAAAAAAAAATAGTTGTATTAGATAACAACTCATAAGTTGATGATTGAATGGAGTTTGTTGTTGAAGACTAATTCTTTGAACGCAAGTCTTTTATGATAAAAGCTCTCAGTGCTCTTGCTTTTTTGACTGATCCAAAATCGGATGTGTGATCTATAATTAATATTATATGTGATTCAGTGGCAGTGGTACCTATAATAGAAATTCTTCAATGTCAACTATTATACATGTATAAAGATATAAGACAAGACATTACAAAAACATATGGACTATTGCTTCACAAGACATCAGATACTTAGAAGAATTATGAGCTAAACATAAAGACATGTGCTAAACATAAAGAAATATGGATTTTCTGCAGTATGATTACATGATGCAGATTCTGCAATATGATTACACTCTAACATATATAGAAGAATATTAAGCTAAATAACTCCTCTATATTTTAAATTGTAAATGTACTTCATGGTTCATGTTACAGTCTACTATGATTATTCAATATTTGTCACAAGCATTTTCTATATAATATTGATCCAACAATCAAAGTAAAAATAAAAACAAACCATGTTAGATAATATTAATCTTACTGTAAAATCTCCCACAATTCCAAGGGTATATTAAGACACCTGCAAAAACATTTATCACTTTTAGACAATGTTTACTTTATCGTGTAATTTCAAAGAATTACTTGGTGATAATAAAATGCCTGAATTTAATTAAATAAAAACATTTATTTCTTTAAAACTTAAAAGACCATTGAGAATAAAATGCATAAACTATGAAGGCTTTTCAACCTAAAAGACAAGTCTGTTAGTATGAAAAAAAAATGCATACATTGTATTCACCTAAAACTGAGATTGCAATGGCATAATATCCTCAAAGATATCAGCTAAAAAGGAAAGTAATGAAAATATGTTAAAATGGGATTTTTTCTTCAATTGAGAACAAAATAAAACAATAAAATAAAAATATATAGAGTTGATGCTTTAACTAATTACCTTGTTCAACTTGAGGGCCAAAGACAACATCAAATTTAACGTGACATTTGGATGTTTTTGTTGATTCTACCTCTTCAGCTCCTCAACTCCATCTTTCTTACTGCCAACTCCTTCCACTGACACTCAAAATATCTTTGTAGCTTCAGAAACTTCTTTTATACTTCAACATCATCAATATCCTACAACATTATCGTTTGAAATCATACACAATTGGAGGTGGGGTTGCATCCTATATTTGAGCAACACATTCTGGTTTCATTGTTAACAATAACCTCATCACTAAAACTTCATTCATTTGCTTCCCAAGGATTAATAAAATGATTACAATTTATGTTTGCTTAGATACTAACCAAGTTAGTTTAACATGGAAACAAAATGATGCTCACAATGCTCACAATAAGATGCAAGTTTGTGTCTCAATATCCCTAACCATTTAACAGAACTTGGAGTCTAAGTCTATGCACAAAAAATATTGATTTCTAAATAAAATATTTGAAAGTAGATGGAGGTACAAATATTTTAACAAATTAAAGGTTCATACATACAAACATAAATACAATTTTAATAGAAATATTATAGTTATAACAAATTCTAAATAAAATATTTGAAAGTATATAGTATCACAACATAAATTCATATCATAATATATATGTGGATGAAAACTTACATGCCAGGTCGATGCTCATTGTCCAGGACAATTTTTCCAATATGCATAAATGTAACATCTACATTGTAATCTTCTTTTACAAATATATCAAAGTAGGGAATATTCTATTTTGAAGCACATTAGTCCATTGCAGGTCCAAATACTTCATATAATAGAAATACAAATAGTAAACAAAATTGAATTTAAATAAAACAACTCTCATAGTTTATATTTTTTTATTACCAAGACATGTCCAAATACCAAAAGCAAAAGAGGAAAAGTTGAGTGGAAAAGTCTATTACCAACAGTGCTTAAAACAACTCATTTGTCCAAAAGTTGAATCAATTATTCAGGTGTAATAACAGCATAGTACATGATATATCATGGTGTGCAAATAAGCATGCTTACTTGGTTGAAAAACCTAAGGGATAGGGTTTGACAGAAAAATGAGAATAACAAAATTGTAAAAAGTGTCACATATTTAAGTGTTATTTTGACACACAATTAAATGGTTCAGATATTTCAAATATGTCATTAATTATATTTATTGACAATCCACTTAATTACTTTAATTATATATTTGAACTAAATTAATCATCTAATTTTTTTGTTGAAATTGATGCCAAATTTGGGTATCAAATTATTATTTTCCTAAAAAATTACCAAAGGTGTCTCATACATGCCTCACAGTTATAAACTTAAGCATGGAACCAAAAGCTGTTAGTCTTAATAGCAAGATACCAATTCATGACAGAATCAACAATCAATGAACTCCTCATCTTGAAAATAGAAATTCCACCACCAACCTTTAATTTAATCCATTGGAAAGGCCAATGAACAAAGAAATAACTCATTTATAAGCCTCTTTGTATGCCATGTTTAAAACTCTTCACATCATGCAATAAAGAAAGGTGGAAAAGTAAAAGAGTAAAATGGAACCCAGAAAATCATAGAATGAAACACAAAGTAAAATAGTAGTAGTGGAAGAACCCGGTGGTATCGTGCTAGTAATGCTAAGTTTTTTCGTCAAAGATGTTCTCTTATCAAAGAAACCAGTAAACCATTGTTCCAGTCAAGATATGTAACTGTAGTAGTAGACGAACTCCATTCTAGGTAGTATAGGTCATCTGAACAAACATTAAAACAAATATTATACATTATACCATATGAATGAACAAAAAAGAAATATACTTCATACAAATAAAAATAGTAAGATAACGAAAAATGATAGATTTTGTTATTTGAGACTCAAGGAAGAAGAAAACATGAAAGCATTCAAGATTTCCTTTTTTTTTTTTAAATATGATATTGTGAGTGAAAGTAGAGTTTGTGAACTGGAAACTATTCAACTAATTTCATTGTGATGTAGACCTTGTTTACTCTCTAAGTCAACTTAATCTCTAGATGTAAATCAATCATAACAGATCTATTTTAAGAAAATCTAACAACAAACCCAAAATAATTACAATGAATCAAACTCAAATTTATCCCAACTCCTTTTCTCTATAATATATATTGGTTACTAACTTTTTTTTTTGTCTCTGTTCTGCTGTCTTAGATTTGTACGACGTGTCTTTCTACAAACCCATTTTTCATCTATAGTCTGTATGAACCTCCAGTTCTTGTAAGTAGAGAAAATAATTATAAATAAATAAATAAGATAAGAAGGAATGCATATGGAAGAAAAGGAGAAATTATTATGAATATGATTTTGAAATATGAAAACTTGAATATTGAACCTGATTTTTCTCCTTTGCAAACCTGCAATATGAGAAAGGAGAATAGGTATGGACATTGAAATATAAAAGAGATTACTATTGATGGCAAAGGAAGAAGAGAGATAAAGATCGAGAGAGAATGATCCCTCTATTACTTCTAAAAAAATTTCATCCTCACTCTGATTTCTGAACCAAATCCATTGAGGCATTAAATTATAGCATTGAGATGGTGATGATTCCGGGTACGGTGGTGTTGATTACTGGCACGTGCCTCATATCTAGTTGTTCCCTCAATTTCTCGAGCTTTCATTGGGGAAAATCAAGCGATTAGTTCCGATTATTTATCCTTATCCTGTGGGGATTGATCCCGATGCCTATTGTGACTACCATTCTGGGGAACCTGGCCATTTCATTGAAGATTTTAAGTCATTCAGAGACAAGGGTAAAGACAAGGTCCAGGATCTGATTGACGTGTTCATACCAGAAAAAGGTGGGAATCTGGCACCAACCCAGTAATAGAATGAACATCCAGACTGCTGACTGCTGAAAGTCCCCAAGATCAACAAGTCCAGACGGAGCCAAGTCTCCTCAACGATGGCAATTTCCTGTTTCTTTAGTGCATTTTCATTTGTATCTTGCTTGTTTGTTTAAACATTGTCTTCATGTAGAAACTTGTTTGTTTGTTTTAATGAAAATCACAATACAATAAGCATGTTTTTTTTTTGAAGTAATCCATTCGTGTTCACTCTTCAAATGTTTATATGCACCGCAATACTGACTTTCTTGCCTTAAACTAGTCTAAAACCCGTGCTCCCACACGGGTAAATTTATTTGATATAATAGACATAATTTTTTGAGATATACTTATAAAAAAGTCATTCTAAATGAGCATTTTAAAATGAAAAATTATAATAAAAAAATATTTCAACAAAAGATTAGTAATATGGTTACACAAAATATAATGTATATTTGACAAAGATATCAATGATCCAAAATAAGTGTGCGTGTGTGTGGTCTAGTGGTGAAACACTTGGGTCTTGAGAGTGTACTCCTCTTAAGGTCTCAGGTTTCGAACCTCAATCTTCAAAATGAAGTCAATGGTTTGCACTATAAAATGAAAAAAAAAATAGTTGTATTAGATAACAACTCATAAGTTGATGATTGAATGGAGTTTGTTGTTGAAGACTAATTCTTTGAACGCAAGTCTTTTATGATAAAAGCTCTCAGTGCTTTTGCTTTTTTGATTGATCCAAAATCGGATGTGTGATCTATAATTAATATTATATGTGATTCAGTGGCAGTGGTACCTATAATAGAAATTCTTCAATGTCAACTATTATACATGTATAAAGATATAAGACAAGACATTACAAAAACATATGGACTATTGCTTCACAAGACATCAGATACTTAGAAGAATTATGAGCTAAACATAAAGACATGTGCTAAACATAAAGAAATATGGATTTTCTGCAGTATGATTACATGATGCAGATTCTGCAATATGATTACACTCTAACATATATAGAAGAATATTAAGCTAAATAACTCCTCTATATTTTAAATTGTAAATGTACTTCATGGTTCATGTTACAGTCTACTATGATTATTCAATATTTGTCACAAGCATTTTCTATATAATATTGATCCAACAATCAAAGTAAAAATAAAAACAAACCATGTTAGATAATATTAATCTTACTGTAAAATCTCCCACAATTCCAAGGGTAAATTAAGACACCTGCAAAAACATTTATCACTTTTAGACAATGTTTACTTTATCGTGTAATTTCAAAGAATTACTTGGTGATAATAAAATGCCTGAATTTAATTAAATAAAAACATTTATTTCTTTAAAACTTAAAAGACCATTGAGAATAAAATGCATAAACTATGAAGGCTTTTCAACCAAAAAGACAAGTCTGTTAGTATGAAAAAAAAATGCATACATTGTATTCACCTAAAACTGAGATTGCAATGGCATAATATCCTCAAAGATATCAGCTAAAAAGGAAAGTAATGAAAATATGTTAAAATGGAATTTTTTCTTCAATTGAGAACAAAATAAAATAATAAAATAAAAATATATAGAGTTGATGCTTTAACTAATTACCTTGTTCAACTTGAGGGCCAAAGACAACATCAAATTTAACGTGACATTTGGATGTTTTTGTTGATTCTACCTCTTCAGCTCCTCAACTCCATCTTTCTTACTGCCAACTCCTTCCACTGTCACTCAAAATATCTTTGTAGCTTCAAAAACTTCTTTTATACTTCAACATCATCAATATCCTACAACATTATCGTTTGAAATCATACACAATTGGAGGTGGGGTTGCATCCTATATTTGAGCAACACATTCTGGTTTCATTGTTAACAATAACCTCATCAATAAAACTTCATTCATTTGTTTCCCAAGGATTAATAAAATGATTGCAATTTATGTTTGCTTAGATACTAACCAAGTTAGTTTAACATGGAAACAGAATGATGCTCACAATGCTCACAATAAGATGCAAGTTTGTGTCTCAATATCCCTAACCATTTAACAGAACTTGGAGTCTAAGTCTATGCACAAAAAATATTGATTTCTAAATAAAATATTTGAAAGTAGATGGAGGTACAAATATTTTAACAAATTAAAGGTTCATACATACAAACATAAATACAATTTTAATAGAAATATTATAGTTATAACAAATTCTAAATAAAATATTTGAAAGTATATAGTATCACAACATAAATTCATATCATAATATATATGTGGATGAAAACTTACATGCCAGGTCGATGCTCATTGGCCAGGACAGCTTTTCCAATATGCATAAATGTAACATCTACATTGTAATCTTCTTTTACAAATATATCAAAGTAGGGAATATTCTATTTTGAAACACATTAGTCCATTGCAGGTCCAAATACTTCATATAATAGAAATACAAATAGTAAACAAAATTGAATTTAAATAAAACAACTCTCATAGTTTATATTTTTTTATTACCAAGACACGTCCAAATACCAAAAGCAAAAGAGGAAAAGTTGAGTGGAAAAGTCTATTACCAACAGTGCTTAAAACAACTCATATGTCCAAAAGTTGAATCAATTATTCAGGTGTAATAACAGCATAGTACATGATATATCATGGTGTGCAAATAAGCATGCTCACTTGGTTGAAAAACCTAAGGGATAGGGTTTGACAGAAAAATGAGAATAACAAAATTGTAAAAAGTGTCACATATTTAAGTGTTATTTTGACACACAATTAAATGGTTCAGATATTTCAAATATGTCATTAATTATATTTATTGACAATCCACTTAATTACTTTAATTATATATTTGAACTAAATTAATCATCTAATTTTTTTGTTGAAATTGATGCCAAATTTGGGTATCAAATTATTATTTTCCTAAAAAATTACCAAAGGTGTCTCATACATGCCTCACAGTTATAAACTTAAGCATGGAACCAAAAGCTGTCAGTCTTAATAGCAAGATACCAATTCATGACAGAATCAACAATCAATGAACTCCTCATCTTGCAAATAGAAATTCCACCACCAACCTTTAATTTAATCCATTGGAAAGGCCAAATAAAAAAGAAATAACTCATTTATAAGCCTCTTTGTATGCCATGTTTAAAACTCTTCACATCATGCAATAAAGAAAGGTGGAAAAGTAAAAGAGTAAAATGGAACCCAGAAAATCATAGAATGAAACACAAAGTAAAATAGTAGTAGTGGAAGAACCCGGTGGTATCGTGCTAGTAATGCTAAGTTTTTTCGTCAAAGATGTTCTCTTATCGAAGAAACCAGTAAACCATTGTTCTAGTCAAGATATGTAACTGTAGTAGTAGACGAACTCCATTCTAGGTAGTATAGGTCATCTGAACAAACATTAAAACAAATATTATACATTATACCATATAAATGAACAAAAAAGAAATATACTTCATACAAATAAAAATAGTAAGATAACGAAAAATGATAGATTTTGTTATTTGAGATTCAAGGAAGAAGAAAACATGAAAGTATTCAAGATTTCCTTTTTTTTTAAAATATGATATTGTGAGTGAAAGCAGAGTTTGTGAACTGGAAACTATTCAACTAATTTCATTGTGATGTAGACCTTGTTTACTCTCTAAGCCAACTTAATCTCTAGATGTAAATCAATCATAACAGATCTATTTTAAGCAAATCTAACAACAAACCCAAAATAATTACAATGAATCAAACTCAAATTTATCCCAACTCCTTTTCTCTATAATATATATTGGTTACTAACTTTTTTTGTCTCTGTTCTGCTGCCTTAGATTTGTACGACGTGTCTTTCTACAAACCCATTTTTCATCTATAGTTTGTATGAACCTCCAGTTCTTGTAAGTAGAGAAAATAATTATAAATAAATAAATAAGATAAGAAGGAATGCATATGGAAGAAAAGGAGAAATTATTATGAATATGATTTTGAAATATGAAAACTTGAATATTGAACCTGATTTTTCTCCTTTGCAAACCTGCAATATGAGAAAGGAGAATAGATATGGACATTGAAATATAAAAGAGATTACTATTGATGGTAAAGGAAGAAGAGAGATAAAGATCGAGAGAGAATGATCCCTCTATTACTTCTAAAAAAATTTCATCCTCACTCTGATTTCTGAACCAAATCCATTGAGGCATTAAATTATAGCGTTGAGATGGTGATGATTCCGGGTACGGTGGTGTTGATTACTGGCATGTGCCTCATATCTAGTTGTTCCCTCAATTTCTCGAGCTTTCATTGGGGAAAATCAAGCGATTAGTTCCGGTTATTTATCCAGCAGTCTCGTTGGGTTTATATCCCTTTTCTTCTTCATCACCCAGAGCAAATTTTTGGTTATATTTGGTATTCAATCACTATATACCTTGAAAGTCCGAAAGCAATTGCTTTCAGGCATTCAGGTCTACAGCGCTTGAATAGGGGCAGCTGTAATACCCCAAAATTTGCTCTCCCCTTTGTCATCATAGCATGGCATTATCATTTATCATATCATATCCACCTCATTAACATTACATTGCATTTAACATAGAAAAATGAAGCATGGCATCCTTCTTACCATCAGGGCATGTGGTCAGGTGGGAGGTGGACAATCAAGAGATCATTCAAAGCACAAAAGGTCAATCAAGTTGGCTCTAGGCAAGCCAAGAGGTCTCTCATGTCTCATGCTATCCCAATTGATCTTCCACAACCTCAAGAAGGTGAGATTCAATAGGAGATTGAAGCATTACATCCTACACTATGCAAGAAGTCCAAAAATTGAAGGAAAATCCTCAAAAGAGATAGCTCATTGATTCAAAATCATTCTCAAGTGGCATTTCTCATCATCCTTTAAGAGGATACACAACATACTCTGAGGAATTTGGATTTAGAAGATGTGCAATTTCCTCCTAACCAGAGGGGGTCAAGATTAGGGTTTCCAATTAAATCAGGGTATCTCTATTTTTTTGAACAAAACTTGATGTCATGGTATTCCATATGTCCCTAAGTGTATGTATGTGGAAAATTGCATCTCAATTGGTTTTAGAAGTGGTTCAATTGGAAGAAAGATCAAGAATCAGAGAAATTGGGGCAAAGTCAAATAATCAGAGGAAAAAGTCAACTCTTGACTTTTTGAGCCCAAAATCATGAAATTCATGTTACATATGTCCAATGTACAAAATTTGGTCAAGAAACTCCAAAGGAATCATGAAAAAGTCAAGATGTGGAAAGTTGCCATTTTTGGAAGAGGAAGGGTTACTAAAAATAGCAAGTTTTGGCCATTTTGCATCAGAGTTTGAACCAAGGCCATTTAAAATTGAAGCACCAAATGAAAATTCCACTCGGCCACAACAAAAGATCTTGTTTTAAGCTTCAAATCCATGTGTGGAACATCTCCATTGGATAAAAATTGAGTGAGATATGATTGATCAAAGTCTGAGCAAAGTAGGTTCAAAACTAGGTCATGACCAAGATTTTCAGGGCACGCGCGCAGTCATTTTAACAAACAGTTGGTGGGCCAAATGTACACCTATTTTTCGCATGGTTAGAGGCTTCATTCTCAAAACTTGTCAACATAAAAAATGTTCCTTGTAATGTCTTCTTCAAGTTTCATGTTGGACAAAATTTCATCTGATCAAGGTATGATGGAGAAATAGTGGCCTCAAGTTAGGGTGGTTATGCTGAAATTTTGTGCCATGCCAGCCTTGCCAACCGACCACCTGATGCGCCCATCATCCAGTCTTGTGTGCTTAAGTTTATAGTTATTTTGGAGCATGTTTGAAGTATCATATCAACTCCAATCTCAAACCAAACTTGTTGCATTATACTCCCTCTTTCCAATGAACCCAAAAACTCACCAAACTATTCATTGAGTAGAGAGAAAAACATCACCAAACCTCCCTATGTTTCACTGATGCATTGATGGCTTTGCTGCATAACTTGGTTCAGACATCCATCAAACAATTCTTTCCCTTATTTGAGCACACCATGAACATCACATACACTGCTATAGCACGTGCCTTGCATGAAAATGGAAAGAGAAAACTTGCTGAGAAAGTTTCTAATACACAACCATGCCATTCATTTCACTTTCACCTTCACCATAGCTTACCATAAGTTGCCATCACCATATCATTGCTCTCCCTAACTAACTTGACTCAGTTAGTTAGGGATGACTCACCTAAACCATTTCAACTCAGTTAACTCACTCGGTTTAACCATGGTTAGAGCACACTATAAATCAAAACTTTACTCTCAAAATTCATTTTTTCAAGACTCACTTTCTCACATTCACTTCAGAATTCTCCTCTCACTCTCTCTGATTTTGCTCATCTTCTTCTCCATGATTTCAACTCCATTGTGCTTCCATTAATCATTGCTTGGTGTGGTTGAATCAAGAGCAACAAGAACAACTCCATTTCTGCAAGTTCAGCATCATTGCAAGCTTCAACATCCTTCATCTATTTACGAATCCATAGCATTTATTTTGCTAAGTTTGAAGATCTAGAAGCTCAGCATATCAAGCTTTCCTCTGGTTTTTCTCAACATCTCCAATTGCTCCACATTTTCAGGTTTCATCATTCAACTTTGCTTCAGTTGATTTTCACTAATTTTAGCTTGTTTTTTTGTTAATTTAAGCTTGATAGAAGCTCTGCTTACTCCGGCTAGTTGATAGGCTTCTTAGAGGCATAGTTTCAAACCTAGGGCTTAATTTGATTGACTCTGTTCTTGCTGTGCGTATGTGTTTGGTGATTTTCATTAGCATATTCATAATGTACATGAGTTTAGCTTTCAATTGATGTATGTATTGTGATTTTCTGGAGAAATGTGAGTTGCAGACGGTGGTAGGTGACCGGAGAAGGTGACCGGAGGTCCCTCTCCGGCCGATGGCTTCATGTTAGGGTTTTATGACCAGTTTGAATGTGATCCGTTGGATGAGTGTGATCTAATGGCTACCATGCTGCCAACACATAAAAATTCATGTGCATGTCACGTGATTCTTCTGATTTCATTTTTAAACATTGTGTGGCATGGTACATGGTAGCTATGGTGAACATTCATGCACATGCGTGAGATTAGGTTACTTTGACCAGGGGTTGACTTGGACTTGATCCTATGGTGTCTATTGCTTTGACTCTTGTTGACTGATTGTGCATGTTAATTATCATGTTTTGCGCATAATTGGACTTAACCAGATTGATATCTACACCCCTCTGTTTGGAAGCCCAATGAATTTGCACTGCATTATTGCTATGTTCATACCCCCTTCCCTTTTGCATTTCATTTTCATTTTTCTTATTTTTTATACATGTTTCATTTCCAATTTTTAAAAATACCAAAACAGATTGGAAAATTCTACAAAAATTCATGAGTATCACTAAAACATTTAGGAAATTTTTAATGATTTTATTTTCTGATTTTATGACCTTTTTACCCCTGGTCCATAATTTTCTTTGAATTTCCATTTAGATGCATTCTAAGCCTGATACATGAATTTGTTTAATTTTGTTCTTGATCATTAAAAATTGTTTTGATGCTCTTCTTTTTGCATTAATTCACTAATACATTGAAGCATGTTAGATGATTTTTGTTTGATTTTTTAGGTCACTTTATTACATGTTTTGATGCCTATATTTGCACCACTTTGCATGATGTTTCAATTTGACCTAATTGCTTTGTTTGAAGTCATTTTGCTCTGAATTTTTACATGCTATCTTGATGTATGATGCATTTCTGACCTAGGCATTCCAATAATATGCTGGAATAATTTTCATGAATCCATTTGGTCTTTGTTTAATGCATTACCTTTGAAGCATAATAACATGTCATATCATCTTAACTTTTGTGCATGTTTACATGATTTCATTTGTACATACTTGCATGACCATTTGCATATTTGGTGAACCATTCATGTGACATAATAGGTCATTGATACATATTATATGTCATCTTTACATGTTCATTTCAATTTGAACTTTGTGCATCATTAACATGTATTGTTTGCACTTTCTTTTTGAACTTTCATTTCAATTCTTCTTATATTACTTCTTGAATGTCTTGAAGTTGATTCATAAATAATTTTGAGATGTTTATAAACCATTTTCCATTTAGTTTCAATTCTGGTTGTTGATTTACATGTTCCATTTATGCATGTCCTCTTCTTTTCTTTCCATCTTTCATCTATCCCTTCTTCTTGTAACATGTTTAAATGCTAATGGATGATGATTATTGCTTATTCACTCGCACTTGTATGATGATATTCACTTGTTGTCCATATGATGCCCATTCTGGTTGTGGTTCTAGGATTTGTTTTCTCATTTAATTCTTTTGAGTTTTATGATGCATTACATGTTCTTTTACTTCTTATACTTCTTATACATGTTTACTAACCATGTAGGGGCTTTGGTAAGTTTCAATTGAGTGTGGATAAGGAATCCACATTCAACTTCTATCCTTTCTCTTTTACAATTCCATTTTGTGTTTTGCTAAGCACTTATGTGCTTTCTTTTAATAACTCATCACTTTCCCCTTGTGAATTACAATTCATCTTCTACTTTAGAAGTGAATTGTTTAATTCTTTCTTTCTTTAGACTTTAGGTTGAAACCTCACAAACCTTTAGGATCACTCCCTTTAATCTTCAATTAGGATTGAGTCTTAGTCCATATAGGTTTTACCTTTTCTCCTCTCTTGAGTCTCTTTTCTCATCTCAAAGAAAATTCAAAATATATAATAAAGGTAGGCATTTATTGCATTTAGGCCTTTCATATAAAGAAAAGATTATAAGGGGTCTTCTCTTGTAATCTTAGAATGTGTAGCATATAGCCCATCTTGGGTCAATGTGTTAAACATTTGATCTTGTATGAGGGACTTAAATGCAATACTTGTTGAAGGTGCAAATAATAAAAAACACTTCTTCACTTCATAATCAACAAAACACTTAATGAACACAAGTATGCTAGTGTGTTTGAACCTTGACAATTGGAACTAAGTGTGGGGGTCTTCTTCACTCTTAGTGTGCATTCTTACCCATTCCATCTTGGAATGTGAGAACGTACACATTCCAATGGCTAAGATCCAGATACACTGTTATATGCAAACAAATGAAAAGACTCTTAAAAGACAAAAACAAACAATAACGTCTTTCCTTCGGGAATTCTTTTCTCACCTCACTCAGTCTCAGCGTACGAACGTGCTTCTATTCGTTCTCTTGCAAGATGGTAACGCACTCGGACCAGCGAGCCTGCAACACCTGAGCTAGAACGTTAGTCGTTCCTTAAAAAACACAAACAATCCATCCCTAGTGAGGGGAACTACGTCGCTCTGATTCTCATGCTCCCGATGAGATACGTAGGCAGTGGGGTAGGGCCCATGCGAGCACTTCTTTTATTTTCCCTACATTTGTTTCCCGTTCCTTTTCTTTTCTTTCTCCTTTCTTTCTTTCAGTTCCTTTTCCGGTATCCTTTCTTTACACCCTTTGATCGAGACAAGCAAGCGTGGATCCCATCGGGTACGATGGGCGCGAGGGGGTGCTAATACCTTCCTCTCGCGTAACCGACTCCCGAACCCATTTCTCTTGGTCGTAAGACCATGCTTTTCCTTTCTCTCAGGTTTATGCGGTGTTTCCTTTCCCTCTCTTGGGATAAATACACATTGCTGGCGACTCTGTTCGGTGCCACTTTCGCGTTTGTACTTGGATGAAAATCCCGGGAGCGACAGCTGGCGACTCTGCTGGGGACCGAACCCAGAATCTCTGGTTTCCTTAGCGAGTCAATCCTAGCGCTTGTCTGCTTTTCTTTCATTGGGTGTTTACTGTTGTGCTATATGTTGTTGTTTATTTATTTTACTGTATTTACCGCATTTTAGCATTACATATCATATATTATATTGTGTTGCACTGTTTTGTCTGTTTGGCGGGATGGGTGTTCTGAGAGATAAGCTCACTACCAAGGCTTGAGTACATACATAGGTATTAGAGTGGATAGTCATGACGCTTGCGTGGTGGTGACCACGTATTGTTGTTCATGAGACCCACAACCAGACGAGGTTCTATCAGGAGCTTTCTGCTACTGCATGTTATGCAGGCCAGTGGTTATTCTCTTGAGGAACTGTCGACTCTGGTGACCATTCCCGAGGACTCAGTTGCGGCACTCCTCCCGAGATGTGACAGTGGCAGACCACATTCCGTGGCAAACCCATTGCACATTCTCGATCCGAGGACCCAATGCTGGGAACTTGCTATAGGACATCCCTTTTTGAAAGAGAATCAGCGGAGGCACTCCTCGATTGGCGATAGTACTGTACCCTGAGGGATGAATGTACTATTGCTTCTCGACCTCAGTGCCAGAAGCTGAGGACCTTTTTGTTTTGGAGAATCAGTTGAGGCCTCCTCGATTGATGATGATGCCAAACCAGAAATGGTGAACGTATTATCATTTCTCGACCTGAGAGCCCGGGATACTGAACATCCTAGTACCCACATGTGAGAAGGGCGGGTTGTTTACAGGTTTGCAGGTAACCATGATCTCCTACATACCCGGTTTTCTATCATCATTGCACAAAAAGGAAGTTTCATCCTATTGTATTCAGATGGTTCTTATCTATGGTTCTATATTAGTCTCAGAGCTACACTGACACCGTTCACAGTTCAGCACAAACACCTGATTACCTGATCACATTGCCCTTTGCATTGCATTATCATATCCTAACATACATGTTTATTCATTTCCAGGTGCATATATTACCCTTGATTCCAGTCATCAGGTCCCTGCAAAGATGAACACTAAAGAGAGGAAGAATATCATCAGCTATAAGTTCCTTACGCCTACTTTGGGCCCTATTGTTGTGCTGAAGGGAATGGCGAGCCCTGCAGCACGAGAAGCTTTTGAAGAGAAATATGGGTGGATTTTATCTATGGTCCGTAATGTCAGTGATTATGAAGCCAGAGGTCTCCATACGTTGATGCAGTTCTATGATCCGCCTCTGAGATGTTTTGTATTTCCAGACTATGTGTTGGTTCCTACCTTGGAGGAGTATTCCAACATGTTGGGGATTGCTATCAAGGAGGAGCCCCCTTTCTTTGGATCGGTGGGGGATCTTGACTTTGGGAAGTTGGCTGGTGCTCTTTATTTGAGCAAATCAGAGTTAAGTGACAATGTCTCCAACAAAGGAAAGATTCGTGGTTACAAGCTGGAATATCTGATTAAGAAGGCCCAGGAAGCAGCTAAAGGCGAGAATTGGCTTGTTTTTAATGCTTTGCTAGCCCTTTGTATATACGGCATAGTGTTGTTTCCCAACGAGCCGGATTTTATTGATACGGACGCTATACGAATATTCATGATGAAGAACCTGGTGCCAACGCTACTGGGAGATCTTCACTACTCGTTGTACAACCGAAATGAAAAGAAAAGAGGAGGGATAATTCGCTGTTGTGCACCTTTGTTCTATAAGTGGTTCGCAGGCCGTTTACCACAATCAGGGGCTTTTGTGGATTCCAAAGATTCTCTAGAGTGGAAACAGCGTTTAATGGGATTGGTGGCCAAGGACATCGTATGGGTAGATCATGGGCTGATTGGCAAGAATATTATCCACAGCTGTGGTAAGTTCCCTAACGTTCCACTGATAGGAAGACTGGGTGGGATTAACTACAATCCTTCTTTGGCCATTCGACAATTTGGGTATGCCCTGACAGGTCCGCCTATTAAGAGAGATGTGGAGGAGTCCCTCTATTTTCATACATCAGATGGATGGGAAGCAGCACAGAAAGCTTCTGAAAGCTGGGGTAGCGTACTGAAAAAGGGGAAAGTTACTCTAGGAAAGCCTAACAACCGGGTTTATCCAGCATATGAAGAGTGGGTAAAGAAAAGAGTTGAAGATTTTCTCTTGCCTTTTGGTAAGGCACCCCTTTTGTATCCGGAGAATGAGAAAGCAAGAAGCACTGCTACTGTGGAAGAAGTTGACAAGTTGCAAGCCTTGGTGAAAAAGCTCCAAGGAGAGAATTCTGAGTTGAGTAGCCGTCTTCAGAATGCTCTACATGCCAACAAAGAGCTGGAGCGGAAAGCCCAAGATGCTGAACAAATCCTAACTGCAAAAGAAAAAGACTTTGCTGGAAGAGCCCAACATTTCCGGAAGATTAGTAAAGGTGCTGATGATGCTACTCAAGCCCACAAGCAAACCAAACAGGCGTTAGCACAGACCAAAGAAAAGTTAACAAAGTTTCAGCACGCTTGGGACGAAGTTAGGATAGAGAATGCTGAATTACAGGAACAGTTGCAGATTAAGAACGAAGAGCTTGAAAAGGCGCATGAGCAGAGGAGAAAGTATCGAGAAAGCCTCGGTAAGAGTCAAGAACAGCTAGAAGAAGCTAGAGGTGAGCTGAGGAATACCAAGAAAGAGCTTGAAGAAGTCATGATAGAAAGGGAGATACTCAAGATGCAAGCCGGCATAAAGAGACACAAAGGAGTGTGTGATGACGAGGCTCTGATGCTGCACATGGGTTCTTTAAATGAAGCTCTTGAGAAAAGGGATGTCTTGATCAAAGAAATGATTGAAAAGCCGAATCACCAGCGTACCCGTATACTTTTTGAGGAGATCAAATACTCAAGTGATAAGCTGAAGGGTGTGGAATTGTCAGACTGATGTTCTTTTCCTTATATTTTGTTATTAATGGTTACCATCAGGCTTGTTGATGGATCCATTTTTCCTTGTATTGCATTTGCGGTTGAACCTTTCTTAAATGTACTTGAATACTTTGTTGAATGAGTATGAGCAGTTTTATTCAGAATTATTCCTTATCAGATAGCTGCACTCAAGCACATGACCACGACACGTCTCTTTATATCACAATTTCTGGTCTTCAGATTTCTGTGGTTGGATTGGAATCAGGGTATAAAGAACCTCGGAAATGAAAAACATGGCATTGCATGGCATTGCATATCATTTTGCATTTTTGTTACTTGCTTTTCAGGTACTCGTTGCAGGGACTCTAACCTTTATTTGGTTTCAGGCAGTATAGCGGAGAGTCATATTCACCGATATTCGACGCGAAGGAATCAAGTAAGAATCATGGACCAAGTGCAAAGTGATTTGGCTGAAATGAGGGCGCGTATGGACCAGTTCATGACCCTCATGACTGGCATGGCGCAAAATCAGGAGAGACTGAGGCTTCTGGTAGAGCGTCCCGACAATGGGCCCGAAGGTGATCATCATGACAATTCACAGGGACATGGCATTCCTCCTCCCGGTGGCAACCCTCCTCCTGGTGGTAACAATCGGGGTAATGGAAATGGTAGGCATGCTGGTGTTACTCTTGAAGATACTCTGGAAGACCAATTTACTCTGCTGGATGCTGATGTGGGTAATCAAGGTGATCGAAGGTATGATGAGTTAGCAGAAAAGATCAGGGCCATGGAATGCAAGAACTCTATGGGTATTGATGTTACTAGCTTGGGGCTGGTCCCAGGAGTCAGAATTCCCCCTAAATTCAAACCTCCCACTTTTGATAAGTATCACGGCAATGCGTGTCCCCAAACGCATCTTCAAGCTTACTTTGGGAAGATTTCAGCCCATACGGATGACGAGAAGCTATGGATGCACTATTTTCAGGACAGTCTGGCTGGGGCGTCCTTGACCTGGTATATGAAGTTGAATAGGGCTGCTGTGAAGAATTGGAAAGATCTGGCAGAAGCGTTCCTGAAGCAATACCAGTATAATATTGACATGGCGCCCAACCGCACTTAATTGCAGGGATTGTCCCAGAATGCCAAGGAGAGTTTCAAAGAATATGCACAGAGGTGGAGGGAAATGGCTGCCCAGGTTCAACCTCCCTTGTCAGACAGAGAAATGGCCGATATGTTCATGGGCACCTTGCAAGGGGCCTATCTGGATAGATTAGCTGCTTGTCCGTCAACTGGATTTGCTGATATTGTGATTGCGGGAGAAAGAATAGAAAGTCTGTTAAAGCTTGGAAAGATCCAGGATGTGAGTGGGGCTGGCTCTTCGGGGACGAAGAAACCGTTTGCTAGTAACCAGAAAAGAAGAGAAGGTGATACGAATGCTGTGTTTAGAGGACGAGGCAGAGGGCGTTCTCGAGCTTATTATCAGGTAGATGCTGTAACAATCCCCACACCGTCTGTTCAGAAACAACAACCCCAACAACAAGTTCAACAGCAACAACCTTTTTTCCAGCAAAGGTCTAGACAAAGGGATCGTAAGATGGATCCTCTCCCTATGACTTATGCCGCGCTGTTGCCCCGGCTACTCGAGTTAAAGTTGGTAGAACTCTGTACTATGAAAGCTCCGGTTGCTGGAAACCTGCCACCTAACTTCGATGCTAATGCTCGTTGTGAGTTCCACTCAGGTGCTCAGGGGCACTCCATTGAAAAATGCTGGGCTTTCCATCATAAAGTACAAGATTTGATTGATGCTAAAGCCATCAATTTCTCTCCCGCTCCTAATATTACTCAGCATCCCATGCCTGATCATAGTGCAGCAAATGTGTACGCTATTGAAGATGGGAGGAGATTGAATTTGGTGTTAGACGTTCATCAAGTGAAAACTTCTTTGTTGGTTGTAAAAGATCGTTTATTGAAGGGGCAGGTGTTCCCGGGCTGTAATCAAGATTGCTCCGAGTGTATGAATCAAGAGAACGGCTGTGCTAAGTTGAAGATGGGTTTACAGAATCTGATCGATGAAGGATGTCTACAGTTCGACAGAGTCGTGAAAGACACTGATGAGATATCAACCGTGACCATCTATTACACTCCCGCTGAGATTCAAATGCCGGTCAATGCAGTTCCCGTGGCGAGTGTTGCGCCAGAAGGGCCCAGTCCTGTCACTATCACGGTGCCAGGACCAATTCCGTTCACATCTACGAAAGCTATCCCATGGCACTATGGGGCAGATGTATATTACGAAGGTAAAAAGCAGGAAGTTGAGCCGTCAGTCAGCCCAAATATTGATAATGTAGGGGGTGTAGGGGGCTTTACAAGGAGTGGAAGGTTGTTCGCTCCCCAAACCTTGAGAAGTGATAAGGAGGTAGAAGCTGCAGCAAAGGCTAAGGGTAAACAGGTGGTTGAAAGTGCGCCTACACCTGAAGCGGAGACGAAGATTACTTTTGATAAGGAAATGGAAGAATTTATGAAGATAATCAAGAAAAGCGATTATAAGATTGTGGACCAACTGAATCAGACCCCTTCAAAGATTTCAATCTTGTCACTATTGATGTGCTCTGATGCGCATCGGCAGGCGTTGTTGAAAGTGTTGAAGAGTGCATACGTGCCACAAGAAATTACTGTTAATCAGCTCGAGGGCGTAATCTCCAATGTTAATGTTAGCCATGGCTTGGGCTTTACAAGTAGAGATTTGACGGTTGAAGGAAGAAACCATAATAAGGCTTTGCATATCACGATGGAGTGTAAGGGCGCAGTGTTATCTCATGTACTGGTAGACACCGGTTCATCACTCAATGTCTTGCCCAAGAAGGCATTAATGAAGCTGGAAGTTGACGGTTTGATCTTAAGGCCTAGTGAATTGGTGGTCAGAGCATTCGATGGAACTAGACGATCTGTGTTTGGTGAGGTGGAATTGCCCGTACAAATTGGACCACAGGTATTCAAATCCACGTTCCATGTAATGGACATACAACCTGCATATAGCTGCCTATTGGGACGCCCTTGGATTCACGGAGCCGGGGCTGTTACTTCTACTCTACATCAAAAGCTGAAGTATGAGTTTGAAGGGCAGGTTATGACAGTGTGTGGGGAAGAAGACATCTTTGTGAGTCACTTGTCCACGTTCAAGTACATTGAAATGGATGGGGAAATTCATGAGATGCTGTGCCAATCATTTGAAGCAGTCAATATTGACGATGCACCTGAGTCTTCTTCTGTACCAGTTGGGGCTGGTACCTCCATTTCATCTTACAAACAAGCTGTCGAAGTCGTCAGGGCAGGCAACACCCAAGGTTGGGGCAGGTTGATAGAGACCCCAATGAAGGAAGACAAATTTGGTATTGGTTATCATCCCTCTACAACTTCAGATGCGGGGAGCAGGGGACCCATTACTTTCAATAGTGGGGGAATTATCTACATGGACCAGTCTTGTGCAGCCACGGAGGATAGTGTTGACAGTAATTGTGACCTGGACAACTGGGTACGCCCTCATGCTTCGGGACAACAAGTGCAGAACTGGTCCGTTGAAGAAGTCATTCGGGTTACTCTTCAGACAGAGTAATTTTTCTTTGTTTTTTCTAACCATAATGCATGTCAAAATCTTGCGCTCTGCCCAAGGCGTATAGATTCATTTGTAGGGCCACCATGGTTGCATTTGCAATGTTTAATCATTAATAAAGGACGTTTTGCAATCAAATTTTGTTCTCTGTCTTTCAGTTTTTATTTTTGCACAAAAAATATAAAATGGCAATGTTTCATTTTCTTTTGTTTTGCTTAAAAATAAATTCTAAAATAAGGCATGAACCCGTTCATGCAGACTTGATCCTCCGGATACCACTGATAACGATTTTGATATGGCCATGTATGACTTTGACAATCCGATTTATCAAGCCGAAGAAGGGGATGAGAAAGATTGTGAACTTTCTGAAGAACTGGCCAGATTGTTGAAACAAGAGGAAAGGGTCATCCAGCCTTATCAGGAGACTGTAGAAATCATCAATATTGGTACCAAGGACGCCAAGAAAGAGATCAGGATTGGTGCCAGCTTGCAAGCAGATGTGAAGCAAACTTTGACGGAAATGTTGCGCGAGTATGTTGACATCTTCGCCTGGTCGTATCAAGACATGCCGGGGTTGGATACAGATATTGTTGTGCACAGGCTGCCATTAAGAGAAGAATGTCCGCCAGTCAAGCAGAAACTTCGTCGGACTCACCCCGACATGGCTTTAAAGATTAAGGAGGAAGTCCAGAAGCAGTGGGATGCTGGGTTTCTTGCTGTGACAAAGTATCCTCCATGGGTAGCCAACATCGTGCCAGTACCGAAGAAAGATGGAAAAGTGAGAATGTGTGTGGATTATCGAGATCTTAATAAAGCTAGCCCGAAAGATGATTTTCCACTACCTCATATTGATGTGCTGGTCGATAATACAGCTCAGTTTTCAGTGTTCTCATTTATGGACAGTTTCTCCGGGTACAACCAGATCAAGATGGCACCTGAAGATATGGAGAAGACCACGTTCATTACTCCGTGGGGTACATATTGTTATAAAGTAATGCCTTTTGGGTTGAAAAACGCAGGGGCAACGTACCAGCGGGCGATGGTGACATTGTTTCATGACTTGATTCATAAGGAGATCGAATGTTATGTAGATGATATGATTGCCAAGTCGAGAACAGAAGAGGAACATCTGGTCAACCTGAAAAAGCTATTTGAAAGGTTGAGAAAGTTTCGTCTGAGATTAAATCCAAACAAGTGCACGTTTGGGGTGCGTTCTGGAAAGTTGTTAGGTTTCATTGTGAGCGAAAGAGGAATCGAGGTTGATCCTGCCAAGGTGAAAGCAATACAAGAAATGCCTGAACCGAGAACAGAAAAAGAGGTTCGTGGTTTCTTGGGTAGATTGAACTACATTGCAAGGTTCATATCTCACCTAACAGCCACGTGTGAACCAATATTTAAATTGTTAAGGAAAGATCAAACGGTCAGGTGGAATGACGATTGCCAATTGGCATTCGATAAGATAAAAGAATACTTGCAGGAACCTCCGATTCTAATGCCTCCAGTTGAAGGGAGACCGCTGATAATGTATCTGACAGTGCTTGAAGGATCCATGGGTTGTGTTCTCGGTCAACATGATGAGACAGGTAGGAAGGAGCATGCTATTTACTACCTGAGCAAAAAGTTCAATGATTGTGAGTCCCGATACTCAATGCTTGAAAAGACATGCTGTGCACTTGCATGGGCCGCTAAGCGATTGAGGCAATATATGGTTAGGCACACAACCTTGTTGATTTCAAAAATGGATCCTATCAAGTACATTTTCGAGAAACCAGCATTGACAGGCAGAGTTGCACGGTGGCAAATGGTCTTGACAGAGTATGACATTCAGTACACTTCACAAAAGGCCATCAAAGGAAGTATCTTGTCCGATTATCTTGCGCAACAGCCGATGGATGATTACCAACCCATGAAGTTTGACTTCCCTGATGAGGACATCATGTTTCTCAAAGCTAAAGACTGGGAGGAACCACTCCCGGAGGAGGGGCCAGACCCTGAATCCAAATGGAGTCTGATGTTTGATGGGGCTGTCAATATGAATGGGTGCGGAGTTGGAGCAGTTCTTATCACGCCGGAAGGTGTTCATATGCCTTTCACTGCACGAATAACTTTCGGATGCACCAACAATGAAGCAGAGTACGAAGCTTGTATAATGGGGATCGAGGAGGCGATTAATCTACGGATTAAAACCCTTGATATATTCGGTGATTCAGCTTTGGTAATCAATCAAGTGAAGGGGAGTTGGTACACGCACCAAGCAAATCTAGTGCCGTATAGAGATTATACAAGGAGATTGCTGACGTTTTTCACAACAGTGAAACTGTACCACATTCCTCGAGATGAGAATAGGTTCGCTGATGCCTTGGCCACTTTGTCTTCCATGATCAAAGTGCAAGGATGGAACCATGTACCTAAGATTGAGGTATCCCGCCTTGACAGACCAGCATTTGTGTTTGCGGTAGATGCAACGTCTGATGACAAGCCATGGTTTCATGACATTAAGTGTTTCTTGAAAAGTCAAGAGTACCCGTCCGGGGCATCGTCCAAAGACAGGAAGACGTTGAGAAGGTTAGCTGGTAGTTTCTTCTTGAATAAAGATGGCGTGCTGTATAAAAGAAATTTTGACACGGTCATGCTTAGATGTGTGGATAGACATGAAGCAGACTTGTTGATGATTGAAGTGCACGAAGGCTCTTTCGGTACCCATGCCGGAGGGCATGCAATGGCTAAAAAGTTATTAAGGTCGGGATATTATTGGTTGACTATGGAGTCAGATTGTTGCAAATATGCCCGCAAATGCCATAAATGCCAGATCTACGCAGATAAAGTGCATGTACCTCCAAATCCGTTGAGTATCATGTCGTCGCCTTGGCCGTTTGCCATGTGGGGCATTGATATGATCGGAAAGATTGAGCCTACAGCTTCCAATGGTCATCGTTTCATCTTGGTGGCAATTGATTACTTCACCAAATGGGTTGAAGCCGCATCCTATGCCAATGTTACAAAGCAAGTGGTCGCTCGTTTCTTAAAATGGGATATCATTTGCCGATATGGAGTTCCCGAAAGAATCATTACTGATAATGGTTCTAATTTGAATAATAAGATGATGGCTGAGTTATGCCGGGACTTCAAAATCGAACATCACAATTCTTCTCCGTACCGCCCAAAGATGAATGGCGCGGTCGAAGCGGCCAACAAAAATATCAAGAAGATTGTACAGAAGATGGTTGTCACGTACAAAGATTGGCATGAGATGTTACCATTTGCTTTGCATGGGTATCGAACGTCGGTACGCACGTCCGCTGGGGCAACCCCATTCTCACTCGTATATGGTATGGAGGCAGTGCTACCGGTTGAAGTAGAGATTCCGTCCCTCAGAGTCATGATGGATGTTAAGCTAGATGAGGCTGAATGGGTACGAGCCAGATTTGATCAGTTGAGCCTTATTGAGGAAAAGCGATTGGCGGCTGTATGCCATGGGCAACTATATCAGCGCAGAATGAAGCAGGCATTTGACCAGAAGGTGCGTCCTCGGGTTTATAAAGTCGGAGATGTGGTACTCAAAAGGATCCTTCCTCCCAATACAGATCACAGGGGCAAATGGACTCCTAATTATGAAGGTCCGTTCGTGGTTAAAAAGGTCTTTTCGGGCGGAGCTTTATTGCTTACAACCATGGATGGCGAAGACTTTTCATCCCCTGTCAACTCGGATGTAGTCAAAAAAGACTTCGCATGAATAGACCCGCTGGATAATAAGAATAAAAAAATCCAGGCAAAAAAGGGCATCCCGGCGAACCAAAAACAGAATAAGGTTCGGGCAAAAATTAGGGATATAATTGAAAAAAATTTTGTACACCCGGTAAGTTGAAAACCCGAAAGGGTAACTTAGGCAAAAAAGGGTATCCTGGTGGATCGAAAACCTGAAAGGGCGGTCCACACAAAAGAGGGATTTAAGCGAATGACTACGGTTTGAGTTATCTATCCCCCATTACCGTTTGAACAACTGACGTTCTAAAGGATAGGAATCGGTCCGATCATTCCTCAGAAGGCAAGGTCGGGGAGTTTTGAAGACATACTGGTCATAACAGAATGGAAACTCAGTGGAATTCCGTTTTCACATTGCCATTAGGATAGTTTCTTTTCTCAATTTTCAGCGATCACCTCTTTCCAGGGATTGCTTCCAGATGTAATTGCCTATTCTGGGCTCTCAGTCAATAAATTGAATTTCAGTAAAAAGCTGTCTATTTTTGTTTTATTGCTTTGTTTGCAAAAACGTCCTAATTTTTGATAAAACATTGCATTTGAAAACATGGCAGCCTTGCAATAACATGCGCAGAAAAAACATTTGAAATTACTTCGAATGTTGAATACTCCCGGATGGTGGATTCTAGCCACGCAATATTCGGGGCATGTGGGCATATTCTTTTGTTGCAGGTAGCAGGTGCAAATGATTTTAAGCACAAGACCAGTAATAAATCACCCCACGCAAAAGACTGAGGTTGGCGTTCATCGCTCGGTCGACGATTATTCATAACGGGTCGATATCAGTGAATTAAGTTCAACTGGGTACCGTTGCATCTTATTAAGTCGATTCTCTTATTCAGTCCTTCCAACAGCTACAAGCTTTTCTATGTCGATAACAGTCACAGGTTCCCCAAAAGAGTGGTCTCGTCGACACCGAAACTGATGGTCATTATCCCCAGCGAAGTCACAAGAGTTTGAAGAGGCTAGATCTTCTGTAAAATCCTCTTATGACATCCTCTGCGGGGACGAATTGTTGTGTTGTCCAAGCATGGGGCATGATTGTTTCCCCAGCATGAAGTGTTGGTCACCCCCAGTAGAGTTTGAGGACAGTTGGTCTTCTGTAAAATCCTCTCGAAAGGCATTCCCCAGCACGAGACGTTTTAAAGCAGTTTCCTCCAGCAGAGTTTGTTATAAACTCGTCATCCCTAACGGAATTGTCTAAAGGAAAGCTCGCCTAACATGGGGCATTGTAGTACTTATCCTAAGCTCGACAGTCATATTCTTTAGCAGACTACTGTGGATTTGCTTTGGGTTTCCCCAACAGATCTCTAAGGACTCTTTCTAGCAAGTTGCAGTGGAATGTTCTAACCAGGATTTGCATATCCCTGGCAGAGTAGCCATGATCCCCAACAAGATTGTGTCTCTGGTAATGATCCCCCACAGAGGTCAGCATCGAATCTTGTCAGCAATACTCCCCAGCCGAGTTATAAGGTTGATAATCCCTATAAAGGATCTCGGGTTGAATAAATCCCCAAGCAGAGTTTTAATGGCTCATTTCCCCAGCAGGACGTCATTTAAAAATTCTCATCCCCAGCGGGGTTGCTGTGACCAGAATCCAGCCCCAAACAGATGGAATAATTCCTGGCAGAGTCATCATTCCCTCATATCTTAAAGTCCAATTTATTGTTGGCAAGCTTGACAATTCGAAGCAGACGGATTGTTCATCCATTCGCCAGCAGAGATATTATCCTTTTAGGAGTCTCCGAGATTAAATCATTGATTGTGGTTCCTCAGCAGAGTCGGCAGAGATGTCTGGCGCAGAGGCAGAGAGTAATTCAATTTTGAAATTCTAAAAGTCCAACAGTGGATTGGCAAAAGTCCGTCTTCGGGTGGCAAAAGTCCAACAGTGGATTGGCAAAAGTCCATCTTCGGGTGGCAAAGCAGCTAAAAGTCCAACAGTGGATTGGCAAAAGTCCGTCTTCAGTTGGCAAAAGTCCAACAGTGGATTGGCAAAAGTCCGTCTCCGGGTGGCAAAAGTCCAACAGTGGATTGGCAAAAGTCCGTCTTCGGGTGGCAAAAGTCCAACAGTGGATTGGCAAAAGTCCATCTTCGGGTGGCAAAGCAGCTAAAAGTCCAACAGTGGATTGGCAAAAGTCCGTCTTCGGGTGGTAAAAGTCCAATAGTGGATTGGCAAAAGTCCGTCTTCGGGTGGCAAAAGTCCAACAGTGGATTGGCAAAAGTCCATCTTCGGGTGGCACGAAGCTACAAAGTCCACCAGTAGCGTGGCAGGCCAGTAGTCGTCTGGAATTGCATAAAAGACATTATTAAAGTCCATCAGTAGTGTGGCAAGCCAGTAGTCGTCTGGCGTCGTTCAAAAGACGTTATCAAAGTCCACCAGTAGTGTGGCAGGCCAGTAGTCGTCTGGAATTGCATAAAAGACATTATTAAAGTCCACCAGCAGTGTGGCAAGCCAGTAGTCGTCTGGCGTCATTCAAAAGACGGATCTCTCCGACGTTTCATCGAAGATTCAATCCAGCAGTCTCGTTGGGTTTATATCCCTTTTCTTCTTCATCACCCAGAGCAAATTTTTGGTTATATTTGGTATTCAATCACTATATACCTTGAAAGTCCGAAAGCAATTGCTTTCAGGCATTCAGGTCTACAGCGCTTGAATAGGGGCAGCTGTAATACCCCAAAATTTGCTCTCCCCTTTGTCATCATAGCATGGCATTATCATTTATCATATCATATCCACCTCATTAACATTACATTGCATTTAACATAGAAAAATGAAGCATGGCATCCTTCTTACCATCAGGGCATGTGGTCAGGTGGGAGGTGGACAATCAAGAGATCATTCAAAGCACAAAAGGTCAATCAAGTTGGTTCTAGGCAAGCCAAGAGGTCTCTCATGTCTCATGCTATCCCAATTGATCTTCCACAACCTCAAGAAGGTGAGATTCAATAGGAGATTGAAGCATTACATCCTACACTATGCAAGAAGTCCAAAAATTGAAGGAAAATCCTCAAAAGAGATAGCTCATTGATTCAAAATCATTCTCAAGTGGCATTTCTCATCATCCTTTAAGAGGATACACAACATACTCTGAGGAATTTGGATTTGGAAGATGTGCAATTTCCTCCTAACCAGAGGGGGTCAAGATTAGGGTTTCCAATTAAATCAGGGTATCTCTATTTTTTTGAACAAAACTTGATGTCATGGTATTCCATATGTCCCTAAGTGTATGTATGTGGAAAATTGCATCTCAATTGGTTTTAGAAGTGGTTCAATTGGAAGAAAGATCAAGAATCAGAGAAATTGGGGCAAAGTCAAATAATCAGAGGAAAAAGTCAACTCTTGACTTTTTGAGCCCAAAATCATGAAATTCATGTTACATATGTCCAATGTACAAAATTTGGTCAAGAAACTCCAAAGGAATCATGAAAAAGTCAAGATGTGGAAAGTTGCCATTTTTGGAAGAGGAAGGGTTACTAAAAATAGCAAGTTTTGGCCATTTTGCATCAGAGTTTGAACCAAGGCCATTTAAAATTGAAGCACCAAATGAAAATTCCACTCGGCCACAACAAAAGATCTTGTTTTAAGCTTCAAATCCATGTGTGGAACATCTCCATTGGATAAAAATTGAGTGAGATATGATTGATCAAAGTCTGAGCAAAGTAGGTTCAAAACTAGGTCATGACCAAGATTTTCAGGGCACGCGCGCAGTCATTTTAACAAACAGTTGGTGGGCCAAATGTACACCTATTTTTCGCATGGTTAGAGGCTTCATTCTCAAAACTTGTCAACATAAAAAATGTTCCTTGTAATGTCTTCTTCAAGTTTCATGTTGGACAAAATTTCATCTGATCAAGGTATGATGGAGAAATAGTGGCCTCAAGTTAGGGTGGTTATGCTGAAATTTTGTGCCATGCCAGCCTTGCCAACCGACCACCTGATGCGCCCATCATCCAGTCTTGTGTGCTTAAGTTTATAGTTATTTTGGAGCATGTTTGAAGTATCATATCAACTCCAATCTCAAACCAAACTTGTTGCATTATACTCCCTCTTTCCAATGAACCCAAAAACTCACCAAACTATTCATTGAGTAGAGAGAAAAACATCACCAAACCTCCCTATGTTTCACTGATGCATTGATGGCTTTGCTGCATAACTTGGTTCAGACATCCATCAAACAATTCTTTCCCTTATTTGAGCACACCATGAACATCACATACACTGCTATAGCACGTGCCTTGCATGAAAATGGAAAGAGAAAACTTGCTGAGAAAGTTTCTAATACACAACCATGCCATTCATTTCACTTTCACCTTCACCATAGCTTACCATAAGTTGCCATCACCATATCATTGCTCTCCCTAACTAACTTGACTCAGTTAGTTAGGGATGACTCACCTAAACCATTTCAACTCAGTTAACTCACTCGGTTTAACCATGGTTAGAGCACACTATAAATCAAAACTTTACTCTCAAAATTCATTTTTTCAAGACTCACTTTCTCACATTCACTTCAGAATTCTCCTCTCACTCTCTCTGATTTTGCTCATCTTCTTCTCCATGATTTCAACTCCATTGTGCTTCCATTAATCATTGCTTGGTGTGGTTGAATCAAGAGCAACAAGAACAACTCCATTTCTGCAAGTTCAGCATCATTGCAAGCTTCAACATCCTTCATCTATTTACGAATCCATAGCATTTATTTTGCTAAGTTTGAAGATCTAGAAGCTCAGCATATCAAGCTTTCCTCTGGTTTTTCTCAACATCTCCAATTGCTCCACATTTTCAGGTTTCATCATTCAACTTTGCTTCAGTTGATTTTCACTAATTTTAGCTTGTTTTTTTGTTAATTTAAGCTTGATAGAAGCTCTGCTTACTCCGGCTAGTTGATAGGCTTCTTAGAGGCATAGTTTCAAACCTAGGGCTTAATTTGATTGACTCTGTTCTTGCTGTGCGTATGTGTTTGGTGATTTTCATTAGCATATTCATAATGTACATGAGTTTAGCTTTCAATTGATGTATGTATTGTGATTTTCTGGAGAAATGTGAGTTGCAGACGGTGGTAGGTGACCGGAGAAGGTGACCGGAGGTCCCTCTCCGGCCGATGGCTTCATGTTAGGGTTTTATGACCAGTTTGAATGTGATCCGTTGGATGAGTGTGATCTAATGGCTACCATGCTGCCAACACATAAAAATTCATGTGCATGTCACGTGATTCTTCTGATTTCATTTTTAAACATTGTGTGGCATGGTACATGGTAGCTATGGTGAACATTCATGCACATGCGTGAGATTAGGTTACTTTGACCAGGGGTTGACTTGGACTTGATCCTATGGTGTCTATTGCTTTGACTCTTGTTGACTGATTGTGCATGTTAATTATCATGTTTTGCGCATAATTGGACTTAACCAGATTGATATCTACACCCCTCTGTTTGGAAGCCCAATGAATTTGCACTGCATTATTGCTATGTTCATACCCCCTTCCCTTTTGCATTTCATTTTCATTTTTCTTATTTTTTATACATGTTTCATTTCCAATTTTTAAAAATACCAAAACAGATTGTAAAATTCTACAAAAATTCATGAGTATCACTAAAACATTTAGGAAATTTTTGATGATTTTATTTTATGATTTTATGACCTTTTTACCCCTGGTCCATAATTTTCTTTGAATTTCCATTTAGATGCATTCTAAGCCTGATACATGAATTTGTTTAATTTTGTTCTTGATCATTAAAAATTGTTTTGATGCTCTTATTTTTGCATTGATTCACTAATACATTGAAGCATGTTAGATGATTTTTGTTTGATTTTTTAGGTCACTTTATTACATGTTTTGATGCCTATATTTGCACCACTTTGCATGATGTTTCAATTTGACCTAATTGCTTTGTTTGAAGTCATTTTGCTCTGAATTTTTACATGCTATCTTGATGTATGATGCATTTCTGACCTAGGCATTCCAATAATATGCTGGCATAATTTTCATGAATCCATTTGGTCTTTGTTTAATGCATTACCTTTGAAGCATAATAACATGTCATATCATCTTAACTTTTGTGCATGTTTACATGATTTCATTTGTACATACTTGCATGACCATTTGCATATTTGGTGAACCATTCATGTGACATAATAGGTCATTGATACATATTATATGTCATCTTTACATGTTCATTTCAATTTGAACTTTGTGCATCATTAACATGTATTGTTTGCACTTTCTTTTTGAACTTTCATTTCAATTCTTCTTATATTACTTCTTGAATGTCTTGAAGTTGATTCATAAATACTTTTGAGATGTTTATAAACCATTTTCCATTTAGTTTCAATTCTGGTTGTTGATTTACATGTTCCATTTATGCATGTCCTCTTCTTTTCTTTCCATCTTTCATCTATCCCTTCTTCTTGTAACATGTTTAAATGCTAATGGATGATGATTATTGCTTATTCACTTGCACTTGTATGATGATATTCACTTGTTGTCCATATGATGCCCATTCTGGTTGTGGTTCTAGGATTTGTTTTCTCATTTAATTCTTTTGAGTTTTATGATGCATTACATGTTCTTTTACTTCTTATACTTCTTATACATGTTTACTAACCATGTAGGGGCTTTGGTAAGTTTCAATTGAGTGTGGATAAGGAATCCACATTCAACTTCTATCCTTTCTCTTTTACAATTCCATTTTGTGTTTTGCTAAGCACTTATGTGCTTTCTTTTAATAACTCATCACTTTCCCCTTGTGAATTACAATTCATCTTCTACTTTAGAAGTGAATTGTTTAATTCTTTCTTTCTTTAGACTTTAGGTTGAAACCTCACAAACCTTTAGGATCACTCCCTTTAATCTTCAATTAGGATTGAGTCTTAGTCCATATAGGTTTTACCTTTTCTCCTCTCTTGAGTCTCTTTTCTCATCTCAAAGAAAATTCAAAATATATAATAAAGGTAGGCATTTATTGCATTTAGGCCTTTCATATAAAGAAAAGATTATAAGGGGTCTTCTCTTGTAATCTTAGAATGTGTAGCATATAGCCCATCTTGGGTCAATGTGTTAAACATTTGATCTTGTATGAGGGACTTAAATGCAATACTTGTTGAAGGTGCAAATAATAAAAAACACTTCTTCACTTCATAATCAACAAAACACTTAATGAACACAAGTATGCTAGTGTGTTTGAACCTTGACAATTGGAACTAAGTGTGGGGGTCTTCTTCACTCTTAGTGTGCATTCTTACCCATTCCATCTTGGAATGTGAGAACGTACACATTCCAATGGCTAAGATCCAGATACACTGTTATATGCAAACAAATGAAAAGACTCTTAAAAGACAAAAACAAACAATAACGTCTTTCCTTCGGGAATTCTTTTCTCACCTCACTCAGTCTCAGCGTACGAACGTGCTTCTATTCGTTCTCTTGCAAGATGGTAACGCACTCGGACCAGCGAGCCTGCAACACCTGAGCTAGAACGTTAGTCGTTCCTTAAAAAACACAAACAATCCATCCCTAGTGAGGGGAACTACGTCGCTCTGATTCTCATGCTCCCGATGAGATACGTAGGCAGTGGGGTAGGGCCCATGCGAGCACTTCTTTTATTTTCCCTACATTTGTTTCCCGTTCCTTTTCTTTTCTTTCTCCTTTCTTTCTTTCAGTTCCTTTTCCGGTATCCTTTCTTTACACCCTTTGATCGAGACAAGCAAGCGTGGATCCCATCGGGTACGATGGGCGCGAGGGGGTGCTAATACCTTCCTCTCGCGTAACCGACTCCCGAACCCATTTCTCTTGGTCGTAAGACCATGCTTTTCCTTTCTCTCAGGTTTATGCGGTGTTTCCTTTCCCTCTCTTGGGATAAATACACATTGCTGGCGACTCTGTTCGGTGCCACTTTCGCGTTTGTACTTGGATGAAAATCCCGGGAGCGACATGGGGAACCTGGCCATTTCATTGAGGATTTTAAGTCATTCAGAGACAAGGGTAAAGACAAGGTCCAGGGTCTGATTGACTCCAAGACTATTGTGTTCATACTAGAAAAAGGTGGGAATCTGGTACCAACCCAGTAATAGAATGAACATCCAGACTGCTGACTGCTGAAAGTCCCCAAGATCAACAAGTCCAGACGGAGCCAAGTCTCCTCAACGATGGCAATTTCCTGTTTCTTTAGTGCATTTTCATTTGTATCTTGCTTGTTTGTTTAAACATTGTCTTCATGTAGAAACTTGTTTATTTGTTTTAATGACAATCACAATATAATAAGCATGTTTTTCTTGAAGTAATCCATTCGTGTTCACTCTTAAAATGTTTATATGCACCGCAATACCGACTTTCTTGCCTTAAACTCTTGAGGGAGGATGATGATTTGAAAATGCAAAAATCTTTGGTTGTATGTTTTTGGATAGAACCCTGTTGAGGATGTACATGCATTGTTTCAAATCCCTAAACACTGGAGATATAAGGGAAGTAGGAGTTTCTTTCGTACGAAAAACCCTCACATTTAACCTATGGGCAGGGTAGGCGTCAGTTAATTTGACCGAGCGTTCAAATTTCGAAAGGAGTACGCATCTGAGGATCCATTACCTTCTATTCTACACCATTAAGAGGTCAAAAGATGTGAAACCACGATGGTTATTCATCAATGATCAAGGAGTGAGGCAGTCACAACCCTTTCAAACAAGTCAGACAAACCAGTGCCACACGATTTATTCAGGAAAAAAAAGAATCAAAAGAAAAAAGAGAAAGCCCGTTAAGTCAAAACTTGAAAACAAGCGACTTAGGCAAAAGTTAAGGCATCCCGCTGGACTTCAAAATTGAAAACTCAAAAGAGTCAGTCCAGGCAAAAATTAGTGAACAAAAAGCAAAAGAATGAGAAAGCAAAAAGCTAAAAGGATTACAAAGAAAAATCCTCGATAAGAACAAAGTCGTGTGGCTACATACACAAAAGACAAAAGGGGTGACTGTTGCTCCAAAACCTCATCAGGTCTCAAACCATCAATTGCATGGGTTCCTTAAAGATCATAAAGCCTTTTGAGAGATAAGCGTTTATGTCAGATTAGCTGAACATAGGACTGGAGAACATCACGAAGAGTGGGTGGGCACCGATAAACTTTGAGCCTTAAATCCTTTTTTCTCAAAACCGTGAACCAGGCCACGATACAACCCTCAAAAGTCCTAATTGAAATAGGGTTTATTTCGAGAGCTTACTCCGACGAGATAGCGTTCCTGACTCCCATGATTGGTGCGAAAAGATCTTGTTGGTATTGCACGTGCATTCAAAAATCAATGTCGTATTCTAAGCAGTGATTCACTCACGTGGCCTTGCGACATCTTTTCAATAAAAGACTTCGAGATTAACATGTGTGTTGCATTAGAGTAATCATTTTCAGAATAAATATTTTCTCTTGCATACATTTGTTTGACATCAAAGAAGCTTACATGATGAACATCAGTTGAGAAGCTTGATCCTGCCAAGTTGAAGTGCTTGATGACCCCGAAGGACAGTCATATCAAAGGTCATGGTGCTGAAAGACCATGTTGAGCATGAGTTTCCCTAGTAAGTGGTGATAAGATGTAGCCAATATGGGGCAATCACGTCAAGATTCGGAAAATCTCTCGAAGGTCAGTCGGTCAGAGGCAAATTCACTTCAAGGCTCGTACTGGGGCAGGCCACCTCAAGAGCACGAGAAGTTATTCCACTCCTGAAGATGGTTAATTGAATGCACCTCTTCAAGGTTCAAAATACCGGGGCAGAATATTTCAAGTCATTACAAATCCTTTCGTGGCAAGTTAATTCATAGAGTATGCAGTCTGGGGCAGTTATGTCGAGATCTAATAAATCTCTCCAAGAGTTTGAAGACCCTGGGGCAGTGTGAATGCCCGGTCTTCTATAAAATACTCTTGAGGTGATTTCTTCCATTAGACCTGGTGGTCTGGGGCAAGTGGAAAGTTCAAAGGGACGTTTATGACCATAGAGACAGGTCAGGTTGGGTGCAAGATTGTTTCTCCCCAGTAGAGTTTCTCTCCCTAGCATTGAAATTTCATCATCCTCAGCAGAGTGTAACCTCCCCAGCCAGAGTACAGAGGACTGCTTCTCCAGACGGAGTCGTATTTTGATTATTACTCCCCAGCAAGCATTCAGAAGTTAATGTTGTTATATCCCCAGCAGGAGACTTGTGGAATATCTTCCTAGGACAAAGATGTTATCACCCCCACAGAGTCTTGGTGTCTACTTTCCTCAGTCGGTCAGGAAGTATAGTCTCGTCGACAACAGTTTGATCTAATCCCCAGCAGGGTGAGGGTAAAGTCATTTCCCCTAGCAGCAGCTTAAGTTCAGTGATATCCCCAAGCAGAGTTTGGTGGTAATCCTCGCAACAGTTTGTTCAATGGTGGTTGACATCCTCAGCAGGTTATAAGTCCAATGGTTATTGGCACCTTTTCAGTATTAGGTTTTGGGTTCCATCTTCAGTAGTTGTTATTCTTAATCCCCAGCAGAGTGGGAGTTTTCTTTGGGATTCATTTTCAGCAAAGGTTGTGATCAGGAAAGTTGTTCAGTGTGGTATTCCTCAGCAGGACTTTGATTCAGGAGACAATTTAGCTTGTTTTCCCCGGTGGAGTTACCTTCGTCTTCAGCATTTATTTTGCTGGAGCGTTTCTTTTGTAATGCATGAGCTTTTTTGCATGACATCCTCCCAAAAGCGTAGCATTTCCATTTTGTATGGAGCATTACGCCATAGAAAAATTCAAACATATGCATTCGAAGCATAAGCCAGGTTTGAGTTCTCGTTTGCCAGGCGTCTCCCCAACGGGAAGAATGGTAACTCAGGAGATATTGTCCAACTTTATTCCCCAAGCCGTGGATTTGGTCATTTGGAGAGACTATTTGGTATACCCCTGCAGAGTTTGTCAGGATAGTTAGTTTGTGGTTTCTTTTATTTTCACTCCTTCGTCCAGGTGGTCTTTTGGATTATCCCCTCAAAGTTGTTAGCATTAAACACTCATCCGTGTTCTTTATCATTTCCTCAATACTTCGTCCATATTGATTTTAAACACTCGTCTGTGTTCTTTAGACACTCTTCCGTGTTCTTTTTTCATTTCCTCAATACTTCGTCCATATTGATTTTAAACACTCGTCTATGTTCTTAGACACTCGTCCGTGTTCTTTTTCATTTCCTCAATACTTCGTCTGTATTGATTTTAAACACTCGTCCGTGTTCCCTCGACACTCGTCCGTGTTCGGTTTAGCATTTCAATCCCTAATAAAGTTGCCATTTGATTTATTTCAATACCCGTCCGTATTGACCTTTAGACACCCGTCTGTGTCCTTTCAGCACCCGTCCATGTTTGAACTTTTATTTTAATACCCATCTGTATTGACCTTAGACGCCCGTCCGTGTTCTTTTATCACCCGTTCGTATTTGAACCTTTTAGACACCCGTCTATGTCCTTTCAGCACCCGTCCATGCTTAAACCTTTACTTCAATACCCGTCCGTATTGACCTTTGACACCCGTCCGTATTGACCTTTGACACCCGTCTGTGTCCTTTCAGCACCCGTCCGTGCTTAAACCTTTACTTCAATACCCGTCTGTATTGACCTTTGACACCCGTCTGTGTCCTTTCAGCACCCGTCTGTGCTTAAACCTTTATTTCAATACCTATCTGTATTGACCTTTGACACCCGTCTGTGTACTTTCAGCACCCGTCCGTGCTTAAACCTTTACTTCAATACCCGTCTGTATTGACATTTGACACCCGTCCATGTCCTTTCAGCACCCATCTGTGTTTGAACTTTATTTCAATACCCGTCCGTATTGACTTTTGACACCCGTCCGTGTCCTTTCAGCACCCGTCCGTGTTTTAACTTTTTCAATACCCGTCTGTATTGACATTTGACACCCGTCTGTGTCCTTTCAGCACCCGTCAGTGTTTGAACCTTTTAGACACCCGTCCGTGTCCTTTCAGCACCCGTCTGTGTTTGAACTTTTTAGCCAATACCCGTCCGTATTGACTTTAGACACTCGTCCGTGTCCTTTCAGCACCCGTCCGTGTTTGAACCTTTTAGACACCCGTCCGTGTCCTTTCAGCACCCGTCCGTGTTTGAACCTTTTTCAATACCCGTTCATATTGACCTTAGACACCTGTTTGTGTCCTTTCAGCACCCTTATGTGTTTGAACATATATTTCAATACCCGTCAGTATTGACCTTTAGACACCCGTCCGTGTCCTTTCAGCACCCGTCCGTGTTTGAACCTTTATTTCAATACTCGTCTGTATTGACCTTTAGACACCCGCCCGTGTTCTTTCAGCACCCGTCCGTGTTTGAACTTTTTAGCCAATACCCGTCCGTATTGACCTTTAACACTCGTCCGTGTCCTTTCAGTACCCATCCGTGTGTGAACATTTTAGACACTCGTCAGTGTTTATTCCCAGAACAGTCAACACTCGTTCATGTTTGTTTCAATGCACTTCGATACTTCGTCCGTATTGATCTCTGACACTCGTCCGTGTTATAATCTTACACCTTTTATTATTTGTTCCCCAGCGGAGTCGTCTCTTCTTTTACAGGATGCAAATTTGTGCGTTTATTGTGGTATTTAATCTCCATGTATCCCGACCGTCTGGAATCCTTTGCTTCCATACCCTCAGATCCAAGAAGTTTGACTAGGGGCAACTGTAACACCTCAAAATTTGCCCTCAAGTTTCTAACACTAACTAGTTTGCGTTTCATTTCATTTTTGTATCATCATAAGGTCGTAGCTCATAATCATACATCGCATTGGTCTTTTAAGACATAGGATCAGGAGTTTCTCTGAGTCGAGGCATCCTATTTGCCTTGAGATACTTTTGTTCCAGTTTGACAAAGGATTGAATTCTTGTTGTTGTAATTTCACATCCAAGATCGTCAACTATCAAGTTTATTCTCTTCAAGAGTTGTCTGGCATCGAGAGATTAGGGTTTCATCGTGGTTAATTGGGAAGGCTGTGAATCAGGGTTTGAATCCTTCTTAACGTCTCAAGAGCATTGGTTCCAAGTTGAGGTGTTCAACTTCAAGTCAGGAGTGTTTATTCAGGTGGAAGTTTGACCTCATCTTGGCCAAATCATCAGGAGTTTTGCTTCAAGTGCAAGTCATTCGTGTCAATGGTTTATTTTTCAAGCGATGTGCATTCAAGGTCAAGTTGTTGTGTATGGAAATTCACTAGATTATCAAGCAGTGGTTCATGTGGGGTTTGATTTAAAAGTCAGGATCATCGTGATTATAGGTCCAGTTATGTTCATCTGCGGATTTATTTTCCCAGAGATTCTTTCAGATGAATTCAAAGTGATCTGGGATTCACTTGATCGGAGATTCAAAAGATGACCCACTCAGATGGTTGTTGTTTCTGTTGCAAGTTGTTCACTGGTAGCTGTGTGCGTTAAATCAGGTGCATTATGGAAAAGTTCAAGTTGGTTTTGTATCAAAATCAAGATTTCATATCCATTTATTTTTAACCATATTCATTATCCAAATTTAGTCCATATTCATTTTAAACTTATTTCCAAATATCCATTCTAACCCATTTTTCTTTCACATCCATATCCATTTGCTATCCATAATTATCCATTTATCTAACCATTTATATCCATTGTTAATAACCATAATCCACAAACCATTTTTATCCATTTTTTTATCCATTTTTTTTACCTTTTCTATTATCCATTCTTATTATAAATAACCTTTTATTCACTTTAAAACCATTTTTTTCTAACCAATTTGTACAAATCCATAACCCGTTTTAATTAATATCCAATTCACTTATCTATTTGTTTAATTCAATTATCCATTTTATCTAACTTTTTTTTATCTATTATTTATTTTCAATTCTTATAATGTATTCCAAAAAAACAATATATAGCAGCTCCCTCCACACACCATTGCCATGTTCCATCCGTTACTCACACCAGGACCCACCAAACCTCACAAAATTAAAAAAAAAATTCAGCCCCATTTCCAAAACCAAAAAACAAACTTTTAGCCAAGAATTTGATGCACCAACCATCACCTTATTTCGCAGCGACCATAACAAACCATAAAAAGACTTCGTCTGACCCCATAAAAGAGGCCCCACATGATGTTGCGCTCGCAATTCACAAGCTGGTGAAACCATCACACATTTACACAACGCATTTGCAAAACCGCATCACAAAATCGTTTTTCACGCACACCTTAACTTCTCTATAAACCCTCTGCTGCTGTAAAGGTCACAAAGAATATTTCATGACACGAACCTTGCAGCGAACCTCAATCTTCTCTCCTACGAATCACCATTTGTAAACCGCACCATTGAACAAAAAAACCTCACATTACCACAAGGTGAAATCAAGTCACACAACTTGTTCACCTCAACCTCCTTCACAACTCGTAGAACCCCTAAAACCTCTTCCATCCACCTCAAAGACCTTCGCACAAAGTTCATTACCTCCTTTTCCAAAACTTGTACCTGCAAACGACAAACAAAACTCACTCCCACAAAAACCGCAAAACACCACAGCCCTAAAATCCATTCCCTCTGAGCTCTCTCCTTCAAACCTAAAACCCCTCAATCGAGACCTCACCTTCAACCAAAAAAAATTTCAAAACCTCTTTTTCCATCAACAACAAACACTCCTCATCAATACCTTTGTCTTTCTCTGTTTCCAAATTTTCAACCCAGAAACTCAACAAAACCTCATCCTCCTTCAACCCGGCCTTTCTTCATATCTTCATAACAATCAGCCTTCATCAAACTTCAAAACTCCAAACCTAGAAATAGCATAGAAGAAGAGAAGGTGATTACAACCACAACACAGATCAGAGAAAAGAAGAAGAAGAAGAAATCGAACGGAGTTTGAAGCGAAGTGATCGAACCTTAAATCGAAGAGAAGTTTGAAGCGACTCAAAGCCGAATCTGAGACACGAACACGAATACAGAATAGATCGAGCGAGAAGTGAGCGAAAAATCAAAGCAGAGACGGAATCGTGAGGAGAAAGGTTGGGTTGCGCTGATGAGATGTTCTTCGATTTATGTTGTTGCATTTTTCTGATGTGGTGCTGTGCGATGATGGTGGTGATATCTGAACGTCTTCATTTCCTTAGATCATGACCTTTTCCCCTTTTGGTTTTACAACAAGACAATATCACTCTATTGGGCTGGATCGTGTGGTTTGTGGGTTTTGAAGAGCCCATTTTCTTGTTGACAGACGGATGGATGGGTCGTATGGCCCATAGTAATTCATAGAGTTTCTATTCAGACCATTACTGCACCATATTCATCATTAATCCAGTTTTAATTTCATTTATTATTATTATTATTTTTTTTTTATATTTTTATTTTAGATTTGTTATTATGTTTTAATTTGATATGGTTTTAGATTAATTAGATTGTTAAATGTTAGATTATTGTTGGATATTAATTCTTGATTAACTTTTGATGATAATCTTAATTTGATCTTGGAGTATTAATTTTTAATTGGAGCTTCTATTTAATTTTAGATTTTGATAACTAGATTTTTGCTTAGTCTTAATTAAAAACTTTTGTTAATTGTTAATTAAAGCTCCTTGTTAATTTTAACTTTGATTTAAATTCTTGTTAAACTTTGATTAAGACTATTAGTTAGGTTTAATTATGTTTAGTTTTTCATCATTAATTTTAATTAGTCTAGGTTTTAGTTTTTGATTAACCTTGATGTATAATTTTGATTAATTTTTGTTTATGTCTAATTGAATTTTAATTAAACTTTGGAACTTTAATTGATTCTTAGTGGATTTTGATTAGAATTTTAATTGACTTTCTTTTATTAAGCTCTTGCTAACTTTTGGTTTCTCTTGTTAGCACTTTTGATTTTGGCTCAGTTGATCTTAGATGAGATTTATGCATTGACACTTGAGATATTTATGCTTGCTTGATCTTGTTGATGCTTGAAATTGCATATGAATTCTCATTGGTTGCTAAACTCTTCTTGTGCATAAGTTGATTGAATGTAGGAAATGATGTTGATGTATACACTATTGTTCTGTACATGCATGTTATTAAATGCTGCTATTATGTCCTGCTGGATATTACACCTATTCTGTTCTGGAAATAGGAGCTGTTAAATGTTGTTCTTAATGATTGCTGGAATACACTGTTGTGCTGTGCTGAAGCGCTGTTGTTTCTGCTATTTTTATACTTGACTACTGGACTTGCTTATTTGATGGAAGTGTCTAATAACTTAGAGGCTTGAGTTTGTTGTGCGCTTTGAAGAGGCAACTGACCTTCTCCGTTAGGTACCCCTAGAATCTCAATTTTATCTTTCATGTCCCATTCTAGGATTGTATCCATGTTAGAAGCATATTGAGTACATCTGAAGTCCTACCTCAAAGTAGGCTCTATTTGGGCATCATGTTTAGTACTTAAGTGCTTTGTATCTCTGTTGTGTCAACATGTTGATGATTAAACATTTGTACATGTTTGAGTTTTCTTTCTCCTTCTTTTCTTGAGACTTGTTTAAGTCTTGATTTTATCTGTGCGTGCGTCTTTCTCCTCTTTCTCTTAACACTTTTAAAACACTTAATAAGGACAACGTACATTGCACACGAGCCTTAAGCGTGGTAAATGAGGAATAAGGGGTTTCCTTTCATTTCTCTAGAGTGTTTAGCGGACGTTCTGTCTTGGAACGATTTGCGACGCATTCGTTCCTATGTTATAGACTTTGGTGCAATACAAGTTATGAACTAACTCAAATCACTTCTGTCTAAAAAATACAAAAAAAAATTCAAATCATTTTCATCCTTCGGGATTGTTGGGTTTCAAATCGTTTTCAGAAAAGAGCTCGTCGCTCACGTAAAAAACATAAAGACCTCGTTAGGTCGAACTACGACTGCTCTGATTTCCTCTCTCTCGTTTGATTGAGGATATGTAGGCACAAGACGACGATGTCTTGGAGAGCACACTTCCCTCTTTTCGGCCCGTATTTCGAACTACGACTGCTCTGATTTCATCTCTCTCTTCCGATTGAGGATACGTAGGCACAAGACGACGATGTCTTGGCAAGCACACTTCCCTCTTTTCGGCCCGTAGGTCGAACTACGACTACTCTAATTTCCTCTCTCTCGTCCGATTGAGGATACATAGGCACAATACGGGGATGTCTTGGCGAGCACACTTCCCTCTTTTCGGCCCGTAGGTCGAACTACGACTGCTCTGATTTCCTCTCTCTCGTCCGATTGAGGATACGTAGGCACAAGACGACGATGTCTTGGCTAGCATACTTCCCTCTTTTCGGCCCGTAGGTCGAACTACGACTGCTCTGATTTCCTCTCTCTCGTCTGATTGAGGATACGTAGGCACAATACGGCGATGTCTTGGCGAGCACACTGCCCTCTTTTCGGCCCGTCGGTCGAACTACGTTTGCTCTGATTCCTCTTTCTTGTCCAATTGAGGATACGTAGGCACGAGATGTGATATCTCGACGAGCAACCTTCCCCCCTTTTCGACCCGTCTGTCGAACTACGTTGACTCTGATTCTTCGTTCGTCCATGAAGATACATAGGCATTAGATTGCAATAATCCTTGCGAGTTCGATTTTGTTTCCCCCTCCCCCGTTTCCATTTAGCCGTAGACTTTAGGATAACTGACCCTTTGATTAGACAACAAGCGTGGATCCCATCAAGTACGATAGACGCGTGTGGATGCTAATACCTTCCCCTCGCGTAACCGACTTCTGAACCCGGACTATGGTTGTGATGGCCATGTCTTCTCCCTTTCTTCAGGTTTTCTTTGATCGTTCCCTTTCCTTGCGTAGGGATAAATAACATTCGGTGGCAACTCTTCTGTTCTAGTTTTCTCGCCGGTTGTTTTTTCGCAGATGCGACAATCACCGACCAAATTTCTCAGCTGTTTAAAAATTCCTTGAGAGGAAAGTCAGTTTGAAAACAAAAGTGTTCATACAAACATGGTAATTTAATGTAAAGTTCATGCAACTTTTGAAATCAAAATCTCTTTTTTTAAAAGATGCAAAACGTATGAGCTATTAGTCAGCACACGGCGGTTCAAGACATTTAAAGTGAAAGGTGAAGCACATGTGTGATGCCAAAACAACATGATTTGCAAGGATCTTTTAGAGTCAGTTTACGCATCCTTGCTATAGTATGATTTAAAAATAACCTTGCTTCAGTTAGGTCTTTTGAGGGTTGTAAAGTGGCCTGGTTCATGGTTTAAGAAACAAAGGATAAAGGCTCAAAGTTTATTTGTACCCACCCAATCTTCGTGATGATCTTCAGTCCTACGCTCAGTTAGCTCAGACTATGCACTCAGGTTCCCAAGAGGTTGGAAATTGCACTGATGATGGTTTATAATTCAAGGGACTCTTGAGATGGCAGTCACTGCTTCCTTACAACATTGAGTTGTTGTTTTTTCCTTGAAGTCTTTCATGGTAAGGATTCGAAGATTTCCTCTTTTATTATCCCTAACTTTTACCTGAACTGTTTCTTTTCAAGCTTACAGTCAACGGGATGCCCTAGTTTTGCCTAAGTCTCCTTCATAGGTTTTGACGTAGGGGGCTTTTTCTTTTTTTCATTTTTTTTGAAAGAAAGTGACTGTCTGGCTTAATGATTACGACGAACCATCATTGACTTTCGACTCTAAGGACATCTTTGACACCTGCTTACTGTGTGAGAAGGAAAATTTGTGAATGCAATATTTGTATGAAAGGTGTCTTGTGCTCGCGCACAACCAAGTTAACTGAGAACTACCCATCCCAAGGTTAAGATTGCCGGTTTTTTATAAAGAAAGAAACTTCAACTTCCAGGCTCGAAGGGTTTGACAAAGGAATAACTTCCTTATTTCTCTAGTGTTTTAGGAATTGAAACAATGTCTTACATCATCAGCAAAGTTTATTTGAAAGCATACCAGCAATTATAGGTATAACGTTTTCGTCATTCTCCCTTTAATCTTTGCACCATCCAAAAGAAAGCGGACAAAAGATAAATTTTTTTGAAAGAGAAAACATAAAGATGTAAATAGAAAAATACAAATGAATTGAATCAAGAAGTTGCAATGCTCATTTCATTAATCACGAAAGTACAAACATAATTTGAATGCAAATAGCTAGTACAAAATAAAAGGAAAATGCAAACAAAAAGAAACATGGCCTAGTGACTAATCAGCAACAGGGGTGAGCTGGCCTGTCTGAAACACTGGCTTTTAGGAGGATAGCTGGCTGAGGTCGACCAAAGCTTTACTTGGCATGTCCTGGCAGAGGATTTGTTTGGACATTAGGACTGGTGTCACAACAACTAAGGATTTCGACCTTAATCAAGTCACACACTCTAGCCTTTAGTGCATAGAAATTTTCCAGATCATGGCCTGCGGCACCTTCATGGAATGCACAGTGGAGATCAGATCTGAATCCAACTGGAAGAGGATTTGGAGAAGGAGGCAGAGTCCTTGTGGTAATCAACCCTTTCTGAACTAGACCACGATAAAGTTCGGTGTATGTCATGGGAATATGATCAAATTGATTCCTATTACCGTACTAGTTCTGCCCTACAGCTAGACGTTGGGGAGCTTGAGCTGGTCGTGGAGCAGTAACCACGGGAGTAACAACAGCAACAACATGGTGATCAGCATACTGAGGTTGGGGACGAGGCCTTCTCACTTCAGTTATAACCGCATTGGTATGGTCTTCTTTCTTCTTTTGGAAGTTCCCATAGGACTTCTTCGCACCATTAGAAGATTTAGCAGCCTTGGACACTTTATCATTCTTGAGTCCTTCCTCGAGTCTTTGACCAATGGTTACCAAATCAATGAAGTTAGAAGAAACACTGCCAATCATCTTCTCCCAATAGAATGGTGACAAGGTGTCCATGAACATTCCAGTATGCTTTTTTTCTGCTAGAGGGGGTTCAACTTGAGAAACAATTTCTCTCCAACGCTGAGCATATTCCTTGAAAGACTCTTTCTCATTGTGAGACATATTTTAAAGTTGACGGCAGTCAGGAGCCATGTCGAGGTCGTACTTGTACTGCTTCATAAAAGTACTAACAAGATCCTGGAAGCAGTGGATACTGTTCTGTTCAAGATTCATATACCATTCGAGAGAAACTCCACTCAAGCTGTCTTGAAAATAGTGGATGAACAACTTCTAGCTGTTGGTATAAGCAACCATCTTTCGAAAGTACATGACCAAATGAGCCCTTGGACAAGAGTGACCCTTATATTTCACAAACTCAGGAGTTTTGAATTTGGCAGGCATAACTAGGTCAGAAACCAGGCACATGTTGTCTGCGTCCACACTAAAGAAATCATTGCCCTAAACCGCTCGGAGTCTCTTGTCTATGGTCTGAAACTATTCAAGGACAACCTCAGGTTCAACAAAGTCTTCACGGTCTTCACCTTGAGCACTGGCAGTATTGTACTCATAGAGAGGGTTCTCAAAAGGAGCTCGAGTAGTCTGGGCAACAGCATGAACCATAGGTCAGGGCTCAGCAAAAACAGGAGCTTGAAAAATTGGTCTGACAGTTTGAACAATCATAGAAGTAGATGCAATAGGTGGAGAGAAGTTGTGGGGTAAACCAAACTCTGCCCAAGCTGAAGGTGGCACCTGAACAGGCTGAGGATCAGCACTTAAAACTTCCTGGATAACAGTCCTTTGGGGTTGCTCCCCTTTAATAATCAAGACCTGGATCATTTCAATGAGCTTAGCCATGCTTGACTTAAGGTCGTCGATCTCCATTCAGATCTCTGCATTGTGTACCTCTTGCTCTGACATCTTGTGTCTGTAGTTAGCCATAGTCATATATCTATGTCGAGGAATCAGCTTGACGACTGAAAAGATGACACTGGAAGATAGAGACAACTGGAGATGAGTTGTTAGACAAACAGACACATGCAATGAATCATGCAAATATGCAAATGATATGCAACACGATGCATGACAGGATGCAAATCCCACAAGCAAACATGATCAAAGGTTTGTGATCATAGCATGGAGTCTGGGTAAAGAACCAACCATAGGGTGTGTACTAGGGGTAAAACACCTACACAATGGGTTCTAACAAGGTTACCAGAGTCATCGATAAATCTTTCAGATATTATCGGCTTACGCGACTACTCACGCGGGCTAATAATATTCTCAAGATAAACTCGTCTGAGTGTAGTATCGCATGACAATCACCACAGGTCTACACCTGGATGATCACTGGACTACGTCCTAAAAAGGCTAAGAGAGGTGAAGGGATACTAAAGTCTTCAGCTTCACAGACTCCCAGGTCGGAAAAAGTAATGCCAATACGACTACTCGCATTACATCACTAATCCCAAAGGGGACTCCACTGAGCATGGTTATATCATATATTAATCATTTTAGGACTACTCCCAACAGTTAACTATTGATTATATCACAATCCTATAATAGGTGCGTACTCAAGTCCGGGTTAGGACTTATCTCACAACAGTATGTAACAACCTTGCATACAAAAAACCCAATCAGACATATATATACAAATATACATACAAAACAAGTTAGGGGTAACCCTCTTAAGGATAGTCCCCAGTGAAGTCACTATTTCTGTCGCTGTGAGAATTAGATATCAAGCTATTGATTAATTTGTGAAATTCTGGTATCAGATGTGTGATGTTAAGTGTGATGTCACAACAACACAATCTGCTATATGAACAAGGTAATAACAACAGTAAATCAACACAATGAATTGTTCACCCAGTTCGGTCTAACAACCTACGTCTGGGGGCTACCAAGCCAGGGAGGAAATTCACTATTAGTAGTATTAAATTACAAACTCAACAATCCCAGTTGACATCTACTAATCTTAATCACTACCCAATGCCACTTCTACCTAAGAGACCACTTAGATATGAGAAACCACTCACTCCCTAAATCACCTCAGTGATACAATTCAAAGATTACACTTTAAACCACACCTTGATCTTGCTTAACAACTTTGATCAAGAACAACACACTCTTGCTTAAAAGCTCTAGAGTGAATACACTTATAACCCAAAATAGTAACACCTATTCAACCATGAAAGGCTTACAAAATACACACGAAAACTCTAACTTGACTCTCAGTCTTTGCTCTCTTATCTTCGTCTTTTTTCAAAAAGGATTGAGGTTGCTTTTAAATATAATTCTGACTTGGGCTTGGACCTCTTCCAAAAATCTGATTTGATTTGTTTTAAAAACAGAATTTAAAACAGATTTGATCTTTAAATCTTTTTAAATCAAACAGCCCTTAAACATAGCAACAGGATCTGCTCCAAATATGATTGCAACTGAAAATATCTTCTCCAAGATATTCGCACACAATCTCTCTAACAGATCTTCTCAACACAAACTTTTATGCGCAGCCCTAAAACATCACAGCCTGATATTTTGATGTTCTGATAACTGATGTCAAGACCTCAAGTTTAACATCAGCATATAAAACTTCAACCCTGCAACAACTAAAGTTAGGAACCATTGTTAAGACATCAGACATATGACATCAACATTGTTCGACTTTGTTTTACCAAAATTCCAGCCAATACAAGAACTAACAATCTCCCCCTTTGGCTAATTTTGGCTAAAACAATCTCGGCCAACATCAGAGATACCTGCAGCGGAAAAACTTCATACTCCTAACATTCCAGAACACAACCAGCATCAATCACATCCAAAAACTCCCCCTCAAAACAAGAACCAGCATACCAGCTGTTCAAACATGCACACTTCAGGCAACACATAGGCACATAGGCTAACTCTCCCCCTTTTAGCCATAATTGGACAACTTCTACATCAAACACAAAGATCTGACAGCCATTAAGACATGGTCAAATAACAAGCTTCCCAAGGAACACAAATTCCAAAAACTTTGACTGGTCAGGCGATACAAATAATGGATTCTTATAGAACTATAAAATCCAAGCCTTTTTCCTTCTAACAACACCAGACAACAAACAAGTATGAGTCAGTCTAACAAAGATGCAGGGACGAACCACATGCAGGAGGTCAAGAAACCATATCCACTGAAGAATAAGAACAAAACAATAACAGCCGCTGGGACTTCTTCAGGAGCAACAAGAACAAGAAAAACATCAGAGACAAGGATGAAAAACATCAAAAAAACCTCCAGTGCAACTTCATGCTTCTGATGATGAATGGGATGAAGATTGGAAAACTTTTCTTGATGCAGGGGGTTGGGATAATCTTTAGACCCTTTATATATTGCTTTTGATGTACTAAAATCTAATCTTGTATGCTTTCAGCAGTTGAATAAAATTTTGTTTCCTTTAAACTAAACATATGCAATAAAGATCACAACTGCACAAGACACTTCCCAGCACATTTAATCCTCATATATGCAAATTCCTAATTTGCTTCTTAATTTTTCAAATTGATTTGCATCTAAGGCCTTGGTAAAAATATCTGCTAACTGCTTTTCAATAGCAACATGTTCCAGAGCAACTACTTTGTATTCAACCAAATCTCTTATAAAATGATGACGTATATCAATATGCTTAGTTCTGCTATGTTGAATAGGGTTCTTAGAGACATTGATAGCACTCAGATTATCACAGTACAATGTCATGACATCTTGCTTGACATTGTATTCTGTTAACATTTGCTTCATCCAAACAAGTTGAGAACAACTACTCCCTGCTGCTATGTACTCAGCTTCAGCCGTAGAAAGAGACACACAGTTCTGCTTTTTACTAAACCATGATATCAGATTATTCCCTAAGAAGAAGCAACCTTCTGAAGTACTTTTTCTATCATCAGCACTCCCTGCCCAATCAGCATCACAAAAACCACATAACTCAGTGCCTGATCCATGACTGTAAAGCATTCCAAAGTCACTAGTCCCATTCACATATTTCAGAATCCTCTTTACTTGATTCAAGTGACTAACTTTAGGCTCAGATTGATATCTGGCACACACTCCAACAGCAAAAGAAATATCAGGTCTTCTAGCTGTGAGATACAATAAGCTACCAATCATGCTTTTGTATAGACTTTGATCCACACTCACACCATGTTCATCCTTGGACAACTTTAAGTGAGTAGGAGCAGGTGTCCTCTTGTGATTAGCATTTTCCAGACCAAACTTCTTAACAATGTTCTTTGCATACTTGCTCTGGGATATGAATATGGAGTCTTCTATTTGTCTAACTTGTAGACCTAGAAAATAGCTGAGCTTTCCAACAAGACTCATTTCAAACTCAGGCTGCACCTGTTCCACAAAATGTTTCACCATTACATCTGACATCCCACCAAATACTATGTCATCAACATATATTTGAGCTATCATCAGTTTTCCTCCTTCCTCTTTAACAAACAAAGTCTTGTCAATCCCTCCTTTTCTGTAGCCATTCACATCCAGGAATTCAGTAAGCCTTTCATACCAAGCTCTTGGTGCTTGCTTCAAACCATAGAGAGCTTTCCTTAGTTTGTAAACATGGTCAGGAAATGTTGGATCAATAAATCCTTTTGGTTGATCAACATACACCTCTTCATTTAAGTAACCATTCAAGAAGGCACTCTTAACATCCATCTGAAAAAGCTTGAATTTGAAATTACAGGCCACCCCTAAGAGTAATCTGATAGATTCCAGTCTTGCCACAGGAGCAAAGGTTTCCTCATAATCAATTCCTTCAACCTGAGTGTATCCCTGAGCAACTAATCTGGCCTTGTTTCTGGTGACCACTCCTTGTTCATCAGATTTATTCTTGTAAATCCACTTGGTGCCTATCACATTAACTCCATCAGGCCTTGGAACAAGATCCCACACTTCATTCCTCTTAAATTGTTCCAGCTCTTTATGCATGGCACTAATCCAGAATTCATCAGTCAGAGCTTCTTTGACATTCTTAGGCTCAATTTTGGAAACAAAACAAGAATTTGACACAACCTCTCTTGACCTAGTGCTAACCCCTGATTTAGGATCACCTATGATAAGCTCCTTTTGATGGTCCTTTTGCACTCTAATAGATGGTTCTTTATTAGATTGTTCAGGTTCAGGCTCAGCATCAACAGGAATGGGAGACCCACTTCTGTCTTCAGTTTCTGCTGTGACTTCTTCAACTGATGTTTCAACATTATCCAGGACATTACATGATGAGTTGGACTCTTGAGGAACCCATAAATAACAGTTATCTATGGATCTAACTCCCCTCATAACGACTTCACTCTTCTCATTAGTCACTAAACATTCATATTTAGTGTAGCTAACCTTGAATCCTTCATCACATAACTGACTGATGCTAATCAAATTAGCAGTCAATCCTTTGAGAAGTAGTACATTTTCAAGATTAGGTCCAGCCTCATAATTCAATTTTCTAATTCCTTTAACTTCCCCTTTTTCTCCATTACCAAAAGTTACATCATTTGTGGAGTAAGTCCTGATATCCACCAACTGATTCTTGAAACCTGTCATATGCTTTGAGCAACCACTGTCAAAATACCAACCATCCATAGTTGGGGTTCTAACAGATGAGTGAGCTAATAGACATGTGACAGCAGCTTTAGAAACCCATTGTTTAACAGCCTGAGGCCTGCTCTTCTTCTGTCTAGGTTGAGGAATAGATTTGGGATAACCATGCAGTTTAAAGCAAGAAGATTGTATACGACCAAATCTTCCACAATAGTAACATCTCACTCTTTGAATCTCTTCTCTAAAGTGATTGAAATGTCTGCCACCTTGATGATGATTTATGTCATACTGCAGAGGCTGCCATCTGTCAGAATATTGATGTTGTCTTCTCCCATAATTAGGTTGTCTTCTATAATGATGATTCTGTCTTTTTTAATGATTAGGCTATCTTCTACCATGATGATGAGGCTTTCTTCTGCCATAACAATGAGGCACAACATTATTAGGTCCAAAACCATACATTTCCCCTTGATGTTGGGACATCGGATGGAACATGTTATGTTTGAAACTAGAAGCCTGCATACTCCTATGGTATTGAGGAGGCATATACTGCCTAGCTCCAAAAACCTGAGGCTTTCCTTGAGGTTGAGGCAAAAACTTCTTAGGTACATGACCATAACCCTTTCCATTATTTTGTGGCCCAAGGTGAGGGACAATCTTCTTAATTCCATAACCATGTCCTTTTTCATGATGATGAGGAATGTTCTGTTTAACCCCAGAAGAACTAGCCTCTGCAGATATCTTCTTCTCACCCTCATATCCTAGACCAGTCTTATCACTTGCCCCTTTTCCAGCTTCAAGTATTTTATCCAGAGTGTCAGTTCCACTATTTAACATTCTGATGGATTTTGACATTTGATCAAGCTGGGATTTTAACAACAAAACTTCATTCTCAAGTTTAGCTTTATCAGTCTCAAGCTGTATTATAATTTTCTTCTGCTTCTCCCTTTCTTGACAGACCTCTTCACTTTTCAGACACAACTCTTGATAAAAAGATGCCAGCTCTTCAAAGGTCAATTCACCATCACTAGATTCTCCATCAGAGGCACATATTCCAGTCAATGCCTTAACATGCTTGGCATTCTCTTCTTCACTTTCACTATCTGTATCAGACCAGGAAACAGATAACCCCTTTTTCTGCTTATTGAGATATGTAGGACATTCTTTCTTGACATGACCATAACTTTCACACTCATAGCATTGAACTCCTTTGTCATGATTTGACTTTTCTTCATCTCTTATTTTCTTCACTTGATTACTAGACCTGTTGTTGTCAGATGTGATGTTCTTAACATTAGGTCTATAGTTTTTGTCCATTCTCTTTAGCACCTTATTAAACTGTCTCCCAAGCATCACAACAGCATTTGACAGTTCCTCCAGAGTTTCAAAATTACACTCCTTCTTACCATCTTCAGTATTAGACACCAAAGCTATGTTTTTGGTCTTCTTTTCAGGCTCCTCATTCAACCCCAACTCAAAAGTTTGAAGCGAACCAATCAACTCATCAACTCTCATCTTGCTGATGTCTTGAGCTTCTTCAATAGCAGTCACCTTCATTTTATATTTCTTGGGAAGGGATCTGAGAATCTTCCTTACCAGCTTCTCTTTAGTCATTCTTTCTCCTAAAGCACTAGAAGCATTGGACATCTCAAGAATATTCATGTGAAAATCATGAATGGTTTTATCCTCCTTCATCTTCAGTTTTTCAAACTTAGTAGTCAACAGTTGAAGTCTTGACATCTTAACCTTGGAAGTTCCTTCATGAGTAGATTTCAAGACTTCCCAAGCTTCCTTAGCTACTTCACAAGTGTTTACCAGCCTAAAGATGTTCTTGTCAATACCATTAAAGATGGCATTCAAGGCTTTTGAATTTCCAAGTGCAAGCCCATCTTCTTCCTTGGTCTAATCTTTCTCAGGTTTCAGCTTTGTTGTACCATCCTTTTCAATAATAACAGGTGCTTTCCATTCTTTTAAGACAGCCTTCCAAGCCCTGCTGTCTAATGACTTCAAGAAGGTAACCATCTGTGGTTTCCAATAGTCATAATTAGAGCCATCTAGAATAGGGGGTATATTCACAAATCCACCACTCTCCTTGTCCATTGCACCAAAAAATATCAGCCCTAGATCTCACCCAGATGCAGAGCAGGATGCCTGCTCTGATACCAATTGAAATTCTGGTATCAGATGTGTGATGTTAAGTGTGATGTCACAACAACACAATCTGCTATATGAACAAGGTAATAACAACAGTAAATCAACACAATGAATTGTTCACCCAGTTCGGTCTAACAACCTACGTCTGAGGGCTACCAAGCCAGGGAGGAAATTCACTATTAGTAGTATTAAATTACAGACTCAACAATCCTAGTTGACATCTACTAATCTTAATCACTACCCAATGACACTTCTACCTAAGAGACCACTTAGATACGAGAAACCAATCACTCCCTAAATCACCTCAGTGATACAATTCAAAGATTACACTTTAAACCACACCTTGATCTTGCTTAACAGCTTTGATCAAGAACAACACACTCTTGCTTAAAAGCTCTAGAGTGAATACACTTACAACCCAAAATAGTAACACCTATTCAACCATGAAAGGCTTACAAAATACACACGAAAACTCTAACTTGACTCTCAGTCTTTGCTCTCTTGTCTTCGTCTTTTTTCAACAAGGGTTAGGCTGCTTTTAAATAAAATTTTGACTTGGGCTTTGACCTCTTCCAAAAATCTAATTTGATTTATTTTAAAAACATAATTTAAAACAGATTTGATCTTCAAATCTTTTTAAATCAAACAGCCCTTAAACATAGCAACAGGATCTGCTCCAAATTTGATTGCAACTAAAAATATCTTCTCCAAGATATTCGCACACAATCTCTCTAACAGATCTTCTCAAAACAAACTTTTATGCGCAACCCTAAAACATCACAGCCTGATGTTTTGATGTTCTGATAACTGATGTCAAGACATCAAGTTTAACATCAGCATATAAAACTTTAACCCTACAACAACTAAAGTTAGGAACCAATGTTAAGACATCAGACATATGACATCAACATTGTTCAACTTTGTTTTACCAAAATTCCAGCCAATACAAGAACTAACAATTTGAATCACAAATCTTAATTCACCACCGATCTCTAATTTATCCAAGGGAAGGGAAAAAAAGTGAATAACCCGAAATATGCAATGCAATGCAAAGCAAAAGAGAATCTAAGGTTCGGGGTTGGTTATACCTAGGGAATGTGTTAGCATCCTAAGTATCTGTAGTACTCTACAGGAACCTCTTGTTTTATTGTGTTGTTTGTTATTTTGTCTGCTAAGGGTGAAAAGATAAAGGAAGACCCAAGGTGTTATTTCTAAGTATGCTCGCCAAGACATCGCATCTCGTGCCTACGTATTCTGACGAGAATGGAATCAGAGCATTTGTAGTTCCCCTCAATAAGGGTGAGGAACTCTTGACTGTGGTCAAGGTTCCAAAGGGAAAAGTAAGTGTTTGCGGCGAGACACCTACATAGAGTGCGACGACTCAAAACCTAAGGCCAAGTTAAAGGGTAAAGAAGATGTCCATGGCAGGACACACATATAGAGTACATCGACTCTAATCCTAAGGCTAGGATGAAATGGAAAAGACCTAAAGTTAGGCTGAGATGTGACATGGCAGTCAATAAGTATGATCCCTTCCTTTGGAATAAGGCATAAGCAATAGAGGGTCAAAGAGAGAAACCTCAAGTATCAATGAGTGAATAGCAACATGTACAGCAAATGCTCAGGTAAATCAAAAACTCAAAAGATAGGACAACAAAATCAGGACTTGATCACAACCAAATGCATCAAGAATTACATGCAAATTGAATATAGGAAACTATTAAAATGGAACATATGAATTCAGATTAATCTAAGAATTAAACCAAAATCTAATTAAAACCAATTAATTAAATTGTAATCAACAACTAATTAGTTAAAGTTTAATTAAAAAAACTAATTACTTAAAACTGAACTAATTTAAAAACTAAATAGTTAAGTTATAAATAGAAATTAGTTAGTTAATTCTAAATAAATCTTAAAAAAAACTAACTAACTAATTCCTAATTAAAAAACTTATTAATCAATTTAATTAAAATTAGAACAAAATCTAAATAAATTAGAAAAAACTAAGTCTAAAATAAATTAAAAAAAACTAAATGGGTGCTAAAAGGAAATTGGTGGGTGTGGTTTTTCTTATAACTCATCGGCTTAGTGTGGCCCATTCTTCCTAAAAAAAAAGATGATTGTCAAAATAATAAAAATAGAAAAAACAACGAGCCTAGCCTCACTTGAAGGCCCGTCCAATCCAAACATATGAAGAGGAAAGAAAGATTCTCAGCTTTAGACACAAACTCAACTTTTCACTCATCTCGCTCGGCTCCGCACCTCTCTCACTATCTTCTCCTTCTTCTCATATCTTACATATAAGAAAGTAAATGACTACCAAAAATACCAAAATTCCCCTCTGGTTCCCCACGCCTCCACGTGGTTCCCTATATGAGCAGCATTTAGAACATTTTGAAAAAAGCAAACGTCTAATTATTCTCTCTTTTACTCAACCTTCTTCCATCACATCCTTCATCTGCCTCTTCTTCCCAACCCCTTCGAACACTTTTCTTTTTTCCTCATATTCTATTTACTGATCTTCCTTTCAATACCCATGTTTCTACAAAAAAAAAACTTTATTTCGTTTTCCTCCTTCAACCTTACTTTGTTTGCGATTATCACAGCCCCTTTGAGGTAACTAGATTTCTCTCTAATATGTTTTTGTTTCGTGTTGATCCAAACTTTTCTCTCTCATTCTAATGTTTTTGTCTTGATTCAAGCTTAAAAATATCTCCACTCAAGGTTAATATGGTTTATCTTTTTCTTTTTAGGTTACACAAGTATTTATTTGAAAATGGATTTATGATATTTGTTTATCCACATCACTTTAGGGTTTCATTGTTCTTCATCTTCGATTAAATTTTGATCCAGATCTACAAGTATCACGGAAACATGGGTCCAGATCTACAAAGATGAGAAAATGGATCCAGATCAAAGATAAAAATGAGTGAAACGCATCACACCCAACTCATACAAATTTTCTAATTTTCTCTGTGTTGTTAATTATGTTTTGTTATTGTGGATATTTTGGGGTTGTGTGTGTATGAGATATGTTTGATCTGAGTTTGTGTAAGGGAATAAGGTTGATTTTTCGAGGTTTTAAAATTTGAGCAAATCTGCTGAACTATTTTGTGAAGTTTGTAAGTAAAGGCATGCAAATACACATTTTTATCTTTTTTTTTTTGTTGATATGTGTATATATGTTGCTACAGGAGTGAAGAAACCAGGTGGCACAAATGAAGAAGTTGAAATGCATTTTGGTTGTGATTCATCACAGTTAATCATGGTAAATATGAATTTGTATTGTTTATTTTCTATTATATATTTATTATGTAATTTGATTCATAAATATGTTGCTACAGGAGTGAAGAAACCAGGTGGCACAAATGAAAAAGTTGAAATGCATTTTGATTGTGATTCATCACAGTTAATCATGGTAAATATGAATTTGTGTTATTTATTTTCTATTATATATTTATTATGCAATTTGATTCAGATTTATGTTAAGCCATAAATATTCAGATGCAGTTGGATGCAGTTTGATTCAAGGCTTATGAAAATTGTTGTTATAAAGATGAAACAAATTGCTATAGTTGAATATCTGAGTTGATGGATATGTTAATTTCATCAATATTTGCTACTTTTCTCTGTGTTGTTAATTGTGTTTTCTTGATGTGGATATTTTGGGGTTGTGTGTGTATGAGATATGCTTGATCTGAATTTGGGTAGGGGAATATGGAATTTTTTTTTAGGTTTTAAAATTTTAGCAAATCTGTTGAACTATTTTGTGTTGTCTGTAAGTAAAGACTTGCAAATACACCTTTTTTACCTTTTTTTTCTTTCTTTTTATTTATACGTATATATATATGTTGCTACAAGAGTGAAGAAATCAGGTGCCACAGCTGAAAAAGTTGAAACCCATTTTGGTTGTGATTCATCACATTTTATCATGGTAAATATGAATTTGTATTGTTTATTTTCTATTATATATTTATTATGCAGTTTGATTCAGGTTTATGTTAAACCATAAATATTCAGATGCAGGTGGATGCAGTTTAATTCAGATTTATGAAAATCGTTGTTATAAAGATGGAACAAATTGATATAGTTGAATATCTCAGTTGATGTATATGTTAATTTCATCCAGATTTACTATTTTACTTTGTGTTGTTAATTAAGTTTTGTTGCTGTGGATATTTGGGGGTTGTGTGTGTATGAGATATGCTTGGTCTGAATTTCGGTAGAGAATAAGGTTGTTTTTTTTTTAGGTTTTGAAATTTAATCAAATCTGCAGAACTATTTTGTGCAGTTTGTAAGTAAAGGTATGCAAATACACATTTTTTTCTTTATTTCTTTTTGTTGATATGTGTATTTATGTTTTATTGATATTGCATGTTCCTTGAACTTGCAGGAATCAAGTCAACCTTTGAGTATGTCAAGAATTTGTTGCATTTTGTGTGGTTTGGATGTGAAAACCTATATATATTCATGTTTGCTTTTGTTCCAATGTGCATCTTTCAAATGTATATACATGGGCGGAAGATCTTTTACCTTCTGCAGCCAATATGAGAATCCTTTCAATGTCATCATCCCTCATTGTTAGATTTGTTACTACTAGGTTAAGAGTTTAGTAAAAATAATAGCCTAATGAAAAAAAAGCATAATAGTTATAAATTAGGAATTAGTTACAATCAATAAAATCAATTATCATAAATATTACTCTAATTTTTTTTAGTTTATGTCTCTTAATATTTATTCATTTATTGTTCTTTAAACTATATAATTATGTTATATTAAAAGTCATAAATATTTATTCATTTAATTCTCCTCCACCTTTTTCCACACGTACCACCCAATTTTCACTCCCACGTAATTTCTTTGCAACCAAAATCAAATTTTAATATTCTCTAATTTTAATAATAATTAATACAAATATTTGTAATAAAAAATAAATATTTTTATTGATTTTTTCTTGATGACTGCATTTTTAAAATCAAGTTTTAATACTCTAATACTAATTGTAATTATTACCAATATTTGTAATCAAAAGAAAATATTTTTGTTGATTTTTTTCTTAAAATACAAATGAGATAATTAATTAGATGGTATAAATTTTTAGTTGTACCAATAAGAATATAAACTTTTATGTTGTTTACATACTTTTAGACTTTTTTATTAATAAATCACAATTTAAATTTTGGATTTTATTTAAGTTTTTAATTTTTTTTTTTTGAAAAAATATACTTTGATTAATTAAAAAAAAATCAAGAAACACAAGTAATCCATAGTGGATCCAGCAACCAAATGTTCTAAAAGACAAAAACAAACCTAAAACCTGCCAACGTAAAACCTATAAATCCTCCATCATCAGTATAGCTATATGATTCCTAATTTTCTTGTTATTCCACCCTCTATAAACAATGTTATCTATAATGTTCTTTCCTACATTCGTAGTATCAATATCCAGGCCAAAACTTTTATTATTCCTCATCTTCCACAGTTCGTATATGGTTTCTGCTACAGCCATTTTGAGCACACGAGCTCGGGGACTTTTGCCTCTCGTTTGTCTCGTTATCCATTGCATCTCATTCTTTCAACCGAGTGGTGTATGACTAATCTGTAACCAATCCAGAATTTCTGTCCAAACCTTCTTCATTTCTTCGCATTCAAAAAATAAGTGTTGTGTCGACTCCTCTCCCGTGCAAAAACAACAGTCTTTATTATTAATCATACCAAACTTATGTAAACGGTCTTTTGTTGCTAACCTGTTATGGCATCCATAAAATGAAACACGCCCGCGGACGAGCATTATTCCCAAAAATCAGCTCTCTCCATTCACATTTTGTGCCATAGTCTTGTAATCTGTTATACAACTTTTTCATGCTGAAGTTTGTCCACCCCATGATGTCTTCCCAACCAGCCAGATTTTTAACCTCACTCCTTTGGTTTAGGATAGCTTTCATGATCCAAGTATCATTCGGTTTACTAGCAATATCCATCAAATTACCATTTTTCACATAGTATGCTTGGATCCAACGAACCTAAAGCGAATCTTTTTTCATACTTAGGTTCCATAATAGCCTAATCAGGTTTGCTCTATTCCATACCTCAATGTCAATGATGTTTAAGCCACCATGACTTTTTAGTCTACAAATATTCTTCCATGCGATTGGCGACTTCCTGCTGCCTTCATAGCCTCCTGTCCATAAGAATATACGACAAATAGCTTCTATCTTATGAATCACACTTTTAGGAAAGGGAAACACTTGTAACCAATAATTAGTCAGAGCAAAAGTTACACTATTTATCAGTTGCAATCTCCCTGCGTATGTTAACATACGAGCAGTCCAATGTTTAATTTTCCCCATAATTCGGTCTACCAGAGGCATATAATGGCTGATAGCTAATTTTTTCCCCGTCACCTGCACACCCAGATATTTAAAAGGCAGTTGTCCTTCTTGAAAACCAGTAACATTTATCATTTCTTGCTTTACATCAGTCTGTATTCCTGCAGTATACAATCTGTATTTCTGTGGGTTTACAACCATACCAGTCACCTTAGAGAACCGCCCGAAAGTGTTCATCATCATTTCCACCGAGGTTCTGTCTCCTCTTGTGAACAGAAGTAGATCGTCCGCGAAGCAAAGATTAGTAAGCTTCAGCTTTTCACATTTGGGGTGATAGTTGAAGTTACTATCTTTCTGCATCTTGTAAAGGTACCTGTTTAAGCATTCCATTACAATTACAAACAGTACGGTGATATGGGGTCTCCCTGTCGTAATCCTCATTTTTCTTCCATAATCTCAGTATATTGCCCATTAACATTGAAGCGATAAGATACTGTTGTTACGGCAGTCATAATCCAATTTGTGAATTTTCTGGGGCAGCCTACCTCATTCAGGATACATTCCAGCGCCTTCCAATCTACGGTGTCATATGCTTTCTGAATGCCCATTTGCATCAAACATCTGGGGGTGTTATTCTTTCTTTCATACCCTTTTATCAGTTCATACGTGAGGAGAATATGATCGTGAATGTTTTGGCCTTGCACGAATGCAGCTTGGTTATTGCCTACGATAGCCCCCAACACTCTACTCAGTCTATTTGCAATCACTTTTGAAATAATCTTGTAAAGGGTGTTGCAGCATGCTATAGGTCGGTAATCCTTTATTTCCTTTGCATTGTTATGTTTTGGAATTAAAGTTACCACTGAGTAGTTGACCGCCTTATAAATTCTCTCCTTGGTAAAAAAACACTCTTGTATCGCATTCATCACATCACTGTTAATAATGTGCCAGACTTTCTTAAAGAAATACGCCCCAAATCCGTCTATTCCTGGTGACTTGTCATTCCCAATACCATTAAGAGCCTTTATAACCTCGTCTTCTGTAATATCAGCAGTGAGAGTTTCTTGTTGATCAACATTTAATTGAGTCCCTGCCCTCATCGCCTCGGTATCTAGACCTTCAAGGTTGGTTGCAGCTTCCCCCATGAGTTTTCTATAGAATTCCACAACTTCGTTCTCTATTTCTTTTTTATCATTAACACATGATCCATCAGCCTTTTGAATGTTCCTCATGACTTTACCTTGATGTCTCGCCTTCATAGATGCATGAAAATATTTGTTATTTCCATCACTTAGTCTCAACCAAGCGATCTTTGCCCTCTGTTTCAGTATACTGTCTTCTAATTCATTCCATCTGATCAAGTCTTCAGAACATTGCCTAACACATGTAATTTTTGTTACATTCATTCTATCAGCATTTAACTCCTTCCGCGCCTTGGATAGATCATCTCTGGCCTTCACAATATTCTTGGATATGTCACAGACGGGCCTGCTCAGCTTTTTGATGAGGGGCTGGAGTCTCTGTAATTTTTTCTAGACTACATACATCGGCCTCCCCTTTAAAGGAATGTTCCAATTATTACTCATTATTTCATTAAACGCATCTAAATCAGCTACATAGTTAATGAACTTGAAATTGGTACTTCTACTCACTACCTGCTCTTGTTCAGCTAACACCAGTAATGCGTGATCCGACACACTAGGGCTCATAATCATGAGGGTATTGTGTAGATTCTGCTGTATCCAATCAGTATTTCCAAGCATTTTATCTATCCTTGAGTATATAGCATTTTTTTCTTGTTTGTTTGACCATGTGAAGTATTCTCCATTGCTTTCTATTTCATACAATGCAGTGCTACTCATCATCTCCACTAGATCAATGTATTCATTCTCAGTGACAGTATTGCCCCTATTCTATCTTCAATTTTAACAACATTGTTAAAATCTCCAATTACCATCCAGGGGCCCTGTTGTTGGGAGTGAATTTTTTCAATGTCTCGCCACATATTTTTCCTCAAATGCAGTTGGTTTTGAGCATATACCGCAGTCATCCAAAACAGGAATTCACCTTTGGGGTCTTTCACTTTGCAGTGGATCAGTTGATCTGTACTACTCACATATTCAATCTCTCTTCTGTCATCATCCCAACAGATCCAGATTCTCCCGTTATCATGCTTGTCATAGTTGTCTAGAACTTTGCCTCTTATGTTCATCTTCTGTAGAATCTTTTCAGCATTCTTTTTCTTTACTCTTGTCTCAATTAAAATCATAATTGCAGGACAAAGTTTTAGGAGACGGGAGCTGATCTCCCTATACTTCCCCGCTTTATTCAGCCCCCTAACGTTCCATGATGTAATCATGGAACATCCTCCTGAAGCACTGAAGTTGATCCATCCCCAAGTGCTGCAAAAAAATTTCCATGGTTGACATTAGAGGGATTGATAACTGTTTGTTTATCCTTCGAGCTATCTCTGCTCTTCTCTTTCGTTCTTTTCCACACCTCTGTCCAAGATTCCAACTCAGTCTCTTCTACCCTTTGTGTTTGTGCCAACTGGTTTCTAGGCTGGCTCTGTTTGGGTGTTTTTTCCTGCATATTTTCCTTTTGAGATTTTGTCGTTGTACCCTCTGATGCCATAGTCTTCTATACTTCCTCTCCATATTGTTTCTTTTCTTTTGGGATCCATTTTTTGACATGTTGGTTTTGTGGTTTATCTTCACATTTATGCCCAATTCGGTGACACTTAGTACAATAGGGTGGAGTCCATTCATACTCCACCAGTTGTTGCATCTTCTCACCTTTCCCATCTGTAATTGTGATTTCTTTGATTAATTCTTTTGTAATATCAATCTCAACCAGTATTCGTGCGTAAGATATGCGGTAACAGTTAGCAGTACATTCATCCATCATCAACGGTGTACCCAAAATGCTAGCAATTTTCCCCAAACTTGTGGCGCCCCATAAGTGCAAAGGTAGCTGCGGTAATTGAATCCACACTGGTATAGTACGCAACATATATTTTTTCAAGTTGAAATTAGGTTTCCATTCAGCTAGTAACATTGGCATGTTTCTGATTGTATATGGCCCCTTATGCAACACCTCATCTCTGTCTTTATGGGATTGGAATCGCAGTACAAAGTAACCCTCATTGTTATAATATATATCAGGCAATTTCACAAAATTCCATTATTTCATCATAAACTGTTTAACCCCATTCATGCTTAACTCTCCTCCTAAAACATACATGATTAAAGCGGTGTCCCAAAATTTTACCTCATTCAATTCACAGTATCCGCTTCGTCAATGACGACTTCAGCAATTCCGTTTACAATTTTTGGTGCTATGAATTTGATTGCCCTACTGTTGCCAGGATTCCGATTGCCACTGATGACGTCCACCCATAGCTTTCTTGGTTCGTTATCTTCTTTTGTTGAGTTTAGGGTTTCAGATCCCTTATCCCCTCCCTGTTTCGATTGTTCTTCAATTCCTTCTTCGATTGTGTTTTTCATGCCTCTTTCGGTGACCTCTGGTTGTCCTGGTGATGCTGATTCCTTCTCAGTTTGGTTCTCTACCTCCTTGATGGTTGTCGTCGGCGTTGACCCCACCCCTTTCGGTGGTCGTCCTCGTTTCCCCATCTCCTTACGGGTCTGTTACTTAAGTTTTTAATTTTATTTATATCTTTAATGTTTTCTAATATAAAATCTTTATTTTTTATTTTTATAAATACTTATACATTTAGTTTTTACATTATTATCTAAGTTTTCAACTTATTTTTAGTTTCAAATTTTTTAATTTAAATTTTCAACTTGATATTATTATCTCGCGATGTTAAAAAATATAATATATTAATTACAATAACATTTATGGATACATAATAAAAATATTTGTCATAATATATAACAAAGTAAGAAAAAATTATTTGGCATTGACAACCTAATAAATATGTCACAAATATTCTATTAAACACTATCTTTTGAAAAGTGTAATATTAAATTAATATAACTTTTCTTATTCAATAATATTAAATTAAACATTATTTTTTATTCAATAAAATTAAATAAATATAACTTCTTTTATTCAATAAAATCTACCATATAAGAACTTTCTATGCTCTGGAAATTACCCATTTACCCCTTATACTTTCCTATGCTTCCACGTCACTTGCTAATTCAAATTTTTCTTTCCTTTGCTGTTTCACTTATCCCTTATGTCTTCCTTCTATTTCTATTAAACAACAATTCAATAATTATTACTATTTCCCATGTGCAAACATCATACCTTCTTCTGATGCACAATTAATATTCTACAGACTACCTGTTTTGCTTTTCTGCCTACAACATTTTTTTACTATTATTATGGAAGATTTGCTAAAGCAAATGTCTACTCAAGTCATAGTTAGTGACATCTTCACGTTTTGGTTTGATGTATACAAACACCACTTCCCCAAATACACTTTATTCTCCCATTATCTCAACCTTCATTCTAAACCCATTAAAATCTATTGTTCCTCCGTGTTTCCTTTTACTTATTCAATCCTTTTGATTGATTTCTATAAAAAAAATTACTATCCCTTTGTTTGATTTTTTTCCCATTAATTTCTTTTAAACACAACATAAAATTGTTATATTTATTTTAAGTCTTTTTCATAAACTTTACTTATTAACAAAAAAAAAATTGATGGTGTAGTTTTTGAGTTTACTGGTCTTTTTGTTAGGGAAGTGATTATTTAAGTATTGGAGTAATATACTGTTGTAGACTCTATTCTAAAATCTCATCCGTCTAATAAAGTGTGTTCTAATATAGAAAATCTCATCCATTTGAGATGTCTATGCTGAAGCAATATACTTGTGCCTGCAAAGTTATATTAAACTACAATAAATTCAATAAATTGTAATCAGTATATTAGATATTCTTCATTTATTTTTCATTCTTGACTTTTTAATCAATTGGTTTTTTTTGGTTTGTTTAATTATACAAAATACACTCTCTCAAGCCTCTTTGTTAGAAACATTATGTAAAAAAAATAATGTGACTAGGTTATTGTTTGTCGCCAATCTGATATTAACAATTTGTTTTGGCGTCAATCAACTTTAAAATTTATTCTACTTAAGATTTTAATAAATTATAAATAAATGATTGATTTAAAAAAAATTTATTACATATTTAAATACATTTAAAAGTAATATTTTATATAATTAATGCAAATAAAAAAATATTTTAAAAAGGTGAGTTGTTATTAATTTTACTAATTAAAATTTATATAATTAAAACAATAATGACATAATTAAATACGAGAAAAATTAAAAAATATTTTTAATTTAAATTTATGATTTAATAAAAATGAAAATAATAAAGTATTAATATAATTTTAGCATTTAGTTTTTTGAACATAATTTCAAATCTAAAATATAATAAATTTTAATAAATTTTATTTTATTTTAATTGTTGTATTGACTGTTTTTTATTAGAGAAAATGGGCTATGCACTGACAGTGTAAAATAATTTTACACTGTCAACCAATGACGACGATGCATCCCGCCAAGTCATACTGTAAAATTTAAAATACTTGTATGATATGGCAAAATAATATATTCTCATTGGATGACAGTGTAAAACGTTTTTACACTGTTAGTGCATCACCATTAAACTCTTTTTATTATGGTGTTTACAAAATTACAATTAAAGTTTGAATATTCAAATAAGATTCATATTTCTACATAGTGTATATTTAATTTATATTTTAAGAAAATCAAAATAATTTTAAAGTCGAATATTTGATTTTTTATGTGTTTCATTATTTTTTAAAATTAGTTAGTGGAAAAAATATTTAAAATTACTAAACTATACCTGGTTTAAATAAAAAAATAATAAATTCAAATTGATATATGCACCAAATTTTTTTCACTAATTGAAGTTTATACCATTAACATAATGATTTAAGAAATATTTTTCATTGATGTAAATAAGAAAAATATATATTATTTTAATTATTAATTGATTTATGGACCAAATTTTCTTCATTAATTGAAGTTTATACCATTAAAATAATGATTTAAGAAATATTTTCTATTGATGTAAATAAGAAAAACATATATTATAATAGTAATTTATTGTTTTAAAGTTATAACAAATTATTTTTTTAATATCATATTAAATAATAGTAATTTACTATATCCTTATAATTAATTGAGTAATTTATTGGATAAATAATGATAATTTTTTTTTAAGGAATTCTATTATATATATATATATATATATATATATATATATATATATATATATATATATATATATATATATATATATATATATAATATTTCTTATTTTCTATTAAATTTTATTATGACTAATATATATATTCTCTTACAACACTATCTTATTATTCCCAAAAAAAAATTATTAGTTTATCGTGGATAACACATAGTACAATAAAAAATATGTGATTGCTGATAAGTGTATATTTAATTTATATTTTAAGAAAATCAAAATAATTTTAAAGTCGTATATTTTATTTTTTTTTGTGTTTTATTATTTTTTAAAATAGATTAATCTAAATCTAAAATATGTATTTAATATTGATTCAAATATTTGTATAACTAATTTCAAATAAAAAAAAATATTAATATACAGGAAAAAAATATATGGTTGATTAAAATATTTTATATATGGGCGCACAAAAAATTCTAATTATAAAATAAAATATCAATATTAAATACATATTTTAATAATATACTGAAACAAAAAATATTAATATTAGCTTTTAATTATTATTACCATTATCATCGTGTTCCTTTTTATTACTATTACCATTATAATGAATAAATTGTGATTTTAAAATAATAATCACAAAATATATAGAATATTGCAATTAATTGTATATTTTTGCAATTATTGTCTTATTGATTTGTACCACTAATATATAGTAGTATTTTGGAAAGACATTGATATAAGAAAAATCTATTCAAGAAAATGTTCTTTCTATTTTTATTACAAATAAATTTAATCTTTAATTTAAATATGATAATGGTTTATGTCAGTCATATTGAAATACATTAAATAGTAAAAACATCATTAGACACGATATTGAATTGTCAAACATTGGAAAATAATAATAATAAGAAATAAATGCTCTATAATTTTGATTGCAAGATAAATATTTATATTAATTAATAAAAGATTAAGGTTTTAAAATTTTTAATATGTACTGTTTATAGAGTTAGAAATTGAATGGATGAATAATCATTTATAATTAATAGGAGATATTGAGTTTCAATTTTTTTTAATATGACACTAATTATAGAGTTTCACAAGTTTATAACAAAAGAGTTATAAATAATTTTTATTTTTATTAAGTAATAAATAACTAAAATTAAATTTATTATTTTGTCTTAAACTTTGAGAGAAAAAAAAGTTTTTTTTATAAATTAGGACGGTAGTGTTGTAGGTTAATCAGTACCCGGGCAAACACACAAGTACTGATATGCGTATCCCACAAAATACATATTTGTAATAATATTTACATAAAATATATTTATTTATGTTGATGATATTTATTTATTAAATTAAAAAAATATTTACAAATACTATGATATTATTTGATATTTATAAAACTAAATCATTGCATAAATATTTGGCTTAAATGCACTTTTGGTCCCTTTAGTTTGGCAATTTTACACTTTATGTCCCCTTACTACAAAACCTGCGAATTTGGCCTCTTAAGTTAGATCCACTTTGCATTTATTTGGTCCCCCATACTATTATGATGATGTGTCTTATTTTTAATGAGGTGGCAATCTTATATGTTTTTCATGGCACCAAATATTATTTTTTTAATATAAAAATTAGGGAATAGTGCATATTTTCTTAATTCTTCTCTCTCCTTCATACGAACAACCCACCCCTCCAAACATATTTTCTTCATTTCCTTCTTTCAACACTAACAACAACATGGCCAATAAAGTGAAAAAGATGTTGTAGGAACACATAAAGCTTCATCCACATCCTTCCTCCACCATTAAACTCACAACAATCACCTTACTCAACAAAACGCCTCACCTACAACAAAACGCCTCACCTTTCCATTCTTTTCAACAGTTCACCACACAACAACTAAACTCCTTCACTACTTAATACTTCCTACAAAGTTTTATTCCACCCGTAAACCAATGCTTTCTGTTGTGCTTTACCGCTTAACAACTCATAACAACACAGCTCCCTCCATCAAACTCCTCTTTTGAGTATTACCGCCACTTTCCATCTTTTTCTTCACTCCTAACACAACTTACCATCCAGCCAATCTTTATTTCCTCTCTCTCCATATAATAAACCTCAACCTAAGACTTCTATGAACACTTCCAAAAAAGCTCTGCCTCTAACCGTCCTGCTTCCAAAAACTCTCCACCTTCTACCCCAATCTCAAACCCTAAAACTGAATCTGAATCTGAATCCGAATTTGGTTTTGAATCCGGATCAGAATCTGGATCCAAATCTGATTCTCAATCTGAACCTAAAATTACTCCAGTCAGATCTGGAACAAAACGTCCAAGTAAAAACGGTTCTAAACGTGCCAATAAGAAAACAACCACCGTAGGTGGTGGTTCCATTCCAACGACCAAAAAAAATGGAAAAGGTGGTTCCAACGAAGAAAAAAATGGAAAAGGGGAAGAAATTGAGTGAGAAGACAAATAACAATGTTACTGGAAACAATTCTTGTGATATTTTAACCTAAAATTAATAATTTATAAATAATTATAATAATATTAAATGTAATTAAAAAACATGACATGGAAAATATTGGGTGACATGGAAAGCATTGCAGGACTGCCACCTCATTAAAAATAAGACACATCATCATAATTGTGTGGGGGACCAAATAAATGCAAAGTGGATCTAATTTAAGGGACCAAATTCACAGGTTTTGTAATAGGGGACCTAAAGTGTAAAATTGCTAAACTAAGGGGACCAAAAGTGCATTTAAGCCTAAATATTTTTATAAAAAATATCAAACGATGCTGCTGTCCAGAATGAACCCGCTACTGACAACCAACCACCTACGGAGGTTCAACCACCTTCGGAGTTCGAGCACCGTCAACCGCACCAACAGGGTCCCCGGTTTCAACCACCTCTGCAACTCCCCCGGTACAACTTTGTTTTCCCTACATGTTTTAGCCCGTTCTTATATTGCATCATCTTTGTTGGCTTTGTCAATGCCAATACAGCTTACCCTTAGCCTGGGTTACATCAACAACATGTCATTTTATTTTGATGTCACTGTCTGTTTATTTTTTCTGTTGATGTTAACACATACATTATCCTCATGCGGATGAAGTGGGTTATAAATTATCCCACAATACATCATGGCATATGTCATGCCACAATCGCTTATATTTTCATGTTGACAATATTGATTAACTGGTTTTCTTCTTAAGGTACGTCACGCTCCTGCACTTCGACAGAGAAGAAAGAGGAAAAGAAAAACAACATCAGCAAGATTTGTGAGGAAAGTCAAATTTTTGGATTCAGATGAAGATGAAGAACTGGACTACGAACCAGTTGATTCTGATGATGACGATGAGCGGGACTATACCTGGGAGAACTATATGTCTGGAAGGAGTTTTAGATTTACTGATTAACTATGCAACATTTATTTCAATTTCTATTCAATCATTTACTATGTATTGTGTCTTTGCAATGTTGGATTGCTTTATTACATTTACTTGGATTGCTTTATTACATTTACTTTTTACATTGTCTTCTTCAATTTAAATTTACATTGTAGTTGGGAGCATCAAACTAATAGTTACAACCAATTGCACTACACAAGTAAAATTGTATATCACTTCAATAAAAAAACACAAATTCTTAAAACATACTTTGTTGATTCAATTATTATTATATAATTATTATTATATATCATCCAGAAGGTTTTTCGCGTCATGGTTATGATTTTGGGTTGCGTCATGGTTATGATTTTGGGTTGCTGTTTCATTTTTCTATTCTGTTACCAACTATTTAGGAACTTTCGCCCCTTTTTGAGGTTGGAATTTGTTCTCAAGTTTTGTCAATGTATGATTGTTATTATGTAGCTTCTGTGATGGATTTCTCATCCCTTAAATTGATTTTACACGAGGAAAATGTGATTTTGCGGAAAAGTATCATGTCTGAGTATGATATGTTAAGATTAGTATTTTTCTCAAATTTGAGATTATTCTAAGTATTTAAGTAATTAAATATAATTTTAAAAATATTTTCTTTGTTTCCAATTATTAATTATTTTAAATATTTCACACAAATTAAGATGCGTAATTAATTAATTTTGTATAAATAGTATAATCCTCACGCCAATTAAAATAATATTTTCAAATATTATTTTATTAATTGATATTTATAAAACTAAATGATTGTATATATTTGAAATTATTTTTAATTTAAGATACAATTTTTTAAACATAATATATGAAAAATTGAAATATATTATTGGTATAAAACAATTGTAATACCCATATATACATACATGCATCAAATCATATATTATACATGAAAAGTACGTTTGGTACTGAAATACATAAGTTCCTAGTAACACTGTATACATAAAATGCCCAAACCAACCTAAAACCAAACACTGGCATGTTATATGTACAAAATGTTCAAAAGATAAAACTAAGAACTAGATCCCTAAGGACCTCAAAAGACTCCACAACGGAAGCAAAACCAACAGCTAAGCAAGGATAGTCACACGACCTTATCCTTACCCTTCGCGGAACCTGCAGAACCTGTGATGTAAACAACAACAGTGGGGTGAGATACATCAAATCTCAGTGAGTTCCCTATCTTACAGTCCTCTCGACTCTACAAGGTTCTAATAAACCTAACTCAAGTCAAAAGGGAAGGGAAATGACTTTCAGTACACACCCTATATAAAAGTATCCACACTGGTGAGCCTGTTAACTCACACTAGTACTGAAGTACTTCCTGAGCCTGTTAGCTCAAGAATCTCACAAATCAATAACCATACCAAGGCATCCCTTTTTCCCGTCTGCTTCAACGTCTAGAAGACGACCCGAGTCATGGATCCTCGAAATTACTTGGCATACGAAATGGATTCGGGAACAACGGCCTGTTAGCCATGAACCATCACTTTTCATGGCCTGTTAACCATCACAAGTCTCTACCCTCAGGTTCCATTCGTACTAAACGCGGGAATCAAACCTGCCAAGTAATGGTGCATATGTTTCAGAGGAGCTCGAGACCCATGAAACGCATTATAAAAAAGAACCGGTTATGATTGTTTCACACACGTCTCGGCCTTTCATGCACGAGTGTTGCCACTATGCCATTCACACTTTCCGACATTGTTTAGGGTAATGGTTCTCACTCTCCCTATTCCATATTTTAGCATGCATACATATCTAACAACAATTACGCACCATTAAACGCTAAAATCAACAAAACGACACTATTCCCAAAATCCCGACATAATTAAATCGACCAACAACCTTAAAACCATTTTCATAAGAAAGTACATTCTGTTAGCTTTCCAATGATATAAAAAATATTAACAACGGATAACCGAGTCAAAAGTTATGGACATAACGAGAAATAGTATCGCGAGAAAACACAAGTTTACCATTTTCCTGACCGTACGCGTATTGCCTTGTGCCATACGCGTACCGCCCAGCTGGCTTGCCCAGCCATACACATATTACTCAAGGTGATACGCGTATGGGCAGAGGCTGTTTTTCCTTGAAATTTTCCATTTTTCCTCCAATATGCGTACCGCCATTGCCATACGCGTAAGGCCATGCCCCATACGCGTATCGACATGCCCCATACGTGTATGGGCAGTGGAAATTTGCAGAATTTCCTGCAGAATTTTTTTGCTACGGGTTCCCCAAAACCAACCCCAAAATCCATTTTCCACAACCAAAATGCATCAAAACATGTTGTAAGCATAACAAGCAGTATACTACACAATCAATTATTGAATTTCAGCAGTTAGGTTCATGATTCAAGTGCAAAATTACTCAATTCTCACAGTTCCAAACTAACTCTAAACTCAATAAAACTCTACTCTAAAAGGGTCTAACTAGAACCCACCTGGATTACAAGACGAGGAGGTTGAAGCTGAGATGAAAAGATGAAGATTGGTTGATGATTGATGATCTAGAGCTCTTGGGAGAATTTCCTCTTCTTTTCCCTTCCTTTTCCTTCTCTTCCTTTTCTTTCTCTATGTTTCTATCTTCTTCTAAATAGGCAAGGAAAAGAAAATATACTTAGAAAATATTAATTGGCAATACTACTAATTATCCAAATTATCTCAAATACACCAATTAATAAAACTCCAAGTTAAATAATATTAATCTAATCAAAACTCCGAGTTCGTCGGTTTACTCTAATTACTTATCCAACAATTTCTCAGAGTACCCCGGAACCTAGTTGATCATAATAATATTGTCCAAAAACGCTCAGAATTTAACGGGGTATTACATCCTCCCCCCCCCCTTAAATAGAAATTCGCCATCGAATTTAAAACAATTACCTGAAAAGATGAGGATAGACTTCCCGCTTTTCCGATTCTAATTCCCAAGTGGCATCGCCTGGATGCGTCTCATCCCACTGGACCCTAACAAGAGGAATCTCTTTATTCCTTAACACTTTAGTTTCTCTTCCTGTGATACGACTCGGCTGAGGTTCAAATGTCAAATTAGCTTCTATCTCAATTGTATCCGATAAAACTGGCTGAAAACTATCTGGGACAAATTTCCGAAGCTGAGACACATGAAAAACGTTGTGCATTTCTGACAGAGAAGGCGGTAAAGCTAACCTGTAAGCTACTTCACCAATTCTTTCCAAAATCTGATACGGTCCCACGTATCTGGGGCTTAATTTCCACGATTTAAATGGTCCCTTCAATCTTAATCTCGGAGTAACCTTCAAAAATACATGATCACCCTCATCAAACTCCAACGGTCTCCTACGGTTGTCCGCATAGCTCTTCTGACGATCTTGGGCTTGTTTAATCTTTTCCCGAATCATTCTAATCTTTTTCGTGGTCTCGTGAATAATCTCGGGCCCCAAAATTCTATCATCGCCAACCTCCGTCCAACACAATGGCGTTCTACACTTCCTACCGTATAACGCCTCATAAGGTGCCATACCAAAGCTTGCATGATAACTGTTATTATAAGAAAATTCGATCAACGGCAACAGTTCTCTCCAATTTCCCCCACTTTCAAGCACACAAGCTCTTAACATGTCCTCCATGGTCTGTATTATCCGTTCCATCTGACCGTCCGTTTGCGGATGATTCGACGTACTCAAACACAACCTCGTTCCCATGGCTTGTTGAAAAGCTCTCCAAAATCTAGAAGTGAACTTTGGATCTCTATCCGAAACGATGCCAGTAGGAATACCATACAATCTTACTATCTCTGAAATGAACAACCTTGCGAGATGACTCGCCTTGAAGGTAGTCTTCACAGCTAAGAAATGCGCAGATTTCGTTAATCAGTCAACGATTACCTAAATTGAATCATAACCACCCTGCGCACGAGGTAATCCCACTGCGAAGTCTATCGAAATACTATCCCATTTCCACATCAGAATTTCTAAAGGTTGCAACAAGCCACCCGTCCTTTGGTGCTCAATCTTCACTTGTTGGCACACCGCACATTCCGACACATACACCGCAATATCTCTTTTCATCCCGGACCACCAATAGTCCTTCCTTAAATCTTGATACATCTTTGAAGCACCAGGATGTATAGTAAAAGTACCCTTATGCGCCTCCTCCAAAATCCTTCGTTTTAACTCCGTGTTGTCCGGAACACAAATCCTTTGGTTAAACGAAATGACTCCGTCGGTAGTTCGCACAAAACCCGGTTGATTCAACAATTCTTGTAATTTCTCATCTAACCCTTGCTCTTGTTGGATTTCTTCCCTGAGAGTATAGATGATATTCAAATTTCCTATAACCACACAATCAAGAGTCCAATTAAATTAAAGATTTAGATCTCTAAACTTTTCCATTAAGGCATACTCTAACACCATCAACTCGGCACTACACAACTTTTTCCTGCTTAAAGCATCCGCTACCTTGTTTGCTTTACCCGGATGGTACTTCAGTTCTAAATCATAATCCTTTAAATATTCCATCCACCTCCTTTGACGCATATTCAACTCTTTCTGATCAAATAAGTACTTTAAGCTCTTGTGGTCACTAAACATCTCAAAACGTACACCATACAAATAGTGACGCCATACTTTCAAGGTGAAAACAACTGCCGCCAATTCTAACTCATGCGTCGGGTAATTCTCTTCATGTACTTTCAACTGTCGCGAAGCGTAAGCCACTACATGTCCATTCTGCATTAACACTCCGCCTAAACCCTTCTTCGATGCATCACAATAAACCTCATATGACTTGTTAGGATCAGGAATAATCAAAACATGAGCGGTAGTCAATCTCTCCTTCAAACTCCTAAAACTTCTTTCACAAGCCGAATCCCACTCGTATGAATAATCCTTCCTAGTAAGTCTTGTCAATGGTAAAGCCAATTGTGAAAATCCCTTGATAAACCGTCTGTAATAACCTGCTAATCCCAAGAAACTCCTAACTTCAGAAGCATTCTTCGGTTTCTCCCAATTAATTACTGCTTCAACTTTTGATGGATCGACCACCACACCTCCCTGGGATATGACATGACCAAGGAAATTAACCTCAGACATCCAAAACTCACACTTACTTAACTTAGCAAAAAGTTGCTTCTCTTGCAAGATGGATAAAACAATTCTTAGATGTTCACCGTGCTCTTGAGGATCACGAGAATAAATAAGAATGTCATCAATGAAAATCACCACAAATTGGTCCAAATAGGGTTGAAATATCCGATTCATATAATCCATGAAAACTGCCGGAGCATTCGTCACACCAAAAGGCATCACCAAGAATTCATAATGACCATAACGGGTTCTAAACGCGGTCTTTGGTACATCTGCACTCTTCACCCGAATCTGATGATAACCCGACCGTAAATCAATCTTCGAGAACACACAGGCTCCTTTCAATTGATCCAACAGGTCGTCTATCCTTGGTAACGGGTATTTATTCTTGATAGTGACCTTATTCAACTGACGGTAATCAATACACAATCGCACTCCACCATCCTTTTTATTTACCAATAACACTGGAGCTCCCCAGGGTGAAACACTGGGTCGAACAAAATGTTTAGCCAATAGTTCTTCCAACTGGTCCTTTAGTTCTCTCAATTTAAGTGGTGCCATCCGATACGGAGAAACAAATATTGGAGCCGTTCCCGGTATCAGGTCAATAGAGAATTCCACTTCCCGCTCCGGAGAAAGAGAAGTGATATCCTCGGGAAAAACTTCAGGAAAGTCACAAACTACCGGAATACTCAGAACTGGAATGTTACCACTCTCCTCCTTAGTAAGAATCAAAAGAATAAACTTTTCTTCCTCAAACAAGAAATTAATCATTCCAACCGTACCTTCTAAAATCGTAGTTAACACATCCTTCGGAGTAGCCTCGGTAGATGGGATAATAATTAACTTCTCCTCGCAACCGATAAAAACCAAATTAGCAGAAAGCCAATCCATTCCCAGCATAACATCCACTTTCTTAAGCGGCAAACAAATAAGATCAATCTGGAAAACTCTTTAATTCACCGTTAAAACACAATTTTCACACATCAACGGTGTTTCAACAATTTCATCCATGGCAGTAGTAACCACCATAGGAGGAAATAAAGGAACATCTTACAACCCAAGTCTCTTCACACAACGCATGGACACAAAAGAATGAGTTGCCCCACAATCAAATAAAACAAAACAAGGATGTCCGTTTACGAAACACGTACCCGCAATCAAGGAGTTATCATTCTTTGCTTTCCTCGCATCCAAGGTATACACTCGACCGATATTCTTCCCTTGTGCCTGATTTCTACCCTGAGGACAATCCTTCGCTATGTGGCCCACCTTATTACACTGATAACATCTCATTCCCTCCAAACTGCACCTACCATAATGATTCCGTCCACACATACGACATACCGGAGGCACACTAGTTCTGGAACTCTGAGCTTGCTTCCCTTTAAAGGATTGTTGCCTGGGCCTAACCTGTTGATTCAATCTCCCTCGATCACTTTGATTCATCCTATTCAAATCTTCTTCCATTTGTACCTTTTTCAAACTATGCTCCGCAACATAACACTGTCGTAACAATTCAGCATAGCTAGTGAATTCTCTCTGAGATACACTGTGTGAAATTTCAGCCCTTAAACCAAACAGAAACTGATCAATCTTCCACCTCTCATCAGGAGCATACATGGCTTGTCTAGAGTAAGCGGCCATAGTTTCAAATTTCTCAGCATAAGAAGCCACAGTTAAGTTGCCTTGTCTCAATTGTTGAAACTCGAATTCCTTTTGAGACCTCAAGGAACTTGGAAAATATTTCTCCATAAAAATTACCTTAAACTGTTCCTACACCTTCGGTACCTCTTGGATTGTCATTAAGGCTGAAGCATTTTCCCACCACCTCATGGCAGGACCCTTCAACAAGTGGGAAGCAAAGTCCACCTTGTTTTCCTATCTGCACTAAACTATTTGGAAAACCCGTTCCATACCTGATATCCATTCATGAGCCTTTACTGGGTCTAACCCTCCCTGAAATTCTGGAGGATTCATACAGATGAAATCCCTAAAGGTTCCCCCTGTAGCTTCTGGTACCACAACTGGAGGATGCACACCACCAATCATTTGCTGTACCATTTGTTGCACAAACTGATTCTGCTGCTGTTGCATTTGTTGCATAAATTGGTACAAAGGAGCATTCCCAGCATCACCTAGCGGATTTGTCCCTGCTGGAGTGGTTCTTGGTCTGCCACGGTTGTTTCTGCGCCTGTCAGCCATGTTCCTGAATTTCATACAGATAGGATTAAGTTGATCAGGCTTAATACTATACATATAACAGACAAGACCAATGGCGACACGCCGCATATGAAACGGAAAGAAAAACTTATTCTATTTCATGGCAAGGTCGAGGATACGACCTGCTCTGATACCAACTGTAATACCCATATATACATACATGCATCAAATCATATATTATACATGAAAAGTACGTTTGGTACTGAAATACATAAGTTCCTAGTAACACTGTATACATAAAATGCCCAAACCAACCTAAAACCAAACACTGGCATGTTATATGTACAAAATGTTCAAAAGATAAAACTAAGAACTAGATCCCTAAGGACCTCAAAAGACTTCACAACGGAAGCAAAACCAACAGCTAAGCAAGGATAGTCACACGGCCTTATCCTTACCCTTCGCGGAACCTGCAGAACCTATGATGTAAACAACAACAGTGGGGTGAGATACATCAAATCTCAGTGAGTTCCCTATCTTACAGTCCTCTCGGCTCTACAAGGTTCTAATAAACCTAACTCAAGTCAAAAGGGAAGGGAAATGACTTTGAGTACACACCCTATATAAAAGTATCCACACTGGTGAGCCTGTTAACTCACACTAGTACCGAAGTACTTCCTGAGCCTGTTAGCTCAAGAATCTCACAAATCAATAACCATACCAAGGCATCCCCTTTTCCCGTCCGCTTCAACGTCTAGAAGACGACCCGAGTCATGGATCCTCGAAATTACATGGCATACGAAATGGATTCGGGAACAACGGCCTGTTAGCCGTGAACCGTCACTTCTCATGGCCTGTTAACCATCACAAGTCTCTACCCTTAGGTTCCATTCATACTAAACGCGGGAATCAAACCTGCCAAGTAATGGTGCATATGTTTCAGAGGAGCTCGAGACCCATGAAACGCACTATCAAAAAGAACCGGTTATGATTGTTTCACACACGCCTAGGCCTTTCATGCACGAGTGTTGACACTATGCCATTCACACTTTCCGACGTTGTTTAGGGTAATGGTTCTCACTCTCCCTATTCCATATTTTAGCATGCATACATATCTAACAACAATTACGCACCATTAAACGCTAAAATCAACAAAATGACACTATTCCCAAAATCCCGACATAATTAAATCGGCCAACAACCTTAAAACCATTTTCATAAGAAAGTAAATTCTGTTAGCTTTCCAATGATATCAAAAATATTAACAACGGATAACCGAGTCAAAAGTTATGGACATAACGAGAAATAGCATCGGGAGAAAACACAAGTTTACCATTTTCCTGACCGTACGCGTATTGCCTTGTGCCATACGCGTACCGCCCAGCTGGCTCGCCCAGCCATACGCGTATTGGTCAATGTGATACGCGTATGGGCAGATGCTGTTTTCCCTTGAAAATTTCCATTTTTCCTCCAATACGCGTACCGCCATTGCCATACGCGTAAGGCCATGCCCCATACGAGTATGGACATGCCCCATACGCGTATAGGCAGTGGAAATTTGCAGAATTTCCTGCAGAATTTTTCTGCTACGGGTTCCCCAAAATCAACCCCAAAATCCATTTTCCACAACCAAAATGCATCAAAACATGTTGTAAACATAACAAGCAGTATACTACACAATCAATTATTGAATTTCAGCAGTTAGGTTCATGATTCAAGTGCAAAATTACTCAATTCTCACAGTTCCAAACTAACTCTAAACTCAATAAAACTCTACTCTAAAAGGGTCTAACTAGAACCCACCTGGATTACAAGACGAGTAGGTTGAAGCTGAGATGAAAAGATGAAGATTGGTTGATGATTGATGATCTAGAGCTCTTGGGAGAATTTCCTCTTCTTTTCCCTTCCTTTTCCTTCTCTTCCTTTTCTTTCTCTATGTTTCTATCTTCTTCCAAATAGGCAAGGAAAAGAAAATATACTTAGAAAATATTAATTGGCAATACTACTAATTATCTCAAATACACCAATTAATAAAACTCCAAGTTAAATAATATTAATCTAATCAAAACTCCGAGTTCGTCGGTTTACTCTAATTACTTATCCAATAATTTCTCAGAGTACCCCAGAACCCAGTTGATCATAATAATATTGTCCAAAAACGCTCAGAATTTAACGGGGTATTACAACAATTTTGGTAAAACAATTTTGCTTTTATTTTAAAAATATGTCTTTCTTTTAAAAATAATAAATTATTTTGGTAAAACAATTTTGTTTTTCTTATTTACATTTTTATTACATTTTATAAACAAAACCATTCGTACTACACCAGTACCCGGGCGAACACACTAATACTGATATGGTAAAATTGAAAAATAATAAATTTTCTTAGTTAAATAATATATGAATTCGAACACGGGAAAAATTTATTTATTTATGTTACTAATATTTATTTGTACAATTAAAATAATATTTTCAAATATTATATTATTGGTTGTAATTTATAAAACTAAATAATTGCATAAATATTTTTATAACAAATACCAACCGATGCCTGCGATATTGATTCTATCTTTTTTTTAATATAAATTATATTTTTTATATTTATTAATTTTTATTAATCTTATTTTTTTTAAATAACAAATGCATGTAACACATTAGTACTCAGGTAAACACACGGATACTGATATTAATATCCCACGAAATAGATATTTGTAATAATACTTGCATAAAATTTATTTATTTATATTAATAATATTTATTTATACAATTAAAATAAAATTTACAAATACTATATTAATATTTGATATTTATAAAACTAAATCATTGCATAAATATTTTTATAACAAATACCAAAGGATGCCCGCGGGTATTGATTCTATCCCTTTTTCTAAAATATAAATTATATTTTTTATATTTATTAATTTTTATTAATCCTATTTAAAAAAACCAAATGCGCGTAAAATAGATATTTGTAATATAGTTATCCTACAAAATGAATATTTGTAATAATACTTACATAAAATATATTTTTTTATGCTAATAATATTTATTTATAAAATTAAAATAATATTTACAAATACTATGATATTATTTAATATTTATAAAACTAAATCATTGCATAAATATTTTTATAAAAAATACCAACTGATGCCCGCGGGTATTGTTTTTATTAATTATATTTTTTATATTTACTAATTTTTATTAATCTTATTTAAAAAAAATGCGAGTAACACACCAGTACTCGGACGAACACGGATACTGATACGAGTATCCCACGAAATGGATATTTGAAATAATACTTAAATATAATATATTTATTTATGTTAATAATATTTATTTATACAGTTAAAATAATATTTACAAATACTATGATATTATTTGATATTTATAAAGCTAAATTATTACATAAATATTTTTATAAAAAATATCGACCGATGCCCACAGATATTTATTTATTTTTTTTAAATATAAATTATATTTTTTATATTAACTGATTTTTATTAATTCTTTTATTTCTTCTAAATTTTAAATGAAAACAAATGCGTGTCACCGATGTGCATCCGTGCGTTCGCACGGATATAATACTAGTTAAACAACAAGTCAACAACATAAAGCTTCAACATATCTCAAATAAACACCACGGCATACAAAAAATCACAACTTCCACAATTCAAAACCCAACTTCAAGAAACAATAAAAGGATCAGTGTAGGGGTGTTACCGGCGGAAAAAACAGAGATGTGGCAGTAATGGCGAGATCACGCGTGGTTGTGTCGGAGATTTGCGATGATTTTGTTGGCGTCGCACAAGGAAGTTCGATGGTGGTTGCGTTTTGTGTGTTCGTGCTTGTCAAAGAGCTCGCGACAGTGTTCGCTGACACAGTGGTTAACGGCGCGTCGGATCGTAGAATGTTTGCTTCGCGTGTGGATGTTGTTGCTGTACGTCGTGGTTGGCCGGTGGCGTGCGATTTGTTTCCTTGGTGGATTCGCAAGCTGTAGCAAGTCCAAGACGATGTCGGCGACGTCGAAGGTAACTCTTCTTATTGCTACTTGTTTTTGTGTGTGATTGCTTGTTTCGATCCGTTCACTCTATTTCTCTGATCTTTTTCACTGCGTGTTCGTGTGTATGATTTTTGTTCTGGTTTTTTGTGTGATTACCCTGCTCGCATGAATGTTGTATCAAGGTGTGTATGGTTTGTTTTAGATACTTTTCCGCTCACTCTTTTTTTCCTATCCGTCTTTGCAATGTGTGTGGTGATTTATAGGCTCCATAGAATTCAAACACTGATTTGGAAATTAAATGCACGATACTATGTCGAAGTTTGTTTTGGAAAAATGCTGGCTGTTAACGATTCTTGCCTCTGATGACAATATTATTTCCATTTTGGTTCCGACATGTTTGGACATGTTCCGACTTTTTTCCTTGTTTGTATTCAGCATGTCTGCGGATGTTTTGGAAGGAAAATCGTGTTATGATTCTCGTGATTATGCTTGCTTGATGATTCTTTATTTTTGACTTTGTCTTGAACAGGTTATGGAGATTGGTGACGATGATTTGATCGTTTTTGGAAAGAAAATATGACGCTGCCATGAATCTGGATGATGATGATTTTCTATGTGTGTTTTGGTTTAACCAAGCCATTATCTTCATTGGAAAAGATAGTACTTGCATTAACAGAAAATTCAGGATTCTTCCATTTATTTGCTAGCTTCAGCTCATCAGATTTCTGCTTAGGAATGGGAATGTTTCTGCCAATATTTTATAATATCTTCTTAGCCATCAAACTAGTATATGTGTGTACTGTTGGAACAATAAGAATCAAACTGGCATTTTCTCTCGGTGAACAATTCATAGATGAATATGCTGGTTTCTGTGAACTCAATTGCACACCAACCTTGTGCCTAGTTCGACGAATAGGTCCAACAGATCCGTATCCACTTTCTGATGCAGCAACTTCAGATTTGTCCTTCAGATACAGACTTGTCTGGGGTTGACGGAGGGGAGTTGGTGAAAAGCGGCTTTCATTGCCTTGGGTATGAATCACCTTGGACTTAGACTTCATCAATAGAGTTCTGGAATAAGGAGTTCCCTTGGAAGTGCCTTTGTACTTTGAATGGGTTTGGTAACTTTGGCATGAAAAAAAAGAACATGAAATCTTGTATTGGTAATTTGAGACTTTTATGTAATGACACAAAATTTCTAGGCTCTTGAATTTGGCAAATGTTTTGAAATTGGAACTAGTGTTTCCCCCTTGGACATAATTTGTAAACCTTGAATGAATGAAAATTTTACTCTCTGCATTTTGGAATTGATTTGAATCTTGTAAAGACATGAGTCTAAATCTCTTAATTTTGGACTTGAACACTTGAATGTTGAACTTTGAATTATTTCTTGTATCTTTATCCAAAAACTCTTTGAATGAATTCAATCATGGCTTAAAACAATAAATCAATTTGAGCTTTCATGAGTCTTGAATCCTTCTTTGAGAACTTCTTGCCTAAACCCGATTAAGAATTTTATCCAAACATATAAACTCCAAACCCTTTCTGTGAAGATCAAAAGAACCCCAATGATCAAATCTCATGAATACGAACAAAGCCCTTCTTGAATTAAATTTAATCTTTACCGCATAGTCAAAGACTTGGATGATAATAAAACTCGATACATGAACCACGCCCTGAGACATCTCCAAAAATAATGATACAGCTTGTGATGCAAATTACCATGGAAACCATGACCAATCCTCAAATGATCATGCTCAACACCAATGAACAAGAAGCTCTAATTCTCCTTGAGACATACACAAAGCCCTATGACCTAAAGATGTTGTGCAAGATGATGCGAAATGAAAAGCAGAATCTTAGGGTCAAAAATTAGGGTATGACACTAACCAATCATCAAAAGAGTTTGAAAGGATTAGGTGGGGAAGATTGCAAGCTTTGTGGAAGTGTTTGTGAATCTACATTGTGTGGTTTTAGGGATTGCCAAAAACCAAGGCAGCTTTGGAGTAATAGAATTCTTGATAATATTAAGATGGAATTTTTTACAATGGCGCTCAGTGATTGGATCAGGTTGAATTTAGGATAGAATAGTCAATGGAGTAGATTTTGGTCAATATATTGTCATAACTTGTGGTTGTAGCATAATAAGGAGCTTCACGATGATCAGTATAAAAGACCCCAATGTCCGGGTAGTTATGTGCAAGGGAGAATTAAGGAATATGATTATGCTTTAAGTAATAAATTGGTAGTTATGAATGGTGAGAGAACTGTCATACTGGTGGGATGAAAAGCTCCAAAGAAAGGTTGGGTTAAGCTTAATACAAATAGAGCAAGCAATGTTAATAAAGGAGTGGGGTGTGAAGGTATCATTGGAGACAAGAGGGAATAGTGTAAAGGTGGATTCTATAAAAGTGTTGGGAATTGTAGTTTTTTTGGGCACAACTTTGGGGAGTATTTAAAGGTTTAAGTCTAACCAGAAGGCTTGGTACGAGGAAAGTTGAACTTTGCGTGGACTCAAAGTTTTGGTAAAGTGCTTATCAAATAAATTTTTTTTGTTAAAGTTATAGACTCGGGAATAACAAAAGATATGGAAGGCTATGCTTTGGTTAAACAAATTCAAAAAGCATGAAGATGCATGAGAAAGTAAAAGTGGTGCACTCGTATAGGGAAGTGAATTTTTGTGCATATATTTTAGCAAAAATGGGAATTGATAGCTTGTAGAATTGGTTTTTTTGAGAAGATATTCTGATTTTAATCAAGTCTTTGATAGATGGAGATTCAATGGAGATCGTTTTTCTTGGGGACTGTGTAATACCTCATATTTATAAATGCTCTGAATAATATTAGTTGAGACCAACTGAGTTCTGGTGTACTCTGAGTATTTATCTGATAAGATAATTAGAGCAACTAATGAGCTCAGACTTAGTCAAATTAATATTATTCGACTATGAGGTTTTCTTGTTGGGACATTATAGACAATTTGGACATTAAAGTTGGTGTTACTAACTTACAGATATTTCTCTATATCTTTTCCATTTTCTTTTCCTCTTCATTAGTAACCAAAAATAGAAAGAAAGTTAGAAGAAGTAGAGAGAAGGAGGAGCAAAGAGGAGAGAAAGAGAAAAAAACCTAGAAGTTGAAGAACAACTTGGAAACTTCTTCAATCTTCATCGAACCATCTCACAATCGAAACTTCTTCATTCTTCATCGAACCATCTCACAATCTTCATCATCTTGTTTAGAGGTGAGTTCTAGTTAGAACTCTAAGTGTAGAAAGTTAGGTTAGAACTTTGAATAGAAATGGTGAATTTGGATTAAATGTGTTAAATGTTGTTTCTATGGTTGCAATATGAAATAGAATGCATAACATGATTGGGTTATGTGAGAAATTGATGAATAATACTTGTTATTATGTTGGAACATGTTTTGGTTGAAATTGGATTGATTTTGTACCATAAAAATAGGTTTTTAGTTTCTGCTTCAGTGATGTAACCGGTTACATGTTTGAGGTAACCGGTTACATGAGAAAAAATGTGAGGTCTTACGTGAAACAGAGGTGAAGTAACCGGTTACATGTTTGAGGTAATCGGTTACATGAAGGTGTCTCTAACTATGATTTTGATTCTGTGTGAACAGTGAAACCTGATGTAACCTGTTACATGTTTGAGGTAACCGGTTACCACTGCTGTGATTTTTGAAAAATGTTTAAAAATTCATATCATTTGGATCATAATTCCGATCGAGACATGGTAATGGTCGTTGGAAAGATATGAAAATATCCTACGTTATAAAAGTGAAAAATATTGATTTCGACACCCGATTAAATAATCTAAGGAAACTCGAGAAATGTGTAATTTTTATGAGTTGAATTATTACACGTATTTTTGTTATACTATTGTATTGTATTATATCTAACCTCTTATTGTAAAAAGATATTGAGTGATAACATGTTTAAAATATGGAATAGGAAGAGTGAGGAAACCTTACCTTAAATCTATAATAGAATCTAGTAATGTGATTAGAAATTGATAGATAATCTAGATGGCGATGCTCGTGCGTTCGATGCCTAGGTGCCAATCCTCGACGAGTAATGGTCTAGAAGAGAGTAAGACACTAGTATGGAACATGTGCGAACCTTGTGTTTTGTGAAAAGGCATTGTGGCCTTGTGATTATCGTATGCAATCACACTTGTGTGTGAGATCACGTAATCGAAACCGTTTCCCTGAGTTTCCATTTCGCGAGGCGAAGCTTATTTAGAGCTCCTCTGGAATATACGCATGTTTTATTACTTGGCAGGTTTGATTCCCGCGTGCAGTACGAATGGAACCTACGGGTAGAGACTTGTGATGGTTAATGGCCCATGTGAAGTGACGGTTCATAACGGTTAATGGCCCGTAGAACCCGAATCCATTTCGTATGTCAAGTAAGTGCAAGGATCCATGACTCGTGCCGACTTCTTGACGTAGAAGAGGACGGAAAAAGGGGATGCCTTGATGAGGTTACCGATTAGTGATATTTTGAGTTGATGAACTTATGAACATGTTTCCATATAGTGCGAGATTGTGAACTCAAGTTCACTTCGCTTCCCTTTGACTTGAGTTAGGATTGATAAAACCTTGTAAAGCCGAGAGAATCTATAAGATAGGGAACTCATTGAGATTTAATATCTCACCCCACGTTGTTGATTATATTACAGGTACTTCAGGTTTCGCGAAGGGAAAGGATAAAGCCGTTTGATTATCCTTACATGTCTTGGCTTTTTGGGATGGCGTAGCTTCCGTTGTGGAGATTTATTTTGAGATCACTTTGTTGATCTAGTTCTTAGTACTTTGGAACATTTTATGTATATTATGTTGTTATACCCCAAATTTTACCCCTTAGATGTCATAACATCTTGCACTTGCATTAGGGTTCAATCATCTATGCATTGTTAACTAACCATCCTATTTTGTAGAGTTTGTTCTTTTATGTGAAAGCTAGGGTTTGCACCAGAAAGAGAACAAAATCAATAAGCCAAGTTCTCATATGTTTCAAAGTCTCCTAAGACACTCCTTGATTCCATACAACCACCCCAAGTGTTCACTAGGTGATTGAGATTAGTGTGTGAAGTCATCTGTTCAAGAAAGTCAACTGAGGCTCCAAGGTTCAACCATTTGGTCTTAAAGATTAATCATGAGATTCTCAAATCATATTCCATGATCTCATAAGATTGGATCAAGAGAAATCAAAAGAGACCATCAAGTCAAGAGTTGTGGAAACTAGGGTTTTTATCTGAAGAACTACAAGGGACCTTGATGTGATCAGTCAATGTCTTGATTGGTTTATCAACCAATTGAGCTCACATACATCCAACAGATCTTATTCAGCAAGAAATCAAGAGTGTTTGACTCCCATCACAAGTGCAATAAGCCTCAAAGTTCATCTGTCCCCAGATTAGGGTTTTCTTCAGGAGAAACTCGACTGTGCCTAATCCCTGGTCAAAGCATGATCCCAAGCCTTGGGACATGAGCCAACATGTTCATATATATCCTTGGAACCTATCTTGGTGTTTAGGAAGGTTCAAAGTTGCAAATTCATTGAGGATCGTACTGTGGAATTCATCTGACCTAATTTTCATCTGATAAAGTCAACCCTTTGACTTTTGATATCTTGACCCAAGATGAAGCATTCAAGCTATATTCCATCAAGACATACTTGATTCTTGAGTTAGAGCATGAGAAATCACCATTTGAAAGATTTCTTGCAAAAAGGGCAAGGTTTGGTTCTTAAATTTTTCTAAGTGTGGAAGAATTCACTCCTTGCACAAACTTTGAAGAGTCATAACTTTCAAACCACACATCCAATTTTTGTGGATCAAAGCTCAGATTGAAGCTCTCACCATGAACTTCAAAACATATTAGAGGGTCCTTCTTCAAAAGAGGCTTGGTTTTTAAATTTGGAGGCTTGGAAGTTCAAGGAAATTAAAGACTTAGTGAATTTTCACCACTTTTGCCCTAAATTTCAGCCAACTTCATCTCCATTTTTCACCATGATCCCTTTGGATCTAGGACTTGGAGTGAACATGAACTTTGTAGAGGACATTTGGGGCTTTCCAAAAAGTACAAAAACTCCCAAATCCATTGAGTGAGCTAGGAGTTTCGAAGGATTGAATATTGAGGTTCATTTCTTGAAGTGCAAGATTCCAACATATGCATAATGATGCATAACCACTCCTAATCACCAAAGTTCTCACATTTATGATGTTTAGAGGTAAGATTAGTGTATGTTGAACCTCTGCCACGAAAATGCAAGTTGCCACATTAAAAATAATAGTTTTTGATACAAGTGGATTCATGAAAGAGAAACTTTTCACAAAGGCATGGTTACTCCAATTTTCTTGTAGCTTAGGGCCTTGATCCAATCCCATCAGCACACATCAACAGTCCAAACACTATTCCTGACCAATGGCTAGAGCTCTTGAAAGCTCATGACTCCGTATACAGCTTGCATGAAGGAAAACTTGGAAAAATGGCAAGTTTGGCAAGTTATGATTTCTGCCCATACCTCAAGCCTCTCACTTTCCCTATAAATAGAGGATCAATCCTCAAAGAAAAACACACCAGGATCACCCTAAACAAAGGCTGATACTCTCTGTAACTCACCACTCTCTCACTTTTTGCATTTTTGCAAAACCTCTGCACCAAGAGTTTTTGCTCGTGCATTTCATAAACCAACATCAGAAACCACCTCTAAACGCTTCATAAAGTTCATTCAAACCACTGAAACAATTTTGTAACACCATATACATCATCTGCCATCTTCAACCTCCATTGTTGCAAGAAGGATCGTGACCTGTGTGTAGCGAGTGATTTTTGGATGTGGTTGCGAAGCACAATCGCTTTTTTACTACAACTCGATTCATTTTTTATCCTATTGAAGCTGATGAAGGAAGGGAAATAGATGTCTCCAACTAACCCTGCTTGCATACTGAGATTAAACAGTCATAACCGTTGGTTTACAGATGCTACAAAGATTCGAGGTCTCCCCTAGGTTATTTTGTTGACGAGAGGTGCTTTAGGCTATCGGTTAGGATGTTAGGACGAATGTATGAAAGTATGGGATTTTGGGTTTTTGTTTAGTGTGCTCGCTAAGATTTTTCTTTCAATCTTATGCCTACGTATTCCCGTTTTTCCGAAACAGGGAAATCAGAGCGTTCGTAGTTCCTCATATTCTATGGGAGGAAATTGGGGTTTTGGTGTCTTGCTCAAAGCCCAAGACGTGAGCTAAAGGTGGTTTGTATCTTGTTCAAAGCCCAAGATGTGAAGCTGAAAGGTGTTGTCTTTAGAGAGAATTTGTCATCTCTAAAGAGGGGTTTGTTTGTCACAACTGTTGGGTGACTGGTTATAAAGGGAGGATTACTTTAACCAGGATACGCGGATCCTAGCAATGCCATAATTTCCTTTATAGAGGGTTTTTAACCTGAAGGAGAAGACTTTAACTCAGTGTAGAGCAATGATATCTTTCATTAGGAATTTCTCATGCTAAAAGAGGGACAGTGGCATGGATGTAGATGATCCAGAGGCTTGCCGCTTACAGCGATTAGATGAAAAGGAAGGAGTTGTTGATGTTTGTGTACTGTGAACGAGGCACAACTTTGATGCTAAAAGGTTGATTGGACCAACCAATGGTTTTCTTATACAAAGCCTAAGAGAAGGCTAATGTGTGTCTCGTACAAAGCCCGAGAGAGAGGCTAAAAGGTTTTGACTCGACGAGGGAATCTTTTGGTATCTCGTATAAAGCCCGAGGTGGAGGCTATTTGACTCAACAAGAGAGTTTTTTGTATCTCGTACGAAGCCCGAGAGAGAGGCTAAAAGGTTTGGTTCAATAAGAACCTTTTTGTATCTCGTATAAAGCCCGAGATGGAGGCGAAAGGGTGATTGACTCAACGAGGGAGTCTCTTATGTGTCTCGTACAAAGGCCGAGAGAGAGGCTGAACGTTGTTTGACTCTGCTGGGGAGAATCATTGTACAAAGCCCAAGAGGAGGCTATGGTGACTGTTTCAGTTGAGTGACAGGTCCAGTATACTGATTTTTGAAAGAGAAAATCAGTTCTTATATGAGCAACACTGTACTCAAGGATTTGATTCGAGGATCCGGGTTCCTGTTCTTTAAGGAAGTGGGAAATCCGAAGGGTATTGAGATTGTCCGAGTCTACGGGTTTTCTTCCTATTTAACGAAGGGGTCACTTGAGAATGTCTTTGAGACTCAAGGAGATTAGACTGTCCAAGTCTAGAGTTTCATCTTTTGTACTATGCTTTGAGAAACAGTAGTAGACTCTTTGAAAGGACTGTTCTATGCAGATGATTAAGTTCTGTTCCTATACCTCTAGGAGGTCGTCGGGACAATTTGTACGAAGCCCAAGAGGAGGCTGGAAACTTTTAAGAAGCCGATCGGTCCTTGTACGAAGCCCAAGAGGAGGCTATCATTCCCGGAGGAAGAGATCATTATACGAAGCCTAAGAGGAGGCTGTGAATACTTCTAAGAAGCCGATGGGTCCTTGTACTAAGCCCAAGAGGAGGCGGGGTTGCTTTTAGGAAGCCTGCGTGTCCTTGTATGATGCCCAAGAGGAGGCCGATGCTTTTAAGAAGCCAATGGGTCCCCAAACCCCGAGAAATTCAAGACATGCCATTCACCGAGAATAGATCAAGCCAGGAAAGTTCGAGAATTTGGAAGAAACTCAAGAGATGCCATTCACGGAGAAAAGATCATCTCTGGGGAGTAGAGTTTCTTGACAATTCCTAATGAGGACAGCCGAAGAGAAGAATGTATCTGGTGATCCTATTGGGGATCTAGTTGTCTATTTCTATGAATAAACGAAACGGCGTCACCTAGTTCTAGACGTAGTTGCCGGGGAAACTCTAAATATCTATACTATTATTACACAGTTAATATGAGTTTATGAAAGAAGACTTACAGTGAAACAGCCCCACAATACAGTTATATGTATATGAAAGCGGTAAATGAAAGCAATAACTACTTACTCGGTTGTAGAGCTTCCATGCTGTTTGGTTAGTTGTTCAACAAAGAAAGATTAAAAACAACAGTATATTCAAAATCAAAGGAGAAAGTGCTTTGAAAAAGAAAGATTTGGGGCTTACAGCTCAAGGAGAGGCCCAGGGTTTTATCAGTGAGCGCACTGTTTGAATTTGTACAGAGGGACTTATACAAGTGACTGAGGCCCAAAAATTATTTTTTGTACAAAGGGATGGGTCTTACACTCTCTCAAGAGGCCCAAAAGGTTTAAAGAAAAAAGAGTGGGGCTTATAACACGAGGGTAGGCCCAATTGATTTTTCGTTAAAAATGGCGATCGCGTCGAGGTTTTCTTTTAACGCGAAGGGGCTTATACAATATCTGAGGCCCAAAATGTTTTGGTTAAAAGGGGATTGGGTCTTACACTCTAATAGAGGCCCAAAAGTTTTGAATGGGTCTTATAGCTCGAGGAGAGGCCCAATTGGTTTTTTTTAAAAGGCGACGATTTCGTCGTTTATTTGAAAATGTAGAGGGACTTATACAACAAATGAGGCCCAAAAAGTTTTCTGTACAAGAGGGTTGGGTCTTACACTCTAATAGAGGCCCAAAGAGTTTTAAGAAAATAAATGGGTCTTACTACTCGAGGGTAGGCCCAGGTTTGTTTTGAAAAGGCGACGATCGTGCCGTTTGTTTTTGACGGTATCGGGACTTATACAATATATGAGGCCCAAAAATGATTTGGTCAAAAAAAGGATTGGGTCTTACACTCTATTAGAGGTCCATGAGTGTTTGAAAAAGTTTTATGATGATGAAAATCGAAGAAATTCTAATTTTATTATTTTAAAAGTAAATTCTTAAAAGAATATCAATACAAAATGATAAAAATACCAAATAAGCAACTTGTGATTTTTCGTTGGGGTTTGAAAAATGATGTTTTAATCACAAGATGAAATAAAATTCATTTGGTCTTGATTTTCAATATGAGAATTCACTTTTAAAATGTTTTAAAAAAATTAAAAAGGAATTTATTCACAAAAATACTAATTATATTAAATAAATAATATAAAACTAATTTTTTTGTGGAATAAAATATTTTGGAGTATGAATAAGAAGTGTGTAAAACAGATTTGGAAAATGATAATTTTTGCTATGTGAAAGAATTGGTTGAGTTTTGAAGATAAACTAAGAAAAAGGGGAATGTGATGTCACAACATCACTCATGAGACATCACTCATGAGTTTTCAATATAAGAGAAAATGGACGATTTCACAACATTACATTCGACATCAGACAAAATCCAGAATTGCACCTTGATTTTCAACATCTTTTTATCAAACTTCAAACATTCATAACTCTCTCAATTTTTAACGGAATTAAGATCCGGAAGAGTCTATCTTGACCAATTTTTCGCAAGGAATCCAATGGTATCACTCATATATACTAAAACTTAATGTACAGTGTACACAAGGCAAAAAACCAGATCTGCACCTTAAGTTTAAACATCTTTGCTTATCAAATTTTCGAACATTCATAACTCTCTTAATTTTTAACGAAATTGAAATCCGTAAGAACCTATCTTGATCAATTTTTCACAAGGAATCCAATGGTATTACTCATACATACTGAAACTTAATGTACATCACACACAAGGCAAAAAACCAGATCTGCGCCTTAAGTTTAAAACAACATAAACTCCACATATAAACATGTTAAAGTGCAAACAGTAGGAGGCTCATAACATACACATTAAGGACTACATTTTTGCTTCAAGAATTGTTCAATATGATGCATGTATGTGGACATCAAAGGAAAGCATGATTCAAAGAATTCAAGTTATGAATTTTACCTCTTTTTTTGGAGATTTTGTGCAACCTACAAAGTGCTTTGTTCCATAAATGATTTGATGTTTTGGACACCCTCAAATGACCTCTTAGAAGCTTTTAGGATGGTTGGAATCAACTGGTACCTGCAAAAACACAAACTGTTCATTTCTAGCAAAAGGGGTTAAAAGTGACCAAAATAGCAACTCTCTCAAATGGTGTTGCAGATGTTGGGAACCATTTGAGATAGTTCAAGGATGATATTTGGAGTGTGTTTGAGGTTTTATCTGGTTTGGTAAGTGACTGAATCAAGATATGGCCTGAAAAATGCAAAAAAGTGCCATTTTGAGGTTTTGAGAAGTGACTTTGTGATTTTGTGATTACAGGTCACTTGTGATAGTTTGCACAGCTTACATATGATATATATGAGGTGTGTATGTGTGATTGATTATGATGGAAAAGCTCTCAAGCTCAAAAACTCAGAATTACTTGCTTTGGAAGGCAAATTTGAGGTGAAAGAAGAGATTTTGAGGAAAGCATCTGTTTGATGGCTTTGGTGTACTCAAACTGAGCACAAATGAGCTCTATTTATAGTAGAGCAAGTTTGTTTTCGCAGCAATAGTGAATGGTGGCTGCAGCAGAGGTTTGGCCAATGTTGTCCAATGAAAATCCAAGTCTCCTCTAGCCATTGACTAGAGGTTAGAGCACAGAGCTTTGGTTCCCTACTTGTTGGAGGAATCTTGACTGAATTCAGTTGCAAATGTGTCAGTCCATGCCACCTCTAAGCATCTATTAAGTGCTCCAATCCAAAATTGGAGTCTTGTCCCTCTTTTAGGGATTTTTAGGAATAACATGCTACTTCTTGTTCCAAGGACTTCGGAGGCTTGGCTCAGTGATTGTCCCCTTTAGATTTGATCCTCAGATGTGTCCAAGATGATGACAAGGCTTGGAAATTCGTGTGGCACAAGAAATGTGCAAATCTGTCCCATGAAAAATTCAGCTGCAGCAAGCCTTTTTGTAAAATCCATAACTCCCTGCTCGAGTATGCTACATGGACGTTCTAGGACTTTCTGGAAAGCTGAGATGATGTACTTCAACTTTGATGTTCAAGGTTTGGCTTGAATCAACTTGGATCATGAAGAAAAACATCCTTGAAGTTGGGACATTATTGCTGGAAAAATATTAGTGATGTCCTATACAATGTTGGAACATCAGACAACTTTGAACATTAATAATTCCAAACTTTAATCACTTGTATCTTTTAATCCACTATGATATTTTGAGTTGAAGTGAATTGCATCTTTGATGGCTGTCTTGCATGGTGACCAAGCTTGAAAATTGGGTGGCACAAGAAAAGTGAGCAAAATCTGTCCTAAAAAATCAGCTCGAGCAAGGCATTTTGTGAGGTTCATAACTCCTTTCTCAAGTTGAATTAATGGGAGTTCTTATACATTTTGGAAAGCCCTAATGACATACTTTAACTTTGATGTTTGACTTTGGTCTCGGTTCAGCTTGCAAAGTCATCAAAAATGGTCTTGAACTTGTGTAGTCAAATCTGTCCTAAAAGCTGTCATGAAAATTATGCTTTATCAATGCTTTTTGCAAAAATCATATCTCCTTGCTCGAGTATGCTACAAGGACGTTCTACAACTTTCTGGAAAGCTGAGATAACGTACTTCAACTTTGATGTTCAAGGTTTGGCTTGAATCAACTCGGATCATGAAGAAAAACATCCTTGAAGTTGGGACATTCTTGCTGGAAAAATATTAATGATGTCCCATGCAATGTCAGAACATTGGACATTAAGAATTCCCAACTTTGATCACTTATATCTTTCAATCCTTATGATATTTTGAGTTGATTCCTTCTACAATGTTGAAGTATCAAATACCCTCTTTAAAAGTAGCTCTTACTCAAAATCAATGGATGCTTGGATCAATAGTTACAACCTTGAAAAGTTGTGCACTTGAACGTGATTTTAACTTAGAAAAAATTTCTAAGTTTCTTTCAATTTGATCAATTTGGAAATTTTTCATGATTTCTTGATTTAAATTTGATCAAATTAAATCAACCATCATATTTTCTTGAGTAGTGGCTTGTGAAGCTCAAAGTTGACCAAAAGTCAAACTTTGACTTTCTGCGTCAGTTGACTTTGTATTAGATGAATTTGAGGCTTGATCCACTTGAAATGTTGCACTCTTGTGCTTAATTCTTGATGTGGGAGTCCTCTTGATCCTTTGTGAATGTTTGAGAGGTTTAGATAAGTTGAAGATCATGTCATTCCTTGATTGATCATTTGTCTAAAGGCTCTGAGAAGGTTTGAAACCCTAGTTTGATTGTAGTGAACGCTCACCCATCTTTGGGGAGACTAATGAGGTATGATGGTTCCTCCATATTGTGATGATGATTTGCACCATGATGGGAAATCTTAGTGGTCAAAATTTGGGGTATGACAGATGCCCCTATTTAATCTTCTTGGACCCGAAGGTGTGAATGACAAAGGTATTCGGGCATTCAGGGTGCAAGAGGATTAAATATCGGAATACCCAAAATTTTGATGGCTATGAATGGCAGCTTGCGCATTCATCTTCTTTTGCTAAGCAATGATGCTTAGAAAAGGTAAACTTCCCCTCGATCCTGGTTTCCTACCAAGGAACTGGTCTCAGTTTTCTTTTGAGATGAACTTCCCCTCGATCCTGGTTTCCTACCAAGGAACTGGTCTAAGTTTCTGATTTAAACTTCCCCTCGATCCTGGTTTCCTACCAAGGAACTGGTCTGAGTTGCTGTTGTAAACTTCCCCTCGATCCTGGTTTCCTACCAAGGAACTGGTCTCGGTTTCTTCCGTCAATAAACTTTATTGACAAGGGACGCTATGCGTAGCGATTTTCCTCAAACTTCTCGCCGAATTTTCCTGGGGAGATGCCATTTGATGGGAAAAAGTTTGACGTTAGACTCGCTGGGGAGCCCAATCGTATGAGTTGTAGAGGTGTACACACTTCTCTGTTGGAGACGCCATTTGTCGACTCTATCTGGGGAAAGCGAGTCTCTTGAGAGGTTGCTTCTGCTTGGGATCTTACATCATACTTTTCTCGGGATCTTCCCGGAGAAATGCCATATGATGGGGTCCAATTTTGAGGTGCCGATGACCTTTTCATCAGTGGTCTTTTGGAGAAAGGCAGCTGTAATGCCAAATCTCTGCTCAGGAGGCTTTCTCTGGGGATTTTTCTTTAATTCGGGAAAGCAAGGATATCATCTTCGATGGCGAAGAGTAACATTTGGTAAAGGTTCTCTGGTCTTTCAGAGGTTCAAGTTATCAAAGTGGTTGAGTGCCGACTCTAATCCAGAGATACACTGGAGGCGAGATTGTTCAAACGCAGCATTTCCTGACGAGGCAAGAACTGACAACTCGATTGAGAAGACTGTTATCACTAGGGGACAAGACCGACTAGAGTGATAGTGATGCAATATGAATGTGAATGCAAATCAATAATGCATGATGTATGTATGTTTATGCTGACAAAACTGGCGCGACATACCAACTAAAAAATGAACATGACTGGATACTCGGCCATCGCGGGGCGAAGAAGTACCGCTGGTTCAGAATAGAAATTCCACCTTGCTTAGGAAAGATAGTCCCTGTTGGGAGCTATGTTGGTCGGGCTTAGGAGATAAGAACTCGGCCGAGGGTATCAGATGGAATAGTTGCATCCGACACTATTGATCCTTCATTCAGGCGCACTGGCGTAGAAGGAGTACTTTGATTCTGCACTTTGAAGTTCGCTTACTTCCGGAGAAGTGGTTGATGCTCTTTTGATGTTCAACAGTCAAAAGAAATTGCCATCTTTATTTTAAAGCAGAAAATTTTTTAACAAGTAAATTCATTTTTGTTTTATTTCAAGAATCGTTAATCATGTTAACAACGTCGTTCTGTAAAGCTAAAACAAAAAAGAATTACAAACAAAAGCACAAGGGCTCAAATTTTATTGAAAAAATGGAGATCAGCCAAACGCGTGATTCCATTGAGTATTTACAAAGTTAGAAAATGGTAATTTACAGGGAAAAGGGCTACGTTGAAATATAACGACCACTATCCTTCTACCAACTTTGAACTCGGGACATCCTGAGCTTCTGTCGAAGATGACCTTGAATGGAATTTTCCTCCGATGGATGGTATAACTGCTGCTGCTGAGGGACTTGCCTCTGTTGAACATAGTTACTTGCCATTATCCCTAATTTTTTCCTGGATTGTACTTTGATGTTTCCAATCCACCGAGATGATTTTTTTTCATGTCTCTAACTTTTTCCTGAACCGCCCTTTCGGGTTTTCAATCCACCGAGATGTTTTTTTTTTTTTAGTTTAGGCGAAGTATTTCTTGACTACATAAACATTCGTGGGGTAGGCAAATTCCTCTCCGTCCATGGTTGCAAGTCTCAAGGTGCCGCCTGAGAAAGTTTTCGTGACCACATAGGGGCCATCATAATTTGGAGTCCACTTGCCCCGAGAATCAGTGAGAAATGATTTTATCTTTTTGAGCGTTTTGAAGATCGGCGCGCATGTCGCGGTTATGAGGAATATAAATCTGGAGATGTAGTTCAAACGTCCCAAGAATCCTCTGACTTGTTTTTCGGTCTTTGGAGAAGGCATTTCTTGAATGGCCTTGACCTTGTCAGGATCAACCTCAATTCCTTTCTGGCTGAAGATGAACCCTAGAAGTTTCCCTGAACGGACACACCGAAGGTGCACTTGTTGGGATTCAAGCAGAGTTTGTACTTTCTCAAACGCTCGAATAGTTTTGACAGGTGGGTCACATGCTCCTCTTCTGTCTTAGATTTTGCAATCATGTCATCGACAAATACCTCTATCTCTTTGTGTATCATGTCATGAAACAGAGTAGTCATGTCCCTTTGATAGGTTGCCCCGGCGTTCTTCAAACCGAACGGCATTACCTTGTAACAAAAGGTACCCCATGGGGTAATGAACGAAGTTTTCTCCATGTCTTTCGGCACCATTTTGATCTGGTTATAGCCCGAGAACCCATCCATGAAGGAGAAAATTTTGAACTTTGTTGTGCTGTCTACCAGCATGTCAATGTGTGGTAAAGGAAAGTCGTCCTTTGGACTTGCCTTATTCAGATCCCTGTAATCAACACACATTCTGACCTTTCCGTCCTTTTTGGGAACGGGTACGATGTTGGATAACCATTGAGGATATTCAGATGTAGCGAGGAAACCCACGTCAATCTGTTTTTGTACCTCCTCTTTGATTTTGATGGCCATGTCCGGGTGAGTCCGTCTCAACCTCTGCTTTACTAGCGGACATTCCGATCTTCGGTAAGTGATGTTCCACGATGCTGGTATCCAACCCTGGCATATCCTGATAGGACCAAGCGAATACATCTGGAAATTCTCTGAGAAGCTTTATCAAACCCTCTCTGGCAGTTGGACTGAGCAGTGCCCCAATCCTGATTTCTTTTCTCTCCTTTTCTGAACCCAAGTTTACTGTTTCCAATGGTTTTTTGTGAGATTCAATGGACCTTTCCTCTTGTCCGAGTAGTCGAGAGATCTCTTCTGGAATTTTGTCGTCATCTTCTTCTTCAGCCCCAAATACCGGGAACTCAAAGTTGGGAGAAGGCATCAGATCGTATGTTTCAACGGGGTTTAAAACAAGCAATCTGCATGACGTGATGATTCGTGTTTAGAAGAGATAGAGAAAATGCAAGTGTGTGCAGTGTTTTATTTTACTGCTTGTTTTTATTTTTGATTTGTTTTTTAGGATTACCATTTTCTGAAAAAGAAAAAAGAGAAAACAGCAATTAATGCGGAAATTACAGAACGACGTTATTTTATTAATGAACAAGTCGATCCTTGAAACTACAGCCCTATAAAACAAAACTCTGCCGCTTTGGCCTAAGCAAAGATGGAAAATTTACAGAAAGCGAGCCCTATTAAAACATCTGTTTCACCTGGGCAAGGTGAAAGGTTAAAGATGGCAATTAGTTTGATTGGCGAACGACCTTCGGAACATCGACAGCAACCCATTGGCGGCGAACTCCTTGGTGAATCACAGAGTCTGGCACCTTCCTTGATTTGTCTTCAGAAATGACGCTGATTTCCGGTGGAGCATGATCATTGGAATCTGTCTCCCAGGCAAAATTGTCATAGGAGGATTCCTCTGTTGTATTATGCAGAGTAGTTGTGCTCTCAACTGTATCTCCCCATCCAGTAGGCTGGATGTTTTCGAGCCTGATACGAGAGCTTTCGGGAGCAGTGTACTTGACCATGAAGTCGTATTTTCCACTTGGTTCTTCCAAGGTGTCCCAAACTTCTTTGGAACTGGAGGAGTCATTTCTCTCGATGACGTTGACCTCGGGAAAAGCATAGTTGATGAATTTAAGTCCTGCAAACGTTGCGAATTCATCTTCATGTTGAGTAGTTTCTGAATGACCTGAGTGTTGATCCCATGACATGGTGGGGACACAGGTATTCTGTTCAATGACGGTCAGCTGATTTTCATTGTTCGGATGACTCTCTTGCCCCAAGTTTCCTGGGTAAGGTTGCCACATTGGCAAACCATCCATTGGGCCATAGTAATTGTGGTCAAAGTTGTCTTTCATCAGAGTGTCCTCCTCTAATGAATTTGGTGGAGCACGGCATCCTTCTGGATCACAATCTCCATATATCATTTCGATGTCTGACCGTGGTATAAATCTCGGACTCTGTGTGGGATAGAAAAATGGCATAGGCACCTCTTCCTGAGACATGTAACCGGCCTCGTTAAGGTAGGACTTCCATTCTTCATCTGTGTCAGAGGGATCTTCCTCATTGATAGCATGTACTGCCTGAGACACTGGGTGAAGGAAACCTCCACTGTGGAAGAATTTTTGAAGGGGATGAAGACTTTCATCGTTGGCAGCTGTCCGGGTACAGGTTGCAGAAAAACCAAGACCCTTCTTTGTTGTATTGCTAGTAGGAATGACAAGTTGTCCCCATCCGGTTGTGTTGGTACTCTCGACCGCTTTGATAGCATCTTTGTATGAGGAAATCGAGGTTCCTCCTCTTGATTGATTGTCCTTGCTCACCGACAATGCTTGGAACGGTGTCCCAATAACCTCCTCGGGTTCTACACAAGTAAATGATGATAAGTTACTTACGAGCAAGGCCTGTTCTCCACAGACTGTGACAAGTTGATCGTTCTGAACGAACTTTAGCTTTTGGTGGAGGGTTGAAGTGACTGCCCCAGCCTGATGTATCCAAGGTCTTCCTAATAAACAACTGTACATTGCCCGAATGTCCATGACCTGGAAAGTGACTTAGAAAGTATGAGGACCGATAGTTATTGGAAGATCAACTTCGCCGATAACTGTTTTTCTGGATCCGTCGAACGCTTTGACGACGACCTCGCTGATTCTCATCGGAGGGCCTTTGAATGATAATTGAATCAAAGTGGGCTTCGGCATAACATTCAGGGCTGACCCTGTGTCTACCAGTACCCTGGCTAAAGCATCGTCCTAGCAGTTAACTGTAATGTTGAGCGCCATGTTATGACGGCGACCCTCTTCGGGTAATTCCTCATCACTAAATCCCAAATTATTGCAGGAAGTGATGTTAGAGACAATGCTATCAAATTGTCTGATTGTTACATCCTGTTCCACAAAGGCTTGCTCCAAGACTTTCTGTAGAGCCTCCCTGTGGGCTTCTAAACTGAGTAACAGTGATAATACTGAGATCTTTGAAGGAGTTTGTAACAGTTGATCAACAATGTTATATTCACTCCTTTGGATGAGTTTCAACATCTCATCATTATTTTTCGAAAGGTCGGGATTACTGGATTGACCGACTGATGAATCGGGAGCTTCTTTCTGAAGTTCCTTTTCCTTGTTAGGTTCTCCAACTCCTCGGTTGAAGATTCGACCGCTCCGTGTTACACGACTGATGTCTGCAATATTCACGACGGAGGGTAATGGAATTTCCTTTCCATTTTCAACTATTGTTGCACCGTATTTATAAGGGATAGCCTTAGTTGATTCATACGGTGTTGGTCCCGGCAGATAGATGACTATGGGAACCTTCTGATTTTTCTGACCATCATAAGTAATCTCGATCCGTTCTCGGTTGGGAATTCTAGATTCTTCAAGTAGAGGGATAATGGCAAAAACATCCCTGGTCTGGTGATGACCAGAGATTGTGACAACATCCTCGACTTGATCGGCAAGGTAGTTCGGAGTCCAGTTGATGGGTCCAGAACCCGGATATGGGCGAATCTCTCCACGATCCACCTGACCCTGAAGAGCTGCTCTCACAAGGTAACACCCTTGGTTACTTTCTGAACAGACACTACAACGGTCATAGTTGTGTGGTGGCACCTGACCACGCCCACTTTGAATACAATGTAACCTCACTAGGTTAGCTTCCACAGATCGGACATCCTGACTTTGACGCCGAGTAGGATTCCTATTACTGATACTAATTTACTGAGTATCTTCATCCATATAAATTGGCATCCACCAGTGATTTAACAAGTGCTGAAGTGCCTCTTGGACAAGGGTACAACCTCGATCGTTTTTGCAACCCGCTTTACATCTTTGATAGTCATGTGATATCAGGAATCCGAGTCGGACCTGTTCAGCATGTAACTCTACTAAGTTGGTATTCATCACGCGAATATCAAAGGTCTGAACCATATTGATCTGATAGGAATTCCTATCATGGTAGTATTGGATCCATCCAAGATCCATCTGACGCTGGAGGGCCTCCTGTATGAAAGAGCATCCCTGTTTATTTACCGAGCAAGTCAGACAGGAACTGTAATCGTGCCGCGGCAGATTATGATACTGGCTTTGCCTTGAATGCATTGCCACCAAGTTGACATTCATTGCACGGATATCATGGTTCCTAATGATGTTGGAGTTCGTGTAGACCATGTTAACTCCACGAACTTGGTGCTCTTGGATCCATCAGAGATCCATCTGTTCCTGTAGAGCTGCTTGCACCACAGAACATCCCTGATTGTCTTTAGAGCAGATATCACACTGGTGATAATTATGAGGTGGCACATGGCCATATCCACTCTGTTTATAATGCATCTTGACCAGATTAGTTTTTAACAAGAGTACATCGTGAATTTGATAGACATCGTTAGTCTCTCCTTCTATCAAATTGACTGCAGCTTTCTCATGTTGAGGCAGCGGGTTCGTGAGAACATTAGGATTTGTATCCTTAAAGGATAAGACCCCGCTCCTAACAAGCTTTTGCACGTCGGACTTGAAATTGAGACAAGTCTCGATGTTATGCCCTGATCCTCCTTGATGATAAGGGCATGTTTGATCCACCTTAAACCAAAAAGGAGGATTTTCCGGTACTGTAAGAGGAGACTTAGTCTGAATGTGCCCCTTAGCCAGTAGTAAAGGAAATAGTTCGGCGTACAACATGGGTATAGGATCAAACCCTGATGGTCGTGTTGTACGGTTGTTGTTATATGGAGGACGAGCCTGCTAAAGAGGCTGTTGTGTCCTTTGCTGATCAGGTTGGCTCTGCGTAACCTGAGGTTGATACTAGGAATAGGCGCAGGGCTGATAGCAGGAGTTACAGCTGCTACCGGCTGATAACGTCGCCTTTGCTTTCCAAGAGAGATATTCCTAATATCTTGCTCTTTTTTCTTAGGGAGAGCACTACCGTATTTTTTAGTACCGCTCGTCGATCCAGTGTCTTTTACCAAACGTCCTTCTCGGACGGCTTCCGCAAGACGTACGCCCATGCCGACCATTTCGGTGAAGTCACTGGGCGCACTGGCAACCATTCTGTCGTAGTAAAATGAGCTTAAGGTCTTTAAGAAGATCTTTGTCATCTCTTTTTCCTCAAGAGGTGGACAAATTTGAGCGGCGATTTCACGCCATCTCTGAGCGTACTCCTTAAAGGTTTCCTTGTCCTTTTGTGACATTGATCTGAGTTGATCTCTGTCCGGTGCCATGTCCAAATTGTATTTGTATTGTTATACGAAGGCAGTACCAAGATCTCTGAATGTGTTAATCGTAGCACGGTTTAAACCCATGTACCATTTGAGTGCGGCACCGGTTAAACTATCCTGAAAGTAGTGAATCAGTAGGTCCTGATTCTCCGTCTAAGCTGACATTCTCCGAGCGTACATCACCAAGTGACTTTGAGGGCAAGAGTTACCCTTGTACTTTTCAAAGTCGGGCACTTGGAACTTGTGCAGAACTTTCACATTGGGGACCAAACAAAGGTCTGCGGCGTCCTTTCCAAATAGATCCTGACCACGAATGGCTTGCAGTTCCTTATGCATTTCTAAGAACTGTTTCTGGAATTCATCCATCCGGTTAAACATAGTTTCCTTCTTACCAGCAGGTATTAGCGGAATCTGTCCTTCCGGGACAGTGTGCACCACAGGGGGTGGTACCGTGACTACGACAGTGAATCTTGGCGTTTCCCGAAGTTTGTAACCTTCAGGAGTCTTCAATATGCCTCTGGCATCTTCGCTTTCCCGAAGTTTGTAACCTTCAGGACCAGCGGCATCTGTCTCAATTCCCTGATCTTCAGCGATCGGCGGAACATATCCTTCTGGGATATAGTTAACAGGCATGCCCCAGGGACGATCTTTTGGCATTTGATACCTAGGATCATACTTCTCCACTATGGGCGTTGAGGTGATCTCTGAGATCACAGTTCTTTGTAGCTGAGCTTCTGCCATGGCTTGCATGTCGTTACGAAGCTTTCTCATATCCTCTCTCAGAGCGTCGATCTCTTCTTTCAACTCTCTGTTTTCTTCCTCAAGATCATCCATCTTTTTCTGACGATTGGCCCGAGTATTATACGAATGAGACAGTTTGACTCTAGAACCGAGACACAAACGTGAGATTCGTAGGTAAGAAGAATTCGTGATGTGAGAATGATGAATGCAATGATTATATTAATTGTTTTTTGATTTAATCAAAATAAACTTTGACAATTAGATTGCAAATATCAAACAGTGGGGAGACCCCTTTTTATTGAAATTCAAAGGATTGCGGAAACGGAAATACAATAGATTACAAAGTGCAGAAACAGAAACCTAAGCTAAGGGGTCCCGAGAGAACTCGGGTGCTGATTCTGGTATCTTCCTTTTCTTTGACCAGGGCTCTTGGGCCATTGTCGGGTTGTCATTCCTTTGCCAGGTGAAAGGAGCGAACAAATTCCTTTGGTCATCCTGATTATCCACAACATGTTGCTCTAAAATCTCGATCAGAGCATCCTTATCCTTCAATAGTTGTTGTATTTTGATACACTCTATGTCAAGGGTGTGGTACTTGTTCTTCCAAGACCTCTTCTCCTTTTGAACCTTGTTGTGAGTAACCTGAAGCTTTTCAGTTTCCGTCATGAAGTACATGACAGATTCCCTCGGTGGAAGAATTCCGTAATGAGGATAAGGCATCTTTAGCTTGAGAGCTCTAGTTTGTACCCAATGGAGATAAGGATCCACCGAGACACAGTCCGGTTTTCCTAGAGACTCCCGTCCTTTCTTATGAACGTGTTTCCAAGCGTGCACTATTTCCATCTTTAGTGCTCTATCACTTTCTCCTTCCTTGAAGAAAAGACCTTCCAGATGAACACCCCGTGGGACGTGCCTCAACGGGTATCCAAATTGACGGCGAACCAATATCGGATGATAGTTGATTCCTCCCTTAGTTCCTATAAGGGGTACGTTGGGGAAGTTTCCACAACGGTCAATGATTCTGATTCCATCATAAATCCTATTACACCAATCTATATCAGAGTTGGTGAGAGACATGATTTTCTGCGACCAACGTAAGGCACTCTTATGATCCCAAAAAGCGACAGACTTAGGCAAATAGGAGATAAACCATTTGTAAAGCAAAGGTACACAGCATGTGATCTCCCGTCCACTGTACAAATTTCCCAAGTGTACAGAATGATACGCATCTGCGAGCAAAGTTGGTACATGGTTTCCAATGAGAAAAACCTTAATGGAGTTGATATCGACAAAGTTATCAATGTTGGGAAACAGAAATAACCCGTAGGTGAGTAAAACAAAGATGCTTTCGAAAGCAGTCATGTTCCCGATACTAGCGAAGTACATGGCTTTCTTTGTCAAGAACTAGGCTGGAAAACCTTGTATGCCACCCTTAGTGGTCATGTGAGTCCTGACCTCAGACTCGTCCAAATGAATTGCTCTTGCAATGGTCTGATTCTTTGGAATTTCTTCCAGTCTAGAAAGTGGAGCTTGATCTGTAATGTGCAGATCAATCAGATGAGACTACTCCTCCAGCGTTGGTGCGAGCTGGTAATCCTGGAATGTGAAACAGTGATAGACCGGATCATAGAACTGAACGAGCGCGTCCATGATTCCCTCAATCACATGGACTCTTAGCAGAGATAACAAACCTCCGTACTTGGCTCTGAAAGCCTCTTGGTTAGTGATCATCCTTGCTAACCTTCTCAAATCCTCTAGCTTTGGAACCTTGAAGGTATACTTATGAGTTCTCGTAGCGCAATCCTTTTCTCTGATATTTGCAATCATTGTCTTAGTTTAATTTGAAAAACAGAGAGACTAGAAGAGAAATTTTTTTTAATGTTTTAATGTTTTTTTTAATGAATGCATGAATGCAGCACACAAAAACATAGAAAAAACATGGGGCCAAAGGGTCGTTGTCATGAAGTCAAGGCTCTACCCATACCCAAAGGTTTATACTAGGGTGATTTTTTTTACCTGTACTCAAAATCATCAGCTCCTCCCAGGAAAGCAAAACAACAAGCGGATCGCCAGCGGGTTGTAGAGCAATCTTAGAGTAAGTGCCATTCACCGAGAATAGATCACCAGCCTCAAATGAGGGTAGTATCGCGTAACAACTATTCCCGATAGTTTCCGCACTACAAAAGGGTTTGGCTCCTCAGCTTCTCAGACATCACAATCGGCCCATTGCCTAAGAGAGGGAATGGGTTGCATTGGTCAGCCTCCACTGAGGTTGATGGTCGACCTCGTCGCCATCACTTATCTTAAGTGTATACTCAATCTTTCCACATGCGGCATCACACGCATTCCCATTAGCAGAAAAATAAACACGTATAGTAATTAGGAAAAGCAGTATATATATTTATCCTAATCATCCTAGACCTTTAAAAGCTAAGAATCTTAAGTTCCTGACAGAAAATGGTTTCCCGGCGGAGTCACCATCCTGTGGTTTCGTTCCAAATTAACGGCGTTTTGACCTAAGATCCTAGTGACGTCAAGGTTTCTACCTAGGAGACGAGAAGAGAACAAGATCCCTAGATCCTTCCCTAGCAGAGTCGCCATTTTTCTGTGGAAAATGGGGACGATGATGACTAAGGTAAAATAGATCCTCATGTGATTCCCCAGCAGAGTCGTCATTTTTCTGTAGCGAGTGATTTTTGGACGTGGTTGCGAAGCACAATCGCTCTGTTACTACAGCTCGATTCATTTTTTATCCTTTTGAAGCTGATGAAGGAAGGGAAATAGATGTCTCCAACTAACCCTACTAGCATACTGAGATTAAACAGTCATAACCATTGGTTTACAGATGCTACAAAGATTCGGGGTCTCCCCTAGGTTATTTTGTTGACGAGAGGTGCTTTAGGCTATCGGTTAGGATGTTAGGACGAATGTATGAAAGTATGGGATTTTGGGTTTTTGTTTAGTGTGCTCGCTAAGATTTTTCTTTCAATCTTATGCCTACGTATTCCCGTTTTTCTGAAACAGGGAAATCAGAGCGTTCGTAGTTCCTCCTATTCTATGGGAGGAAATTGGGGTTTTGGTGTCTTGTTCAAAGCCCAAGACGTGAAACTAAAGGTGGTTTGTATCTTGTTCAAAGCCCAAGATGTGAAGCTAAAAGGTGTTGTCTTTAGAGAGAATTTGTCATCTCTAAAGAGGGGTCTGTTTGTCACAACTGTTGGGTGACTGGTTATAAAGGGAGGATTACTTTAACCGGGATACGCGAATCCTAGCAATGCCCTAATTTCCTTTATAGAGGGTTTTTAACCTGAAGGAGAAGACTTTAACTCAGTGTAGAGCAATGTTATCTTTCCTTAGGAATTTCTCATGCTAAAAGAGGGACAGTGGCATGGATGTAGATGATCCAGAGGCTTGCCGCTTACAGCGATTAGATGAAGGGGAAGGAGTTGTTGATGTTTGTGTACTGTGAACGAGGCACAACTTTGATGCTAAAAGGTTGATTGGACCAACCAATGGTTTTCTTATACAAAGCCTAAGAGGAGGCTAATGTGTGTCTCGTACAAAGCCCGAGAGAGAGGCTAAAAGGTTTTAACTCGACGAGTGAATCTTTTGGTATCTCGTATAAAGCCCAAGGTGGAGGCTATTTGACTCAACAAGAGAGTTTTTTGTATCTCGTACGAAGCCCGAGAGAGAGGCTAAAAGGTTTGGTTCAATAAGAACCTTTTTGTATCTCGTATAAAGCCCGAGATGGAGGCGAAAGGGTGATTGACTCAACGAGGGAGTCTCTTATGTGACTCGTACAAAGCCCGAGAGAGAGGCTGAATGTTGTTTGACTCCGCAGGGGAGAATCATTGTACAAAGCCCAAGAGGAGGCTATGGTGACTGTTTCAGTTGAGTGACAGGTCCAGTATACTGATTTTTGAAAGAGAAAATCAGTTCTTATATGAGCAACACTGTACTCAAGGATTTGATTCAAGGATCCGGGTTATTCCTGTTCTTTAAGGAAGTGGGAAATCCGAAGGGTATTGAGACTGTCCGAGTCTACGGGTTTTCTTCCTATTTAACAAAGGGGTCACTTGAGAATGTCTTTGAGACTCAAGGAGATTAGACTGTCCAAGTCTAGAGTTTCATCTTTTGTACTATGCTTTGAGAAACAGTAGTAGACTCTTTGAAAGGACTGTTCTATGCAGATGATTAAGTTCTGTTCCTATACCTCTAGGAGGTCGTCGGGACAATTTGTACGAAGCCCAAGAGGAGGCTGGAAACTTTTAAGAAGCCGATCGGTCCTTGTACGAAGCCCAAGAGGAGGTTATCATTCCCGGTGGAAGAGATCATTATACGAAGCCTAAGAGGAGGCTGTGAATACTTATAAGAAGCCGATGGGTCCGGGTCCTTGTACTAAGCCCAAGAGGAGGAGGGGTTGCTTTTAGGAAGCCTGTGTGTCCTTGTACGATGCCCAAGAGGAGGCCGATGCTTTTAAGAAGCCGATGGGTCCCCAAACCCCGAGAAATTCAAGACATGCCATTCACCGAGAATAGATCAAGCCAGGAAAGTTCGAGAATTTGGAAGAAACTCAAGAGATGCCATTCACGGAGAAAAGATCATCTCTGGGGAGTAGAGTTTCTTGACAATTCCTAATGAGGACAGCCGAAGAGAAGACTGTATCAAGTGATCCTATTGGGGATCTAGTTGTCTATTTCTATGAATAAACGAAACGGCGTCACCTAGTTCTAGACGTAGTTGCCGGGGAAACTCTAAATATCTATACTATTATTACACAGTTAATATGAGTTTATGAAAGAAGACTTACAGTGAAACAGCCCCACAATACAGTTATATGTATATGAAAGCGGTAAATGAAAGCATTAACCACTTACTCGGTTGTAGAGCTTCCATACTGTTTGGTTAGTTGTTCAACAAAGACAGATTAAAAACAACAGTATATTCAAAATCAAAGGAGAAAGTGCTTTGAAAAAGAAAGATTTGGGGCTTACAGCTCAAGGAGAGGCCCAGGGTTTTATCAGTGAGCGCACTGTTTGAATTTGTACAGAGGGACTTATACAAGTGACTGAGGCCCAAAAATTGTTTTTTGTACAAAGGGATGGGTCTTACACTCTCTCAAGAGGCCCAAAAGGTTTAAAGAAAAAAGAGTGGGGCTTATAACACGAGGGTAGGCCCAATTTATTTTTCGTTAAAAATGGCGATCGCGCCGAGGTTTTCTTTTAACGCGAAGGGGCTTATACAATATCTGAGGCCCAAAATGTTTTGGTTAAAAGGGGATTGGGTCTTACACTCTAATAAAGGCCCAAAAGTTTTGAATGGGTCTTATAGCTCGAGGAGAGGCCCAATTTGTTTTTTTTTAAAGGCGACGATTGCGTCGTTTATTTGAAAATGTACAGAGGGACTTATACAACGAATGAGGCCCAAAAAGTTTTCTGTACAAGAGGGTTGGGTCTTACACTCTAATAGAGGCCTAAAGAGTTTTAAGAAAAGAAATGGGTCTTACTACTCGAGGGTAGACCCAGGTTTGTTTTGAAAAGGCGACGATCGCGTCGTTTGTTTTTGACGGTATCGAGACTTATACAATATCTGAGGCCCAAAAATGATTTGGTCAAAAAAAGGATTGCGTCTTACACTCTATTAGAGGCCCATGAGTGTTTGAAAAAGTTTTATGATGATGAAAATCGAAGAAATCCTAATTTTATCATTTTAAAAGTAAATTCTTAAAAGAAAATCAATACAAAATGATAAAAATACCAAATAAGCAACTTGTGATTTTTGGTTGGGGTTTGAAAAATGATGTTTTAATCACAAGATGAAATAAAATTCATTTGGTCTTGATTTTCAATATGAGAATTCACTTTTAAAATGTTTTAAAAACATTAAAAAGGAATTTATTCACAAAAATACTAATTATATTAAATAAATAATATAAAACTAATTTTTTTGTGGAATAAAATATTTTGGAGTATGAATAAGAAGTGTGTAAAACAGATTTGGAAAATGATAATTTTTGCTATGTGAAAGAATTGGTTGAGTTTTGAAGATAAACTAAGAAAAAGGGGAATGTGATGTCACAAAATTACTCATGAGACATCACTCATGAGTTTTGAATATAAGAGAAAAGGGACGATGTCACAATATCACATTCGACATCAGACAAAAACCAGAATTGCACCTTGATTTTCAACATCTTTTTATCAAACTTCAAACATTCATAACTCTCTCAATTTTTAACGGAATTAAGATCCGGAAGAGCCTATCTTGACCAATTTTTCACAAGGAATCCAATGGTATCACTCATACATACTGAAACTTAATGTACAGTGCACACAAGGCAAAAAACCAGATCTGCACCTTAAGTTTAAACATCTTTGCTTATCAAATTTTCAAACATTCATAAATCTCTCAATTTTTAACGAAATTGAAATCCGTAAGAACCTATCTTGACCAATATTTCGCAAGGAATCCAATGGTATTACTCATATATACTGAAACTTAATGTACAGCACACACAAGGCAAAAAACCAGATCTGCACCTTAAGTTTAAAACAACATAAACTCCACATATAAACATGATAAAGTGCAAAGAGTAGGAGGATCATAACATACACATTAAGGACTACATTTTTGCTTCAAGAATTGTTCAATATGATGCATGTATGTGGACATCAAAGGAAAGCATGATTCAAAGAATTCAAGTTATGAATTTTACCTCTTTTTTTGGAGATTTTGTGCAACCTACCAAGTGCTTTGTTCCAGAAATGATTTGATGCTTTGGACACCCTCAAATGACCTCTTAGAAGCTTTTAGGATGGTTCGAATCAACTGGTACCTGCAAAAACACAAACTGTCCCTTTCTTGCAAAAGGGGTTAAAAGTGACCAAAATAGCAACTTTCTCAAATGGTGTTCCAGATGTTGGGAACCATTTGGGATAGTTCAAGGATGATATTTGGAGTGTGTTTAAGGTTTTATCTGGTTTGGTAAGTGGCTGAATCAAGACATGGCTTGAAAAATGCAAAAAAGTGCAATTTTGAGGTTTTGAGAAGTGACTTTGTGATTTTGTGATTACAGGTCACTTGTGATAGTTTGCACAGCTTACATATAGTATATATGAGGTGTGTGTGTGATTGATTGTGATGGAAAAGCTCTCAAGCTCAAAAACTCAGAATTACTTGCTTTGGAAGGCAAATTTGAGGTGAAAGAAGAGATTTTGAGGAAAGCATCTGTTTGATTGCTTTGGTGTACTCAAACTGAGCACAAATGAGCTTTATTTATAGTAGAGCAAGTTTGTTTTCGTAGCAATAGTGAATGGTGGCTGCAGCAGAGGTTTGGCCAATGTTGTCCAATGAAAATCCAAGTCTCCTCTAGCCATTGACTAGAGGTTAGAGCACAGAGCTTTGGTTCCCTGCTTGTTGGAGGAATCTTGACTGAATTCAGTTGCAAGTGTGTCAGTCCATGCCACCTCTAAGCATCTATTAAATGCTCCAATCCAAAATTGGAGTCTTGTCCCTCTTTTAGGGATTTTTAGGAATAGCATGCTACTTCTTGTTCCAAGGACTTTGGAGGCTTGGCTCAGTGATTTTCCCCTTTAGATTTGATCCTCAGATGTGTCCAAGATGATGACAAGGCTTGGAAATTCGTGTGGCACAAGAAATGTGCAAATCTGTCCCATGAAAAATTCAGCTGCAACAAGCCTTTTTGTAAAATCCATAACTCCCTGCTTGAGTATGCTACATGGACGTTCTAGGACTTTCTGGAAAGCTGAGATGATGTACTTCAACTTTGATGTTCAAGGTTTGGCTTGAATCAACTTGGATCATGAAGAAAAACATCCTTGAAGTTGGGACATTCTTGCTGGAAAAATATTAGTGATGTCCTATGCAATGTTGGAACATCAGACAACTTTGAACATTAATAATTCCAAAGTTTAATCACTTGTATCTTTTAGTCCACTATGATATTTTGAGTTGAAGTGAATTGCATCTTTGATGCTTGTCTTGCATGGTGACCAAGCTTGAAAATTGGGTGGCATAAGAAAAGTGCGCAAAATCTGTCCTAAAAAATCAGCTCGAGCAAGGCATGTTGTGAGGTTCATAACTCCTTGCTCAAGTTGAATTAATGGGAGTTCTTATACATTTTGGAAAGCCCTAATGACATACTTTAACTTTTATGTTTGACTTTGGTCTCGGTTCAGCTTGCAAAGTCATCAAAAATGGTCTTGAACTTGTGTAGTCAAATCTGTCCTAAAAGCTGTCATGAAAATTCTGGTTTATCAATGCTTTTTGCAAAAATCATATCTCCTTGCTCGAGTATGCTACAAGGACGTTCTACAACTTTCTGGAAAGTTGAGATAACGTACTTCAACTTTGATGTTCAAGGTTTGGCTTGAATCAACTCGGATCATGAATAAAAACATCCTTGAAGTTGGGACATTCTTGCTGGAAAAATATTAATGATGTCCCATGCAATGTCAGAACATTGGACATTAAGAATTCCCAACTTTGATCACTTATATCTTTCAATCCTTATGATATTTTGAGTTGATTACTTCTACAATGTTGAAGTATCAAATACCCTCTTTAAAAGTAGCTCTTACTCAAAATCAATGGATGCTTGGATCAATAGTTACAACCTTGAAAAGTTGTGCACTTGAACGTGATTTTAACTTAGAAAAAATTTCTAAGTTTCTTTCAATTTGATCAATTTTACAATTTTGCATGATTTCTTGATTTAAATTTGATCAAATTAAATCATCAATCATATTTTCTTGAGTAGTGGCTTGTGAAGCTCAAAGTTGACCAAAAGTCAAACTTTGACTTTCTGCGTCAGTTGACTTTGTATTAGATGAACTTGAGGCTTGATCCACTTGAAATGTTGCACTCTTGTGCTTAATTATTGATGTGGGAGTCCTCTTGATCCTTTGTGAATGTTTGATAGGTTTAGACAAGTTGAAGATCATGTCATTCCTTGATTGATCATTTGTCTAAAGGCTCTGAGAGGGTTTGAAACCCTAGTTTGATTGTAGTGAACGCACACCCATCTTTGGGGAGACTAATGAGGTATGATGGTTCCTCCATATTGTGATGATGATTTGCACCATGATGGGAAATCTTAGCGGTCAAAATTTGGGGTATGACACTGTGTTCCAGTTTATTTCCAACTGATCCAGCCATTCTGACAAGTTCCAAAGGACTTAAGGAAGCTGAGGATAGTGTTTTCTTGTATCTGTAGTAGCTGAAAAGAAGCCTTGGACTTTCTCCAAGAGGTAAGGTTTTCCAACCTTTGAAACTCGCATGTTCATACACTTTTCTGTTTTCATTTGATTGGCAAAATGTAGTATGTATTGTGTTTTGTTGTTCTGAATGAATGCTTGCATTGTTTGGTTTAAATATTTCATGTTGTAGCATGTTGAAACTTTGTGACGTTGCACTGTTGTTGGTTGTTTTGCGTATTGTACAATTATTTTTAAGATAAACCAATAGTGTATTTAGATTCGTGGTGAAATTTGCTCCAACTTTGGTTTTTATTTCATGAGAAATGGTTGGGAAATGAGGGAGATATGGTTGTTGGAAGTTCTGACCATGGTGAGTTTCTAGGGCACGAGCGAGGGAGAGATTGATGGAGAAGATGATGGTGAGATGGCACCCAGTCAACCTGAGGTGGCGCTGAGGTGGCCATTCTGGTTGGTTCTTAAAATAAAAACAATTAGAAGCGTATTATGTTTGGATGTAACAGCCACCCCAGTGGTAGAACCTTGCCTTGCCTTTCCTCTCTTCGCTTGCCTTGCCTGGGTTCGATCCTGCTGATCAACCCTTTTGCGCTTTTTTTGATTTATTCACTTGCTTTGATATTTTATTGTGTGTTTGCATCACTTATTCATAACACACACACAACTCAGTTGGTGAGTGTTTTGGGGGTAAGATTCAAGACGTAGGTTCAACACCCATGTGGTGCATTTCCTTTCTTTTTTTAATACTTGTCTTTTTTTTAATCTTTATGGTTTGTACTTTGATTTCATTTGACCATAACTTGCTCATTTTTCATCCTTTTTGACCCATTCTTTTTGCAAAATGTTCATTGTGATGTCTATTTTATGGTTGTAAAAAGAAATTGTCAAAAATAGTTATTTTTGAGGCATTTGTAAATGTTGAAAGTGAAGGACCATTTTAAGGTTTTTATGAAAACTTCTTTGTTTCTTTTGTTCTTTTAACATGAATCCTTGGTTTGCCTTGATTGTTTGAAACCTAAAGCATGTTGTTTGAACCTTGTGTGATGTTGTAACATTATGTGCCATTGACTCACCTTGATGCCTTGATGTTTAATATGTTGTTTACATGTGAATGTCTTTACAAGTATCTTGTTCATACCATGAGATCTTGTTAGATCATCTACCCTTTCAACATGAAATTGTTTGACCAAGCATGTACATATGTATGCCTTGAACCCTTGGATGCCATGTTTGGATTGTTCTTAAGTGTTTATATGTCTTGGATTGTAATCTTTGAATACATGAACCTTATGATGTTGTCACCCCCTCCAAATACATGTTTAAACCCTAATGCTCTTGTATGGTTGTTACCTACTTAATTAGCATGTTCAACTTGCATTCATAATGTTGCTCTTGAGATGTCTTAACATGTTTTGCATCTTTGAATTGCATGATACCTTTGATACATGTTTGTTTATGTTTACGTGATTGTTGTTACACATGTATGCTTATGAACTTATTGGTTGTTACCTCCTCCTTGTTGAACTTTATTCATGTTTGAATTTATACCATAAGAACTTAGTTCATGTTTGCTTAGGTGTTGTAACATCTATGTTTTTAATATCCTCTGTTGATTGCCACCATGATATGTTTATCCCCATGTGAAGATTTTGGTTGTTACCTTAAACTCTTTTGAAATAATCTTGACCTTGAGTGTTGTTACATTCATGTGCTTTGCTTTGGTTGTTACCATGCTTATATTTTCATTTTGCTTAAATGGTGATTGTTATTGCTTTAAGTTTTCCCCAAGTGATGAAGCTTGTTAGCTCTCATCCAAAGTAACCCTTTTTGTTCCCCTCCTTCCAAAGGAAAGTCTCTCTATTGACCTCAAAGTCATAGATAGCTCATTACCCTTGGCCTCATTAGAGTCATCCTTTATCCTCATTAGGATAAATCCCTTGGCCTCATTAGAGCCACTTCTCCCTTTAACCTAATTAGGTTCCCCTCTTGTGATCACTATCATCATAGTTTCTCACTTCCCTTCTTGGCCTCATTAGAGCCACTTACATCACAACTTAGAATTAGGATAGAGTTCTTAAACTCTATGTGATTCTCATCATCATGAGTATTCACTTACCCTTTACAACTTAGACTTAGAGAGTTCTTTAACTCTACATGAGTATCACACTCATTCCCCTTTGAACTTTGACCATAGTCAATGGTTCCTCACCCTTAGTTAGGTGAACTACGGTTGCTCTGATTCTTTAGTCAGGATACGTAGGCATAAGATGCGACGTCTTGGCGAGCATACTTAGTGTACACACCTCTAGGTCTTTACCTTTAGCACTTTGGTCTTAACCATAGGTATTTACCTTTATCTTTAGCAGATTTCCTTAGCAAGCAAACATTAACACAACACAAATAAACAAGAGGTTCCTGTAGAGTACTATAGATATCTAGGATGTTAACACCTTTCCTAGGTATAACCAACCCCCGAACCTTAGATCTCTGAGCTGTGTCTTCACATAGCGCAATCAGGGTTTTCTTTGATCTTTACCCTTTCCTTTGGATAAATCAAAGCTCAATGGTTAACTTTAAGTTTTGTGATTCAAGTTAATTAATTGCTTGACATCCGATTCTCACCGCAACAGAAATGGCGACTTCACTGGGGACAACGACATAAGAGGGTTAAGCCTAACTTGTTTATCTATGTTTTATTATTATGTTTTGCTTGCTTGATTGTACATATCTGTATATATCTATATATTTGCTTGGGTTCTGCTGTTTGGCAGGGTGCTACTTTTGAGTGGTGAGATAAGTCCTAACCCAGACTTGAGAGTACATATATGATAGGATTGTGGTGTAATCAATAGTCGGTTGTTGGGAGTAGTCCTAACAAGTTTGGCATATTATGACCACGCTCAGTTGAGGCCCCTTTGGGATTATTGATGTCTGATGTGAGTAGTCGCACTGATGTCACTCTTTCTGACCTGGGAGTCTGTGAGACTGAGGACCGTAGTTACCTTTACCCCCACTTGGCCTTTTTAGGACGTAGTGTGGTGACTATAAGGGAGTAGTCCCAAATGGTTGATACGCGATACTACACTCAGACGAGTTCATCTTGAGAATATTATTAACCCGCATGAGTAGTCACGTAGGCTGATAACATCCGAAAGATTTATCAATGACTCTGAGAACTTTTAGAACCATGTTCTACAGTTGATAAACCCATAGTACACACCTTTTTAGGATGGGTAGACCATGGCTCCACGCATGTGACCCCTAAACCTAGGCCTTGTGTGCTTTGATTGTGTGTACATATGTTTGTGTTTGTGTGCCTGTGTTTTGTGCATTGCATACATCTCATTGCATCTATTGTTGGTTTTAAGGAACTCAGTTTGTCTTTTCCTTTTGTAAATCAGAGGTATCATGGATCTTGAGAAAATAAACACTAAGAAGTACAATTACAAGAAGCCCAATTTGGTAGAGTTGAAAAAGCTGGCAACCTTGGTATCTTGCCCCGAAGACTTCAGAAAGCGTTATGGAAGATTGATTGGTATCCTCAGGACCAAGATGGAAGATGGTATTCTCGATACGTTGGTGCAGTTTTATGACCCTCTTTACCATTGCTTCACCTTTCCCGACTACCAAATTGTTCCAACATTGGAAGAGTATTCTTATTGGTTTGGTCTACCTGTAAAGGAGCAAGAGCCTTTCAGTGGTAAAGAGAAGATTCCTTCACCAAAGGAAATTGCTGATTCTATCTACTTAGAGATGTCTGGAGTCAAGCCTCACCTCACCACCAAGAATGGGATTAAAGGTCTACCTTCCAAGTTCTTGTTTGATAAAGCCTTCTACCTAGCTAAGATGAATAGTATGAATGCCTTCGAAGCAATCTTTGCACTCCTCGTCTATGGCTTGGTCTTGTTCGCTAATGTTGAAGAGTTTGTTGATATCAACGCCATTCGGATCTTCTTAAGTAGAAACCCTGTACCTACATTGCTTGGTGATACTTATCACTTTATCCATCACAGGACTCTCTAGGGAAAGGGTACCATTTCGTGTTGTGCACCTTTGCTCTACAAGTGGTTTGTTACTCATTTGCCTCGAACATCATGCTTCAACGATAATCTAGACAAGCTTCGTTGGTCTCAGAGAATCATATCTCTTACCCATACTGATATATTTTGGTACGATCCGGCTTATAACAAGGGAGTCATCATTGATAGTTATGGCCCGTTCCCCAATGTGCCACTCCTTGGTATCAGAGGTGGGATTAACTACAACCCCATTCTAGCTAGACGTCAGTTTGGATTCCCTATGGAAGAAAAGCCTAAGAACATCCTTTTGTCCGGTTTCTTTTATCTTAATGAGGAAGCCAGTGCAGAAACCAAGAACAGTGTTTTGCATGCTTGGGGAAAGCTTTACAAGAGAACTAAGAATGACTTGGGAAAGAGAAACTGTGTGGCCTTGGAACCATTTCTTTGTTGGGTTCGATCTCGAGCTCGTGATCTTAAGATGCCATATCTCTCGAGAGACCTCCATAGCCTACTATTGTATCTCCCTCTATCATTCCAATTGAGCGCATAGAAGAGTATCAAGAAACTCTGGCAAGGATGAAACTTGAGCGAGACACGTGGGAAGGAAAGTACCACGCCATTTATGCTGAACAGATGGAGATAAAGAAATAGATGAAAGGGAAAGATGATTTGATTGAATGGCTTGAGAGACGTGTGATTGACAAACCTATGGTGCAAGAGAATTTATTCTTCTCTAGCGTGCAACCCACTTCTAGTACTCACGAGTATGCAAGTATCATTTCGACATCTGGCGCTTGGAAAGGGATTGTTGACAAGTTGATTCTGGAGAATGACAAGCTGAAGAGACAGAAGAGGATGTGTGGAGTATAGCCTCTAGATAGGGTTGCTTTTTAGGCTTAGCTGTTGTTCTTCTCTCTTTGTATTTTGAACTTCTTGAATGTACTTTGAAAGTTGTAACTTTTCTCAATATTTAATGAAGTGAAGCTTATTTTGAATTTGTCTCTCTTGAGTTCCTTAAAACCAATTGCATTCGCATTGCACTTGCATTTTTGTTAAACCTATCAAGGAACTAAATTTGTTTTGCAGACTTTGTAGAGATGGATTTTGAAAAGAAAGGAACTTAGCCGTACACCTTCATGGTTCCTGATTGGTGGTTTTCATACGTTATTTCACTATTTGTTTTAGTTAATATTTTGTCATTGTTTATTTGTTTTACATCTATTTTACCGCATTTTATGCCTTGGTTGTGTTCTTTAGTGTTTTCAGGTTCATATAGACATTCAGGAGGAATCGGAGCGAAAAAGCGCGAAAAATCACAAGATTCGGGAGGAAATGGGAATGAAGGCAGTGGCCTAACACGGCCACCCGTGTCAGGAAGATGCTTGGAAGTGAAGTTTGCGTGGAAGGCAGGGGGCTGACACGGGTGCCCGTGTCAGCAAGTCTGGCATGGAAATTCTTCTTTTATCAAGACAGAAAGCCAACACAGCCTGTCGTGTTGTCTGACACGGCCCGTGTTGGCCTGGGCGAGGATTTTCTGATTTTTCTCAATTTTATATTTGGGGTCCTCCAAAGGGATTTCTGGGTATTTCCTATTGCTGTTAAGTGAATTTTGGTTACTTAGGATCGTTTTGGAGAGGAGAGAAAACACTTTTGATTTTACGAAAGAATTTAGGTGAGAGTTGGAATGCTATCAAGTGATCGGGAGAAGGAAGATTTTTCATGAGCATCCGCAATTGAAGATCCAATTTCATCCGTTAATCTTGTAATGTTTATCTACTATTTTTTTATTTCTTTTCGTACGGGTGTCCCTGAATTGCATTGTAATGACTTAAATTTTCATTGTTCTATGAAATATTACTTTTTCCCTTAATCTTTTGTTATGCAATGTTTGTAACGCTTTTCGATCGGACCAATTGGAATTGATTTACGGTTAGGGTTTAGGTCGGACCAACCAACCTAACGCTTTTGCATAATAATATTACAGTAGATATTGCCTAGGAATGGGGATACCCTGTAATAACCGAATTATTCTTGATCAAATGTAATGCTTGTGATTCTTTCTTGATCGCTAAGGAATTAGGGTGAAGATAGAATCTCAAAGGTTTTTCGGTAAGGAATTATGGAAAAATAACCTTAAGAATCGGTAAGGTTGGTTTAGAGTAATGTTTCATCGAATAAGGATTTAGAGTTTTTGTAGTGCAATTCATACACTACCTCTAGCATGCTTCTCATGATCTGTTTTACGTCAAGTTTATAATGTTGTTCATTTTATTATTCGTAGTTATAATTTTTAAACACTCAAACCCAAGGAATTTTTGTTTAATTGAAATAGCATCTGCACTTATAATAACGCGCAGTCCTCGAGAGATCGATTCTGGGGATAACCCTTACTATTACTACATAGGTAAAAATAGTACACTTGCTATTTTCCCGATCAATTTTTTGGCGCCGTTGCCGGGGACTGCCAAATTATAAGTTCTTATGTTAATTAATTGAAATTTTGTCACTCTGTGACTAAAATTTTATTTTTCTGTTATTTTTATTTTTTTTGTATAACTTTTGGATTATTACTATTGCTACTAATCTGCATCTAACATTTTTATGCGAGGAGAATCCTCAGCAAATTTTCCTTTTGACGCAGAAATTGAAAGAATCCTACACGAGAGGCGTAGGCAAGCAAAAGTTGCAGCGTCTGAAGCTGAACCTTCGGAGCTCTCAAACTTAGGTTCAGAGTCAGACAAAGATATAGTGACCATGGCTGCAGAGCAACCAACAGAGAGACTCCTCGATGATTACGGAGCAGCACATACACCGGCTGGTCGGTTAACAATTGTGAACCAACCGGTGAATGTGCCAAATTTCCAGTTGCATCCGAGCACCATCACTCAACTTGAGAGGAGACTTGTCACCGGAAAGGTTAATGAAGATGTCAACAAACATCTGCAAAGATTTCTGACGATAAGCACCACTCTCAAGATTAAGGGACACGCTGAGGAAGCAAAAAAGTTAAGAATGTTTCCTTTCACTCTTGCGGAAGAGGCTGAAGAATGGTTCTACTTGTTACCTGCTGGGAGTATTACCACTTCGGAAGAGATAGGGAAGGCATTTCTGAATGAGTATTTTTCGGCCTCTGTTTATATTCGAAAAAGATATGACATTGTGAAATTTAAACAGAAGGACGGAGAATCACTCGGTGACGCCTACAAGAGGTTCAAGAAAGTTTTAGTAGCCTGTCCGACTCACAACATGGATCCAACTGAGCAGATGCAGATGTTCGTCAATGGCCTCCGAATGAAAACTAAGCAACTTATTAATACAGCTGCTGGTGGATCATCCAGCTTCACCACCGCTACTGGTATCAAGAAAATTATTGAAGTTATTGCGGCCAATGAACATTTGGAGTTATATGATCGAAGTGTGAGTAAATCTGAGGGTGTGATTGACTTGAAGTTGAATAATCAGGTTGTGAAGGTAGAAGATCAGATTGCTGCGGAAGTTGAAAGAAGGTTAAAGGCTATGAAAGTGGATACTCAAAGTGTGGTACAAGTTCAAACTAGTCAACCCATGAGTTGTGAGATTTGTAGTGGACCCCATTATACTGCACATTGTGTTGCGACTCCGCAATGAATTGAGGAGATAAAATTCCTAAAGCAGAATAACCCTTACGCTCAAACTTATAATCCAGGGTGGAAGAACATCCTAACTTCTCCTGGAAAGATTAGAATCAACACCAATACCCACAGCAGCAACAACCACCCCCCCCCCCCCCCCCAAAAAAAAGCACAATGGGAGATTGCCATTGAGAAGATGGCAGCTATTAACATGCAATTTCAGGAAGAGACCCGGAATAGCTATAGGAATACCACAGCCTCCATAAAGAATCTAGAGGTTCAATTGGGTCAGATAGCTCAACAAGTTGCAAATTCTCAAGCACCAGGCGCCCTCCCAAGCGCCACCATACCAAATCCGAAGAGTCATGAGAATGTTAATGTTGTTACCACAAGGAGCCTGGAAGTTGCAGAAGAATAAGCCAGGCCAACCAAAGAGAAAAGAAAAGAAGCGGTTAAACCTAAGATCAAGTTACCATACCTCTCAAGAGTGACAAAGAAGAAGACACCAGAAAAAGACTTTGAGAAATTCAGCTCATTGGTCAAAAAGTTTGAGATTAATATGCCCTTCTTTGAAGCACTTGAACAAATGCCTCTATATAGGAAATTCATGAAGGAGGTCATTAGGAAAAAGAAACCCAGTGGAGAAGAGTTAAAGAGTATAATTGAGGAGAGTAGTGGGGAATCACAAGGTAGGAGAATTCCAATCAAACGGAAAGATATTGGTTCTGTATCAATCCCCTGTACCATAAAGGACATAACTTTTAAGAGAGTCTTAATTGATTCAGGTGCTAGCGTGAGTCTCATGCCCCTCTCAATTTTCAAAAAGCTGAGTATAAAGAGAATAAGTGAAAAGGGAACAAATCTGAAGTTTGTCGACCTCACAACCAAGCGGTCTTATGGCTTAGCAGAAGATGTGCTTGTGACTATTGATAACTTCACTTATCCAGTAGACTTTGAGATCATTGATCTACCTGAGGATGAGGAGACGACTGTCATACTAGGTCGACCATTCTTGATGACTAGTCGGTACAATGTGGATATTGAGGCTGGTACTCTAACCTTGAAATATTTTGAGGAGGAAATAACCTTAAAAGTGTTGGAGCTCAAGGAGCAAGGTCAAGAGGAAAGTAATCACCCTCAGTTGGAATGATCCGAACAGTGGGAAAAAGTAAAAGCTCAAAACCACTTGAAAAAGTCTCTGGAATAATCCATCAGGTTGCAGCATCTGAGTCATCTATTGCACCTAGCAAGACTCCAAAATCCAGTCAAGAAGTTAATAAGAGGAAGAAACATGAAAGAAAGAAGAGAAAAAAGCATCAAAGGAAGAATGTGGAAGTTGGATGTGAGTTGAATCACAATGTAGCTCTTATTCCTGAATCTGGCCTGTGCTCTGTTGCAGAAAGGTCAAGCAACAAAACGTGTAAGCTGAAGTACCCCCATAGCATTGGGGAGTAACCCGTCGAGCCATGCGACGTTAAATGAAGCGTTACGTGGGAGGAAACCCACGCTTATCTGATTAATTACTTTCTTTTTGCTGTTTGTTTTTGTTTTGGTTGCAGGAAATAATCCGGATCCTACATGTGCAAACAATGATGTAGCAGTGGTGTTGCATTACTGTCAGCATCCTTAGTAAGGATCTTTGTGAGTGACCTCTCTCGCTCTTGTTCTAACACATTGGGGTCAATGTGTAGTTCAAGTTTGGGGGAGGATTTACTGCTTTTAGTTTTTCCTTTTTGTACGGGTCATGTCTGTTTTGTGTGTTGAAAACCATTCTGAATTCTCCCCGAATTAGAACCCGTTAAAATTTTTCTTTTCTTGTGAATACTGTGATTTTGAGGTGGTCAAGAAAGTATATAGAGTTTGAGGGAAGAGGAGCCAGAATTAGGGACATTGGGAAAGTTTGGAAAGTGAGATATGAAATTGAACACCCTAGATTCACTGGAGTAAGGAAACGAGTCCAACGTGTAGATTTGTGCCATAGTACTTGGATTTGAGAAGTATTCCCCGATTAGTTCATAGTGATAGTCCGGCATGACTAAAAAGAATTGCATGTACAGGGTTGATTGAGAGAATGACTTAAGGCACCGAAAAAGTGAATAATGGTGATAAAGACAACTAGTCCTGCTAAGTTGGGTAACCCTCACCCGGTTACTTAGCCTAACGACGGTTGAGTCTCAATTGTCGTCCCAAGGTGGACTTAAAAATGCCTATGTTCCAGAAAAAAAAAGAATAAAGGTGCCTAGAAAAAGTCTTGATCAATCTTGTACATGTGAGGGAAAATGATAAAAATGCCTTAATCTGATTATCCGAATGAAAGGGGTAGAAAATCGAAGAAAAGACTTAAGCCCAAAGCATAGTTGGAGAGGTAACCGAAAGGGGGATTTAGGTCTGTGGTTTTATCGCGGTATGTGTTTGTGTAATACCTTCGTTAACGAACGATTACCAAGAGAACTAGTTCTAGCCTATCGGAGCAAAGGCTCACGTATGATTATCGGCACACCTTACCTTCACAAGTCTTTCATCTGAAAAATCTTTATGAAGCTTGTTGCTTGAGGTCAAGCAACGATTTAAGTTTGGGGGAGTTTGATCGATGGTTTTCATACGTTATTTCACTATTTGTTTTAGTTAATATTTTGTCATTGTTTATTTGTTTTACATCTCTTTTACCACATTTTATGCCTTGGTTGTGTTCTTTAGTGTTTTCAGGTTCATATAGACATTAAGGAGGAATCAGAGCGAAAAAGCGCGAAAAATCACAAGATTCGGAAGGAAATAGGAATGAAGACAGTGGCCTGATACGGCCACCCGTGTCACCTAACACGGCCCGTGTCAGGAAGATGCTAGGAAGTGAAGTTTGCGTGGAAGGCAGGGGGCTGACACGGGTGCCCGTGTCAGCAAGTCTGGCATGGAAATTCTTCTTTTATCAAGACAGAAAGCCAACACGGCCTGTCGTGTTGTCTGACACGGCCCGTGTTGGTCTGGGTGAGGATTTTCTGATTTTTCTCATTTTTATGTTTGGGGTCCTCCAAAGGGCATTATGGGTATTTCCTATTGCTGTTAAGTGAATTGTGGTTACTTAGGATCGTTTTGGAGAGGAGAGAAAACACTTTTGATTTTACGAAAGAATTTAGGTGAGAGTTGGAATACTATCAAGTGATCGGGAGAAGGAAGATTTTTCATGAGCATCCGCAATTGAAGATCCAATTTCATCCGTTAATCTTGTAATGTTTATCTACTATTTTGTAATTTCTTTTCGTACTATGAGTAGCTAAACCCCCCAATGATAGGGGTGTCCCTGAATTTCATTGTAATGACTTGAATTTTCATTGTTCTATGAAATATTACTTTTTCCCTTAATCTTTTGTTATGCAATGTTTTTAACGCTTTTTGATCGGACCATTTGGATTGCCTCCTGGTTTTGTGCCACCACCAATTGTCGTGACTACTCAACAGGTTATTCCTATGGGAAATGAGAATCCTCAAGTTATCCCAACTTCCGCTCCACCAGCAGTGCATACTCAAGTACATCCTGTTTTTCATAATCCGCAACCAGTTTATGACTACCCCGAAATGTCTGAGGAGGGGGACGAACGCCATGAAAGATTGAAAGAAAGTGTTTAGACTATCCTGAGAAAAATGAGGGCGATGGAAGGAAGCAATATCTTTAGTACTGACGCTAGAGATATGTGCTTGGTTTCTGGCTTAGCGATTCCTCCAAAGTTTAAAACTCCGAGCTTTGACCTATACTCAGGTGCGACATGCCCAAAGTCACACTTGATCATGTATTACCGAAGAATGGTTGCGTATGTGGATAACGACAAGTTAATGATCCATTGTTTCCAGGATAGTTTAAAGGGAGCTTCTGCAAAATGGTACATGAGCTTGGACCAATCTAGAATCCACAATTTTCAAGATTTGTCGGATGCTTTTGTGAAGCATTATAAGTATAATATGGATTTGGCCCCTGACGGAAGGCAACTTTTGAGCATGTCTCAAAATAATTCTGAGTCTTTCAAAGAATACGCTCAACGCTGGAGGGAGACTGATTCACAAGTAGAACCTCCACTGTCTGAAAAAGAACCGGCTGGCTGGTTTGTGGACACCGTGAAACCAGAGTTTTACCAAAGAATGATTAGCAGTGTTAGCGCCAACTTTGCTGACATTGTTGTCGTGGGTGTAAAAGTAGAAGCTGGTCTGAAAAGTGGAAAGGTGATCAGTTCTTCGAACAATTCAAACAGTACCAGTTGCAAGAAACCTCCAAGCAATTTCCATAAGAAGAAGGAAGGGGAAACCAATGTCGTTATGACAGGTAGGAAAAAGAATCTAGTTTGGAGATAACCGGTTTATCAACAGTAGTCAAATCCAAATTTTGCTCAACAACTAATCTATCCAATGCAGTTTGCCCCACAACATTATGTGGCAGCTGTAACCATAACTTTTAATCATCAGTCTGCGCAACAGGCGCCGGTATTCCAACAACAACCCAATTATCAGCAAGCACCCAGTACTCCAGCCTTCCAATAACAACAACAACAGAGGCCATAATCTTCTCCACCAAACACTCCTTACCGAAGAAAAGGGGTCAAACCTTCATTTCCGCCTATTCCGATGACTTACACCGAACTTTATCCCTCTTTGGTTCAACAAGGTTTGATTGTTACTAGACCTATGGGCCCACCTACAGAAAAGTCCATGTCGTTCCATAGTCCTAATGTCAACTGTGCATTCCACCAAGGCGCTGCCGGTCATGACCTAGATGGATGCCTTGCGTTGAAATATGTTGTGAAGGGCTTGATGGAAAAGAAGGTTCTGTCCTTTGCAGATAATCAACCAAATGTGAAGAATAATCCATTGCCTACGCATGGGTCTACAAATGCTATTGAAGATGATAAGGATGAAGTATTGATAATAGATGCATCAAAGATTAAAACTCCTGTCAAGATTTTCCATTCCAAATTGTTTGAAGTTGGGTTAGTGAAAGTTTTCCATGACAACTGTGAAGAGTGTGATGCCAGTATCAGAGGATGCCAATTGGTTCAAAATGATATTCAGAGTTTGATGGATGAAGTTTTTCTACAAGTAGTCAGTAAGGTGAAGAAAGAGGAAATTGCGGTAATTGAGCCCGTATTTAACTTGCAAGAATCAAAAGAGAAAGTGCCCGTTTTCAATGTGCCAAAGTCTGGTTCTGTGGTCCCTGTCTTCAATAAACCAAAGCCAGTATTCAGTACATCAGAACCTGTTGTTGCTTCTCCTGCTAATCAATCAAGGTCGAGAAACATCCGACAACCTGTTCCGTTCCATTTCAGAAATTCCAAAGTTGTGCCGTGGAGGTATGAAGATACTATGGTTAATAAAAGATATGAAGAGGTGGTTCCAAGGAAAGAGGTGGGAACTACTAGTGAAGAAGTGACAAATATAGTTGGGTCTGGTAAGATATCCCGAAGTGGTCGAGTTTATACCCCTATCTTCAAAGGGACTGTGCCTAAAGAGACTGTTACTCCTGTACCTGTTAAGGATAAGGAAAAAGAAGTAGTTACAAGTGAAGAGGATGCTGAGTTTTTGAGAATCATTAAAAGAAGTGACTATAGAGTAGTGGATCAGCTTCACCAAACTCCTTCAAAAATCTCAATTTTGTCTCTATTGTTAAATTCACCTACTCACAGGGCTACCTTGCAAAAGATATTGGCCCAAGCCCATTTTGCCTGAGACATTACTGTCGGTCAGTTTGACAGCGTCATTGTAAATATCACTGCCTACAATACTCTCAGCTTTAGCAACGAAGAATTTCCCAATGGGGGTCGAGAGCACAATCTTGCTCTACATGTATCAGTGAAATGCCAAGAAGACACTTTGGCAAGAGTTCTTGTGGACACAGGCTCCTCTTTGAATGTTTTACCAAAAAGGACTCTTGAAAAGTTGGCTTACAAGGGAGCTGAAATGAAGCCTACCTCTCTAATTGTCAAAGCTTTTGATGGCTCAAAAAGGTCTGTAATGGGTGAAATTGAGCTACCAATCCTGATTGTCTCGCATGTTTTCAACATCATTTTTCAATAGTTGGATATTAATCCTGCCTACAGTTGCCTACTTGGAAGGCCTTGGATCCATGGAGCTGGTGCTGTAACTTTAACCTTGCACCAAAAGATGAAGTTTGTAGTTGGTGAAAAACTGGTTATCATCCACGGTGAAGAAGATTTGATGGTCAGTAACTTGTCTTTCTTCCGCTATATTGAGGCTGATGAAGATGCTTTGGAAACTTCTTTCCAAGCTCTTGAGATAGCCAATGATGTTATGCTAGACATTAAAGAGCCGGTGGTCCCGAGTAATCCATCTTTTGCTTCCTTCAAGAGTATGCAGTCTGCCCTGAAAGAAGGTGTTCCCGAAGGCTGGGGTAAATTTATTGAAATTCAAGAGAGGAAGAAATACCAAGGGTTGGGTTATAAACCAACTCGTGGCAAAGTAGCAGCTTCTACAACAACTTGACCAAGGACAATCCATGAAGTATTTGTCAGCAAAGGATATCAAGTCAATGCTGTGATAGGGGCCGAAGAAGACGAAGACATCGGCCATCTGGTTTTTCAGTGTGACGCTGCACTAGACAATTGGGAGGCTATTGAGATCCCTGTGTTGTTCCCTGTGCCAGAGTAATATGTTTGTCTTTGTTGTTTGTTTTCAATTCCATAGTCGTGCCCAAGGCTATTGGACTATTTTGTATGGGCCACCGCTTTCAAATTTTATTAATCAATGAAGATGTTGTTTTGTTAAACTCTTTTGTCTTTATTTACTATTTTTGCTCTTAAGGAAAATGACAATCTTTTCAAAACTACCAAAAACATTTTCTTCTTGCATCTAATTTTGTGCATTTTAATAAAAGAAGTCCCTCCATCATGCAGAAAATCGACGAACCTGTTATATACAATGACCCTACTTTCACTATTAACTTTGATTCACCCATCTATCAAGCTGAGGATGAGGAAGAGGATGATTATGAGGTCCCGGATGAGTTGGCAAAAATGTGTGAGTACGAGTACACGGCTCTTCAGCCATAGGAAGAACAAGTTGACACCATCAATCTTGGTACCGATGAAGACAAGAAGAAAGTCATGATTAGGGCAATGCTTGGGGCAGAAGTCCGACAACGGTTAATGAAGCTTCTTGAAGAGTATGTGGATCTGTTTTCATGGTCTTATTAGGACATGCCTAGTTTGGATACAGACATAGTAGTTCATAAACTACCACTCAAGCCTGAATGCCTGCCAGTGAAACAAAAACTCCGAAGAAGTAGACCTGACATGGCTCTTAAGATCAGAGATGAGGTCAAGCGATAACTTGATGCAGGATTCTTGGCAGTCTCAAAATACCCCGAATAGGTGGCCAACATTGTGCTCGTAATGAAGAAGAATGGTAAAGTGCGAATGTGTGTGGATTATAGGGATCTTAACAAAGCAAGTCCAAAGGACGATTTCCCTCTGCCACATATTGACACCCTTGTGGATAATACGACTCGTTTTGCAGTTTTCTCCTTTATGGATGGTTTCTCCGGTTACAATCAGATTAGAATAGATCCCGCCGACATAGACAAGACTACGTTCATCACTCCTTGGGGAACTTATTGCTACAAAGTCATGCCCTTTGGTTTGAAAAACGCAGGGGCAACCTATCAAAGAGCTATGGTGACTCTTTTCCATGACATGATACATAAGGAAATTGAGGTATATGTTGATGACATGATTGCTAAATCCCAGAGTGAGGAGGACCATTTGGATCACCTTCTGAAACTGTTCAAAAGACTCCGGAAATATCAATTGAGGTTGAACCCTGCCAAGTGTACCTTCGGTGTTAGATCAGGAAAGTTACTCGGTTTTATCGTTAGTCAACGAGGAATTGAGGTAGACCCTGACAAAGTGCAAGCTATTCAAGAGATGCCAGCTCCGCATACTGAGTCTCAAGTACGAGGTTTTCTGGGTCGTTTGAATTATATCTCCAGGTTTATCTCCAACATGACTCCTACTTGTGAACCGATATTCAAGTTACTTCGCAAAGACCAAACTGTAGAATGGAACTTCGACTGCCAGCAGGCCTTTGACAAACTCAAGAGTTATTTGCAAGAACCACCAATCTTGGTCCCACCTGTGCTAGGGAGGCCCCTCTTCATATATATGACTGTGTTGGAAGGATCAATGGGCTGTATTTTGGGCCAACATGATGAATCTGGGCGCAAAGAGCACGCTATCTACTACTTGAGCAAAAAGTTTACTGATTGCGAAAGTCGTTACTCACTGCTAGAAAAGACCCAATGTGCTTTAGCATGGGCCGCAAGACGTTTGAGGCAGTACCTGATATGTCATACTACTTTATTAATCTCAAAATGGATCCAATAAAGTATATCTTTGAAAAGCCTGCTCAAACAGGAAGACTTTCCTGTTGGCACATGCTCTTGTCAGAGTATGATATTCAATACGTCACTCAGAAGTCCATCAAGGGAAGTGTCTTAGTAGATTACCTCGCAGATCAGCCTGTAGAAGACTATGAGCCTCTCAAGTTTGATTTCCCAGATGAAGACATTATGGTAGTGAAGGATTATGAAGAGCCAGGCCTTGAGGAAGGTCCCGAGCTTGGTTCATATTGGAAAATGATGTTTGATGGTTCTTCCAACTACAGTGGACATGGTGTAGGTTCTGTGTTGATAAACCCTGATGGTGGTTATACCCCGTTTACAGCAAGACTCTGGTTTGAATGCACTAACAACACCGCTGAATATGAAGCGTGTATTCTAGGGTTGGAAGCAGCTATTGATCTCAGAATCAAGCTTTTGGAGGTTAGTGGAGATTCTTCCCAGGTTATCTACCAAGTCAAAGTTGAATGGAAAACTAGAGACGAGAAGTTGATCCCATACCGTGCTTATACTGTGGAGATGATCTAATACTTTGATGAGATCACTTTCCGTCATGTTCCACGATCAGAAAACCATATAGCTGACGCTTTAGCCATGTTAGCTTCAATGTGGAAGGTTAACTTTGTTAATGAGGCGCCACTCATCAGTATCGAGCACAAGACTGAACCAGCCTACTGCCAGTTAATTGATGAAGAGGTGGATGGGAAACCATGGTTTCACGACATCATAAATTACCTGAAGAACCAAGAATACCCTGCTAATGCTTTAACTCTTGACAAGAAGTCTTTGAGAAGGCTGTCGTCCAAGTTTTTCCTCAGCAATAATATACTCTACAAAAGGAATCATGACATGGTTTTGCTAAGATGTGTTGATAAACGAGAAGCAGACCTGTTGATTCACGACATTCACGAAGGAGCATTTGGCACTCACGCCAATGGGCATGCCATAGTTAAGAAGATCTTGAGGGCTGGGTATTATTGGTTGACTATGGAGACTGATTGCATCCAATACGCCAAAAATGTCATAAGTGCCAGATCTATGCTGACAAGGTGCATGTACCTCCAACATTGTTGAATATTTTGTCATCACCTTGGCCGTTCTCTATGTGGGGCATTGATATGATTGGGGATATTGAGCCAAAAGCTTCCAACGGTCACCAGTTCATCCTAGTGGCTATTGACTATTTCACAAAATGGGTTGAAGATGCCTCTTACACCAACGTGACCAAGCAAGTGGTTGCCCGTTTTATCAAGAATCAGATCATCTGTCGTTATGGGATTCCAAACAGGATCATAATGGACAATAGAACCAATCTGAACAACAAGACAATGAAAGAATTGTGTGACAATTTCAAGATTGAGCACCATAATTCTTCACCTTACCGTCCAAAGATGAATGGAGCTGTCGAAGCTGCCAACAAAAACATCAAGAAGATCCTGCAGAAAATGGTCAAGACTTAAAAGGATTGGCATGAGATGTTACCATTTTCCTTGCATGGATACAGAACTTCGGTTCGAACTTCGACAGGGACAACCCCCTTTTCTCTGGTGTATGGGATGGATGCAATGCTCCCCATTAAAGTAGAGATACCGTCTTTGAGAATTTTGATGGAGACCAAGCTTGATGAAGCAGACTGGGTCCAAGAAAGATATGATCAGCTTAACCTCATTGATGAGAAACGATTGACTGCCATGTGTCATGGTCACTTGTATCAGAGGAGAATGAAAAGGGCATTTGATAAGAAAGTCCGTGTCCGTGAATTCGGTGAAGGAGAACTCGTACTCAGAAGGATCTTGCCATCTCAAAGGGATGTACGTGGAAAATGGGCGCCTAAGTATGAAGGCCCATTTGTGGTAAAAATAGTGTTTTCAGGAGGTTCCTTAATTCTTACAACGATGGAAGGCGAACAACTCTCACACCCTGTGAATGCTGACTCAGTAAGAAAATATTACGCCTAAAAGCCCGCTAAGTCGAAAACCAGAAATGGCGACTTAGGCAAGAAAAGGGTATCCTGGTGGGTCATAACCTATGAAGGAGACTCAGGCAAAAGTTAGGGATTAAATAAAAAGAAAAGAGCTCGCTAGGTTGAAAACCCGAAAAGTCGGCCTAGGCAAAAAAGAGCGTCCCGGTGGACTGAAAACCCGAAAGGGTGGTCCAGGCAAAAGTTAGGGACAAAAGGTGTTTCACTGAGTCAGAAAGGGTTGCCACCTATACCAATGAATTCAAGAAGAAGTTCAAGCCTACTCACTCTCATCAGCAGCGAGGTTTTGGAAGACTCTTAGTCATTAGGGATAGTAGTGGTCATTAAATACGATGTAACCTTTTTCCTTTTGCCATTTTTCTAATTGTAATATTCCATGAAACTTTGCCATTGGCAAGTTATCATTTTAATGAAATCAGATTTTGGACCATTCTTTGTTTGATATTCATCATGTCTCTAATTTTTCCTTGATATGCAAAACTTCATTTATTTTTTTAATAATGGTTTTGAAAGTGGAAAATTTTGAAATAAAAACAAATCTTTTGAGAAAACACAATGGAAACATAATCTACTTTTGGCTCTTGGGATGATTCAGTAAAATTCACGTGCTCTTCCCTAGTAACTCTTGTTGTGACAGAAGCACTGTTAAACCATCTGGTGTGCGATTCCTTAGTGATACAAATTCAAATTGACAATGTTTCCTGGATTGGATACTTCAGTAGTGACTGACTACCACGGTACAAAGGATTTCTCCCCAGTATCTTCCACAGATGTTTGTTGAATGTAGAAAACCTTTACCTCCTCAGGTGAAAGAAGAATGTTCCCTATTTGACTCCTGAGCGGCTGTTATCTTCAGATTCAGTGTGACTCTTTGCAGTGGATGTGTTATCTATCTTCCCTGTTCCCCAGTCTGTTGTCTCTTGTCAGAGTCGTCGCTTGCATATCATTGAGCATTCGCATCATACCATATCATCGTGCATTTTTTCATTGGGTGTGTTTTTCTTGTGGGTCTTTACCTCCTTTAACCCTTAATCTGCTTAGGTTAAAGTATCCTTTTGAGTTCGTGGATCGTTATCCATGTCCTGCTTACGTCTGGTTTTCACCTGCGTGCGTCAAATTTGATTATAATCCATATTCCCCAGGAAGTTTAGTCATCACTATGCAACCCCGGTAATGTCCTATCTGATATCTAACCTCTGTCTTCCGGCCAATCATTATTGGTGTTTGTTAAGTCTAGTGTTTACTGGCATTGTTTCAATATCGGTCTTCATCGATATCGTTAAAGTCCAGTGTTTCCTGGCATGCTCTGAGTCCAATCATTATTGGTATTTTGTTAAGTCCAGCGTTTACTCGCATCGTTTTAATATCAGTCTTTATCGATATCGTAAAAATCCAGTGTATACTGGCATATATTAAATCCAATCAGCCTCAGTATTGTAAAGTCTAGTGAGTACTGGTATTGCTTGAATGTTCGATTATCATCAAGTACCCAAAGTCCAGTGTTTACTGGCATTGTTTAAGGACCTGTTTTCTTTGATATTCTAAGTCCCGTGCCCACTGGCGTTACCTCAAAAGTCATCAGTATTGATGTCCCAAGTCCAGTATTTACTGGCATTGTTTTAATATCGGTCATTATTGGTATCGTACAAGTCCAGTGTTCACTGGCATGTTTCTTTGTCTCAAGTCCAGTATTTACTGGCATGTTTTTATATTGGTCTTTATCGATATCGTAAAGTCCAATGTTCACTGGCATGCTTTTTATCCAATGATAATTGGTGTCTAAGTCCAGTATTTACTGGCATTGTTTCAATATCGATCATTATCGGTATCGTAAAAGTCCAGTGTTTACTGGCATGTTATTTCTGAATCCAATCATTATTGGCACTTTAATCTTATTCCCGGCAGAGGTTTTGGTCATCACAAATATCCCTGTAAAAGTCCAGTGTTCATTGGTGTTTATCAAAATTCTGATCATAATCAGCATCTTAAGTCCAATCTTTATTGGCATTTTGAGATTGGTCATTACCAACTCATTTTGAAAGTCCTAGTGATTATCATCATTTAGCGTATGTAGAGTTTGTGTTTGTCTCTGTCTTTTCTGGTTTTTTTCTTGAAGATCCCATTTAAACTCTTCAGTATAAGAAATTCCCAGGAAATCTGTTATTGGGTGGCTTTCCTTTTATTCAAATTGATCCCAGGTGGAGATCATGTCTTCTTTCTAGTTTCATCCCCAGTAAAGAGTGTGTCTTCCCCTTTTGTAATCCCCAATGTCGTCCGGTCATATTTGAGCCTGTCGTCCATCTCCCTGGATCTTTCTCCAGTGGAGATTACCTCTCTAACTTCTATCTCCAGTGAAGATCTGTGGGGTTCCCCTCATTTTTATATTCCTATCCCCAGTGTTTTCTTAGTCTCCCCCAGTGAGTCTCTTATGTTGGCTGTTAACCTGCTTTCCCAGTGAGTTTTGCCTGTGGATACTGAAGGTGTGAAAAACACAAGAAAGAGGGGGTTTGAATTGGTTTTTCAAAATAAAATTATTTTCTTTCCAACTAATCCCTTTCTTAACAACTCTTCAACTTATGAATAATGGTATTAATGAAGCTTTGAAAGAGATAACACAGTATGTTTATACTATTTCACTTGAGAATTCCTCAAGTTAATCTAGTCCACCCGCCAAGGTGATTTCGCCTCTCTCAATCGAGGTCTTAATCCACTAATCAACAGATTAATACAATGCACAAGCCAAAATGCTGGTGACTAACAACAGCCTCTAAAACTCTCAAGTTCTAGACTTCTCAAGAGATCTAACCACACTGGTCTCTCTTAAGGAACAACCTCTAAGACTCTCACTAGTCCTAGACTTCTCAAGAATTCTAACCTCACTTGGTTTTTCTCAAGGATCTTCAAACAGCGGTTTGAAAAAGATTTTGTTTACAAAGATTTTCTTCTAGGATAAGCTGAATATGTAAACCATTTTACAGCACAGAAAATGACTTTTAGAATGATAATAGCAAGATAGAGCATTTTTTAATTGAAGAAGTTGTTATCATTCTTTGAGTCTTCAAGTCCTTTTATAGCCGAGCAAAAAGTAACCGTTGTAAAGTAATCATGACTTTTGATGGCGGTTTGGTAGAAGCGTGAGGACAGATAAAACCTTTTGCATCCTATCTTGTCAGTGTATCTTTGTTTGTACCGTTGCACTGTTATCGAGATATTTTCATTTGAACTTTTGCACAGATACCAAGATATCTTCATTTGAGCTTCGTTTGCTTAGTCTTCTAATATTCTTAACTTCAGAGGCTTGTGCGAGCATGAGTAAGAAGGGAAAACATAGCTTGGTTCTTAAGATCTTTAAGTCTTTGAGTCCTCAGAACAACGCTTTCGGAGTTTTCAACATTTGGTCTTCAGAACCTTGTTTACTAACACAAATTGTCTTCATATCTTCAGAGGCTTCAGATAGTATTTAGTTGAAGCATGAGTAGAGACTATAGCTAGGTCTTCAGAACCTTTATCAGAGAGGGAAAGCCTTCAGCATCTGGACTTCGTTCAATCAGAACCTTTTGTCTTCAGATCTTCAGAACTTGTTCTCTATCCATATTTTATCAGAGTCTTGCCAACTTCTTCTTTTTAGTACTTCAAGTGTAGCATGTAGGCGAAGTATATTCTTTTAGCATTATGCCCTCACCAATTAACAGAAGCATAACTTGTTTGTTAAATTCTCAAGAGTAACAAACATTAGTCTTATAAAATTGTTCATACAAACATACTTGTTTGATATCATCAAAACTCAGAGGTATTAATGCAGAACCAAATCTTGTTCTAACAATTTCCCCCTTTTTGATGATGACAAAACAAGCTATTTTGATGACACAATTTTGTTCATAACACACAGGTAATTGATATAAGAAGTTTAATAGATACTTATCCTTCACATGAGATACTCCCCCTGATTCTCAGACTGGGTGGAAATTGAATATCCTGACTTATGAATTTTTCAAGATGGACTCCCCCTGATTCTAAAGGGTCAGATACTTATCCTTCATAGTCTTGATTCACTTATAAATTTGATCCTTTAGAGTTAGATCAGAATTCCTGAAAAGAAAAACAATCTAATAGAAATAACAATTTTATTGGTTAGCATGTAAACAACGTTATTTCTCAGAGATTGACTATGAGAATCAAAATATCGCATTCATTACTTCTCCCCCTTTTTGTCATAATCAAAAATTTTTGTGATCAAAGGGTGAAAACCAAAGTACTAGATCCTAAAAACATAGAACCAAAACGAAACAAGGAAAAGGTCAGGTGCTTCCAGATGACATTTTGTCCAAAATCCTTTGAAGCAGGTTCTGAACATTTTCATTGACAGCCTTCTGTTCTATAAAGTTTTCTCTGAAAATCTTCTGTTCTCCTTTGATTTCTTCAATTGCGTCTTCCAAACGCTTCACAGCAGGATCAGATGAGGAAATGACTACAGCATTTTGCTTGGCCTTTTCTGTGGCTTCAGCTTCTTGTTCCAATCTGGCTTCCCCATCAGCCTTTTCTGCTAGAAGTCTTGCTTCTTCAGCAGCTCTTTCTTCAGCTTCTTTTTGTTTTGCGGCCAAAAACTTGAGCTCCCTTTTTTGCTCTTCAGCTTCTGCTTTTTCCTTTGCCAGCTGAACTCCAGCAGTTATAGTGGCGTCTGAGAAGCTTGCAATTCTTGCAAGTTCAGAATCCAACCATTTCTGAAAGATTTGACAAGAATTTTCAAGCTCTAGAGGCTTGTCACTTGTGTTTATTTCTGCTCTTAACTTTGTAACCTTTTTTAACGCCTTATTACGAAATTGAATAATACATTCTTCAAGGGTTGTTGGAAGGGGTACATCATAGATGACTAAAGCAAGGTCAGGTTCAGCAGAGTTGGTTTCAGATGATGCTGGCTGAGATGAAACAATCTCAGTAGGAACTTGTACAGTCATTTGTTGATCAGTAGGAGAGGATACTTCTGGGGTAACTGAATGTTGGTGTAAGCCCTAGAGGCCAATACTTTTGGTACTTGTATCAAATTATTTATTAATAATAAAAGGCATTTCTTTATTATGTTTGTTTTTCCAAAATGATAAAGTCCCTAGAATAGTTAGTTCGTTTAATGAAACATTAAGTATGACTTAATCATGAGATTCCATTAAACATAAGGACACTATTCTTAAAGCATCCATAGTCGAGCTTTAATGTGAAATGGGATAGCCTTAAAGCATTAAGACTATTATGTAGATAGGCTGATGATCACATCTCATGGATCATGGATAAGGAGTTATCAAGTCTTGACATAGGTATGAATATTAGGAGTAATATTTATACTGGATTGACCCACTATGAGAGTACTACATAGAATGTTATGCAAAGTGTCATAAGTTACTCTCATGGTGATAGTGGTGTATACCACCCTTCGACCTAAAACTACTATGTACCCTAGATGTAGAGTCAAGTACTTTATTGTTGATCAAACATTGTCCGTAACTGGATGATCTTAAAGACAGTTGATGGGTACTTCACAAAGCATGCTGAGGGACATGAGTAGCCTAGATGAAATTTGCCCATCCTGCATAACAGGATAAATGTCTAAGGGCCCAATATTGAACAGGGCAAGGATGACACGGTATATGCCTTGTGTTCAATATAGACATAGGGGCAAAAGGGTAATTGTACACACAAGTACTATCACAAAAGGTTTTGTCAGATCACATGACAATTTTGTGACTTGGGTAGCAATGATGTGTTGCTAGATACCGCTCACTGTTTATTATGTTAAATACATGATTTAATATAATTGCCAACGTCGCGAAATCCTACAGGGTCACACACATAAGGACAGTTGGAGAAGAGATAGAGTAAATAAGGAACACCGTAAGGTACGGTGCACTTGAATGGAATATGGAATATGGTAAGGTACCATGTAATATAATAATAGTTATTATTAATTTTATAATAGTTATAAAATATAATAATAATAAAATTATATTTATTATAATAATAGTTATTATAATAATACAATAATATTATTATTGAGTTGGGCTTTTTAGCTTGTAGCCCACACAAGTAGCTCTATAAATAGAACCCTTGTGCAAAAGCTCAAAGGTTGTTGTTGTTGTTGAAACCCTGGCCGTATTCTATTTTTCCTCTCCCTCACTCAAAACCTTCAATCGTAATCAGCTAGCACTGTGACTGAAGGAAGTTGTTCTTGTGGACTGAGTAGAGGCGCTGTTTATCGTACAACGCTCGTGATCATCCATAGATTTGGAATCAAAGGTTTCATCGCCATAAGAGGTAACCTTTCTATCATAGATCATGATCTTTCGTAAGGATCTCTAAAGGGAAATTTTTGTTTTCCGCTGCGTTTAGATCGCAAATTTCCCTTCAGTGGTATCAGAGCCACTTACGAAACCATGAGTCTGGTAATTGTTTATTTTCTGTCATTTTTGTTTTAATTGGATTAAAACACGTAAAAATTAAATCAAATCCAGATATTGAATTTTTGGCATCAGATTGTGTACGGTTTGGATGATTGATATTGACTATGCTTCGGAGTCCGACAATAGTATGGTGAAGCATCGATATGTCAATCGTCCATAAGTTACACATATATGATCGACCTAATTCATATGTGATATGATTAACTTTGATGCAAAGATGGTATATTGGATATACTATTTTATTTCGTTAGTTCAAATCATGTAATGATTATCATTCGATTGAGTGATCTGTGGTTATCTGCTTTGGAATCCGACTTTAGTATGGTGAAGCGATAGCATACGGATCAATCATACTGAATTATTGATCATGGTGTTTTGATGGTATGAAATTGTTGCATCAAGGTTTATGACGGTACAAGGGTTGCACCGTCAAAGAGTTCTACGATCAAAAGTCACGCGTTCTGTTAGCGTGACGGTCTCCATAGTTTCAGGTGTGACGATTGCCATAGCTTTGTGACGGTCGTCATGGGCTGATGTGTGATGGACGCCATGGAAACTGTGACGGTCATCACAGGCAGTACGACGGCGCAAATGTTGCGTCAATGCAGTCTGCGCTTTAGGTCATGCATTCGCCGAAAATTTAATTTGATTTATTTAATAAATAGGATTTAAATTAATAATAATAAAATTTATTTATTATTTTTCTTGTGGTGATCAGTTATGGCCTTAGTTTATTTTTATTTGTTTTGGATTTTATAAATACGACCTGCGTGTCGTGCCTCTCTCTTATTCTCATCATGTAACTTCTTTTCTCATCTCACTCCCTCGTATGTAAAACGAGTTTCCTTTATGTAATGTATTATTATGAAGAAAGAGAAGACTACAAAACAAAGAAGGACAGCCTTGGAGATCTTGCTTGGAGAATTGAAGATCGTTATTAGGTTTAGCTTAAGTTCTCTCATTGGCTTGGGAGAACAATTGCGCTAGGGGCCATAACTGTTTCATTTGTATGTATGTATGTTGATGCATGTGTGAGGAACGATTTATATGATAAATAAGCCGGTGAGATCAAACTAATTAAAAATCCCTCAAAACTAAATATTAAGTTTTTGCTTTCCAAGTTTTAGAACTCATCAAGACTAGTATCAAATATTGTAGGTTTCGCCTAACGCGAGGTGCATGTTCCATATTAGTAAGGTGCGATGGGATAATTATAATATCCAATTTCTAAAATAATGGGTCAAACTTAACTAAACAAAATATAATAAGATTATATGCGTTTAGAAGCAAGAGTTGGGAATAGTCCATATGATGGATTGGAATAAGGAGTTATTCACCCAACTGAAATATTCGAGAATTGTATTGGATACAATTGGAAGGAGTTTCTACCTAAATAGCTAAGTTTTGTGTAATCGGCCTAACGTTGACTTAAAACAAAGTGAAATATGGATCTCAATCCACTAGAAAATCTTCCAACGGGATTTTCTGAATCAAATGATGAGGGTCATTTGGTTTGAGTAAAATAGTGGGAGCATATTTAATTAAAGGCCTAATTGAATATGTTATGATACTTATATTTTTCCATTCCATTTTGTAGATTACCATGACAACAAACACATGTAATAACATTTTGCAAACAATCCTGGATAAGGAAAAATTGTCTGGGACAAATTTTCTGGACTGGCACCGAAATCTGAGGATTGTCCTCAAACATGACAGAAAGTTGTATGTCTTAGAGACACCTGTTCCTGATGAGGAACCTCCTAGTTCTGCTCCTAAGGCTGAAAGAGATGCTTATAAGAAGCATGTCGATGATGCCAATGAAACTGCTTGCCTCATGCTGGCTACCATGAATTCTGAATTGCAAAAGCAACATGAAAACATGGCAGCATTCGATATGATCGAACATCTGAAAATGCTCTATCAAGAGCAGGCAAGGCATGAAAGGTTTGAAGTTTCAAAAGCCCTTTTTCAAGCCAAGCTTTCTGAGGGAACCCCAGTAGGTCCCCATGTACTCAAGATGATTGGGTATGTGAAGAATCTTGAAAGATTGAGATTTTCCATCAAAAAGGAGCTTGCGACTGATTTGATCCTGCTATCATTGTCGGAAAACTTCGGTCAATTTGTCCTTAATTTCAACATGAATGACATGGACGAAACTCTTCCTGAATTGCTCAGCATGTTAAGAACTACTGAGAAAAACCTGAAGACAAAAGGGAAATCCATTCTGATGATCAGTAATGGAAAGAAACAGAACAAAAGTCCCACCAAGCAGGTTGGTAAATGGAAAGGCAAGGACGTTGCCAAACCCAAACATACTACCCTTGCTTTGAAGCCTAGTGGAGGTATAGCAAAGGAGGGCACTTACTTCTATTGCGGTAAGACCGGACATTGGAAGAGAAACTGCCCAAAGTATCTAGAAGATAAGAAGAATGGAGTGGTGACTTCGACTTCAGGTATTTTTGTTATAGAAATAAATTTATCTACTTCTGCATCATGGGTATTAGATACTGGATGTGGATCTCACATTTGTACCAATGTACAGGGACTAAAAAGGAGTAGAGATTTGGCAAAAGGTGAAGTCGACCTACGAGTTGGAAATGGAGCAAAGGTTGTTGCTTTAGCCGTAGGAACTTATGTTTTGACTTTACCTAGTGGTTTAATAATTCAGTTAGAGAACTGTTATTATGTACCTGCAATTAGCAGGAATATTATTTTCGTTTCTTGTTTGGACAAGTTTGGTTTTTCATTTATAATAAAGAACAATTGTTGCTCTATTTATTTGAATGATATATTCTATGCTACTGCACAAATGAACAATGGATTATATGTCCTAGATCTTGAAATGCCAATTTATAACATTAATACTAAAAGGATGAAACCTAACGAGTTAAATCCAAGTTACCTTTGGCATTGTCGCTTAGGCCATATAAATGAGAAACGCATCTCCAAACTCCATAAAGATGGACTATTGGACTCTTTTGATTACGAATCATATGATACATGCATATCTTATTTAATTGGAAAGATGGAAAAGTCCCCATTCACAGGAAAAGGTGAAAGGGCTAATGATCTTTTGGCCCTCATACACACTGACGTATGTGGACCACTGAACATACCAGCCAGAGGAGGTTTTCAATACTTCATCACATTTACTGATGATTTCAGTAGATATGGTTATGTCTATTTAATGAAACACAAATCTGAATCCTTTGAAAAGTTCAAGGAATTTAAGAATGAAGTACAAAACCAACTAGGTAAGAATATTAAAACTCTTCGATCAGATCGAGGCGGTGAATATTTAAACCTAGAGTTTGATGACCATCTAAAAGAGTGTGGGATTCTATCCCAACTCACTCCTCCGGGAACACCACAATGGAATGGTGTATCTGAGAGAAGAAATTGAACCTTGTTAGACATGGTCCGATCCATGATGAGTCATGCCGATCTTCCAAACTCCTTTTGGGGACATGCACTACTGACAGCAGCTTACACATTTAACCGTGTTCCATCCAAAAAGGTTGAAAAGACACCATATGAAATATGGAGTGGTAAGAAACCACGTATGTCTTACATGAAGATTTGGGGTTGCGAAGTTTATGTAAAACGACAAATTTCAACTAAGCTTGAGGCCAAATCTGACATATGCTTATTTGTGGGGCATCCTAAAGAAACAAGAGGGTATTACTTCTACAATCCTTCTGAGGGCAAAGTGTTTGTCGCTCGAACTGGAGTTTTCTTGGAAAGGGACTTTATTTCTAAAGGAATCAGTGGGAGGAAAGTAGAGCTTGAAGAAATTCAAGAATCACAAAGCATTAATACACCTATGGAGGAATTAGAGCAGGAACCACAAGTAATTGTGGAAGAGCAACCTGCTCAAGTAGAACAAGACCAGCGTAGGTCGAGCAGGATACGTCACCAACCAGAGAGATATGGATATCTCATAAATGATCAAGGTGAAGTATTACTCATGGATCAAGATGAGCCTGTAACCTATCAAGAGGCCATAACTGGTCCTGAGTCTGAGAAGTGGCTAGAAGCCATGAAATCTGAAATGGATTCCATGTACACAAACCAGGTTTGGACCTTGGTAGAGCCTCCTGTAGGAATTAATCTTATAGGATGCAAGTGGGTCTTCAAAAAGAAGACTGACATGGATGGTAAGGTACATACCTATAAGGCAAGACTGGTTGCTAAAGGTTATAAACAAATTCATGGTGTAGACTATGATGAAACCTTTTCACCAGTTGCAATGCTTAAATCTGTTCGGATTTTACTTGCTATCGCTGCATATCATGGTTATGAAATATGGAAGATGGATGTCAAGACTGCTTTCCTTAATTGGAATTTTCTTGAGGATGTGTACATGACACAACCTGAAGGATTTGACATACCCTAAGAAGCCCAAAAGATATGCAAGTTACAACAATCAATCTACGGATTAAAGCAAGCTTCCAGAAGCTGGAATCTTCGTTTTGATGAAACTGTAAAACAATATGGATTCATAAAGAATGAAGATGAGCCTTGTGTCTACAAGAAGGTTAGTGGGAGCATAATCGTTTTCCTGGTATTATATGTAGATGACATATTACTCATTGGAAACGATATCCCTACCTTGCAACAAGTAAAAGCTTGGTTAGGGAAATGCTTTTCTATGAAGGACCTTGGTGAAGCAGCCTATATATTATGAATCAGGATCTATAGAGATAGATCACAAAAACTGCTTGGTCTAAGTCAGAGTACATACATAGACAAAGTGTTGAGATGCTTTAATATGCATGATTCCATGAAAGGATTCATACCTATGCAACATGGCCTATGTCTATCAAAAACACAATCCCCTTCAACAAAGGAAGAAAGGGATCGCATGAATAAGATTCCATATGCATCTGCAATAGGATCTATCATGTATTCCATGTTATGTACTCGACCAGATGTCTCGTATGCTTTAAGTGCAACGAGTAGGTACCAATCTGATCCTGGTGATGCTCACTGGGTAGCTGTCAAGAATATCCTTAAGTACTTGAGAAGGACTAAGGACTCATTCTTGATATATGGAGGTCAGGAAGAGCTCGCGGTAATTGGTTACACCGATGCTAGCTTCCAGACAGATAAGGATGACTTTAGATCGCAATCTGGTTATGTGTTCTGCCTAAATGGTGGCGCTGTGAGCTGGAAAAGTTCAAAGCAAGAAACAGTTGTTGATTCTACAACCGAGGCCGAGTATATTGCTACCTCAAGTGCAGCGAAGGAAGCTGTTTGGATCAAGAAGTTCATTAGTGAACTTGGCATAATCCATAGCATTGTGGACCCCATTGATCTCTATTGTGACAACAATGGTGCTATCGCACAAGCTAAGGAGCCTAGATCTCACCAACGATCCAAACACATACTTAGGCGTTATTATCTCATTCGAGAGATAATAGATCATGGAGATGTAAAGATATGCAGAGTACCTACACTTGACAATATTGCTGACCCACTAACAAAACCTCTTGCGCAGCTGAAGCATGATGGTCATACTAGATCTATGGGTATTAGGGGTATGCTTGATTGGCTCTAGTGCTAGTGGGAGAGTGTTGGTGTAAGCCCTAGAGGCCAATACTTTTGGTACTTGTATAAAATTATTTATTAATAATAAAAGGCATTTCTTTATTATGTTTGTTTTTCCAAAATGATAAAGTCCCTAGAATAGCTAGTTCGTTTAATGAAACATTAAGTATGACTTAATCATGAGATTCCATTAAACATAAGGACACTATTCTTAAAGCATCCATAGTCGAGCTGTAATGTGAAATGGGATAGCCTTAAAGCATTAAGACTATTATGTAGATAGACTGATGATCACATCTCATGGATCATGGACAAGGAGTTATCAAGTCTTGACATAGGTATGAATATTAGGAGTAATATTTATACTGGATTGACCCACTATGAGAGTACTACATAGAATGTTATGCAAAGTGTCATAAGTTACTCTCATGGTGATAGTGGCGTATACCACCCTTCGACCTGAAACTACTATGTACCCTAGATGTAGAGTCAAGTACTTTATTGCTGATCAAACATTGTCTGTAACTAGATGATCATAAAGACAGTTGATGGGTACTTCACAAAGCATGCTGAGGGACATGAGTAGCCTAGATGGAATTTGCCCATCCTACATAACAGGATAAATGTCTAAGGGCCCAATATTGAACGGGACAAGGATGACACGGTATATGCCTTGTGTTCAATATAGACATAGGGTCAAAAGGGTAATTATACACACAAGTACTATCACAAAAGGTTTTGTCAGATCACATGACAATTTTGTGACTTGGGTAGCAGTGATGTGTTGCTAGATACCGCTCACTGTTTATTATGTTAAATACATGATATAATATAATTACCAACGTCGCGAAATCCTACAGGGTCACACACATAAGGACAGTTGGAGAAGAGATAGAGTAAATAAGGAACACCGTAAGGTACGGTGCACTTGAATGTAATACGGAATATGGTAAGGTACCATGTAATATAATAATAGTTATTATTAATTTTATAATAGTTATAAAATATAATAATAATAAAATTATATTTATTAAAATAATAGTTATTATAATAATATAATAATATTATTATTGAGTTGGGCTTTTTAGCTTGTAGCCCACACAAGTAGCTCTATAAATAGAACCCTTGTGCAGAAGCTCAAAGGTTGTTGTTGTTGTTGAAACCCTGGTCGTATTCTATTTTTCCTCTCCCTCACTCAAAGCCTTCAATCGTAATTAGCTAGCACTGTGACTGAAGGAAGCTGTTCTTGTGGACTGAGTAGAGGCGCTGTTCATCGTACAACGCTCGTGATCATCCATAGATTTGGAATCAAAGGTTTCATCGCCACAAGAGGTAACCTTTCTATCACAGATCATGATCTTTCGTAAGAATCTCTAAAGGGAAATTTTTGTTTTCCGCTGCGTTTAGATTGCAAATTTCCCTTCACTGAAATCATAAGAGGTTCAGAATTTGGAGATGGATGATCAAAGTGTTGGATTGAGGATTCAGTAACGATTTTCTGATGAAAAGCGTAAGACATCGGTGAGACAGGTATATCTGGTTGGATGATTGAGGTGGTTGTTGATGAAGTGTATGTAGGAATTGCTACGGATTGGATAGGTGTATTGATTGATGGAGAGGAAATTTGTGGAGTTACAGGAATAGAGATTGGAGGTGGTGGAATTGAAAAGGATGGTGGTTTGAAACTGACTAGTGGATGTGAAGTGGAAATGGAGGTAGTTTGTTGTGAAGATGGAATAGAAACTAATTCAACTCTAGAAACAGATAGAGCAGAATCAGACTTACTGGTTTTCTCTAATGCAGAGGTTAGAGTAGCAGTCTTGGAGAATTTTGATTTGTCATTCTTCTTCCTTTTCTGAGGCTCAGAATTAACAGTAGCTTGTTTTCTTTTTCTTCTGAAGGACTCTGCAAGAGTTAGTTCAGGAGCAGGTTCATCAACCTCTTTAGTTTGCTCCCCCTTTTCTTTGTCAAGCTCAACTTCTTCATTCTTGACCTCAGATACATCATATCCTTGTGCTTTCATTGCATCTAAAAATGCAGCAACTTCTTCAATGAGGTCGCTTCTATAATAGACAGGATAATCTGGCACTGTGATCCTACATTTGAATAAGTCCTCAGAGATAGAAAAAGGTTCCACTCTTACTTTATTAATTATTCTCATATGCTTAAGTGTTGTGGCGTTGACTGATTCTCCAATTGTTGCAGTCAGATCTTCTGTGTGTTGAACTTCTGTAACCAGAGTGTCCACTATACCACTTTCATAGAATACGTCTGAAAGCATTCTTCTAAAAGGAACGTACTTAGGTATATCACTCTTTGGTTCACCTGTTGTTCTTGTCTTCTTCACCATATCTCTCAGATAGTAAAATAAGATGGAGGGTAAGCACATCCTTTCCTTGATGAGCAAATAATATAGCATATACTTCTGATTTGCATTGAAGTAATCTGCAGAATGTGATGAAGGTCTTGGATTGATGCAACCAAGAATGATCTTGTGCCAGATTTTCAGATTTACATGCAGGTCTTCTCTCTTGTAATATATTTTCTTTGGTTGATAGTTGGTGTAAATGGCTGGGTTGATAACCTTTTTCATAAACGGAGATTTATTAACCCTTCCATAGATTCTCTTGTTTCTCAGAAATTCTATTTTATAAAGTTCAGCAATTGATTTCTCGGTGATGATAATTTTTCTTCCCAAGACATAAGAGACGACATGAAGTTTATCACAATCAGCTTGTCTCCAGAAATCTTTTACGAGTGCTTCAAAAACTGGACCTTTAAGTCTATCAAAGAAATTATTCCAACCTTGAGCTTCTACATCTTTGATCAGATTAAATCCATTTTCGGCAAGATTTTCAAAATCTACATGCAGTTCCTTGAGTACAAGTAGATTCTCAAGATCACAGGTAACTGTGGCTTCTCTTTGAGTCACATGATCTTTATCTATCTTAGAAGACTGTGATGAAGACGGAGTAACTGTTGCAGTTGCTGTAGACATTGTTGAAGTAGTAGAAGGCACTACTGATGAGGAATATGATAACCCCTTTGATGATGATTCCATCTCTTTGGAAAACTTGACGGTTTCTTCTTGAATCGGAGTCATCATGATGATAGTTGAAGATTAAGATCGATGAACGGATGAGAGAGAGAGAGAGAGAGAGAGAGAGGGAGAGGGAGAGGGAAGCGATTAGGGTTTTTAGGGTTTCTTAAGATGAGGAAATGAATGTGCGGTAGTGTGAGTAGATTTGAAATTTGAAAATGAAGTATTGGGAATTAAGAAATGAACGCAATTATGATTCTAAATCAATCCCAAGAGAGATTACTGTTCAATGTGTATTTAAATTAGACGTAATTATTTTGGATATAACCTAGGTTACACGCGTTAGTCATTTTCTAATTCAAGTGACACGTTTTAATATTCTCAGAGTCTGGACAACTCAAGAGTTTCCATCTGATCAGAGTCAATTCTGACCGAATTAGCCTCTGATAACTGAGAAAAAAATTCTTCAGACTCTGACTAAACACATCTGATTTTGAAACGATCTTACTCTGGACAAAAATCCATTTTCAGATGCGTCAGAATAAATTGAAATCTATCTTCAGCCAAGGGTTTTGTAAAAATGTCAGCCCATTGATGGTCTGTGTCTATGAATTTTAAACATAAAGTTCCCTTATGAACATAGTCTCGAATAAAGTGATGTTTTATTTATGTGTTTAGCCCTAGAATGCAAGATTGAATTTTTACTTAAACAGATAGTAGCAGTATTATCACAATAGATAGGAATGTTACTCTTATGTATCTGATAATCTTCTAGCTGATTTTTCATCCAGAGCATCTGTGTACTGCATAGAGAAGCGGAAATGTATTCTGCTTCTGCTGTAGAAAGAGCAATTATAGATTTCCTCTTGCTTGACCATGAGATTAGGTTGTTTCCTAGGAACTGACAGTTTCCAGATGTGCTATTTCTTTCCAATCTGGCTCCAGCATAGTCTGCATCGCAGTAACCAGAAAGAGTGTACTCTGATGTTTTCTCATACATCAAGCCAAGGTTAGTTGTTCCTTTCAGATACATTAGAATTCGTTTAACAACAGTTAAATGAGGTTCTCTGGGATCTGATTGGAATCTAGCACAAAGATGTACGCTGTATAAGATATCAGGTCTAGAAGCAGTTAAATACAAAAGAGACCCTGTCATACCACGATAGGTTTTCTGACAAACTTTACCACTTGTTTCTGCTTTCTCCATGACGCATGTTGGGTGTATTGGAGTTTTTGCTATCTTACAATTTAACATGTTGAATTTCTTCAGAAGTTCCTTTGTGTACTTACTTTGATGAATTTAAGTAGCCTCTGGTTTCTGATCAATTTGTATTCCTAGAAAGAACTTCAACTCACCCATGAGACTCATTTCGAATTCTGCTTGCATCAATTTTGAACTCCTCGCATAGAGAGGGATTAGCAGAACCAAAAATAATATCATCAACATAAATCTGAACTATGAGTATATCATTTTTGAATGATTTACAGAAGAGAGTAGTATCAACTTTGCCTCTGGTGAAGTTATTTTCTAAAAGAAATTTGCTCAATCTGTCATACCAAGCTCTGGGAGCTTGTTTCAGATCATAGAGAGACTTTTTAAGTTTAAAAACAAAATCTATCTTTTCTGAGTTTTCAAAACTAGGAGGTTGTTTGACATAAACTTCTTCTGATATGTAACCATTCAGAAATGCACTCTTAACATCCATCTGGTATAAGATGATGTTATGATTTACCGAAAAGGAGATTAATAATCGTATTGCTTCAAGTCTGGCGACCGGAGCAAAAGTTTCATTATAATCAATCCCTTCTTGTTGACTGTAACCCTGTGCAACAAGTCGTGCCTTGTTTCTGATGACTTCACCCTTTTCATTTAGCTTGTTTCTGAAAACCCATTTGGTTCTGATTACGTGGACACCTTTAGGTTTTGAAACGAGATCCCATACATCATTTTTTGAGAACTGATTAAGTTCTTCTTCCATTTCCAGAACTCAGTCCTTGTCCATAAGAGCTTCATCAACTGTCGTTGGTTCAATTAAAGACACCAATTCTAGAAGCGTTTCTTCAGATAGTTTGAAGGCTGATCTGGTTCTGATGGGAGCGTCCTTGCTACCCATAATTAGTTCTTCAGGATGTGAAGTTGAGATTCTCCTTTTCCTTTGTTGTGGAGTATTAGATGATTCATCAATGATATTGTGAGAAGGGACTTCTGGACTTTTAACTTCTTTTTCCTTTTCTTTAGGTTCTGAAAAACTGATTTCTAAATCTGCAAATTTCTCAACTAGCTTTGACTTTTCAGGGTCAAGCTTATCATCGAATCTGACATGAATTGATTCTTCCACAATCCCTGATTCTGTGTTATAAACTCTGTAGCCTCTTGAGTGTTCAGAGTATCCTAACAACAGACACTTCTGTGCTTTGGAATCAAACTTTCCAATATTCTCTTTAGTGTTTAACATAAAACAAATACACCCAAAAGGGTGAAAGTAAGAAATGTTGGGAATTTTATTCTTCCACAATTCATAGGGAGTTTTATTCAAGATAGGTCTTATGGAGATTCTATTTTGAATATAACATGCTGTATTGACTGCTTCTGCTCAGACGTGCTTAACTATGTCAGTTTCTTGGATCATGGTGTGAGCCATTTCTTGTAAAGTTCTGTTCTTTCTTTCTACAACTCCATTTTGTTGTGGAGTTCTAGGACAAGAGAAATCATGAGATATCCCATGTGAATCAAAAAGTTTTTCAAAATATTTGTTTTCAAATTCTCCACCATGATCACTTCTGACTTTGACGATTTTACAATTCTTTTCGTTTTGCACTTGAGTGCAGAAGGAAGCAAATACAGAATGTGACTCATCCTTGTGTCTTAAGAATTTTACCCATGTCCAACGACTGTAATCATCAACTATGACTAGTCCGTATTTCTTACCATTGATAGAAGCAGTTTTTATTGGTCCAAATAGATCAATGTGAAGAAGTTCCAATGGTCTAGAGGTAGAAACAATATTCTTTGCTTTAAAAGAAGTTTTTGAAAACTTGCCTTTCTGACATGCTTCATAAAGAGCATTTGAAGAGTACTTCAGATTTGGTAAACCTCTAACAAGTCCAAGCTTGTTCAGCTGAGAGATTCTTCTCAAGCTAACATGACCCAGACGTCTGTGCCAGACCCATTGCTCTTCATTTACAGACAGAAGAAACTTTACATTTTGGTGTTTTAAGTCTGATAATTTAATTTTGTAAGTATTGATTTTTCTGTTACCATTGAACATAACAGATCCATCCTTTTGACTGACAGCCTTACAGGACGTTTGATTGAAAATAACGTCATAACCATTGTCACTGAGTTGGCTAATTGACAATAAATTATGCATTAGACCTTCAACTAATAGAACATTATTTATAGAAGGAAGATTACCATTACCAACAGTTCCAGAGCCAATGATTCTTCCCTTCTGATTTCCTCCGAAACCAACAATACCTCCAAGCTTAAGTTTCAGATCTTGGAACATATGACTTTCTCCCGTCATGTGTCGTGAGCATCCACTGTCCAGGTACCATGATTGGTGTTTCAGTGGCGCCATTAAGGATATCTGCAACATAAATTATCTTATTCTTAGGTACCCATTTTGTGGGTTTCACATTAGTTTTTCCAGAGGTTCTGATACCTTTGGATTTTCGTGCAGCAGAATAATAGTGTGGTATTTGTGCATAGTATTTGTGTTTAGAAGTTTTCTTCCGTGTCTGTGTTTGTGATATAACAAACTTAGAACCTTCTGATTCTGGACATTTTATCTTAGTATCGGCACACACAAAATGTTTAGATAGAGATATTAGTTTTATATTCTTGGTTTCATCATATGGTTGTGATGGTCCTGAATATCCTAGACCTCTACTCCCATTTCTGCGTACTCCATAGATCATTGAAGCCATTTTACTTCTATCTATGCTTTTAGTAAGGAAGTGCTGAAAAGCTCTGTCATATTTGACAACTTCATTAGTGACAGTTATATCAGACGTGATTTCTTCCTCTAACTTAGATACTTTACTTTTTAAAACAGCATTTGATTTTTCTAAGAGGAATAATTTTTTGTTTAATTCAAAAATGGTTTGTTTGCTTTTAGTAATTTCTTCTGAAGGAACCACAAGAGTCTTTTTCAGAATTTTTTGTTTTCTTAGAAGAAGCTGATACCTATCCATAAGTTCAGATAATCCTATTTTAAGTTCAGAATGAGATAAGGAAGAAAGTACCTCTCTGTCGTCATCAGAGTCTGATAGTTCTTCTTCTGATAGAACTTCGTCGAAATCTTCTTCCGACTCTAAATCATCCCAAGTTTCCATAAGACCCTTTTTATCTTTTCTGGGGTTTTCATCTTTCTTGAACTTTGGACAATCATTCTTGATATGTCCAAGTTCCTTGCATTCATAACATGTAACTTCTCTTCCATAAGCTTTCTTTTGAACATGTGTATATTCAGGTTTTCTTCTTAGTCCTCTGAACTTATTTCTTCTGTATTTCCATAGTTGACTTATCTTCTTTGATATGAGAGATAGTTCATCTTCGTCTGAATCTTCTTCAGATTCTTCAAATTCTTCCTCTGCTTGATAAGCCTTTTTCTTTTCAGATTTAGCCTTCAGAGCAATAAATTTACCTTTCTTCTGAGGTTCATCTCCTTAAAGTTCTATTTCGTGACTCCTTAAAGAACTAATTAGTTCCTCAAGACTTATGCTGTTCAAGTCCTTTGCTAGTTTCAAAGCTGTTACCATTGGTCTCCATTTGACAGGCAGACTTCTGATAATCTTCTTGACATGATCAGTGGTAGAATAACCTTTGTCCAGAACTTTGAGTCATGCAACAAGCATTTGAAATCTTGAAAACATAGTTTCCACAGATTCATCATCTTCCATTCTGAAGACCTCATATTTCTAGATTAATGCAAGAGTCTTTGTCTCTTTGACTTAAGCGTTGCCTTCATGAGTCATTTTGAGGGAATCAAAGATAGACTTTGCAGTTTCTTTGATTGTGATTTTTTCATATTCCGTATATGAAATTGCATTTAACAGAATCGTTCTTGCTCTGTGATGATTCTTGTAAGTCTTCTTTTGAGCATCTGTTAATGAACTTCTGGCAATCTTTTTGCCTTCAAAATCTACAGGGTAACTGTAGCCATCAACTACCAGATCCCATTGATCTAAGTAAAAATCTAGAAAGTAACTTTCAATTCTGTCCTTCCAATAGTCAAATTTTTCCCCATCAAAGATATGAGGTTTTGCACTATAGGAATCTCTTTCATTTGCGGTAACATTTAGATCAGGTGTAGCCATTGTTTTTCACACTTGGATCGGTACTGAACACTGTTAAGTGCTTGATAAAAACTCAACCTTTTTATCACCTCAGAACCGGAGCTCTGATACCAATTGAAGGTGTGAAAAACACAAGAAAGGGGAGGGGGGGTTGAATTGGTTTTTCAAAATAAAATTCTTTTCTTTTTAACTAACCCCTTTCTTAACAACTCTTCAACTTATGAATAATGGTATTAATGGAGCTTTGAAAGAGATAACACAGTATGTTTATACTAGTTCACTTGAGAATTCCTCAAGTTAATCTAGTCCACCCGCCAAGGTGATTTCGCCTCTTTCAATCGAGGTCTTAATCCACTCATCAACAGATTAATACAATGCACAAGCCAAAATGCTGGTGACTAACAACAACCTCTAAAACTCTCAAGTTCTAGACTTCTCAAGAGATCTAACCACACTGGTCTCTCTTAAGGAACTACCTGTAAGACTCTCACTAGTCGTAGACTTCTCAAGAATTCTAACCTCACTAGGTTTTTCTCAAGGATCTTCAAATAGCAGTTTGAAAAAGATTTTGTTTACAAAGTATTGCTTCTAGGATAAGCTGAATATGTAAACTATTTTACAGCACAGAAAATGACTTTTAGAATGATAATAGCAAGATAAAGCGTTTTTTAATCGAAGAAGTTGTTATCATTCTTTGAGTTTTCAAGTCCTTTTATAGCCGAGCAAAAAGTAACCGTTGTAAGGTAATCATGACTTTTGACGACGGTTTGGTAGAAGCGTGAGGACAGATAAAACCTTTTGAATCTTGTCTTGTCAGTGTATCTTTGTTTGTACCGTTGCACTGTTATCGAGATATTTTCATTTAAACTTTTGCACAGATACCAAGATATCTTCGTTTGAGCTTTGTTTGCTTAGTCTTCTAATATTCTTAACTTTAGAGGCTTCTGCGAGCATGAGTAAGAAGGGAAAACATAGCTTGGTTCTTAAGATCTTTAAGTCTTTGAGTCCTCAGAACAGCGCTTTCGGTGTTTTCAGCATTTGGTCTTCAGAACCTTGTTTACTAACACAAATTATCTTAATATCTTCAGAGGCTTTAGATAGTATTTAGTTGAAGCATGAGTAGAGACTATAGTTAGGTCTTCAGAACCTTTATCAGAGAGCGAAAGCCTTCAGCATCTGGACTTCGTTCAATCAGAACCTTTTGTCTTCAAATCTTCAGAACTTGTTCTTTATCCATATTTTATCAAAGTCTTGCCAACTTCTGCTTTTTAGTACTTCAAGTGTAGCATGTAGGCGAAGTGTCCTCACCAATTAACAGAAGCATAACCTGTTTGTTAAATTCTCAAGAGTAACAAACATTTGCCTTATAAAATTGTTCATACAAACGTACTTGTTTGATATCATCAAAACTCAGAGATATTAATGCAGAACCAAATCTTTTTCTAACAGATACCAAACCTTTCATCCTCCCTAGTGAGGCTCGCCCGTGGGTGTTTCCTCTTTGTCTTTGGTGTCTTGTTTTGTCTTCATTTTGCACCATCATGGCATCATATTGTCATACTTGAAGTTCATGGCATGTCAGCATTTGCATGTCTGTTGCCTGTCCTTAGCATATGCATTCCATCTAAGGGCAAAATTTTCGGTTTGCTATATTTAAATACCTTTCACCTTGATTTCCCGAGGATTATCATCTCTTGTGCCATCCGGTAAAGCTATTCAAATAGGGGCAACTGTTATACCCCAAATTCTACCCCTTAGATGTCATAACATCTTGCACTTGCATTAGGGTTCAATCATCTATGCATTGTTAACTAACCATCCTATTTTGTAGAGTTTGTTCTTTTATGTGAAAGCTAGGGTTTGCACCAGAAAGATAACAAAATCAATAAGTTAAGTTCTCATATGCTTCAAAGTCTCCTAAGACACTCCTTGATTCCATACAATCACCCCAAGTGTTCACTAGGTGATTGAGATTAGTGTGTAAAGTCATTTGTTCAAGAAAGTCAACTGAGGCTCCAAGGTTCAACCATTTGGTCTTAAATACTAATCATGAGATTCTCAAATCATATTCCATGATCTCATAAGATTGGATCAAGAGAAATCAAAAGAGACCATCAAGTCAAGAGTTGTGGAAACTAAGGTTTTTATCTGAAGAACTACAAGGGACCTTGATCTGATCAGTCAATGTCTTGATTGGTTCATCAACTAATTGAGCTCACATACATCCAAGAGATCTTATTCAGCAATAAATCAAGAGTGTTTGACTCCCATCACAAGTGCAATAAGCCTCAAAGTTCATCTGGCCCCAGATTAAGGTTTTCTTCAGAAGAAAGTCAATTGTGCCCTAATCCCTGGTCAAAGCATGATCCCAAGCCTTGGGACATGAGCCAACATGTTCATATATATCCTTGGAACCTATCTTGGTGTTTGGGAAGGTTCAAAGTTGCAAATTCATTGAGGACCGTATTGTGGAATTCATCTGACCTAATTTTCATCTGATAAAGTCAACCCTTTGACTTTTGATATCTTGACCCAAGATGAAGCATTCAAGCTATATTCCATCAAGACATACTTGATTCTTGAGTTAGAGCATGATAAATCACCATTTGAAAGATTTCTTGCAAAAAGGGCAAGGTTTGGTTCTTAAATTTTTCTAAGTGTGGAAGAATTCACTCCTTGTACAAACTTTGAAGAGTCATAACTTTCAAACCACACATCAAATTTTTGTGGCTCAAAGCTCAGATTGAAGTTGTCACCATGAACTTCAAAACATATTAGATGGTCCTTCTTCAAAAGAGGCTTGGTTTTTATGTTTGGAGGCTTGGAAGTTCAAGGCAATTAAAGACTTAGTGAATTTTCACCACTTTTCCCCTAAATTTCAGCCAACTTCATCTCTATTTTTCACCATGATCCCTTTGGATCTAGGACTTGTAGTGAACATGAACTTTGTAGAGGACATTTAGGGCTTTCCAAAAAGTACAAAAACTCCCAAATCCATTGAGTGAGCTAGGAGTTTCGAAGGATTGAATATTGAGGTTCATTTCTTGAAGTGCAAGATTCCAACATATGCATAATGATGCATAATCACTCCTAATCACCAAAGTTCTCACATTTCTAATGTTTAGAGGTAAGATTAGTGTATGTTGAACCTCTGCCGCGAAAATGCAAGTTGCCACATTAAAAAATAATAGTTTTTGATATAAGTAGATTCATGAAAGAGAAACTTTTCACAAAGGCATGGTTACTCCAATTTTCTTGCAGCCCAGGGCCTTGCTCCAATCCTATAAGCACACATCAACAGTCCAAATACTATTCCGGACCAATGGCTAGAGCTCTTGAAAGCTCATGACTCAGCATACAGCTTGCACGAAGGAAAACTTGGAAAAAAGGCAAGTTTGGCAAGTTGTGATTTCTGCCCATACCTCAAACCTCTCACTTTCCCTATAAATAGAGGATCAATCCTCAAAGAAAAACACACCAGGATCACCCTAAATAAAGGCTAATACTCTCTGCAACTCACCACTCTCTCACTTTTTGCATTTTTGCAAAACCTATGCACCAAGAGTTTTTGCTCGTGCATTTCATAAACCAACATCACAAACCACCTCTAAACACTTCATAAAGTTCATTCAAACCACTGAAACAATTTTGTAACACCATATACATCATCTGCCATCTTCAACCTCCATTGTTGCTAGAAGGATCGTGACCTGTGTTCCAGTTTATTTCCAACTGATCTAGCCATTCTGACAAGTTCTAAAGGACTTAAGGAAGTTGAGGAGAGTTTTTCTTGTATCTGTAGTAGCTGAAAAGAAGCCTTGGACTTTCTCCAAGAGGTAAGGTTTTACAACCTTTGAAACTCGCATGTTCATACACTTTTCTGTTTTCATTTGATTGGCAAAATGTAGTATGTATTGTGTTTTGTTGTTCTGAATGAATGCTTGCTTTGTTTGGTTTAAATATTTCATGTTGTAGCATGTTGAAACTTTGTGACGTTGCACTGTTGTTGGTTGTTTTGCGTATTGTACAGTTGTTTTTAAGATAAACCATTAGTGTATTTAGATTCCTGGTGAAATTTGCTCCAACTTTGTTTTTTATTTCATGAGAAATGGTTGCGAAATGAGGGAGATATGGTTGTTGGAAGTTCTAGCCATGGTGAGTTTCTAGGGCACGAGCGAGGGAGAGATTGATGGAGAAGATGATGGTGAGATGGCACCCAGTCAGCCTGAGGTGGCGCTGAGGTGGCCATTCTGGTTGGTTCTTAAAATAAAAACAATTAGAAGCGTAATATGTTTGGATGTAACAGCCACCCCAGTGGTAGAACCTTGTCTTGCCTTTCCTTTCTTCGCTTGCCTTGCCTGGGTTCGATCCTGTTGATAAACCCTTTTGCGCTTTTTTTGATTTATTCACTTGCTTTGATATTTTATTGTGTGTTTGCATCACTTATTCACAACGCACACAGAGCTCAGTTGGTGAGTGTTTTGGGGGGCGAGATTCAAGACGTAGGTTCAACACCCATGTGGTGCATTTCCTTTTTTTTTAATACTTGTCTTTTTTTAATCTTTATGGTTTGTACCTTGATTTCACTTGATCATAACTTGCTCATTTTTCATCCTTTTTGACCCATTCTTTTTGCAAAATGTTCATTGTGATGTCTATTTTGTGGTTGTAAAAAGAAATTGTCAAAAATAGATATTTTTGAGGCATTTGTAAATTTTGAAAGTGAAGGACCATTTTAAGGTTTTTATGAAAACTTCTTTGTTTCTTTTGTTCTTGTAACATGAATCCTTGGTTTGCCTTGATTGTTTAAAACCTAAAGCATGTTGTTTGAACCTTGTGTGGTGTTGTAACATTATGTGCCATTGACTCACCTTGATGCCTTGATGTTTAATATGTTGTTTACATGTGAATGTCTTTGCAAGTATCTTGTTCATACCATGAGATCTTGTTATATCATCTACCCTTTCAACATGAAATTGTTTGACCAAGCATGTACATATGTATGCCTTGAACCCTTGGATGCCATGTTTGGATTGTTCTTAAGTGTTTATATGTCTTGGATTGTAATCTTTGAATACATGAACCTTATGATGTTGTCACCCCCTCCAAATACATGTTTAAACCCTAATGCTCTTGTATGGTTGTTACCTACTTAATTAGCATGTTCAACTTGCATTCATAATGTTGCTCTTGAGATGTCTTAACATGTTTTGCATCTTTGAATTGCATGATACCTTTGATACATGTTTGTTTATGTTTACATGATTGTTGTTACACATGTATGCTTATGAACTCATTGGTTGTTACCTCCTCCTTGTTGAACTTTATTCATGTTTGAATTTATACCATAAGAACTTAGTTCATGTTTGCTTAGGTGTTGTAACATCTATGTTTTTAATATCCTCTATTGATTACCACCATGATATGTTTATCCCCATGTGAAGATTTTGGTTGTTACCTTAAACTCTTTTGAAATAATCTTGACCTTTAGTGTTGTTACATTCATGTGCTTTGCTTTGGTTGTTACCATGCTTATATTTTCATTTTGCTTAAATAGTGATTGTTATTACTTTAAGTTTTCCCCAAGTGATGAAGCTTGTTAGCTCTCATCCAAAGTAACCCTTTTTGTTCCCCTCCTTCCAAAGGAAAGTCTCTCTATTGACCTCAAAGTCATAGATAACTCATCACCCTTGGCCTCATTAGAGCCATCCTTTATCCTCATTAGGATCAATCCCTTGGCCTCATTAGAGCCACTTCTCCCTTTAACCTAATTAGGTTCCCCTCTTGTGAGCATTATCATCATAGTTGCTCACTTCCATTCTTGGCCTCATTAGAGCCACTTACATCACAACTTAGAATTAGGATAGAGTTCTTAAACTCTATGTGATTCTCATCATCATGAGTATTCACTTACCCTTTATAACTTAGACTTAGAGAGTTCTTTAACTCTACATGAGTATCACACTCATTCCCCTTGGAACTTTGACCATAGTCAATGGTTCCTCACCCTTAGTTAGGTGAACTACGGTGGCTCTGATTCTTTAGTCAGGATACGTAGGCACAAGATGCGACGTCTTGGCGAGCATACTTAGTGTACATACCTCTAGGTCTTTACCTTTAGCACTTTGGTCTTCACCATAGGTCTTTACCTTTATCCTTAGCAGATTTCCTTAGCAAGCAAACATTAACACAACACAAATAAACAAGAGGTTACTGTAGTGTACTATAGACATCTAGGATGCTAACACCTTCCCTAGGTATAACCAACCCCCGAACCTTAGATCTCTTAGCTGTGTCTTCACATAGCGCAATTAGGGTTTTCTTCGATCTTTACCCTTTCCTTTGGATAAATCAAAGCTCGGTGGTGAACTTCAAATTTTTTGATTCAAGTTAATTAATAGCTTGACATCCGATTCTCACCGCAACATATGCCATAGATTTTAGTATTTTGTATTTTGGGCATGTAATGTATACAATGTGTTAACTAGGAACTTATGGTATTTCAATACCAAAACTTTGATTCATGTATAATATTTATGCTTTGATGTATGATGTTATATGTGGGTGTTACAGTTGGTATCAGAGCAGGTCGTATCCTCGACCTAGCCATGAAATAGTATAAGTGTTTCTTTTCGTTCATATGCGTTGTGTCGCCATTGGTCTTAAGTGTTATATTTATGGCATTGAGCCTGATCAACTTAATCCTATCTGTATGACCTTTAGGAACATGGCTGACGGATGTAGAACCCGTGGTAGAACCAGAACTACTCTTGCTGAGACGAATCCGCCAGGCGGCGATGAATATGTCCCATGGCCCCAGTTTTTACAACAGATGCAGCAGCAGCAGAACCAATTCATGCAACAGATGGTACAACAAATGAATGGGGGTTTTCATCCTCAAGTGGTTGTTTCGGATGCTGTAGGTGGGAGTTTTTAGGATTTCATCTGCATGAATCCTCCAGAATTTCATGGCGGATTAGATTCTGTGAAAGCTCATGAATGGGTGGATGGTATGGAGAGAATCTTTCAGATAGTTCAGTGTAGTGAAGAGAACAAAGTGGTGTTTGCTTCTCTCACATTGAAAGGTCCTGCTACGAGGTGGTGGGAGAGTGTTTCAGCTCTAATGACTATCCAAGATGTGCCTAAGGTCTGGGAGCAATTCAAGATTTATTTTATGGAGAATTATTTCCCTAGTTTCTTGAGGACCCAAAAGGAGTTTGAATTCCAACAGTTGAGGCAAGGTACTATGACTGTGGCTGCTTATGTTGAGAAGTTTGAGATCATGGCTGCTTACTCTAGACAGGTCGTGTATGTTCCAGATGAAAAGTTAAAGATTGACCAATTTCTTTTTGGATTAAAAGCTAAGATTTCTCACAGTGTGTCTCAAAGAGAGCTCACTACTTATGCTGAGTTGCTAAGGCAATGTTATGTGGCTGAGAACAGTTTGAAGAAAGTTCATGCAGAAGGGGATTTGAGTAGGTTGAATCAGAATGATCGTGGGAGATCAAACCAATAGTTTAGGCCTAGACAACAAGCTTTCAAAGGGAAACAAGTCCAGAATTCTAGGACTAGTGCACCTCCTGTGTGTCATACTTGTGGTAGGAATCATCATGGTAGGTGTGGTATTGAAAGTGTGAGGTGTTATCAGTGTCAGAAAATGGGTCATATGGCGAGGGATTGCCCTCAAAATAGGAATCAGACGCAAGGAAAGAGTATCGGTCGAGTTTATACGTTGGATGCAAAGAAGGATAAGGGTGACAACTCTTTGATTGCTGGTACATGTTTCGTTAATGGGCATCCTTGTTTTGTATTATTTGATTGTGGAGCAACACACTCTTTTGTGTCAATACATTGTATGAAGCGACTTGGGTTGCAAGCTATTCCGTTGTCTCCACCCATGGTGGTTACTACTGCCATGGATGAGATGGTTGAAACACCTTTAATGTGTGGAAACTGTGTATTATCTGTGGATGGAAGAGTTTTTTAGATTGATCTTATTTGTTTGTCGCTTAAGAAAGTAGATGTTGTTTTGGGGATGGATTGGCTTTCTACTAATTCAGTATTTATTGGTTGTGAAGAAAAGCTAATCATCATTCCATCTGTTGAAGCTACTCCGAAAGATGTGCTAACAACTATTTTAGAAGGTACGGTTGGAATGATAAATTTCTTGTTTGAGAAGGAAAAATCTGTTATTTTGGTTCTCACTAAGGAGGAGAGTAGCGATCTTCAAGTTCTGTATATTCCTGTAGTCTGTGAGTTTTCCGAAGTTTTCCCCGAGGATGTCACTTATCTTCCTCCGGAAAGAGAAGTGGAATTCTCTATTGACCTAGTACCAGGAATGGCTCCTATATCCGTTTCTCCGTATCGGATGGCACCACTTGAGTTAAGAGAATTAAAGGATCAATTGGAAGAGTTAATGGCTAAGCATTTTGTTCGACCCAGTGTTTCGCCCTGGGGAGCTCCAGTGTTGTTAGTAAAGAAGAAGGATGGTGGAATGCGGTTATGTATTGACTACCGGCAGTTGAATAAAGTCACCATCAAGAACAAGTACCCATTACCCAGGATAGACGACCTGTTAGATCAATTGAAAGGAGCCTGTGTATTCTCGAAGATTGATTTATGGTCGGGTTATCATCAAATCCGTGTGAAGAGTTTAGATGTACCAAAGACCACATTTAGAACACGTTATGGCCATTATGAATTCTTAGTAGTGCCTTTCGGTGTGACGAATGCTCCAGCAGTTTTTATGGATTATATGAATCAGATATTTCAACCTTACTTGGACCAATTTGTAGTGATCTTTATTTATGACATTCTTATTTATTCTCGTACTTTTCAAGAGCACGGAGAACATCTAAGAATCGTTCTATCGATCTCACAAGAGAGACAACTTTTTGCCAAGCTAAGCAAGTGTGAGTTTTGGATGTCGGAGGTCAGTTTTCTTGGTCATGTCGTATCTCAAGGAGGTGTGGTGGTAGATCCATCAAAAGTTGAAGCGGTAATTAATTGGGAGAGACCAAAGAATGTTTCAGAAGTTAGAAGTTTCTTGGGACTGGCAAGTTATTAGAGAAGGTTTCTCAAAGGCTTTTCTCAATTGGCTTTACCAATGACTAAACTTACTCGAAAGGATTGTCCTTATGATTGGGATTTGTCTTGTGAACAAAGTTTTATGAGTTTGAAGGAAGGATTGATGACTGCTCCTGTTTTGATCATTCCTTATCCTAGCAAGTCGTATGAGGTATTTTGTGATGCATCGAAGATGGGATTAAGAGGTGTCTTAATGCAGGATAGTCACGTGGTGGCTTATGTTTCTCGACAATTAAAGACTCGTGAGAATAATTATCCAACTCATGATTTGGAATTGGCGGCGGTTGTTTTTACACTGAAAGTGTGGCGTCATTATTTGTATGGAGTACGTTTTGAAATGTTCAGCGACCACAAGAGTTTGAAATATCTTTTTGACCAAAAAGAGTTGAACATGCGTCAAAGGAGATGGATGGAGTATTTAAAAGATTTTGATTTAGAATTGAAGTACCATCCGGGTAAAGCAAATAAAGTAGCGGATGCATTGAGTCGGAAGGTGTTGCATAATGTCGAATTAATGATCTTAGAGTATGCCTTATTGGAAAAGTTTAGGGATCTTAATCTTCAATTTATTTGGACTCCTAATGGTGTGATTATGGGAAACTTGAATGTTAATTCTACTCTTAGAGAGGAAATTCAACAAGGGCAAGTGTTGGATGAGAAGTTACAAGAAGTGTTAGTTCAGCCTGGTTTCTCGCGAGCTACCGATGGAATCATTCTGTTTAACCAAAGGATTTGTGTTCCGGATGATGCGGTGTTGAAAAGAAGGATTTTGGAGGAAGCTCATAAAGGTGCTTTTACTATACATCCTGGTTCTTCAAAAATGTATCAAGACTTAAAGAGGGACTATTGGTGGTCCGGTATGAAAAGAGATATTGCGGTGTATGTATCAGAGTGTGCGGTATGACAATAAGTAAAGATTGAACACCAAAGACCGGGTGGCTTATTACAACCGTTAGAAATTCCGGTATGGAAGTGGGATAGTATTTCTATGGACTTTGCAGTTGGATTACCCCGTGCACAAGGTGGTTATGATTCTATTTGGGTGATTGTGGATCGGTTGACGAAATCTGCGCATTTCTTAGCCGTAAAGACTACTTACAAGGCAAGTCATCTTACAAGGTCATTTATTTTAGAAATTGTGAGGTTACATGGTATTCCCTCTAGTATTGTGTCCGATAGAGATCCAAAGTTTACTTCAAGATTTTGGAGAGCTTTTCAACAAGCTATGGGAACAAAGTTGTGTTTGAGTACGTCGAATCATCTGCAAACGGATGGTCAGACGGAGCGGACGATACAAACGATGGAAGATATGTTAAGAGCTTGTGTGCTTGGAAGTGGAGGAAATTGGATAAAACTTTTACCGTTGATTGAGTTTCCATACAACAATAGCTATCATGCAAGTATTGGTATGGCTCCTTACGAAGCATTGTATGGAAGGAAATGTAGGACGCCTTTGTGTTGGGCGGAAGTTGGCGAAGATACAATTTTGGGACCCGAGATTATCCAAGAGACTACGGAAAAGATTAGGATGATCCGTGACAAATTTAAACAAGCACAAGACCGACATAAGAGTTATGCGGATAACCGTAGGAGACCTTTAGAGTTTGATGAAGGTGACCATGTGTTTTTGAAGGCTACTCCGAGATTGAGGTTGAAAGGACCGTTTAAGTCGCGGAAGTTAAGTCTGAGATACGTGGGACCGTATCAAATTTTAGAAAGGATTGGTGAAGTAGCTTACAGGTTAGCCTTACCGCCTTCTCTATCAGAGATGCACGATGTCTTTCATGTGTCTCAACTTCGGAAGTTTGTTCCAGATCCTCTTCAGCCAATTCTACCAGATACAATTGAGATAGAAGCAGATTTAACATTTGAACCTCAACCAAGTCGTATCGCAGGAAAAGAAATTAAGGTACTAAGGAATAAGGAGATCCATCTTGTGAAAGTTCAGTGGGATGTGACACATCCGGGTGATGCAACTTAGGAACTTGAAGCTGAAATGCGAGATGCTTACCCTCACCTTTTTCAGGTAATCTTTAAATTCGGGGACGAATTTCTATTTAAGGAGGGGAGGATGTAATACCCCGTATTTATAAATGCTCTGAATAATATTAGTTGAGACCAACTGAGTTCTGGTGTACTCTGAGTATTTATCTGATAAGATAATTAAAGCAACTAATGAGCTCAGATTTAGTCAAATTAATATTATTCGACTCTGAGGTTTTCTTATTTGGACATTAGAGACAATTTGGACATTTAAGTTGGTGTTACTAACTTAAAGATATTTCTCTATATCTTTTCCATTTTCTTTTCCTCTTCATTAGTAACCAAAAATAGAAAGAAAGTTAGAAGAAGTAGAGAGAAGGGGGAGCAAAGAGGAGAGAAAGAGAAAGAAACCTAGAAGTTGAAGAACAACTTGGAAACTTCTTCATTCTTCGTCCAACCATCTCACAATCTTCATCATCTTGTTTAGAGGTGAGTTCTAGTAAGAACTCTAAGTGTAGAAAGGTAGGTTAGAACTTTGAATATAAATGGTGAATTTGGATAAAATGTGTTAAAAGTTGTTTCTATGGTTGCAATATGAAATAGAATGCATAACATGATTGGGTTGTGTGAGAAATTGATGAATAATACTTGTTATTATGTTGGAACATGTTTTGGTTGAAATTGGATTGATTTTGTACCATAAAAACATGTTTTTAGTTTCTGCTTCAGTGATGTAACCGGTTACATGTTTGAGGTAACTGGTTACATGAAGGTGTCTTTAACTATGATTTTAATTCTGTGTGAACAGTGAAACCTGATGTAACCGGTTACATGTTTGAGGTAACCGGTTACCACTGCTGTGATTTTTGAAAAATGTTTAAAAATTCATATCTTTTGGATCGTAATTCTAATCGAGGCATGGTAATGGTCGTTTGAAAGCTATGATAATATGCTACGTTATAAAAGTGAAAAATATTGATTTTGACACCCGATTAAATAATCGAAGGAAACTCGAGAAATGTGTAATTTCTATGAGTTGAATTGTTACATGTATTTTTGTTATACTATTGTATTGTATTATATCTAACCACTTATTGTAAAAAGAAATTGAGTGATAACATGTTTAAAATATGGAATAGGAAGAGTGAGGAAACCTTACCTTAAATCTATAATAAAATCTAGTAATGTGACTAGAAATTGATAGATAATCTAGATGGTGATGCTCGTGCGTTCGATGCCTAGGTGCACATCCTTGACGAGTAATGGTCTAGAAGAGAGTAAGACACTAGTATGGAACATATGCAAACCTTGTGTTTTGTGAAAAGGCATTGTGGCCTTGTGATTGTCGTATGCAATCAGGCTTGTGTGTGAGATCACGTAATCGAAACCGTTTCCCTGAGTTGCTGTTTTGCGAGGCAAAGCTTATTTAGAGCTCCTCCAGAATGTACGCATGTTTTATTACTTGGCAGGTTTGATTCCCACGTGCAGTACGAATGGAGCCTACGGGTAGAGACTTGTGATGGTTAATGGCTCATGTGAAGTTACGGTTCATAACGGTTAATGGCCCGTAGAACTCGAATCCATTTCGTATGTCAAGCAAGTGCAAGGATCCATGACTCGTGCCGACTTCTAGACGTACAAGAGGACGGGAAAAGGGGATACCTTGATGAGGTTACCGATTAGTGATATTTTGAGTTGATGAACTCATGAACATGTTTCCATATAGTGTGAGATTGTGAAATCAAGGTCACTTCTCTTCCCTTTGACTTGAGTTAGGATTGATAGAACCTTGTAAAGCCGAGAGAATCTATAAGATAGGGAACTCACTGAGATTTAATATCTCACCCCACGTTGTTGATTATATTATAGGTACTTCAGGTTCCGCGAAGGGTAAGGATAAAGCCGTTTGATTATCCTTACATGTCTTGGCTTTTTGGGATGGCGTAGCTTTAGTTGTGGAGATTTATTTTGAGATCACTTTGTTGATCTAGTTCTTAGTACTTTGGAACATCTTGTGTATATTATGCCATAGATTTTAGTATTTTGTATTTTGGGCATGTAATGTAAACAATGTGTTAACTAGGAACTTATGGTATTTCAATACCAAAACTTGGATTCATGTATAATATTTATGCTTTTATGCTTTGATTTATGTTGTGCAAGATGATGCAAAATGAAAAGTAGAATCTTAGGGTCAAAAATTAGGGTATGAAACTAACCAATCATCAAAAGAGTTTGAAAGGATTAGGTGGGGAAGATTGCAAGCTTTGTGGAAGTGTTTGTGAATCTACATTGTGTGTTTTTAGGGATTGCCAAAAACCAAGGCAGCTTTGGAGTAATAGAATTCTTGATAATATTAAGATGGAATTTTTTACAATGGAGCTCAGTGATTGGATCAGGTTAAAATTAGGATAGAATAGTTAATGAAGTAGATTTTGGTTAATATATTGTCATAACTTGTGGTTGTAGCATAATAAGGAGCTTCACGATGATTAGTATAAAAGACCCCAATGTCCTGGTAGTTATGTGCAAGGGAGAATTAAGGAATATGATTATGCTTTAAGTAATAAATTGGTAGTTATAAATGGTGAGAGAACTGTCATACTGGTGGGATGAAAAGCTCCAAAGAAAGGTTGGGTTAAGCTTAATACAAATAGAGCAAGTAATGTTAATAAGGGAGCGGGGTGTGGAGGTATCAATGGAGACAAGAGGGAATAGTGTAAAGGTGGATTCTATAAAAGTGTTGGGAATTGTAGTGTTTGCGTGGACTCAAAGTTTTGTTAAAGTGCTTATCAAATAAAAAGTTTTGTTAAAGTTAGAGACTCGGGAATAACAAAAGATATGGAAGGCTATGCTTTGGTTAAACAAATTCAAAAAGCATGAAGATGCTTGAGAAAGTAAAAGTGGTGCATTCGTATAGGGAAGTGAATTTTTGTGCATATATTTTAGCAAAAATGGGAATTGATAGCTTGTAGAATTGGTTTTTTGAGAAGATACTCTGATTTTAATCAAGTCTTTGATAGATGGAGATTCAATGGAGATATTGTTTCTTGGGGACTGTGTATTGGTTTGAGATAAATCCGTACAGAATCTTGGTTTAACTTGGGGAATAACTGATTAAAGCTTTGTTCTTGTTTGGTGTGAAGACTAATTGTTTCATTCCACTATTCGTTATTTGGTTAAAAGTTAACCTGAAACTTTATTTTTCCTTGTGTAATGGGGTTCGTGAGCTTAAACTTCTAAAAGCTCATAAGCATTATTAGAAACTCTCTAGATCAAATCTTGAGGAGAGGAGTAAGTCATTTTATTTATACCGAACCTCTATAAATCTCTGGTGTTATCTTTTTTCCCTTATCTCTTTGCTTTTCGCATATTTTATTTACTATGTCTTTCCGTAGCAATTTTCAAACGTTTTTTTAAAAATGTTTTTACACTCAAACTCTAAAAATATTTTGATTTTAAAACAATATTTTTTAAATCCCCACAATTCACCTCACCCCTTACTGTATGCAGAATCACATGTTCAACACCAAAAAATTTCAACTTTGTGATTTGTGCGATTGCAAGGGGAAAAAAGACTCTGAGCTCCTTTTAGACCAAAATTTTTACCTTTACATTTGGAATTGTATTTCCCGTTGAAATTACAAAAATAAAAATTGTCCAAAAGAGCATTAGAAGAATTTGTATCACGAGCATCTTTGATAATTGAATCAATCACATGATTTTCAATTTCCTGCTCATGTTGAAATAACATTGAAAAATATTGTTTATGTCAGGTGAAAGATTCATCAGCATTATTTGAGATTTTGTATGAGAAAACTTGTCATTGAATCCCTTAAGAAATCTAATGACATATTCTTGTTGATGATAGATTTTGATTGAATCAATTACTTTACAAGTATAGACAATTGAACACTTATAATGAGGAATATGTCTACAATTTTTAATTCATCCCATAAAACCTTCAATTAAATAAATAAATTAAAGATATCAATATTACCTTAATGAAAGTTATAAAGTTATTCCTGGATATCACAAATATGAAGAAAAAAAATGCCTCCTTACAAAAAACATAATTTGAGATTTTTCCAAACTCTAAGAGTATTCAAACTGTGTCTTTAGGATATTATTTGGAATATTAAATTCACTCCTTGGAGGTGATCTTTTTTAGGGGGAAATTCATATTTTAACGGTAATTTTAATTGTTTTAATTAGGCATTTTTTTCGTGCTTTTTGTAGTTTCAGTTGATTTGGATATTCTTTTGCTTTCCGTTTTTGTATCATCGGAATTCTTCTTGTATCAAGAGTTAGAGTATCTCTAATATTTTTTTCTCAAAATATCCTTGCTTACAAAAAAAATAGATGTATCGATTCATAAAACCAATACTACAATAGATACAAAGATAGATCAATGAGTCCAAACCAAAACTATAATGTTGCAGCAAATTCATGGACCTTTGAGAAAATCAGTTGTCAAAGGTTTGAAAAAATTGCCATCGTCAAACTTATCTTTGTTATTTGAAATCAATGAAATTGTTCTGGACTGGACCAATGGCTAGAATTGGCCCAATCCGCCTCTGCTCCAGAGCGGCCCATATTGCCTAAGTCCAATCCTCAGAGGGTCAAAAGTGACCTTTCTGCCCCTCCAATCGGGCAAGGAATTCAACGTTCCTCCCCGGCATTGATGCCCGTTACGCACGGCTTCCTCGCTACCCGAACAGCAAAGGACAGGTGCCCGGAACTGCGTTTATGCCCGACATAACGGCTAGTTTCGGGCACCCTGCCCGGCATAACGGCTAGTTTGGGCAGTTACCTATTCTTTGGGGAAAACAGTTATTTCGCCCTGAAAATAGGACCGTTGGCCACGCGCTGGGGGTTCTATATAAACCCTCTCGCTTGAGAGGGTCAGGTATCCAATATTCACCCTAAGAATTCATACTTTGTACTTGCTCCTTCTCTCTGACCCTTTCTTACTTGAACGTCGGAGTACCTTGCAGGTACACACCCCTCCTCTCCATACGACCAGCATCCCTGACGCACTTGGCGGCCTGATTCTACAGGATCTGATCCTGCCTTCACGATTAGTGGCGCCGTCTGTGGGAAAATTTGTTCTCCCCATCTTTCTTTAACTGAAGATCAAAACAATTCTCAAACATAATCACGATCATGGCCTCCCAAGATCGATCCAAGGATGCTCTCCAATCAACCATCCTCCCCGTCAACAAATCTGACGTTGACGACCAATCATCTCTCCTCCGAGATGCCCGTTTCCTTAGGGATGGAGCCACTGCTTCTCCTTCCCTTACCCCTACTGATCGCAACAACGATCAACCGTCTCTCGACCTCCAGTCCGTTCCTGTTCCGCCCAGCGCCGGCCCAGCCATGGCAGCCCTCCTGGAGGCACTCAACAAAACCAACACCCTGATCCTGCAGCAAAACGAGAGGATCGGGGCACTGGAAGAGTCTCGCCATCCAAGATCCCCTCCTACGTAGAGGAACCATCGACGATCAAGAAGCCCACAGCCACAGAGAGAAATCGACCTAAGACTGCGCCAAGAGCACGATCCTCGCGTAGCCCGAAAGCGCGACCAGATCTCCCCGCGTGACCAGCACGCTCATGACCACAAAAGGACTCAAAGGAATGAGGAATCTCCGATTAAGTCCAAAGGACGGGCACGATCACCTTCTCCTCGAAGGAACTTCTCACCTTCTCCTCGAAGGAACTGCTCACCTTCTCCTCGAAGGAACCGCTCACCTTCTCCATGAAGGAACCGCCGACATGAGCAACCCGTCCGGTCACCATCATACACCAGTTCTAGTGACGAAGACGAGCCTCGCGGCCCGTTGTCCCAGGAGATCTTGGCCACCTGTCTCCCAAAAGGCTTGGAGAAACCCCCGTCACTTGGCACATACGACGGGACCACCGACCCCGACGAGCACATCGAGAACATCGATGCGCTTCTAGACAACCGTGGCGTACGGGGCGCCATCAAATGCAGACTGTTCCCGACCACGCTTCGGAAGGGAGCAATGACATGGTATAAACAACTTCCCGAGGAGTCCATCACCTCATGGAAACAACTGGGCAGGATGTTCTCGCAGCACTTCACAGCATCTCGCCGCCATCCCAAAACTAAGGCCTCCCTCGGAGCCATAATCCAGGGGAAAGATGAACCTCTCCGCGCATATATCGAGAGGTTCAACAAGGAAGCTGTGCAGGTCCCGACGACAGATAAGATGAAGAAGTTCCTGCTCGAACAAGGGGTACGTCCGGACTCCGAGTTCGCTAAAGCCATTGGCCTCGCGCCACCGAGGAACTTAGACGCCCTCATCCTCAAAGCCCAATCTCATATTCAGTACGAGGAGAAGATTGCGGCCAGCAACGTCCGAGCATCTCTCCGCCAGGAGAACGCTCGGGCCTCTAAAGGAGAATAAGCCTCGACATCTCGTCGGGGTGAACTAAGGCACGAGGACCGTCCCCGCGACTCCCGTGATAGCAAAGGGCCCTCCGGGCGTTTCCATGATTACACTCCCCTGACCGTTTCCAGGGAGAAGATTTTGACCGAATGTGCCAATTCAGATTTCAAACAAGCCGGGGTCCGTTTCCCAAAACAGCTGCCAAACAGACCAAATGTGGACAAGTCAAAGTACTGCCGCTTCCACAAAAGTCACGACCATACTACAGAGGACTGCATCCATCTGAAGGACGCCATTGCAATACTGATCAGGGACGGCCACCTTACAAAGAAGAAGGACACTCCTCGGCAGGACGCCCAGGAGTCCAAGAAGTTCGAGGAGGAGGTGCCCTCCTCGGAAGACGACAACATACAGGTCGCTATGTCCATATCGCGACCCGAGGACTTCAACGTCCCTGACGGGCTCAGCGCCCCTGCATATTTCGTCGCCCACAGCCCGTGGGAGACCTTTCCCTCCGCCATGGTCATCTCTGGCGAGGGTTTCAACAAGGTTATTGTGGGGTCCGTGAAACGGAAGTTCGAACACCTGATCAACACCAGCTCAAACAAAGTGACCACGCTTGATCAGGCCCCGAAGGGTTCCATCCCCATCTCCTTCTACAGGGAGGAACTCCTCGGCGGCTCCCCGAACTCAAGCATTCTGTTGCTCGTCAGAGCCCAGTTGGCAAACTTCGACGTTCGCCGAATCCTAGTCGACTAGGGTAGCTCGGTCGACATCATATACTCCCAGCTATTCTCAACGCTGCAGCTGGACGAATCGCACCTTACCCCCTACGTAGGGTCCGATTTACAGGGGTTCAACGGGTCTGTGACCAAGCCGTGGGGTTACGTTGAGCTGATCGTGATCTTCGAAGCAGCTGCAACGGCCAGATCCATCAAGGTGCAATTTCTGGTAATCGACTGCCCGACACTTTACCAATGCATTTTTGGAAGGCCAACTCTAGCCGAGTTGGTAGCGGTGCCATCGACCGTCCACCTGAAGATGAAGTATTACACTTCGAAAGGAATGGTCGCCACCCTCCACGGTGATGTAGAAGCTGCCTGATGGTGTTTTGAAGCAGCTACAAAGGGGCTCAACGCCATTGCGCCCAAGCCTAAAGAGTCGAGCAAGCCAGCACTGCCAAGCAGCTCCGAGGAGGCCAAGCCTCTGCCCCAAGTCGACTCTATCGACTTCGACAGTCGCTTCCCCGAGGACCAACAGGAGGAACGAGCAGCTTCAGCCGGCCCATCCGCGTCATCCAGCAGCAGCTCCCATCCAATGCGCCCAATCCCGGATGGCAACTTCGAGCTAGTCCCGTTAGGCGAAGACCCCTAACGGGGAGTAAAGATTGGAGCAGACCTGCCTGACATCGCGAGGAAGCAGCTCAAAGCGTGCCTCCGAGAGAATGCCAACCTTTTCGCGTGGAGCGCCGCGGAAATGCCTGGCTTGGATCCATCCGTCGCATGTCACCAGCTAACCATTGACCCGACCATCAAGGCCGTAGCACAACGTAGGAGGAAGCAGTCTCCGAAGAAGACAGAGGCCGCTGAAAAAGATGTAAAGGACCTCCTCGAGGCCAAATTTATTTCGGAGGCCAAGTACACCACTTGGCTGTCCAACGTTGTATTGGTTAAAAAATCTAATGGAAAATGGTGCATGTGCATTTGATCGTACCTGGATCAGACTGTTTGAAGGTGGCCAATGGCATCTAGAATAATTACTACTTCAATGATGATGAAAGACAGCCAGAGGGGTGTACCTGTAGGACACTCCGATGCTTAAGTCAGTGAGTGCACAACAAATACAGAGAAAGAGAGTGAGAGTAAGAAGTTAAATTATCTTGACCCTCTCAAGTGAGAGGGTATTTATAGGAGACCCCCAGTGCGTGGCCAACGGTTATTTGCAACGGGTGGGACCAGCGTGTGACGCGTTCCAAGTAACTGCTAGGGCTTACGTGTAGTAATAATGACCAGCTCGTGGTCAACACCCTAGTGTAACTATCCCATTAATGCCATTATTAGACGGTTACATGAAACGTATTTGTGTAGATAAGACCGTTGATGGGCTTCTCGGGGGAAGAGTCTACAATGTCGAGGAGATATGGTGGTCGTGGTTTGGACGTGACCTAATGGAGGCGAACCATGTTTGTCGAGGACCCATGAGTCAACGGGGATTGGGAGTATTCTCGCGGGGAGAAGTTAATCTGTCGAGGAGGTCTATTTTATCAGGGTGTGGTGTCTTCTTTTCCTGTTTGTCCTTAGGTGCTCGACACTGTCAAGGAGTCAGGTGCCCGACATATCTTTGGCCTTGCATATGGCAGTCATGTGTCCTTCTCTAGGACTTTATTGGGCTTCTTCAAGTTGTATGGATTGGGCCTGTTTGATTGTAGGAAACCACGGCCCAGTCTAGAACAGGAGCCCCCCCCCAAGTCGTTGCTTCGAGGTATCGGGGTAATGACTTGAGGGTCAATAATCGTGTCGGGGAAATGCCAAGGGGTGATCCGAGGATGATATCAACATAGTTGAAATTTCCATGACGCCGGGTATTGGTGTCTTGCGGACAATTATCATGAGGCGGGCACTGACGGCTTGCGGGTAGTTAAGAGTTGCATCTGGTTAAAATGTTGGGGAGATGAGAAGTTTCCGTTTTGAAACGATGGGATGGCGAAAGGACACACGTGGATTTTTGACCTGTGTAAGTGTGCCACGTGTCACTAGTCATCATTGCGTAGGGTGGCTGCCTAGGGTAGAGTACTCGAGTGCCTCAGGCTTCTCGAGTTCCGTGATTTGTCTATAAATACTCTCACTTCCCTTCATTTCTCATTTTTCGCTCTTTCGTTCAAGAATCGTTTTCTCTTCTTTCTCTGTTTTCTCATCCTGTGTTCGCAACCCTCAACCACCGCAAGTCCGCTGAGAACCGCCGTGTTACGCCATGCCGAAACCCTATTTTACCATCTACAAGGTATTTTCTTTAAACTGTTGTTTTTTCTGGCATTTCCTTTAATTTAATCTTGCTTGAAATCGTTTCTCTGGTGAACTGATGAAGTTCTCATGAGAAATGGAAGGATTCTTGGCAAATACGGCAGGAATCTTTGGCTGTTTTTTTAAGAGAAAGATTGTATGAAACTTTTCTTCTCTGTTTCTGTTTCTGTTGAATAAAACCGAGGAACTGGATGAACATTCCGAGGACTTGTAGAAAATTATCGGGGAGCGTGATGAACGTTGTGGGGACCTGATAATGTTTTGGGGTCCCCGACAATTACTTTTTTTCATTGATTTCTCATGGAAAAGGGCAAGATTTTTCGGGGAGGCGATGAGTTTCCCGGGTATATCTGTTATTCGTCTCCGACCGGCTAGTTTGGTATGACTCGTCGAATTCACCTGTTCCCTTCTGCTTTTCAGGTTGATGGACAGATTGGCTGCTGAAGTGGTCGTAGGTGAATTCAAAGGGGATAACCAAACCGAAATTCCAATGGCCCATATGGCTTTTAGACAAGAGCGTCCGCTTGAGGACTGGGTTTGCGATGAGGCCCTCACAATGTCGTCCGTCTTCACATTCCCCGACGAAAATGGATTTTGTACTGTCGAGCATAGGTTGCTCGGTTCTGAGCAATATTGGAAGGTGTACCGCCCTAACGAGGACCAGTGTATATGTACACCTTACATGGGAATGCGTTTCCCGGTGTACGAGTTTATGTTTCAAGAGGCGGGGTGGAGGCTCCCCTTCACAGACTTCCAAGAGGGGGTCTTCAAATGGTTAAAATTGGCTCCATCGCAAATCCACCCGAACTCATTGGTCTTTCTCCGGGCTTTTGAGCTCGTCTGCAAACACTTGAAGATCAGGGCAACAGTGTCCCTTTTCTTCTGAATTTTTCATCTGCAGCGGCCTACAACTGACACGGCTGGGTGTCGTTCAAGCAAAATAAAGCTTTATTTCATACCTACTTGGACTATGTTCGAGATTTCAAGTGGCGTTGTTATTTTGTGAAGCCGGTCACCCCCGAGGTCGTTGATTCGATATATGAACGGGTGACTCAAGAAGTGGACGAGCAGTCTACAGAAGTGATGGTGCCAAAATTCCCCCTTTATTGGACAGAAGAGCATTACAAAGAGGGGGTAGATAAATATAAAGTAAGACATAATAAGCTCAACGTCGAGGATCGCGAGGCTTATGACAAGATTGTCGAGTAGTTGGAGAGTTTGAATAAAATCTCCAGCGTATTCGAGGACGGAGAGACCTCGACAGGTGGTGATGAGCAGGTGACGAAGACCCATCGCCTGATTAATACTCGTGTTCTGCTCGAGACTTTCTCCGATGAGGAGGCTGTCGAGCTCTTAGGTGGTGCACAGATCCTCGACTTTGATTTTTCTCATGTTTGTGTATCTTGTTTTACTAATATTTTTCTTTCTTTTTGTAGGGAAAATGGTCAAAGTTGCAGAAAGATATTCGAGGTTAAGGGCAAAGAGAGCTAGGGAAGAACAATCCCGTCCGACCGAACAAAGCGCCTCTCAGCATATCTCTTCTACGACAGTGCCTGAGAGTACTCCCTCTACCGCAGTGCCTGAGGGTTCTGGGCAATCTCTTGCTGTTTTAACTGCAACTGTGAGCTCTGAGAATCAGTCCCCAGGGGCCCAAAGGACATCTAAGCGGGCAAAGACTGTTGGGCCGTCCATTGTTGATGTGGAAAGTAGTTCCCCTCCCCCTCCTACAAGCTTTGAGATTCCTCCGTGTTATCTCCAACGTCGCTATTTCTCCGAGGTTACTTGTCCTCGTGTTGCCCCTGCTGAAGTCCAAGCTTTGTTAGGGAGTACAGCGAAAGCGAGAAGGAAGACAATTCTTGAGGATATGTCTGCCGTCATGCGGCTCTATTCGGCTGCCCTTATTCTGAATGACGAGAGTTGCTCAGCCGCTGAGCTTTCTCGACTGAAAGATAGACTTCAGATATTGGAGGCTGAATTGTTCGGCGTGCAGAAAGACTTGAAGGACTGCAGGGAGCTGAACAGAAAACAAGGCGAGCAGCAAGAACAGTCGGAGAGGAAGTTGAAGGAAGCTGAGGACGTGGTGAAGAACCACCTTGCTCGGGTCACTGCGTTGGAAGAGGAAGAACAATGTCTCAAGGATAGGATAGCTGAACTGGAAGAGGCTGTTCAGCCAGCTGAGAATGAAACCGAGGAGGATAAACTATTGACCTCTCGAGCAGCCCTGATATCCAAGCTCAGGGAAGTCGAGAAGGATCTTCGGTTGGCTAAAGATTATGCTATAGAGTTTGCAGATGTCGGGTTCCAGAACGCTGTGGCGCAGCTTAAACTCCTGAATCCGGACCTTGTAACCGATGGAGCTAATTCCAAGTTTGAGGTGGTCGACGGCAAGATTGTGTTGCCCGGACAGATAGTAAATGCTGATGGGGGAAACGGGGAGCAGGAGAATCCCGAGGCAGCTGATGATGCTGCGGAGCGATATTGTAGTTAGTTTGGCCTGCGTGCCAATTTTTTGTATTGATTGGCCTGCGTGCCATATTTGCTGATTTGCCCGGCCTAAGGGCCAGAGCTTTATGTAATATTTTTACAATGGGCTTGCCCGATTTAGTGTTTCCATTTTGCCTCTTTATCTGTTCTGTGTGTGGTATTTTGCTTATCTTTATCTAAGTTATTTTGAAATTGCTGGATACTTGGGAGTTTGCTCGACTCTAGTGATCCTCGACTGCGAAGAGAGCTGGTCGAGCGGTCAGGGGTTGTACCCCAACCTTCAATGAAGCTAAGAGGTCGATCGAGGTCTTAGTTTCATGGCGTGAACTTCCCATCGCGAGCTGGGTGTTCTGCCTATAAGGTACGTCGACGACGGAGCTCGATAGAGTACTCCTCGCCGGGCCAAAGTTCAACGCACACACAACATGACTTTCGACCTTCGTTAGCATATAGAGGTGTCGTGCTTGTACCATGGCATGCTCCCCGTAACGGTAACTTTTGCATAGTTACATGTGGCGTTCAACTGTAATATTGTTTAAGCTTCTCAGCATTCCATGGTCGAGCAAGTTGTTCACCTTGGAGGTTTTCAAGGTAATAAGCACCTGTCCCCGTCTTTGCAATGACGCGGTAGGGGCCCTCCCAGTTTGCGGCCAGCTTTCCTTCACGTGAATTTTTCTGATTTCGCCGTAGGACGAGACTGCCTACTTGGAAATCTCGTTTGATGACTTTGTCATTATAACGCAAAGTTATTTTTTGTTTTAAAGAGGCTTCTTTGAGGGATGCTCCCGTCCTTATTTCTTTGACAAGGTCGAGTTCCTCGCGAAGGGCTTCGTTGTTCGCTTCTTCGTCAAGAGGAGCTTCTGTCCTTCTCGAAGGTTCCCTGATTTCCACAGGAATTACCGCCTCGGTTCCATATGTTAACCGGAACGGGGTCTCCCCGGTCGTGGAATGAGGGGTAGTTCGATATGCCCAGAGGATGCTGTGTAACTCCTCGACCCACCGTTGTTTGGCTTCGCCGAGTCGTCGTTTGAGTCCTCGGAGTATTACTCTGTTCGCGGCTTCGGATTTCCTGTTGGTTTGTGGTGTTCGACTGACGTAAATTGTTGCTTCATACCCAGCTTGGCAACGAAGTCTTGGAAGTTTCCGTCGGTGAACTGTGTCCCATTGTCTGTGACAATGGCCTGAGGCATACCGAATCGGGCGAGTATATTTCTCTTGTTGAAACGTAATATGTTGAAGGCAGTGATCTTGGCTAATGCTTCCGCCTCGATCCACTTTGTGAAGTAATCTACCCCGACGATGAGGTACTTATTTTGGTACGATCCTATGACGAAAGGTCCGAGGATATCCATTCCCCACCATGCAAAGGGCCACGGGGATGACAATGATTTAAGCTCGTTTGGAGGAGCGAGGTGCATATCTCCATGCCTCTGACAACGATCGCACTTTTTGACGTGTTCCTTTGTGTCTTGTTGCATAGTGGGCCAGTAATATCCTGCTCTGAGGGCTTTTTGAGCCAAAGATCTTCCGCCTAGATGTTGCGCGTTGATTCCTTCATGAATTTCCTGGAGAATCTCTGAAACTTTACTTTCCTCGACGCACCGGAGTAGAGGGATGGAGAATCCTCGACGATATAGCTTACCGTCGACTATGGTGTATGCACATGCTCGCCTCCTAACTATCCCAGCTTCTTTAGGATCGTCGGGCAGTATGCCCGTCATCAGGTATTCGTAAATTGGAGTCATCCAACAGTTTGCATTCCCGATAACGTTCACCTCTGTGGTCGAGGTAGGTTTGTTGATGCTCGGATGGGTCAGTATCTCTTGGATCACTGATTTGTTCCCTCCTTTCTTCTTAGTGCTCGCTAGCTTGGAGAGCACGTCTGCTCGAGTGTTATGCTCGCGCGGGATGTGAGCCACCTCCGCGGAGACAAATTTCTTCAACTTTTTTTGTACTAGGGTTAGGTATTCAATGAGATTATCATTTTTGGCCTGAAATTCTCCCCTAACTTGTGATGCTACGAGCTGAGAGTCCGTAAAGATTTTGACTTCTTTTGCGCCAAGGTCTTCTACAAGTCGAATTCCTGCGAGGAATGCCTCATACTCGGCTTGGTTATTTGATGTTTTGAAAGATAGCTCTAGTGAGACTTCTATCAAGATGCCTTCCTCATTTTCGAGGATAATGCTTGCCCCGCTGCCCTTTGCACTGGAGGCTCTGTCGACGTAAATTGTCCATTTTTGGGAGCCATTGGTCGAGGATTCGGGGACTGTCATTTCCGCTACGAAGTTGGCCAGTACCCGAGCCTTCAAGGCTTTTCTCCCTTTGTATTGAACGTCGAACTCGGATAGCTCGAGAGACCACCGGAGCATTCTCCCCGCCATATCTGGCCGACTAAGGAGCTGTCTGATAGGCTGCTCAGTTCTTACCACAATTGTGTGGGCCAGGAAGTAATGGCATAGTCTTCTGGATGCAGTTACGAGGGCCAAGGCGACTTTTTCAATCTGTTGGTATCTGAGCTCGGGACCTTGGAGAGCTTTGCTCGTGAAATAAACCGGTTTCTGTCCATCGGGGGTCTCCCGTATGAGGACAACACTTACCGCTTCGCCGGTGATGGCCAGGTATAAGAAAAGTGTTTCCCCGTCATCTGGTCGGGACAAGACCGGGGGTTGTGATAAGGCTTGTTTTAGATGGAGGAGGGCTTGTTCGCATTCTTCACTCCATTCAAATGTTGCTTTCTGTCGAAGAAGTTTGAAAAATGGGAGCGCGTATTGGGCAGATTTAGCGACAAAACGAGAGAGAGCAGTGAGCATCCGGTTAAGTGGCTGTATCGAATTCTTTGAGTTCGGAGTAGGAATCTCGGAAAAGGCCTTACATTTGTCAGGATTCGCTTCAATTCCTCTCTCCGTAAGGTAAAAGCCGAGGAATTTCCCTGCTCGAACACCGAAAGTGCACTTGTCGGGGTTGAATCTCATGCGACATTTCCTCGATGTGTCGAACACCTTTTTAAGATGAGCAGCGTGGTCGACTTCTTCTGCGGATTTGACAATCATGTCGTCCATATAGACTTCGAGCATGTCACCAATTTCTACTCGGAAGACCTTGTTCATCATTCGTTGGTAGGTGGCGCCAGCATTCTTCAGACCAAAGGGCATTACATTATAATAGTAATTGCCCGACTCAGTCATAAAAGCTGTATGATTTCTGTCGGCCTCGTCCATGGGAATTTGGTTATATCCCGAATAAGCGTCCATGAAAGACAACAGCTTAAATCCTGCAGAGTTGTCGACCAATCGGTCAATGTTAGGCAATGGGTAAGAGTCTTTCGGGCATGCCCGATTAAGATCCGTGTAGTCAATGCACATCCTCCATTTTCCATTAGATTTTTTAACAAGTACAACATTGGACAACCAAGTGGTGTACTTGGCCTCCGAAATAAAGTTTGCCTCTAGGAGGTTTTTTACAGCTTTTTCAGCAGCCTCCATTTTTTCTGGAGACTGCCTACGCCTACGTTGAGCTACAGCCCTAGCATTTGGATCTATGGTCAGCTGGTGACAAGCCACTTGAGGATCTAATCCGGGCATTTCTGAAGTGCTCCAAGCGAACAAATCTGCATTCTCTCGGAGACATGCCTTCAGCTGTCTCCTCGCCAGGTCGGGGAGCCCATGGCCGATCTTCACAGTTCGCTTTGGGTCGTCGCCAAGAGGGATCAGCTCGAAATCTCCGTCTGGGATGGGGCGCGTTGGGTAGAGAGGCTGCCCGTTGACTTCAACTGGGAGGTCTTTGCCTGCAACTTCTTCCTGTTCCTCGGAGAACCTGCTATCAAGGTCGACCGCGCTGACCGGCGGTGGTGGAACCTGTGCGACATCTGAAGCTGCCCTTTTGGGGTGGACGCCACCGACGACACTTAGACCTTTGATCGCTACATCGAAACATCTTCTAGCTGCTTCAATATCCCCGTGTAGGGTTACCACACGTCCTCGAGTCGTATAATGTTTCATTTTTAGGTGGACAGTGGATGGTACAGCTGTTATTTCAGCCAAAGTGGTCCTTCCCAAGATGCAGTTGTAGAGAGAAGGACAGTCAACCACTAGGAAACGCGTCTTCGCCTGTCGAGCTGTTTCACCTGCTCTGAATGTGACCAACAATTCTACATAACCTCGAGGTCTAGTAGACGCGCCGTTGAAGCCTTATAGATCGGATCCCACATATGGGGACAGGTGATGCTTTGTCAGCTGGAGAGTGTCGAAGAGGTGAGTGTACATGATGTCCACCGAGCTTCCCTGATTGACCAAAATCCGAAGCACATCAAAGTTGGCCATTTGTGCCCGAATTAGGAAGGGTATATTAGCATTCGGGGATCCCCCTGGTAATTCCTCGAGATAGAAACTTATAGGGCATGATTTTCCACGAGATAAGCTGAGAGTTGGGTCTCGAGGGGTGGATGTCCTTAGTTCGTCGAACTTCCTCTTTATTGAACCGAAGGTCACTCGTTCAGGGTCTCCGCCTGATATGACTAGGGCTTGGGGGAAATTTTCCCAGGTACTGCGAACACTTACTAGTTCTTCCGCCGGGAAGCTCTTCCACATGTTTCGAATAGCTTCAGCATCGCTTACATTTCCTTGGAGACCGAAGTCTTCAGGTCGTGTGATGCTTAAGGCAACCTGCAGTTTTCCGGTGTCCGGATGGTTTGACTCCTCGGTATTTAGAGCTTCTTGGCCGGTGGGACGAGGAGCCTCATCTTGTTTGGTGTATTTTTTTAGGTAGCCTTCTTTTATTAGCGTTTCGATTGCGTCCTTAAGGTGGATGCAATCCTCAATAACATGCCCGTGACTGCGATGGAACCGGCAGTACTTGGATTTATCAGTATTTGGTTTGGGAGCTGTTGGTTTTGGGAAGTGGATTCCCCCTTTCACAAACTCCAAATTTGCACATTCACTGAAAATGCGTGCACGGGACACGTTTACTGAAGTGTACTCTTTGAAAAGACCGGCAGGTCCCCGAGATTCGTGGGACTCTTTATTCTGATTTTCCTTTTTCCTCTCCCCGCCTCGCTTCGGTGGAGGGGAATCTTCTCTTCTCCTTTCCCCTCCTCGCCTAGGTGTCGGGGAGTCTTCCCTATTCTAGCCGCGGGGCCTTCTCTGCTTCTTAAGTCAAAGGAAATTTGGGCTGCTTCTGCTTCCTCGAACTCAATGTGTGATTGAGCTCGTTCGAGGAAACCTTTGAAGCTGCGAGGACGGTGTAATCCGACAGATTCTGCGAACTTGGAACCAACCCGCAGTCCTTTGATGATGAGATATAATTTTATATGGTCGGTCGTATGGACCTCGACCGCTTCTTTGTTGAATCTCTCTATGTAGTTCCGGAGAGATTCTCTCTTTTCTTGGAAGATGGCCTCCAAGAAGGATATAGTTTTTGGATGTCTTCGAGAAGCTGTAAAATGCTTCCTGAAACGTTCTCTTAGAGCTTTCCACAACGTTATTGATTCAGGTGCTAGGTTTTTATACCAAGCCATGGCCCCTTTCCGAAGAGTTGCAGGGAATAATCGACATTTGATAGCGTCGGAGACATTTCTAAAGTTGAGAAGAGCCTCGAAGCTCTCGACATGGTCGTCCGGATCAGATGTTCCATCGTAAGTCCCCAAGGATGGAGGTCTCTCCAAGCCTTTGGGAATAGGAGCTTCCATTATTTGTCTGGATAGAGGAGTCCGGTAGTCGTCATCATCGCTGCCTCCCGGGGATACAGAAGGAGAATTATGACCATGAACATAGTGACGCCTCAGGGAGTTTTCCCTATGATAGTCTCTTGGCTCCTCGACATTAGGCTTACTCCTCTTAATCTTCAAGGGACGAGTGGGCCCTTTTGGTGGCAGAGAGCGATGACGCTTTTGTGGATGCTCGGTCTGGTTACGCTCCAAACGTGGCCTGCGACCTCTATTTACTGGAGAAGGGCTACGAGATTCCACTGGAGATTGTGGATGTCCGGGATAAGGAGGTGGTGGGTGTCTTCGCGGGGAAGTTCGACCACGACCTCGTTCCAGCTTCTCGATCCGTAAGCTTTGGCTGAAGATCATTTGATTGGTCTGATTGACCAACACAAACAAGGCAGCAGTGTTCGGGTCTGCATTTGGTGGTTGATCCATAGGATGGTAGGTAGGCTGGAAGATTGCTTCCTATCCATCTTTTTGAGCAGCCTCGTATTCCACCTCATCGGACGATGGGGAGGCGGTGATTCCATCTCTAACGTCATTCTCCATGACAGGCTGAAGAACATTGTTGTCGCCATGGGTATTACCACCAAGTTGTGTGATGACATTATCAATAGCTTGATTTGCTGACGGGTTGGCCATTGCTGGTAGTTGAATGAGGAAACTTTGGTTTATCGCGAGGGAAAAACGGGGAAGCTTATGAATCTTCCCACAGACGGCGCCACTGATCGTACCTGGATCAGACTGTTTGAAGGTGGCCAACGGCGTCTGGAATAATTGCTACTTCAATGATGATGAAAGACAGCGGGGGGGGGGGGGGGGGGGTGTACCTGTAGGACACTCCGATGCTTAAGTCAGTGAGTGCACAACAAATACAGATAAAGAGAGTGAGAGTAAGAAGTTAACTTATCTTGACCCTCTCAAGTGAGAGGGTATTTATAGGAGACCCCCAACGCGTGGCCAACGGTTATTTGCAACGGGTGGGACCAGCGTGTGACCCGTTCCAAGTAACTATTAGGGCTTACGTGTAGTAATAATGACCAGCTCGTGGTCAACACCCTAGTGTAACTGTCCCTTTAATGCCATTATTAGACGGTTACATAAAACATATTTGTGTAGATAAGACCGTTGATGGGCTCCTCGGGGGGAGAGTCTACAATGTCGAGGAGATATGGTGATCGTGGTTTGGACGTGACCTAATGGAGGCGAACCATGTTTGTCGAGGACCCATGAGTCAACGGGGATTGGGAGTATTCTCGCGGGGAGAAGTTAATCTGTCGAGGAGGTCCATTTCATCAGGGTGTGGTGTCTTCTTTTCCTGTTTGTCCTCAGGTGCTCGACACTGTCAAGGAGTCAGGTGCCCGACATATCTTTGGCCTTATGTATGGCAGTCATGTGTCCTTCTCTAGGACTTTATTGGGCTTCTTCAAGTTGTATGGATTGGGCCTGTTTGATTGTAGGAAACCACGGCCCAGTCCAGAACGGCGTTGATTATACCCATCTCAATAAGGCATGCCCGAAGAATGCCTACCCCCTCCCCAATATTGATAAACTTGTTGATAATTCTGCCGATTTTAAACTTTTATCGTTCATGGACGCCTACTCGGGCTACAATCAAATCCCAATGGCAATGTCCGACAAAAAATATACGGCCTTCATGACCGAATCGGGGAACTATTACTACAACGTAATGCCCTTCGACCTGAAGAACGCCGGTGCAACGTACCAACGAATGATGAACAAAGTATTTCGGGGAGAAATAGGCAACATGCTCGAAGTATACATGAACGACATGATCGTTAAGTCCCACGAGGAAACCGATCATACTGTCCACTTATGAAAGGTCTTCGAACAGGCCAGGAAATACAAAATGCGTTTTAATCCGGAGAAGTGAACGTTCGGTGTCGGGGCAGGCAAATTCCTCAGCTTTTATGGAATGAGGAATCGAAGCCAATCCTGACAAATGCCGAGCATTCTCCGAGTTTCCTACGCCCAATTCCAAAAAATCCATCCAACCCCTCAACGGGATGCTCGCGTCACTATCTCGTTTTGTGGCCAAGTCCGCCCAGCATGCCCTGCCATTCTTCAAACTCCTCCGCAAAGAGGCAACATTCGAATGGACCGAGGAGTGCGACGAGGCCCTTCTCCATCTGAAACGACCACTCTCAGAGCCGCCGGTCCTCTCTCGACCAGACAACGGCAAAACACTGTACTTATATCTAGCCGTCGCGACCGAAGCAGTGAGTGCCGCTCTCATCCGCGAGACGCCTGACGGGCAGAAACCCATTTACTTCACAAGCAAAGCATTGCAAGGACCAGACTTAAGATACCAGCAGATAAAGAAAGTGGCGTTGGCCCTCATCAACGCAACCAGAAGATTAAGACACTACTTCCTGGCTCACACGATCGTGGTTCGAACAGACCAGCCCATAAAGCAGTTGCTCGAACGACCAGATATGGCCAGCCGAATGCTCAAATGGTCGCTGGAGCTGTCCGAATTTGACATCCAATACGAAGGCAGAAAAGCCCTCAAGGCCCAAGCTCTGGCCGACTTCATCGCAGAGATGACATTCGCAGACTCCCCTGCGAGCGAAGCGCGCAAGTGGACCATCTTCGTCGACGGTGCCTCAAGCTCGGTAGGAAACGGTGCGGGCATCATACTGGAGAGCGACGAAGGAATTATCGTCGAGGTATCACTCATGCTGTCTTTACCAACCTCCAATAACCAGGCGGAATGCAAAGCCTTCCTCGCTGGGCTACGCTTTGCCGAGGACCTGGGCGCACAAGAAGTCGTCATTTGCACGGACTCACAACTCGTGGCCCTCCAGGTCCGGGTTGAATACCAAGCCAAAAACAACAACCTGACCAAATACTTAGCCCTGGTAAAGAAGGAAATGGCGAAATTCACAACAGTGGAAGTGAAACACGTTCCCCGTGAACATAACGTACGAGCAGGCGTGCTGTCTAAACTGGCCAGCACGAAGAAGAAAGGCGGAAACAAATCTGTCATACAGGAAGTGCTTCCTCGACCCAGCATCGAGAAGACCTTCCCGAAACTCGACGTGCAGGTGATCGGCGACAGCAACTGCTGGATGGCCCCAGTCTACAACTATCTCGCCAAAGACGAACTCCCGTCCGACGCAAAGAAGGCCAGCACGATCAAGCGAAGAGCCTGCTCGTATGTCCTGGTTGAAGGTAAACTATACAGGTGGGGATTCTCCATTCCACGGCTCAAATGTGTCGAGGAGGAGATGGTCGCACACATCCTGCGCGAAATCCACGAGGGAATCAACGCCCAACATCTCGGAGGAAGGTCCCTTGCTCGCAAGGCTCTCCGAGCAGGATAGTACTGGCCGACCATGCAAAACGACGCGAAAGAGCACGTGAAGAAATGTGACAAATGCCAACGGCATGGGGACATGCACCTGGCTCCGCCCAATGAGCTAAAGGCTATGTCCTCCCCGTGGCCATTCGCCTAGTGGGGCCTAGACATCCTAGGGCCCTTCGTGGTAGGATCAAGTCAGAACAAGTACCTCATAGTGGGCGTAGATTATTTCACAAAGTGGATAGAAGCAGAAGCTCTAGCCAAAATAACTGCCCTCAACATCCTGCGTTTCTACAAATGAAACATCCTTGCACGTTTCGGTATTCCCCAAGCGATAGTAACGGACAACGGGACGCAGTTCACGGACAGGAAGTTTCAGGACTTCGTCGCCCAACTAGGCACGAAGCAACACTTCGCATCCGTCGAACATCCCCAAACAAACGGGCAGGCTGAGGCAGCTAACCGAGTCATCCTTCGAGGCCTCAAGCGAAGGCTTGACGAAACAAAGAAGGCATGGGTCGAGGAGCTACACAGCGTGCTCTGGGCGTACCGCACAACTCCCCATTCGACGATCGGGGAAACACCTTTCCGTTTGGCATACGGAACCGAGGCTGTAATTCCAGTCGAAGTTCACGTGCCCTCTAGGAGGACAGAGTCGCCCCTAGACGAGGAGATGAACGACGAATCTTTAAGGTAAGAGCTCGACCTCGTCGAGGAAATCAGAACTAGAGCAGCTCTCCGCGAAGCCTCACTGAAACAAAAGATCACCATCAGGCACAACGCCAAGGTGATACGACGAGAGTTCGACATGGGAAGCCTCGTTCTCAGAAGAAACCACAAAGACTCTCACGAAGGCAAACTAGCAGCCAATTGGGAGGGACCCTATCGCGTCCGGGCAAAAATAGAAAATGGGGCCTACTACCTAGAACATCTCACTAGGGAAGAACTCGCTCGACCATGGAATGCTGAGAAGCTAAAACAATACTACAGCTAAATCCTTGGTTCGACTCGTCGCAACGACTAACGTCAGCTACCGACCACTATGCGCGTCTAGGTACAAGCGTCGCATACGACTAAAGCATAACCCCGTTCAGTAACGAGCCCGGTAAGTGCTCGACAGCGGTCCTCGATCGAGCATCGCCGTCGTCAGAGTACCACGATTGGAAGAACCCCAGCTCGCGATGGGACGTTCAAGCCGCGAACTCGGGGCTCAAACGCGGCCTGAGCTCCACTCCCTGCCAAGACATATCCCGGCAGTTCGACCAGTTCCCCACACTTCCGAACACATCTATTACGAGAAATCTCCCCAAAAGATATTCACACAAGTCAAATACCCCCTATCACGGGTGGACATACATTCACAGCGAGCATGCATACAACACTTAGCGAAAATAAAAGCAAGTAAAGCCATGCAAACAACAGAACTAAATATGCGATAACTTAACAAGTGGCCGCAAAGACCACAATTGTACGTTGTTACATAAAACGGGGGCCATGCCCCCCAAAAATAAATTACAACGGCACGCGGGCCGGACAAATTACAACAAGATAACAAACTCCTCATTCATCGGCATGCTCGGTTGACTCTGGCTCGGGCCCTTGCTCCTCTGTGGGCTGATCCTCGGGGGTAACGGCAAAGAGACCTTCGGGCAAGACAATGCGACCATCATCACACGCGCAAGATAGTGAGTACCCTCGGCAGAGATTTCAAGCCCGGGGTTCACCACGCGCAGCTGAGCCACAACGTTTCCAAAGGATTCCTCCGCAACGGTGATGCCATCATCTTCAGCCAGAAGTATACGAGCGACCAGCTCGGATCTAGTCTTCAAATTCCTCACATCGTCTGGCTCGTCAGCACCCGGGGCATTGGCCGCCCTCAGCTCCCTGATCAGCTCCTCGGCAGCTTTCTTCTCCGCCGACAACCTAGAGTTCTCCTCTTTTAGCCTGGCCGCTTCCTCTTCCGCCTTCTTCCGAGCCTCACCAGCACCCTTGACTTCTTCCTTGAGGGATGCTATGGAAGCACGAACAGCATTGAGTTCGGACTCAGTTGCAGAGTCCCCTTCAGCATAAACTGCCGCCATCTCCAGCATTCGGACCAAGGCTGAAGCATCTCGGGCCACCAGCGCCCTCTTGCTCGGGCGGTCCATGCAGGGAGGAAGCTCGAACTTCCCTTTCTCCGATACCCGAGTAAGGTCCACGGCATCAGCAATCCTTGGCCGCTTTGGTCGCCCGGCCAAAGGCAGAGGAGATCCCCGGGGAGCAGGAGTCGGAGAAGTGGAGGTCCCCACAGCAGCTTGAACGGAAGGAGGAGCACGGGTACCAGCGAACCGAGATTTTGGAGGAGCCATTCCAGCTTTGTTCCTTGCCAGAGCATTCCTCACAACCCGATCATGAGCCTGAGACATCTCACCTGCACAAACAAAACACGAGCATGTTAGATACGAAGAAAAGAAATAACATGAACAAAATCTAAACGACTAAGACTACCAAGAAGCATCTCAGCGTCTGCGGGAGTCTTACACTCCAGCAGTGCCTTAACATTGATGAACCAGCGCTCGACCCTCTGACTCCCATCTTCCTCGAAGATCGGGCTGCCCTTGCTAGTCCAACACTCAGCGAGATTGAAGGAGTTGACCCACTTCACCAACGCCTCGTAAGCCACGGCGAACCTGTAAAGCCTCTGCCCGATGTACTTCCCCTCCTCGTTAAGCAGCTCATTTCCGTCGTCATCAACCTCTATCTCCCAGACATATATGCTGTCCTGGGCGACCTCGGACACGGGTTCAACAACGAAGTACCGCTACTTGAATGTCCGGACTGACTCCGAAAACGGTTTGAACAGCTTGCGAGGCTGCTTTAGAGAAACCCAGTCATACTTCTTCCCCGTCAACTGCCTTTGTAGATGGAAAATAGCGAAGAATAGAGGGAGAGTGACCTCCAAAGAAAGATGCTCGTACACCAATTCGAAAGCTCGGATGAAGGCTAGCGAATTAGAGTGCAGTTGTGTGGGGGCTAATTTCAGATGCTGGAACACCGACCGCTGAAAATCAGTAAAAGGCAGCCTCAGTCCCAGCTCTTTGAAGGTGTACTCGTACATTGTAAAGCGGTCCCCGAAGTCCGTGCAGACCCGCTTGTTCACAGTATGGAAATGCACCTTCCACTCCCCTTCCGGTCCTACCTCCGTAAAGACGTCCGCCAAAGACTTTGCGAACGTAGAAATGTGCTCGGAAGGTTCAGCCACCTCCCACTCCTCCGCGGAGAACCCTTCGACGTCATCCTCGTCCATTTCATCCCGAACCTCTTCTTCCTCCTCGGCATTGCTGGAAGAACTTGAGGTCGCCGAGCTCGAAGCCGTCGAGCTACTATTTTCCTCGGAGCCAGTTTCTTCCTCGGACGTGTCTAGAATAACTTCTCTGTCTGGCCCCGTCGCCATTACGATCACCTGAAAAGCAGAGAAGACAGTGAATTCGACAGCAAATCAAATCCACCCTTCCACCGCTAAGTCAAGTGAAAGGGCGCGCAAAGGGCTGAGGACAACGTCCCCGGCCTAAGCCCTAACATCGAAAGAAAAGCTAAAGCCTCCCCGCGAGGAGATGCTCGAAACATATCATCCTCCTGCGAGGAGCCTCCCCGCACTCATGCCCAGATTCTGTTTGAAGCTTCACCGGAACCTGGAAACGTTCTACCAGAAAACTCACCGCTCTATCAGAAGATGAACAAGCACGGTGGTCACGCATGCACAACTACCGCAACCACGACGTGGACCACCCTCCTCGCTGGACATACTACATACTCCGGCGAAGTGCTGGGGGCAGCAAAATGGCGCAACCACCGTCCACCATCAACACTCGCCAGAAATCCACCTATTTTGTCATCTAAAGCTAACCCTAACCGCATACAATCTACCACTAACAAAAGTGAGTAAAACAAGCTACAGATCAGAAAACTTACTTGATTTTGGAAGAAGGTAGAAGTTGCTCGAAGCTGGTAACGGTGGTCGGAAAGCCTGAAGACGGTGATGGGCAAGAACTGAAAGAGACGGAGAGGAATCAGAAAGGAAAAAGTTTCAAATGAAACGGTTTCCCCCCTTTTTATACAAAGGGGCACGTGCAACCACGCGCCCGTAGGCCATTATGACTATCCGCTAGCCATCATTGCCTATTAACTGCTACATGAAGCTCTAGGTACACGTGGCGCCCCAACGTTTCAAATTATGTCTAACCATTGGTCTCCCCGTACACCGGGCAACATGGTCACGACCAAGAATCTCATGAACACCTGGGGTCACGAACACTTTGAGATAACCTTCCTCGTCTACGAACGACGACTCTATGCTAGCTCCCCGGAGCCACGAGCAGTCCTTAAGTCATCACTCCCATGCTCGAGAGCAACGACTTGGGGGGTTCCTGTTCTGGACTGGACCAATGGCTAGAATTGGCCCAATCCGCCTCTGCTACAGAGCGGCCCAAATTGCCTAAGACCAATCCAGAGAGGGGCAAAAATGACCTTTCTGCCCCTCCAACCGGGCAAGGAATGCAGCGTTCCTCCCCGGCTTTGATGCCCGTTACGCACGACTTTCTCGCTGCCCGAACAACAAAGGATAGGTGCCCGGAACTGCGTTATGCCCGACATAACGGCTAGTTTCGAGCACCCTGCCCGGCATAACGGCTAGTTTGGGCAGTTACCTATTCTTTGGGGGAAACGGTTATTTCGCCCCGAAAATAGGACCGTTGGCCACGCGCTGGGGGCTCTATATAAACCCTCTCGCTTGAGAGGGTCAGGTATCCAATATTCACCCTAAGAATTCATACTTTGTACTTGTCCCTTTTCTCTGACCTTTCTCACTTGAGCGTCGGAGTGCCTTGCAGGTACACCCCCCTCTTCTCCATACGACCAGCATCCCTGACGCACTTGGCGGCCTGATTCTACAGGATCTGATCCAGCCTTCACGATCATAAACACTGTGCGTTGTATTCAAAATAAGATCTACATAAGACATATATTGAATAAGAATTCTTATGAACTATACAAAGATGAAAAATCTAACATTTTATATTTCTATCGATTTGGTTGTACATGTTATTTTCTGAATACTAAAGAACACTTTATAGCAAGTTTGACTCAAAAGCATACAAGTGTATATTTTAAGGATATTTGAACGTTGTAAAACATAGGCTTAATACCCTTTTTGGTCCTCTAACTATAGGCTCGGGTCCAATTTGGTCCTCTTTCTTTTAAAAGTTTCAAATTGGTCCCTTACGTTATTAAACAGAGTTAAATAAGTCCTTTCCGTCAAATAATGTTAACGGTGTTAGTTTTTAATGATGTGGCAGCTGACGTGGCAACAATCTTCATCTTCTTCGTACAATTTCCAGATTTTGATAAGAATCTTCATCTTCTTCATAAAATTTCCACAAACAAAAATTTCCAAAAATTTCCATAAAACTTCCTCTCTTCTGCTGAAAAAAATAATGTAGTATTCAATTGGCCTCATTCTTATTTCTTCAGATCAAAAGAAAAGAATATTCAAAAGCCAATCAAACGCTGCTCAAATTAAATTAACTCAAATTCTCTCTTCAGAACCTATGTTCGTATCACCCTTCATGAAACTTCATTGAACAAACCTTCACCCCCCATTCAAAACAACATAACACAAACCCAAATCACAAACTCTTCAACCTTAACCAAACAAACACAAACCATAACCCCAAATCCCCTCAACTCAACCTTCTTCATCAAACCCACTCAAACCAGATTTTGGCCATGTTTTTTTCGTCATATTGTTGTACAGTTTCTCCGTCGTGGCCGTATTGGGTGATTCTTTCCCAAACTTTGTTTTATTTTACAAAAAGCTAAGAAAGGAAATTTTATGGGTTTCATGGCTATTTCAAATTTCAATTTTATGGGTTTCAATTGAAATGCTATCAATTGAAAAAGCTACTTTGTTGTACAGTTTCTCCTTCAAATTGAAAAAGCTACGAAAGGAAATTTTATGGGTTTCATGGCTATTTCAATTTTCAATTTTATGGCTTTCAATTGAAATGCTATCAATTGAAAAAGCTACTTTGTTGTACAGTTTCTCCTCCAAATTGAAAAAGCTACGAAAGGAAATAGATAGCATTTCAATTTTATGGGTTTCATGGCACGTGGTTTTTAGTTAATGATGATTTTATGGAAATTTTATGGAAATCCGGATCCATGCACATTATTTTTTTCAGCAGAAGAGAGGAAGTTTTATGGAAATTTTTGGAAATTTTTGTTTGTGGAAATTTTATGGATTCTGGAAATTTTATGAAGAAGATGAAGATTGTTATTAAAATCTGGAAATTGTATGAAGAAGATGAAGATTGTTGCCACGTCAGCTGCCACATCATTAAAAATTAACACCGTTAACACTATTTGACAGAAATGACTTATTTAACTCTGTTTAATAACGTAAGGGACCAATTTGAAACTTTTAAAAGAAAGAGAACCAAATTGGACCCGAGCCTATAGTTAGAGGACCAAAAAGGGTATTAAGCCTAAAACATATACTACCTCCGTTCCTTTTTATAAGAGACAATTTAATTTTTAGGTACATTGAATAATCAATGTATTTAGTCTATAAACTGACCAAATACACTGATTATTCAATGAACCTAAAAACTGAATTGTTTCTTATATAAAGGAACGGAGGTAGTACTATATAACAAAGAAATCTTAATTATTGAAGAATAAATGCATGGAAATTTTTATGATAAAGAGTTTGACAATGGTATGACAAATTTAATTGAAAAGTTCGTCAAAAGTCAAATTCGAGAGAAATCTAATTCAAGATCCTCTAGTTTTAATGCATTTGATAACAATGAATATGGTAATGATGCTGAAGAAATCTCTCAATAAAAAGGTTCTGGAAAACCAGATGATATAATTTTGGGAAAAAAATAAAATTGACCAACATTTTTAATTAATAATCAAGAATTCCTTTTTATTTTTAAATTTTAGAATAAAATTTAATGACGCTTGTATTGAATTTCCTAACTAATCGTTTTTATAAAAAGAACATCTAAAGTAAAAAAAAAAAATGCTTAAGTTTTGAGTCATATCATGATTTTATAAATTTTTGATAAATACTGGATTTAAATGAAATGTAGAAACTAATATTATAACTTCAAATGAAAAAGGTTTGTAGGTTTTTTAGTGTGATCATTCATTTTATTTGATAATATTTTTAGGTAAATACTCTAGTATCTTTAAATCTAGTTGGTATATGTATCCTCAACCAATCAAACATGATAATTTAATGGCACATCATCTTTTTATTTTATTTTAAAATAAATTAAAATTTTAAATCAATTTAAACTAAAGATACCGACAATCCACTTAAATTCTTGATTTATGATATTTTTAATGTATTGATGAGATAATTACATTACTTTAAACACGTGATAAAAAATTTCAATTTTAAGAAGAAAAAAACTTGAAAATTAATACCTTAAGAGTGAGAGACATGGAAATGTTGAAAATAAAGTTCATAAGATGATATACAAAAGGTTGAAGCGACCACATGCAATAGAAAGGAAAATTTCAACTAAAAGTACATAAATCTAAGTTGATGTGAGACCCATGCGTAAAGGGCTGATAGAACGGGTTTGACCTGTTGGGCATGTCTGTTTTATTCGCATTTTAGTGCGGGACGACCAAGGATTTACGTCCTCACCCTTTAATGTGTCTGTCCCGTCCTGTTATTTTCGCTGATTTTTGCAGGCACGAGCATTTGCATACATTTTTACATTTTTAGGCTTAAAATGTGCAGTGTGTGCAGGCATTCCCTGTCTTGCCCTCACTTTTTGCAGGGCAGAGCTATGTTTTAGACCCGCATCCTCAACTATGACCGCCTCACTCCGTTTTGTTTTTTTACTGGCTTTTACGGGGAGGCGTGCCCGCTTGCCACCCCTACCTGCACATAATCGGTGTGGAATGTTTGGTTTCATGGTTAGACCATTCAGAATTCATTCTTAAAATGTAAAATTGATTTTAATATATTTAGTTATCTTCGAGTAAAATAATTATGCATTTTAAAATTGATTCTACAAGAAATTATGATTTGTAATTTTTGAATTTAAATATGATATTTATATTGAATTTTGCAACTCATTTTTGGAAGAAAATCAGCGACATGTCTGGCCAGAAAGTTAATGAAGAGAAGACATGCTTGTTGGTCTTGAAAAATGTTGTAAGGAGTGTGAAGTCATGGATAATGCAAATTTCGAGAAACTCAGGAGTTGGGGAAATATCTTGGAGTGCCCTTGAGTGGAAAATCGCTGAGAAGAAATGAATGTCATGATATATTTTAGAGTAGTTAATGACAAAGTTAGCAGGCTGGAAAACTAACCAACTTTCTTTTGCAGGTCGCATTACTTTGGTAAAGAGTGTTCTAGAGGCAGTCTTGCTTTACCCTATGATGAAAAACACTCTCCCTAAAACTTACATTGAGGATAATTATAAATTACAAATGAACTTTATATGGGGGATACAAAAGAGAAAAGGAGTTATCATGCGGTCAATTGGGATACGATTACGAAATGTAAAGAGGAAGATGGTATGGGTTTGAGAAAGGTGGATCAAATGAATAAGGCTTGTGGCATAAAGTTAGTTTGGAAACTGATCAATAGTGAGGAAGATCTATGGTGCACTGTCTTGAAAACCAAGTATAACGTGTCAAACATGTTTGATTGTACTTCGCGTGGAATATATTCCAAGCTCTAGAAAGACATAAACAGGTTAATGTCGTAAGTGCTTGAGTGTGCCTGTTGGAGTATCGGGGATGGAACCATCGTTAAGCCTTGGTTTCATTTTTAGATAGATTCGGGGCTGATTATTCAAGATATGAATATGCAGAGTCTTGAAGAATTAGAGCATGCATAACTGAAGGACTTGGTTGTACAAAATGGTGATTGGAATTGGCGAGTTCTGAAGCTGTGTATTACAGATTCGCTCTTATAAAAAATCAAAGTGCATTTGCCTCCTAAACCTGAGTACGGGAGAAATGAACTTGCCATTATAGGAATAGGTAATAGCTGGGCATCGGTAAAAGAAATGCATGGTCGATTGGTTAAATTGGATGAAACATATAATGATAATGTTTGTAGGATTATTTGGAATCTAAGAACTCATGATCTATCAAGAGTTTCATGTGGATGTTAGGGCATGATAAATTTTTAACCAACCATCAAAATAATTTGAAAGGATTAGGTGGGGCATATTACAAGCTTTGTGGAAGTGTTTGTGAATCTACATTGCATGTTTTTAGGGAGTGTTAAAAAGCAAGGCAACTTTGGAGTAATAGAATTTCTGATAACATTAAGATGAAATTTTTTTACAATGGAGCTCAATGATTGGATCAGGTTGGATTTATGATAGAATAGTCAATGGAGTAGATTTTGGTCAATGGATTGTCATAGCTTATGGTGGTGGCGTAATAAGGAGCTTCACGATGATCAGTATGAAAGACCCCGATGTCCAGGTAGTTATGTGCAAGGGAGAATTAAGGAATATGATTATGCTTTAAGTAATAAAGTGGTAGTTATGAATGGTGAAAGAACTACCATATTGGTGGGGTGAAAAGCTCTAAAGGAATGTTGGGTTAAGTTTAATATGGATGGAGCAAACAATGTTAATAAAGGAGCGGGGTGTGGAGGTATCATTTAAGACAAGATGGAATAGTGTAAAGGTGGATTCTATAAAAATGTTGGGAATTGTAGTGCTTTTCGGGCTAAGCTTTGGGGAGTATTTAAGGATTAAGTCTAACCAAAAGACTTGGTATTAGAAAAGTTGAACTTTGCGTGGACTCAGAAGTTTTGTTAAAGTTATAGAGTCAAGAATAACAAAGATATGGAAGGCTATGCTTTGATTAAACAAATTCAAAAAGCATAAAGATGTATGAGGAGGTGAAAATGGTGCATTCGTATAGAAAATTGAATTTTTGTGCAGATATTTTAGCAAAAGTGAGAATTGATAGCTCGCACAATATGATTTTTCGAGAAGATAATCCAAATTTTATCAAATCTTTCATAGATAGAGATGCAATGGAGATCATTTTTCTCAATTTCGTTGTGTAGTTTTCTTTCTTTTTGGACTTAGGTTCACTTTCTAAAAAAAATCTTTCTAAAAAATCAGATGATCTAAATTTAGAAAAAGAGTAAAATTGACCAACATTTTTAATGAATAGTTAAGAATTCCTTTTCATTTTTAACTTTTAGAATGAAATTGAATGACTCCTATATTGAATTCTATAGTTAATCATCGTTCTTATAAAATGAACAACTAAAATTATAAAAAAAAATGCCACTTCAATTGGTAGTTGTGCGGGAACCTTAATTGCAGAGACGCGGGTTCGAACATGTGATATAACACTTGTCCACCTTTAGAGGTGAATTCTAGCCACTAATTATTGAAAAATAATAATAACTAAAAAAAGCTTAATTTGTGAGTCATATACATCATGATTTTTATTATCTTTTGACAAAACACTATTTAAATGAAACGTATGAAACTAATAATTATAACTTCAAATGAAGAGGTTCAGCAAGATTTTTTTAGGCATGATTTAATTTTTGTAGGTTTTTTAGTGTGATCTTTCATTTTATTTTATAATATTTTTAATGTATTGACGATATACTTACATTACTTTAAACACGTGATAAAATTGTTCAATTTTAAAAATAAATTAAGAAAAACTTGAAAATTAATATCTTGAGAGTGAGAGTCATGTCCATGTTGATAATAAAGTTCATAAGATGACATACTTGTGGAAGGGACCACGTGCAATGGAAAGGAAAATCTCAACTAAAAGGTCATAAATCCAAGAAAGTTGATGTGAGATCGCTACACATATGCGGTGTTGAATTGGTTTAACGATTAGACGACACTGTAAAATTGATTTTAACATATTTATTTAATTTTGAGACTTCGAGTAAAATCAATTATGCATTTTAAAATTAATTCTATTTGTAACTTTTAAAATTATTTCTTCACCGCATACCCTGACATACATTATGTCAAAAGCTTAAGAATGTGTTTGGATGAAGGATTTTGATGAGGGAAAGTAATTATTTGAGGGAATTTGAAATGACTTGATCAAAATCTATTGTTTGGATAAAAAATATGGAGAATTGTTAAAATGATGTAAATTTATGGAATATTTTATTTATGTTAAATTTAAGGAATTTAAAATGACACCAAAAAGTAAAGAATTTCAAATTGCTTCTTAACTCTATATAATATGAATGTTAAATTATTTATTATTAATTTTTCAAATTTTGCAAGATGGTCCTCGTATTTTATGAAAATTTCAAATTCACCCCCAAAATTTTCAAAAAATTGCAAATAAGTACCTACTAATTTTCAAATTTTACAAATTGGTCCCTTCAAATTTTCAAAAATTACAAATTGGTTCCTATTTTTCATATTTTATATTTGATCCAAAAGCTTTAAAAATTATGAAAATGGCCCCAAATTTTTTACATTGAATCATTTTAATACTCCATCCAAACAAAAGAATTTAAAAATAAATGAATTTCAATTGAATCATTTGAATTACTTAAAGTTTTAAATTCCCTAAAAATTCTTAAATTCCTCATCCAAACACACTCTAAAGACATTTGGTTAAAGTATGGAGACTACTTCTTCTCTCGTGCAATATCAGATTGGAGATATTTCTTATGACATATATGTGAAATCCTTTAAAAAGTTCAAGGATAAAACCATTTGTTAGTGATAACACATATTTTTCCTTGGTGTTTTGTTTTTGGTCTTTATGGTTATGTTTTTCATATTATAACTTGACAAAATTAAAAATAACCTAAAATATTATCCTTCTTCAAGATATGTATGTAATTCCTGTGTTTTTTTTTTCTTGCTGCGTTGTTTTTAGTTATATTCTGATATGGACCTCTAGTTCTGCTAATTAGGATTAGTTAGGCTGAGTAGGATTTATTATTTTATTTTTAATTAGTCGCATAACAGAATTTTAAATTTTGCAGCTCAGTATTTTTAGGAAAAGATTTAGGGGTCAGGACTGAATCTTCCTATTAAATAGGATTATTTTCTTTTAAATTTAAATGATAATGATTCTAGGGAAAAGTAGTTACTGACCTAATTTAATTAGGAACTCCTCTTCTATTGTAAGCCTATTTAAAAGGCATTCAGATTAGAAATAAAATCATCAATAATTATTATCAAAAAGTATTTGTGAATTTAAGAAGAGGCTATGTCAAGGACGAGCCCGCTTCTACCTTCACCATAGATCGAAGCAAAGCTTCTACCGCGTCTAGGATCGTGTCAACACGATCCAAGCCAAGGGACCATAACAATTTGGTATCTAGAGCCAACATGGGTGACGCGGATTTAGCATCAATCATGAAGGAATTCATCGAACAGATGACGACCAGGCAGACTGCTCTAGAACATCAGATGACGATCCGACATACTGCTTTAGAAGAGCAGATGATGGCCAGGCAGACAGCTTTAGCAGAACAGATTACTAACCTCTCAATCTTAATTCAAGGAGCGAATAATTGTTCAACCAAAGACAACTCAAAAGATGGAGGAATTGGTAGTGGCAACAATAATGACCATAGGGACAAAAACAGCTCGCAAATAGGAGGCAGCATGATTCCGCGCTATTCCAAAATGGAATTTCCCACCTATGATGGGACAGGGGACCCATTAGGGTGGCTAAGGCGCTGCGATAGGTTTTTTCTAAACCAAAGAATTGCTGAAGGAGAGAAGGTGGGATTAGCAGCGTTTCACTTGATAGGAGAAGCGCAACTATGGTACGATCAAATGGAAGAAGAAGAACCCGAAATGGTGTGGGAACACTTCAAGGAATGTTGCCATATACGGTTCAGACCACCTATGAGCAATAATCCATTAGGAGAACTCGCCCACCTCAAGCAAACTGGATCTGTGCAGGATTATCAACGCCAATTTCAGTCCTTGCTTGCTAGAACCCATGATCTTAAGCCTAAGCAACAAGTGGACTTATTTAGTGCTGGGCTGATTGATGAATTAAGGATAGACGTTGAGCTTCAACAACCACAAAATCTCGGAGTTTCTATGAATATGGCTCGAGCATTTGAACGCAAACTACAGTGCTCACGAAACCAAAAGGCGAAAATACCCCAAGCGTTCGATGGCAAGGTCTTACCTATCCCTAAAATAGCTCTTTGTAGTAGAATAAATAGAGGAATTAAAGAATTGTTAATTCAGTGGAAAGGATATACTCCAGAAGATAAAACATGGGAACCTTTCGATCGGTTTCGCGAAACTTATCCTGAATTTGAGCTCGAGGACAAGCTCAATATCAAGAGGGGAAGTGATGATATGGACCTCTAGTTCTGCTAATTATGATTAGTTAGGCTGAGTAAGATTTATTATTTTATTTTTAATTAGTCGCATAACAGAATTTTAAATTTTGCAGCTCAGTATTTTTAGGAAAAGATTTAGGGGTCAGGACTGAATCTTCCTATTAAATAGGATTATTTTCTTTTAAATTTAAATGATAATGATTCTAGGGAAAAGTAGTTACTGACCTAATTTAATTAGGAACTTCTCTTCTATTGTAAGCCTATTTAAAAGGCATTCAGATTAGAAATAAAATCATCAATAATTATTATCAAAAAGTATTTGTGAATTTAAGAAGAGGCTATGTCAAGGACGAGCCCGCTTCTACCTTCACCATAGATCGAAGCAAAGCTTCTACCGCGTCTAGGACCGTGTCAACACGATCCAAGCCAAGGGACCATAACATATTCTTAGTGTGGCTGCATCAACCATACATTGTGTCATAAGAATAGTGTTAGCATTTTTTTCAATCTTTTTCAATCATAAACTATTCGTGCAAACCAGCTGAAGTAATAGAACACACGAACCATTCCATTCTTTGAGAAAACATAACAATCAATTCCCAATATCAACAAAAACAATAAATACACAGGTCACACCTCGATTCTTGCTTGAAACTTTATCTAAATTTGGAAGCTTTATGTGGACTATATTCGTAAGTATCGCTTCCACTTCTCCCCTACGCGACCAAATTCAACTCAAGTAACCGAGTTTTTCTACCTACAAAAACAATTTACACTTCTTTCTTTACATCACTACTGTTGCATATAAGCACAGAATCGACACACAAACCACCTTTCGTATGAGTGCAATCTATTTGAGTCAACGAAAACTTGATATTCATCAATTCATTTGAACTCTTAGAAACAAAGTTTCCTGCATGGTAGAGGATCCAGTGCCCTGGATTATCCAAATGAGTATGGGATACAGCATGTTGACCGTCAGAAGTTGTTAGCTGAAACTTGACAGGTTTCATGTCCCAGCCATGGATATGCTCGGTCTTACATACTCGACGACCGAGCTTCTTGGATGACCTGCCAAGGAAAAGTCTGAAGTACACACTATATGTCCCTTCTGGGAATTGGAAATCGATGTCTCCTTTGACTTCAAGCCACCAAATTTGATGAAGATAAGCAACTGTATGGAACCTATTCGCACACAAACAACAGTATACTATATCAAGTTCCACCATATTCATGTGTTCAAAAAGTTGTCAAAAGCATGAAATGAACATTCCAATCTTCTGTATGCATCAAGACAGAACAAGTTCTACCTTATTGGCACAAGCAACATAGTTTCAGTTACAATAACCTCACCTTGACTCTTCGGTCGAAATGTGATTCCAATATCTGCGATCATCTATCCCCGTAATCCTTAACGCTTTGGAAGAAATCGCCAAACAGACCCCACCAGTTCTCTTATCCAGCCAAATTTCCTAAACAAAAGTAATATTTTTGACAAGTTAGCATCAATCACTTGAAAATCATGTCATGATTTAATAGAATGAAGATCCTCTACATATCTTTCCATTACTACATTTTAATGAGTATAAATCACATGTTTCTTAAAGCGGTGATATTAATGGACACCTCAGAGCCCAGAGCCGTCTCAATTTTTTGGCAGACCCTATGTAGATTAGTCTCAATTTAATCATGAAAAAACAAATAGAAACCTTATCTAATTATTGTTTCACCATTCTAAACATTGTATAATGCCCTATTTAAACACATGTTAACTATGTCAAATTTGAGACCCTGTGCGGTATCCCGTCTTGCAAGCCCTCAAAGAGGGCCCAACTCAAGGCCATTGAATCTACAACATACGCACTGTGTGCAGCCGAAACGGCTGCACTATGCAACAAAGGTATGGATCCATTTCTTAATGAAGATGTTCTCTACCCGAATTAATAGGCCGATATAACTTACCTTGGTTCCATTGTCAAACAAGTTATGCTTGCAAAGTCTAGCATAAATATCCCTTTTCCCCAATTCAGTAACAGAACTAGTAGTATCCTCCTCCTCCAAAGCTTTTCCCATGATAAACTTATAATTCAAAGGCAACTTCGATTCCCAAACAAAATCGGCAAAAGAAGCATCGCGAAACGCCCTATTCAATCGTGCTAGCTTACATATATCTAGTGGATCCAAATACATCAACACCAATGCCACACAACTCTCAGGTATATCACCAAGCCTTGGCCTCATAGAACTAGAACCCCCATCATCACATACACATGAGGAAAAATTAGCACCCATATTTAACACACACCAAACCAAACCACTTTATCCTCACAGTGTAAAATTCTTAGATTTCACAAACCCAGAATATGAATTCAAGTAAAAACTTGATCTTGAACCTCAATTTGTCAAATTCATCACATACCAAACCAAACTACTTCATACCAACAGTTTAAAACTCTAAAATTTCACAAACCCAGAATATGGATTCAACTAAAAACTATAACTTGAACCTGAATTCATCAAATTCGTCACACGATGAATCAATTGTATACTATACCTCCCAATGTTGAACGCAACCCAAAAAACCAAATTGTGATGAAGGGAAATTGGATATGGAAACGAAACGTATGGATTTGTCAGGAATTCCTATGAGCGACACGCGTGTGTGCGCCGTTTTCCAGTTGAACTGGGTTCTTCAAGATCTATGCTTAAAGAAGATCAGATAATGTTCACGACTTGGGAAAGAGATAAAGAAGAAAAAAGTGACGTGTGTCCAAGAACATCATTTAAGAATTTTAAATATTAAATTTTTGTTTTAAAAAAGACTAAGCTAAATAGTTGTCAGAATAATTATACATTTTTTTAATGCAAAAAATACTTCTACATCTCAAAGTGATAAAAAGAAAAGCAGCTTTGCTATTTTGTAACATCTTGAGATGAAGTGATAGCTTCCTTTTTTTTGAAGTGTTTCTTTCTTTTAGCATAATTAAAGGATTTGTCTTTATTATCAAAAAATTTACCGAGTCTTTTTACTAGTAGCATGAAATTTTCGTCATCCTCCGATGAATTATTATTTTGATTATCTTTTAAATCTACTTTCAATGCAATACTCTTTACTAGTATAAAAAATACTTTTTAAATCGGTTAAAAACAACTTTTTAAATCGGTTGGTGGTCCGATTTAATTCCGGCCGATTTAGAAAGTTTTTAGATTTTAAATCAGGTTCCATCTGATTTAAAATATTTTATTAAATCGGCTAGTCTGATTTAAAAGTGTTTATTTAAATCGGTTGGACACATTTAAAAAAGTTCAAAAAGTAATAAAAGCTTTTAAATCAGGTATCATCCGATTTAAAATATTTTATTAAATCGGCTAGTCTGATTTAAAAGTGTTTATTTAAATCAGTTTGACACATTTAAAAAAAGTTCAAAAAGTAATGAAAGCTTTTAAATCTATATGCTCTGATTTAAATTGGTTCGTTTGATTTAGTAATGTTATTTTAAATCGGTTCATTCGATTTAAAAGTACAATGTCATTTTTTTCCTAATTGTCATTTTTCTTTTATTTCTACCACAATATTGTACAAAAAATTATAAATAATACAAAATTTCATCACAACCAAATACTAATCAAATATTTCATACACAACCATTAATACAAAATACCATAAAACAAAGTTTTAAATAAATTCTATCAGTTATAAAATATTCATGAAACTATGTTACAAAGAGTACCATGAAACTTAGTACCTCTTGCCAAAATCAAACTATGGTACTACCATAACACTAGCTTGTCTAAGCAAAGCTAAACAAACTATGAAGCTTACAGTAGAAGCACAAAAACAAATAGCACCGACACGTAATCAAATTACTTCAAATGGATTCTAAAATGAAATTTGCACAGCGTTCTTGAACATTTGTAACGTCATTCTCATAAAATGGTGTCGAGTCTCCAAATATCTAAATAAATATTAAATAATATTAGAATATTGTATTAACATTAAAGAAGACAATTAACACATATAATTGAAGTTTTTTCGTTAAATACCATTTTAACTATATTTATTTTCTAGTAGTGGATCTCTGATTCTCATTGTGACTGTTGAGAATAAAATCAATTTGTTTATCATATCATTGAAATTCATACATCCCAATAATGAGATTTTTGTTAATCAAACACAATAGGAGATAGTATATCGAAAAGCCAAAGTCAACTAAAGTGGGTAATTACCCAAGATTCTAAGCTAAACATGATAATATCAAATTATTGACACTATACTATGTGTTTAATTTGTAGGTTACCAAAAAAAGGAAATTTCTGACTAAAACTCACGAGTAACTCGAACCCAGCATACAAAATTCAAAAGTTTTATAGTATAATTGTTTCTTTTAAGATACAATCGTCAAGGGTTAAAATTAGGATTACAAGTTTCATTTATTTTTTATACAAAAAAAAAAATTCTTTAACAAGTTTTATCTTAAAAAATAGAGTGCAACTTGTGAACGTTCTTTAAGAAAATTATAATTAAAAAAATATATATTCTAGAGATCAGCTTACTTATTTTCTAGAAATTAAATTTTGTAATAATTTTTTCTAAAGATGAAAATGTTCAACCAGTTAATTCAATTTACACTCACCCCCTTCAACCAGTAAAATAAAAATGTTCAACATTCAGAGATGAAAATGATGCAGAAAAATCATATCTTTGAATGAAAAATGTAATAATTTATTCCTTAAGTGATATTCCTCAAGGAGGGTAGGTGGTTGTTCTATATCTTTAGCTAATACATTTGATTATTTTGATAAGCTAACATTCTATTATAAAATTTAAACCACCATGATTACCAAAACAGATCATAGATGATATTAATGATTAACCTGTATATCATGACTAACTCACACATACCTTCACTTCTTTCCTCTATTTCTTCATTTTGCTTCGATTGAATATTCTCTATCCCATTCTCGTTTAGAAATGCATTGTTCTCAGTAGCCTTGTACTCCAAAGAATCCAGAATGGGTAGTAAATGAGGCGCAATATGACCCAAGATAAAACAAAAAGAATAAATGCAGTGCTAGCCGTTGCTTCAGCACCACTGTATTTGGACATTTTTCCTATCTCAAGAAACACATCACTAGCATCATGAATTGCTAAAACAACTGATCCAACACGAGCAAACCTGAATGTATTAAACATAGAAAAGAAACAGAATTCTATAATAGAAAACTATCAAAGCAAAACATATTCAAATTAAACAGAAGTAGAACTACTCAGCGGATACTGAGTTCTCTCAGGCTCTCTCAAGTGTATGTGTGTGTCTCTGTTGGTCATATTTTTTAATTCTGTTTAATTGGACCTTTTGTTTTCCAATAAGATCCAGTGAGTTGATAAAATTCATAGGAGTACATAACTCAACCTATGAGGTCAATATGAAAAAGTGTATTAATCAACTGAAACACACAAGTCAATTGGCACAATCAACTCTTTTGATAAGGAGCTTGAAATGAAGTAAATCCAGCCAAATCAAACAATTACAAATGACTATTGCCAAAAAAATCAAATTTCACAGAAAAACTTGGATGACAAGACATACTGAAGTCAATGAAAAACATACCTACAAATGTAAGACAAGACAATGAGCATGAAAGTAGCCACATGATGACTTATGGAAACCCCAAAGTCAGAACGCCTTGTTTCCCAAAATATTAAAGCAAAAATGGAGTACGAATAAAATCCAGCAGTATACATATAGACCACCTTCAATTTCAACCTGAAATGTTAGAATCACACTACTCTATCAACAAGCTTAACTTTAACACAAAATTCATATAAAGGAAATACGATAACAAATTATAGGTCAGCATTGCAGCTGAATCACCACATTAGTTAGACATGTAAAAGAAACAAGCTTACTTAATCTTTTGATCTGGCCAAACCTGATTCCCAGGCCCGACCCAAAAATATCTAGTATTGGTAAACCACGGCTCATCATAAGTTACATAAAGAGCAAGAATCTCAGCCGAGAGATAATAAATACATTTCCACGCCGATTCCTTAAATTTATTAATCCTCTTTCTTTTATCATCTGTCTGATAATCAAACATTTTGTTCCCCTTTCCAAAAATCAATCTCCTCGCCACTTTCTGCAAAAATTTCATTCATTTCATATCATCTACACATACCCAGAAAAAAAAACTCTAAAGAAACCCATTAAAAAAATGACAATAGCCTAACAAAGGATAATTTTGGCATCATAAAAAAACTCCCAGATAATCAATCCATAGCATTTAAAATTTGAAGCTACAAAATAGTAAAAACTTGATACATTATAAGAGAGATTGTGTATGAAATTGAAGAAGAAAAGTACCTAAGAGAGATTGAAGGAACTCTAAATGTCGATGGAAACATTTTGCAGAGAGAGAAGGTGAAACGGAAGTAATGGGTTTTTTCGCCGGCCGAGAGAGAAAGTGTGAAGGAAATGTGAGCTTAGGGTTTGTTTTGCCGTCGTGTGAGAGAAGGAAAAGAGTTTAGAAGGAATCGTTTAGGCTTTGGCGAAGAAGAGTGGAACTATTTTTTTTTTAATTATAAAAAATTGTTGTTAAATCAGATTAATTGATTTAAATTCTATTTAGTAAAAATGCATATTCCGTGTCCTAGTTTTTTTAGGTTTTTAAATCAAGTGGATATCATCTGATTTAAAATGTTTGATTTAAAAATTGTTTTTTACACTAGTGCTTGGATTTCTTTTCTTGATGTTCATGTTTTTCAAGTCGTCCAAGTTCTAATTCATGTTCTTGGAGTTTTCCAAATAGTGATGCGGAAGTAATTGTAGAAAGGCTTTTCTTTTCCGATATTGCCGTAACCATTGGTTTCCATTCTCTAGTCAAGGATCTAAGAACTTTGAGATTTAATTCATCATTAGAAAATGTCTTACCAAGTGCCATTAAGTGATTAGTCAAATGAACGAATCTTTTCTGTAATGCAACGATGGATTCTCCGGGCTGCATTCGGAACATCTCATATTCTTGACTTAATGTATTCAATCTAGATCTTTTAACTTCAGTGGTTCCTTCACGAGTTTCCACTAAAGTGTCCCAAATTTCTTTTGCGGATTTACATTGTGAAACGCAGAAAAATTCATCCATACTCAATGCACTTTGTAATATGTTAATGGCTTTCTTTTCATTAAGTATTTTCTTTTTATCATCTTCATCATATGAACTTTTAATCTTAGGAGTGCCAATACCATTAACCACACTCATTGGTTGATGAGGACCATTTTCAACAGTTTCCCATATTCCATCTCCTTGTGCTAGACAAGTTGAAGATCATGTCATTCCTTGATTGATCCTTTGTCTAAGGCTCTGAGAGGGCTTGAAACCCTAATTTTGATTGTAGTGGATGCTCACCCATCTTTGGGGAGACTGATGAAGTATGATGGTTCCTCCATATTGTGATGATGGTTTGCACAATGATGGGAAATCTTAGTGGTCAAAATTTGGGGTATGACAGATGCCCCTATTTAATCTTCTTGAACCCGAAGGTGTGAATGACGAAGGTATTCGGGCATTCGGGGTGCAAGAGGATTAAATATCGGAATATCCGAAATTTTGATGACTATGAATGGCAGCTTGCACATTCATCTTCTTTTGCTAAGCAATGATGCTTAGAAAAGGTAAACTTCCCCTCGATCCTGGTCTTCAGCCAAGGAACTGGTCTCAGTTTTCTTTTGAAATAAACTTCCCCTCGATCCTGGTTTCCTACCAAGGTACTGGTCTTAGTTTCTGAAATAAACTTCCCCTCGATCCTGGTTTCCTGCCAAGGAACTGGTCTTAGTTTCTTTTGTCAACTTCCCCTCGATCCTGGTTTCCTACCAAGGAACTGGTCTTAGTTTCTGAAATAAACTTCCCCTCGATCCTGGTTTCCTACCAAGGAACTGGTCTTAGTTTCTTTTGTCAATAAACCTTATTGACAAGGGACGCTATTTGTAGCGGTTTTCCTCAAACTTCTCGCCGAATTTTCCTGGGGAGATGCCATTTGACGGAAAAACTCTGATGTCAGACTCGCTGGGAGGACCCAGTCGTCTGAGTTATAAAGGTGTACAAACTTCTCTGTTGGAGATGCCATTTGTTGACTCTATTTAGGGAATGCGAGTCCCTTGAGAGACTGCTTTCGCTTAGGGGTCTTACATCATACTTTTCTCGGGATCTTCCCGGAGAAATGCCATATGATGGGATCCAATTTTGAGGTGCCGATGACCTTTTCATCAGCGGTCTTTTTCAGAGAAAAACTGCCGTATCACCGAATCTCTGATTATGAGGCTTTCTCTCGGGATTTTCCTTAATCCGGGAAAGCAAGGATATCATCTTCAATGGCGAAGAGTGATGCTGACTGAAGGTTCCTCTAGTTTTTCAGAGGTTCAAGTTATCAAAGTGGTCGAGGGCCAACTTCCTGCCAGAAATAAACTGGAGGAAAGATTGTTCAGACACAGTATTTCCTGACGAGGAAAGAACTGGGAACTAGATTGAGAGAACTCCTATCACTAAGGGACAAGACCGACTAGAGTGATGATGATGCAATATGAAATGTGAACGCAAATAAAAAATGCATGATGTATGTATGTATATGCTGACAAAACTGACGCGACATACAAACTGACGGGTGAACACGACTGGATACTCGGCCATCGCGGGGCGAAGAAGTACCGCTGGTTCAGAAGTAGCAATTCTACCTTGCTTAGGAGAAGTAGTCCCTGTTGGGAGCTACCGTTGGTCGGGCTTAGGAGATAAGAACTCGGCCGAGGCGTGTCAGACGAAACAAGGTCTCTGACATAGTTGATCCATTCATTCAGGCATACTGGGTTAGAAGGAGTACTTTGATTCTGCACTTTGAGGTTCGATTACTTCTGGAGAAGCGACCGATGTTCTTCTGATGTTCAACAGTCAAAAGAAATTGCCGTCTTTATTAAAAATCAGAAAAAGTTTTAACAAGTAAATTCATTTTTGTTTTATTTCAAGAATCGTTGATCATGTTAAAATGTCGTTCTGTAACGCTAAAACAAACAAGAATTACAAACAAAAGCACAAAGGCTCAAATTTTATTGATAAGATGGAGATCAGCCAAACGCGTGATTCCAAAGAGTATTCACAAAGTTAGAAAATGGTAATTTACAGGGAAAAGGGCTACGTTGAAACATAACGACCACTATCCTTCTACCAACTTTGAATTCTGGGCATCCTGAGCTTCTGTCGAAGATGACCTTGACTGGAGTTTTCCTCCGATGGATGATGTAACTGTTGCTGAGGGACTTGCCTCTGTTGAACATAGTTACTTGCCATTATCCCTAATTTTTGCCTGGATTGTACTTTGATGCTTCCAATCCACCGGGATGATTTTTTTTCATGTCTCTAATTTTTGCCTGGACCGCCCTTTCGGGTTTTCAATCACCTGAGACGTTTTTTTTTAGTTTAGGCGAAGTATTTCTTGACTACATCAACATTCGTGGGGTAGGCAAATTCCTCTCCGTCCATGGTTGCAAGTCTCAAGGCACCGCTTGAGAAAGCTTTCTTGACCACGTAGGGGCCGTCGTAATTCGGAGTCCACTTGCCCCGGGAATCAGTGAGAAATAATTGTATCTTTTTTAGCACGAGGCCTCCTTTCCTGAAGATTCGGGGTCGGACCTTTTTGTCGAACGCCTTCTTCATTCTCTGTTGATACAACTGACCGTGGCATAGTGCCGTGATTTGCTTTTCCTCGATCAGATTCAATTCGTCGTGTCGGCTTTGACACCATTCAGCTTCTGTAAGCTTAGTTTCCATCAATACTCGGATTGACGGGATCTCTACTTCTATGGGGAGCACTGCTTCCATGCCATACACTAGAGAGAAAGGGGTAGCCCCTGTTGAAGTGCGGACAGATGTGCGATAACCGTGAAGAGCAAAGGGTAGCATCTCGTGCCAGTCTTTGTAGGTTACAACCATCTTTTGAACGATCTTCTTGACGTTCTTGTTAGCCGCTTCTACCGCTCCGTTCATCTTAGGTCTGTAGGGAGATGAGTTATGGTGTTCGATCTTGAACTCTACGCACAACTCTTTCATCATCTTATTGTTCAAGTTAGATCCATTATCAGTAATGATCTCGCTTGGAACACCATAACGGTAGATGATATTGTTTTTGATAAATCGGACCACCACTTGTCAGGTTACATTGGCGTATGACGCTGCTTCGACCCACTTGGTGAAGTAATCAATGGCTACCAGGATGAACCGATGTCCGTTTGAAGCCTTGGGCTCAATCATGCCAATCATGTCGATTCCCCATATGGAAAAAGGCCATGGGGAAGAAAGAACCTTGAGATGCATTGGCGGTACATGAATTTTGTCGGAGTATATCTGACACTTATGACACCTCCTCATGTACTTGTAGCAATCAGATTACATGGTCAACCAGTAATACCCTGCTCTTATAATTTTTCTCGCCATTACGTGTCCGTTGGCATGAGTGCCAAAGGATCCTTCATGAATTTCTTTCATAAGCATGTCTGCTTCTGGTCTGTCGACGCAACGGAGCAAAACCATGTCAAAATTTCTCTTATAGAGAGTGTCACCGCTCAGGAAGAACTTCCCAGCCAATTTTCTGAGGGTTTTTCTATCCTTCCTTAGTGCCCCAGGTGGGTACTCTTGTTTCTGAAGGAAGCATTTGATATCGTGATACCAAGGTTTGTCGTCTATGACTGCTTCAATCGTGAAGATGTAAGCGGGCCTTTCAAGGCGCATTATGTCAATCTTAGGTATGTCATTCCATTGACCTACACTAATCATAAAAGATAGGGTGGCTAATGCATCAGCCATGTGATTCTCGTCACGAGGGATGTGGTGAAACTCGACTTTGTTAAAGAAAGGTAGCAACCTTCTTGCGTAGTCCTTGTAAGGAATCAGTCCTGATTGGTATGTGTTCCAATCTTCTTTTATCTGATTGATAACCAGGGCTGAGTCGCCATATACGTCCAAGTTTTTTATCCTTAAATCAATTGCTTCCTCGAGACCCATAATACAAGCTTCGTATTCGGCCTAGTTGTTCGTACATTTGAACGTAAGTCTGGCGGTGAAAGGAATGTGGGTACCCTGAGGGGTAATGAACGAAGTTTTCTCCATGTCTTTCGGCACCACTTTGATCTGATTATAGCCCGAGAATCCATCCATGAAGGAGAAAATTTTGAACTTTGCTGTACTGTCTACCAGCATGTCAATGTGTGGTAAAGGAAAGTCGTCCTTTGGACTAGCCTTGTTCAGATCTCTGTAATCAACACACATTCTGACCTTTCCGTCCTTTTTGGGAACGGGTACGATGTTGGCTAACCATTGAGGATATTCTGATGTGGTGAGGAAACCCGCGTCAATCTGTTTTTGTACCTCCTCTTTGATTTTGATGGCCATGTCCGGGTGAGTGCGTCTCAACCTTTATTTTACTGGGGGACATTCCGATCTTAACGGTAAGTGATGTTCCACGATGCTGGTATCCAACCCTGGCATATCCTGATAGGACCATGCGAATACATCAGGGAATTCTTTGAGAAGCTTTATCAAACTCTCTCTGGCAGTTGGACTGAGCAGTGCCCCAATCCTGATTTCTTTTCTCTCTTGCTCTGAACCCAAGTTTACCGTTTCCAACGGCTCTTTGTGAGGTTCAATGGACCTTTCCTCTTGTCTGAGTAATCGGGAGATCTCTTCTGGAATTTCGTTGTCATTTTCTTCTTCAGCCTCGAATACCGGGAACTCAAAGTTGGGAGAAGGCATCGGATCGTATGTTTCAACTGGGTTTAAAACAAGCAATCTGCATGACGTGATGATTTGTGTTTAGAAGAGATAGAGAAAATGCAAGTGTGTGCAGTGTTTTATTTTTATTACTGCTTGTTTTTATTATTGAATTGTTTTTTAGGATTACCATTTTCTGAAAAAGCAAAAAGAGAAAACAGCAATTAATGCGGAAATTACAGAACGACGTTATTTTATTAATGAACAAGTCGAATCTTGAAACTACAGCCCTATAAAACAAAACTCTGTCGCTTTGGGCTAAGCGAAGAGGGAAAATTTACAGAAAGCGAGCCCTATCAAAACATCCATTTCACCTGGGCAGGGTGAAAGGTTAAAGATGGCAATTACTTTGACTGATGAACGACCCTCGGAACCTCGACGGCATCTCATTGGCGGGGAACTCCTCGGTGAATCAAAAAGTCTGGCACCTTCCTTGATTTGTCTTCAGAAATAACGCTGATTTCTGGTGGAGCAGGATCATTGGAATCTGTCTCCTATGCAAAATTGTTGTAGGAGAATTCCTCAGTTGCATTTTGCATAACATTTGTGCTCTCAGTTGTATCTCCCCATCCAGTTGGTTGGATGTCTTCGAGCCTGATACGAGAGCTTTCGGGATCGGTGTACTTGACCATATAGTCAAACCTTCCACTCGGTTGTCCCAAGGTGTCCCACACTTCTCTGGAACTGGAGGAGTCATCCCTCTCGATGACGTTGACCTCGGGAAAAGCATAGTTGATGAATTCAAGTCCTGCAAACATTGCGAATTCATCTTCATGTTGAGTAGTTTCTGAATAACCTGAGTGTTGATCCCATGACATAGTGGGGACACAGGTATTCTGTTCAACGACGGTCAGCTGATTTTCATTGTTCGACTGACTCTCTTGCCCCAAGTTTCCCGGGTAAGGCTGCCACATTGGCAGACCATCCATTGGGCCATAGTAGGTGTATTCAAAATTGTCTTTCATCGGAGTGTCCTCCTCTAATGAATTTGGCAGAGCACGGCATCCTTCCGGATCACAATCTCCATAGATCATTTCGACGTCTGATCTGGGTATAAATCTCAGACTTTCTGTAGGAAAGCAAAAAGGCATAGGCACCTCTTCCTGAGACATATAGCCGTCCCCGTTAAGGTAGGACTTCCATTCTTCATTTGTGTCAGAGGGATCTTCCTCATTGATAGCATGAACTGTCTGAGACACTGGGTGAAGGAAACCTCCACTATGGAAGAAGTTTTGAAGGGGATGAAGACTTTCATCGTTGGCAGCTATCTGGATACAGGTTACAGAAAAACCAAGACCATTCTTTGTTTTATTGTTAATAGGAATGACAAGCTGTCCCCATCCGGTTGTATCGGTACTCTCGACCGCTGTGATAGCATCTTTGTATGAGGAAATCGAGGTTCCTCCTTTGAAATAATTGTCCTTGCTCACCGACAATGCTTGGAACTGCGTTCCAATAACCTCCTCGGGTTCTATACCAGTAGATGATGACAAGTTACTCACAAGCAAGGCTTGTTCCCCATAAACTGTGACAAGTTGATCGTTCTTGACGAACTTTAGCTTTTGGTGGAGGGTTGAAGTAACCGCTCCAGCCTGATGTATCCAAGGTCTTCCTATTAAACAACTATATGTTGCCCGGATGTCCATGACCTGGAAAGTGACTTGGAAAGTGTGAGGACCAATAGTTATGGGAAGATCAACTTCGCCGATAACCATTTTTCTGGATCCGTCAAATGCTTTGATGACAACCTCGCTGATTCTCATCGGAGGGCCTTTGAATGATAATTGCATCAAAGTGGACTTCGGCATAACATTCAAGGCTGACCCTGTGTCTACCAGTACGCTGGCTAAAGCATCGTCCTGGCAGTTAACTGTAATGTTGAGTGCCATGTTATGACGACGACCCTCTTCAGGTAATTCCTCATCACTAAATCCCAAATTGTTGCAGGAAGTGATGTTAGAGACAATGCTATCGAACTGTCTGATTGTTACATCCTGTTCTACAAAGGCCTGCTCCAAGACTTTATGTAGGGCCTCCCTATGCGCTTTTGAATTGAGTAACAGTGATAATACTGAGATCTTTGAAGGAGTCTGTAACAGTTGATCAACAATGTTATATTCAATCTTTTGGATGAGCTTCAGCATCTCATCATTATTTTTCGGAAGGTCGGGATTACTGGATTGACCGACTGGTGGATCAGGAGCTTCTGTCTGAAGTTCCTTTTCCTTGTTAGGTTCTCCAACTCCTCGGTTGAAGATTCGACTGCTCCGTGTTACTCGACTGATGTCTGCAATATTCACGACGGAGGGTAATGGAATTTCCTTTCCATTTTCAATAGTTGTTGTACCGTATTTGTAAGGGATAACCTTAGTTGATTCATAAGGTAATGGTCCTGGTAGATAGATGACTATGGGAACTTTCTGATTTTTCTGACCATCATAAGTAATCTCGATCCGTTCCCAGTTGGGAACTTTAGATTCGTCAAGTAGAGGGATGATGGCAAAAACATCCCTGGTCCTGTGATGACCAGAGATGGTGACAACATCCTCAACTTGATCGGCAAGGTAGTTCGGCGTCCAGTTGATGGGTCCAGGACCCGGATATGGATGAATTTCTCCACGATCCACCTGACCCTGAAGAGCCGCTCGCACAAGGTAACACCCTTGGTTACTTTCCGAACAGACGCTGCACCGGTCATAATTATGTAGTGGCACCTGGCCACGCCCACTTTGAATACAATGTAACCTCACTAGGTTAGCTTCCACTGATCGGACATCCTGACTTTGACGTCGACTGGGATTCCTGTTACTGATACTAATTTGCTGAGTATCTTCATCCATGTAAATTGGCATCCACCAGTGATTTAACAAGTGCTGAAGTGCCTCTTGGACAAGGGTACAACCTCGATCGTTTTCGCAACCCGCTTTACAGCTTTAATAGTCATGTGGTATTAAGAATCCGAGTCTGACCTGCTCAGCATGTAATTCTACCAGGTTGGTATTCATCACGCGAATATCGAAGATCTGAACCATGTTGATCTGATAAGGGTTCCCATCATGGTAGTCTTGGATCCATCCAAGATCTATCTGACGCTGGAGGGCCTCTTGTATGAAAGAGCATCCCTGTTTGTTTACCGAGCAAGTCAGACAGGAACTGTAATCGTGCCGCGGCAGATTATGATACTGGCTTTGCCTTGAGTGCATCGCCACCAAGTTGACATTCATTGCACGGATATCATGGTTCTGAATGACGTTAGAATTCGTGTAAACCATGTTAACTCCACGAACTCGGTGCTCTTGGATCCATCCGAGATCCATCTGTTCCTGTAGAGCTGCTTGCACTACAGAACATCCTTGGTTACTCTTAGAGCAGATATCACACTGGTGATAATTATGAGGTGGCACATGGCCATATCCACTCTGTCTACAATGCATCTTGACCAGATTGGTTTTCAACAAGAGTACATCATGAATTTGATAGACGTTGTTAGTCTCTCTCTCAATCAGATTGACTGCACCCTTCTCGTGTTGAGACAGCGGGTTCGTGAGAACATTAGGATTTGTATCTTTGAAAGATAAGACCCCACTCCTAACAAGCTTTTGCACGTCGGATTTGAAATTAAGACAAGTCTCAATGTTATGCCCTGATCCTCCTTGATGGTAAGGGCAAGTTTGATCCCCCTTAAACCAAAAAGGTGGATTTTCCGGTACTGTAGGAGGGGACTTAGTCTGAATGTGCCCCTTGGCTAGCAGTAATGGAAACAGCTCTGCTTACGAAACGGGTATAGGATCAAATCCTGGTGGCCGTGTTGTACGGTTGTTGTTGTATTAGGGACAAGCCTACTGAAGAGGCTGTTGTGTCCTTTGTTGACCAGGTTGGCTTTGCGCAACCTGAGGTTGATACGTAGGAACAGGCGCAGGGTTGATAGCAGGAGTTACAGCTGCTACCGGTTGATAACGTCGCCTTTGTTTTCTGAGAGAGATATTCCCAATATCTTGCTCTTTTTTCTTAGGGAGAGCACTACCGTATTTTTTAGTACCGCTCGTCGATCCAGTGTCTTTTACCAAACGTCCTTCTCGGACGGCTTCCTCAAGACGTACGCCCATGCCGACCATTTCGGTGAAGTCACTGGGTGCACTAGCAACCATTCGGTCATAGTAAAATGAGCTTAAGGTCTTTAAGAAGATCTTTGTCATCTCTTTTTCCTCAAGAGGTGGACAAATTTGAGCGGCAATTTCATGCCACCTTTGAGCATACTCCTTAAAGGTTTCCTTGTCCTTTTGCGACATTGATCTGAGTTGATTTCTGTCGGGTGCCATGTCCAAATTGTATTTATATTGTTGGACGAAGGCAGTACCAAGATCTCTGAATGTACTGATCGTAGTACGGTTTAAACCCATGTACCATTTGAGTGCGGCACCGGTTAAACTATCCTGGAAGTAGTGAATCAGTAGGTCCTGATTCTCCGTCTGAGCTGACATCCGCCGAGCGTACATCACCATATGGCTTTGAGGGCAAGAGTTACCCTTGTATTTTTCAAAGTCGGGCACTTGAAATTTGTGCGGAACTTTCACATTTAGGACCAAGCAGAGATCTGCGGCGTCCTTTCCAAATAGATCCTGACTGCAGATAGCTTACAGCTCTTTCTGCATTTCCAGGAACTGTTCCTGGAATTCATCCATTCTGTCAAACAATGTTTCCTTTTTACCAGCAGGTATTTGTGGAATCTGTCCTTCCGGGACAGTGTGCACCACAGGGGGTGGTACCGTGACTACGGTAGCGAATCTTGGCATTTCCCAAAGTTTGTAACCTTCGGGAGTCTTCAGTATGCCCCTGGCATCTTCGCTTTCCCGAAGTTTGTAACCTTCGGGCCTAGCAGCTTCTGTTGTGATTCCCTGATCTTCAGTGATCGGCGGAACATATCCTTCTGGGATATAGTTAACAGGCATGTCCTAAGGACGATCTTTCGGCATTTGATACCTAGGATCATACTTCTCCACGATGGGCATTGAGGTGATCTCTAAGATCACAGTTCTTTGTAGTTGAGCTTCTGCCATGGCTTGCATGTCGTTACGAAGCTTTCTCATATCCTCTCTCAGAGCGTCGATCTCTTCCTTCAACTCTTTGTTTTCTTCCTCAAGATCATCCATCCTTTTCTGACGATTGGCCCGAGTATTGCACGAATGAGACAGTTTGACTCTAGAATCGAGACACAAACGTGATATTCGCAGGGAAGAAGAATACGCGATGTGAGAATGATGAATGCAATGATTATATTAATTATTTTTTTGGTTTAATCAAAATAAAATTCGACAATTAGATTACAAATATCAAACGGTGGGGAAACCCCTTTTTATTGAATTCAAAGGATTACAGAAATGGAAATACAGTAGATTACAAGGTGCGGAAACAAAAACCTAAGCTAATGGGTCCCGAGTCCTCTCTGAAGAGAAATCGGGTGCTGATTCTGGTATCTTCCTTTTCTTTGACCGGGGCTCTTGGGCCGTTGTCGGGTTGTCATTCCTTTGCCAGGTGAAAGGAGTGAGCAAATTCCTTTGATCATCTTGATTCTCTACAGCATGTTGCTCCAAAATTTCGATCAGAGCATCTTTTTCTTTCAGTAATTGCTGTATTTTGATGCACTCTACGTCGAGGGTGCGATACTTGTTCTTCCAAGACCTTATCTCCTTTTGAACTTTGTTGAGAGTAACCTGAAGCTTTTCAGTTTCAGTCATGAAGTACATGACAGATTCCTTTGGCAGAAGAATTCCGTAACGAGGATAAGGCATTTTTAGCTTGAGAGCTTTAGTTTGTACCCAATGGAGATAAGGCTCCATCGAGACACAATCCGGTTTTCCTAGAGACTCTCGTCCTTTCTTATGAACCTGTTTCCAAGCATGCACTATTTCCATCTTTAGTGCTCTGTCATTTTCTCCTTCTTTGAAGAAAAGACCTTCCAGATGAACACCCCGTGGGACGTTTCTCATCGGGTATCCAAATTGACGACGAACGAGAACTGGATGATAATTGATTCCTCCTTTAGTTCCTATGAGGGGTATGTTGGGGAAGTTTCCACAACGATCAATGATTCTGATTCCATCATAGATCCTATTCGACCAATCTATATCAGAGTTGGTAAGAGACATGATCTTCTGCGACCAACGTAAGGCACTCTTGCAATCCCAAAAAGCAGCAGACTTGGGCAAGTGGGAGATAAACCATTTATAAAGTAGAGGTACACAGCATGTGATCTCCCCTCCGCTGTACAAATTTCCCAAGTGTACAAAATGATACGCATCTGCGAGCAAAGTTGGCACAGGGTTTCCAATGAGAAAAACCTTAATGGAGTTAATATCGACGAAGTTATTGATGTTGGGAAACAAAAATAACCCGTAGGTGAGCAAGACAAAGATGCTTTCAAAAGCAGTTACGTTTCCTATACTGGAAAAATACAGGGCCTTCTTTGTCAAGAACTGGGCTGGCAAACCTTGGATGCCACCCTTAACGGTCATGTGAGTCCTGACCTCAGACTCGTCCAAATGAATTGCTCTTGCAATGATCTGATTCTTTGGAATTTCTTCCAGTCCGAAAAATGGAGCTCGATCAGTGATATGTAGATCGATCAGATGAGAATACTCCTCCAGCGTTGGTGCTAGCTGGTAATCAGGGAATGTGAAACAGTGATAAACCGGATTATAAAACTGAATGAGCGCGTCCATGATTCCCTCAATCACATGGACTCTTAACAGTGGTAGCAGACCCCCGTGCTTGGCTCTGAAAGTCTCAGGGTTAGTGATCATCCTCGCTAACCTTCTCAAATCCTCTAGTTTTGGAACCTTGAAGGTGTACGTATGAGTTCTTCTTCTACCGAAATCCATTAGTGCAATCCTTTTCTCTGATATTTGCAATCACAGTCTTAGTTTAATTTGAAAAACAGAGAGACTAGAAGAGAAATTTTTTGAATGTTTTAATGTTTTTTAAATGAATGCATGAATGCAGCACATAAAAACATAGAAAAAACATGGGGTCAAAGGGTCGTTGTCATGAAGTCAAGGCTCTACCCATCCCCAAAGGTTTATACTAAGGTGATTTTTGTACCTGTACTCATTATCATCAGCTCCTCCCAGGAAAGCAAAACAACAAGCGGATCGCCAGCGAGTTGTAGAGCAATCTTAGAGTAAGTGCCATTCACCGAGAATAGATCACCAGCCTCAAATAAGGGTAGTATCGCGTAACAACTATTTCCGATAGTTTCCGTACTACAAATGGGTTTGGTTCCTCAGCTTCTCAGACTTAACAATCGGCCCATTGTCTAGGTGAGAGAATGGGTTGCATTGGTCAGCCTCCACTGAGGTTAATGGTCGACCTCGTCGTCATCACTTATCTTAAGTGTATACTCAATCTTTCCACATGCGGCATCACAGACATTCCCATTAGCAGAAAAATAAACACGTATAGCAATTAGGAAAAGCAGTATATATATTTATCCTAAACATCCTAGACCTTTAAAGCTATGAATCCTAAGTTCTTGACAGAAATGGGTTCCCCGGCGGAAGCCCCAATCTGTGGTATTCAAAGGGAGACCGTGCCTAGATCTAACCTTGAACTCGCCCCACGGTGGGCACCATTTTTTCTGTAGCGAGCGATTTTGGACGCGGTTCTTAAGCGCTGGTCGCTCTCTGCGGTTTGAGCTTACTACAGGTCGATTCATTTTTTATCCTATTAAAGCTGATGAAGGAAGGGAAATAGATGTCTCCAATTAACCCTGCTTTGCATACTAAGTTTAAACAGCGGTCTGTTAGGTTACGAATGCTATCAATGTAGGGGGACCTTTGTACTGGTTATTTGTATTTTCGCCAATACGGTTTTCTCTCTTTCTAGGACCTTATAGCGGGGAACAAGGGTTAGGATGTTAGGACTGATGCTTTTTGATAGATACATGAGAGTATGGGATTTTGGGTTTTAGTGTAGTGTGCTCGCCAAGATTTTTCTTTCAATCTTATGCCTACGTATTCCCGTTTACCGAAACAGGGAAATCAGAGCGTTCGTAGTTCCTCCTATTCTATGGGAGGAAATGGATGTTTTTGGTGTCTTGTTCAAAGCCTAAGACGTGAAGTGAAAGGTGGTTTGTATCTTGTTCAAAGCCCAAGATGTGAAGCTGAAGGGTCTATTTGTATCTTGTTCAAAGCCCAAGATATGAAGCTAAAAAGTCTCCACTTTAGAGAGAATTTGTCATCTCTAAAGAGGGGGGTTGTTTGTCACAACTGTTGGGTGACTGACTGTAAAGGAGGATTACTTTAACTGAGATACGCGGATCCTAGCAATGCCATAATTTCCTTTATAGGGGATTTTAACCTGAAGGAGAAGACTTTAACTCAGTGTAGAGCAATGCTATCTTTCCTTAGGAATTTTTCATGCTAAAAGAAGGACAGTGGCATGGATGTAGATGATCCAGAGGCTTGCCGCTTACAGCGATTAGATGAAGGGGAAGGAGTTGTTGTGTACTGTGAATGAGGCACAGCTTTGATGCTAAAAGGTTAATTGGATTAACCAGTGGTTTTCTTATACAAAGCCTAAGAGGAGGCTGATATGTGTCTCGTACAAAGCCCGAGAGAGAGGCTAAAAGGGGTTGATCCTACAAGAGGATCATTTATACTCAACAAGAGAGTGTTTTTGTATCTCATACAAAGCCCGAGATGGAGGCGAAAAGGTTTGACTCAACAAGGGAATATTTTCGTATCTCGTATAAAGCCCGAGATGGAGGCTATTGTTTGTTTGGCTCAATAAGAACCTTTTTGTATCTCGTATAAAGCAAGAGATGGAGGCAAAAAGGATGATTGACTCAACGAGGAAGTCCCTTATGTGTCTCGTACAAAGCCCGAGAGAGAGGCTAAACGTTGTTTGACTCTGCTGGGGAGGATCATTGTACAAAGCCCAAGAGGAGGCTAATGTGACTGTTTCAGTTAAGTGACAGGTCCAGTATACTGATTTTTAAAGAGAAAATCAGTTCTTATATGAGCAACACTGTACTCAAGGATTTGATTCAAGGATCCGGGTTGTTCCCGTTTTCCAAGGAAGCGGGAAATCCGAAGGGTATTGAGACTATCCGAGTCTACGGGTTTCCTTCCTATTTAACGAAGGGGTCACTTGAGAATGTCTGGAAAACTCAAGGAGATTAGACTGTCCAAGTCTAGAGTTTCATCTTTTGTACTATGCTTTAAGAAACAATAGTAGACTCTTTGAAAGGACTGCTCTATGAAGCTGACTAAGTTCTATTCCTATACCTTTAGGAGGTCGTCGGGACAATTTGTACAAAGCCCAAGAGGAGGCTGGAAGCTTTTAAGAAGCCGACGGGTCCTTGTACGAAGCCCAAGAGGAAGCTATCATTCCCGAAGGAAGAGATCCTTATACGAAGCCTAAGAGGAGGCTGTGAGTACTTCTAAGAAGCCGTAGGGTCCTTGTACTAAGCCCAAGAGGAGGCGGGGTTGCTTTTAGGAAGCCGATGGGTCCCCAAACCCCGAGAAATTCAAGGCAAGCTATTCACAAGGAATAGATCAAGCCACGAAAGTTCGAGAATTTGGAAGAAACTCGAGATGCCATTCACGGAGAAAAGATCATCTCTGGGGAATAGAGTTTCTTTGACAACTTCTATGAGTGATAGTCTATGAAAGGGTTCACGGAGAATGTTGCCTTTCATATCTCCATATTGTTTAACCCCAAGAGGAGGGAAGACTGTGTCTGGTAATCCTATGGGGATCTAGTTTTGACTATGTCTAAGAGTGATCAACGGGCTTAATGCTAGACGTAGTTGCCGGGGAAACTCTAAATATCTATACTATTATTACACAGTTGATATGAGTTTATGAAAGAAGGCTTACAGTGAAACAGCCCCACAATACAATTATATTTATATGAAAGCGGTAAATGAAAGCGTGTAAACACTTACTCGGTTGTAGTGCTTCCATGCTGTTTGGTTAGTTGTTTCAACAAAGAAAGATTGAAAACAACACTATTTTCAAAATCAAAGGAGAAAGTGCTTTGAAAAAGAAAGACTTGGGGCTTACAGCTCAAGGAGAGGCCCAGGGTTTTATCAGTGAGCGCACTGTTTGAATTTGTACAGAGGGACTTATACAAGTGACTGAGGCCCAAAATGTTTTCTGTACAAGGGGGTTGGGTCTTACACTCTAATAGAGGCCCAAAAAAGTTTAAAGAAAAAGAGATGGGTCTTACTACTCGAGGGTAGGCCCAATTGATTTTTCCGTTAAAATGGCGATCGCGCCGAGGTTTTCTTTTAACGCAGAGGGACTTATACAATAAGTGAGGCCCAAAAGGTTTAAAAGGGGATTGAGTCTTACACTCTATTAGAGGCCCAAGTGTATTTTAAGAAAAGAAATGGGTCTTACTACTCGAGGGTAGGCCCAGGGTTATTTTGAAAAGGCGACGATCGCGCCGTTTGTTTTTTACGGTATCGGGACTTATACAATACACTGAGGCCCAAAAATGATTTGGTAAAAAAAAAAAAGGATTGGGTCTTACACTCTATTAGAGGCCCAAAATGTTTTGAAAATGATTTATGAGGGTTGAATTAATCCAAAAACCCTAATTTGTTTTCAAAAATGTATTTAATTGAATAAAAATTCAATTAAAATGATCAAAATTGTTTTACATATGAAAAACAAATTGTGATCTTGGATTAATGCTTCAAAAATTAAGTATTGACCTACAAAATAATTAGAAGGCATTAAAAATTGCAAAATCAATGTAGAAAAAATATTTAAAATGTCAAAAACAAATAAAATATTAATTCTTTGCAAAAATATCAATTATATGAAATAGATAATATTTTTGGGATTTTTTGGGAAAATAAAATATTTTAACATTTTTGTGAATTATTAAAAAAAGAATCAACTCAAAATCATTAAAACTCAGAGAGAAATTAATTTTTGAATCAATTAAATAAAATCACAAAATTCAAATATTCAAATTTTGAAAAAAGGCGCCAAGAACACACCAAGAACATGCGCGTGTTCTGGGCTTGGCCAGATTTGCATTTTCTCTCCAATCTCACTGAATACTTGATTATAACATGCAATCCACATATCATTATGCTCGTCTCAACCTCACGATCATGTCTATGTCAATTAATTTCATTTAAATTAAACATATAATAAGAAATCATGAAAAATCCTCAAGAACCCTAATTTCTGCATGAAGGCTAGGATTTTTGATACACGATTCAAACAATGCAATTAATTGAGGGGAAACATTCCATGCATGATTATGAACATATGGCCAAATTATTGTGCAGCAAAAAATGCATGGATCATAGAGTTAGAAGAGCTCATGCTTACCACTTGCAGCTGGTGGTCGTGTTTGGTGTTGGAGGTGTTACAACTTTGTTCCAATGATGTGGATAGCTTCCCTATGTGCCAAGTGATGTGTCTGAGTGCTTGGAATGGATTGAAATGGTTTGGAATTGAGGATGGCACCTCAACTGCAAAACTGTCATGAACTTGAGCAATTGGCTGGTGATTTTGTGAAATCAGTGTTCCAGATGTTATGTGAGTGTTTGGATCACTTCTATATGATGTATGTGAGGTGTGTGAGTGATTGGTTTGATTGGAAAAGCTCTCAAACTCAAAACCCGATAGTGACTTACCTTAGAAGGCAAAATTGGAGTGAAAGAAGAGATTTTGAGGAAAGCATCTGTTTGATGGATTTGGTGTACTCAAACTGATCACAATTGAGCTCTATTTATAGTAGAGCAAGTTTGTTTTGCAAGGAATAGTGAATGGCAACTGCTGAGTAGGTTTGTTCAATGTTGGCCAATGGAAGTTCAAGTCTCCTCTAACCATTGACTAGAGGTTAGGGCACAGGCTGCTAGTTCCCTTGGTCTTGGATAAGTCTTGACTAAATTCAAATGAAAATGGCTCAGTCCATGCCACCTTGATGCTTTCATTGAATGCTCCAATCCAAATTTGGAGTCTTGTCCCTATTTTGGCAATTCTAGGTTCAACATGCTTTTTCTTGTTCCAAGGACTTTGGAGGCTTGGCTCAGTGATTGTCCCCTTTAGATTCAATCCTCAGATGTGTCCAAGTGGATAGGAGCATTTGGATTTAGCTGATTTTGGCAAATCGACCAAAAGTGCAAAATCTGCCTTGCCTTAGCAGATTTCAGCAAGGCAACTTGCCAATGTCATATCTCATGACTCAAATTGAATTTGGTAATGTTCTTTGCCATTTTGGAAAGCCCTTACATGATACAACAACTATTTGAACATGTTTGGTTTTGATCTCTTTTGAATCCAAGTGAAAAATCCTCCTACATTTGGAAAAAAATGAAGACAGATTTGGACTTAGTGAAAATTTCACTGTGTTGGAAAAAGTGACATTTTCATTTTTCAGCCATTTTGATCACTCCATAACTCAAAATCCTTAATGAATTAGAATGACTTGTAGTTGAAGTTTTTGTAGAGGGTAATGAGGGCTACAAATCCATATTTGGATGAGGAAAAATGGCTTTGTGGTTTAGGAGTTATGACCCTCCAAAGTTGGTACCCTTGTCACTTTATTTTTAACTTAGAAAAATTTCTAAGTTTTTATGGTTAACCCTTTTACAAGTTATCCAACTTTTCTTGATTTTTCTTGATGAATGATGATTCAAATCACACATTAACATCATTTTAGGGTTAAAAATCCATTTTTTGCGAAAAATCTCAAAAAGTCAAAGTTGACTTTTGTGCACAGTTGACTTTTTATCAGATGAATTCCAAACTGTGCAATTCTTCATGAAATCATGTCCTTGACCTAAATCAAACTTGATGGACATGTTCCATGGGTGTCATAGGGTATATTGATTCATGTCCTAGGGCTTGGGAGCATGTCCTGGTCAAAAGTCAAAGTTACAGTTGATTGTTCCCTTAAAACCCTAACTGTGGTGCAGATGAAATTGAGACTTGTTGCTCAAACTTCTTGGATCAATCCATTGTTGCAAATGGATCAATGTAGTATGTTGGAGACCCTCAAATCATGTATTAAGGCCTTGGCTTATGATTTGTCCCAAAAGTCAACTTAGGGGTGAATTAGGTCAAGAAACCCTAATTCCTGATTTTTGATGTATGCATCCCCTGAGGTCAAATTGACTTGATGATTGGGTTTATGAGGTTCCATGGATCATATTAGGTTATGTTTTGGATCATTGGCTTGTGCCCAGATGAAAATTTTCCATCTGGAGGCCCTGGTCGACCAAAACCCTAATTTGGTGATACTGGCGATCTCGAGGCTTGATCCACCTAGAAGGGAGCAGCTTTGTGCTTAATCCTTGGAGTGGGAGTCCTTTTTGATCCTTTGTGTATGTTTGAGAGGCTAGACAAGTTGAAGATCATGTCATTCCTTGATTGATCCTTTACTTAAGGCTCTGAGAGGGCTTGAAACCCTAATTTTGATTGTAGTGGATGCTCACCCATCTTTGGGGAGACTGATGAAGTATGATGGTTCCTCCATATTGTGATGATGGTTTGCACAATGATGGGAAATCTTAGTGGTCAAAATTTGGGGTATGACAACCCTTTCACAAAGGAGAAACTTTACCTAATCAATAGAAAATGAATTTAAGCAACCAATCAATTCAACAGTAGAAACATATGCAAATAAAGGTTCCTATAGATTACTATAGATACTCTGAGTGTTAACAATTTCCCTTTGTATAACCAACCCCCGATCCCCGATCTCTTCGCATTTGTTAAAGAAAACATTTACACACAAGGTTAGTTTGAGATATATTCCCCTTCCTTTTAAACTTCATAGGATAAATATAAAAATTAGAAAGTAGCACCAAAAGCGGTTGTGGCCGCGTCACAAAAACCGAGCTACAATATGCTCCTTGGGGACTAACACTACACAACCACCTCCAAACTTATGTTTTTTTCTCTTTTTTTTTTCAAAGCTCGGGTGTAGAGCTTCACTCAAGTAACAATTCTCAATGGCCACACATGAATATATACATGGATGTAAAATGAGATAAAGCACAATAAAGGAAACATACAATAAAAAAGAAGAAACAAAAAAGCTAACAAACACACGAAAAGCTAACTAAACTCGGGTGGACTAGCTTAGGAAAAGTACCCAACAGAGTCGCCAGCTGTCGCGGTCCAAAAAAATATACCATAAGTGCATCGCTCGCTCGAAATACAAACAGAGTCGCTAACAACTTTATTTATTCCAAAAGGAAAAGGAAAATATCGATAAAACCCACGAAGAAAAAGACATGGTCGTTGCAACCAAGAGCGGGTTCAGGAGTCGGTTATGCAAGGAGAATGTATTAGCCCCCCTCACATCCTTTGTACTCAACCATACCCCTTTAGTTAGTTATGCGAATGAGTGTTAGCGTGATGTTAGTTTGCGATCTTCTACTTATTGAGAGGGAGAAAAAAAGAAAATATTTTTTAGGTTTTTTATTAATGTGCCTGGCAAGATTTCAAAATCCCGCTCCTACGTATCTCCAGGTTTGATGAAGAACTCAAGGCTACGTAGTTCTTTGTAGAAAAGAACTATTTGTTGGTTTCTTTTAAAGAGTGATGCTTTAGACATATCGAGTGGTTAAATCTTTGATTGGTGCTTTCTCTTAGAGGCTGAAGCCTTTGTTCGTTTCACGTCGAAATGGATAGAGCATACTCATTTCTGAAAAAAGGTTTTCAAAGTCGCGCAAGGTCCAAAAACAAGTTTGACTGGTTGATTTGTTTTTATATGAACTAGGGTAATCGTTAGAGCAAGGTGTGCACCGAGCGTTTGTTTACCCAAGGCTTTTAAAGATACATGCATCTCTCGGTCCTTTGTGGTCCATTTTTATGAAGATTTGATCTTTATGGATATGAGTAAACATTTGAGCATAGGCATGCACCAAGCGCGTGTTTACTCGGGATTCACACGGATGTGCTTCCAATTATCCCTTTGTTCTAAGTTTAATTAACGTGTTTTAGATTGAAAGACTAATAGTCGTTTTGAACAAGGCGTGCATCGAGTGCTCGACTATTAAGGGGTTTAAAATGATGTGTATCTCTCGGTCCTTTGTCTTTCAATTTTATTGAGAAAAGATATTTGTGCGTAAAATGACTTGACATTAGATCAAGCATTTTAAATTGATTATGAAAATAGTTTGAATTAAGCAGAAGAGATATTGAACGTTGGATCAAGCACTCACGTTGCATTCAATTGAGTTTGATTTGGGAAAATTGCTCGACGTTGGATCAAACTTATTTTTTTCTTTTTGAAAATTGGTTGATTTTAATCTTGAACTAGAAATTAACAAAGATAACCAAAACAACAAAAAAGAAAGCGATAAAAATAAGCAAACAATACAAACTCAAGGGTGGGGGATATATTTTGCCAAATGGGGAATATTATGAGAGCAACCAAATCATAAAATTAAAATTAATTAATTAGTATTTAATTAAATTAATTAACTAGGTTCATTAGAATTAATTACCTTAATTAATCAATTGAGAGACTTACTCTAATTGTTAAGTAAATTAATTAAATATAATTAACATAATTAATTAATTGGCAAAATACCTTTTTCGTCCCTTAACTTTACCTCGGGGTCCATTTTGGTCCCTTAAGTTTTAAAATATTCAAATTGATCTCTTAAGTATTAAAAACGAAGCACGCTTTTCCTTCCGTCTATTTCCGTTAGTGAGGGTTCATAATGAGTGTCCATGTGGCATGGTTGATGGCTTACGTGTTATATTTTACCTTATGTTGCATGTGTCCATGTTATATTTTACCTTTGTGAACATAAGCATTTTTAGAAAGTCGAGGGAAGGAAGTGATTTATCGTGCAATGAAGAATATCGTGAAGTGAAAAACATTGAAGGCGAAATCCATCGTTCCTGAAAGCGAGATCGATTGAGGGACCGTTGAAAGAATCGTTGCAAATAGGTTAGAAATTTGATGTTTTGTATTAGTTCTAATAGTGGTAGAAATTAGGGCTTTGCATGTTCAAAATTTGAGAAATTAGGTTTTTTTTATAAATTAGAGATTTACATGCTTTTTATAACTTTAGGGCATGGTAGAAATTAGGGTTTTCAATATGAGAAATTTGATGCTTAATAATCTAGATTTTGAGCTGACTAGGTGCAATGGACGAGTTTATAGTACTAAGAATTCATCATAGTGGTGAATTCATTAATGGTGATATTAGAGTGTATGAAGGAGGGAAAGTTGATGAGTTGAAAATAGATGTTTACAAATGGAGTTACTTTGAGTTAATAGGTGAAATGAAGGAATTAGGTTATAGGGATTTTGAGAAAATCTATTACAATGACCCGACATTTGGGATGAATGCATTTATTGATGATGTAGGATCATTAGAAATAGTTGATCTTTACAGGGTTCACCTAGGTGTAGACATTTATATGTAACACACACTTGATCAGCCTAATTATTATTATGGGCCTATAGAAGTAGAAGTAGAAAATATTGCCAATGTCAATGAGGAGCCTGATGTATTTAAAGAAGTGCTTTCTAAATTGTATGAAGAAGCAGTCAATGAAAATGATAAGTTCAATGAAGCTGGGTTGGAGACTGACAAGGTAGTGTTAGAGGCTGAAAAAATCGGTATGGAGGCTGACAAGGTTGTGTTGGAGGCTGAAAACGTTGGTATGGAGGCTGAGCAGGTTGTGTTGGAGGCTGAAAAAGTTGGTATGGAGGCTGACAAGGTTGTGTTGGATGCTGAAAAGGTTGGTATGGAAAGTGGTGAGGTGGATGATCCTCTAAGTAGTGATGATAGTGATGATGAGTTGTCCAAGTATGATAGTACTCTAGAGGTAGCTTTTGTTGATTCTTCTGATGGGTATGATGAAATAGATGAAGATGAGTTGGAAAATCTACTTGAACATGAACAACATGAAGAGGGAGATGAGGGACAATCCAAAAAATAAAAAGAGAAATGGGAAGAAGACAATGGTGAATTTAAAGGGAGTGATAATGAAAGTGAAGATCTAGTGAGTGGGTGTGATAGTGATGATTGTTATGGTGTTAAAAAAAAAGGCTCACCCAATGTTTAAGATACAAAAGGACATGGCTGATTTCAAATAGGAGGTAGGGGTGTACTTTAGTTCAAAAGATGATTTCAAGGAGGCAATAACATCATATGGTGTCCATAGTGGTAGAAATCTAAAGTTCAGTAAAAATGACAAGGTAAGGGTGAGGGTAAAATGTAAGGATGGATGTGATTTGGAAGCTTATTGTGCCAAATTGTCAAATTAAGAATCTTAGCAATTAAGGAAGGTGAATGGTGTACATAGTTATAGCAGGAATTATAATATGAAGATGATGACTACCAAGTGGCTGAGCCAGAGGATCCAAAACTCATTAAAAACCAATCCTAGGATGAAAATAAAGGATATAAAGGCAAAGGCACAAAAGAAATGGAATGTTGGTGTGAACAAAACTAAGGCAATTAGAGCAAGGTTTAAAGCTAGAGATATGGTTGATGGTTCGTTCTTAGGGGATTACACCAGAATATATGATTATTGTCATGAGTTGTTAAGAGAAAACCCATGATCCACAGTGAAGCTTAGTGTTGAACCTGCTCAAGAAGGTTCAGATGATTAAAGACCATATTTCAAAAGGTTGTATATATGCTTTGCAGTATGTATAGGACTTGATGGTTGTTTTCTTAAGGGGCTATGTGGAGGGAAAATTCTGGCTGCTATAGGTAGGGATCCAAATGATCAAATGCTACCTATAGCATTTGCAGTGGTGGAAGGGAAAAACAGAGACAATTGGATAGGTTTTTGGAGTTATTGATTGATGACCTTGGAGGAAAAAATGAATGCCTCACATACACATTCATTTTAGATCAACAAAAGGTATGTGAACATTATTAAATTGAATTCATTGACTTCTGTTATGCTTTGTATTGATGTTGTTTGCTGTGTTGCAGGGTTTACTACCAACCATGGATGAACTTTTGCCTAATGTTAAGCAGAGGTTCTGTGTCAGGCACTTGTACAACAATTTCAGAAAGAAATATCCTGGGAAGATGCTGAAGGAAATAATTTGGAAAGCTGCTAAATTAACATATGCACAAGCTTGGAAAATAGAGATGAAGGGGATGAGGCTGATCAATGAAGAAGCCTATCTCCATATGATGAAGACACCTCCAAGATTTTGGAGGAGAACTTATTTTAGGGGAACTAACAAATGTGATGTTGTACTTAATAACTTGTCAGAATCTTTCAACACTATTATACTTGAGTCAAGGTCCAAACCCTTAGTGACCATGGTTGAAGGGGAGCTGGATGAGACTGACAAAAAATGAGGAAAAAAGGCTTTGCAGTTAGGTGTTCTAGGTGCAACCATCTAGGGCACAACAAATCAACCTGTAAGGTGACACCAACTACTCAAGGTACTCAACAAAATGCTCAAGGTACTCAACAAAATACTCAAGGTACTCAACAAACTGCTCAATGTACTCAATAAAATGTTCAAGGTTCTCAACAAACACAAGGTTCCAAGCAAGTTGCTAAAGGTTCTCAACCAATTGCTCAAGGTACTTGTTATACCCCAAATTTTTATCCCTTAGATGTCATAACATCTTGCAGTCGCATTTAGGGTTCAATCATCCATGCATTGTTAACTAACCATCATATCTTGCTAGTTTTTTCTTTTATGTGAAAGCTAGGGTTTGCACAAGAAATATGACAAGTTCATTAAGCCAAGTTCTCACATGTTTCAAAGTCTCCTAAGACACTCTTTGGCTCCATACAACCACCCCAAGTGTTCACTAGGTGATTGAGATTGGTAGTTGAAGTCATCTGTTCAAGAAAGCCAACTGAGACTCCAAAGTTCAACCATTTGGTATTGAAGACTAATCATGAGGTTCTCAAATCATATTCCATGATTTTATGTGTTTGGATCAAGAGAAATCAAGAAGAAACCATCAGATCAAAAGTTGTGGAAATAGGTTTTTAACCTGAAAAATCACAAGGAACCTTAGTGTGATCAGTCAATGCCTTGATTGGTTCATCAACTAATTGAGCTCACATACATCCAAGAGATCTCATTCAACAAGAAATCAAGAGTGTTTGACTCCCATCACAAATGCAATGAGTCTCAAAGTTCATCTGGCCCCAGATTAGGGTTTTCTTCAGGAGAAAGTCAATTGTGCCCTAATTCATGGTCAAAGCATGATCCCAAACAATGGGACATGATCCATTGTGTTCATATACATCCTTGGAACTCATCTAAAGTGTTGGAATAGTTTCAAAGTTATAAATTTATTGAGGATCGCACTGAGGATTTCATTTGACCTAATTTGCATCGGACAAAGTCAAACCTTTGACTTTTGATACCTTGACCCAATATGAAGCATTCAAACTATATTCCATCAAGACATGCTTGACTCTTGAGTTAGAGCATAATAAATCACCATTTGAAAGGTTTCTTGCAAAAAGGGCAAGGTTTGGTTCTTAAGTTTTTCTAAGTGTGGAAGAATTCACTCCTTGTGCAAATTTGGAAAGGTCATAGCTTTCAAACCACACATCCAATTTTTGTGACTCAAAGCTCAAATTGAAGCTCTCATCATGAACTTCAAAATATATTAGAGGGTCCTTATCCAAATAAGGCTTCGTTTTTAAGTTAGGAGACTTAGAAGTTCAAGGCCATTGAAGACTTAGTGAATTTTCACTACATTTTGCCCTAATTTTCAGCCAACTTCAAGACCACTTTTCACTAAAATCATTTGAGAATTTTGAAAATTCTTGAACATGAAAGTTGTAGAGGACATTTGGGGCTTTCGAAAAAGTACTAGAACTCCCCAATCCATGGAGGGAGCTGAGAGATTCGAAGAGGAGAAGTTTGGTGTTCATTTCTTGAAATGCAAGATTCCAACATGTGCATAATGATGCATAACCACTCCTAATCACCAAAACTCTCACTATTCTGATGTTTAAAGGCAAGATTGGTGTAGCTTGGACCTCTGCCACGAAAAGGCAAGTTGCAAACATTAAAATACATTAGTTTTATATCAAGTGGATGCAAGTTGAGGCAAGGAGAGAGAAACTTTTCACAAGAGCATGGTCATTCCAATTTTCTTACAGCTTGGAGCCTTGTTCCAATCCCATCAGCACACATCAACAGTGCAAACCCTATTGCTGACCATTTGCTAGAGTGTGGGAAAGCTCATGACTCAGCAAGACAGCTTGCACGAAGGAAGTTGCAAGAAAGGGTGTTTTTGGCAAATTGTGAAATCTGTCCATACCTCAAGTCTCTCACTTTCCCTATAAATAGAGAATCAATCCTCAGTCCAAAACACACCAGGATAACCCTAAACAAAGGCTGATACTCTTTGCAATTCACCACTCTCTCACTTCTTGTATTTTTGCAAAACCTCAGCACCAATAGTTTTTGCTCGTGCATTTCACAAACCTACTCCACAAACCACCTATATACATCCATTAGAACTCGTTCCAACACCTGGAAAAGTTCTGTAACACCATATACACCATCCACCATTTTTACACTCCACTTTGCAGGAAGGATCGGGTTCCACTCGTGAGGTATTTTCCAAAGCTGATAACCATCTGCATCTCCTCTTCTAGCATCAACAAAGCAAGGCAGGTCATTATTTCTATTCTATAAGCACCATAGAAGAAGCCTTGGACTTTCTCCAAGAGGTAAGATTCTTGCTCCCTTGAAACTCAAGTTTCATGCATTATTATGTTCCTATTCTCATAGCAAAATGTATTTACATGTATTGGACCATGGCTGGCTTGTTTTACTTTGAATACATATTGATGTATCATGTTGAATAATTTTTGTGTTGCACTGTTGAGTGGTGATTTGTGAATCGTGTGTTCATTTTTAATGTGAGATGATATGATATTCTGATTCCTGGTGATTTTTACTCCAACTTTGTGTTTTACAAAATTGAATTTGGTTGGGAAATGAGTGAGATATAGTTGGTGGAAATTCTAGGTTTGAATGTTGTTCTAGGGCAAGAGCGAGAGAGAGGTGAGGAAGAAGATGATGGTGAGATGGCACCCAGTCAGCCCAACTTGGCGCTGAGGTGGCCATTTTGGTTGGTCCTTAAAATAAAAACAAGTGAAAGTGTTATATGTTTGGATGTAACAGCCACCCCAATGGTAGAAACCTTGTCATGCCTTTCCCTTAAACTCTTTTGAAATAAACCTTGATCTTGAGTGTTGTTACATTCATTTGCTTTACCTCGGTGATTACCATGTTTATGTTTTCATCATATGTTTTGTTACTTTGACCTTCTTTAAGTTATCCCCAAGTGAGGCTAAGCTCTTTAGCTCTCCTCCTTAACCCTCTTTGTTCCCCTCCTTCCAAAGGAATGTCTCTCTATTGACCTCAAAGTCATAGATAGCTCATTTACCATCTTGGCCTCATTAGAGCCATCCCTTATCCTTATTAGGTTCTATCCCTTGGCCTCATTAGAGCCTTTTCTCCCTTTAACCTAATTAGGTTCCCCTCTTGTGAGCACTATCATCATAGTTGCTCACTTCCCTCCTTGGCCTCATTAGAGCCACTTACCCTATGACTTAGGATTCACTTAGAGTTCTTCAACTCTATGTGAGCATCATCATCATGATGTTCCTTCCCCTTTGGCCTTATTAGAGTCATTCACCCCTCTTAACTTAGAACTAAGATAGAGTTCTTAAACTCTATGTGATTCTTATCATCATGAGTATTCACTTACCCTTTTACAACTTAGACTTAGAGAGTTCTTTAACTCTATATGAGTATTACACTCATTCCCCTTGGAACTTTGGCCATAGTTCCTCACCCTTAGGTAGGTGAACTACAGTTGCTCTGATTCTTTAGTCAGGATAGGTAGGCACAAGATGCAACGCCTTGGCGAACATACTAAGTGTACATACCCATAGGTCTTTACCTTCACCTTTAGTACCTTGGTCTTTACCATATGTATTCATCCTAGCCCTTAGGTCTTTACCTTTAGCACTTTGGTCTTTACCATAGATCTTTACCTTACCCTTAGCAGATTTCCTTAGCAAGCAAAAATAACATAACACAAATAAATAAGAGGCTCCTGTAGAGTACTACAGATACTTAGGGTGCTAATACCTTCTCTTAGTATAACCAACCCCCGAACCCTCGATCTCTCAGTTGTGTCTTCACATAGTGCAATTAGGGTTTTCTTCGATCTTTACCCTTTCCTTTAGATAAATCAAAGCTCGGTGGTGAATTTCAAAGATGTGTGATTCAAGTTAATTAATAGCTTGATATCCGATTCTCACCGCAATAGAAATGGCGACTTCACTGGGGAAAGCTTAGAGGGTTAAGCCTACCTTGTTTTTGTGTGTTATACTTGCTTGCTTATATGTATATATATATATATCTGTATATTTGCTTGTGTTCTATTGTTTGGCAGGGTGCTACTTTTGAGGGGTGAGATAAGTCCTAACCCGGACTTGAGATATACATATGATAGGATTTTGGTGTAATCAATAGTTGGCTATTGGGAGTAGTCCTAACAAGTTTGGCATATGATGACCACGCTCAGTTGAGGCCCCTTTGGGATTATTGATGTCTGATGTGAGTAGTCGCATTGATGTCACTCTTTCCGACCTGGGAGTCCGTGAGACTGAGGACCGTAGTTACCTTTACCCCCACTTGGCCTTTTTAGGATGTAGTGCGATGGCTATGAGGGAGTAGTCCCAAATAGTTGATACGCGATACTACACTCAGACGAGTTTATCTTGAAAATATTGTTAACCTGCGTGAGTAGTCACGTAGGCCGATAATATCCGAAAGATTTATCTATGACTCTGAGGACTTTTAGAACCCTGTTCTACAGTTGATAAACCCATAGTACACACCTATTGAGATGGGTAGACCATGGCTCCATGCATGTGACCCCTAAACCTAGGACTTGTGTGCTTCGTTCGTGTGTACATATGTTTGTGTTAGTGCTTATGTGTTTTGTGCAGTGCATACATCTCATTGCATTCATTATTGGTTTTAAGGAACTCAGTCGTCTTTTCCTTTTTATAAATCAGAGGTATTATGGATATTGAGAAAAGGAACACTAAGAAGTACAATTTCAAGAAACCCAATTTGGTAGAGTTAAAAAAGCTAGCAGCCTTGGTATCTTGCCCTGAAGACTTCAGAAAGCGTTATGGAAGGTTGATTGGTATTCTCAGAACCAAGATGGAAGATGGTGTTCTTGACACATTGGTGCAGTTTTATGACCCTCTTTACCATTGCTTCACCTTTCCCGACTACAAACTTGTTCCAACGTTGGAGGAGTATTCTTATTGGTTTGGTCTACCTGTGAAAGAACAATAGCCTTTTAGTGATCAAGAGAAAATTCCTTCACCAAAGGAGATTGCTGATTCTATCCACTTAGAAATGTCTGAAATCAAGCCTCACCTCACCACCAAGAATGGGATCAAGGGTCTACCTTCCAAATTCTTGTTTGATAAAGCCTTTTACCTAGCTAAGATGAATAGTATGAGGGCCTTTGAAGCAATCTTTGCACTACTTGTCTATGGCTTGGTCTTGTTTGCTAATGTTGAGGAGTTTGTTGATATCAACGCCATTCGGATATTTTTAAGTGGAAACCCTGTACCTACACTGCTTGGTGATACTTATCACTCTATCCATCATAGGACTCTCCAAGGAAAGGGTACCATTTCGTGTTGTGCACCTTTGCTTTACAAGTGGTTTATTACTCATTTGCCTCGAACATCGCGCTTCAACGATAATCCAGACAAGCTTCGTTGGTCTCAGGGAATCATATATCTCACCCATACTGATATCTTTTGGCACGATCCAGCTTACGACAAAGGAGTCATCATTGATAGTTGTGGCCCATTCCCCAATGTGCCACTTCTTGGTGTCAGAGGTGGGATTAGCTACAACCTTATTCTTGCTAGACGTCAGTTAGGATTCCCTATAGAAGAAAAGCCTAAGAGTATCCTTTTGTCCAGTTTCTTTTATCTTAATGAGGAAGCCAGTGCAGAAACCAAGAACAGTGTTTTGCATGCTTGGGGAAAGCTCCACAAGAGAACTAAGAATGACTTGGGAAAGAGAAACTGTGTGGCCTTGGAACCATTCCTTCGATGGGTTCGATCTCGAGCTTGTGATCTTAAGATTCCATATCTCCCCGAGAGACCTCCACAACCTACTGTTGTATCTCCCTCTATCGTTCCTATTGAGCGCATGGAAGAGTATCAAGAAACTCTAGGAAGGATGAAACTTGAAAGAGACACATGGGAAGGGAAGTATCATGCCATCTATGCCGAACAGATGGAGATGAAGAAATAGATAAAAGAGAAAGAGGATTTGATTGAATGGCTCGAGAGACGCGTGATTGACAGACCTGTGGCGCCAGAGAATTTATTTTTCTCTAGCGTGCAACCCACTTCTAGTACTCACGAGTATGCAAGTATTCCTCCGACATCTGGCGCTTGGAAATGGATTGTTGACAAGTTGATTCTGGAAAATGACAAGTTGAAGAGATAGAAGAGGTGGCGTGAAGTGGAGCATCCCTAGATAGGGTTACTTTTTAGGCCTAGTTGTTGTTCTTATCTCATTGTATTTTGAGCTTCTTAAATGTACTTTGAAAGTTGTAACTTTTCTCAATATTTAATGAAGTGAAGTTTATTTTGGAAATTGTCTCTTGAGTTTATTAAAACCAATTGCATTCGCATTACATCTTGAATTTTTGTTAAAACTATCAAGGAACTAATTTTGTTTTGTAGACTTTGTAGAGATGGATTTTGAAAGGAGAGGAACTTGGTCGTACACCTTCGTGGTTCCCCATCTCGAGCAGCTAAAGGAACTGGGAAGATTGATTGAGGATTCAGTGGCTTTCTCATTGAAGTATGGAAGAATTCTCCCACTGTTGTGGCTCCAAAGGGCTTAAGGATTGCTAGAGACTTTGGTTTAACTATACCATCCTCTTTATCATTGCTTTGTGTTTCCAGATTACCAATTGATGCCAAACTTGGAGGAATACTCTGCCTTGATGGGTCTCCATGTCAATGATTCTCCTCCATTCTCTGGATTGGAAGATGAGCTCAGTGCGAAGGACATTGCAAGAGGAACAAGGCTTAGGTTGTCTGATATTCAAGCCCACTTGACCATCAAAGGGGGAATTTCTGGATTACCCGCTCAGTTCTTATTCGAGAAAGCCCGTTATTTTGCTGATAAGAAGAATACTGTACTCTTTGAGTCCACTTTGGCTTTGCTAGCTTATGGACTATTTTTGATTCCCAATGCTAAAGACTTCATCGACGTCAATGCTATTCAAATCTTTATGCTCAGGAATCCAGTTCCTACTCTATTGGCTTATACTTATCATGCCATTCACTCAACAAACATGTGAGATGGAGGACAGATCGTCTGTTTTGTTGCTCTCTTTTATAGGTGGTTTATTTCGCACCTACCAAGGACCGCAAGCTTTTGGGATGTGGAAGACAGTTCTATTTGGCCCAAGAGGCTCATGGAGCATACCCATGTTGACATCAAATGGTATAACCCCATCTATGGAGGGATTCTCATGATTCATAGCTGTGGGGATTTCCCCAATGTACCTCTTATGGGCAGAAGAGGATGTATCAACTATAATCCCGTTCTCGCTCGCCGACAGCTAGGCCACCCAATGGAGGAGATACCTGATCTTGGCAGTCTGAAGAGGCTTTTTCTTGAAGAAGGAGAGAATCCTGAGTTCATGCTCAAAGTTGCACGCGCCTGGCGTTGCATAAATAAACAAAGATGGACCGCAATGGGGAATCCTGACTGTACCATCACCGAGGCTTGTTTAGAATGGTCCCGTGGAGTAACTCTTGTGATGAGGATGCCTTATCCGCGTCATAAGCCGCCTACAAATGAAAAATTGAAGTTGAAGAATGCACTGGAATAGTTGACCCTTGATAAAGTGAGGATGCAAGAGCAAATCAACAAGCTCATGAGGGAACTCAATGGAGGGGAAGGACCGTCATCTAGTGGACTAGATTCCTAGTTTCCTTTTATTCTGTATTTTCTATTTTACCTATGTATTGAACTTTGAAGGTGTACTGCCTATGTTGTAATATTTGTAAATTTGCTAATGAAAGAGCTTATTTTGAGAAATATCCTTTTATCTACAATGTTTGCAAACTTTTAATTCCTTGATAGTTTTGCTTGCATCTGCATTTGCATTTCGCATTATTTCATGTCATAACATGTGTTTTCTTCCCTGTCATGTCTCATTCCGTGGTCTTCTCTTCAGAACCGTCACGCTGAATCTTTGATGCCGATACAACATACGAGCCAAAGCTCGCCAGAGAATGTCTGAACACGACTTTGAAATGGACAGAGTCAACAATGAGTTGAATGATCTACGAGGAAGTATGGGGCAGATTATGGAAGTTTTACAGGTTATTAGAGCAAAGATGGATACTCAGACCACCGTGGTCTCTGAAATTGTCACTCCAACTGTGGAGCCCGCTACTAATGTCAACACTGGTCTCTTACCACCATTTGGGTTGCCTCCTGGTTTTGTACCACCACCAAATTGCCGTAACTACTCAACAAGTTGTTCCTATGGGAAATGAAAACCCTTAAGTTATCACAATTTTTGCTCCACCAGCGGTGCATACTCAAGTACATCCTGTTTTTCACAATCCACAACCAGTTTATGACTACCCCGAAATGTCTGAAGAAGGGGACGAACGCCACGAAAGATTGAAAGAAAGTGTTGAGACTATCCAGAGAAAAATGAGGGCGATGGAAGGAAGCAATATCTTTAGTACTGACGCTAGAGATATTTGTTTGGTTTCTGGTTTAGTGATTCCTCCAAAGTTTAAAACTCTGAGCTTTGACCTATACTCAGGTGCGACATGCCCAAAGTCACACTTGATCATGTATTACCGAAGGATGGCTGCGTATGTGGATAACGACAAGTTAATGATCCATTGTTTCCAAGATTGTTTGAAGGGAGCTTCTGTAAAGTGGTACATGAGCTTGGACCAATCTAGAATCCACAATTTTCAAGACTTATAGGATGCTTTTATGAAGCATTATAAGTACAATATGGATTTGGCCCCGGACCGAAGACAACTTTTGAGCATGTCCCAAAATAATTCTGAATCTTTCAAAGAATACGCTCAATGATGGAGGGAGACTGCTCCCCAGGTAGAGCCTCCATTGTCTGAAAAGGAACTGGCTGACTGGTTTGTGGACACCGTAAAACCAGAATTTTATGAGAGAATGATTAGCTGTCGCTCCCGGGAATTTCATCCAAGTACAAACGCGAAAGTGGCACCGAAACAGAGTCTCCAGCAATGTGTATTTATCCCAAGAGAGGGAAAGGAAACACCGCATAAACCTGAAGGGAAGGAAAAGCATGGTCTTGCAACCAAGGGAACTGGATTCGGGAGTCGGTTACGCGCGAGGAAGGTATTAGCACCCCCACGCGTCCATCATACCCGATGGGATCCACGCTTGCTTGTCTCGATCAAAGGGTGTAAGGAAAGGATACTGGAAAAGGAAAGGAGAGAGAAAGAGAGAAAAAGAAACAAACGTAGGGAAAATAAAAGAAGTGCTCGAATGGGCCCTACCCCACTGCCTACGTATCTCATCGGGAACATGAGAATCAGAGCGACGTAGTTCCCCTCACTAAGGATGGATTGTTTGTGTTTTTTAGGGAATGACTAACGTTCTAGCTCAGGTTTTGCAGGCTCGCTGGTCCGAGTGCGTTACCATCTTGCAAGAGAACAAGAAGGAGCACGTTCGTACGTTGAGAATGAGTGAGATGAGAAAATAATTCCCGAAGGAAAGACGTTATTGTTTGTTTTTGTCTTTTAAAAGTCTTTTCATTTGTTTGCATATGATAGTGTATCCAAATCTTAGTTATTGGAATGTATACATTCTCACATTCCAAGATGGAATGAGTAAGAAAGTACACTAAGGGTGAAGAAGACCCCCACACTTAGTTCCAATTATTAAGATTCAAACACACTAGCATACTTGTGTTTATTAAGTGTTTTTGTTGATTATGAAATGAAGAAGTGTTTTTCTTTATTTATACCTTCAACAAGTATTGCATTTAAGTCCCTCATACAAGATCAAATGTTTAACACATTGACCCAAGATGGGCTATATGCTACGCATTCTAAGATTATAATAGAAGACCCCTTTATAATCTTTTCTTTATATGAAAGGCCTAAATGCAATAAATGCCTACCTTTATTACATATTTTGAATTTTCTTTGAGATGAGAAGATGGAAGACTCAAGAGGGAGAGAAAGGTAAAATCTATGTGAACTAAGACTCAATCCTAATTGATTAGTTAATGGAGTGATCCTAAAGGTTTGTGAGGTTGCAAAACCTGAAGTCGAAAGAAGGAATGAGTTAAACAATTCACTTCTAAAGTAGAAGATGAATTGTAACTCAAAAGGGAAAGTAATGAGTTAATCAAAGAAAGCACATAAGTGCTTAACAAAACACAAGATTGGATAGTAAAATATGAAGGGAGAGAGATTTGAATGTGGATTCCTTATCCACACTCAATTTCAACTTACCAATGCCCCTACATGGTTAGTAAACATGGAAACATGTATAAGAAGTAGAAAACACTTAATACACATTAAAGTTGAAAAGAATAAGATGAAGAATCAAATCTTAATATCACAACCATAATGTGAATCATATTGAAAACAAGTGATCATCATCATACAAGTTCAAATGAATAAGCAACAATCATCATCCATAGCATTCAAACATGTTATCATAAGAAAGGATAGATGAAAGATGAAAAGAAATGAAAAGAACATGCATAAATGGAACATGTAATCCAAAGATCAAAATTGAAACTAAATGAAAAATGGTTTATAAACATCTCAAAAGTGTTCATGAATCAACAATCAAGACAATCAAGAAGTAATAGAAGAAGAAGTGAAGTGGAAGTTCAAAAGGAAAGTGCAAACAATACATGTTAAGGATGCACCAAGTTCAAGTTGAAATGAACATGTAAAGATGACCTATAATGTGTAACAAAGACCTATAATGTCATATGAATGGCTCACAAAATATGCAAATGCTCATACAAATATGCACAAAAGAATTCATGCAAATATGCACTAAAGTTAGAATGTTATAACATGGATTATGCTTCAAATGTAATGCATCAAACAAAAATCAAATGGACTTATAAAAATTATGCAAGCATGGTATTTGAATTCCTAAGTCATAAGTAAATCATACATCAAGATAGTATGTCAAAATTCAAAGCAAAATGACTTCAAACAATGCAATTAGGTCAAGTTGAAACATCATACAAAGTGGTGCAAAGATAAGCATCAAAACATGTCATAAATTGACCTAAAAAATCAAACAAAAATCATCTAACATGCTTCAATGTATTAGTGAAATAATGCAAAAAGAATCAAGTCAAAACAGTTTGTAATGAGCAAGAAAAAAATTCTACAAATCCATGCATCATACTTGGAATGCATACAAATGGAAATTCAAAGAAAATTATGAGACAGGGGAAAAAATGTCATAAAACCATGAAGTAAAAATATCAAAAATTTCCTAAATGTTTTGATAACACTCATGAATTTTTTTAGAATTTTCTAATGTAGTTTTGTAATTTTAAAAATTAAAAAAGAAACGTGTATAAAAATGAAGAAAATAAAAAGAAATTGAACAAGTAGGGGGGTGCAGAGAAGTAAATTTCCACGTTCAAACAAGATAGATGGGCTCAAGGGGGGTGCCAATAATAATCAGAGTCCACTCAAAATGGTCAATTGTGTGTGATGCGTGTATGCACAGTCAACATGCTCAATCAATCAAAGCCACACATCTCAGTCAATCATGGATAAGTCATTAAAATACACGCATCCAACCATTCTCACTGAGAGCGCATGATATTCCTCCTACACACACACACAATCATCAAAGTCCACCATAATACCACGTGAGATGCACATGCTTCAGTAATGTGTTGGCACACTTTAGTGCATAGGATCAAGTTAATCAAAGAAAGTACTTCAAACATGTGGTTCATGATCAATCATCCATGGTAATTAGTATACACTCACGCACACACATGTCACTCAGATCAAAATATAAAACATGTGCAAGGCATGTGACATTTTTATGTGTTGTCATCACACGAGCCACACGATGAGAACAAATCAACGGCCAATATTCAAACTGAGAAAACCCTAGCAATTAAGGTCACCTGCCGGAGAAGGACCTCCGGTCATCTTCTCCGGTCCACAACCACCACCTGCAAACTTCAACTCTTCCAGAATCACACAAATATGGTATCAAAATGAAGCTGACATTGCATACATCAAGAATCCATTATTATTTTTCACATAACAATCACACACATGGAGAAACGAAGAGATTAAAACATGCCCTAGGTTTGGAAACTATGCCTCTAAGAGGCCTATCAACTAGCCGGAGTGAAAAGAGCTTCTAGCAAGCTTATAACAACAAAAAAACAACTAAAAATTAATGAGAATCAAATGAACCAAGTTAAGTGATGAAACCTGAAAACGTGGAGAAACTTGGAGTGTTGAGAAAAACCAGAGAAAAGCTTGAAATTCTGAGCTTCTAGATCTTCAACCTTAGCAAAATAAATGCTATTGATTCACAAGTAGATGAAGGATATTGAAGATTACAGTGATGTTAAACTTGCAGAAATGGAGTTGTTCTTGTTGTTCTTGATTCAACCACACCAAAACAATGAGCAATGGAAGAACAATGAAGGTGAAATCGTGGAGAGGAAAGTGAGAAAACTCAGAGAGAAAGAGAGAGAATTTCTGAGGTGAGTGTAGAAAAATGAGTGTTCCCATGAATTTTGAGAGTGAAGTTTCTACTTATAGTGTGAGCTTAACCATGGTTAACCTGAGTTGGTTGATTGAGTCATGATGGTTTAGGTGAGTCCATCCTAACTAACTGAGTCAAGCTAGTTAGGGGACGAGTTAACAATGGCTATGTTATGGTGATGGTGACCTATGGTGAGCTATGGTGGAGATGAGAGTGAACTTGAAATGGCAAGGATGTTGTAGCAGAAACTTGTTCAGCAAGTTGTTCTTTCCATTCTCATGTATGGCACGTGCTATGGCAGATGTATGTAGTGGCAATGGTGTGTTCAAATAAGGGAATAACATACATGAGTTATTTGATGGATGTCTGAACCAAACTGTGTACCAAAGCCATCAATGCATTAGTGGAGCATAGGGTGATTCGTGGATGAAATTCTCCCTAATCAATGGATGGTTTGATGAGTTTTTAGGTTCATTGGAAAGAGGGAATATGGGAGAACAATATTGGTATGAGAATTGGATGGAATTGAGGCTTGGAAGATGTTGGAAAATGGATTAGAACACAAAGGTTTGGAACTGGTCATGAGCGAGGAATGTCATGTCATGGCAAGGCAACAATGCGCATGGATTTTCAGCATAATCACCCTATCTTGAGACCAAGATTTCTCCTTATCCTTTGATCAAATGAACAAATCATGAACAACAATTTTGAAGATCTCACATAGAGGAACAACTTTCATGTTGAAAGATTTTTCATTTGAGGCCTCTAACCATGAGTAATTGATCAAAATATTTGGCTCACCACATGTTTGTAGAAATGATGGCACGTGACCTAAGATTTGCCCAAGCTGACTTGCATTTTGCCCAAGTTTTCCTCAACTTTGATCATCCATAACTCACTCAATTTTTATCCAATGGAGATGTTCTACACATGGATGTGAAGCTTAAAACAAGATCTTTTGTTGTGGCCGAGTGGAATTTTCATTTGATATCTCAATTTTGAATGGCCTTGGTTCAAAGTTTGGTGCAAAATGGCCAAAACCTTCCTTATTTAGAAACCCTACTTCTTCCAAAAATGGCAACTTTTCAAAATCTTGATTTTTCATGATCCCTTTGGAGTTTCTTGATCAAATTTTGTACATTGGTCACATATAACATGAATTTCATGAATTTGGCCCCAAAAAGTCAAGAGTTGACTTTTCCTCTGATTATTTGACTTAGCCCCAATTTTCCTATTTTTTATCTTTCTTCCAATTGAACCACTTCTAAAACCAATTGAGAGGCAATTTTCCACACACATACACTTAAGGATATGTAAAATACCATGACATCAAGTTTTTTCCAAAAAATCAGAGATGACCTGATTTAATTGGAAACCCTAATTTTGGTACCCACCTCCTAAGGGAAAAAATGTGCAGTCTTCAATTTCAAATTCCTCAGAGTATGTTGTGTATCCTCTTAAAGGATGATGAGATATGCCACTTGAGGGTGATTTTGAACCAATGAACTATCTCTTTTGAGGGTTTTCCTTCAGTTTTTTGGATCTCTTGCATAGTGAAGGATGTAGTGCCTCAATCTCCTATTGAATCTCACTTTCTTGAGGTTTTTGGATGATCAATTGAGATAATATGAGACATGAAAGACCTCTTGGCTTGCCTTGAGACAACTTGTTTGACATTTTGTGCCTTGAATAATTCCTTGATTGCCCATCTTTCCCCTGATCACATGCCTTGATGGTAAGAGGGATGCTATGCTTCATTTTTCTATGTTAAAGATGCAATGCAATGCTAATGAGATGGATATGATATGATATATGATAATGCTATGCTATGATAACAAAAGGGAGAGCAAATTTTGGGGTATTACAGCTGCCCCTATTCAAACGCTGTAGACCTGAATGCCTGAAAGCGATTGCTTTCAGACTTTAAAGGTATATAGTGATTGAATACCAAATATAACCAAAAATTTGCTCTGGATGTCGAAGAACAAAAGGGATATAAACCCAACGAGACTGCTGGATTGAATCTTCAATGAAACGTTGCCGGAGAAATCTGTCTTTTGAACGACGCCAGACGACTACTGGCTTGCCATACTATGGATGAACTTTCAACAATGTCTTTTTGAACGACGCCAGACGACTACTGGCTTGCCACTCTATGGATGGACTTTTAACAATGTCTTTTTGAACGACGCCAGACGACTACTGACTTGCCACTCTATGGATGGACTTTAGCTGTTCTGCCACTCTAAACAATGGACTTTTACCAATTCGTGTTGGATTTCTGCCAATCTGTCGTTGGACTTCAATGATTACCAAACCGACTTTGGAATCTCAAAATTGCCATCCTCAGATGGACTTTTACAGCTTTGCCAAACTAACATTGGACTTCGATGCTTACCAAACCGGCTTTGGAAGCTTTGCCAAATGATCACCCCACCTGCTGGAACAACCACCGGCAATACTATCCCACCTGCTGGAATAATACGAACGATTGTATATAATGATCATCCCACCTGCTGGAACAACCACCGGTAATACTATCCCACCTGCTGGAATAATATGAAAGATCTGCCTGTATGATCATCCTACCTGCTGGAACAACCATCTGCAATACTATCCCACCTGCTGGAATAATATGAACAAACCGTCTGTATGATCATCCCACCTGCTGGAACAATCATCTGCAATACTATCCCACCTGCTGGAATAATATGAACAACTGTCTGTATGATCATCCCACCTGCTGGAACAACCATCTGCAATACTATCCCACCTGCTGGAATAATATGAACGATTGTATATAATGATCATCCCACCTGCTGGAACAACCATCTGCAATACTATCCCACCTACTGGAATAATATGAACAATTGTATGTATGTCAAAAATAAATTGGACTTTGAGTTGTAAATGAGCAATGCTGAGAATTACACCACCGGCTGGGTAATATCATATGCTGACACTTTGCTGAAGAAGAGATTCCCTCGATCTATTTAGACCTTGCTGGGGAAATTACTGTCACAATGTCGAACTCTGTGGGGAGAGAAAACAATCCAACAGGGAATTATTCTTTGACAAATTTCACATGCTAAAACCTGCGAGAAATATACCTTGTTGACACTACCACTTGCTGGTAAATCTTGCTGAGAATAAACTCCACAGGGGATGTTACTGCGAGAATCTTCGTCCTGTAAGAGGATTTTATAGAAAACCAAGCGTTTTCAAACTCTTAGACGAACACCCTGTCTTCAACATCCGAACATTCGCTCTTGCACTACCCTTCACATCGTCTGCGAGGTACCAGAAGATTTGCACTCGTTATGGACATGAAGCGCTCACTGCATTAATAACCGTTATCAACACATAAGAATTCAATCTGAGACAACCGTTGTCGTCACAAAACCCGGTGGGAAATCTTGAATGAGAGAATCGACTTAATAAGATACAACAGTATCAAGTCATAGCAAATATCTGTTGGTTATGCTGAGATAACTTTCGTGCTGCTTGGATCGATCGTACTCATTACCTGCAACAGAAAAAATATATGCACATGCCCCAGGATATTGCGTGGATCGATCGTCCGATTAATTGTCTTTTTTGTGCATGTTTTTGCAAGGCCATGATATTTTCTAAGCAATGTTTTATTATAAAAAATCGGACGTTTTTGCAAACAAAACAGTAAAATGGAAATAAAAGCTTGACTGAATATTCAATTTTATTGAGGAAATGCCAAACTCGGCGAATTTACAATCGGAAGCAAACCCCTGAAAGAGTTGATTTCCATAAAATTGAGAAAATAAATTTATCCTAATGATAACGCGAAAATTGGATTCCAACTGATTTCTGATTCTGTTATAGCCAGTATGTATTCCAACTCTCTTGATTATCTTCGCCTTCGGAAGTTCGTGGTCAGAACAATTCCTCCCTCGGAGACTTAGCTAGTTTGCTGAAGAGTGAAGAATGTATAGATTAATTCAGACTGCAGTCATTCGCTTAAATCCCTCTTTTGCGTGGACCGCCTTTTCAGGTTTTCAATCCACCGGGATACCCATTTTTGCCTAAGCCGCCCTTTCGGGTTTTCAACTTACCGGGTGTACAATTTTTTCAATTATATCCCTAATTTTTGCCCGAACCTTTATTCTGTTTTTGGTTCGCCAGGATGCCCTTTTTTGCCTGGATTTTTTATTCTTTTTATCCAGCGGGTCTATTTATACGAAGTATTTTTTAACTGCATCTGAATTAACAGGGGATGCAAAGTCTTCACCATCCATGGTTGTCAGCAATAAGGCTCCGCCTGAGAAAACCTTTTTAACCACGAATGGACCTTCATAATTAGGAGTCTATTTTCCCCTGTGATCTGTACTCGGAGGAAGTATTCTCTTGATTACCACATCTCCGACCTTGTAAACTTGAGGTCGAACCTTTTGATCGAATTCCCTCTTCATTCTGCGCTGGTATAGCTGGCCATGACATACTGCTGCTAGTCGCTTCTCCTCAATAAGGCTCAGCTGATAAAATCTAGCTCGTACCCATTCAGCTTCATCTAGCTTAACGTCCATCAATACTCGGCGAGAGGGAATCTCAACTTCGACCGGTAGAACTGCCTCCATACCGTATACAAGTGAGTATGGTGTTGCCCCAGTGGACGTGCGGACTGATGTTCGATACCCATGCAAAGCAAGTGGTAACATCTCATGCCAATCTTTGTACGTGACAACCATCTTCTGCACAATCTTCTTAATATTTTTGTTGGCCGCTTCGACCGCACCATTCATCTTCGGGCGGTACGGAGAAGAATTGTGATGTTCGATTTTGAAGTCCCGGCATAGCTCAGCCATCATCTTATTATTCAAATTAGAACCATTATCAATAATGATTCTTTCGGGAACTCCATATCAACAAATAATATCTCGTTTCAAGAAACGAGCTACCACTTGCTTAGTGACATTGGCATAAGATGCTGCTTCAACCCATTTAGTGAAGTAATCAATGGCGACCAAGATGAAACGATGGCCGTTTGAAGCAGTAGGCTCAATTTTCCCGATCATATCAATGCCCCACATTGCAAAGGGCCACGGAGAGGACATGACACTCAACGGATTTAGAGGAACGTGTACTTTGTCTGCATAGATCTGGCATTTGTGACACTTGCGGGCATACTTGCAGCAATCCGACTCCATTGTCAACCAATAATACCCCAATCTCAACAATTTCTTAGCCATCGCATGTCCTCCGGCATGGGTACCGAAAGAGCCTTCGTGCACTTCAATCATCAACAGGTCTGCTTCATGTCTATCCACGCATCTGAGCAGAACCGTGTCAAAATTTCTTTTATACAGCACACCATCTTTGTTCAAGAAAAAACTACCGGCTAGCCTTCTTAATGCCTTTTTGTCTTTGGAAGATGCCCCAGGCGGGTATTCTAGATTTTCCAAGAAGCATTTAATGTCATGGTACCAAGACTTGTCGTCAGACACTGCATCAACTTCAAACACAAAAGCAGGTCTATCAAGACGAGACACATCAATCCTGGGTACAAAGTTCCAACCATGCACTATGATCATCGAAGATATAGTGGCCAAGGCGTCTGCAAACTTATTTTCATCTCTGGGAACATGGTACAACTTGACAGTTGTAAAGAATGTCAGTAATCTCCTCGTATAATCTCTATACGGAATCAAATTCTGCTGATGAGTGTGCCAAGTTCCCTTTACTTGATTGATTACTAGTGCTGAATCACCAAAGATATCGAGGGTCTTGATTCGTAAATCAATAGCCTCCTCAATCCCTAGTATGCAAGCTTCGTATTCTGCTTCATTGTTGGTACACCCGAAAGTTACTCGGACAGTGAAGGGCATGTGAACGCCTTCTGGCGTAATGAGAACTGCACCAACTCTGCACCCATTCATATTAACCGCCCCGTCAAACATCAAAATCCATTTGGATTCAGGGTCAGGCCTCTCCTCCAGAAGTGGTTCCTCGCAGTCTTTCGCTTTGAGAAATATGATGTCCTCATCAGGGAAATCAAACTTCATGGGCTGGTAATCATTAAGAGGCTGTTGTGCAAGGTAATCTGATAGTATACTTCCCTTGATTGCTTTTTGCAAAGTATATTGAATATCGTACTCTGTCAGTACCATCTGCCACCTTGTAACTCTGCCTGTAAGTGCTGGTTTCTCAAAAATATACTTGACCGGATCCATTTTTGAGATCAACAGGGTTGTATGTGTGAGCATATATTGTCTCAATCGCTTTGTGGCCCATGCGAGTGCGCAGCATATCTTCTCAAGCATTGAATGACGCAATTCACAATCTGTAAAGTTCTTGCTCAGGTAGTAGATAACATGTTCTTTCCTACCTGTCTCGTCGTGTTGGCCGAGAACACAACCCATGGATCCTTCGAGCACTGTCAAGTACATAATCAGTGGTCTCCCTTGAACTGGAGGTATTAGAATCGGAGGTTCCTGCAAATATCTTTTTATTTTATCGAATGCATTTTGACAATCATCATTCCACCTGACCGTTTGATCTTTTCTTAGCATTTTAAATATCGGTTCGCAGGTGGCAGTTAGGTGAGATATGAACCTTGAAATGTAGTTCAATCTCCCTAGAAAGCCGCGAACTTCTTTCTCAGTTCTCGGTACAGGCATATCTTGTATAGCTTTCACTTTAGCAGGATCAACCTCTATTCCTTTTTCACTGACAATGAAACCAAGAAATTTTCCGGACCGCACGCCGAAAGTACACTTGTTAGGATTCAGTCTCAACCTGAATTTCCTCAACCTCTCAAACAACTTCTTCAAGTTGATCAGATGTTCCTCTTCTGTCCTTGATTTAGCAATCATGTCATCCACATAACACTCGATCTCTTTATGAATTAGATCGTGGAATAACGTCACCATTGCTCTTTGATAAGTTGCCCCTGCGTTCTTCAACCCAAAAGGCATTACTTTGTAATAGAAGGTACCCCACGGGGTAATGAATGCCGTCTTCTCCATGTCTTCAGGCGCCATCTTTATCTGATTGTACCCGGAGAATCCATCCATAAATGAGAACACTGAAAACTGAGCAGTATTGTCAACCAGCACATCAATATGAGGGAGTGGAAAGTCAACTTTAGGGCTCGCCCTGTTGAGATCTCTGTAATCCACGCACATTCTGACCTTGCCATCTTTCTTCAGCACCGGTACTATGTTGGCCACCCAGGGAGGATAATTGGTTACTGCCAGAAAAACTGCATCCAACTGTTTCTGTACTTCTTCCTTGATCTTCAAAGCCATTTCTGGTTTCGTTCTGCGCAGCTTTTGCTTGACCGGTGGACAGTCCTCTTTCAATGGTAGTTTATGCACAACTATGTCTGTATCTAAACCTGGCATATCTTGATATGACCAAGCAAAGATGTCAACGTATTCACGTAGCATAACTATCAGCTCTTGCTTTACATCAGTCCGCAGACTTGTACCGATCTTGATCTCTTTCTTGCTTTCTTCTGAACCAATATTGAGAACCTCAAGATCTTCCTGATGAGGCTGAATGGTCTTTTCTTCCTGTTTCAACAATCTAGCCAACTCTTTCGGGAGTTCATAGTCTTCATCACTTTCCTCCTCAGCTTGATAGATCGGATTGTCGAAATCATACGTGGGCATAACAGAATCATTTTCAGAGGAATTCACAAAATCAAGTCTGCATGATTGGATTGATGCTTTATTTTAGATTATTTTTGCTTGAAAACAAAATAAAAGAAGGTGCATTATCATTTTTAATTTTCTTTGTGCAAAAATAAAAATAAAGAAGGAATAAAGGAACACAAATTTGTAAACAAAAAAGTCCTTTTTATTGATGTTTGAACATTATATGAGAAAATATGGTGGCCCTACAAATGGATCCTCACACCTTGGGCAGAGCGTGGGATTTTATGCATTATGAAAGACAAGAATTATTACTCTGAATGGTGTACAACATGAATGATTTCTTCACTAGACCAGTTTTGCAATGCCTCGCCCGGAGCCAGTGAATACACCCATCTGTCCAGATAATCTGAGCTTTCAGCGTCATCTTCTATTGCTGAGCATGACTGATTAGGGTTGATAATTCCTCCGCTGTTGAAATTGATTGGCCCACAGAATCGGGGAACTGGCGTCTGGCCCGGTTGGCATCCAATGCCGAACTTATCTTCTTTCACGAACGCGTCAATAGCTTTACCCCAACCTTGGGCATTTTTGCTTTCAACCACTTCTCTGGCCTGCTTGTAGGACGCAATTGATGCACTCGGCCCAACTGGCACATTTGACACCACTGATGTTGAACTAGATTCTGGGGATTTGTTGATATTCAAGGCTTCAAAAGACTGGCACAGGGTTTCATGAATCTCTCCATCCATTTCAACATATTTGAAAGTGGATAGATGACTCACAAATATATCTTCCTCACCGCAAACGGTAACCACTTGACCCTCGAACACGTATTTGAGCTTCTGATGTAGTGTGGAGGTAACTGCGCCTGCTGCGTGAATCCACGGTCGGCCCAACAAACAGCTGTAAGCAGGCTGAATGTCCATAACGTGAAAGATTGTCTTGAATATCTGTGGACCAACCTGTATTGGTAATTCTACCTCTCCAAACACCGATCTTTGGGATCCATCGAAAGCTCTCACAATCAGATTGTTGGGTCTAAGAATCAATCCATCTACTTCAATTTTCATCAGGGCCTTTTTGGGTAACACATTCAAGGAAGAACCTGTGTCGACCAGCACATGCGACAAAACAGCTCCTTTGCATTCAAGTATGATGTGCAACGCTTTGTTGTGATTACGTCCATCTGGAGTCAAATCCCTATTCGTAAACCCCAACCCGTGGCTCACATTGACATTAGAAATTACCCCCTCTAACTGATTCACAGTAATCTCTTGGGGAACATATGCCATATTCAAAACTTTCAACAAAGCAGCCCGGTGTGCATCTGAACTCATTAACAGGGATAATATTGAGATTTTAGAGGGTATCTGATTGAGCTGATCAATGATCTTATAATCGCTCTTTTTGATAATCCTCATAAATTCCTCAACATCATTGTCAAAATTGACTTTAGGGTCCTCTTCCTGAACAGGCACCTTGTCATCAACAACCTGTTTTCCTTTTGTTTTTGCAGCGGCTTCAACTTCTTTATCACTCCTTAGAGTCTGGGGAGCAAACAGTCAGCCACTCCTGGTGAAACCACTTGGTCCACTAACATTCTCAACACTGGTACCAGCAGCAGTCTCTGCTCTTTGTTGACTTCCTCCTTGATAAGTATTAGTTCCATATTGCAATGGAACTGCCCTATTAGACACATAAGAAGCAGATTCAGGAACTATAATCGTAACTGGTCTTGGCGTCTCGGGCGCGATGATAGCAACAGGAGCTTCAACGGGCACCTGTATTTCAACTGGATTATAATAAATGGTAACGGCAGAAACATCTTTTTCCTTCTCAACCTTATCAAATTGAAGGCTCCCTTCGTCCATAAGATCCTGCAGTCCAACTTTCAACTTACTGCAGCCATTAATCTGTCTTGAACAATCCTCACAATCAGAGCCACATCCAGGAAATACCTTTCCTTTTAACAAACGCTCTTTTACAATCAACAGCGGAGTCTTTACCAAATTAACATCGGTAATCAGATTCAATTTCTCGCCATCAGAAATAGCATTCATGCTTGCACCTCCATGATGGGGCATTGGATTTTCACGAACATTCGGCGGCTTAGAGAAATTAATAGCTTTTGCGTCAATCAGATCTTGAACATTATGGTGAAAGGCCCAGCACTTTTCTATCGAGCGACCTGGCGCACCAGAATGAAATTCACATCGAACATTAGCATCATAACCTTGAGGCAATTTTCCAGTATCTAGCGGCCTCATGGCCCGAAGTTCAACCAACTTCTCTTTGAGCAATTGTGGTAACAAAGCAGCATATGACATATGCAAGGGATCAAACTTACGGTCCCTTTGTCTATTAGTCTGGAATCGGGGTCTAGCTTGCTGATCTGGAGCTTACTGTCCTGCTGGAACTGGAATGGTTACAGCGTCCACCTAATGATAGGATTGAGTCCTGCCTCTGCCCTTTCCTCTATGCACAGCACTGGACTCCCCTTCTCTTTTCCTTGGTCCATTAGCAAAGGGTTTCCTCGAACTCGAAGCACCAATCCCACTGACGTCTTGAATCTTACCCAACTTTAGCAAACTCTCTATTCGTTCCCCAACAATAACAATGTCAGCAAACCCTGTTGAAGGACGCACATCCAATCTATCCAAATACGGCCCTTGGAGTGTGCTCATGAACATATCAGCCATCTCGCGATCAGCCAAAGGTGGTTGAACTCGAGCATCCAATTCTCTCCATCTCTGTACGTACTGCTTAAAGCCCTCCTTGTGATCCTGAGTCATACTCTGCAGCTGAGTACGATTGGGCGCCATGTCAAAATTATACTGATACTGCTTCAGAAACGTAGTGCACAAATCTTTCCAGCTTTTTATATGAACCCTGTCCAGCTTAATGTACCATTACAGGGAGGCGCCTGACAGGCTGTCCTGGAAAAAATACATCCAGAGCTTTTGGTCTTCAGTATAAGCGGCAATCTTGCGATTATAAGCTTGCAAATGTGTTTTGGGACAGGTACTGCCATTGTACTTATCCAATGTAGGGAGCTTGAACTTGGGAGGGATTCTCACACCTTGCACGAGACCCATGTCCTCTACGTCAATCCCCAGAGGATTTTGGCTCTCAATAGCCTTGAGTTTTTCATCTAACCCTTCGTACTTTCGGTCTTCATTGTAGAAACCCATGTCGTTGTTGAATGCAGTAAATTGGTCATCTTGACCATCCTCTAGACCATTTTTATCAAATCCCAGATGTACCCCACCAGTGGGGATGTTGACAACAGGAGGAGTGCGCACATTGTGATTTGGGATTTCAGTCTCCAGCCTCTGAATAGTGGCTCTCATGGCATCTTGACCAACCCTCATGGTTTCCTGACCGGCCCTCAGCTCCTGCTGACCTTGAGCAATCCCCTGCATAAGGTTCATGAACTGTTCCATCCTCCCCCTCAAATCAGCTAACTCAGTCTGAACTTGTTCCATGACTCTGGCTTGATTGCGTCGGGTAGAATATCGGTGAACTGAGGTATCAGCTATCGTGCCTGAAAACCAAATAAAGGTTAGCAGGCGCCTGCAAAAAAAGAAAACCTGCAATGCAAAAATGATATGCTATGCAAATGCAAATGCACAGTTATGTTTGTCATTTCAAGATACTTTTCATATCCTGATTCCAATCGCAACCACGAATTCCTGACGACCAAAAATCATGATTATTGAGTTTTGCCTTGAAGAGATATTCATATACGCAAATCACAAATATCTGATGACCAGAAATAGTGATTTTGTAGTGTGCCAGTTTGCAGATATCTTATTACATCACATATATCTGAAGACCAGAAATTGTGAACAGAAATAGCCCATTCATACAAATTCCCAAAAGTTTTCAAGCACATTTGTCATAATTTCAGCAACAGAATACGAAATAAGCAGTCAGCTGGATCCATCAACAATTCTGACGGTAACCATTGCAAATTACAAAGAAATGACAAAAATCATTAATCTGATAGCTCTACGTCTTTCAGCTTCTGGCTGGAATACTTAATCTCTTCGAACAGGATGCGGGTACGCTGATGACGTGGCTTCTCAATCAGCTCTTTGATTACAACGTCCCTTTTTTCCAGTGCATCAGATAATGAGCCCATGTGCATCAGCAAGGCTTCATCTTCATTGGCTCCTTTGCGCCTCTTAATTCCAGCTTGAATTTTAACCAGCTTCAGATCTGCCGTGACATCTTCAAGCTCTTTGTTGGCAATTTTCAGCTTATCTTCAGCATTCCTTGCCTGTTCTTGACTTTTGCCAAGATCCTCTCGATACCTTCTTCTTTCTACATGTGCTTTCTTCAACTCTTCATCTTTATCTTTTAACTGGGTCAGCAATTCAGAGTTTTCAATTCTGACCTCATCCCAAGCTTGACGAAGTTTAGCTAATGAATCCCTGCTTCGGGCTAACGCCTGTTTTGTAGTCTTGTGTGCCTGACTAGTATCATCTGCTCCCAAAGTAAGTTTTCGGAAGTACCGAGCTCTATCATCAAAATCTTCTTCTTTGTCTGCCAAGATTTTCTCCGCTTTCAATGCTCTTTTCTCCAAATCTTTGTTGTCAGCCAAAGCCTTCTGAAGACATCTGCTCATTCCAGAGTTCTCTATCTGCAATTCTTTAACCATTTTCTTCCATTTCTCGCACTCTTCAGCCGTTACCATGGAGTGTTGATTTGGGTAGCAACAGCTCTTTGACCTTCATCTCAATCCTGTTAGAACAAGAATTGATTCTACATTTCTAATAGTTTTGATGATAACAAACATTATATTATTTAGAACTTGATGCTCCTTAATTCATTTTGTTTAATATGTAGGGAAGTTCTAATTAAAGATGTTCTGATATATAAGTATCACAAGATCTCATCCAAGCGAAGTTCTAATCAAGCGAAGTTCACAAGATCTAAGCAAAACGAAGCTCTAATCAAGCGAAGCTCTGATATGGAAAAATCACAGATCCAAACTAGCTAAGTTCTGATGAAGGATGTCTCACGCTTCAGCACCAAAGCTGTATCAAGCCAGAAACTCTGATATTGCATCTAATCAACGGGGACTCTGATACACTATCCTCCTATTTATGAGTATCACAAACCAACGGATTAAATCAGACAAGATCTATATTTTTGGAAAGAAGCATTAAAATGCATTATTATCCTCTCCAAAAATAACTCACTCGTCTCCAACGGATCAAATCTTCTCGTCTATTTAAAGGAGTCCCTGCAGATGACCAAGATACTTTTTGCGCACATACTTTTCACAATTCTTAAATCTCATCTGCTTTTATATTTTGATAAAACATTGTGTAAAAAATCACGGTTGTGATAAAGCTTACTAGAAACACTTGTTTTTATTTGATATTCCTTGAGAAAACCAAGTTGTGGTTAAAACTCAAGAAGAGTGACGGTTGTTACTGAAATTGTGTAATCTTAAACTGATTAGTGGATTAAGTCCTCAAGAAAGAGGCGAAATCACCTTGGCGGGTGGACTGGAGTAGATTGAGTTCAATCGAACCAGGATAACCAACGTGTCCTTTGCCTTATAATTTTAAAAACTCCAATTCAACCCCCCTTCTTGTGTTTTTTCGTTTCTTTAATTGGCATCAGAGCGCCTGGTTCTGGGTGCTAACACTTAACCGTGTCAGATAAAAGATCCTTCACGAAAAAGCACTATGGCAGAATCCGTTCAGAACTACAACGACAAAATCAGTGGCAAACCACCGGTGTTTGACGGCGAAAACTTTGATTACTGGAAAGATCTAATCGAAAGTTTCTTTCTGGCTCATGACGGTGATCTCTGGGATATGGTAATAGATGGTTACACTCACCCTGTCGGAAAAGACGGTCAGAAGATTGAAAGGAAAACCATGACGGATCAACAGAAGAAAGATTTCAGAAATCATCACAAGGCCAGAACGATTCTCCTCAGCGCAATCTCCCACACAGAATATGAAAAGATCACTAACAGAGAATCAGCCAAACACATATTTGATTCTCTGAGAATGACGCATGAAGGCAACTCTCAAGTCAAAGAGACTAAAGCTCTGGCACTCATCCAGAAGTATGAAGCCTTCAAAATGGAAGAAGATGAAACAATTGAGAAAATGTTCTCAAGGTTTCAAATTCTAGTTGCTGGACTAAAAGTTCTGAATAAAGGGTACTCAACATCAGATCATGTCAAGAAAATCATCAGGAGCTTACCAAAAGTGTGGAGACCCATGGTCACAGCACTTAAACTCTCCAAGAACCTCAACGAAATATCTCTTGAAGAACTGATCAGCTCTCTAAGAAGTCACGAGATAGAACTAGAAGAAGATGAACCCCAGAAGAAAGGTAAGTCTATTGCTCTAAAATCTAAATATAAATCTGAAACTAAAGCATTTCAGGCAGAAGAAGAAAGCTCTGGTGGCTCCTCAGAAGAAGATGAACTATCACTCCTTTCCAGAAGAATCCAACAACTATGGAAAAATAGGCAACGAAAATTCAGAAACTCTAGAAGATCAAGCAGTCATTCAGAACCATCCTCTGAACACAAAAAGTCTAGAAACAAAGAGGTGGTGTGTTACGAATGCAAGGAACCTGGACACTACAAAAGTGATTGCCCTAAGCTGCAGAAAGAAAAGCCAAAGCCAAATAAAAAGTTTAACTAGGAAAGAAAGAAAAGTCTTATGGCTACCTGGGATGACTCGGAATCTTCTGAAGCAGAATCAGAATCAGAAAATGAACACGCGAACATTGCCCTAATGGCCAACATATCAGATGATTCAAACTCATCAGAATCAGACTCTGATTCAGAAACTAAAGAGGTATTCTCTAACTTTTCTAGATCTCAATTAGAAGAAAGTTTGTCATAAATTCTTGAAAACTATCAGAAACTTCAGCTCAAATATAAGAATCTGAAACACGATCTGGTATCTGAGTCTGAAGAGAACAGAAAGCTAAAAGCAGAAAATTCTGAGTTAAAAGAAACCGTTTCAAAACTCAACTCTTTTGAAAAATCTCAGAAACAATCTGATTCAGAAGTTTCCACTAGTTCTAATAATGTCCTAAAAAATTACGACTATAGTTTTCAAAAATTTCTAACTAAAAACATAGACAGAAGCAAAATGGCTTCAATGATCTATGGAGTTAGTAGAAATGGGAGAAAAGGCATAGGTTATGTTAATCCTAAAGGTGAAGCTCCATATAAACTAAAGCAAGTTGATGATATGATCATAAAATACACTCCTTTAGACTCTCACTTCACATACGGACACAAACATGACTTAAAGTATACCAGTGAATCTTACTCTTCAAATTCTATTGAGAAACCAAAGCTCAATCAGAATTCTGTGAACACTAACAAACAAGGGCCCAAAGAAAAATGGGTACCTAAGGATAAAATCCTATATGTTGCAGATGTCTTTAACAGCAAGATTGAAACACCAATCATGGTACCTGGACTCTGGATGCTCGCGACACATGACGGGAAGAAAGCATATGTTCCAAAGTCTGGAACTTAACGCTGGAGGGTATGTAGGTTTCGGAGGCAATCAGAAAGGTAAAATCATTGGCTCTGGAACCATAGGTAACGACACTCTACCCTCTATATCTAATGTCTTATTAGTAGAAGGATTAATGCATAACTTGTTATCCATAAGTCAATTAAGTGATAGCGGTTATGATATAATCTTCAATCAAAAGTCCTGTAAGGCTGTTAGTCAGAAAGATGGAACAATCCTCTTTAATGGAAAGAGAAAGAACAACATTTACAAAATAAAACTTTCCGAACTAAAAAGTCAGAATGTAAAATGTCTTTTGTCTGCTGACGACGAACAATGGGTCTGGTACAGAAGATTGGGGCATGTTAGTATGAGAAGAATATCTCAGATTAACAAACTCAATCTGGTCAGAGGACTTCCTAATCTGAAGTTCAGCTCAGATGTTCTGTGTGAAGCATGTCAAAAAGGCAAGTTTTCCAAACCCTCTTTTAAATCAAAAAATGTTGTTTCTACCTCCAGACCATTAGAACTTCTTCATATAGATCTGTTTGGACCAGTGAAAACTGCATCCATCAGTGGCAAGAAGTATGGATTAGTGATAGTAGATGACTATAGCAGATGGACATGGGTAAAGTTCTTAAAACACAAGGACGAGTCACTCTCTGTATTCTCTACTTTCTGCAACCAAATTTAGAATGAAAAAGAGTTTAGAATTGTAAAAGTCAGAAGTGATCATGGTGGGGAATTTGAAAACAAAAATCTAGAAACATTTTTTAATGAAAATGGCATTTCTCATGATTTCTCTTGTCCTAGAACTCCACAACAAAATGGAGTTGTAGAGCGCAAGAATAGAACTCTACAAGAAATGGCCAGAACCATGATCAATGAGACTAACATGGCTAAACACTTTTGGGCAGAAGCAGTTAATACAACGTGTTACATTCAAAATAGAATCTCTATAAGACCTATTCTGGAAAAGACTCCATATGAATTGTGGAAGAACAGAAAGCCCAACATTTCTTACTTCCATCCTTTTGGATGTACATGCTTTATCTTAAACACTAATGATCCTCTGAACAAGTTTGATTCTAAGGCACAAAAATGTTTCATGTTAGGATACTCTGAACGTTCAAAAGGATACAGAGTATATAACACAGAAACACGAAGTGTGGTAGAATCCATTTGTGTCAGATTTGATGATAAGCTTGGCCTTCAAAAGCCAAAGCATGATGAATCTCTTGCAGAAATAGAAGTTCAAATAACAGGCACTGAAACTAGATCATCAGAAAAACTGGCGAGTAAAACAGAAGGAAACTCTAATTCTGAAGAACCCATCCAGAAAAGACTGTCCAGAAGTTCTCTAACTCATCCCGAAGACAAAATTCTGGGAAAGAAGGATGACCCAATCAGAACAAGATCCTCATTCAAAAAGACTGAAGAATCTCTAGTGGGATTAGTCTCTCTGATAGAACCCACTACAATTGACGAAGCACTCACAGACAATGATTGGATCCTCGCAATGCAGGAAGAACTGAATCAGTTCACCAGAAACGACGTTTGGGATCTAGTTCCTAAACCCAAAGGCTTCAACATCATTGGAACCAAATGGGTCTTCAGAAACAAACTAAATGAACAGGGAGAAGTTGTCAGAAACAAAGCACGACTGGTTGCACAAGGTTATAGTCAGCAAGAAGGGATAGACTATACAGAAACCTTTGCTCCAGTCGCAAGGTTAGAATCTATCAGACTTTTAATTTCATATGCTGTAAATAATGACATCACTCTCTATCAGATGGATGTCAAAAGTGCGTTTTTAAATGGTTACATTGATGAAGAAGTTTACGTGCATCAACTCCCTGGTTTTGAAAACACAAAACATCCAGAATATGTTTATAAACTTAAGAAATCGTTATACGGTCTAAAACAAGCTCCCAGAGCTTGGTATGAGAGACTAAGTAACTTTCTCTTAGAAAATGATTTTACCAGAGGGAAGGTGGACACAACTTTATTCTGTAAGTCATTTAAAAATCACATTCTGATCTGTCAGATATACGTAGACGATATAATTTTTGGATCCACTAAAAGCTCCTTGGGGCAAGAATTTGCTAAGACTATGCAGGCAGAGTTTGAAATGAGCTTAATGGGAGAACTCAAGTTTTTCTTGGGAATTCAAATCAACCAAACTCCAGAAGGAACTTACATACATCAAAGCAAGTATGTCAGAGACCTTCTGAAGAAATTTGAAATGTCAGAAAGTAAGCCTTCCAAAACTCCTATGCATCCCACATGTATTCTGGAAAAAGATGAGGTAAGTAAGAAAGTAGAACAGAAGCTCTACAGAGGTATGATTGGTTCTCTCCTTTATTTAACTGCTTCAAGACCTGATATTCTCTATAGCGTTTGCCTTTGTGCTAGATTCCAATCAGATCCTAGAGAATCTCACTTAACAGCTGTTAAGCGAATTTTCAGATATCTGAAAGGTACTACTAATCTTGGTCTTTGCTATAGAAAGTCTAGAGAATACAAATTGGTAGGATACTGTGACGCTGACTTTGCTGGGGACAGAATAGAAAGAAAAAGTACATCTGGAAGCTGCCAGTTTCTGGGAAACAACTTAATCTCTTGGTCCAGCAAAAGACAATCCACCATTGCACTATCAACTGCTGAAGCTGAATACATAGCTGCAGCTGGATGCAGTACTCAGATGCTCTGGATGAAGAATCAGCTTGAAGACTTTCACATTTACGAGAGTCACATCCCTATCCTCTATGACAATACTTCTGCCATCTGTCTTTCTAAAAATCCTATTCTGCATTCTAGGGCTAAACATATAGAAATTAAGCATCATTTCATTAGGGACTATACTCAGAAGGGAATTCTTTGCTTAAAATTTATAGACACAGACCATCAATGGGCTGATGTTTTCACCAAACCCCTTGCTGAAGATAGATTTAATTTCATTCTGAAAAATCTTAGTATGAAAGCTTGTCCAGAATGAAAAATGTAATTTCTATATTTTTAACTCTCAGAACTTCTTTTCTTTTGTGAACATCTGACCAATAAATTCTTCAGAAGTGAGAAGAAAGATTGCATCAGAATCTATTCAGAAGATCTGAACTTTTCATTTCAAGGATAAATCATTAAATTCACTCTAGCAAACACGTGTCAACCTACGCTCCAGATTTTCTTTGATGATGAACGCGTGTCAAACTCTGGAAAACTGAAACGTCTGTGTTGACATATTGAGGCGCCAAGTCACATCGGTAACTGTTCCAAAAATTTCTCACGCTATCTCCCTTGTCAGAAATCATTACGGCTATTAATCATGATGTTATTGTTTTTAATTGCTATTTAAGTCTTGGTCTCTCTTATATATAAATTTCACTTCTAACACCCTCACACGCTCACTATCACTCACTAGCTCTCTTTCGTCTTCTCCATATTATTTGCATTTCTTGTTTTGCTGCCTACATTTATTGTTTCTCTGTGTTCCCAAAACCCTAAGTCTGTGAACATGGCCTCCTGCTCTCAACAAAGCTCTCAAAAAGCAATGTCTCAAGAATCAGCTGACCAAGTCATTGGAGAAAGGTACGTTGAGCCTTCAAGAACTCTCCTCACCCCCTTTGCCTCTCTTGAAGTTCTCTGTTAGCTCATCGTCGATTTTGAAAGCATGAAGGACAATGGGTATGACCTTACTCCTGAGATTGAGTTTCAAGGATGGAACAAATACTTCAATCGCTTAATGGGTCCAGTTTTTCCCCAACTCGTTAAGGAATTCTGGATTTTTGCATCGGTCTCAAAACATCAAGTAACTTCGTATGTTATGGGAAAAAAGGTTGTCATCATTGAAGATCTTATTGGTAAGCTGATTGATCATGATGGATCAGGAATCAGATGCAGTGAGATGGAAAAGGGCACTGATCTAAATACTATCTCAAAGGAAATCTTCACCTCTGGTCAACACTCCAACAAAATCAAAGACCTAAAGGATCGTCACAGAATTTGGGCCAGAATCATTCTTGGGTGTATCTATCACAGGAAACCTTCAAGCTCGTCTGACTACATCAACAACGATCAGCAATATCTCCTATACCTCATCTCCACCTTTACCAAAGCAAATCTTCCCTACTGTTTATTCAATCATCTGAAGAACAGTGTCAAAGAAACAAGAGAAGATGAAAGAACCAAGAGAGATTGGATTCCTCTAGGTAGACTTATATCAGATATTCTTACAGAGAATAAGCTGATAGATCACTTAACTGAAGCTCGGGAAATCTCTGATCTAGAAACTATTGCTGGAAGACCTCTCAATGCAAAGAATCTCAAGAAGATGAAAATCATTGATACCATCAAGAAGGATCCAACCCTAATCTCTAAGGAAGTCATCACCACCAGAAAAATCCCTCTGAAATATTTTCCTCTTTTCTCATCAGATACTCATCCAGAAATTGTCCTCAGATATTTGGATGCATGTAAAGCTGATGGAACCCTACCAGAAGTTTCTCTGCAACAGCTCAGGCAAGCACCTCTAGAAGTTGCCCCCAGAATTTCAAGAAAAAGGAAAACCTCTGAAGGAACTCCTCAGAAAACTCCAAAAGTTGCTAAAGCTGCTAAGAAGAAAGGTAACTCCGCTATCATTTCTATCGTCGAATCCATAATGGTATCAACATCTGAAACCCCATCGTCTCCTAAACCCTCTGAAAATTCACCACCATCACCACAAACTCAAAATCCACCACCATCACCACAAACTCTTGAGGATTTTGACATTGACATTGACCCCACTCCTTCTGATTTTATTGAACCACAACCAGAACTTGCTCAAATTCTGTCAGACATTGGTCATGAACCTCTCTTCACATCTTCCCAACCAGAACCAGAACATCAAACTCAACATCCTGACACTTCTATACCTGGTATCAACTGTCCTCTCAACTTCTTTCAACCTTCACCTAATTTCTCCAGTCACCCTCAAATCTCTTCAGAAATTACTTCACCCACCTCTCCTATTCTCATTTCTGACTCCCCTTCAACACATCTCTCAGATGATCCCCTCAGAACTATAATTGACCTAGAAGCTCTAGACAAGCTTACCTCAACCTCACACAAAATAGCCATTCCCAAACCAAAACCATCTGTATCCAAATCAGATGTTGGTAACTCTTTATTGGCTTTCGAGGTAAAAATGCAGGAATGGATTAACTTTCTGAAGCAGGGTTGTTTGGAGAATCTGAATCCAGCTGCCTCTGACTATCTTTGGACCAAATTCAGAAAGTGGTTTAACTCTGAATCTCAGAAAATGAAGGAACTAAGCTATGACATAGCCCAACAGAACTTCTGTGATCATATGAAGATCTTCAATGAGCAGGTTCTAAGATTCTGGGAAAAGAAACCCATTCTTCCTCAAGGCTGGAAAGCTCCTATGGATTCAGAACCTCATGCACACAACTCTGAGCATCAAACTCTGGTTATTACTGAAGTGGAAGATAAATCACCTGAAGCCCCTCCAAAGGAAGTGATTGCAAAAAGCTCTGAGGATTTGGTAACTTCTGAAGAACCTTCTTCATCTGTTCTTGTGCTGAAAACTCTGGATGAGTTGAAGAAAGAGAATGAAGAAGTTAGAAAGAGATTGGACAAACAGGATGAGACAAATGCAGAAATTAAAGGAATGCTTGGCAAACAAGAGGAATCCGCTAATCAGATCAAAGGCCTTCTGGAAGCATTGTTCACAAGACTTCCACCTGCTCCTCAACCTTAGATTCTTTTTATGTTTCTTTGTGTTTTATGTTTTATCTTGCAATTTTTTTTGCTTATTTTTTGCTTATGTTCTCATGTATCTGTTCACTTTTTGATTAATGACAAAGGGGGAGAACGTAGAATATTTTGAAATATAACAGTGCACCATGACTATGTCTCGAACATTTTAACCTCTGCTTCAATTTCTTGTTAAGATAGCAGGCAAATGGCAATCAGAACTTCTTGGTGGTTTTAAGTCAACATCTTTAAGAAAATCTTCAACTCAGGGGGAGTATTCTCTACTCCATACTCTATTAATTAATTTTCAAAATATAAATTTTTGTCATCATCAAAAAGGGGGAGATTGTTAGAACAAGAATTGATTCTACATTTCTAATAGTTTTGATGATAACAAACATTATATTATTTAGAACTTGATGCTCCTTAATTCATTTTGTTTAATATGTAGGGAAGTTCTAATTAAAGATGTTCTGATACATAAGTATCACAAGATCTCATCCAAGCGAAGTTCAAATCAAGCGAAGTTCACAAGATCTAAGCAAAACGAAGCTCTAATCAAGCGAAGCTCTGATATGGAAAAATCACAGATCCAAACTAGCTAAGTTCTGATGAAGGATGTCTCACGCTTCAGCACCAAAGCTGTATCAAGCCAAAAACTCTGATATTGCATCTAATCAACGGGGACTCTGATACGCTATCCTCCTATTTATGAGTATCACAAACCAACGGATTAAATCAGACAAGATCTATATTTTTGGAAAGAAGCATTAAAATGCATTATTATCCTCTCCAAAAATAACTCACTCATCTCCAACGGATCAAATCTTCTCGTCTATTTAAAGGAGTCCCTGCAGATGACCAAGATACTTTTTGCGCACATAATTTTCACAATTCTTAAATCTCATCTGCTTTTATATTTTGATAAAACATTGTGTAAAAAATCACGGTTGTGATAAAGCTTACTAGAAGCACTTGTTTTTATTTGATATTCCTTGAGAAAACCAAGTTGTGGTTAAAACTCAAGAAGAGTGACGGTTGTTACTGAAATTGTGTAATCTTAAACTGATTAGTGGATTAAGTCCTCAAGAAAGAGGCGAAATCACCTTGGCAGGTGGACTGGAGTAGATTGAGTTCAATCGAACCAGGATAACCAACGTGTCCTTTGCCTTATAATTTTAAAAACTCCAATTCAACCCCCCTTCTTGTGTTTTTTCGTTTCTTCAAATCCAAGCATCGTAGTCAGGGTATGATCTACAGTCTCCTTTCCCAAAAGTTAACTTTCCCTCTCTTTGCCTAAATTTCCAGGCATTTACTACTTCTGGCACTCTTTCATTCTTGGTTCCCACGAAAAACAAAGAAGCACTAATCTCTTCATCAACAGGAGGATTTCTCGAAGCATAACCAAATTGTCTAACAGCCAACACTGGGTTGTAATTAATCCCACCTCTTCTTCCAAGTAGAGGCACATTCGGAAAACTTCCACATTTAACAGCAAGCTCTATTGTCAGTAATTTGGGATCAAACCAAATGATGTTATTGGCAGTCAAACCTATCAATCTCTTGGACCATTTCATTGTCTCAACAGTTTCTACGAAAGCACCAGTTCGAGGTAGATGTTTGAAGAGCCAATGACATAACAATTGGGTACAACAACTAACCAGACTTCCTCTTCCCTTCTCATTTTTGTAGTGTACTGAGTAATAAAAATCCCCTAGCAGGGTAGGAATCGGATTCTTCGAAACGAGCACTTTCATCGCCTGCATATCAACAAAGTCAGGTTGACCGGGGAAAAGCACCAAACCATAGATACAAAGAGCTAACACAACATTGTAAGTAGTCCAGTTTTTAGCCTTGGCAGCCTCCTGAGCTCGTTGGAAAAGAAACTCTAAAGGAAATCCTTCATCTTCTTTAAGTTTACTCAGGCCACTTTTCACAACAGACAAATCCAGATGTAGAACAGCAGCAATTACTTTGGGGGTAAGAGCATCTTCAGAAAAATACGGTATAGAAGACGTGACTGGAATTCCCAAAATAAATGAGAATTCCTCCAAAGTGGGCATCAAAATGTAATCAGCGAACAGGAAACATCTCATTGATGGTTCATAGAACTGTAAAAAGTGTGCAACCCATCCTTCTCATACTTTGTGAATGCATATACCATTTAATCAGCTCTCCATATTCCTTTTGAAAAGTGCTGAGAACACCAGAACCAGCCATGGCTATCATCTTGTTCAATGAATCCAACTTAGGATTAGGGAATTTATATGACACATTATTCTTCCTTTTAACCTCAACTTCTTGGGAACTCATGATTGGAATCAGACAATATGGTAGGTACCTGAAAATGACAAACATAACCCGTTATGATATGAGTATGCAAATGCAAAAGGCATGTGATCAAGTATCCAGGTGTCTGTGTCTGTGTTGAACTGTGTGCACTGTGTCTCTGTACTGAATCTGGCAATATATCTGAGATGAATACTCAAACCACTGTCATAGGATACACTATCTGTAATAATCATAGAATCACAAGTAAGGTATGTAGGAGGCTAGGTTACCTGCAAACCTATAAACATCCCACCCATACTCACATGTGGTTCTTAGAAAATAAGGCTTGTCAGCTTCGGAGGTTTAAGAAGCGATAGCACATTCAACCCGTAGGATACAATGCTATGCCAATCAAAGAGGTCGTCCACTGACTCACCTTAGAAAATAAAGGTCATCCTATGCAAGTTCCAAAGTGGGCCCTCGGGTGCGAGTGGGTTTGCCACAGAATGTGGTCTGCCACTGTCACCACTAAAGAGAGATGTTTCCACTAAGGTCCTTATGATCGATCACTAGAGTCGACAGCTCTCTAGATCGACATCCTGGAATACGCAAGATGCGTACGCCATGATGGGTCCCAAGATAGCCTCGTCTAGCTGTGAATTTCGTGATTACCCAACATACACAGATGACACGTAGGTCCCACTACTCTCCACTCTAAATCTAAGTGTGCACTCGAGCCTTGGTAATGGGCTCATCTCTCAGAAATCCCATCCCGCCAAACAGACAGAACAGTGCAACATAATATAATATATGAAATGTAAATGCTAACATGCTGTAAATATGGTACAAGTAATAAAATACAGTAAACAGCAAATACAAGATAACAGTAAACACCCAATGAAAGAAAAGCAAACAAGCGCTAGGATTGACTCGCTTAGGATGGACCAGCAGTAGGTTAACCTGTCCCCAGCAGAGTCGCCAGCTGTCGCTCCCGGGATTTTCATCCAAGTACAAACGCGAAAGTGGCACTGAAACAGAGTCGCCAACAATGTGTATTTATCCCAAGAGAGGGAAAGGAAACACCGCATAAACCTGAAGGGAAGGAAAAGCATGGTCTTGCGACCAAGGGAACTGGATTCGGGAGTCGGTTACGCGCAAGGAAGGTATTAGCACCTCCACGCGTCCATCGTACCCGATGGGATCCAAGCTTGCTTGTCTCGATCAAAGGGTGTAAGGAAAGAATACTGGAAAAGGAAAGGAGAGAGAAAGAGAGAAAAAGAAACAAACATAGGGAAAATAAAAGAAGTACTCGAATGTACCCTACCCCACTGCCTACGTATCTCATCGGGAACATGAGAATCAGAGCGACGTAGTTCCCCTCACTAGGGATGGATTGTTTGTGTTTTTTAGGGAACGACTAACGTTCTAGCTCAGGTTTTGCAGGCTTGCTGGTCCGAGTGCGTTACCATCTTGCAAGAGAACAAGAAGGAGCACGTTCGTACGTTGAGAATGAGTGAGATGAGAAAAGAATTCCCGAAGGAAAGACGTTATTGTTTGTTTTTGTCTTTTAAAAGTCTTTTCATTTGTTTGCATATGATAGTGTATCCAAATCTTAGTCATTGGAATGTATACATTCTCACATTCCAAGATGGAATGAGTAAGAAAGTACACTAAGGGTGAAGAAGACCCCCACACTTAGTTCCAATTATTAAGATTCAAACACACTAGCATACTTGTGTTTATTAAGTGTTTTTGTTGATTATGAAATGAAGAAGTGTTTTTCTTTATTTATACCTTCAACAAGTATTGCATTTAAGCCCCTCATACAAGATCAAATGTTTAACACATTGACCCAAGATGGGCTATATGCTACACATTCTAAGATTATAAGAGAAGACCCCTTTATAATCTTTTCTTTATATGAAAGGCCTAAATGCAATAAATGCCTACCTTTATTACATATTTTGAATTTTCTTTGAGATGAGAAGATGGAAGACTCAAGAGGGAGAGAAAGGTAAAATATATGTGAACTAAGACTCAATCCTAATTGATTAGTTAAGGGAGTGATCCTAAAGGTTTGTGAGGTTGCAAAACCTAAAGTCTAAAGAAGGAATGAGTTAAACAATTCACTTCTAAAGTAGAAGATGAATTGTAACTCAAAAGGAAAAGTAATGAGTTAATCAAAGAAAGCACATAAGTGCTTAACAAAACACAAGATTGGATAGTAAAATATGAAGGGAGAGAGATTTGAATGTGGATTCCTTATCCACACTCAATTTCAACTTACCAATGCCCCTACATGGTTAGTAAACATGGAAACATGTATAAGAAGTAGAAAACACTTAATACACATTGAAGTTGAAAAGAATAAGATGAAGAATCAAATCTTAATATAACAACCAGAATGTGAATCATATTGACAACAAATGATCATCATCATACAAGTTCAAATGAATAAGCAACAATCATCATCCATAGCATTCAAACATGTTATCATAAGAAAGGATAGATGAAAGATGAAAAGAAATGAAAAGAACATGCATAAATGGAACATGTAATCCAAAGATCAGAATTGAAACTAAATGAAAAATTGTTTATAAACATCTCAAAAGTGTTCATGAATCAACGATCAAGACATTCAAGAAGTAATAGAAGAAGAAGTGAAGTGGAAGTTCAAAAGGAAAGTGCAAACAATACATGTTAAGGATGCACCAAGTTCAAGTTGAAATGAACATGTAAAGATGACCTATAATGTGTACCAAAGACCTATAATGTCATATGAATGGCTCACAAAATATGCAAATGCTCATACAAATATGCACAAAAGAATTCATGCAAATATGCACTAAAGTTAGAATGTTATAACATGGATTATGCTTCAAATGTAATGCATCAAACAAAAATCAAATGGACTTATGAAAATTATGCAAGCATGGTATTTGAATGCCTAAGTCAGAAGTAAATCATACATCAAGATAGCATGTCAAAATTCAAAGCAAAATGACTTCAAACAATGCAATTAGGTCAAGTTGAAACATCATACAAAGTGGTGCAAAGATAAGCATCAAAACATGTCATAAAGTGACCTAAAAAATCAAACAAAAATCATCTAACATGCTTCATAAAACCATGAAGTAAAAATATCAAAAATTTCCTAAATGTTTTGATAACACTCATGAATTTTTCTAGAATTTTCTAATGTTGTTTTGTAATTTTAAAAATTAAAAAAGAAACGTGTATAAAAATGAAGAAAATAAAAAGAAATTGAACAAGTAGGGGGTGCAGGGAAGTAAATTTCCGCGTACAAACAAGATAGATGGGCTCAAGGGGGGTGCCAATAATAATCAGAGTACACTCAAAATGGTCAATTGTGTGTGATGCGTGTATGCACAGTCAACATGCTCAATTAATCAAAGCCACACATCTCAGTCAATCATGGATAAGTCATTAAAATACACGCATCCAACCATTCTCACTGAGAGCGCATGATATTCCTCCTACACACACACACACACAATCATCAAAGTCCACCATGATACCACGTGAGATGCACATGCTTCAGTAATGCGTTGGCACGCTTTGGTGCATAGGATCAAGTCAATCAAAGAAAGTACTTCAAACATGTGGTTCATGATCAATCATCCATGGTAATTAGTATACACTCACGCACACACATGTCACTCAGATCAAAATATAAAACATGTGCAAGGCATGTGACATTTTTATGTGTTGTCATCACACGAGCCACACGATGAGAACAAATCAATGGCCAATATTCAAACTGAGAAAACCCTAGCAATTAAGGTCACCGGCCGGAGAAGGACCTCCGGTCATCTTCTCCGGTCCACAACCACCACCTGCAAACTTCAACTCTTCCAGAATCACACAAATATGGTATCAAAATGAAGCTGACATTGCATACATCAAGAATCCATTATTATTTTTCACATAACAATCACACACATGGAGAAACGAAGAGATTAAAACACGCCCTAGGTTTAGAAACTATGCCTCTAAGAGGCCTATCAACTAGCCGGAGTGAAAAGAGCTTCTAGCAAGCTTATAACAACAAAAAACAACTAAAAATTAATGAGAATCAAATGAACCAAGTTAAGTGATGAAATCTGAAAACGTGGAGAAACTTGGAGTGTTGAGAAAAACCAGAGAAAAGCTTGAAATTCTGAGCTTCTAGATCTTCAACCTTAGCAAAATAAATGCTATTGATTCACAAGTAGATGAAGGATATTAAAGATTGCAGTGATGCTAAACTTGCAGAAATGGAGTTGTTCTTGTTGTTCTTGATTCAACCACACCAAAACAATGAGCAATGGAAGAACAATGAAGGTGAAATCGTGGAGAGGAAAGTGAGAAAACTCAGAGAGAAATAGAGAGAATTTCTGAGGTGAGTGTAGAAAAATGAGTGTTCCCATGAATTTTGAGAGTGAAGTTTCTACTTATAGTTGATTGAGTCATGATGGTTTAGGTGAGTCCATCCTAACTAACTGAGTCAAGTTAGTTAGGGGATGATTTAACAATGGATGTGTTATGGTGATGGTGACCTATGGTGAGCTATGGTGGAGATGAGAGTGAACTTGAAATGGCAAGGCTGTTGTAGCAGAAACTTGTTCAGCAAGTTGTTCTTTCCATTCTCATGTATGGCACATGCTATGGCAGATGTATGTAGTGGCAATGGTATGTTTAAATAAGGGAATAACATACATGAGTTATTTGGTGGATGTCTGAACCAAACTGTGTACCAAAGCCATCAATGCATCAGTGGAGCATAGGGTGATTCGTGGATGAAATTCTCCCTAATCAATGGATGGTTTGATGAGTTTTTAGGTTCATTGGAAAGAGGGAATATGGGAGAACAATATTGGTATGAGAATTGGATGGAATTGAGGCTTGAAAGAGGTTGGCAAATGGATTGGAACACAAAGGTTTGGAACTGGTCATGGGCGAGGAATGTCATGTTATGGCAAGGCAACAATGCGCATGGATTTTCAGCATAATCACCCTATCTTGAGACCAAGATTTCTCCTTATCCTTTGATCAAATGAACAAATCATGAACACCAATTTTGAAGATTTCACATAGAGGAACAACTTTCATGTTGAAAGATTTTTCATTTGAGGCCTCTAACCATGAGTAATTGATCAAAACATTTGGCCCACCACATGTTTGTAGAAATGATGGCGCGTGACCTAAGATTTGCCCAAGCTGACTTGCATTTTGCCCAAGTTTTCCTCAACTTTGATCATCCATAACTCACTCAATTTTTATCCAATGGAGATGTTCTACACATGGATGTGAAGCTTAAAACAAGATCTTTTGTTGTGGCCGAGTGGAATTTTCATTTGATATCTCAATTTTGAATGGCCTTGGTTCAAAGTTTGGTGCAAAATGGCCAAAACCTTCCTTATTTAGAAACCCTACTTCTTCCAAAAATGGCAACTTTTCAAAATCTTGATTTTTCATGATCCCTTTGGAGTTTCTTGATCAAATTTTGTACATTGGTCACATATAACATGAATTTCATGAATTTGGTCCCAAAAAGTCAAGAGTTGACTTTTCCTCTGATTATTTGACTTAGCCCCAATTTTCCTATTTTTTATCTTTCTTCCAATTGAACCACTTCTAAAACCAATTGAGAGGCAATTTTCCACACACATACACTTAAGGACATGTAAAACACCATGACATCAAGTTTTATCCAAAAAATCAGAGATGACCTGATTTAATTGGAAACCCTAATTTTGGTACCCACCTCCTAAGGGAAAAAATGTGCAGTCTTCAATTTCAAATTCCTCAGAGTATGTTGTGTATCCTCTTAAAGGATGATGAGATATGCCACTTGAGGGTGATTTTGAACCAATGAACTATCTCTTTTGAGGGTTTTCCTTTAGTTTTTTGGATCTCTTGCATAGTGAAGGATGTAGTGCCTCAATCTCCTATTGAATCTCACTTTCTTGAGGTTTTTGGATGATCAATTGAGATAATATGAGACATGACAGACCTCTTGGCTTGCCTTGAGACAACTTGTTTGACCTTTTGTGCCTTGGATGATTCCTTGATTGCCCATCTTTCCCCTGATCACATGCCTTGATGGTAAGAGGGATGCTATGCTTCATTTTTCTATGTTAAAGATGTAATGCAATGCTAATGAGATGGATATGATATGATATATGATAATGCTATGCTATGATGACAAAAGGGAGAGTAAATTTTGGGGTATTACAAGTGTTAGTGCCAACTTCACTGACATTGTTGCCGTAGGTGTAAAAGTAGAAGTTGGGCTGAAAAGTGGAAAGGTGATCAGTTCTTCCAACAATTCAAACAATACCAATTACAAGAAACCTTCAAGCAACTTCCATAAGAAGAAGGAAGGGGAAACCAATGTCGTTATGACAGGTAGGAAAAAGAATCCCGTGTGGAAACAACCGGTTTATCAACATCAGTCAAATCCAAATTTTGCTCAATAACCAATCTATCCAATGCAGTTCGCCCCACAACATTATGTGGCAGTTGTAACACCAACTTTTAATCATCAGCCCGCGCAGCAGGCGCCGGTTTTCCAACAACAACTAAGTTATTAGCAAGCACCTAGTGCTCCAACTATCCAACAACAACAACAGAGGCCACAAATTTTTCCATCAAATGCTCCTTACCAAAGACAAGGGATCAAACCTTCATTCCCACCTATTCCAATGACTTATACATAACTTTATCCCTCTTTGGTTCAACAAGGTCTAATTGTCACTAGATCTATGGGCCCACCTTCAGAAAAAGCCATGCCATTCACTAATCCTAATGCCAACTGTGCATTTCATCAAGGCGCTGTCGATCATGACCTAGAAGGATGCCTTGCATTGAAATATGTTGTGAAGAGTTTAATGGAAAAGAAGATTCTGTCTTTTGCAGATAATCAACCTAATGTAAAGAATAATTCATTGCCTACACATGGGTCTACAAATGCCATTGAAGATGAGAATTATGAGGTATTGATAATGGATGCGTTGAAGATTAAAACTCCTGTCAGGATATTCCATTCTAAACTGTTTGAAGCTGGGTTGGTAAAAGTTTGTCATGACAACTGTGAAGAGTGTGATACCAATGTCAGAGGATGTCAGTTGGTTCAAAATGATATTCAGAGTTTAATTGATGAAGGTTTTTTACAAGTATTCAGTAAGATAAAGAAAGAGGAAGTTGCGGTGATTGAGCTCGTTTTTAACTTGCCTGAATCAAAAGAAAAAAGTGCTTGTTTTCAATACGCCAAGGTCTAGTTCTGTGGTCCCTGTTTTCAATAAACCAAAGCCAGTTTTCAGTATATCCGAACTTGTTGTTGCTTCTGCTGCTAATCAGTCAAGACCGAGAAACATCCAATAACCTGTTCCGTTCCGTTTCAGGAATTCCAAAGTTGTGCCATGGAGGTATGAAGATACTATGGTTAACAAGAGATATGAAGAGGTGGTTCCAAGGAATGAGGTGGGAACCACTAGTGAAGAAGTGACAAATATTGCTGGGACTAGGAAAATGACCTGAAGTGGTCGAGTTTATACCCCTGTCTTCAAAGGGACAGTGCCTAAGAAGTGGTTACTAGTGAAGAGGATGCTGAATTCCTGAGAATCATTAAAAGAAGTGACTACAGAGTGGTGGATCAGCTCCACCAAACCCCCTCAAAAAACTCAATATTGTCTTTGTTGTTGAACTCACCTACTCATCGTGTTGCCTTACAAAAAATACTGGCTCAAGCCCATGTTGCTCGAGACATTACTGCTGGTCAGTTTGACTGCGTCATTGTAAATATCACCGCCTGCAATACTCTCAGCTTCAGCAACGAAGAATTGCCCAAGGGGGGTCGAGAGCACAATCTTGCTCTACATGTATCAGTAAAATGCCAAGAAGACACTTTGGCAAGAGTTCTTGTGGACACGGGCTCCTCTTTGAATGTTTTACCAAAGAGAACTCTTAAAAAGTTGGCTTACAAGGGAGCAGAAATGAAGCCTACCTCTTTAATTGTCAAAGCTTTTGATGGCTCAAGAAGGTCTGTGATGGGGGAGATTGAGTTACCAATTCTGATTGACCCACATGTATTCAATATCATTTTTCAAGTGTTTGATATTAACCCTGCATACAGTTGCCTACTTGGAAGGCCTTGGATCCATGGAGCGGGTGCTGTAACTTCAACCTTGCACCAAAAGATGAAATTTGTGGTTAGTGAAAAGCTGGTGATCATACACCTGTCCTCTTTCCGCTACATTGAGGCTGATGAAGATGCTTTGGAAACTTCTTTCCAAGCTCTTGAGATAGCCAACGCTGTTATGCTAGACGTTGAAGAACCGGTGGTCCCGAGTAGTCCATCTTTTGCTTCCTTCAAGAGTATGCAATCTGCCCTGAAAGAAGGTGTCCCTGAAGGTTGGGGAAAAGTTATTGAAATCTAAGAGAGGAAGAGATACCAAGGGTTGGGTTACAAACCAGCTCATGGCAAAGCAGCTGCTTCTTCAACAACACGACCAAGAACTATCCAGGAAATGTTCATAAGCAAAGGACATCAAGTCAATGTCGTGATAGGGGCCGAAGAAGATGAAGACATCAATCATTTGGTTTTTCAGTGTGACGCTGCACTAGACAATTGGGAAGCTATTGAGATCCCTGTATTGTTTCCTGAGACAGAGTAATATGTTTGTTTTCATTTGTTTGTTTCAAATTCCATAGTCGTGCCCAAGGCTATTGGACTATTTTGTATGGGCCATCGCTTTTGAATTTTATTAATCAATAAAGATGATGTTTTGTTAAACTCTTTCGTCTTTATTTACTGTTTTTGCTCTTAAGGAAAAATGGTAATCTTTTCAAAACTACCAAAAAAAAACATTTTCTTCTTGCATTTCAATTTTGTGCATTTTAATAAAATAAGTCCCTTCATCATGCAGAATGATCCACGAACCTGCTGTATTCAATGACCCTACTTTCACTATTGACTTTGATTCACCCATCTATCAAGCTAAGGATGAGGAAGAGGAAGACTATGAGGTCCCGGATGAGTTGGCAAAAATGTATGAGTACTAGTACATGGCGCTTCAGCCGCATGAAGAACAAGTTGACACCATCAATCTTGGTACCGATGAAGACAAGAAGGAAGTCAATATTGGGGCAATGCTTGGGGCAGAAGTACGGCAACGATTAGTGAAGCTTCTTGAAGAGTATGTGGATGTGTTTGCATGGTCTTATCAGGACATGCCTGGTTTGGATACAGACATAGTAGTTCATAAACTACCACTCAAGCCTGAATGCCCACTAGTGAAAAAGAAACTCAGAAGAAGTAGACCTGACATGGCTCTCAAGATCAGAGAGGAGGTCAAGCGACAACTTGATGCAGGATTTCTGGCAGTCTCAAAGTACCCTGAATGGGTGGCTAACATTATGCCTGTGATGAAGAAGAATGGTAAGGTGCGAATGTGTGTGGACTATAGGGATCTCAATAAGGCAAGTCCAAAGGACGATTTCCCTCTGCCGCATATCGACACTCTTGTGGATAATACAGCTCGTTTTGCAGTTTTCTCCTTTATGGATGGTTTCTCAAGTTACAATCAGATCAGAATGGATCCTGCTGACATGGACAAAACTACGTTCATCACTCCTTAGGGAACTTATTGCTACAAAGTCATGCCCTTCGGTTTGAAAAACGCAGGGGCAACCTATCAGAGAGCTATGGTGACTCGATTCAATGACATGATACATAAGCAAATTGAGGTATATGTTGATGATATGATTGCTAAATCCCAGAGTGAGGAGGGCCACTTGGATCACCTTCTGAAACTTTTCAAAAGACTCCGGAAATATCAATTGAGGTTGAAACCTGCCAAATGTACCTTCGGTGTCAGATCAGGAAAGTTACTCGGTTTTATCGTTAGTCAACGAGGAATTGAGGTAGACCCTAACAAAGTGCGAACTATTCAAGAGATGCTAGCTCCGCAGACCGAGACTCAAGTAAGAGGTTTTCTTGGTCGTTTGAATTATATCTCCAGGTTTATCTCCAACATGACTCCCACTTGTGAATCGATATTCAAGTTGCTTCGCAAAAACCAGGATGTATAGTGGAATTCTGACTGCCAGCAGGCCTTTGACAAACTTAAGAGTTATTTGCAAGAACCACCAATCTTGGTCCCACCCGTGCCAGGGAGGCCCCTCTTCATGTATATAACTGTATTGGAAGGATCAATAGGTTGTGTTTTGAACCAACAAGATGAATCTGGGCGCAAAGAGCACACCGTATACTACTTGAGCAAAAAGTTTACTGATTGCAAAAGTCGTTACTCACTGCTAGAAAAGACCTGCTGTGCTTTACCATGGGCCGCAAGACGTTTGAGGCAGTACTGGATATGTCATACTACTTTATTAATCTCAAAAATGGATCCGATAAAGTATATCTTTGAAAAGCCTGCTCAAACAGGGAGACTTGCTCGTTGGCACATGCTCTTGTCAGAGTATGATATCCAGTACTTCGCTTAGAAGTTCATCAAGGGAAGTGTCTTAGCAGATTACCACGCAGATCAGCCTGTAGATGACTATGAGCCTTTCAAGTTTGATTTCCCCGATGAAGACATTATGGTTGTGAAGGATTGTGAGGAGCCAGGCCCTGATGAAGGTCCTGAACTTGGTTCCCATTGGAAAATGATGTTTGACGGTTCTTCTAACTATAGCGAACATGGTGTGGGTGCAGTGTTGATAAACCCTGATGGTGGTTATACCCCATTTACAGCCAAACTCTGTTTTGAATGCACAAACAACATTGCTGAATATGAAGCGTGTATTCTAGGGTTAGAAGCAGCCATTGACCTCAGAATTAAGATTTTGGAAGTCAGCGGAGATTCTGCCCTGGTTATTTATCATGTCAAAGGTGAATGGGAGACTAGAGATGAGAAGTTGATCCCATACCGTGCTTATATTGTGGAGATAATCCAATACTTTGATAAGATCATTTTCCGTCATGTTCCGCGATCAGAAAACCACATAGCTGACACTTTAGCCATGTTAGCTTCAATGTGGAAGGTTAATTTTGTTAATGAAGCACCACTCATCAGTATCAAGCGCAAGACTGAACCTGTCTACTGCCAATTAATTGAAGAAGAGGTGGATGGGAAACCATGGTTTCACGACATCATAAATTATCTGAAAAATCAAGAGTATCCTACCAATGCTTCTACTCTCGACAAGAAAAACTTGAGAAAGCTGTCGTCCAAGTTTTTCCTCAGCAACGATGTTCTCTACAAAAGGAATCATGACATGGTTCTGCTAAGATGCGTTGATAAACGAGAAGCAGACCTGTTGATTCATGACATTCACGAAGGAGCCTTTGGCACTCACGCCAATGGGCGTGCCATGGTTAAGAAGATCTTAAGGGTTGGGTATTATTGGTTGACTATGGAAACTGATTGCGTCCAATATGCCAGAAAATGTCATAAATGCTAGATCTATGCTGACAAGGTGCATGTACCTCCAACATTGTTGAATGTTTTGTCATCACCTTGGCCATTTTCTATGTGGGGCATTGATATGATTGGGGCTATTGAGCCGAAAGCTTCCAACGGTCATCGATCCATCTTAGTGGCTATTGACTATTTCACAAAATGGGTTGAAGCTGCTTCCTACACCAACGTGACCAAGCAAGTGGTCGCTCGTTTTATCAAGAATTAGATCATCTGTCGTTATGGAATTCCAAACAGGATCATAACAGACAATGGGACAAATTTGAATAACAAGACGATGAAGGAGTTGTGTAACAATTTCAAGATTGAGCATCATAATTCTTCACCTTACCGACCAAAGATGAATGGAGTTGTCGAAGCAGCCAACAAAAACATCAAAAAGATCCTGCAGAAAATGGTCAAGACTTATAAGGATTGGCATGAGATGTTACTGTTTGCCTTGCATGGATACAGAACTTCAGTTCGAACTTCGACAGGGGAAACTCCTTTTTCTCTAGTGTATGGGATGGACACAGTGCTCCCCACTGAAGTAGAGATACCGTCTTTGAGGATCTTGATGGAAACCAAGCTTGATGAAGCAGAGTGGGTCCAAGAAAGATATGATCAGCTAAACCTCATTTATGAGAAACGATTGACTGCCATGTGTCATGGTCAGTTGTATCAGAAGAGAATGAAAAGGGCATTTGATAAGAAGGTCCGTGTTCGTGAATTCCGTGAAGGAGAACTCGTACTCAGAAATATCTTGCCATCTCAAAGGGATGTACGTGGAAAATGGGCGCCCAATTATGAAGGCCCATTTGTGGTAAAAACAGTGTTCTCAGGAGGTTCCCTAATTCTTACAACGATGGACGGTGAACAACTCTCACACCTTGTGAATGCTGACTCAGTAAGAAAATATTACGCCTAAAAAAAACGCTAAGTCGAAAAACAGAAATGGCGACTTAGGAAAAAAAGGGTATCCCGGTGGGTCATAACCTATGAAGAAGACTCAGGCAAAAGTTAGGGATTAAATAAAAAGAAAAGAGCTCGCTAGGTTGAAAACCCGAAAGGGCGACCTAGGCAAAAAAGAGCGTCCCGGTGGACTAAAAACCCGAAAGGGCGGTCCAGGCAAAAGTTAGGGACAAAAGGTGTTTCACTGAGTCAGAAAGGGTTGTCACCCATACCAAGAAATTCAAGACAAAGTTCAAGCCTACTCACTCTCATTAGCAGCGAGATTTTGAAGGACTCTTAGTCATTAGGGATAGTAGTGATCATTGAATACGATGTAACCTTTTTCCTATTGCCATTTTTTCTAATTGTAATGTTCCATGGAACTTTGCCATTGGCAAGTTATCATTTTAATGAAATCAGATTTTGAACCATTCTTTGTTTGATATTCATCATGTCTCTAATTTTTCTTTATTTGATATTCATCCTGAGCGGTTGTTCTCTTCAGATTCAGTGTGACTCCTTGCAGTGGATGTGTTATCCATCTCCCCTTTTTTTCCAGTCTGTCGTCCCTCGTCAGAGTCGTCTCTTGCATATCATTGAGCATTCGCATCATACCATATCATCGTGCATTTTTGCATTGGGTGTGTTTCTCTTATGGGTCTTTACCTCCTTTAACCCTTAACTTGCTCAGGTTAAGTATCCTTTTGAGTTCGTGGATCGTTATTCGTGTCCTGTTTGCGTCTGGTTTTCACCTGCGTGCATCAAATTTGTTTATTAGCTTTATTCCCCAGGAAGCTTAGTCATCACTATGCAATCCCTTTGGTGTCCCATCTGCTGTTCAGGCCAATCATTATTGGTGTTTACAAAAGTCCAGTTTTCAATGGCATGTTTTAATATCGATCATCATCGGTATCGTGAAGTCCAATTTTTACTGGCATTGTTTGAAAAATCCAATCTTAAATGGTCATTCTTAACTGTATGTCTTTAAATCCAATCATAATTAGTCAGTCTTAAGTGTAAATCTAAAGTCCAGTATTTACTGGCATTGTTAAAAAATCCAATCATAATTGGTCAGTCTTAACTATAAATCTAAAGTCCAGTATTTACTGGCATTGTTCAAAAATCCAAGCTTAATTGGTCAGTCTTAACTGTGGGCCTCAAGTCCAGTATTCACTGGCATGTTTTAATATCGATCATCATCAGTATCGTGAAGTCCAGTATTCACTGGCGTGCTTTTTTTAATCCAATCATTATTGGTTCTGAAAGTTCAGTATTTACTGGCATTGTTTAAACCCAATCATAATTAGTGTCTAAGTCTAGTATTTACTGGCATTTTTTTAATATCGGTCATTATCGGTATCGTAAAAGTCCAGTGTTTACTGGCATGTTATTTCCAAGTCCAATCATTATTGGCACTTTAATTTTATTCCCGGCAGAGGTTTTGGTCATCACCAATATCCCCGTAAAAGTCCAGTGTTCACTGGTGTTTGTCGAAATTCTGATCATAATCAGCATCTTAAGTCCAATCTTTATTCACATTTTGAGATTGGTCATTACCAATATCTCTTTGAAAGTCCTTGTGACTATCATCATTTGGCGCGCGCAGAGTTGTTTTTGTCTCTGTCTTCCTGGCTTTTCTTGAAGATCCCGTTTGAAGTCTTCAGTACAAGAAATCCCCAGGAAATCTGTTGTTGGTTGTCCTTCCATTTATTCAAATTGGTCCCCAGTGGAGATCATGGCTTTTTTTTTTGCTTCATCCCCAGTAAAGAGTGTGTCTTCCCCTTTTGATGTCCCCGATGTCGTCCGGTCATATCTGAACCAGTGGTCCATCTCCCTGGATCTTTCCCTAGTGGAGATTACCTCTCTGACTTCTATCTCTAGTGAGGATTTGTGGGGTTTCCCCATTTTTTATTTTCTTATCCCCAGTGTCTTCTTAGCCACTCCCCGGTGAATCTCTTATGTTGGTTGTTAACCTGCATCCCTAGTGAGTCTTGCTTGCGGATACTAGACCTTTCAACCTCCCCAATAAGGCTCGCCTGTGGGTGTTTGCTCTTTGTCTTTGGTGTCCTTCTTTGTCTGCATTTTGCACCATTGTGGCATCATATCATCATACTAGAAGTTCATGGCATGTCAGTGTTTTCATGCCTGTTGCTCGTCCTTAGCATATGCATTCCATCTAAGGGCAAAATTTTTGGTTTGCTATATTTAAATACCTTTCACCTTGATTTCCCGAGGATTATCATCTCTCGTGTTATCCGGTAAAGCTATTCAAATATGGGCAACTGTTATACCCCAAATTTTTACCCCTTAGATGTCATAACATCTTGCACTCCCATTTAGGGTTCAATCATCCATGCATTGTTAACTAACCATCATATCTTGCTAGTTTGTTCTTTTATGTGAAAGCTAGGGTTTGCACAAGAAAGATGACAAGGTCATTAATCCAAGTTCTCACATGTTTCAAACTCTCCTAAGACACTCTTTGGCTCCATACAACCACCCCAAGTGTTCACTAGGTGATTGAGATTGGTAGTTGAAGTCATCTGTTCAAGAAAGCCAACTGAGACTCCAAAGTTCAACCATTTGGTATTGAAGACTAATCATTAGGTTCTCAAGTCATATTCCATGATTTCATATGTTTGGATCAAGAGAAATCAAGAAGAGACCATCAGATCAAGAGTTGTGGAAATAGGGTTTTAACCTGAAAAATCACAAGGAACCTTGGTGTGATCAGTCAATGCCTTGATTGATTCATCAACCAATTGAGCTCACATGCATCCAAGAGATCTCATTCAACAAGAAATCAAGAGTGTTTGACTCCCATCACAAGTGCAATGAGCCTCAAAGTTCATCTGGCCCCAGATTAGGGTTTTCTTCAGGAGAAAGTCAACTGTGCCCTAATTCATGGTCAAAGAATGATCCCAAACCATGGGACATGATCCATTGTGTTCATATACATCCTTGGAACTCATCTAACGTGTTGGAAGAGTTTCAAAGTTATAAATTTATTGAGGATCGCACTGAGGATTTCATTTGACCTAATTTGCATCAGACAAAGTCAAACCTTTGACTTTTGATACCTTGACCCAAGATGAAGCATTCAAGCTATATTCCATCAAGACATGCTTGACTCTTGAGTTAGAGCATGAGAAATCACCATTTGAAAGGTTTCTTGCAAAAAGGGCAAGGTTTGGTTCTTAAATTTTTCTAAGTGTGGAAGAATTCACTCCTTGTGCAAATTTGGAAAGGTCATAACTTTCAAACAACACATCCAATTTTTGTGACTCAAAGCTCAAATTGAAGCTCTCATTATGAACTTCAAAACATATTAGAGGGTCCTTATCCATGTAAGGCTTGGTTTTTAAGTTAGGAGACTTGGAAGTTCAAGGCCATTGAAGACTTAGTGAATTTTCACTACATTTTGCCCTAATTTTCAGCCAACTTCAAGACCACTTTTCACAAAGATCCTTTGAGAATTTGGAAAATTCTTGAACATGAAAGTTGTAGAGGACATTTGGGGCTTTCCAAAAGGTACTAGAACTCCCCAATCCATGGAGGCAGCTGAGAGTTTCGAAGAGGAGAAGTTTGGTGTCAATTTCTTGAAATGCAAGATTCCAACATATGCATAATGATGCATAACCACTCCTAATCACCAAAACTCTCACTATTATGATGTTTAAAGGCAAGATTGGTGTAGCTTGGACCTCTGCCACGAAAAGGCAAGTTGCAAACATTAAAATACATTAGTTTTATATCAAGTGGATGCAAGTTGAGGCAAGGAGAGAGAAACTTTTCACAAGAGCGTGGTTATTCCAATTTTCTTACAACTTGGAGCCTTGTTCCAATCCCATCAGCACACATCAATAGTGCAAACCCTATTGCTGACCATTTTCTAGAGTGTGGGAAGGCTCATGACTCAGCAAGACAGCTTGCACGAAGGAAGTTGCAAGAAGGGGTGTTTTTGGCAAATTGTGAAATCTATCCATACCTCAAGTCTCTCACTTTCCCTATAAATAGAGGATCAATCCTCAGTCCAAAACACGCCAGGATCACCCTAAACAAAGGTTGATACTCTTTGCAATTCACCACTCTCTCACTTCTTGTATTTTTGCAAAACCTCTGCACCAAGAGTTTTTGCTCGTGCATTTCACAAAACTACTCCACAAACCACCTATATACATCCATTAGAACTCATTTCAACACCTGGAAAAGTTCTGTAACACCATATACACCATTCATCATATTTACACTCCACTTTGCAAGAAGGATCGGGTTCCACTCGTGAGGTATTTTCCAAAGCTGATAATCATCTGCATCTCCTCTTCTAGCATCAACAAAGCAAGGCAGGTCATTATTTCTATTCTATAAGCACCATAGAAGAAGCCTTGGACTTTCTCCAAGAGGAAAAATTCTTGCTCCCTTGAAACTCAGTTTTCATGCATTATTATGTTCCAATTCTCATAGCAAAATGTAGTTCATAATGTATTTACATGTATTGGACCATGGCTGGCTTGTTTTACTTTGAATTCATATTGATGTATCATGCTGAATAATTTTTGTGTTGCACTGTTGAGTGGTGATTTGTGAATCGTGTGTTCATTTTTAATGTGAGATGATGTGATATTCTAATTCCTGGTGATTTTTACTCCAACTTTGTATTTTACAAAATTGAATTTGGTTGGGAAATGAGTGACATATAGTTGGTGGAAATTCTGGGTTTGAATGTTGTTCTAGGGCACGAGCGAGAGAGAGGTGAAGAAGAAGATGACGGTGAGATGGCACCCAGTCAGTCCAACGTGGCGCTGAGGTGGCCATTTTGGTTGGTCCTTAAAATAAAAACAAGTGAAAGCGTTATATGTTTGGATGTAACAACCACCCCAGTGGTAGAAACCTTGCCATGCCTCTCCCTTTCGCCTGCCTTGCCTGGGTTTGATCCTGCGGATCAACCCTTTTGCACATTACTCTGATTATTCATTTGTCTTGATATTTTATTATGTGCTTGCACTTTGTTTTCACACCATGCGCGTAGCTCAGTTTGCCAGAGTTTTGTGGCTGGGTCTCCAAGGGTGTGGGTTCAACACCCATATGAGACATTTCCTTTCTTTTTAGTACTTGTTTCTTTTTAATTTTTATGGTTTATACCTTGATTTCATTTGATCATAACTTGCTCATTTTTTATCCTTTTTGACCCATTCTTTTTGAAAAATGTTCATTATGATGTCTATTTTATGGTTGTAAAAAGAAATTATCAAAAGTAGTTATTTTTGAGGTATTTGTAAATGTTGAAAGTGAAGGACCATTTTAGGGTTTTGATGAAAACTTCTTTGTTTCTTTTGTTCTTTTAACATGAATCCTTGGTTTACCTTGATTGTTTGAAACCTAAAACATGTTGTTTGAACCTTGTATGTTGTTATAACATTATATTTCATTGATTCACTTTGATACCATGATGTTTAATATGTTGTTTGCATGTGAATGTCTTTGCAAAATGTCTTGTTCATACCATGAGATCTTGTTAGATCATTTATCCTTTTGACATGAAATTGTTTGACCAAAAATGTGCACATGTATGCCTTGAATCTTTGATACCATGTTTGAGTTGTTCTTAAGTGTTTATATGTCTTGGATTGTAATCTTTGAATGTATGAACCTTATGATTTTGTCACCCCTCTCAAATACATGTTCAAACTTGTTCACATGATACCTTTGATACATGTTTGTTTATGTTTACATGATTGTTGTTACACATGTATGCTTATGAGCTTGTTGGTTGTTACCTCTTCCTTGTTGAAATTTATTCATGTTTGAATTTCATACCATGAGAACTTAGTTCATGTTTGTTTAAGTGTTGTAACACCTTTTGTTTCATATATTCCTTGGTTGTCACCATAATGTTGTTTATCCCCATGTGAAGATTTTGGTTGTTACCTTAATCTCTTTTGAAATAAACCTTGATCTTGAGTGTTGTTACATTCATTTGCTTTACCTTGGTGATTACCATGTTTATGTTTTCATCATATGTTTTGTTACTATAAACTTCTTTAAGTTATCCCCAAGTGAGGCTAAGCTCTTTAGCTCTCCTCCTTAACCCTCTTTGTTCCCCTCCTTCCAAAGGAAAGTCTCTCTATTGACCTCAAAGTCATAGATAGCTCATTTACCATCTTGGCCTCATTAGAGCCAGCTTTCACCTTTGGCCTCATTAGAGTCATCCCTTATCCTCATTAGGATCAATCCCTTGGCCTCATTAGAGTCTTTTCTCCCTTTAACCTAATTAGGTTCCCCTCTAATGAGCACTATCATCATAGTTGCTCACTTCCCTCCTGTGCCTCATTAGAGCCACTTACCCTATGACTTAGGATTCACTTAGAGTTCTTCAACTCTATGTGAGCATCATCATCATGATGTTCCTTTCCCTTTTTCCTTATTAGAGCCATTCACCCCTCTTAACTTAGAACTAAGATAGAGTTCTTAAACTCTATGTGATTCTCATAATTATGAGTATTCACTTACCTTTTTACAACTTAGACTTAGAGAGTTATTTAACTCTATATGAGTATCACACTCATTCCCCTTGGAACTTTGGCCATAGTCAATGGTTCCTCTCCCTTAGGTAGGTGAAGTACGGTTGCTCTGATTCTTTAGTCAGGATACGTAGGCACAAGATGCGACGTCTTGGAGAGCATACTTAGTGTACATACCCATAGGTATTTACCTTCACCTTTAGTACCTTGGTCATTACCATAGGTCTTCATCCTTGCCCTTAGGTCTTTACCTTTAGCACTTTGGTCTTTACCATAGATCTTTACCATACCCTTAGCAGATTTCCTTAGCAAGCAAAAATAACATAACACAAATAAACAAGAGGCTCCTGTAGAGTACTACAGATACTTAGGGTGCTAATACCTTCCCTTAGTATAACCAACCCCCGAACCCCCGATCTCTTAGCTGTGTCTTCACATAGCGCAATTAGGGTTTTCTTCGATCTTTACCCTTTCCTTTGGATAAATCAAAGCTCGGTGGTGAATTTCAAAGATGTGTGATTCAAGTTAATTAATAGCTTGATATCTGATTCTCACTGCAACAGTACTCAACAAACACAAGGTTCCAAGTAGGCAACATCAACTATTGGAGGAAAACAAGGAAGTCAGGCAACATCAACTATTGGAGGAAAACAAGGAAGTCAGGCAACATCAACTATTGGAGGAAAACAAGGAAGTCAGGCAACATCAACTATTGAAGGCACACAAGGTTCTCAACTGTCAAGAATTAGAGGCACACCTGCTACTCAACAATCAAAACTAGGAAGGCCAAGTAAGCTGGGTGTTAGGAGGCTATCAACACCTTTAGTTCCTCCTGGACATACTACAAGGTTAAGTGCTGCCAAGAATGTGATTGGCCCAACTACAAGGAGGAAAACTTCAACTAAGAGGACCACACCCAAGAAAAAATCTTAGTTGTATTTTAGATGTTGTTTAACGGTCTTAAGTGTATTTGTAACCACATAGTCTTAAGTGTATTTGGAACCACTTAGTTTTGTTGTTTAATGGTCTTAACTGATATTTGGAACCACTTACTTTCATTTTGTGTTATGGTTATGGATGTCATTTTGGAATGCTGTCATTTTGTGTAATGGATATGGATATCATTTTGTAATGTGTTTTGAACAAGTTTATATCTTAATGACAATTATGTGTTGAACAATTATGTGTTATGACAATTATGTGGAATGGTAAAATTCCGTGTCGAATAATTGGACAAAGTTATACTGATATATTTCGCTGCTAAATGGCACAAAATTCAACTGATACAAACTAAAGCATTTCACTACAACATTTCAACCGATACAAACAAAACATTTCACTGCTAAATTCCCCTAATTTGGAAACTGATACAAACTTAAACATTTCAAATAGACATAAAAAAACCAGAACTGCTAATACTACAATAACAAACATCATCCAACATTTTTTCCACTTCAAAATCTTGTTCATCTCATTTTGAAGTTGATTTATCTCCTTCCTTAATTCTTCATTTGTCAACCTAACTTTTTCAAACTCCATTGATGCATCGTCAAATTTCTTTGCTAACTTTTTCAACCTCGACATTATAATTTTCCCTTTCTCATCTTGAACTTCCTCATAGAACCATTCAAAATACCCACACCCAGGTTGCATTGTTCCCTGCAATTTACAATGGATTACTCAAAGGATTATCAGCATACAATGGATTATTCAAAATGTTATCAGCATACAAACTGCTTGTACATAGGACATGCATACCTTAAAAAGAGAACAACCCCAAAAATGTTTTCCATAGCTCTTTACCGTTGTCAAACTACGAAGAATAGATGTGTCTCCACAATGAAAACTCCGTTTCCATGGAAGATTTGAGCTCGGGAATACATTGGAGTTCAGACTTTCATGGCTTTTATGTTTCATGGAGGATGAACCATAACCTGATTTCATGGAGGATCACCCTAATCTTCAATTTTTGGGAATCAATTTTACAAAAAAAAAACCCTAGCGAAGGAAAATGAAGAAGAACACAGTTGAACACAGGAAAATAAAGAAGAAGATCCATGTCATCTGCCACATCGTCATTCACAAACGTCTGTTTGGAGGAAATAGACGGAAAAGACTCATGTGCTCCGTTTTTAATACTTAAGGGATCAATTTGAACATTTTAAAAATTAAGGGACCAAAATGGACCCTGAGGTAAAGTTCATCGGTCACCATTTCTACTTGTTTTTCGTCTGTTATTCGGCACGAAACCGCGAAATCAGTAACACTTTGTTTTGTATTTTCATCACTTTTCTAATTAATTCTACTTTTCGCATTTTCTTTCTAGCATTTTTACTCTTAGTAGTTTATGTTATTTTGTTGCATTTTATGTTTGTTTGTGGTAGTGTTCTTTGTTCTCAGATTCAGGTAAAAAGCCCAAGGGTCTTGTGCATGCGAAACGGGAGTTTCGGAGTATCAGATTGGGGTTTTTGAAGTTACAGTAGTCCTGACAAGATCACCCGTGTCACCTGACACGGCCCATGTCACCTGACACGGCCCGTGTCAGGAGAAAGCTAGAAGCTGAAGATTGAATGGAAGGCAGAGGGCTGACACGGGTGCCCGTGTCAGCAAGTCTGGCATGAAGAAATTTTTGTGTTATCAGGACAGAAAGCCAACATGGCCTGTCGTGTTGTCTGACACGGCCCGTGTTAGACTGGGCGAGACATTTTCTGATTTTTCTTATTTTTATGTTTGGGGTCCTCTAAAGGGCACTCTGGGTATTTCCTGTCGCTGTTAAGTGAATTATGGCTATTTAGAATTGTTTTTGAGAAAGGGAGAAACACTTTTGATATTACGAAAGATTTGACGTGAAAGTTTGGATGCTATCAAGTGATTCGGGGAAGGAAGATTTTTCATGAGCCATCGCGATTGAAGATCGAATTCATCCGTTATTCTTGTAATTTCTATCTCTTATTTTGTAATTTCTTTTAGTACTATGAGCGGCTAAACCCCCCAATGCTAGGGGGTGTCCCTGAATTGCATTTGTAATGATTCTGATTTCCATTTTTCTATGAGATATTGCTTTTTCCTTAATCTTTTGTTATGCAATGTGTTTAATTCTTTTTCGATCAAACAAATTGAAACTGATTTACGGTTAGGGTTTAGGTCAGACCAACCAACCTAAGGCTTTGCATAATAATATTACAGTAGATATTGCCTAGGAATGGGGATACCCTGTAATAACCGATATATTCTTGGTAAAATATAATGCTTGTGATTCTTTCTAGACTGCTAAGGAATTAGGGTAGAGATTGAATCTCAGGTTTTTTTGCGAAGGAATTAGGGAAAAATAATCTTAAGAATCGGTAAGGTTGGTTTTGTGTCATGTCTCCTAGAATAAGGAATGAGGGTTTTTGCAGTGCAATTCATACACTTTCCTCTAGCATGCCTTCTCATATCTGTTTTAAGTAAATTTTATAATTATGTTCACTTTATTTTTATTAGTTATAATTTCTAAAACAATCAAACCCCAAGAAAACTTTTGTTTAATTGAATTAGCATCTGCACTTACAATAACGCGCAGTCCTCAAGATCGATTATGGGGATAACCCCTATTATTACTACATTGTAAAAATATTACACTTGTTATTTTAACGATCATATTTTTGGCGCCGTTGCTGGGGACTGCCAAAATATAAGTGTTTGATTTTAATTCAAATGGAATTTTGTCACTCTGTGACTAAAATTTTATTTTTGTTTTTTTTTTATTTATTTTTTTTATTTTATAACTTTTGGAGTATTACTATTACTACTAATCTGCGTCTAACATTTTTTTTACGAGGAGAACCCTCAGCTAATTTTAATTTTGACGCAGAGATCGAAAGAACTTTACACGCAAGGCGTAGACAAGCAAGACTGGCAGCTTCAAAAGCAGAACCATCACTTCAAACACCAGAAGAAGAAAGAGTTTATGTTCATTTAGGGCAATCAAATTCAGGTTCAGAAACAGGTTCAGACGCGGATAGAGATACTGCGATTATGGCTGTAAATCAACCAGCAGAAAGACTTCTGGGCGATTACGGTGGAGCAAATGCACTTGCTGGTAGGTTAACAATTGTGAACCAACAGGTGAATGTACCGAAGTTCCAGTTGCATCCGAGCACCATCACTCAACTTGAGAGGAGACCTTTCACCGAAAAGGTTAATGAAGATGCCAACAAACATCTGCAAAGATTTTTGACTATGAGCACCACTCTCAAGATCGAGGGGCACACCGAGGAAGCAAAAAAGTTAAGATTGTTTCCTTTCACTCTTGCGGAAGATGCTGAAGAGTGGTTTTATTCCTTACCTGCCGGGAGTATCACCACTTGCCAAGAGATGGAGACAATATTTTTGAATGAGTACTTTCCCGCCTCTGTGTACATTCGAAAGAGGTATGATATAGTAAATTTTAAACAGAAGGATGGAGAGTCACTCGGAGATGCATATAAGAAATTTAAGAGATTGTTGGGTGCATGTCCTACTCATAACATGGATGCAACCGAACAGATGCAAAACTTTGTCAATGGCCTCAAGTTGAAGACTAAGCAACTAATTGATACAGCTGTCGGTGGCTCATCTAATTTTACAACAGCCACTGGTATCAAAAATATCATTGAAGCCATAGCCGCAAACGAGCATTTGGAGTTGTATGATCGCAGTGTGAGCCAACCAGAAAGGATGATTGATTTTAAGCTTATTGAGCAAGTGGTAAAGATGGAAGACCAGATTGCAGCTGAGGTAGAGATAAGACTTAAGAAGATGAATCTTGGTACTCAGACCGTGGCACAGGTTCAACTGGTTCAAGCGGTAAATTGTGAAATTTGTGGGGGACCTCACTTCGCCATGCACTGTGTTGCTACAGCACAACAGGTAGAAGAAATTAAATTTTTGAAGCAGAACAATCCCTACTCCAATACTTATAATTCGGGGTGGAAAAATCATCCAAATTTCTCCTGGACGGATCAGCAAGGGAATGTTCCAAAGCAAGGACCCATCCAATATCACCAACCATACCAGCAACAATATCAACAACCTCAACAACAATTCCAACAGGTACCGAGAAAAGCAGATTGGAAAATTGCCATTGAAAAGATGGCCGATCAAAGTTCCCAATTTTAAGAAGAGACAAGAAGTAATCTAAGGAACACAGGTGCTTCCATTAAAAATCTTGAAGTACAGATGAGCCAGATAGCACAATAATTAGCAAGTTCTCAAACACCAGGTGCCTAACCGAGTGCAACAGTGACAAACCCAAGAGATAATCAGAATGTGAATGCCATCATGACTGGAAGTGGTGAGTCAGTTGAGAATTATGAAGAGGAAAGAAATGAAGATGAAGGTTTGATTGAGGTGGACTTGGAAATCAAAAATCATCATAAACCGCAGGAAGAAGTCATATCACCTGTAAATCCACCTGAAAAGAAGAATAAAAAGGAAGATAAACCGGTAATTAAGTTACCTTACCCTCAGAGAGTGCGACAGAAGCATAAAAAAGAGAAGGACTTTGAAAATTTTGTCACAATGTTCGAAAAGTTGGAGGTTAATATGCCATTCTTTGAGGCGCTAGAGCAAACGCCGTTGTATCAAAAATTCATGAAAGAAGTAATCACTAAAAAGAGACCTATTGAGGAAGAGCTGAAAACTGTAAATGAGAAGTGCAGTGAAGTTCCACAAAATAGGAGAATCCCCGCCAAGCAGAAGGATCCTGGATCTGTTGCAATACCGTGCACTATAAAAGACCAAAATTTCAAAAAAGTTCTGATTGATTCAGGTGCTAGTGTTAGTCTCATGCCATTATCTATTTATAAAAAGTTGGAAATTGGAAGGGTGAGCGATGTAGGAACGAATTTAAAATTTGCAAACCACAAAACTGAGAGATCTTATGGGCTAGCTGAAGATGTGTTGGTGACGATCAGTGAATTTGTCTTTCCAATTGACTTTGAGATAATGGATATTCAAGAAGATGAAGAAATCCCTATCATCCTTGGTCGACCTTTCCTGCTCACTAGTCGGTGCAATTTCGATATTGAAAAAGGCACAATGACTTTTAAATCTTTTAATGAGGAAATCACTTTAAAAGTGCTGGATATTAAGAAGCGAAATGAACGTAAGGGTAAGCAAGCTTCACTTGGAATGATCTAAATGGTGGGAAAAAGCATAAGTATGGAACCTCCTCTGAAAAAATTCTTCGGCATCATCTCTAAGGTGGAAGTCTCTCGGGCATATAGTGCACATGTCAACACTATAAAATCCATTCATGAAATCAAGAAAAGAAAGAAAAAGAAACATCGAAGGAAGGATAAGGAAGTCAGAGTTGACTTGAGGCAAGAAGTAGTTCATATTTCTGAACCTGACCGGCGCTCTGTTGCGGAAAGGTCAAGCAACAAAACGTGTAAGCTGAAGTATCCCCCGTAGCATTGGGGAGTAACCCATCGAGCCATGCGACGTTAAACGAAGCGCTTCGTGGGAGGCAACCCACGCATTTTATTTCTAATCATTTTGTTTTTGTTTGTTTATTTTTTTTAGTTTTGTTTAGGTACTCACATATTCCTTCATCGGAGAGCGGAGGAAACAAAAAAAAAAGGGAGAAGAAAATCGAGATTCTGAGAAGGCATCATCAGAGACTTGTGCACCTGTGACAAAATGAAGAAGAAAAAGTTGAAAATACAGCAAAAATGTGAAAAAAAACACAGTGGCCTGACACGGCCGCCCATGTCACCGGACATGGCCCGTGTCAGGATGGAAAAAAAAGACATGAAAAACGTGAAGACTTTTGGGGTTACAGTAGGCTGACACGGCCTGTGTTAGCTCTACTGAAGCATGAATGTGAAAGTGGAGATTTTGAAGACGGGGCAATGGCCTGACACGGCCGCCCGTGTCACGGGACACGGCCCGTTTCAGGCGAGCGAAATTTTTTTGCATTTTAAAGTCCACCCGTGTTTCCTTGGGGCCCCACCCACTTAAACCCTTCTCCCACTCATTTACATCAGATTTTTATCCTTTCTCTCTCATTATTCACCTTTTTCGTTCATCTTCTCCTTCATTCTCTCAAAACCCCATAACCACCACCAAACAAAGCTCCAATCTTCAACCTCTACACTCACCAAAACCACCAACCCCCTTCATAAAAGTTGTTCAAATTTTCGCCCTCTACCACTCTACGGTAGCATTTTCTTGTAATTCCATTGTTTTTTTTCTCTCTATTTTTCAGGTACACTCAATATGCCGCCAAGAAGAATAACAAAAGGAAAGCAACCCACCGCTGAGGCATCTGGAACAAGGAAGCGGAGCAGCCGCACTCCCAATCCGCATGATATTATTTTTGCCACGCCGGCTCAAAAACGGCGTTATTCTTATCATGAATATAAACATTGAGGTCAATGTTTAGTTCAAGTGTGGGGGGGGGGGGGGAGGGAGGTTTATTGTTGTTAGTATTTGTATTTCTGTTATTTCATTTTTGTACCGTTTATGTTTACTTTGATTTGTGTGTTTTGTATTTCGTGTGTTACAGATTGAGGGTATTTGTACCGGATGAATGATGAGAGTTGTAGTTAGTGGATGAGAGAAGCAGCCCATACTTGCTCGCCAGGAAACCCTCGAAAGTGATACTGCTGAAGTGAATGATTGGACGCGACTTTCTGACACTGGACTGATACGAGAGTACTGTGCACCTGAGACGAAAATGAAGTGACATTACACTAGAGGTACCTTGGAATTTGTCAGTATGCCAAACATGGTGAGGATCATAAAAAGCCAAACACCTTATCATCATGAGAGTTCATCAGGTATGTCTCTGTCACTCTTGGTTTGCGTACTCATCTGTTGGAATTTCAACACACACATATACACACTGAGGCACTTGTTTGTTTTAGCCCTGAGCCTTTCAAGCCAACCCTTATATGTTATCCTTTGTTAGCCCCCTCGAGCCGTATTCCATTTGTTTGTGTATTAACCGCATAATGTAACCATAAGCCCAAACACTCCCTCACCCTGCTCAGATAAGTGTTGTTGATTTTTGATTTGTGGAAAACTCTAAGTTTGGGGTTGTGACACTCGTAAGAACTAGGTAAGTGCAATCGAAAAAGAAAGAAAAAGATTTGAAAAAAATAAACATAAAAAGAAAAAGAAAAAAAAACAAAGAAGTGAAATGAGATAAAACACTTACCTAAAGGAGGATCTAGTTTGAAGAATTCGCAAAGCAAACTCAAAGAAGCACTTGAGTAGAAAACTAGAGAATACTAATAAAACGGTGTCCAATACCCTTGATTGTGAAAATTGCAAATAACACAGTGATAAGAGAAATGACACTGAGTCTGAGACGAAAAAAAACCACTTGTTTTCCCTTTTATTTGTTTACCCCACCGTGTCCCTAAGCCCCGCTACAACCGTAAAAACCCTCAAAAAAGCGTGTGTTGTGTGCGTATGAGATGAAAATAGACGTTATTCAAGCTTATGAGTTGACTTTGCATGATATGATTATTGAGTGTAGACACTTTAACCCGAGAGATTTGGTGAGAGTGTGAAAAAGCTGACAGGTGAAGAGGTGCTTCGATGTGGAACTGTTGCAGAACGTCAAAAGTCGGGTATGAAGGAAACTTTGAAAGGAAAGTGGAAAGAGATTCACGAAAGATCTCGAAAGGATTATGGTAAGATGATTTTGGACAATTTGGGGGTGACCTTTTTGTTGTCTCGAGCATTACTTGAGGACAAGCAATGAGATAAGTTTGGGGTTGTGATCGGTCACCATTTCTACTTGTTTTCTGTCTGTTATTCGGCACGAAACCGCGAAATCGGTAACACTTTGTTTTATATTTTCATCACTTTTCTAATTAATTCTACTTTTCGCATTTTCCTTCTAGCATTGTTACTCTTAGTAGTTTATGTTATTTTGTTGCATTTTATGTTTGTTTGTGGTAGTGTTCTTTGTTCTCAGATTCAGGTAAAAAGCCCAAGGGTCTTGTGCATGCGAAACGGGAATTCCAGAGTTTCAGATAGGGGTTTTTAAAGTTACAGTAGTCCTGACACGGCCACCCGTGTCACCTGACATGGCCCGTGTCAGGAGAAGGCTAGAAGTTGAAGATTGAATGGAAGGTAGAGGGCTGAGACGGGTGCCCGTGTCAGCTGACACGGCCCGTGTCAGCAAGTCTGGCATGAAGAAAATTTTGTGTTATCAGGACAGCAAGCCAACACGGCTTGTCGTGTTGTCTGACACGGCCCGTGTTAGCCTGGGCGAGACATTTTCTGATTTTTATTATTTTTATGTTTGGGGTCCTTCAAATGGCACTCTGGGTATTTCCTGTCGCTGTTAAGTGAATTATGGCTATTTAGGATTGTTTTTGAGAAAGTGAAAAACAGTTTTGATATTAGGAAAGATTTGACGTGTAAGTTTGGTTGCTATCAAGTGATTCGGGGAAGGAAGATTTTTCATGAGCCATCGCGATTGAAGATCGAATTCATCCGTTATTCTTGTAATGTCTATCTCTTATTTTGTAATTTCTTTTAGTACTATGAGCGGCTAAACCCCCCAATGCTAGGGGGTGTCCCTGAATTGCATTTGTAATGATTCTGATTTCCATTGTTCTATGAGATATTGCTTTTTCCTTAATCTTTTGTTATGCAGTGTGTTTAATGCTTTTTCGATCGGACAAATTAAAACTGATATATGGTTAGGGTTTAGGTCAGACCAACCAACCTAAGGCTTTTCCATAATAATATTACAGTAGATATTGCCTAGGAATGGGGATACCCTGTAATAACCGATATATTCTTGATAAAATATAATGCTTGTGATTCTTTCTAGACTGCTAAGGAATTAGGGTAGAGATTAAATCTCAAAGGTTTTTCTGCTAAGGAATTAGGGAAAAATAATCTTAAGAATCGGTAAGGTTGGTTTTGTGTCATGTCTCCTAGAATAAGGATTGAGGGTTTTTGCAGTGCAATTCATACACTTTCCTCTAGCATGCCTTCTCATATCTGTTTTAAGTAAATTTTATAATTCTGTTCACTTTATTTTTATTAGTTATAATTTCTAAAACAACCAAACCCCAAGAAAATTTTTGTTTAATTGAATTAGCATCTGCACTTACAATAACGCGCAGTCCTCGAGATCGATTCCGGGGATAACCCCTATAATTACAACATCGTAAAAATAGTACACTTGCTATTTTAATGATCAAAAGTTAAGGGACGAAAAAGGGTATTTTACCTAATTAATTAAATAAATTTTAATTAATCAATAATAATGATAGTAATAATAATAATAATATTAATAATAATATGGTTATTAAAATTTAAAATAAAACAAAGACAAGGGTGCAAAACTGATATGGGGAGAGTGGATAGCAAAAATAAAAGGCCCGTGACCTAATTAAGAATAAATAAAAACAAGGCAGAAAAAAATAAATGGGGTAAAAATAGAAAAAAGGCCAAGCCGAAGACAAGGGAGCCCAAATGAAAGTCAAAGGATGACTTTGGGATTGGCTACTTGGCGCGCCTAAGGGTGTTGGATGATATTCCAAGGTCAAATGATCTGAGAGTGAGGGTGATAACACGTGGCCAGGAGGGAGAGATTTTTTTTTTTTGTAAAAAATAAATTAAAAAAGAAATAAAAGGAGAGAGAGAGAGAGAGAGAGAGAGAGAGAGAGAGAGAGAGAGAGAGAGAGAGCACGTGATCTCATTCTCCTACATATTCCTCTCCCTCTCTTCAACCTCGCTTCTTCGCTCTCTCCTACTGGTTGGAATTTTCACCACCACCAAATCTCAACCAAAAATGCGAGTTAAAGATACAATTCTACTCTGTTTTCCACCCTCACTCCAACTCTAAACCTCAAATTCTTAGAATTCTCAACAATCCTATTTAATTTTAGATTTTTTTCATAGACCCTAAAGCTAAAAAGACAAATTAAATGGCATACAATAGTTGTTTCGAACAAATAAGAAAAGGGGTTTCAATCAGCATGGCACAAGGATCATACACGTATCAAGAAATTGTGGAAAAGATGAAGATTATCAACCTGGTTGGAGCAAGTTTGAAGGTTTTCCAACTCCGACAACCTTCAGGTAAGCTCAAATCTCTTCTTCTTTCGTCAACAACTCTCTTCTTCTCCCTTTTTCTTCTTCTGTTGGACCGGTTGGGCTAGTTGTTGTTTGCTTCAAAATTCTTGGAAATATGGATTCTGGTTCTTCTGTGTGCAGGTTGTCAGGATCTAGCTTAGGTCATTTATAACTTCAATGTGAAACTCTAAAGATCTTCATGCAAGAGCTTTGAGTATGGAGGATTTTGGAAGAAGTATGGATAAAATTTGTTGAACTTTTGGTCACTTTACTTCCCCTCTGTACAGCTTTGTTTAGAGCTTTACTTATAGGGTGAGATATGATGAATTTGGAGTCGAAATCGGAGGGAGAAGATGTGGCAATCCGTGGCAAATTTTTGCAACCCAAGCGAGGTTTCGATTGTAGCCCTTGATTAGGATTTGAGATGAAATTAAGATGAAATATAAATGAAATTTTTGTGAAATTTGTGTTAGTATGAAATGTAAACTTAAATTTAATTGGGATGTACTTGAAATGCAATGTTAATTGTAAATTCGAATTTAATTTGGAATGAAATGTGAAGTGTGATTGTGCGTTTGAGTTGAATTGCATTCGATTGTTATAATCTGATTGTAAAAATGTGAATTTGAGGTAAGTGTGGTCCCATGTGAAATTCACAAAATGGCATGAAACAATGGCTTAAAAAATGTGACTTTGACTGGGCCTCAAAATGGCTTGTAATTGGTTAGAAAAAAAATTGAAAATTAGCTTATATATTGTCTTGAAAAAGTGAATCATGGCATGGAAAAGTGACTTGTAAAATGGCTTTTGAATTGAAGTGAAAATAGACTTAAAAACAAAATTGACATGAATTTAAACCTTCATTGTGAATTAAAATTTAAATCAAAATTTGATTTTTAGATGGAATGAAAAGATGCATGAAAAATGCCTTTAAAATAATAAAGACCAAAAAGTGGCATGGTTGACTTTGCATTGACTTTTCAAAAAAATAAAACCATGCGTCAAATGAATGTATGAAATGGACAAGGGGCAAAAATGGGGTATGACGCCCGTGATGGAGTTTACCCGCGAGAATAGGTATTTTTTCCATCCCTAATCATGATCGAGTAGATCCTGAACCTGTAACCATTCCCTCTACAGAAGAAAGCCCACGACAGTAGCGAACAAGGTCATTAAATTTGTCCCATGATCATGTCTATAAATATCCAGACCCTAGAAGTTGGGAGGATCATTCACTAATTTCCAAATAATAAGTATACCCAGCCCTCTTATGATCACTTTCGTGAGAAAGTTCAACATCATTATATTTCTCGCAAGTAGAATTAACGTCCATCATAAGGTATCGGTAGAACTAATCTAGGCCACAATCACATTCAACTTTCAGGCGCCTCAATCATCTTACTCAACATGGTGAAAGAATTAGGCACCATAATACCTAGTAATACGGATAGTGGTGACAACAAGGCCATAACATAGATGCATGCTACTATGGAGGAGATATGGTACCATAACTAGAACCTACAAGACAACCTCTTAAATCTTCAACAACTTTAGCATGATGTCAACACTCTCCAAGAGATCGAGATCACGGGCCCTAAACTCTCTTTGATGAAATCTGGGGTGCACCAGTGCTAAAGAACTTCAAGCCCCTATTAATGAATAAGTTAGATGGAAGGAGCGATTCTCAAGAGCACGTCACCACCATCAATACTCGAATGTCCATAATTGGCGCCACCGACACCCTAAAATGTAAGCTTCTATCCAAAACCTTTAAAGGAGAAAAGTTAAGGTGGTATATTGTTGTAAGACAAAAGTAAATTTGTAATCATCGTATCCACAAAGACTAGTGGTTTCAAAGACTGTTCAACAGTTCTTAAGATTTCAAGTACAAAAGTGTTTAATATTTGGTTTGATGCATGAAAAGTAAATGACAGAAAATCAAATGGAAATTTCAGTGTTAATAGTAAGAAAACTTGCTAGGGGTAGATTTCATCATCGCGTATCTATCATTGTCATACCCCAAATTTGTCCTACCCTTTTATTTTTCTTGTCCCAAGCATGTGTGCCTTAGTCTTTTAGTATTGCCTTGATTCATTCCATAATTTAAGTCTAGAATGAGTTTTGGCTCTAACAAAACCTATTCTTAGCAAAGTATTTGATTTCATTATCTTTGATTAATCTATTATCAAATCATTTGACTTTATAATCCTTGATTTTGAAATCTCTGACTAGCATAGATTCAGATAGTGTTTGCTATTAGAGGTTAGTATAAAATAAGTTTTCAACACTGTCTGAGTATTTCCAGAATAAAAAGAATTGAGAGGTTTCTCAAGGAATTGTTCATTAACACAAATTCTATTATAGCCTTCAAATTCCTTAGGAGCCATGGAGTCACTTAAGATTTGATCGTAAGAAACAAACTCCTAACTATCAATTTTTTTCAAGAGACTTGACTTTCTCTTGAGAGTTTTTTAGACATTCTTTTAGATGATCAATCTCTAGCTTCACGATTCCAGTTTGTTTGTTAAAACAGATAAAGAGATCACGAGCTCATAAAAAAATGTTGCACGGGTCAATCAATCTTAGAGACTGTCTCATAATCATCTTCTCCTTTATCACCCTCACCTTTTTCTTCATCATCTTCTGCATGGGCATATGCTCCCGCTGCTTCACTCCCACTAGCATCACCACTTCCCCACTCATAATAGAATGGCGTGTTAGTAATCCATTGCAAGTGGCTTATGAACTCGTCCTAAGTGGGTGCTGGCTCATATGAAGCATGTGATTCATGCATCCTCAATTGCAACCTATTCAAAGAATCATTAAGCGATAATATAACTTTATGATATGCCTCAGTAGCATCCCAACCATATTAGAAACAAGCTCTCTTAGCAAGATTCATGCTATGAATGCTCATTGTTGCATGTCGAGGCTCAGTAGGTGGAACAGGAGGCTATGGTGGTGGTTGGGATGTGGGCATCCTCTATGTGTGACTTGTATAGTATCGTAAGATAAAACTATCCACAAGCTTAGACATCTTCCAAAGGTGATGGTTAATCAAGATGTCTACACCATAATGCTTGCATAATCCCATGATCTGTCTAAGGAAGCCAAATTCCTGTTTCTTTATTGAATCCACAATCTCCCAAATCTTGTGGAGATTACCCTTGATATGCTTATTTTATTTCCTTTCACAATATATCATATTAGTTGCGCAGTCTTCAAGGTTGCTAAGGATATGTGGTTTACAGGTGTAACCTTATGAAGAAAGAAGGTGGTCAAATGCTCTCTACCTAGTTTTAACAAAAATCTACTTATTGTACCAATAACGTGTACTATATTTGGTCTTATACACACAGTTGAATACATCAAACTAATCACAGCATACGCATAAGGAACACATTTCATATCAAACGCTTCATCTTCACTTGAAGGAATTTGATTAGAACTCAACTTGAAATGAGTAGCAAGAGGAGTGCTTACCGCTTTAAAACTTTCCATTTTTAATATTTGCAACACTCTTTCAATATAATGTTCTTGTGACATCGAATGTATCTTCTATTTTCTGTCACGCATGATGATGATGCCAAGAATCTGTATAGCTACTCCCAAGTCTTTCATGGAAAATGACTCTCCCATTTGCTTCTTTAACATGTTAATGTTAAAAATACTTTTCCCTACAATAAGCATATCATCAACATATAAAAACAGGATAATGAAGTCATCATTAGAAAATTTTTCAACAAAGACGCAATGATCTGAAGTAGTCTTTTGGTATCCTTGATCACACATAACAAACTAAAACTTCTTGTACCACTGCCTTGGAGCTTGCTTATACCCATATAAACTTTTTCTCAATCTACACACATGGTCTTCTTTTCCTTTAACTTGAAAACCATTGGGTTGTTTCATGTAGATATCTTCCTCAAAATCACCATGAAGGAAAACTATTTTCACATCCCTTTGCTCAACTTCTAAATCAAGAGTAACAACCAAACTCAACATGGTTTTAATTGATGGCATCTTTACATAAGGTGAGAAAATATCATTAAAATCAACACCCTTTCTTTGACAGAAACCTTTCACCACTAATCTGGTTTTATATCTTGGAGACTTAACATTGCTCTCATGTTTAACTCTATAAATCTACCTGTTCTTCAAAGCCTTTTTGCCTTTAGGAAACTTCACTAAATCATAAGTGTGATTATCATGCAATGATTTCATCTCATCATGCACTGCATCCAACCACTTATGATTTTCATCACTTTCCATGGCCTCTTGAAAACACTCGGCTTCACCCTCATCATTCAAGGTCACATACTCATCAGAATTATACCTTGTAGAAGGGTATCTCTCCTTGTTAGACCTCCTAAGTTGAACTTGAGATAATTTTAGAGCTTCAACAAGATTCTCATCATGTGACATATCGCTCCCCCCTTTACCATCATTAGTTGGAATATTTACCTCATATCCAAGTTGTTGATCATCAACATAATCATATGGCTCACCATTGTGATCATCACCACCAATAGCTTCCAGATTATGACTAGGTTACTAAACTCTATTAACATTAGGCAAACTTTAAGGTGAAAAAAATATATAAGAAGGGGGTTGAATTGTTTTCTCCATTTTTTGTTTGTTCTGAATAGAGTTCAGATTCTAAACGATAGTTTTGATTCTGAAAGTTGCAGCAGAATAATAATAGAAGCAAGTAAATGGCACATGAACACACATAGATTTATCCTGGTTCCTCCCAAACTGAGAGTAGTCCAGTCCCCTTGCAGTACAAAAGATTTTCCACTATAATTAAATTATGATTACAATTGCATATGCCCTCGAGCATAAGACTTTTCTTTGCTCATACCTACAACCTAACATTTTTCTGCTTAATCAGCACCTGATCAAGACTTCCTACTTAGATCCTCAGATCCTAAGACTTACGTTGCTTAATCAACAATTTGACCTACAGTCCAAGACTTCCTTGCTTAATCAACAATTTGATCAAGGCTTCAATGCTCAAGCACATAGTAGGAGACTTACTTGGCTCAAGCACACATCAAGAGACTTTCTTTCTAAACAACTAAAAAACCTATTTAGCATAATAGACAACAAGATGTACTTGATATACAATTAGAGGTATAGGGCAATAACTATAACAAAGATCATAGTAATTAAGATTTCTAAGATATTCATTGTTTAAGAAATCTTAAGGCTTTGTACAATTTACAACAGATAATAGAAACTCTGCATACTTGATGTTGTTGTTGATCTTGTTATTCTTCCATGTTGATAGAAGCGTGAGACACTTCTTTTCTTCTTGGCCCTCTTTCTTTATTCCATGTTGTTGATCCAGATTGAATCTTACTCTACTTAAATAGCAGATACAAAAGAATAGTCGTTGGAAGAGATAACTCATACAAGTGTCTTTGTTACTCCATAGTACTAAGAGGCGTTGAATATAGATACACAAAAATATCTTTATCCATTGTGTAACTTGTTTAACCGTAACGTCTTTCTTGTTAGTTGTACTATAGATATGTTGAGAGTAGATATACGTAAAGCATGTCCACTCTCCTTGAGCCATGTGAACACAAACTCTAGCTGACAAACTGATCTGACATTGTAGCTTGCTTTATGCAGTACGGATCAGTTAGCTTTATCAATGGTTCTGAATGATCACCAGAAGCTTATACATTCAATAAGTGTAGAGATAACATATTGCTCTTCTGATGCTGATACATTAAGGTTTAGAGTCTACGCAAACCTATATCATCAGACTTCACTTAAGAATGTTCTTCAATTCTAAACCATCCGAAGCGAAAAACTCAGTTTCTTTCAAATGTGTTCTCCTAACAAAACTGATATCTTTCTTGGGTGTAGCCTTATCTACCTTATCAATGTCTTCAATAGTTTGGTCTTCCATAAACATCACATTGCGACTTTGAATAAGCTTCTTCCGTGCAGGATCTTATAACCTGCAACCAAACTCATCTTGCCCATAGCTGATGAAGATACATTATTTTAACTTTGCATCCAACTCGAATCTTTCATCCTTGGGAATATGCACAAAAGCCTTACAACCAAAGACTCTCAAATGATCATACTTGACATTCTTTCTAAACCAAATTTTGTTTAGAACTTCACTGTTCAAAGCAACAGTAGGAGTGAGATTAAAAACATGCAATTCCGTGTAAAGTGTCTTACCCCAATAATGATTAGGCAACTTAGCTTCAAAGAGCATACACCTTACTCTCTCAATTAGTGTTCAATTCATCCTCTCAGCTAAACCATTCAATTGAGGAGTTTTAGGAGGAGTTTTTTTCATGTGCATTACCATGCTTCTTGCAATAAGAACCAAATAATCCATAATACTCTCCACCATTGTCTGAACGAACACATTTCAACTTCTCGTCTATCTTTCTCTAAACCAAAGCATGGAATTCTTTAAACTTTTACAACACTTGGTCTTTTATCTTCAAGGCATAAAACCATAGTTTCCTAGAGCATTCATCAATAAAGGTAACATAAAAAGCGCACCACTAAAGGATTTTACCTTTAATGGACCACAAACATCAGAATGTACCAATTGAAACAACTTTGACTTCCTTGAGGGAGGGTGTCTCTTGAAAGATACACTAGTATGTTTACCAACCATGCAATTAGAACACTTTTCCAAATCTGCATTCTTTAATCCAGGAAGAACATCCTTTTTTTGCCAAAACATTCAGCCCCTTTTCACTAATATGATTAAGTCTTCATTGCCACAAAGATGCTTTCATGTCGATAAAATTCACACTGTCCCTAGCAACCAAAGCTTTTGTCCAATATAGTTTATAAAGCTTTCCCCTCTAGCCATAACCAAGTTACCTTTGTTGAGTTTTCACTTTCCAGAACCAAAGTGATTGTCATAACCACAATCATCAAGCATATGCACAAAGATCAAATTAAAGCGGACATCTGGAGCATGTTTGACACCTCTAAGCAACAATTTTATTCCCATGTTGGTTGGGAAGAAAATATCACCAACACCAATTACATTAAACACACCATCATTATCCATCTTCAACACTCCAAAATCACCAGAAGTATAAGATATGAAGAAATCATTTCTTGATGTAACATGCAATGTAGCAGCACTGTCAACTATCCACATGCTCTCGTCTGATACAAGATTAACATACTCATGATCACAGAGAATAACAAGATCATCACTAGTAGCACTAATAACATGATCACCGTCATGATCTTCATGGTCTATTTGTTTAGACTTACCCTTCTTGCCTTTGTTATCTCTTTTCCACTGATAGCAATACTTTTGTACGTTTCCTGTTATGTGACAAAAATGACACTCCATATTCTTGTACCGCGGTTTGGACTTTCTTATGCTATTCTCTCTATCACCCTTTGGTTCCTTTTTATGACCCCAATTTTCAGTGACAAGAACCTTGGATTGAGATGAAGAACCATGTGTCTTGCTTCTCATCTCCTCATTAAGAATACCACCCTTAGCCGTTTCCAAAGAAACAACACCTCTAGGAGGAGAATTTGTGATAAAAATCTGAAACGTCTCCCAAAACTCTGGTAAAGATAACAATAAAAATAGTCCCAAAAGTTCATCATCAAATTTGATACCCATTCTTGACATCTTATCAAGGAGCCCTTGAAATTCACTCAAGTTATCTTAAATAGAAGTCCCCTCCTTATACTTCAAACTTATGAAGCTATTCAACAAGAACAACTTATTATTCTCTGATTTAGATGCATACAAGGACTCTATCTTTTTCCACAAAGTTTTTGTATGTGTCTCATTAGCAAATTGATTATAAACATTATCTTCGCCATATTGTCGAATAAAACCACATACCTGTTGATGTTCAAACTCCCATTCTTTAACAAACACATAATCCGACTTTGTGGAACTACAAATCGGTAAATGCAATATTTTCACAAATAGTAAGTCTTTCATCTTTCCCTTCCATAAATGATAATTAGAACCATTCAACAATAACATCTTCATCTTTGTATTTGACTCCACTATTCAAACAAGTAAAATATCCTTTAACCAAGAGCTCTGATGCCACTCTGATGGGAAATTAAGACACAATAATAGACCAATACACAACGGATATAAAATTCCCCACACTTGTAGGAACCTTGAGGATCAATAACAAATATAAGACAATAAATCGAACAAATAAAGTTACAAAAGAACCCCAATATTTTAACGTGAAAAACCCATCAATATGAGAGTAAAAACCACGAGTTATCGAGACCAAAGAAATAGCTATCCAAAGAAATAGCTATACTATAATGAATTAAGGGTACAAGAGAGTCTAAAAGTGATTCACAAACTAGTGCTAACAACGGCTAATCACAAAGCAAATTAGATTACAAATAAGAATAAAAAAATTGAAAAAATTACCCAAATCTGCACCTTCAGTGCGAAGCGTATATCTCTCGCTTCAGACATTGTTTTGAAATTATGAACGGTCAAAAGTTAGATACAGGTGTTGCGAACCTGCCCTCCAAAATTGAGTTCGATCCGACGGTTAACGAATCGGGGATCGTTGATTTAGTGAGACTTATTTTAGAAAAACAAGAATAAGTTTCTCTCATCTTTTCTTACTTTTGAATCTTTATTTTCTCTGAATCTTTCTCAATCCTAAATTGATCCTCTCCACTTAAATAAGTGAGACAAATGATTTAATTATATTTGAGTCTTTCTCCGCATAAGAATGAAGCTCAAACCCAACAAGAAAGAGAATTGCGTAACTAATTTTCAAACTCAAATTGCAAAAGTTCAATTCTGTTACAATTGAAACTTCATTTGAGTCTTATACGATGACTAAAACAAAACTCAAACTCAAACTAAATGCAAATGCAAATTCAAATAAAATGCAAATTAACTTAAAATGAATTACATTTAACATATGTCAATTAGTTTGTATGCATAGTGTTATATGAATGGGCCTATTTTCTAGGTAAAATATGAAATAATTGTTATGTAGTTTCTTTCCTGTATATCTGATAAAGATGCAGTTTCTTTGTTGAAATGGAACAGTCAAGCATGCGGGTTCCCTCTAAACTTTGACTTTATGGTTCTATTTATAACAGGTCTTAACAATGTTAGGGATGTTCCCTTTTCCAAGAAGCTATGGCAAGGCCAACAACTAATTAAGTTTTGGCTAAGATTGAAGTTATCCTATGAGGCTATGGCAATTCCAATCTTTATGGCAGGAGGAAAACATAGCTTAAGTTATATTACTGCTGTTTTCATTTATTTTAAAGAGATTTCTAACCTTGCAATCTAACTCTATGACTGCAACATTTCCGGCCAGTTATTAAAAATCTTCTATATGGCGTGTCACATCAACTTCGTTAAAGAAAATAAACAAGACGAAAAATTTTAAGACTAACATTAATAGAAAATTGTTTTTAGAGGAATGAAAATTAAATTATAGAATATTTAAGGGGACCTTAACATATTTAACACTAAACTATTTGTTTTTATAGATACATCTCTCAATCCTTTTTCAGAATCATCTCAATTGAAAAGGAAAATAAAAAAAGAAGCCAAAAGATGCAGCGAATATAGAAAATGGTCACTCATCAATTTCTCCTATAAGTAGGAATCAAAGTTCATCAGGAGAATCATATGCTGATGGTACCAGTGATGAAAATGAGAATATTATTCTATGAATTTTATAATTTTAAAATATTTAATCATTTTCTCATTTTTATTGTTAATAAAAACATATTACTTTATATAAAAAAAAACATAATAACTAAAAATGATGAGATTTTCATTTTAAGTTAATTTTATTGTGGTCAGCAAAATCAATAGATTAATTTATCTCCATGTATAACTTTTTTAAGAATATATAGTAAAAATTTTTTTCTCTCTATAGTGAGGCTCTAATCCACATATTCCCAACCTAGCTCTTTCCCTGACCAAATCCTAGCAACAATGGGAAGTATAAGTGAAAATTAACTTGATGGTTCACATTTGAAACGAAATTCATCATATTACATGTCAAGGTCGGTTTAAGGATAAGGCAACCCAAACAAGGATTTTAGACAAAAAATTTGGGCGAAAATAGTCTCAAAATTTTTTTAATTTGGTCATAAATATTTTAAATATAATGATATTTTTTTTTTTACATAAAATCGTATTATTGAGTTGATAGAATAGAGACCCCATATCTTTTAGATCTTTTGTTCAACTCTTGTTAATTATAATATTTGATTTTATTTATTTATTTTGTAAGCTTTATTTTAAAAATTTCTCTAAACGGAGTCGGACCTGTTACATGCTTGAGCTTCCAAAAGAACACTCACTCAGAGCTTACAAAGGAAAATAAAAAAAGAAAAAGAACTTATAATCAATACAAATATCATAAGAATTTAAGAGAGACAACATGTAATAATCATGCATCCATTTGATTCAAAAACTAACAAAAAACAATAACAAATCAGCAACTCAACATCACTCAATATGAAACCATACCTCAAAACTACAAGGACGCTGCCATCCATTTGTTCGAGACATTCAAATAACACATTAGTAAGCCAAATTAACAAATTGTGTTAAACGAAATGTTACGCGTTAGAAAAATTAATTTAAATCGAATAGATTGAACCTAGAATCGTGAATAGTGTCACTTTCTTTAAAATTATTTCAAGCATTTTCTTATAGTCTTAGAGTTAGAACGCAAGAATACCCAAAATAATTAATTAACCTTCTAATCGAATTTGCGCAAGACCGGTGAAGATTCAAATGCAAGGAAGAGTGTCTGGAAGTATGTGAAGAGGGTGCATGATTTTTTAATTTGTTTTTTCTGAATATGAAATTCTTAATTTTTAGGCCAAACTGCTATTGTTTCATAAGTTGCTAAATGTTGCAATGTTTCGCCTACAACGACACTTTTCAAATGTTACACTGTTTCGCCTACAACAACACTTTTACCAAGTGTTGCATTGTTTTGCCTACAACAGTTTTCAAAGGTTATACTATTTCACATTCTGCAACACTTCACAAAGTCTTGCCTATTTCTGAATTCAAAGCTAATGCAACATTTCACAAGTGTTGTCTATTTCTGAATTCAAAAATTAATCTTCACTTGAATATTTTCTTGTCATATTGGAACGCTCCCATGGGCATTAATTGTCCATAATTTCCAACAATCCCACACTTGTTCTATTAATGAGAAGTATAATTCCAGAAAAAGAGGTATAAAGAATGTTAATACAGTTAAGTATCTTTCGATTTAAAACTTAACCTTAGCGAGGACAACGCAAAGTCTAATTGGAATGTTAGGTAGCAATGCTTTTAAACCATTAATCCATATGATTAGGTCGGCGTTACCTTACACACATTCTTTAAGGGTTCTTCCCTTACATATCTCTCCTAGCACTTATTTATGGCCATGTGATTTCCTGTTTCATGAATTTTTTGTGAAAGAAACTTCAACTCTCACTTTGAGACGACACCATCTCGAAATTCAAATAGGTGAAGTTCATATTGTGTCATTTTCCATGAGATACTTATTCTCAGTATTGAACGTCATTAAGAGTATGGAAAAACTCAACCCTCAATTTAAATTGGTCAACATTATTATCAAATGTCCAACAAACATCCAAATCAACCACTTATTGTTACCCATTGAATCTTGAGGTTAATGCTTTGTTAACATAAGATTGGTTTGCCACCGCTGTTGGAATTCTTATTCAAGGAGTTTCAACCTCATACATCTTGAAGTTGTCTTTACTAAGTCTCTAGCTAGTTGCTTAGTAAAAGGATCGGCCAAATTATAATTCGATCGTATATATGCGAATGAAATGATTACATCCATAATCAATTTTCTCACGAAAGAATGTCTAAGTCCTACTAGCCTAGATTTTCTATTATACACTTTTTGTATGCTCTAGGTAAAGTGGCTTCACTACTACGAAAATCCCATTTAACGACGCCAGGTTTACCACGGTTTCGTATCCCACCGTTGTATAAGCAATAAAAATTTATAACGCCATGTTTAACGACGGTTGTATTACATAACTGTTGTAATACAAGCTGTGTAACAAGCTTCGATTCCCAGCTACTATATTTTTTTTTTCCATATTTTTACATTTTAACACGCTTGTATTAGAAGACCGTTCTAATACATGTATCACGCTTCGATTCACAACAATGCATTTTTTGTCATATTTTTAGATTTTAAACATGTATTAATTTTTTAAACATGTCTAACGCCATGTAATGTATGATGTATATTCCCAGCAATGTATTCTTTAGTATTTTTAAGTGCAATATAGTATATATATAACTTAAAAAATAAAACTGTAAGAGATGAACATATATAGAGATAATTTTTTTTAATATTCCATTGAGAGTACATTGATAAACATATTACATATCAAGATCATTGTCAGAGCCCATAGCATAAAATGCATCTTCATAATCTAGACATCTCTCCTCACTCCCTTCATTGGAATCATAATATACGGGCCTTCTTTTCTTCTTTATCTTCTTCTTCTTCTTCGGCTTCTTCTTCTTCTTCTTCTTCTTATCATTCCTTACCCTTAAGGCATCCCTGAAGTTGGCAGTTGCTGGTTGGACGACCTCCTGGATTGGCGCCTGACGTTCCTCATTGAGGTTTCTAGGATTCTCATTTGTTGAACTCATTGTTACGAAGAATATATTATTTTGATATGTAAAATTGTCTATTAATAGATGAGGTTAAAGATGAAAAGACTGATAGTTTAATGCTTGTAATGATGATAACTTGTAAACCGTTCATATTCTGGAACGATATTTTCTTGTAAACCGTTTATATGTTGGGAAGTGCAATGGTTAATAATATTACGACGGTTATAAGTGATGACCGTAGCGATATCACTTATAATCCAGGCGTAATTTGAGGAAAATGTTGTTGCCTGATGTCGAACCTTGTACCACGTATAAGGGGTATCGCTACGGTTATTATAACTAACCGTTGTGATATTATTAAATTAATATATAATCTATCCTAACGGTTATTTAAGAAAACCGTTGCGAAAAATTTACCTATATAAGGGAATTAACTTTTCCTTTTTGACAGTCGCGCCATTTCCTTCACAACGAAACCCTAGCACCCAAACTTCATCTTTTTTTAGAATCTGCGAGAAGAAATACAAGAAGTATGAAGCTTTTGATTTAAGCTTCTTCCTCCTTGTAGTTCTTCTTGCAGAATCTAAAACTAGATGAACATGGTGATGATGCTGGCGGTAGCAAGTGTAATGTACATATTGTTTATGGAAAATAAGGTAGTCTTCCACTTCAATTTTTTTTGTTAAATAGTACTCATTATCTCGTTTGCTTCATGATGTTTTTGTTGATTGTTCTCTTTTTGCGCAGATTCGACTTCAATGCTTCACAAGCAAGGTGAACTTCATTGTTATGGTACAGTCCCACTTCTTAGCATTTTCTTTCAACTTTTGCTTGTTTTGTTTTGAATACTAACTAATTTTCTTCATTGCTTCCCACTTCTTAGGGTTTGTTTCTAATTTTGCTTGTTTTGTTTTGAATAATAACTAATTTTCTTCATTGCTTTCCCACTTCTTAGGTTTGTTTCACATGGTGATGATGATGGTGGTACATATATATATGAATTCATTCAAATAAGGTACATATAACAACGGTTGAAACTAATATCAGTTGTGATTGATAATATATTTCACAACGGTTGAAACTAATATCCGTTGTGATTGATAATATATTTCACAACGGTTGAAACTAATATCCGTTGTGATTAATAATATATTTCACAACGGTTGATACAACTAACCGTTGCAATATATAGCGCATTTTCCAGAATACAACAACAGTTTCCAGACAGTTGTAGAAACATCGAAGATACAACAACAATCTACATAACAACGCCTTCGTCCGCGTCATTATATGTCATTCCCAACCGTTGTTAAATGGATTTTTCGTAGTAGTGCTTGGCTACCGCAATATATCGACACCATCCAATTTACATTAATTTTATATATCGGAGTGTCCTATGATGAAGAAAGACAAAGAGAAATGCCATCACAAGAAATCTAGCAAGCCTAGAAGAGCTTATGCCGCTTGGGAGAGGGCAAGTGATTCCTCAAGTGATGATAGCACAAGTTCAAGTGTTGAATCAACCCAGATTTTCCTCATGGAAAGCAAAAAGAAAAAGAAAAATGTAAGTCTTTCTAAGCTTAAATCTATTAATGAACTATCTTATTCTAAATTACAAAAAGCTTTTGAAAATATTCATAGAGAAGCCTTAAATGCTGTTAAAAAATTAGCTCCACAAGAAAGAATCTTTTTACAATTCGAAGCTAAAGTTTTAGAATTCAAAAAGAAGATGAAACCTCTTAAGCAATCTATGATAGATGTTGTCGCTACTCGAAAAATAGTCGACCGGAGGCGAAAAGGAAAGAAACAGGAGAGTCGCCATCGAACTTTATTTATCCCATGAGGGGAAGGGAAAACATCGAGAAAACCCGAAGAAAGAAGGATAAGATGGTCTCGCAACCAAATTACGGGTTCGGAAGCCGGTTATGCGAGGGGAAGGTATTAACACCCCTCACATCCATCGTACTCGATGGGAACCATTTGCTTGTCTATGTGTAAGGATGTTTGCTAAGGAAATTGCTTTCTAAGTGTGTTCTAAGAGGGAAAGAGAAAGGTGAGAACCAAAGGATGAGAAAGAAAAAGATAAAGGAAAAGGTAGGGAAAAGAAAAAGGAGAAGAAAAGGAGAGGGGACTCGATAGGACTTCGCGATCCTATGCCTACGTATTCCCTCGTGCAATGGGAAAGTCAGAGTCTACGTAGTTCGGAGGACTACGGGTGAAGAAAATGGAAGGGGGTATGTGGACGATGGTAACGTGCGCATTCTAGCAGTTAGGTGTACTGCGGCTCGCTCGTGGAGTCTTATGCGTTACCTGTTTGCGGTAGAACGGACGTAACATGTCCCTTTTTGGGGTAAGAAGAAGAAATGGAGTGGAAAACGGAAGATGGATAGAAGGTGGCTCGCCAAGATCATCACAATCTTGTGCCTACGTATCTTACATTCGGACAGGAATGAAGAATCAGAGCAATCGTAGTTCGACCGACCACGATTTGTTGGTGTTTTTTATGGACGATGTTAACGTGCGGGTTCTAGCAGTTAGGGGTTTTGCGGCTCGCTCGTGGAGTCTTATGCGTTACCTGTTTGCGGTAGAACGGACGCAACATGTCCTTTTTGAAAAGGCTTAGATTTTCGCCATCATGGCAAGATGTCTCATTTGATTTGTTGAGATTGTTTTTAAGGGCGAAATAAGTCCTCGGATAGGAACCCCTTCGGGTAGTACCCAATTTTTTATCTCAAAAGATTTATTGTGAAAGATGTGTGGCGAATATAGTCACGTCTTCATATTGAAAGACGAGTATCGAGACCACACACTCTAAAGTGAACATCCTAATACTCGAAGAGGAAGAGGTCTTCACCCGACCCTCTCTCTTTAGTTCAATACAAAGAGAACTTTATTCTCTTATTAAAAATATTTTGAGTTAGATGGTAAGTGCTTTACGACAGTGAACCCTAAAGGTAATGTCAAGCACTCGGGATAGGAGAAAGCCTTCGCCTAACCACTCCACGACCATCTAAGTTTATTAAGAAAAAGTTTAAAAATGCACTTGGTACAAGACCAAGGTTTTTGACACAAGAAGAAGAAAGGTGTTGAGAGAATGGGTGGTGAATATCGTCACGTCTTCGTATTGAAAAACGAGTATCGAGACTACACACTCTAAAGTGAGAATCCTAATACTCGAAGAGGAATAGGTCTTCACCCAATCCTCTCTTTTTAGTTCAATACAAAGAGAAGTTTTGAAAATGAGTACTTGGTACTAGACCAAGGTTTTTTGACTTTGGAAGAGAATGAAAATGAGAAATGAAATCGAAAAGAAAATTGCCTCATATTGATCAAGATTTTGAATCGATTGAAGGAAATCAAGTAATCATGATTTTTGTTATATCATTGGCCAAAAGAAATAAAAAAAAAGTCAATCAAGAAATTAGAATCGTGAGATCTAGTCCAAGTTACAAACTAAAAAAGTTAAGAGTCAAAGAAATTAATAGAAATTAATCAACAAAAATCTAAGATTAAACCCTAAATAATTAAATTTTAGACATGCATAAAAAAAATGAAAAGGATTAATCTACAGACTAATTAAAAAAAACATATTTCTAAATTATCAATAAAAACACTAATTAAGGTAAATTTAGAATTAACAATATATCCAAATAAAACAAGATTATTATTATTTTTTGGTTATTTTTTATTATTAAAAATTGAAAATACTAATCACTAAACCCTAATCCTAAAAATTAAAATACTAACTAAAAAAAGTTGAATCTAAAATTTAAGATTACTAAACTTAAAAACACAAAATCTTATCCTAAAATAAAATCACTAATCTTAATACTTGAAAGAAAAAAAACCTAATACTAATCCAAATTAAAACCCTTAATACTTGGAGGGAAATGGGCCTGAGGCCCGGATCACAACCTTGCGGCCCTCATGGGCATTCCCCAATGAAAACAAGTCGGTTTCTGGGCCTTCCTGACCCGGTTCGGCTGAAATGAAAGGGTTTTGAAAACCCTAGAATGAGACAAATGGAAACGGCCGTGAGACAAGCTAGGAAACAGAATACAAAACACGATCCACCCTCCCTCAAAACTCGTTCTCTCCTCACGATTTCTTCATCATCGTTTTCGTGTGAGAGTGGTCGCTGAATCTGGAAGGTGCGACGAAGACAGTTTGTTGGGCGGTGATGTTGATCTGAATGGAAGATGGTAGTTGTGTTGTGAATAGATTGAGGAGTTGTCTTGAAAAGTGAATGAAGGGTGGCGGTGGATGGGTTTGAAGAAGGTGACGGTGACCGAACGGTGAGGAAGATGGCGTCACGAACGGATTATGATGAAGAAGAGGAACGAGATGTAGTGGTAACGGTCGGCGCCATGGATTCACGTTCAAAGACGGACTCATCTTGAACCGCTCGTGGTGGCCGCCGAAAGTGCAACATCACCGTTCTCGCGAATTGGTCCGCCGAAGCCGCTTATCTTCGTTGAGGTTTGTTTCTCGTTCTCAGTTCGTTTTCTCTCGCGCCACCGAAGATACAAAGGCTACGATAATGGAGCGACAACGATTGGAAAACATGGTATTGGTTTCTTTGCTACACCGAATCACGCTCTTTCTCACTCGATTCACTCACGCTTAATCACTCTCTGTCTCAGATGCGATCACATTATTCTCTCGGAATCACTCGCTCAAATTGCTCAATCATTCGCAAACGAAATCATACACGGCCAATACTACATAGGGAGTCAACAAAAACGAGAAAAAAAATAGAACAGGGAGGAAGACGAACTTACCAAACAAGGTATGTATACCTTCCTTCGATTGAAACTTTCGGCTTCTGATGATTGTGAAGAACTTGACGTGTGTTTTTTTTGGAATTTTTGTGTGTAAATGATTATAATTTTGTGGCTGAAACTTTTTTTTTTTATAGTTGTTTTGAGCCTTCTGATATGTTTGAACCTCTATCACTGCCTCTGGATTTCTCTTGATGGTGTTAGTGATTCAATTTTTCTGGTTTTTTTTTCCCTTTTCAAAACTGCTCTTTTCATGAACTTGCTGTTGTTTATATAGTGGAGAGACTAGGGTTTGTGACCTGTTTGATTTGTTGCAGAATCTTCTGTTTTGGTATATTTGTTATCAACCTTATTGATGTCAAAAGATGTTTTTCCATTTTGCTGAATCTGTCTCTGTTGCATCTGCCCTGTTTTTTGCTGCTGTACCTTCCTGAATTTTCTGCATATCTGGCCTTTTTATTTGTTTGTGTTTGGACCATATTTGAATTTTATTAATATTCTTCTGCAGAAAATCACTTATCTTTTCTCTGTTTTGGAGAATTGTCTTGGCTTGGTTTATCAAATATCATGATTCTATTTCGCATGACATTGAAGGTTAATTTTGACTAAGCTTTTCTTTGTGTTATAGGTCTTAATGGTCATGGCTAGAGGAAGTTGGCATGGAAGCAATTTTTGCAAGCTTGGATGATGAAGCAAAGACTTTTTCATTTTTGAAATCTATTAGAAGTAGGCCTTCACTTGTTATGATACCACGTTAAGGATTTTGTTAATGGTACACGGCTAGGCTTGTAACAACTTTGGTAATCCTTGTAAAATCCAAAATAGTTTTATGTAATATTGATACAAATTTTCTTGTACACCTTCTTGGTAATAAAGATTTCTTGATCAATGAATTTTTGTGATGATCTTTGAATCCTCTTTGCCACATTTGAAATGGTTTGAAAACAAACTTGACTTGAAAACTTGAAAACTTTTCATGGCTAGCCCAAATCCAACGTGGAAACAAATTCCAATTCTATAATCATCATTTGAATCAATTCAAATTATGGTTGGAAACAAATTTGAAGTAAATCAAGACTAAGCTTGAAATAATTATTCTAACCATGTCTTTTGAATGGACTTGAACCATTTGGAACATTTTTTGAAAATAACTTGGGTCATGGCCTAAAATCACCTAGAATCATCTTTTTGAAATATGACTTAAAATCCAATTGAAACCAAACGATTATGCCTTGAGCTTCAAGTAACTTGTTCGTCGAGGAGTCCACTTAAATGCGCCTCCGACCAAACCTTGATTAAATTGGACTTATGGACTCGCCTCTCTTCAAAAGGATCCATACTAAACCTTCATTTCTCAAATCCGAATCAAGATTCAAACACTAAGGAAGAGAAACTTTAGCCCTCTTTCCTAACGGTGGCTTGAGAAGTTAAAAAGGAATAAAACCCTAATTCAAAGCATTCTCAGTTAGACCATTAATGAAACCCTGAACATTTGGTGACACCGAGAACCTTGAAGCAAGTGACATTGAAAATGATAAGATCACATAAACTCTAAATCCAATGAATTCCAATTGCATAATTCACACCAAGGAAAACCCTAATCCAATCGTTCTTGGTGAGTCAGGATAGAAGAGAATCTTGCATCTTGAGTAACAGTGAGCTCACCCTGACCAAGAATCTAAACCCTAGCTTGCGCAAAATTCCTTGATCTCATGCCTTAAAAGCTCAATGCAGATGAATGAATGCAAAGTTATGGCCTAACGGAATGCGTAAATGATATGGAAAATGATATGATATGCAATGCTAAAGTTAGGAGGAAAATTAGGGTGTGACAGATGCCCCTATTTAATCTTCTTGGACTTGAAGGTGAGAGTGGCAAAGGCTTTCTTACGGTCAAGGTACAAGAGGATTAAATATAAGAATACCCGAAATTTTCAGCCAGAAAAGAAGTGGAATGAAAGTGATGAATTGGTGGGATGGCTTGAAAAAGGCATCTGTCATTGGGAAAAAGGCAATTGGTCATGAGGGATACGATGATATGCTTGAGATGCAATGAGAAATGAACATGAGTGTTAATGATGCGGAAATGTATGCAAAATGTTGGGGATATGAAAGTCTGGAGTGACGGTCGTGCCAAAGGTGGCTGGGCTTTGGTTAAGGTGCCAAGGAATGGTTGGGCTTTGGTTAAGGTGCCAAATAATAGTTGGGCTTTTGTTGAAATGCTTGTTGGGGAAAAGGAGATAGGTAAAGTGAAGGATACCAACCGAAGATGGCTTTTAAACGGGTTACCAGACGAGAACTGGTTTTAAGGGGTAGACTACCAGACGAGAACTGGTGGCAAAAGGTTGAACTGTCAGACGAGGACAGACTTTATGGTTTGCTAGACGGGAACTAGGCTTTGAAACGGTGCTTACCAGACGAGGACTAGTTTTAAAAGTTGGCTAAATAATAGGTGATCAGACGAGAACTGGCATAAAAGTTGTTTACCAGACGAGAACTGATGTTTTGTTTTGGTTTTCCAGACGGGAAGTGGTTTTAGAAGTTGTTTACCAGACGAGAACTGGTGTTTTGTTTTGGTTTTCCAGACGGGAACTGGTTTTAGAAGTTTGCCAGACGAGAACTGGACTTTAAAGTTTGCCAGATGAGAACGGGACTTTAAAGTTGTGCAAGCAGGATGGATTTTGTATTTGGTTAAGGGTGCCGAGTATGTTCGGGCTTATGGTGGGAGGTGCCAAGTATGGTTGGGCTTTAGTTGTTGTGCCAAGTACGATTGGGCTTTGGGTTGGATGGGGAATGAGCTTAACTTCCCGACACTCGAAACCTGGCGATGCTACGATCAGATGGTAGATGTGGAGGCTCCAGATGCTCCAAGTTTGGTCCCTTGTAGAAGTTGTGCTTGCTCCTAAGAGAATCTCACTTCTAACTGAGATGCCATGATGACTTTGCAAACGACAGTATGAGCATAGTGACTTGACTTATGCATATTAGTTGCGCCTCTGCTCTGCCCCAGGGCTCTTTGACACTTGTTGCAAACTCCATTTGCTAGAGTCCGACAGGGTCTACTCGACCAATCTTGAAATTGTAGAGGAAATCTGCCCCTTTGCAATTGATATGCCCCAGTCTGTAGGGTTTTTGAATGAATCCTCCTCGAATGGAAGCTTTTGGGGATGACTATACCATGACATTGTCTAATATAACTTGCCCCAATATCTGAATCTTCAATAGTCAACCTTTGCTTGAGTCTCTTGAAGGACTTGCCCCAGAATGAGCGTTGAAGCGACTTAACTTATGTTAATTAAGTATCGAAGAGATTTACCCTTAGTCACAAGAATCTCTGGGTGGCCTACCTTTGGCTGGTGGAGTCTTGAGATGATTCTCTACTCACGGACTCTTGAATGTTTTGCTCCAGATTCACAAGGTTATGAGAAGGTTTTGATTCGAGTAAGCACCAATGAATGATCAAGTTTCTCTCTGACTGCACTTTGTTAGAATCTTTTTTTGATGCCAAGTACTTTTTTTGTAGTTAAAATTGTTCGCTTAGAAATGGTAATTTTAATGCGACATTCATGCAGATTTTGAAAGAAATCACTTATTGGAATGATGTGAAAGTGAGTGGCGAATAGACCGTTAGTCCAAACCCAGTGCTGATTTACTGGTGTGCGAAAGATATAGCAAGAATACGACACCAATGATGAAGATTAGTAAATTTGAGGGGAGTCAGCTTACGCAACCTTGTTGTAGTACGCTTTCAGAATAAACCCTGCCTCAATTAGGTCTTTCGAGGGTTGTAACGTGGTCTGGTTCATGGTTATTAAAACAAGGCATATAAGGCTCAAAATTTGATTTGTACCCACCCCTTCTTCGTGATGATCTCCAGTCCTACGATCAGTCATACTACACACATTTATCTTTCAAAAGGGTTGACGGTGTAAGGGCGAATTTGCTTGGAATGACAGTCACCTTATTTTGTTTTTGTGGATGTCAGTGACCTTTGGTGGCCACTAAATCGGGTTTTCCTTTTGCTGAGGATTTGAGGGCCTCTTTTGCTTTATTTATTTTTTGATCCCTAACTTTTGCATGGACCGACTTCACTTTTCGAGTCCATCGGGATCGCCCTAATTTTGCCTAAGTTTTCCCTTTGGGGTGGTGGACTTAGCGGGCTTTCTCTTATTTTTTTTGAAGGGCTGTGACTGCCAAGTCTTTGGTCTTTGAAGAATAACCGCCATAATAAGAGGTTTCATCTTGAAATTCGAATGTGTAATCAGGATAACTGAACACTACCCATGCCCCAGGTTAAGCGTAAGGGTTTAGAAATCCGAAGGAAACTACTACTTCTAGGCTCGAAGTGGTTGACTAGGGACTAACTCCTTATATCTCCAGTGTTTAGCGGATTTGAAACAATGCCTGTACATCATCAGCGGGATTTTATCCGAAAGCATACAGTTTGCAATTATGGGTATTTCGTTTTCATCATCCTCCCTCAAATCTTTACTAAGACAACAACTGATAAAGGGAGTGAAATGTGGGAAATTTTTTTTGTGATTTTTTGCAATATATGAGAAAAACTGAGTGGATACGAATGGACTTGTCCAAAAAAGCACGTTCATTACATTAACAAAACAATTAGTAAGCAACAATGTTTAAAAGCAAATAGAACTTAACAGGAAAGAAAGTACAAATACAAAGAAATGACAAGATCTTAAAATTGCCAGCATTGGGGACTGGGCTTTTCTTTCTTGATTCGCTGTTGGACTAGCTTTCTTGCTCATCAAGACCAGTATCATAGCCTCCTTCACATACTCCTAGAAGCTTCTTCCATAACCGAAACGGACGAACTCGCCTGACCAGATGAAGAGTTAACTTGAAGGCCTTGAGGCGTCACTGAGATCAACTCGGACTCAATCATATCTTGAATCTTGTGCTTGAGTGTCTTACAATCTTCAGTTGAATGCCCCATTGCGCCACAATGGAATTCACATCGGGCGTTAGCGTCAAATTCTGGTGGATATGGAAAAGGCACCGGTTTCAACCCTGTTGGCACTAACAATCCTCGTTTGATAAAATCTGGCAACACCTGACTATAGGACATCGGTAGTGGAGTAAACTGTCTCTCTGGCCTTCTCGGTCTTTGTTGCCTCTTCTGGGAGCAGCTCTGTTGCGGATACTGATTTGGGCGTCCACCTTGTCCATACGTTTTTCTCTTCAGATTTGGTTGGGGAACACGCAAAGGTTGCTGCCGAGGAGGTTCCAGAACTTTTGATCGTGGAATATTCCCTTGTCCTGAGGTAGATTCGGGAGAAAGGGAAGGAGCGTCCATCCTTTTTGCAGCATTCGGAGTTGGATTTCCTTGCTCCTTCGTGCCACCTGGCGTAAACTTGATCATCTTTGAATCAATGAGCTCTTGGACCTTGTACTTGAATTTCTTACAGTCCTCAATGCTATGTCCAAGTGCTCCAGAATGGAAATCGCACCTAGTATTCACATTATAGCCAGGAGGAACCTTTGTGGGAGGATGTTCCAAAGTACATAGCTTAACTAGCTGAAGCTTGAGCAGGTGTTGGAGAAGCTGCGCATATGGCATTGGAATTGGATCAAACTTCTTCTCGGGCTCCCTCGACCTCTGCTCAGATTCTCTGCTCTTAGGATTCCCTTGGGGAACAGGAAATGGTTGCTGATGACAGGGAGATTCTGGAACCCTGGCTTGCGGAGTAAACCCACGAGGTAATTCATGATTTGGGAGAGACCCCATGGGAAGAGGAGGAACAACAGCTTCTGTTTTAGCATCCGGTGTAGGATCGCCCGCTTTCCTTAATACTGACTTTAGGAGTTCCATGATCAGGCTCATCTGAGTCTTCAATTGGCTAACCTCTTCCCTTAGCAATTTCTGACCTTGATACAAAACTTGTATATCCACCATGAACTGCCCCTTCTGGGCCCCCATTTGAGTACGCATCTCCACCAACTCTGCTTGTAATTGCTCCATGATCAACTTCTAGCTGCTTTGAGTCCAATACGAGCGTCGAGAAGTCAACTGCGAGTTAAGGTTAAAGGATGGATGAACTCACGGTTTAAGGTCGGAGAATGATATGCCAAATGATGCAAGATGCAAGATGTAAATGCAATGTTATGAATGCAATAAGACATGGGATCAAAGATTGCTGAATCAGGGGCTCACACTACAGGTGTCAAGGTCACAAACTCTGCAGGACAACAAAGCAAGATGTCCCTCACCTCGGGTAGGTTATCTATTGGTTTACAACAGGGCATTCCAAGGGTTTTCAAACAAGGTCCCATGCACTAACCCTCAAAAGTTTTCCATCATAACGACGATTCGTAAGATGGTAATCCCTTCAAAGGATGAGCACAGAGTTATGTCTTAATAACCTTTGGAATAAGGTTCTAAAAGTCCTCAGAATCACGGACTCCCAGGTCGGAAACAAAGACGCCATTACGACTGATCGTAAGACATAATCATTCCCAAAGGGGCCTCATCTGAGCGGTGGAAGTCAAACCAACTCGACGAGTCCTAAGTCTCGCAAATCAGTAAGCAACCACCTCCTAGCTTAGTGTATACTCGAAAAGCTCGGGTAGAAAGCCTTTCTCCTCACAAACCATCCCCAATATACCCAACAGATAAGAGAAACACAAGATAATAAAGCAATAATAAAGCAAACAAAAATACACATATGACAAACAAATTAGGCTTGGCTTACTAGGGTTGGTAGTCCCCAGCAGAGTCGCCAGCTGTCGCTACTCGAAAAATAGTCGACCGGAGGCGAAAAGGAAAGAAACAGGAGAGTCGCCATCGAACTTTATTTATCCCATGAGGGGAAGGGAAAACATCGAGAAAACCCGAAGAAAGAAGGATAAGATGGTCTCGCAACCAAATTACGGGTTCGGAAGCCGGTTATGCGAGGGGAAGGTATTAGTGTAACACCCCATTTCTACCCAAATATTATATTAAAATCAGAATTATAAAATTTTCGACATAAAACGGGATATCACATTTCCAACTTTAAAATCATCAACATAATGGTTATTCATGAAAGATACATAAACGATTCAAGGGAACATAAACCAACAATAAACTTCGACTTCATTCAACTTAAGCAAACACAACGCAGCGGATTCTTTAACAACTTAGTAGCATCCTTATTTAACATAAAAACAACTTCAAATTAAACAACAAAGTATTTTCTAGCAATTTTATTAAAATTCAGCATGTAGACAACTAAATAAAAGACATGCGTCATCCCCCCGAGTGCTACGTATCAGAGCGACAACCACCGACTCGAACTAAGGTAACCGACTACTCCTCTTGATTACCCGCACGTTGCCAACATGGGGACAACATTCAAACAGAAGGGGTGAGTTACCGAAAATTATAAACGGAGTATGATAAATAATATATAGGCAAGAATCATACAAATAATCACCACTTCACATCAACAGCCAACAAATAAAAATTTCAACAACAACAAATAAAATCAACAACAACTTAAGGGAATGTGACTTTAATGAGACTCGACAATGTCATGCATGTGGTACCATCGGAGTAAAACTCCCAACGTAATATTGCCAGTTTATCGAGGCATCAAGGCATAAGCCTTCAACTTTCAACTTTCAACATATTGCCAATCCAGGCCAACGTGGTGTGAGCAACGCTCCGACACAAAATGCAATGTATGTTCATTGACATGCACAACTCAACAACATAAACAACTCAACGGCATGTACAACATAATCAACTTACACAACATAGCAACTTGTTCGACATCAACAACTTATATCAACGTTGGCTTATCAAGCCTACAACTTACAATTCGTCCGTAAACCGGAACAATGTTACAACTCAGCTGTACCTGAAATTCCACTTTCTCAACATAATTTCGACAACCAATTCAACAAAAGTCACCTACTAATTTACCCGACTCACCCCGACAATTTTCGTTAAATTTCGGGCAACTAAATTTTCCGCTTAAATCGGCTAAACCGGCTAACTCGGCACTGTTTTGGTATTCTGTTATTACTGCTATTAATTTACTAATCCTGTTGATTTTATCTCCCTGATACATTCTTCTGCTACCTCCACAAAACACCTGTTATGGAAACTTCTAAAACCTGCTTCTGTCAAAACATGCTAGTTTTCTGATTTTCTGTTGAAATCTGTTAATTCAGTAGTTCTGCTATTTCCTCACCTCTGTATCAAATTTTCTTCAACTGTATACTTTCTATTACTATTAATCCATCTCGTTCCATAAAATATGAACATGTACAAATTCTGCTTCTGATATTATATACCTAACACATTTTTTTTTTCAAGTAAGGCTAAATTTCTGTGTACAACAAAACCATTAATTCTTATTAAAAATGGGTGGCTTGCGCCACCCTGGCATTGAAGACCAAGTGGCTTGCGGCACATCAATTTATAGTGGCCGGGGCCACATTTTTCTTCACTAGATGATGGCTTGCGCCATCTACACTCATCACCATGGTGGCTTGCGCCACCCACCTTCACACACACACAGGGGTGGCTTGCGCCACCCCCCTTATTATATATATATTTTTTTCTTTAACACTCAGTATGATTCTCTCCTTCTCCGACCCAGGATTCTCCAATTTCTAATTTTTCCAGTTTCAGGCCAACCACAAAAATCACTTCACCAAAACATTATCACCAGATCATAATTATTTCACAGAAACAAACGATTTCATGAAATCTCAGCAACACAAAAATCAACGCGAACAGTAGAAAAACTATATAACTCAACCCGACGTATCAATAACACACCATCAAAAATCAACTTAACTCAACATCAACATCAGCCAGATTATCAACGACCACACAAGAATCAACAACAACTTACTCAGAGAAATCAATTGGGAAAAATAATCATAAAATCCCTAACCCTTATATCATTCATCCTAACCCGGTTATAATAATCGAACACACCCTTACCTTGGATTGAAGGCAGCTCGACGATCGATCGGGTTCCGGAAACTCGATACCGGCAGCGGTTTCTCTCGCGACTTCTTCTTCTCTTCCGTTCTCAACTTCTCTCACGTCCTTCTTTTCCCTCTAACTGATACCCACAACTTCACTATTCTTTCTATTTTCTTTGTTTTATTAAAATAATATTATTCAATTATAATGTCTAATGGGCCTAATCATACACCCCCTAATTTACTAATTCCGACACGAAACCAAGCCCACTTGACCGAGCACACTCCAACTACGATAATATTACTACCAATATTATTCCGCAACTTTTAATATTATTTCTACGACTTACCGACTTAATATACCGACTTAACGACTTAATTCACCGCAACACCAAAATCAACCGAATGATTCACAAACAATTAGTAAATATCCAATTAAATAAATAATTAAATATTTGGGCGTTACAACTCTCCCCTACTTAGAATATTTTCGTCCTCGAAAATTTACCTGATTCAAACAGCTCGGGATAGGAGTCTCGCATCCTGCTCTCCAACTCCCACGTCACGCTTTCTCCGGTAGCTCCCAACCAGACAACTTTCACCAACGTGATCTCTTTCCCTCGCAAGGTCTTCATTTCACGATCCGCGATTCGCACAGGCTTCGTCTCCACCGTGAGATTATCCCGCACTTGCACATCATCCATATTAACCACATGAGACGGATCTGAAATGTACTTCCGAAGTTGCGACACATGAAACACATCATGCAAATTTGAAAGATTTGGAGGTAACGCCATTCGGTAGGCAACTTTCCCAACTCTGTCCAAAATCTGATACGGACCAATAAAACGAGGAGTGAGCTTCTTAGACTTCAAAGCTCTCCCAACACCAGTCACAGGCGTGACTCTCAAAAACACATGATCGCCCGCTTGGAATTCCAAATCCTTCTTCCGCTTGTCATGGTAACTTTTCTGTCTACTTTGAGAAGCTTTCATCTTCTCTCGAATCAACTTCACTTTCTCGGTAGTTTCTCGAACTAATTCCGGTCCAAGTACTACACTTTCACCAGATTCATGCCAACACAATGGAGTTCTACATCTCCGACCATACAGCGCTTCAAAAGGCGCCATTCCGATGCTAGAATGGTGACTATTATTATAAGTGAACTCGATCAATGGAAGATAAGTATCCCACGAACCTCCCTGCTCAAGAACACAAGCTCGCAACAAATCCTCCAACGACTGAATAGTTCTCTCAGTTTGACCATCTGTTTGAGGATGATACGCCGAACTCAACCTCAGTTTAGAACCCACCGTTTCTTGTAGACTCTTCCAAAACTCCGACGTAAACCTCAGATCTCTATCCGACACGATACACAAAGGAACACCATGCAACTTCACAATCACTCGGATATAAATCTCTGCCAACTTCGCAATCGGATAGGTGATGTTAATAGGTAGGAAATGAGCTGACTTCGTAAGCCTATCAACAATCACCCAAATAGAATCATGTCCTCTTGAAGTCATAGGCAACCCTGTTACAAAGTCCATAGAAATGCTATCCCATTTCCATTCTGGAATCTCTAACGGTTGCATCAGCCCAGTAGGTTTCTGATGCTCAGCTTTCGACTTCTGACAAATCAAACATGCATACACAAATCGTGCCACATCTTCTTTCATTCCGGACCACCAAAATATCTTCTTCAAGTCTTGATACATTTTAGTAGCTCCCGGGTGAATACTCAGATTACTTCTATGACCCTCCTCAAGAATCTTCTTTTTCATACCAGCATCATCTGGTATACAAATTCGATCATGCAGTCTCAACACACCTCGTGCATCAATCTTAAAGTCACTCTCATCCGATTGACCACAACTATTCATGATGTCCACTAGTTTCACATCCCGCTTCTGAGCCTCTCAAATACTGTCCAGAAAATCATTGTTAATTTTCAACATACCCAGCATAACACTCTGCTGTGTCACTTCGCAAACCAAACTCATATCTCGAAACTGCTCGATTAATTCCAATTCCTTAATCATCATTGCTGACATATGCAAGGTCTTTCGGCTTAAAGCATCAGCCACAACATTAGCTTTTCCCGGATGATAATTCAATCCGAAATCATAATCTTTCAGCAATTCTAACCACCTTCGCTGTCTCATATTCAACTCTTTCTGGTCAAACAAATATTTTAAGCTCTTATGGTCACTATAAACTTCAAATCTAGAGCCATAGAGATAATGCCTCCAAATTTTTAGCACGAAAACCACTGCAGCAAGTTCCAAATCATGCGTAGGATAATTCCTTTCATGAGTTCTCAACTGTCGAGACGCATAAGCAATTACTTTATTATTCTGCATAAGCACACCTCCTAAACCCATCAACGAAGCATCACAATAAACCACAAACGGTTCTTCTGGATTCGGTAATGTCAAAACCGGAGCCGACGTCAACCTCTTCTTCAATTCTGTAAAACTTTCTTCGCACTGAACATCCCACACAAAAGCTTTACTCTTACAAGTCAATCTAGTTAACGGAAGTGCCAACTTAGAGAATCCTTCAATAAACCTTCTATAATAACCAGCTAGTCCCAGAAAACTTCTAATCTCAGTAGCCGACCTTGGAGTTTCCCATTGCAACACAGCATCTACTTTAGAAGGATCCACGGCAATACCACTACCCGAAATCACATGACCCAGAAAACTAACTTCTTTCAACCAGAACTCGCACTTGGACAGCTTCGCATACAACTGCTTATTTTTCAAAACTTCCAACACTGTTCTCAAATGTTCCTTATGCTCTTCTTCTGACTTAGAATAAATCAGAATATCATCAATGAATACAACCACAAAACGATCCAGATAAGTATGAAAAATACGATTCATGTATTCCATGAATACTCCCGGTGCATTAGTAACACCGAAAGGCATCACCGAATACTCATAATGTCCATACCGTGTTCTGAACGCCGTCTTCTGAATATCCTCATCTTTCACTTTAATCTGATGATAGCCCGACCTCAAATCAATCTTGCTAAACACGCGAGCACCCACTAACTGATCCATCAAATCATCTATTCTCGGAAGTGGATACTTGTTCTTGATTGTTACTTTATTCAACTGTCTATAATCAACACAAAGTCTCATACTTCCATCTTTCTTCTTTACCAACAACACTGGAGCTCCCCACGGCGATACACTTGGTCTTATAAACTTCTTCTCAAGTAACTCTTCCAACTGCTTCTTTAATTCAGACAACTCGGATGCCGACATTCTGTATGGTGCCATCGAAACAGGTCTAGTACCAGGTACAAGATCAATTACAAATTCAACCTCTCTCTCTGGCGGCACATCAGGAATTTCATCAGGGAAAACTCCAGGAAATTCATTCACCACTTGCAATTCTTCAATCTTAGCTTTGCTCTCAATAGACAACGTTGCCATCAAGGAAAACATCTGAGCTTCTTCTTTCATCAATTGTTGTAACTCTCTGAAAGACAACAATCCAACCCCTTCCTCTTCCGGAGAGGAAAACCTCACCGACTTACGATAACAATTTATATGAACATAGTTATACTCTAACCAGTTCATACCTAGGATTACATCCATTCTGGTCAGCGGCAAACAAACTAAATCAACATAAAAGTCTTTATCGAAGATCGATAAAGGACACTTTAAACACACAAGAGAAGTAGTCACCGATCCCTTAGCCGGAGTCTCGACGACCATTTCTCCATTCATAGCAGACAACTTAAGACCCAATCTTTGAACACAATCAGCAGAAACAAAACAATGCGTAGCACCAGTATCAATAATAGTAATTAAAGGAGTACTATTAATGTAACATGTACCTCTGATAAGTCTGTCCTCATTAGCTGTCTGAGTTCCTGCTAACGCGAACACTTTTCCGGTCTGAGCTTTCTTTGGCTTCGGACACTGATTACTAATATGTCCCTCTTCACCACAATTAAAACAGATCATCTCCTTGTACTTGCAATCAGATATTGCATGTCCGATCTTACCACATCGGAAACATCTCTTCGCCTCAGCAGTACACACAGTACTCTTATGTCCAGCTTTTCCACACTTGAAGCAAGTTATGCCAGCAGGAGCATCTCCCCTACTAGTCTTCTTGCCTTCAGTCGCTTTCTGTTTACCTTTTCCAGCCGGAGCATCATAAGGCTTACCACGGTTCTGTTGTTGCTTGCCTCTTCTATCACTAACAATTTTGTAGTGAGCATTATTGTCTTCTTCATAAATCCTGCAACTATCAACCAAATCAGAAAAGACACGGATCTTCTGATACCCAATAGCTTTCTTGATTTCAGAGCGCAAACCGCTTTCAAACTTAATGCATTTAGAGAACTCCGCATCATCACCGGTATAGTACGGATAAAACTTAGCCAGCTCAACGAATTTCGCAGCATAATCAGTAACCGACATAGTTCCTTGCTTCAGCTCAAGAAACTCAATCTGCTTCTTACCACGGACATCCTCTGGATAATACTTCCTCAGAAATTCCCTTCGGAACACATCCTAGGTGATAACTTCACCTGTAGTCTCCAACCTCTGACGAGTCTCTTGCCACCAGTCATCAGCTTCGACTGCTAGCATATGAGTCCCATAACGAACCTTCTGCGCTGAAGTGCAGTCCATCACACGGAAGATTCTCTCAATCTCTTTCAACCAGTCCAATGCTCCATCAGGATCATACTTGCCCTTGAAGATAGGCGGATTTTCCCTCTGAAAAGTTGCCAGACTACGAGATCCCTCATTCTCGCCAGCATTCGGTAAATTCTGCACAGCCTGAGCCATTGCTTGCATTGCAGCAGCCATTGCAGCATCGTTCCTTCCAGCCATCTCAACTTATCACTACAACATAAACAAAAGTTAGAACCACTAACAATACTCGATTGTTAGACCACTACGACTCGACACTTGGCCGGACGAACCGACCTGCTCTGATACCACTAATGTAACACCCCATTTCTACCCAAATATTATATTAAAATCAGAGTTATAAAATTTTCGACATAAAACGGGATATCACATTTCCAACTTTAAAATCATCAACATAATGGTTATTCATGAAAGATACATAAACGATTCAAGGGAACATAAACCAACAATAAACTTCGACTTCATTCAACTTAAGCAAACACAACGCAGCGGATTCTTTAACAACTTAGTAGCATCCTTATTTAACATAAAAACAACTTCAAATTAAACAACAAAGTATTTTCTAGCAATTTTATTAAAATTCAGCATGTAGACAACTAAATAAAAGACATGCGTCATCCCCCCGAGTGCTACGTATCAGAGCGACAACCACCGACTCGAACTAAGGTAACCGACTACTCCTCTTGATTACCTGCATGTTGCCAACATGGGGACAACATTCAAACAGAAGGGGTGAGTTACCGAAAATTATAAACGGAGTATGATAAATAATATATAGGCAAGAATCATACAAATAATCACCACTTCACATCAACAGCCAACAAATAAAAATTTCAACAACAACAAATAAAATCAACAACAACTTAAGGGAATGCGACTTTAATGAGACTCGACAATGTCATGCATGTGGTACCATCGGAGTAAAACTCCCAACGTAATATTGCCAGTTTATCGAGGCATCAAGGCATAAGCCTTCAACTTTCAACTTTCAACATATTGCCAATCCAGGCCAACGTGGTGTGAGCAACGCTCCGACACAAAATGCAATGTATGTTCATTGACATGCACAACTCAACAACATAAACAACTCAACGACATGTACAACGTAATCAACTTACACAACATAGCAACTTGTTCGACATAAACAACTTATATCAACGTTGGCTTATCAAGCCTACAACTTACAATTCGTCCGTAAACCGGAACAATGTTACAACTCAGCTGTACCTGAAATTCCACTTTCTCAACATAATTTCGACAACCAATTCAACAAAAGTCACCTACTAATTTACCCGACTCACCCCGACAATTTTCGTTAAATTTCGGGCAACTAAATTTTCCGCTTAAATCGGCTAAACCGGCTAACTCGGCACTGTTTTGGTATTCTGTTATTACTGCTATTAATTTACTAATCCTGTTGATTTTATCTCCCTGATACATTCTTTTGCTACCTCCACAAAACACCTGTTATGGAAACTTCTAAAACCTGCTTCTGTCAAAACATGCTAGTTTTCTGATTTTCTGTTGAAATCTGTTAATTCAGTAGTTCTGCTATTTCCTCACCTCTGTATCAAATTTTCTTCAACTGTATACTTTCTATTACTATTAATCCATCTCGTTCCATAAAATATGAACATGTACAAATTCTGCTTCTGATATTATATACCTAACACATTTATTTTTTTTCAAGTAAGGCTAAATTTCTGTGTACAACAAAACCATTAATTCTTATTAAAAATGGGTGGCTTGCGCCACCCTGGCATTGAAGACCAAGTGGCTTGCGCCACATCAATTTATAGTGGTCGGGGCCACATTTTTCTTCACTAGATGATGGCTTGCGCCATCTACACTCATCACCATGGTGGCTTGCGCCACCCACCTTCACACACACACAGGGGTGGCTTGCGCCACCCCCCTTATTATATTTTTTTTTCTTTAACACTCAGTATGATTCTCTCCTTCTCCGACCCAGGATTCTCCAATTTCTAATTTTTCCAGTTTCAGGCCAACCACAAGAATCACTTCACCAAAACATTATCACCAGATCATAATTATTTCACAGAAACAAACGATTTCATGAAATCTCAGCAACACAAAAATCAACGCGAACAGTAGAAAAACTATATAACTCAACCCGATGTATCAATAACACACCATCAAAAATCAACTTAACTCAACAACAACATCAGCCAGATTATCAACGACCACACAAGAATCAACAACAACTTACTCAGAGAAATCAATTGGGAAAAACAATCATAAAATCCCTAACCCTTATATCATTCATCCTACCCGGTTATAATAATCGAACCCACCCTTACCTTGGATTGAAGGTAGCTCGACAATCGATTGGGTTCTGGAAACTCGATACCGGCATCGGTTTCTCTCGCGACTTCTTCTTCTCTTCCGTTCTCAACTTCTCTCACGTCCTTCTTTTCCCTCTAACTGATACCCACAACTTCACTATTCTTTCTATTTTCTTTGTTTTATTAAAATAATATTATTCAATTATAATGTCTAATGGGCCTAATCATACACCCCCTAATTTACTAATTCCGACACGAAACCAAGCCCACTTGACCGAGCACACTCCAACTACGATAATATTACTACCAATATTATTCCGCGACTTTTAATATTATTTCTACGACTTACCGACTTAATATACCGACTTAACGACTTAATTCACCTCAACACCAAAATCAACCGAATGATTCACAAACAATTAGTAAATATCCAATTAAATAAATAATTAAATATTTGGGCGTTACAATTAGCACCCCTCACATCCATTGTACTCGATGGGAACCATTTGCTTGTCTATGTGTAAGGATGTTTGCTAAGGAAATTGCTTTCTAAGTGTGTTCTAAGAGGGAAAGAGAAAGGTGAGAACCAAAGGATGCGAAAGAAAAAGATAAAGGAAAAGGTAGGGAAAAGAAAAAGGAGAAGAAAAGGAGAGGGGACTCGATAGGACTTCGCGATCCTATGCCTACGTATTCCCTCGTGCAATGGGAAAGTCAGAGTCTATGTAGTTCGGAGGACTACGGGTGAAGAAAATGGAAGGGGGTATGTGGACGATGGTAACGTGCGCATTCTAGCAGTTAGGTGTACTGCGGCTCGCTCGTGGAGTCTTATGCGTTACCTGTTTGCGGTAGAATGGACGTAACATGTCCCTTTTTGGGGGAAGAAGAAGAAATGGTGTGGAAAACGGAAGATGGATAGAAGGTGGCTCGCCAAGATCATCATAATCTTGTGCCTACGTATCTTACATTTGGACAGGAATGAAGAATCAGAGCAATCGTAGTTCGACCGACCACGATTTGTTGGTGTTTTTTATGGACGATGTTAACGTGCGGGTTCTAGCAGTTAGGGGTTTTGCGGCTCGCTCGTGGAGTCTTATGCGTTACCTGTTTGCGGTAGAACGGACGCAACATGTCCTTTTTGAAAAGGCTTAGATTTTCGCCATCATGGCAAGATGTCTCATTTGATTTGTTGAGATTGTTTTTAAGGGCGAAATAAGTCCTCGGATAGGAACCCCTTCGGGTAGTACCCAATTTTTTATCTCAAAAGATTTATTGTGAAAGATGTGTGGCGAATATAGTCACGTCTTCGTATTGAAAGACGAGTATCGAGACCACACACTCTAAAGTGAGCATCCTAATACTCGAAGAGGAAGAGGTCTTCACCCGATCCTCTCTCTTTAGTTCAATACAAAGAGAACTTTATTCTCTTATTAAAGATGTTTTGAGTTAGATGGTAAGTGCTTTACGACAGTGAACCCTAAAGGTAATGTCAAGCACTCGGGATAGGAGAAAGCCTTCGCCTAACCACTCCACGACCATCTAAGTTTATTAAGAAAAAGTTTGAAAATGCACTTGGTACAAGACCAAGGTTTTTGACACAAGAAGAAGAAAGGTGTTGAGAGAATGGGTGGTGAATATCGTCACGTCTTCGTATTGAAAAACGAGTATCGAGACTACACACTCTAAAGTGAGAATCCTAATACTCGAAGAGGAATAGGTCTTCACCCAATCCTCTCTTTTTAGTTCAATACAAAGAGAAGTTTTGAAAATGAGTACTTGGTACTAGACCAAGGTTTTTTGACTTTGGAAGAGAATGAAAATGAGAAATGAAATCGAAAAGAAAATGGCCTCATATTGATCAAGATTTTGAATCGATTGAAGGAAATCAAGTAATCATGATTTTTGTTATATCATTGGCCAAAAGAAATAAAAAAAAAGTCAATCAAGAAATTAGAATCGTGAGATCTAGTCCAAGTTACAAACTCAAAAAGGTAAGAGTCAAAGAAATTAATAGAAATTAATCAACAAAAATCTAAGATTAAACCCTAAATAATTAAATTTTAGACATGCATAAAAAAAATGAAAAGGATTAATCTACAGACTAATTAAAAAAAACATATTTCTAAATTATCAATAAAAACACTAATTGAGGTAAATTTAGAATTAACAATATATCCAAATAAAACAAGATTATTATTATTTTTTGGTTATTTTTTATTATTAAAAATTAAAAATACTAATCACTAAACCCTAATCCTAAAAATTAAAATACTAACTAAAAAAAGTTGAATCTAAAATTTAAGATTACTAAACTTAAAAACACAAAATCTTATCCTAAAATAAAATCACTAATCTTAATACTTGAAAGAAAAAAACCTAATACTAATCCAAATTAAAACCCTTAATACTTGGAGGGAAATGGGCCTGAGGCCCGGATCACAACCTTGCGGACCTCATGGGCATTCCCCAATGAAAACAAGTCAGTTTCTGGGCCTTCCTGACCCGGTTCGGCTGAAATGAAAGGGTTTTGAAAACCCTAGAATGAGACAAATGGAAACGGCCGTGAGACAAGATAGGAAACAGAACACAAAACACGATCCACCCTCCCTCAAAACTCGTTCTCTCCTCACGATTTCTTCATCATCATTTTCGTGTGAGAGTGGTCGCTGAATCTGGAAGGTGCGACGGAGACAGTTTGTTGGGCGGTGATGTTGATCTGAATGGAAGATGGTAGTTGTGTTGTGAATAGATTGAGGAGTTGTCTTGAAAAGTGAATGAAGGGTGGCGGTGGATGGGTTTGAAGAAGGTGACGGTGACCGAACGGTGAGGAAGATGGCGTCACGAACGGATTATGATGAAGAAGAGGAACGAGATGTAGTGGTAACGGTCGGCGCCATGGATTCACGTTCAAAGACGGACTCATCTTGAACCGCTCGTGGTGGCCGCCGAAAGTGTAACATCACCGTTCTCGTGAATTGGTCCGCCGAAGCCGCTTATCTTCGTTGAGGTTTGTTTCTCGTTCTCAGTTCGTTTTCTCTCGCGCCACAGAAGACACAAAGGTTACGATAATGGAACGACAACGATTGTAAAACATGGTATTGGTTTCTTTGCTACACCGAATCACGCTCTTTGTCACTCGATTCACTCACGCTTAATCACTCTCTGTCTCAGATGCGATCACATTATTCTCTCGGAATCACTCGCTCAAATTGCTCAATCATTCGCAAACGAAATCATACACGGCCCATACTACATAGGGAGTCAACAAAAACGAGAAAAAAAATAGAACAGGGAGGAAGACGAACTTACCAAACAAGGTATGTATACCTTCCTTCGATTGAAACTTTCGGCTTCTGATGATTGTGAAGAACTTGACGTGTGTTTTTTTTAGAATTTTTGTGTGTAAATGATTATAATTTTGTGGCTGAAACTTTTTTTTTTTTATAGTTGTTTTGAGCCTTCTGATATGTTTGAACCTCTATCACTGCCTCTGGATTTCTCTTGATGGTGTTAGTGATTCAATTTTTCTGGTTTTTTTTTCCCTTTTCAAAACTGCTCTTTTCATGAACTTGCTGTTGTTTATATAGTGGAGAGACTAGGGTTTGTGACCTGTTTGATTTGTTGCAGAATCTTCTGTTTTGGTATATTTGTTATCAACCTTATTGATGTCAAAAGATGTTTTTCGATTTTGCTGAATCTGTCTCTGTTGTATCTGCCCTATTTTTTGCTGCTGTACCTTCCTGAATTTTCTGCATATCTGGCCTTTTTGTTTGTTTGTGTTTGGACCATATTTGAATTTTATTAATATTCTTCTGCAGAAAATCACTTATCTTTTCTCTGTTTTGGAGAATTGTCTTGGCTTGGTTTATCAAATATCATGATTCTATTTCGCATGACATTGAAGGTTAATTTTGACTAAGCTTTTCTTTGTGTTATAGGTCTTAATGGTCATGGCTAGAGGAAGTTGGCATGGAAGTAATTTTTGCAAGCTTGGATGATGAAGCAAAGAATTTTTCATTTTTGAAATCTATTAGAAGTAGGCCTTCACTTGTTATGATACCACGTTAAGGATTTTGTTAATGGTACACGGCTTGGCTTGTAACAACTTTGGTAATCCTTGTAAAATCCAAAATAGTTTTATGTAATATTGATACAAATTTTCTTGTACACCTTCTTGGTAATAAAGATTTCTTGATCAATGAATTTTTGTGATGATCTTTGAATCCTCTTTGCCACATTTGAAATGGTTTGAAAACAAACTTGACTTGAAAACTTGAAAACTTTTCATGGCTAGCCCAAATCCAACTTGGAAACAAATTCCAATTCTATAATCATCATTTGAATCAATTCAAATTATGGTTGGAAACAAATTTGAAGTAAATCAAGACTAAGCTTGAAATAATTATTCTAACCATGTCTTTTGAATGGACTTGAACCATTTGGAACACTTTTTGAAAATAACTTGGGTCATGGTCTAAAATCACCTAGAATCATCTTTTTGAAATATGACTTAAAATCCAATTGAAACCAAACGATTATGCCTTGAGCTTCAAGTAACTTGTTCGTCGAGGAGTCCACTTAAATGCGCCTCCGACCAAACCTTGATTAAATTAGACTTATGGACTCGCCTCTCTTCAAAAGGATCCATACTAAACCTTCATTTCTCAAATCCGAATCAAGATTCAAACACTAAGGACGAGAAACTTTAACCCTCTTTCCTAACAGTGGCTTGAGAAGTTAAAAAGGAATAAAACCCTAATTCAAAGCATTCTCAGTTAGACCATTAATGAAACCCTGAACATTTGGTGACACCGAGAACCTTGAAGCAAGTGACATTGAAAATGATAAGATCACATAAACTCTAAATCCAATGAATTCCAATTGCATAATTCACACAAAGGAAAACCCTAATCCAATCATTCTTGGTGAGTCAGGATAGAAGAGAATCTTGCATCTTGAGTAACAGTGAGCTTACCCTGACCAAGAATCTAAGCCCTAGCTTGCGCAAAATTCCTTGATCTCATGCCTTAAAAGCTCAATGCAGATGAATGAATGCAAAGTTATGGCCTAACGGAATGCATAAATGATATGGAAAATGATATGATATGCAATGCTAAAGTTAGGAGGAAAATTAGGGTGTGACAGATGTTCAAAGGAACAAGAATGAGGATGTAAAACCTTCAAGGTTTGGTTGTGAACATTGTCACAATTGGCAAGAAGAGGTAAATACTCTTCAAGTCAAATTGGACAATGCCTTACAACCTAAGATTGCATTTTCTATTGATCCTTCAAAGTTTGAAAAATATTTGAATCATTTAAATAAAAAGCATAAATATGTGCATAAGGACTCAAATAGCAAAGGTTCATCTCATCACAACTTATCTTGTCACCATTGTTGCAAGAAAGGTCATACTATTTCAAAATTCCAGTTTATTAAACTTTTTGTCCCTAAAGGAGTTGTTTAATGGTTTCCTAAATGAAACTTTGGTTTCCTAAAGGTACCTATTTCTATTGTTTTATTCTACAGGTTGAATGTCTTGACTTTATAGATAAGATGTGGTATCTTGATAGTGGATGCTCAAGACATATGACGGGTGACATATCTCTATTCATTGACTTTATGCCAAAGAAAAAGGGGCTCGCCACTTATATAGTTAACAACAAGGGAGCAATACTTGGAAAAGGTAGTGTAGGTAATCTCTCATCTACTACTATCTACGACGTTATGTTAGTTGATGGTCTTAAACATAACTCCTTAGCATTAGTCAACTTTGCGACAAGGGGTTTTAAAGTTACTTTTACAAATACTTGTTGCTTATTTGTACATAATTAGAAGAATAATTGTATGTTTAAAGGCTTGAGGGTTAATAACACATATATGCTTAACTTAAATTATGTATCCTTGGTTGGAAATAAGTGTCTAGCTACCATGAGTGAAAACTCTTAGTTATGGCATAGACACCTAGCTCATATCAACTTTGACTTACTAAAAAAATTGACCTCAAAAGATTAAGTAATCGGTCTACAAAAAATGAAGTTTTCAAAAGACCATCAATGTGAAACGTAGCAAACGGGCAAGCAAACGAGAATCTCATTTAAATCGAAAATCATTGTTTCAATTTCGAGAGCTCTTGAGCTTCTTCATATGGACCTCTTTGGTCCCTCAAGGACTAAGAACATGGATGGTAACTATTATGGCTTTGTGATTGTAGATGATTACTCAAGATTTTGTTGGTTCATGTTTTTGTATAGTAAAAATGTGTCCTATCCGGATTTTAAACAATTTGCAAGATTGTTCCAAAATAAGATGAACTTGAAAATTGCTTATATCCGAAGTGATCATGGGGAGAATTTGAAAACCTCCTCTTTGAGAAGTATTGTGATAAACATGACATTGAACATAACTTCTCCGCTCCTAAAACTCCATGACAAAATGGTGTTGTGGAGCGTAAAAATCGTGTTTTAGAGGATTTGGCTAGGACTATGCTTAATGATGGTAATCTACCAAAGTATTTCTGGGCTGATGTCATTAACATGACTTGTTATGTCTTGAATATGATTCTAATACGTCCTATTTTAGACAAAAATCCCTATGAATTACTTAGGGGTAAAAAACCTAATGTTTCTCATCTAGACATTTTCGGATGTAAATGTTTTATTTTGAACAATGGAAAAGATAATCTTAGTAAGTTTGATGCGAAAGCCAATGAGGGTTTCTTTCTCGGATACTCCCAATCTAGTAAATCTTATAGGGTTTCTCACAAAAGATTACTTATTGTTGAAGAGTCGGTATACGTTACCTTTGATGAATATTTTCTGAAAAATGTTAGGAAAGGTGTTTCTTTTCATGATGTAGGTGTATCTTCACAAGATATTCTCAAGGAACCCGATGATGGAATTGATCAGCCTAAAATGGTGGACAATGAGAAATAAAAAGATAATGATTGTGAAGAGGAGAAGGTTGAAAGTCCATATCATGTTTAAAAACTTATACGAGCTTTGTATGGTCTCAAACAAGCACCTAGGGCTTAGTATGAGCACATAAGTAAGTTTTTAATCTATCAAGGATACTCTAAGGAAATAGTAGATACTACACTTTTCATTAAGCACCAAGAAAAGCATACTCTTCTAGTTTAAGTTTATGTCGATGATATTATTTTTGGATCCACTAAGATGTAAATTGTAGATAAGTTTTCTAAGCTTGTGCAGGGTGAGTTTGAGATGAGCCTCATGGGGGAGTTGAATTACTTCCTTGGTCTTCAAATCAAATAACTCAATGAAGGTACAATTGTGTGTCAAATTAAATATTTCAACGACTTGCTAAAGAGACCTGGTATGGAAGATGAAAAATCTATTGACACTTCTATGGTGACAAATGAAAACTTGGAAAAGAATGAAAATGGTAAGGATGTAGATGTCAAGAAATATAGAGGTATGGTTGGTTCTCTTCTATATCTTACTGCATCTAGGCTGGACATTATGTTTAGAGTTTGTATGCACGCTCATTATCAATCGGCTCCTAAGGAATCTCACTTAAAAGCCATAAAACGCATTATTAAATATCTTCATGGTACTTCTAAGTATGGGCTTTGGTACTCTAAGGGAAGCGATTGTAATTTGGTTAGTTATACCAATTCCAAATTTTCCAATTTCAAATCAGATAAGAAGAGTACTAGTGGAACTTGCCACATGTTTTCAAATTTCTTAGTAAGTTGGCATAGGAAGAAACAAGTTTATGTTGCTTTGTCAACCGCCGAGGCGGAATACCTAGCGGCCGATAGTTGTTGTGCTCAAATTATATGGCTTAAACAACAACTAATTGATTTTAATATAAAACTAAAACATATTCCTATCATGTGCGACAACACTAACGTTATTAATCTAACAAAAAATTCGGTGTTACATTCTCGGACTAAGCATATTGAGATTCGTCACCACTTCCTACGTGACCATGTTGAAAAAGGAGACATCGTATTTGAGCATATTGACAGTAAAAATCAACTTGCGGATATCTTTACAAAGCCTCTTGTGACCAAACCATTTTTCAACATTTGAAGGGAATTAGGGATACTTGATATCTCAAATCTTGCCTAAATATGAATACTTATAGGAGAGTATCTTTCACAGGGAATTGGAACTTCACTAGAGATCTACGACTTTAGCGGGAATCCATAACTTACTAGAGATTTGGAGGTTTCAACGGGGATCTTCAAAAGAGATGCAGGCCGGTTGACTTGTAAACATATCTTCTCAAATAAAGAGAAAGATCAACTGAATCTTCACCAAACTTCTCTAGGAGATGCCATTTGATGGAAGCAAATTGGGTAGTGGACTCACTGGGAGAACATCACTGAGGAGCAATATTGCTGTAGTTTGAAATTGCATTGAAGCAAATAAAATCCTTGTAACAGGAGATCTCAAATAAAGAGAAATACTTGTAAAGTCTTCAACAAACTTCTCTGACGGGTTTCCGGAGAGATGCCATTTGATGGAGAACAAGTTGATAATCTTGATAACTTATGGGGATAGAAAAACTGTCTTGGAAAGAGACTGCCATTTTCCATCCAAATAGAAAATCTGTTGTCTGGATACCAATTCCCAGAAAATGTCATAACAACACCGCTGAAGAATGGGATTTTTGTCTTCACTGGTGATCTTCAGGTAGATTCTTCCTGGGGAGACAAAGTGCAACATAAATACACCCTCGATCTAGGTTCACAAGCCTATAGAGATATAAAACTATGATCGTCAGGGACCAAAGTTCAATTCAGGAAATAACTGAAGAGAAACGGTCAAGCAAGACTCTATCCAATGTGGAATGAACTCAACTGGAGATTTATCTCATCCATAAATTGAAAAGAGACAAAAGCAACCATCCTCCACGAGGATCGAACTCAGTGGGGAATTAAAAAGGATGTGCTCTTTTCTGCTTAGGGTTGATGACTCTACTTGGAGGGAGAAGACAAACCCAATCACTTGGGGATAAACACAACCAAAGTGAACAAATCAGACAAAAAAACATCACAAAATGCAAATGCACATATGCCATATATCTATATGAATGAATGTATGTCATGTTATGCTTATGCTGACAAAACAAACAAAGAGGAGTAAAGTGGAGATGAAATAAACATCTCAACAAGGATACTCGGCCAATCTTCGCAAGATAGAAGCATCACTGGGGATGAAAGGGGAGCCACATATGGGACCACAGTCTTGCACCAAGGCTTCAAATCTTTGGGGAAAAGAGAGCGCTCTACTTGGGATGAACATCACTGACTTCACTTGGGGATTGTCAAGATGAGCTTGCCTCTGTTAGGGATGAGAAAGATCCACGGGGAAAGGATCAAACTCATGTTTGGAGGGACTTCATGGGGGAATCAATATCCACGACGAACTGAAGTAATCTGAAAGAGAGTTGGAGATTCCATAGCTAACGCCTCATATAGGGGATAAAATAAATATCCACTTCTTCAGGGGAAGCTTGGATCAACATAGCAGGCTGAAAATGTCAGAGTTAAGACTTCATGGGGATGAAATAAACATCCACTTTACCGGGGAAGATTGAAGTCGTAAGAAATCCACTGAGGTGTGAAATAGCATTCACTTCACTGGGAAGGTTGGGGCCAAGGGAGTTCACTAAGGAATTATTAGGTCACCAATCGGGGAAATCTTGCATCACATCTGCCATAGCTTTTTGAAGCGGAGATATACTGGGGAATTATCATGACCACTTGAAGTAAATCTTACTGGGGGGTTCACTACATCATCTGAAACAGAATCCCTCGGGGACATGGGTGAAGCGAGTCAGAAAACAACATAGCTCTGCATTTCGAGGTCCGTCATTCTTAGTAAGACCATCAACATCCCTTTTGCATCCATAAATCAAAATAAAAATACACACGCGTTTAAAAAAGTTTAAAATTGTTTTGGAAAATGATATAAAAAATAAAAGACATTTTGCAGAAATAAGAATAACAGAGATTGCCAATAAATGGAAAAGGCTCAATTTTATTAATGGAATGGTAGTCGGCAAATGGCGCGACTCCATGGATCATTATAAAGTTGAAAAAACGGTAAATAATGGAAAAGGTTACATCAAAAAAATGTCCATTATCCTCCTAAACCACTCTGAATTTCCTATACTCTGAGCTTTTGATGATCGGACTGATGAATCTGGTGAGAGAGAAGACTTCTGATAATCCAATCTGATCCGATGCAGTGAACTAGCCTGATCCCTAACTTTTGACTAGGTTTCCTTTTCAGGTTTTCAACCTAGCGGGATAATTTCTTTCTGTTTGTGTCTCTAACTTTTGCCTGGACCGCTCTTTCGGGTTTTCAGCCCACCGAGACGCTCATTTTTGCCTAAACTTCCCTTTCGGGTTTTTAACTTAGTGAGCTGTTTTTTTTTTCATTTTTAGACATACTACTTTTTTACTGCATCGATATTCATAGGACGGGTGATTTCCTCTCCATCAATAGTTGCTAACATTAAAGCGCCTCCTGAGAAGACCCTCTTAATGACATACAGACCATCATAATTGGGAGTCCACTTGCCCCTAGAATCAGTGAGGAAAGATTGGATTTTATTAAGTACAAGGTCACCTTCTCTGAATTCCCGAGGTCGCACCTTTCTGTCAAAGGCTCTCTTCATCCTTTGTTGGTACAACTGTCCATGGCATAAGGCTACCATCCTCTTTTGCTCAATCAAATTGAGATAGTCATATCTGCTTTGACACCATTCAGCCTCTGAGAGTTTTGCCTCCATCAGAACTCGCATGGACGGAATCTCGACTTCTACTGGGAGTACAACTTCCATACCATAAACAAGTGAAAAAGGAGTTGTTCCTGTTGATGTGCGTACCGAAGTACGATACCCATGTAAAGCAAATGGGAGCACTTCATGCCAATCCTTATAGGTGACAACCATCTTCTGAATGATCTTCTTTTTGTTCTTGTTTGCCGCCTCAACAACCATATTCATCTTTGGTCGGTAAGGAGAAGAATTGTGATGTTCAATCTTGAACTCTTCACACAGCTCCTTCATCATCTTATTATTCATATTTAACCCATTATCAGTGATGATTTTGCTCGGCACACCATAACGGCAGATGAGTTGATTCTTGATTAATCTGACCACTACTTGTCTGGTGACATTCGCATACGACGCTGCCTCAACCCACTTGGTGAAGTAATCAATTGCCACCAAGATGAAACGGTGTCTGTTAGACGCTTTTGATTCGATCATACCAATCATGTCGATGCCCACATGGAGAACGGCCACAGAGATGATATCACCTTGAGAAGAGTTGGCGGTACATGAATCTTATCAGCGTAGATTTGGCACTTGTGGCACTTCTTAGCAAACTTGTAACAATCTGACTCTATTGTCATCTAATAATAGCCTTCCCTTAAGAGTTTCTTGGCCATGGCGTGTCCATTGGCATGAGTACCAAAGGACCCTTCATGAATCTCAGTCATTAACATGTATGTTTCCCTCTTATCGACACATCTTAGCAGGACCATGTCAAAATTCCTTTTGTAAAGCACATTATTGTTCAAAAGAAAATTATCGGCCAATCTCCTCAATGTCTTTTTATCCTTATTGAAGGCCCCAACCGGGTATTCTTTTCTTCGGAGGAATATCTCAATGTCATGATACCAAGGTTTACCGTCTTCGGCTTCTTTTATTGAAAACAGATAAGCAGGTCTGTCGAGTCGCATAACATGGATGTTAGGACAATCATTCCAATGGTTCACCACAATCATAGAAGCCAGAGTTGCCAAAGCATCATCCATCCTATTTTCGTCACGAGGGATGTGATGGAACTCCACCCTGGTGAAGAAAGGGAGCAGTCTCCTTGCATAATCTCTTTGCGGAAGCAAATGATCTTGGCGATTTTCCTATTCTCCTTTAATTTGATAAATCACCAAAGCAGAACCACCTTACATATCCAAGTTCTTGATCCTTAAATCAATCGCCTCTTCAAGGCCCATAATGCATGCCTCATATTCAGCTTCATTATTTGTGCATGTGAAGGTTAATCGGGAAATAAATGGGACATGGGATCCATGAGGAGTCACAATGATTGCCTCAATTCCCTTTCCATAATTGTTGACAGCACCATAAAAAATCAGACCCCATTGGGAATCTGGCTCAGGCCCTTCTGTCATACCCCAAAATTTGACCACTAATATTTCCCATTACTGTGCAAATCATCATCACAATATGGAGGAACCATTATATTTCATCAGTCTCCCCAAAGATGGGTGAGCATCCACTACAATCAAAATTAGGGTTTCAAGCCCTCTCAGAGCCTTAGACAAAGGATCAATCAAGAAATGACATGATCTTCAACTTGTGTAACCTCTCCAACATCCACAATGTATCAAGAGGACTCCCACTTCAAGGATTAACCACAAGGATGCTCCCTTCTAGGTGGATCAAGTCTCAAGATCGACAGTGTCACCAAATTAGGGTTTTGGTCGACCAGGGCCTCCAGATGGAAATTTTTCATCTGGGCACAAGCCAGTGATCCAAAACATAACCTAATATACTTCATGGGACCTCATGGACCCAATCATCAAGTCAATTTTGCCTCAGGGGATGCATTCATCAAAAATCAGGAATTAGGGTTTCTTGACCTAATTCACCCCTAAGTTGACTTTTAGGGAAAATCATGAGCCAAGACCTCAAGAGAGGGTTTTAGGGTCTCTAATATACCATATTGATCCATTTGGGACAATGGATTGATCCAAGAAGCTTGAGCAATAAGTCTCAATTTCATCTGCACCACAGTTAGGGTTTTAAGGGGAAAGTCAACTGTAACTTTGACTTTTGACCAGTACATGCTCCCAAGCCCTAGGACATGAATCAATATACCCTATGACACCCATGGAACATGTCCATCAATTTTGATTTAGGTCAAGGACATGATTTCCTGAAGAATGGCACAGTTTGGAATTCATCTGATAAAAAGTCAACTGTGCACAAAAGTCAACTTTGACTTTTTGAGATTTTTCACCAAAATGGATTTTTAACCCTAAAATGATGTTAATGTATGATTTGAATCATCATTCATTAAGAAAAATTAAGAAAAGTTGGATAACTTGTAAAAGGGGTAACCATAAAAACTTAGAAAATTTTCTAAGTTAAAAATAAAGTGACTAGGGTACCAACTTTGGAGGGTCATAACTCCTAAACCACAAAGCCATTTTTCCCCATCCAAGGCTTGATTTGTAGATCTCATTGCCCTCTACAAAAACTTTAACTAGACCTAACTCCAATTCATTGTGGATTTTGAGCTATGAGTGAGCCAAAATGGCTGAAAACATGAAAGTACCACTTTTCCAACACTTAGAAAAAATTCTGTCCAAGACAGATTTTGTTGGAAACACCAAAACTTGTGAGGTTTTTTCACACAGTTACAAGCTGAATCAGTTCCAAAGATAAACATCAATGTTGTTGCAAATGTTGCCAAGAATCCAAGCAACTCAATAACATGAAACCAATCCACTCGTGCTAAGAATTATGGCTGCCACAACATGCCATGTCAAGGCTGCCATGAAAAATAAGTTTGGGATTTTTTTGCCATCCATGATTTCTGAGTCAAAAAGAGTGATCACTATGCCACATGCCCTCAATCTGATCATGAACCAACTGATCCAACTGATAGGGCTGAGTTAAAAAGCCAAGGAATCTTCCAACTTGAAATTCATCCACTTTGGCACATTTTGCCTTGAATTCAAAGGGCATTAATGTGGAATAGTGCATTTTCAACAAAGTCACTCTACTCAGTCAAGTTCTCTGATTAAACAACAATAAAAACATCTGAAGAATGTGATTTTGGTTAAGGCATAGCCCTGCTCTTGGGAATGGCTAGTTTGCCTTGCTTGAGAAGAAATCATCTAAGCCAATCCATGCAAATGTGATCTGATCCAACAACCATTCACTATTCCTCCAAGACAAAAGTTGATCACCTATAAATAAAGGTTCCAATGGATCATTCAACTTACACCAAAGCCAGTTACAACACTGCTTTCTCTCATTCTTCCTTAAACCTCAAGTTTCTTGGTTTTTTGAGTAACCACTATCGGGTTTTGAGTTGCAGCCTCAAGCAATCAATTCCAATTGGTCAAACACATCACATATGATGTATTTGAGGTGTCCAAACACTTAAACACTGACTGTAACACCTCAGGCTCAAAATCACCCTTCAACCAAGCCATTATGCCTCAATTATTCAGTTGGAGGTCTCCAGCTTGATCCAAAGAGTTTCAAAGTGTTCCAAAGCTTGCAACACACTCCATAACATCCATTGAAGCTGTAGGGATCATTAATTCACAACTGGAACAAGGTTTGTGCAGAGTTCCATTTCAGCTTGCATCAAGGTAGGCCTCAAAACTCAAACTCCATGATCCATGCATATTTCCTCGCATGATATTTTTGCCAATTGCTTGCCATCATATGTTGATTATTTTCCCTCAGAAAATTTGATCATATCACTCATAATCATGCCTACTTGATTGCTTTTGCAAAATTAGGGTTCATACGGCCACAATGATATAATTTGTTATACACTGAAAATGAATGAAATTGGGTATTGCCATCTTCTTCCTTGTGAAAAAACGCATGAGTTTGGTGTTTGAATCATGTCAAATGGTTGAGAGATGAGTGAGATAGAGGGCTTAATGCACGAGCTTGAGGGAGAAGATGGCCATGGCGTGATTTTCAGAAAATCCAACAAGTTCTCTATATATTTTTCCCTTGCCATGTTATATTTGAATTGGCATTGCGCCCCAGCGGTTCATCAGCTGGTTTTGTGTGTATTGGCAAGCGAGAGGTCTGGGGTTCGAATCCCCCTCGCCCCAGACTTCTTTTTATCACTTGTTTATTTTGTTATTTTTCATATTATTATTTTTAATGATTTGAAAAATTAATAACTCCTTCAATTTTTATCATTTTTGATTGGTTCTTTTTGCAATAATTCACAAAAATGTTTAAATATTTGATTTTACCAAAAAATCCCAAAAATATTATTTATTTCATATATTTGATATTTTTGCAAAGAATTAATGTTTTATGTGTTTTTAGCATTTAAAATATTTTTTTCTCCCTTTGTTTTCTAACCCTAATTTGATTTCAATCATTTTCTAGGAAGAAACCTGATTTTTTTGGAACATTGATCCAAGATCATAATTTGTTTTCACATATTTAACAAACATTGATCATTTTAATTGAATTTTTATTCAATTAAAAATACATTTTGAAAACAAATTAGGGTTTTGAATCAATTCAATCCTCATAAAAAATTTTTCAAACCTTTTGGGCCTCTTGAGAGAGTGTAAGACCCATCCTTTTGTACAGAAAACCTTTTGGGCCTCATTCGTTGTATAAGTCCCTCTGTACATTTTCAAATAAACGACCCGATCGACGCCAGTTTAAAATTAACCATCTGGGCCTACCCTCGAGTAGTAAGACCCATTTCTTTTCTTAAAACTCATTTGGGCCTCTAATAGAGTGTAAGACCCAATCCCCTTTTAACCAAAACCTTTTGGGCCTCAGATATTGTATAAGCCCCTTTGCGTTAAAAGAAAACCTCGGCGCGATCGCCATTTCAAACAGAAAGTCAACTGGGCCTAACTCGTGTTATAAGCCCCACTATTTTTCTTTAAACTTTTTGGGCCTCTTGAGAGAGTGTAAGACCCATCCCTTTGTACAGAAAACCTTTTGGGCCTCAGTCACTTGTATAAGTCCCTCTGTACAAATTCAAACAGTGCGCTCACTGATAAAACCCTGGGTCTCTCCTTGAGCTGTAAGCCCCAAATCTTTCTTTTTCAAAGTACTTTCTCCTTTGATTTTGAAATATACTGTTGTTTTCAATCTTTCTTTGTTGAACAACTAACCAAACAGCATGGAAGCTCTACAACCGAGTAAGTGGTTATTGCTTTCATTTACCGCTTTCATATACATATAACTGTATTGTGGGGCTGTTTCACTGTAAGTCTTCTTTCATAAACTCATATCAACTGTGTAATAATAGTATAGATATTTCGAGTTTCTCCAGCAACTACGTCTAGAACTAGGTGACGCCGTTTCATTTATTCGTAGAGATAGACAACTAGATCCCCAATAGGGTCACCAGATACAATCTTCTCTTCGGCTGTCCTCATTAGGAATTGTCAAGAAACTCTACTCCTAGAGATGAATGTATTCTCCGTGAATGGCATCTTTGAGTTTCTTCCAAATTCTCAAACTTTCCTGACTTGATCTATTCCTTGTGAATAGCTTGCCTTGAATTTTTTGGGGTTTAGGGACCCACGGGCTTCTTAAAAGCATTGGCCTCCTCTTGGGCATCGTATAAGGACCCACAGGCTTCTTAAAAGCACCCCGCCTCCTCTTGGGCTTAGTACAAGGACCCGTCGGCTTCTTAGAAGTATTCACGGCTTCCTCTTAGGCTTCGTATAATGATCTCTTCCTCCGGGAATGATAGCCTCCTCTTGGGCTTCGTACAAGGACCCGTTGGCTTCTTAAAAGTTTCCAGTCTCCTCTTGGGCTTCGTACAAATTGTCCCGACGACCTCCTAGAGGTATAGGAACAGAACATAGTCATCTTCATAGAACAGTCCTTTCAAAGAGTCTACTACTGTTTCTCAAAACATAGTACAAAAGATGAAACTCTAGACTTGGACAGTCTAATTTCCTTGAGTCTCAAAGACATTCTCAAGCACCCTTCAAGAATAGGAAGAAAACCCGTAGACTCGGACAGTCTCAATACCCTTCGGATTTCCCACTTCCTTAAAGAACAGGAATAACCCGGATCCTTGAATCAAATCCTTGAGTACAGTGTTGCTCATATAAGAACTGATTTTCTCTTTCAAAATCAGTATACTGGACCTGTCACTTAACTGAAACAGCCTCCATCTCGGGCTTTATACGAGATACAAAAAGGTTCTTATTGAGCCAAACAAACAACAACCTCCATCTCGGGCTTCGTACGAGATACAAAAACTCTCTTGTTGAGTCAATTAGCTTTCATCTCGGGCTTTATACGAGATACCAAAAGAATCCCCTTTTAATCTAAACCTTCTAGCCTCTCTCTCGGGCTTTGTACGAGACACATATTAGCCTCCTCTTAGGCTTTATATAAGAAAACCACTGGTTGATCCAATTAACCTTTTAGCATCAAAGCTGTACCTCGTTCACAGTACACAAACATCAACAACTCCTTCCCCTTCATCTAATCGCTGTAAGCGGCAAGCCTCTGGATCATCTACATCCATGCCACTGTCCCTCTTTTAGCATGAGAAATTCCTAAAGAAAGATAGCATTGCTCTACACTGAGTTAAAGTCTTCTCCTTCAGGTTGGAAATCCCCTATAGAGGAAATTATGGCATTGCCGGATTCATAAATCCCGGTTAAAGTAATTCTCCTTTATAAACAGTTGTGACAAACAGACCCTATTTAGAGATGACATCTCTCTCTAAAGTCAAACCTTTAGCTTCACATCTTGGGCTTTGAACAAGATACAAATAGACCCTTCAGCTTCACATCTTGGGCTTTGAACAAGATACAAATCACCTTTCGCTTCACGTCTTGGGCTTTGAACAAGACACCAAAACACCTATTTCCTCCCATAGAATAGGAGGAACTACGAACGCTCTGATTTCCCTGTTTCGGTAAACGGGAATACGTAGGCATAAGATTGAAAGAAAAATCTTAGCGAGCACACTAAACAAAAACCCAAAATCCCATACATCCTAATCTGAAGCAGTATCCTAACAAAAAGAGAGAAAACCGTATTGGCGAAAATACAAATAACCAATACAAGGGACCCCCACATTGATAGCATTCGTAACCTAATAGACCGCTGTTTAAACTCAGTATGCAAGCAGGGTTAATTGGAGACATCTATTTCCCTTCCTTCATCAGCTTTAATAGGATAAAAAATGAATCGACCTATAGTAAACTCAACCGCAGAGAGCGACCGCGCTTAAGAACCGCGTCCAAAATCGCTCGCTACAGAAAAATGGCGCCCACCGTGGGGCTTCCGCCGGGGAACCCATTTCTGTCAGGAACTTAGGATTCCTAGCTTTAAAGGTCTAGGATGATTAGGACAAATATATATACTGCTTTTCCTAACTGCTATACGTGTTTATTTTTCTGCTAATGGGAATGCGTGTGATGCCGCATGTGGAAAGATTGAGTATACACTTAAGATAAGTGATGGCGACGAGGTCGACCATAAACCTCAGTGGAGGCTGACCAATGCAACCCATTCTCTCACCTAGACAATGGGCCGATTGTGATGTCTGAGAAGCTGAGGAGCCAAACCCTTTCGTAGTGCGGAAACTATCGGAAATAGTTGTTACGCGATACTACCCTCATTTGAGGCTGGTGATCTATTCTCGGTGAATGGAACTTACTCTTAGATTGCTCTACAACTCGCTGGCGATCCGCTTGTTGTTTTGCTTTCCTGGGAGGAGCTGATGATAATGAGTACAGGTACAAAAATCACCCTAGTATAAACCTTTGGGGATGGGTAGAGCCTTGACTTCATGACAACGACCTTTTGACCCCATGTTTTTCCTATGTTTTTATGTGCTGCATTCATGCATTCATTTAAAAAACATTAAAACATTCAAAAAAGATATTTCTCTTCTAGTCTCTCTGTTTTTCAAATTAAACTAAGACTGTGATTGCAAATATCAGAGAAAAGGATTGCACTAATGGATTTCGGTAGAAGGAGAACCCATAGGTATACCTTCAAGGTTCCAAAGCTAGAGGATTTGAGAAGGTTAGTGAGGATGATCACTAACCCTGAGGCTTTCAGAGCCAAGCACGGAGGTTTGCTACCACTGTTAAGAGTCCATGTGATTGAGGGAATCATGGATGCGCTCATTCAGTTTTATGATCCGGTTTATCACTGTTTCACATTCACGGATTACCAGCTAGCACCAACGCTGGAGGAGTATTCTCACCTGATTGATCTACACATTACAGATCGAGCTCCATTTTCTAGACTGGAAGAAATTCCAAAGAATCAGACCATTGCAAGAGCAATTTATTTGGACGAGTCTGAGGTCAGGACTCACATAACCACTAAGGGTGGCATCCAAGGTTTGCCAGCCCAGTTCTTAACAAAGAAAGCCCTATATTTTGCCAGTATAGGAAACGTAACTGCTTTTGAAAGCATCTTTGTCTTGCTCACCTACGGGTTATTTTTGTTTCCCAACATCAATAACTTTGTCGATATTAACTCCATTAAGGTTTTTCTCATTGGAAACCCTGTGCCGACTTTGCTCGCAGATGCGTATCATTCTGTACACTTAGGAAATTTGTACAGCAGAGGGGAGATCACATGCTGTGTACCTTTACTTTACAAATGGTTTATCTCCCACTTGCCCAAGTCTGCTGCTTTTTGGGATTGCAAGAGTGCCTTACGTTGGTCGTAGAAGATCATGTCCCTCACCAACTCTGATGTAGATTGGTGCAATAGGATTTATGATGGGATCAGGATCATTGACCGTTATGGAAACTTCCCCAATATACCCCTTATAGGAACTAAGGGAGGAATCAACTATCATCCGATGTTGGTTCGCCGTCAGTTTGGATACCGATGAGACACGTCCCACGGGGTGTTCATCTGGAAGGTCTTTTCTTCAAAGAAGGAGAAAATGACAGAGCACTAAAGATGGAAATAGTGCACGCTTGGAAGCACGTTCATAAGAAAGGACGAGAGTCTCTGGGAAAACCAGACTGTGTCTCGGTGGAGCCTTATCTCCATTGGGTACAAACTAGAGCTCTCAAGCTAAAAATGCCTTATCCTCGTTACGTAATTCTTCCGCCAAAGGAATCTGTCATGTACTTCATGACGGAAACGGAAAAGCTTCAGGTTACTCTCAACAAAGTTCAAAAGGAGAGAAGGTCTTGGAAGAACAAGTACTGCACCCTCAGTGTAGAGTGCATCAAAATACAGCAACTACTGAAAGATAAGGACGCTCTAATTGAAATTTTGGAGCAACATGCTGTAGAGAATCAAGATGACCAAAGGAATTTGCTCGCTCCTTTCACCTGGAAAAGGAATGACAACCCGACAACGGCCCAAGAGCCTCGGTCAAAGAAAAGGAAAGTACCAGAGTCAGCACCCGATTTCTCTTCAGAGAGGACTCGAGACCCATTAGCTTAGGTTTCTGTTTCTGCACCTTGTAATCTACTGTATTTCCATTTCTGTAATCCTTTGAAATTCAATAAAAAGGGGTTTCCCCACTGTTTGATATTTGCAATCTAATTGTCGAAGTTTATTTTGATTAAACCAAAAAACAATTAATATAATCATTGCATTCATCATTCTCACATCGCGTATTCTTCTTACCTACGAATCTCACGTTTGTGTTTCGATTCTAGAGTCAAACTGTCTCATTCGTATAATACTCGGGCCAATCGTTAGAAAAAGATGGATGATATTGAGGAAGAAAACAGAGAGTTGAAAGAAGAGATCGACGCTCTGAGAGAGGATATGAGAAAGCTTCGTAACGACATGCAAGCCATGGTAGAAGCTCAGCTACAAAGAACTGTGATCTCAGAGATCAGCTCAATGCCCATAGTGGAAAGGTCTGATCCTAGGTATCAAATGCCGAAAGATCGTCCTTGGGGCATGCCTGTTAACTATATCCCAGAAGGATATGTTCCACCGATCACTAAAGATCAGGGAATCACAACAGAAGCCACTAGGCCTGAATGTTACAAACTTTGGGAAAGCGAAGATGCCAGGGGCATACTGAAGACTCCTGAAGGTTACAAACTTCGGGAGACGCCAAGATTCACTGCCGTAGTCACGGTTCCACCCCCTGTGGTGCACACTGTCTCGGAAGGACAGATTCCACCGATACCTTATGGTAAAAAGGAAACTATGTTCGATAGAATGGATGAATTCCAGGAACAGTTCCTGGAAATGTAGAAGGAGCTGTAAGCCATTCGCGGTCAGGATTTATTTGGAAAGGACGCCGCAGACCTCTGCTTGGTCCCCAATGTGAAAGTCCCACACAAGTTCCAAGTGCCCGACTTTGAAAAGTACAAGGGTAACTCTTGCCCTAAGAGCCATCTGGTGATGTACGCTCGGCGGATGTCAGCTCAGACGGAGAATCAGGACCTACTGATTCACTACTTTCAGGATAGTTTAACCGGTGCCGCACTCAAATGGTACATGGGTTTAAACCGTGCCACGATCAGCACTTTCAGAGATCTTGGTACTGCCTTCGTCCAACAATACAAATACAATTTGGACATGGCACCCGACAGAGATCAACTCAGATCGATGTCGCAAAAGGACAAGGAAACCTTTAAGGAGTATGCTCAAAGGTGGCGTGAAATTGCCGCTCAAATTTGTCCGTCTCTTGAGGAAAAAGAGATGACAAAGATCTTCTTAAAAACCTTAAGCTCATTTTACTATGACCGAATGGTTGCCAGTGCGCTCAGTGACTTCACCGAAATGGTCGGCATGGGCGTACGTCTTAAGGAAGCCGTCCAAGAAGGACGTTTGGTAAAAGACACTGGATCGACGAGCGGCACTAAAAAATACGGTAGTGCTCTCCCTAAGAAAAAAGAGCAAGATATTGGGAATATCTCTTTCGGAAAGCAAAGGCGACGTTATCAACCAGTAGCAGTTGTGACTCCTGCTATTAGCCCTGCGCCTATTCCTACGTATCAACCTCAGGTTGCGCAGAGCCAACCTGATCAGCAAAGGACATAACAGCCTCGTCCCTAATACAACAACAACCATACAACAAGGCCACCAGGATTTGATCCTATACCCGTATCGTAAGCAGAACTGTTTCCATTACTGCTAGCCAAGGGGCACATTCAGACTAAGTCTCCTCTTACAGTACCGAAAAATCCACCTTTTTGGTTTAAGGTGGATCAAACTTGCCCTTACCACCAAGGAGGACCAGGGCATAACATTGAGAATTGTCTCAATTTCAAATCCGACGTGCAAAAGCTTATTAGGAGCGGGGTCTTATCCTTCAAGGATACAAATCCTAATGTTCTTACGAACCCGCTGCCTCAACATGAGAAGGCTGCAGTCAATTTGATAGAGAAAGAGACTAACAATGTCTATCAAATTCACGATGTACTCTTGTTAAAGACCAATCTGGTCAAGATGCATTGTAGACAGAGTGGATATGGCCATGTGCCACCTCATAGCTATCACCAGTGTGATATCTGCTCTAAAGACAACCAGGGATGTTCTGTGGTGCAAGCAGCTCAACAGGAACAAATGGATCTCGGATGGATCCAAGAGCACCGAATTCGTGGAGTTAACATGGTTTACACGAATTCCAACGTCATTCAAAACCACGACATCCGTGCGATGAATGCCAACTTGGTGGCAATGCACTTAAGGCAAAGCCAGTATCATAATCTGCCGCGGCATGATTACAGTTCTTGTCTGACTTGCTCGCTAAAAAAATAGGGATGCTCTTTTATACAGGAGGCCCTCCAGCGTCAGATGGATCTTGGATGGATCCAAGACTACCATGATAGGAATCCCTATCAGATCAATATGGTTCAGATCTTTGATATTCGCGTGATGAACACCAACCTGGTAGAGTTACATGCTGAGCAGGTCCGACTCAGATTCCTGGTATCACATGACTATCAAAGCTGTAAAGCGGGTTGCGAAAATGATCGAGGTTGTACCCTTGTCCAGGAGGCACTTCAGCACTTGTTAAATCATTGGTGGATGCCAATTTATATGGATGAAGATACTCAACAAATTAGTATCAGTAACAGGAATCCTACTCGGCGTCAGAGTCAGGATGTCCAATCAATGAAAGCTAACCTAGTGAGGTTACATTGTATTCAAAGTGGGCGTGGCCAGGTGCCACCACAAAATTATGACCGTTGTAGCGTCTGCTTAGAAAGTAACCAAGGGTGTTACCTTGTGAGAACAGATCTTCAGGGTCAGGTGGATCGTGGAAAGATTCGTCCATATCCGGGTTCTGGACCCATCAATTAGACGCCGAACTACCTTACCGATCAAATGGAGGACGTTGTCATAATCTCTGGTCATCACAGGACCAGGGATGTTTTTGCCATCATCCCTCTACTTGACGAATCTAAAGTTCCCAACCGGGAATGGATCGAGATTACTTACGATGGTCAGAAAAATCAGAAGGCTCCCGTGGTCATCTATCTACCGGGACCATTACCGTATGAATTAACTAAGGCTATCCCTTACAAATACGGTGCAACAACCATTGAAAATGGAAAGGAAATTCCATTACCCCACGTCGTGAATATTACAGACATCAGTCGAGTAACACGGAGTGGCAGAATCTTCAACCGAGGGGTTGGGGAATCTAACAAGGAAAAGGAACCTCAGACAGAAGTTCCCAATCCACCAGTCGGTCAATCCAGTAATCCCGACCTTTCGAAAAATGATGATGAGATGCTGAAGCTCATCCAAAGGAGTGAATACAACATTGTTGACCAACTGTTACAAACTCCTTCAAAGATCTCGGTATTATCACTGTTACTCAATTCAGAAGCGCATAGGGAGGCTCTACAGAAAGTTTTGGAGCAAGCCTTTGTGGAACAGGATGTAACAATCAGACAGTTCGATAGTATTGTCTCTAACATCACTTTGTGCAACAATTTGGGATTTAGTGATGAGGAATTACCCGAAGAGGGTCGCCGTCATAACATGGTGCTCAATATCACAGTTAACTTCCAGGACGATGCTTTAGCCAGCGTACTGGTAGACACAGGGTCAGCCCTGAATGTTATGCCAAAGTCCACTTTGATGCAATTATCATTCAAAGGCCTTCCGATGAGAATCAACGAGGTTGTCGTCAAAGCATTCGACGGATCCAGAAAAACGGTTATCGGCGAAGTTGATCTTCCCATAACTATCGGTCCTCACACTTTCCAAGTCACTTTCCAGGTCATGGACATCCGGGCAACGTACAGTTGTTTATTAGGAAGACCTTGGATACACCAGGCTGGAGCGGTCACTTCAACCCTCCACCAAAAGCTAAAGTTCGTCAAGAACGATCAACTTGTCACAGTTTGTGGGGAACAAGCCTTGCTTGTAAGCAACTTATCATCGTCTACTTGTGTAGAACCCGAGGAGGTTATTGGAACGCAGTTCCAAGCACTGTCGGTAAGCAAGAACAATCAGTTCAAAGAAGGAACTTCCATTTCTTCATATAATGATGCTATCAAAGCGGTCGAGAGTACCAATACAACCAGATGGGGACAGCTTGTCATTCCTACTAGCAATACAACAAAGAAGGGTCTTAGTTTTTCTGCAACCTGTACCCAGACAGCTGCCAACGATGAAAGTCTTCATCCCCTTCAATACTTCTTCCACAGTGGAGGTTTTCTCCACCCAGTGTCTCAAGCAGTACATGTTATTAATGAGGAAGATCCCTCTGACACAGATGAAGAATGTAAGTCCTACCTTAACGAGGACGGTTATATGTCTCAGGAAGAGGTGCCTATACCATTTTGCTATCCCGCACAGAGTCCGAGATTTATACCAAGGTCAGATGTCGAAATGATATATAGAGATTGTGATCTGGAAGGATGCCGTGCTCCACCAAATTCGTTAGAGGAGGACACTCTGATGAAAGACAACTTTGACTACAACTACTATGGCCCAATGGATGGTCTGCCAATGTGGCAGCCTTACCCAGGAAACTTGGAGCAAGAAAGTCAGCCGAACAATAAAAATCAGCTGACCGTCATTAAACAGAATACCTGTGTCCCCACCATGTCATGGGATCAACACTCAGGTCATTCAAAACTACTCAACATGAAGATGAATTCTCAATGTTTGCATGACTTGAATTCATCAACTATGCTTTTCCCGAGGTCAACGTCATCGAGAGAGATGACTCCTCCAGTTCCAAAGAAGTTTGGGACACTCTGGGAGAACCGAGTGAAAAATACGACTATATGGTCAAGTACACTGCGCCCGAAAGCTCTCGTATCAGGTTCGAAGATATCCAGCCAACTGGATGGGGAGATACAGCTAAGAGCACAAATGCTCTGCATAATGCAACAGAGGAATCCTCCTACGACAACTCTGCCTGGGAGACAGATTCCAATGATCCTGCTCCACCAGAAATCAGCGTCATTTCTGAAGACAAATCAAGGAAGGTGCCAGACTTTGTGATTCACCGAGGAGTTCGCCGCCAATGGGTTGCCGTCGAGGTTCCGAAGGTCGTTCATCAGTCAAAGTAATTGTCATCTTTTAACCTTTCACCCTGCCCAGGTGAAACGGATGTTTTGATAGGGCTCACTTTCTGTAAATTTCCCTCTTCGCTTCGCCCAAAGCGACAGAGTTTTGTTTTATAGGGATGTAGTTTTAAGATTCGACTTGTTCATTAATAAAATAACGTCGTTCTGTAATTTCTGAATTTATTGCTGTTTTCTCTTTTTTGCTTTTCCCAGAAAATGGTAATCCTAAAAAATAATTCAATAATAAAAACAAGCAGTAATAAAAATAAAACACTGCACACACTTGCATTTTTCTCTATCTCTTCTAAACACGAATCATCACGTCATGCAGATTGCTTGTTTTACACCCCGTTGAAACATACGATCCGATGCCTTCTCCCGACTGTGAGTTCCCGATATTTGGGGCTGAAGAAGAAGTTGACGACGAAATTCCAGAAGAGATCTCCCGATTACTCAGACAAGAGGAAAGGTCCATTGAACCTCACAAAGAGCCGTTGGAAATGATCAATGTGGGTTCAGAAAAAGAGAGTAAAGAAATCAGGATTGGGGCACTGCTCAGTCCAACTGCCAGAGAGGGTTTGATAAAGCTTCTCAAAGAATTCCCCGATGTATTCGCTTGGTCCTATCAGGATATGCCAGGGTTGGATACCAGCATCGTGGAACATCACTTACCGTTGAGATTGGAATATCCGCCAGTAAAACAAAGGTTGAGACGCACTCACCCGGACATGGCCATCAAAATCAAAGAGGAAGTACAGAAATAGATCGACGCGGGTTTCCTCGCTACGTCAGAATATCCTCAATGGTTAGCCAATATCGTACCCGTTCCGAAAAAGGATGGAAAAGTCAGAATGTGTGTTGATTACAGGGATCTGAACAAGGCAAGTCCAAAGGATGACTTTCCTTTACCACACATTGACATGCTGGTAGACAGTACAACAAAGTTCAAAGTTTTTTCCTTCATGGATGGATTCTCGGGCTATAACCAGATCAAAATGGCACCAAAAGACATGGAGAAAACTTCGTTCATCACCCCATGGGGCACCTTTTGTTATAAGGTAATGTCGTTCGGTTTGAAGAATGTCGGGGCAACCTATCAAAGGGCCATGACTACTCTGTTTCATGACATGATACACAAAGAAATCGAGGTGTATGTCGATGATATGATTGCAAAATAAAAAACAGAGAGTGAGCACGTTGAACATCTGTCAAAATTTTTCGAACGTTTAAGAAAATTCAAGCTCTGCTTGAATCCCAATAAGTGCACCTTCGGTGTCCGTTCAGGGAAACTATTAGGGTTCATCGTCAGCCAGAAAGGAATTGAGGCTGATCCTGACAAGGTCAAGGCCATTCAAGAAATGCCTTCTCCAAAAACTGAAAAATAAGTCAGAGGATTCCTGGGACTTTTGAACTACATCTCCAGATTCATATTCCTTATGACCGCGACCTGTGCGCCGATTTTCAAATTACTAAAAAAGAACCAGGACTGCATTTGGACAGAGGACTGCCAAACCGCCTTCAACGCTATTAAGGAATATCTATTGAATCCTCTGATTCTATCACCTCCAGTGGAAGGAAGACCACTGATCATTTACCTAACAGTTCTAGAGGACTCAATGGGATGTGTACTTGGCCAACAAGACGAAACTAAAAGGAAAGAGTCTGCCATTTACTATTTGAGCAAGAAATTCACCGACTGCGAAACTCGGTACACAATGCTTGAGAAAACTTGTTGCGATTTGGCTTGGGCAGCCAAGCATCTTCGCCAATATATGATTTGTCATACTACTTGGTTAATCTCAGAAATGGATCCAATCAAGTATGTATTTGAAAAACCTGCTCTCACGGGAAGAATTACCCGTTGGCAAATGTTGTTATCAGAATATGACATAGAGTACCACGCTCAAAAAGCCGTTAAGGGAAGTATTTTAGCCGATCATTTGGCTCATCAACCGATTGACGATCAGGAATCAGTCGGGTTTGACTTCCCAGACGAAGATGTCATGTATCTAAAGATGAAGGACTGCGACGAACTGCTACCCAGTGAAGGGCCGGAACCAGCTTCCCAATGGGGACTTATCTTTGAAGGAGCAGTTAACCATTATGGAAATGAAATTGGGGCAATAATTGTTACCCCTCAGGGTACCCACATTCCTTTCACCGCTCGACTTAGGTTCAAATGTACAAACAACGAGGCCGAATACGAAGCTTGTATTATGGGTCTCGAAGAAGCGATTGATTTAAGGATAAAAAACTTGGACGTATACGGCGACTCAGCCTTGGTTATCAATCAGATAAAAGGAGATTGGAACACATACCAATCAGGGATGATTCCTTACAAGGACTATGCAAGAAGGTTGTTACCCTTCTTCAACAGAGTTGAGTTTCATCACATCCCTCGTGATGAGAATCACATGGCTGATGCGTTAGCCACTCTCTCTTCCATGATTAGTGTAGGTCAATGGAATGACATACCTAAGATCGACATCATGCGCCTTGAACGGCCCGCTTACATCTTCACGATTGAAGCAGTCATAGACGACAAACCTTGGTATCACGATATCAAATGCTTCCTTCAGAAACAAGAGTACCCACCTGGGGCATCCAGGAAAGATAGAAAAACCCTCAGAAGATTGGTTGGAAACTTCTTCCTGAGCGGTGACACACTTTATAAGAGAAATTTTGACATGGTCTTGCTCTGATGCGTAGACAGACCAGAAATTTGGATTGAAGACCTATTTTGTTGGAGTTAATTTTGCTGATTTGTGAGCAGTCTATTTGCTGCGTTTTTGAAGCCCAATTCAGTCCAGATTAATTGCTATATATTGACTGATGTAAACCTAGTTTTAGGTGTGGAACTTACTTGTGTTTTTAGGGTTTTTGAGTGTATTTTGTGAGCCTAACTGGTATCATTCTGATAACAGTATAAGGACTGGTTTTTGTGTTGTAAGTTCTGTCAAGTTACTCATAAGCTTTTAAGCATTGAGTTTCTTGTGTGTCAATTCTCATAAGCTGTGAAGTATTGAGAATTGTGTGTCTTGAAAGTGTGACTTTCAGTTTGTTTCTTGTGTGGAAAGGTACCAATCACGGGTTATGGTTGTAGAGGGATTTGAGGAGGGCCTCATACCTAGGTGAGTCTTAGGTAGAAGTCATAGGAAGAGTAGTGATTAAGTGAGCAGATTATTCGGTGTTTGTATGATCTGTGAATTGATACTATCGTATATTGATTTCGTCCCTGGCTTGGTAGCCCCCATAATAGGTGTGTTAGACCGAACTGGGTAAACATATCGCTGTGTTATTTACTTTTTGCACTGTTATTTTTAATTGTTATCTTGTTCATTGTGTTGGATATCAGTGTCTCAACATTTGTATAGGACATCTGATATCTGTGCCAGGATTTCAATTGGCATCAAGAGCTTGCACCCTTATTTGGTTCTGGGTGAGATTCAGGGAAGGTACTTTCTGGTACAATGGACAAGGATGGAGGATTTCTGAACAAACCACCTCTGTGTGATGGTTTCAACTATGACTATTGGAAACCAAGGATGATAGCTTTCATCAAATCCATGGATGATCAAGCATGGAAAGCTGTTATAAAAGGATGGGAGCCCCCTAAGGTTAAAGATGAAAAAGGTACCCCTACTGATGTGGTGAAGGAAGAGGAAGACTGGGATGATGCAGATTACAAAGGGTCCGTAGGGAATTCCAAAGCCATGAATGCATTGTTCAATGGTGTTAACAAGAATATCTTCAGGTTGATTGAACACTGCACCATTGCTAAAGAGGCATAGGAGGTCTTGAAGGTTGCTCATGAAGGGACTTCAAAGGTGAAGATGTCAAAACTTCAGCTTCTCACCAGCAAGTTTGAGAGTTTAAAGATGAAAGAGGATGAGAGCATTCATGATTTTCATATGAACATTATTGAGATAGCTAATGCCTCTAGTGCCCTAGGTGAAAAGATGTCGACAGCAAACTAGTCAGAAAGATCCTCAGATCTCTACCTAAGAGATTTGACATGAAAGTGACTGCTATAGAGGAGGCTCAGGATATAGACAAGATGAAAGTGGATGAACTGGTGGGATCTCTTCAAACATTCGAATTAGGGATCAGTGAAAATTCTGAAAAGAAGAAGAGCATAACTTTTGTGTCAAATACTGGTGACTCAGAAGATGAAGGTGACCTAGTCAGAGATGAAGGGGTGTCTAAGGATCTGGTATTACTTGGAAAAAAATTTAACAAAGTGTTGAAAAGGATTGACTGGAAGTCGAAAGCAAATGCCCAGAACAAGTCACTCGACATCAGTAAGAACCATGATGGAGGCAGAAGATCCAGAACTGAAGAAGACTCCAATCAAGGGAAGAGAGTTCAGTGCTTTGAATGTGAGGGATATGGGCACATAAAGACTGAGTGTCCCACGTATCTCAAAAGGCAAAAGAAGGGTCTATCAGTGTCTTGGTCAGAAGGAGAGTCTGAGAGTGATGTTGAAGAAGAATCAGCAAAATTGGTGATAGCCTTGACTGGGATCTGTAAGGCTGATGGAGAAACTACTTGTGAGTCTGACTCTGACAAAGAATCCTATGTTGGAGAACTCACTAAGGAAGAAGTATTCACAGGGTTTTCAGAATTGTGTATCAAGAATGAAGAAAGGTGCCAGATTATATTGGAACAGAAGATTTTGATAGCTCAACTAGAAGCTGAGAAGGAAGAACATCTATCAACCATTACTGATCTGAAGGAGGAGGTTGAATGGTAAAAGTCAAAACTTGACAATATGACCAAATCTATAAGAATGCTGAACAATAGTACCACGCAGCTGGATGAGATCCTTCAGAATGGGAAAGAAGCTGGAAATGTGCAAGGCCTTGGTTTTAACAATCAAGCAGAGACTTCCAAGAAGACTGTATTGAAGTTTGTTCCTCAGAAAATAAAGCAAGAAGTGGGGATGTCAAATCACATGTTTCAACATTAGATGAAGCATCAGAAAAGAGTTTGTAGATCAAAGTATAAACCATGGAGATGCCATTACTGTGGCAAGATTGGTCACTTAAAGTCCTTTTGCTACAAGCTGCACGGCTATCCCAAAACTGCGCAGCAACAAAATAAAGAACAAAGTTGGGGTAAAGTGAAGAGAAGATGGATTCCTAGACAAATGATGGCTGGTCTCATAGCACATACTTCTCTTAGAGCATCTGCAAGAGAAGATTGGTACTTTGACAGTGGTTGTTCAAGACACATGACTGGTGTGAAGAAATTCTTGTCAGATATTAAGCCTCACTCCACCAATTATGTCACTTTTGGGGATGGATCAAAGGGTGAGATAAAAGGTGTTGGAAAGCTGGACTACACAGGACAACCAAATCTGGATCATGTTCTATTTGTCAAAGGGCTGGCCACAAACTTAATCAGTATAAGCCAATTGTGTGATGTAGGTCTCAAGGTAAATTTCACCAAATCTGAATGTCTAGTAACCAATGAGAAATATGAAGTTGTTATGAAGGGTACCAGGTCTAAGGATAACTGCTATCTTTGGAATCCTCAAGAACCTGAAAATCTGTCTACTTGTTTGATGTCAAAGGAAGATGAAACTAAACTGTGGCATCAGAAATTGGGTCACTTACACCTGAAAGGGATGAAGAAGGTTATGTCAAGTGAAGCTGTTAGAGGTATTCCCAAGCTGAAGATTGATGAGGACAAAATATGTGGTGAATGTCAAGTTGGGAAGCAAACAAGGGTGTCACACAAGAAGCTTCAACATCTTACCACAACTTCTAGAGTTCTAGAACTTCTTCACATGGACTTAATGGGACCTATGCAGGTTGGAAGTCTTTGTGGGAAGAAGTATGCCTATGTTGTCGTAGATGACTACTCCAGGTTCACTTCGATAAGTTTTATCAGAGAAAAGTCTGAAGTTTTTGTAGCCTTCAAAGAGTTGTGTCAAAGGATTCAACGGGAAAAGGATTGTGGTGTTGTTCGAATCAGAAGTGACCATGGGAAAGAATTCGAAAATAGCAGGTTTGAAGAGTTCTGCTTATCTGAGGGAATCACTCATGAATTCTCATCACCAATCACTCCTCAGCAGAATGGTGTGGTGGAACGCAAGAACAGGACTATACAAGAGTGTGCAAGAGTCATGATTCATGCCAAAAAGCTTCCATATCATTTTTGGGCTGAAGCCATGAATACTGATTGCTATATACACAATAGGGTGACTATCAGATCAGGTACTTCTGTCACTCTTTATGAGCTATGGAAAGGTAGAAAGCCAAATGTGAAGTATTTCCATGTGTTTGGTAGTAAGTGCTATATCTTATCGGATCGTGAGCAAAGGCGAAAGATGGATCCTAAGAGTGAGGAAGGAATATTTTTGGGATACTCTACAAATAGTAAAGCATATAGGGTATTTAATTCCAGAACTCAGGTGATGATGGAATCCATAAATGTGGTGGTTGATGACTCTGGCAAAGATGAAGATGTCCCAGATGATGTTGGAGCATGTCTGCCCATGAACAATGAAAACTCTCAAGACATTGAGTCTGTAGAAGATAGTGCTCAAGAAACCAACACTGGACCTGAGAATGAAGAGGTAGAGGATGCTAACAGGGGACCCTCTATACGGATTCAGAAGGATCACCCTAAGGAATTAATTATTGGAGATCTGAATGAAGGTGTAAGAACCAGAATAAGGGAGACTGTGTAAAATGCTTGCTTTGTGTCAAATATCGAGCCAAAGAATGTCAAAGAAGCATTGACAGATGAGTTCTGGATAAGTGCTATGCAAGATGAACTTTGTCAGTTCAAGAGGAATGAAGTTTGGGAACTGGTACCACGACCAGCAGGAACAAATGTAATTGGAACCAAATGGGTTTATAAGAATAAGTCTGATGAGCAAGGAGTTGTTACCAGGAACAAAGCCAGATTAGTAGCTCAAGGATACACATAGATTGAAGGAGTAGACTTCGATGAAACATTTGCGCCTGTGGCTCGATTGGAATCCATCAGATTGTTGCTAGGAGTGGCATGTTTGTTGAAATTCATATTGTTTCAAATGGATGTCAAGAGTGCCTTTCTGAATGGCTATCTTAATGAGGAAGTCTATGTTGAGCAGCCTAAAGGGTTTGTGGATCCAAACTTTCCTGATCATGTTTACAAGCTGAAGAAGGCTCTGTATGGGCTGAAACAAGCTCCACGAGCTTGGTATGAAAGACTGACTGAGTTCTTAGTTAACAATGGGTACAGGAAGGGTGGTATTGATAAAACTCTTTTTGTCAAGGAGAAGGATGGGAAACTAATGATTGCTCAGATTTATGTAGATGATATTGTGTTTGGCGGGATGTCAGATGAAATGGTCCAACATTTTGTCACTCAAATGCAGTCTGAATTTGAGATGAGCTTGGTGGGTGAATTGACCTACTTCCTAGGATTACAAGTCAAGCAGATGGAAGACTCCATTTTTATTTGTCAGAGCAAATATGCGAGGAACATTGTGAAAAAATTTGGACTGGAAAATGCCAAGCATAAGAAGACTCCTGCTCCTACTCATTTGAAGTTATCCAAAGATGAAAAGGGAGTGAATGTTGAACAAAGCCTGTATAGAAGTATGATTGGCAGTCTGCTGTATCTTACAGCAAGTAGGCCAGACATAACTTTTGCTGTTGGTGTGTGTGCAAGATATCAAGCAGAACCCAAGGTCAGTCACATCAATCAAGTGAAGAGAATTCTAAAGTATGTGAGTGGTACATGTGATTATGGGTTGCTTTACTCCCATGACTCAAGTCCTATTTTATTAGGATATTGTGATGCTGATTGGGCTGGAAGTGCTGACGATAGGAAGAGTACCTCTGGAGGATGCTTCTTTTTGGGAAATAATCTTATTTCATGGTTTAGAAAGAAGCATAATTCAGTATCCCTTTCTACTGCTAAAGCTGAGTACATAGCAGCTGGTAGTAGTTGTGCGCAACTGGTATGGATGAAGCAGATGTTGTCTGAGTATAATGTCTCACAAGATGTCATGACACTATTTTGTGACAACCTGAGTGCTATTAATATTTCCAAAAATCCCATTCAACATAGCAGGACTAAGCATATTGACACCAGGCATCACTTCATCAGAGACCTTGTGGAGGACAAAGTCATAACTCTTGAGCATGTGAGCACAGAAAATCAGCTTGCTGACATATTTACCAAGGCTCTGGATGCAGTTCAGTTTGAAAACCTGAGGAGCAGACTTGGGGTGTACATTCATGAAGACCTATAGCAATCAATGTGCCTTCTGGCTGCCAGATTGAAAAGACTAAATGAGGTTCTGGTAGTGCAGTGTGTGAATGAAGGGAAAATGCTGAAGTTTGTGCATGACATTTGGGCATGTGATGTGGTGTGCATCTACTCTCTGATGCAATTTACTCTGGATTATTTTTACTTTGACTTGTTCTACTTGCCTTTGTCATATTTATGGCTAAAAAGGGGGAGTAGTATGGTTGTGTGGGGAGTGCTTGTGCTGCTGCAGTAGTTGAGGGGGAGAATGTGAAATGTTGCTGCTGTTGAGGGGGAGTTTTTCCCGTTTGCTATGATGAGTTGTTTGCTGTACTGAGTGTTTGTTTGCAGCTGAAGGGGAGTGCTGCTATGCTGGATATTTTTTTTGGTGTTTTCGCTGCTGTCTGATATTTGGATATTTTGTTTGTGCTTCTTTGAAAGTTTTTGTGTGTGTATAGTTTTAGCCAAAATAAGCCAAAGGGGGAGATTGTTATTTCTGTGCTTTTGTGGTTGGCGTTTATTTTGCTAAAACTATTATAGCAGCAAGATGTTGAATCTTAATGTTCTAAGTGGCTGCTTTCAACATGTCGAATGAAGATGTTCCATGCCTGCTCATAGGACATCGCGTTGTGGATTCAGTTTTAATGCAGATTCTGTTACTATGAATTGTTACTGAATATTCTGTGAATATTTGGTTATCCTATGTGGTATCCAAAGCATTTTTGGATTGTGGTTATTTGTTGGTTTTCGGATTTGCTGCTGTTTCTAATTATGGAGACATAATAGGAAACTTTGGATTGAAGACCTATTTTGTTGGAGTTAATTTTGCAGATTTGTGAGCAGTCTATTTGCTGCGTTTTTGAAGCCCAATTCAGTCCAGATTAATTGCTATATATTGACTGATGTAAACCTAGTTTTAGGTGTGGAACTTCCTTTTGTTTTTAGGGTTTTCGAGTGTATTTTGTGAGCCTAACTGGTATCATTCTGATAACAGTATAAGGACTGATTTTTGTGTTATAAGTTCTGTCAAGTTACTCATAAGCTTTTAAGCATTGAGTTTCTTGTGTGTCAATTCTCATAAGCTGTGAAGTATTGAGAATTGTGTGTCTTAAAAGTGTGACTTTCAGTTTGTTTCTTGTGTGGAAAGGTACCAATCACGGGTTGTGGTTGTAGAGGGATTTGAGGAGGGCCTCATACCTAGGTGAGTCTTAGGTAGAAGTCATAGGAAGGGTAGTGATTAAGTGAGCAGATTATTCGGTGTTTGTATGATCTGTGAATTTATACTATCGTATATTGATTTCGTCCCTGGCTTGGTAGCCCCCAGAGTAGGTGTGTTAGACCGAACTGGGTAAACACATCGTTGTGTTATTTACTTTCTGCACTGTTATTTTTAATTGTTATCTTGTTCATTGTGTTGGATATCAGTGTCTCAACATCTGTATAGGACATCTGATATCTGTGCCAGAATCTCACCGTCAATCCGAGTATTGATGGAAGCTAAGCTTACAGAAGCTGAATGGTGTCAAAGTCGACACGATGAATTGAATCTGATAGAGGAGAAGCGAATCACGGCACTATGCCATGGTCAGCTGTATCAACAGAGAATGAAGAAGGCGTTCAACAAAAAGTTCCGACCTCACGTCTTCAGGAAAGGAGACCTCGTGCTTAAGAAGATACAATCTTTTCTTACTGATTCTCGGGGCAAGTGGACTCCGAATTATGATGGCCCCTATGTGGTCACGAAAGCTTTCTCAGGCAGCGCCTTGAGACTTGCAACCATGGACGGAGAGGAATTTGCCTACCCCACAAATGTTGATGTAGTCAAGAAATACTTCGCCTAAACTAAAAAAAAAAAAAACATCTCGGTGGATTGAAAACCCGAAAGGGCGGTCCAGGCAAAAGTTAGAGACAGAAAAAAAATCATCCCGGTGGATTAGAAACATCATAGTACAATCCAGGAAAAAATTAGGGATAATGACAAGTAACTATGTTCAACAGAGGCAAGTCCCTCAGCAGCAGCAGTTACATCATCCGTCAGAAAACTCCAGTCAAAGGTCATCTTTGACAGAAGCTCAGGATGCCCCAAATTCAAAGTTGGTAGAAGGATCGCGGTCGTTATGTTTCCACGTAGCCCTTTTCCCTGTAAATTACCATTTTCTAACTTTGTAAATACTCTTTGGAATCACGCGTTTGGCTGATCTCCATCTTATCAATAAAATTTGAGCCCTTGTGCTTTTGTTTGTAATTCTTATTTATTTTAGCTTTACAGAACGACGTTGTTAACATGATCAATGATTCTTGAAACAAAAATGAATTTACTTGATAAAATTTTTTCTGCTTTTTAAAATAGAGATGGCAATTTCTTTTGACTGTTAAACATCGAAAGAACATCAATCACGTCTCCAAAGTTGTTCGAACCTCAAAGTGCAGAATCAAAGTACTCCTTCTAGACCAGTACGCCTAAATGAAGGAATCAACTGTGTCAGAGACCTTGTTTCGTCTGACACGCCTCGGCAGAGTTCTTACCTCCTAAGCCCGGCCAACGTAGCTCCCAATAGGGACTATCTCTCCTAAGCAAGGTGGAATTGCTATCTTGAACCAGAGATATTTCTACATGCCCCATTGTGGCCGAGTATCCAGTCGTGTTCATCCTTTAGTCTGTATGTTGTGTCAGTTTTGTCAGCATATGCATACATACATCATGCCTTATTGATTTGCATTTACATTTCATATTGCATCACTATCACTCCAGTCGGTCTTGTCCCGTAGTGGTAACAGTCCTCTCAATTGAGTTATCAGTTCTTGTCTCGTTAAGAAGCGCGGCGCCCGAACGATCTCGCTCCTCCAGTTTACTTCTGGATTGAAGTTGGCTCCTCGACCACTTTGATAACTTGAACCTCTGAAAGACCAGAGAAACTTTCAACAAACATCACTCTTCACCATTGAAGATGATATCCTTGCTTTCCCGAATTAAGGAAAATCCCGAGAGAAAGCCTCCTAATCAGAGATTTGGTGGTACAACAGTTTTCTCCGAAAAAACCACTGATGAAAATGTCATCGGCACCTCAAATTAGATCACATCATATGGCATTTCTCCGAGAAGATCCCGAGAAAAGTATGATGTAAGATCCCAAGCGACAGCAGTCTCCCAAGAGACCTGCTTTCCCCCAGTAGAAACAAATGGCGTCTCCAACAGAGAAGTTGGTGCAACTCTACAACTCAGACGACTGGGTTCCTCAGCGAGTCTGACATCAAAACTTTTTCCACTCAAATGGCATCTCCCCAGGAAAATTCGGCGAGAAGTTTGAAGGAAAACCGCTACAAATAGCGTCCCTTGTCAATAAAGTTTATTGACAAAAGAAACTAAGACCAGTTCCTTGGTAGGAAACCATGATCGAGGGGAAGTTTAAATCAGCAACTGAGACCAGTTCCTTGGTAGGAAACCAGGATCGAGGGGAAGTTAACAAGAGAAACTAAGACCAGTTCCTTGGTAGGAAACCAGGATCGAGGGGAGGTTTATTCCAAAAGAAACTAAGACCAGTTCCTTGGATGAAGACCAGGATCGAGGGGAAGTTTTACCTTTTCTAAGCATCATTGCTTAGCAAAAGAAGATGAATGCGCAAGCTACCATTCATAACCACCATCAAAATTTCGGTTATTCCGATATTTAATCCTCTTGCACCCCGAATGCCCGAATACCTTCGTAATTCACACCTTCGAGTCCAAGAAGATTAAATAGGGGCATCTGTCATACCCCAAATTTTGACCACTAAGATTTCCCATTACTGTGCAAATCATCATCACAATATGGAGGAACCATTATATTTCATCAGTCTCCCCAAAGATGGGTGAGCATCCACTACAATCAAAATTAGGGTTTCAAGCCCTCTCAGAGCCTTAGACAAAGGATCAATCAAGAATTGACATGATATTCAACTTGTATAACCTCTCCAACATCCACAATGTATCAAGAGGACTCCCACTTCAAGGATTAAGCACAAGGATGCTCCCTTATAGGTGTATCAAGTCTCAAGATCGACAGTGTCACCAAATTAGGGTTTTGGTCGACCAGGGCCTCCAGATGGAAAATTTTCATCTGGGCACAAGCCAATGATCCAAAACATAACCTAATATACTTCATGGGACCTCATGGACCCAATCATCAAGTCAATTTTGCCTCAGGGGATGCATTCATCAAAAATCAAGAATTAGGGTTTCTTGACCTAAATGTCAAGCTATTTTTCTTAATGAATAAATCTCCAAATGAAAAAATGTTGAACACAAAAGTTGTTCCTCCCCATGCCCTCTACAACTTTCATGTTTTGAGTTTTTTCATTTGAACAAGTTATAAGGGTCGTATGAGGGTTCAAAGAGGGATGCTCACAATTGAAAATATGCCCAAGAATGCTTGCCTCATGGGCGCATTCTCTTGCCCACCAAAGCCAGTTTTGAATCCTTGTGTTTTATGTCATTTTCCATCACTTTCCAAGCTCCCAATAACTTTGATTCCAACTTCAAACTTGTTTTATTACATGTCCTATTTCCATAACATCGAAAACCTTCCCATTTCATGCACCATGCTTAGAGAAATTCATCTGCAAATATCCATGTTTCCATTGATGCATTGACTGATTTTTGTTGGAGGCTTCGTGCATTGTTTTTGGTTTTGGTTATCACCAACACTTCTATGCATTTGTTTACTTCATTTGGAACAACATCCCACATGCCATACATGTACATAACCTGCTCCATACATGAAAGAGGAAAAGAATAAACTTGTGAGACAAGTCAGTGATGCATCAGTATCATACATCCTCATCATCACCACCATTGGTTTAGTATCAATACCATAACATGTTGTGAGCTTCCCTACACATGATCACTACACACGCGAACTTCTCTTCCCTCTCATTTTCAAAATTACTCAGTACACTCTCATTGCTTCAGCCACCTCAACTAACCATGGTTCTAACGATTAACTAAGATGGTTAACTCCTAACCACAGATATAAAAGCTTCATCTAACAGATTTTGTAACTAACAATTTCATTCTTCACATTTTTCTCACAAAGTTCATCTCAAGTTTCTCTCTGAGTTCTCTCTCTCTGCACGATTTCATCATCACCTTCATTCATTGTTTCACATTGTAACTCTCTGATCAAGAACAAGGAAGAATCAAGATCATTCTCTTCAAGTGTAGCTTCACTGCAATTCAAATTTCATCTCTGTTCTCTTCAAGATTCAAAGATCTATAGCATTTATTTTGCTCCTTGGAAGCTCAAGAACAAGTTCTCACCTCTGGTTTTCTGAAGATTCAAAGTTTCTTCAAGTTTCAGGTTCATTATTTCTCAACCTTTTCTTACACTAATTCACTGATTTTAGGTTTGTTTTATGTTGAATATAGCTTAATAGAAGCAATGTGATTGATCTGGCTAGTGATAGGCACCTTAAGTGCTTAGATTCAAAACTTAGGGCAAGCTTTCTTCGTTCGATTCTCTGTGAATATGTATGATATGTGAAATCTTTTGCTGGATTCTTGATCTACTTGAATTCCTCTTTCGATTGATGTAATTTCAGTCAATTTCTGGAAACATGTGATACTTGCAGTCGCCGGAGGTGGCCGGAGAAGATGACCGAAGGTCATTCTCCGGCTGGTGAGGGTTTCGGTTAGGGGTTTTGTGACTTTATATCCCATCCGTTTGAATGATTTTGATCCAACGTCCTAAGCAATGCCAGCACATTAATGAGAGTGTGGTGAGGCACGTGCTTGTTAATTTTTTAACTATGTGATCTTGTATGCGTGTTCCACTATACCTTGCCATGTGTATGCATTCTGATCCTTTGGATTGAATTACATCTATGATGATTTGATTCTGATTTGATTGTGTGGCTCTGATGAGTCAACCTTTTGACTAAGTACTCACCATAGTTCTCACACACACACGCGTGTTATTGGACTGGACTATAAATGCTTTTCACACACCTCATTTTAAGCCCAATGTGCATTTGTACTGCATTTTTACTATGTCTGCACCCCCTGCATATTTTTATTCTATTTTTAAATTTCATTTTCTATATTGTTTGATTTCCTTTTATTAAAAATACCAAAATACATCTAAAAATTCTACAAAAATTCATGAACCACGTTTAGACATTAAAATAATTTTGTATGATTTTTAATTCTGATTTTGGGAATATTTGATCATATTTTGTGGATCTTTTTTTATTTCTTTTTTCAAAGTGTTTCCTCCTTGATACCTCAAATTTAGATAATTGTTTTGCATAGCTCCAAAACTATTTTTCATCCAATCTTTTTGTCATATTTAGAAAAAATCTTAAGACATCTAAAAACATTTGCCTCATATTTTTAAAATCATATTTACATAGCATTTGAACCATTTCTTTGTGCATCCTTCTCCTTGCCATAATATGAATTTGTGAACTTGTGGAGTATATTTGAGTATGATATTTAAGAGTTTTTGACCTATAATTTTGTAATGTGTTTGCTCCCTAGTTTTACTTCATGTGATATGATTCTTGTAATTTTTCCCACCTCTCTAATGTGTTTTTAATTCATTCTAGGTGCACTAACACATGTTGATTCTTAAGTGAATTGTTTTGGAGTTTTGTGTTTGGTTTGAACAAGTTGCTTTGCATTTATTGTTGAGATTTTTTATAGGTAATTTATTTGACATTAAAAGTCATATTATATCATGATTATAGGTCATTTACTTCCACCTCTCATAACTTGTACATGATTGTTTCAACTTGCATCCGATTTGTTCTCTTTTAACCTAACTTGCTTCTCTTCTCTTCTAATCATCAACATGATTTGTTTGTGAATCATCAATGCCTATTAATGCATATCATTTGCATTTCATATTGAATATGCCACTGACCCATAATCATTTCATGCATTCAAATGATCATTCATCTCAAACTTGCTTACTTGTTTATGTTTGATCTAGTTCATCTTTCTTTCTCATCTAGTTTCAATGTGACTTGCATATGCACTTGGTATGATCAATTCTTACATTCTTATTACATCTTAAATGTCATTTGGTACTGACCTATAATCCATGTTCATCCATCTTTGAGTTTCAACTTTAACTTGTGTTCCAAGTTACTTCTTTCCTTTATGAGAAACTTGTTTCTTTTCTTCTTACTTCTTCTTCTTCTAATATCTTATACTTGAACTTTCTTTTCATGATTTGTATGCTTGTTCATAAAAATTATAGGACATTCAAATATGATGTTTAATTCTGAATTGCATCCATTTGCATTTGTGTTCATGTTCTTTTCAACTTTGACTTGCATTATAAGTATGCCATTTTATGTGAACTTGAACATTGTTTGAACTTCTCTTCATGAATCATTTCACTCATGCTTTGTATGTTCATTCATTTATCCATATGCATTATAATATGCCATTCATCTCTGACTTTGACATTTCTTCATGCATTTATTCATGTTTGTATGTCATACACATTCATACTTCATCCATGCTTCATAACTTGAACTTGTATGAATCTTTGGCATCTTTCTTGACATAGTTTGACATTGTTAGGTACCCTAACCCTATTAGAATACCTTTAGACATAGCCACTGACTTTAGAAGTCCTTGAACACTTAGGATCCCTTCCCTTTAGGTTTAGGCTTTGTTCGAATCATAATTTCATTTCATGAGATGTTTGGTGCTTATTTGTGTTCCTTCTTTTGCGTATGCTTTCATATTCAATGTTTAGCTAACCTTTGCTTGTAGGGGCTAATGGTAAGTTGAGTGTGTGGATATGTTTCCACACACACCTCCTTCCCTCAGATTTTAATGCTTTCTCTTTTGTGTTTGTGCAAAGCATTTCAATGCTTTCTTTGTTCAACTTCTTTCTTCTCCCTCTTGGTTCATAACTCATCTTCTATCTTAGAAGTGAGTTATGTTACCTATTGCTCTCTTCTTCTCTCTTCTTTTAGACTTAGGCTTCTAAACCACACTAAACCACTAGGAACATCCAAGCATGATAACATTAGGGTGAGTCTTAGTCCCCTTTAGTTTTCACCTTTGCTTCTCTTTGAGTCTCTCTTCTCTCATCTCAAAACAACTTCAAAATACTTAATAAAGGTTGAAACCTCTTCATGTGCCATGAGCCTTATTCCATGGGGGGGCTTGCATACATTCCATCTTGGAATATGTTGTAGGTTCTCTAGCATGATGTATAAGTCTTTAACATGAAGTGATTTCACGAACAAAACCAAAAATACTTCTTCATTTAAAAACAACAAAAACATTTAATAAAGGGAATAGGCTAGTGTGCTTAAGCCTTTAAATTTGGAAGTAAGTTTGAGGATCTTTCTCATACTTAGTGTGCTTCATCATCATTTCATTTTGGAATGATGTATGAGATGCACATTCCATTGAAAAAGACTTAGATACACTTATCTATGCAAAACACTTCAAATAAAAAAACTTCTAAAACATTTCAAACAAACAATAACGTCTTTCCTTCGGGAATTCTCTTCTCATCTCACTCACTCTCAACGTACGAACGTGCTTCTCCTCGTTCTCTTGCAATACGGTAACGCACTCGATTCAGCGAGCCTGCAACACCTGAGCTAGAACATTAGTCGTTTCCTAAAAAACACAAACAGTTTTCCCTTAGTTAAGAGGAACTACGTCGCTCTGATTCTCATGTTCCCGATGAGATACGTAGGCAGTGGGGTAGGGCCCATTCGAGCACTTCCTTTATTTTCCCTATATTTGTTTCTCGTTCTCTTTCCATTCTTTTTCCAGTATCTTTTCTATCACCCTTTGAGCAGTACTTCAAGCGTGGATCCAGTCGAGTACGACGGACGTGAAGGGGTGCGATAACCTTCCCTTCACGTAACCGACTCCCTTTCCCTTTCTCTTTGGTTCGCGAGACCTCGTTCTTTCCTTTCTTCCGGGTTTGTGCAGCATTACCCTTCCCTTTCTTTGGGATAAAAATGCATGGCTGGCGACTCTCTTTCTTTCTTCCACGTCACTTTCGCGTTTGTACCTGGATTAAAATCCCGGGAACGACAACCTCCTTTCATAAACTCTTATATACTGTGTACTACTAGTATAACTATTTAGAGTTTCCCTGGCAATTACGTCTAGAACCAGACAAAGCCACATTGATCACTCTTGATAACAAGCAATATTGGATCCCCATAGAATTCCAGATACAGTCTTCCCTCCTCTTGGGGTTACACAATATGGAACAAAGAGAAAGGCAGTATTCTTCGTGAACCTTTTCTCAGACTGTAACTTTAGAAATTTTCAAAGGATTTCTACTCCCCAGAATTGATCTATTCTCGGTGAATAGCATCTCTTGAATTCCTCAAACACTTTCACTAAATGATCTATTCTCGGTGAATAACATTTATTGAACTTTCCCGGCTTGGGACCCACGGGCTTCTTAAAAGCATCCCCGCCTCCTCTTGGGCGTTGTACAAGGACCCTTCGGCTTCTTAGAAGTTTTTACAGCCTTCTCTTAGGCTATGTATAATGATTCTTCCTCAGCGAAGATAGCCTCCTCTTGGGCTTCATACAAATTGTCCCTCAGCTTCTTAAAAGTTTGTCCCGACGACCTCTTAAAGGTATAGGAATAGAAACTAGTCATCTTGCTAGAGCAGTCTTTCAAAAGAGTCTAGATCTTCATCCCATAAACCTGCCTTCTCTTGGGCATAGTACAAGAGATAAAACTCTAGACTTGGACAGTCTAATCCCCTTGAGTCTCAAAGACATTCTCAAGTTCCCTATAAACATAGGAAGAAACCCCGGCCTCTCTCATGAGAGCGCTCTACTTGGACCTGCCTAGGGATCTCAAATCCTCAGCAGTAAGATAGCCTACTCTTGGGCTTTATACAATGATTCTCCCCAGTGGAGTTAACATTTTTAGAATCTCTTGTTGAATCAATCTCCCTTTTAGTCTCCATCTCGGGCTTTGTACAAGAGAGAAAAATCACTCGCTTGTTGAGTATAAAAGATTCTCTTGTTGAGTCAACCTTTTAGCCTCCGCCTTGGGCTTTGTACAAGACACATATATAAACACTCTCTTGTTGAGTATAAAAGATTCTCTTGTTGAGTCAACCTTTAGCCTCCGTCTTGGGCTTTGTACAAGACACATATAAATTACTCTCTTGTTGAGTATAAAATATTCTCTTGCTGAGTCAACCCTTTAGCCTCTGTCTTGGGCTTTGTACAAGACACACCTAAAAACACTCTCTTGTTGAGTAAAAAAGATTCTCTTGTTGAGTCAAACCCCTTTCAGCCTCCATCTTGGGCTTCGTACAAGATACACATACAGATATCCCTTGTTGAGTCAATTAACCTTTTAGCATCAAATCATGCTTTGTTCACAGCATACAAACATCAACAACTCCTCTTTAGAGATGACAAGTTCTCTCTAAATCAGAACACTTTTAGCTTCATATCTTGGGCTTTGAACAAGATACAAATTACCTTTAGCTTCAGGTCTTGAGCTTTGAACAAGACACCAAAAACACATTTTTCCTCACATAGAATAGGAGGAACTACGATCGCTCTGATTTCCCTATTTTGTTAAACGGGAATACGTAAGCATAAGATTGCAAAAATCTTAGCGAGCACACCACATCAAAAACCCCAGGTCCCATACACTCACATATCAATCAAAACATCTGAATCAGTATCCTAACCAAAATCCTCACCAAAAGCCTAAACTTAAGCAAAATAACCTAAGAGAGACCCACTATTTTAATCGTATCTGTAAACCAACAGACAACTGTTTAAACTCAGTATGCAAGCAGGGTTAATTGGAGACATATATTTCCCTTCCTTAATCAGCTCACAATATGATAAAAAATGAATCGAACTGTAGCACCCAAAGCGATAGTGCTTCAAGACCACAAAAATCGCACTACACTAAGGTGTCCCATACTTCTGTGGGTGTAGTGGAGTCATCCTTCTCAATGACGTTGACCTCAGGAAAAATATAGTTGATGAAATCTTGTCTTACAATCTTTGCAGATTCATCATTATGCTAGATATATTTGAAATGTCCTGAGTAATGATCCCATGACCCGGTGGGGACATGAGTATTCCTTTCAATATTACTCAGCTGATTGACATTATCAGGTTGACTCTTTTGCCCCAAGTCTTCTGGTCATGGCTTCTAGATGGGGAAGTTATCCAGGGGATCATAATAGTCCTGATCGAAGTTGTTCTTCATCAGATCATCTTCTAATGAGTTTGGTGGAGCACGTCATCCCTCAAGATCACAATCTCCATAGATCATCCGAGTGTCTGATCTTGGTATATATCTCGGGCCCTGCTTGGGAAAATAGAATGGCATGCGCGTTTCTTCCTGAGACATATAACAGTTGTCGTTGAGATAAGATTTCCATTCCTCGTCCATATCGGAGGAGTCACTCTTATTGGTGGTGTGTACTTCTTGAGACACTGGGTGGAGGAAGCCTCCACTGTGGAAGAAGTCCTGAATAGGATGAAAACTTTCATCTTTAGTAGCAGTCTGGGTACAGGTTGAGGAGAAACCAAGACCTTTCTTTGTCTTGTTATCCGTAGGAATTATGAGCTGTCCCCATCCCTTTACATTATTACTCTCGATCACTTTGAGAGCGTCTTTGTATGAGGAAATCGATGTCCCTCTTTCTGATCTATTCTCATTGCTCACCGAGAGTGCTTGAAACTGGGTTCCAACAACCTCCTCGGGTTCTACACAGGAGAATGATGATAAGTTGCTCACTATTAAGGCTTGCTCTCCGCATACTGTGACTAACTTGTCATTCTTGACGAACTTCAGCTTCTGGTGAAGTGTCGAAGTTACTGCCCCAGCTTCGTGTATCCAAGGTTTTCCTAATAAATAGCTGTATGCTTCCCGGATATCCATGACCTGGAAAGTGACTTAGAAAGTGTGAGGACCGATGGTTATGTGAAGATCAACTTCGCCGATAACTGTTTTTCTGGATCCATCAAAGGCTTTGACGATGACCTCGCTGCCTCTCATCGGGGCTCCTTGAAACGATAGTCGTATCAGAGTTGATTTTGGAATAACATTCAAAGATGATCCTGTGTCCACCAGTACGCTGGCTAAAGCATCGTCTTGGCAGTTGACTATGATGTTAAGCGCCATATTGTGATTTTTGCCTTCTACTGGCAGTTCTTCATCACTGAATCCTAAATTGTTGTAGGAAGTGATGTTGGAAATGATGTTGTCAAACTGCGTTACTGTTACATCTTGTTCTACGAAAGCTTGCTCCAAGACTTTCTGCAGAGCTTCCCTGTGAGCTTCGAAACTAAGCAGGAGAGATAGTACAGAGATTCTAGATGGAGTTTGCAATAGTTGGTCCATAATGTTGTACTTGCTTTTCTGGATGAGAATTAGCATCTCATCGTTGTTTTTTACCAGTTCTGGATTACTGGATTGTCCGACTTGTTGATTGGGAACTTCAGTTTGAGGTTCCTTTTTCTTGGTGGTTTCTCCAACTCCTCTGTTGAAGATCCGGCTGCTCTGTGTTACTCGACTGATATCAGCAATGTTCACGACGGAGGGTAATGGAGTTTCCTTTCCATTTTCGATGGTTGTTGCACCGTACAGGTAAGGGATAGCCTTTTCCGATTTGTACGGTATTGGACCTGGCAAGTAGATAACCACAGGAGCTTTCTAATTTCTCTGACCGTTATAGGAAACTTCAATCAGTCCCGGTTGGGAACTTTTCTACTGTCAAGAGGAATTCTTGATTCATCGAGTAGAGGAATTATGGCGCAAACGTCATTGGTCCTCCCATGATCGGAGATTATGACAACGTTTTCGCTTTGATCAGGGAGATAGTCTTGTATCATGTTGATCGACCCAGAACTTGAACATGGTCGAGTATCCCTCTGGTTTAACTGTTCTTGGAGAGCAGTTTGCAATACAAAACACCCTTGATTGTTCTTTGAGAAGATATCACACTGGTGAAAATTGTGAGGCGGTACATGATCGTACCCGCTCCGTCTGCAATGCATCCTGACCAGATTGGTTCCTAATAGGAGCACATCATGAATTTGATAATTGCGGCTAAATTTTTCCTCTATTAAGTTTACTGCAGTCTTCTCATGTTGCGGCAACGGGTTCGTCTGAACATTTGGATTAGTATCTTTGAAAGATAAGATCCCTTTCCTGACAAGCTTCTGTACATCAGACTTGAAGCTGAGACAGTTCTCCATGTTCTGCCCTGATCCTCCTTGATGGTAAGGGTAAGTTTGATCCGCTTTGAACCAAAAAGGCAGATTTTTTGGTACTGTAAGAGGAGTCTTGGTTTGGACGTGCCCCTTGGCCAGTAAGAGTGGAAATAGTTCTGCGTACAACATCGGTATAGGGTCAAACCCTGATGGTCGTGTCGTACGATTGTTATTGTTGTACTGCGGACGAGCCTGCTGAAGAGGCTGTTGCGGCCTTTGCTGATACTGTTGTTGACTTAGTTGGCTCTGAGCAACCTGAGGTTGATACGTCGAAGCCAACGCATGGTTGATAGCGGGAGTTATCGCCGCTACTGGTTGATACCTTCGCCTTTGCTTTCTGAGAGATATATTACTGATCTCCTGCTCTTTCTTCTTTTGGAAAGCACTACCATATCTTTTTATACTGCTAGATGGCTCTGCATCTTTGACCAATGGTCCTTCTCGGACTGCTTCTTCAAGGCGTACTCCCATGTTCACCATTTCAGTGAATTCGCTAGGCGCACTTGCAACCGTTCGGTCATAATAGAATGAGCTTAAGGTTTTCAAAAAGATCTTTGGCATCTCTTTTTCCTCAAGAGTGGGACAGATCTGGGCGGCAATTTCACGCCATCTCTGAGCATATTGTTTGAAAGTTTCTTTGTCCTTCTGCGACATTGCTCTAAGCTGATCCCTATCCGGTGCCATGTCCAAATTGTATTTATACTGCTGTACAAAAGTTTCCCTAAGATCTCTGAAAGTACTGATCTTGGTGCGGTTTAAACCCATGTACCATTTGAGTGCGGCACCGGTTAAATTGTCTTGGAAATAATGGATCAGTAGCTGTTGATTCTCTATCTGAGTTGACATTTTTCGAGCGTACATAACCAAATGACTTTGAGTGCAAGAGTTTCCTTTGTATTTTTCAAAGTCAGGCACCTTGAATTTGTGCGGTATCTTTACATTAGGGACCAAATAAAGGTCTGCGGTGTCCTTTCCGAATAAGTCTTGACCGTGAATGGCATGCAGTTCCTTCTGCATCTCCAAGAATTGTTCCTGGAACTCATTCATTCTTTCGTACATGTCTTCGTTTCCACCAGAAATTGTTTGTGGAATCTGTCCTTCTGGGACAGTGTGTACTACTGGTTGTGGTATAGACATTACAGCGGTGATTCTTGGCGCTTCAGTGCCCTGAAGTTTGTAACCTTCAGGTGTTGCTGTTGTAAACCTTGCATCTTCACTTTCCCAAAGTTTGTAACCTTCAGGTCCAGTGGTTCCTGCTGCAGTTTCTGGGTCTTCGGTGACCGGCGGGATATATCCTTTAGGGATAAAGTTGAGAGGCATGCCCCAGGGGCGACCTTGAGGCATGTTGTACCGAGGATGATTCTCATGCGTCTCCATTATGGGCGTAGATGTGATCTCTGAGATCACAGTCCTTTGTTGTTGCTTCTGAGCTGCTGCCAGAGATTGCATATCACTGTGAAGTTTTTCCAAACTTTCCTTTAGAGCGTCGATTTCTTCTCTCAGCTCTCTGTTCTCATCCTCGAGATCGTCCATTTTCTTTTGTCGATTAGCCCGAGTATTGTATGAGTGAGACAGTTTGACTCTAGAATCATGACACATACGTGAGACTCAAAGATAAGAAGAATGCGTTATGCGAGAATGATGATATGCAATGACATATTTTTTAGTTTTTGTTTTAATAAAAAAGAAACTTCAACAAATAGATTGCAAATATCATACAGTGGGGGATACCCCTTTTATTGAATTCAAAAGATTGCAGTATGTTACAAGGAAAAGTACAGTATTTTACAAAGTGCTGTAAGGAAAATGGCTAAGTTTATGGATCCTGAGTCCTCTCTGAAGAGAGCTCAGATGCTGGTTCCAGTACTTTCCTTTTCTTTGACCGGGGCACTTCAGCCGGTGTCGGGTTGTCAATCTTTTGCCAAGTGAAAGGAACGAGCAAATTTCTTCGGTCTTCTTGACTCTCTACAGCACACTGCTCTAATATCTTAATCAGAGCATCCTTTTCCTTTAACATTTCCTGAATCTTGGTACACTCTACATTGAGGATTCGGTACTTATCTTTTCAAGAGCTCTTCTCACGTTGAACTTTGTTGAGAGCTACCTGGAGTTTTTCCGTGTCAGACATGAAATAAAGGACAGATTCCTTTAATGGAAAAACTTCTTGGCGATGGTAAGGCATCCTCAGCTTGAGGTCTCTAGTTTGCACGCAGTGGAGATAAGGTTCCATGGGGGTACAATTTGGTCTTCCTAGAGACTCTCTTCCTTTCCTGTGAATATGTTGCCAAGCATGCACTATTTCCTTCTTTAGTGCCCTGTCATTTTCCCTTTTCTTGAAGAAAAGACCTTCCAGATGAACATTATGCGGGATATTCTTCATCGGGTATCTGAGTTGATGGCTAACTAAAATTGCATGATAGTTGATTCCTTCTTTAGTTCCAATGAGGGGTACGTTAGGGAAATTTCCACATCTGTTGATGATCTCTATCCCCTCGTAAATCCTATTATACCAATATATGTTAGAGTTGGTAAGGGACATAATCTTTTGTGACCAACGTAGAGTACTCTTGTGGTCCCAAAAAGCAGCAGACTTGGGCAAATGGGAAATAAACCATTTGTAAAGTAAGGGTACACAAAATGTGATCATTCCTCCGCTGTGCAAATTCCTTAAGTGTACTGAATGATAAGCATCTGCGAGCAAGGTTGGTACAGGGTTTCCAATCAGAAATATCTTAATAGCGTTGGTATCAACGAAGTTGTCGATATTGGGAAAGAGGAATAACCCATATGTGAGTAGGACAAAGACGTCCTCGAAAGCAGTTATGTTTCCTATACTGGAAAAGTACAGAGCTTTCTCTATCATAAATTTAGCTGGTAAACCCTGGATTCCTCCTTTGGTGGTCATGTGAGTCCTAACTTCTGACTCGTCCAAAGAGATTGATCTTGCAATGGTTTGTTCCTTTGGAATTTCTTCCAGTCCAGAAAATGGAGCTCGATCAGTGATAGGTAAATCAATCAGATGGGAGTACTCTTCTAGTGTTAGTGCCAGTTGGTAATCCGGAAATGTGAAGTATTGGTAAACTGGATCGTAGAACTGAATCAACATAGACAGGATTCCTTCAACTACGTGGACCCTTAACAGAGACAACAGTACTCCATGCTTAGTTCTGAAAGCATAAGGGTTGGTAATCATCTTTGCCAACCTCCTTAAATCCTCTAGTTTCGTAGCCTTAAAGGTGTACTTGTGCGTCTTTCTTCTACCGAAATCCATAACGCAATCTCTCTGATATTTGCAATTATTGTTTTTGTTTATTTTGAAAAAATATTTTTTTTCTTTACTTAAAAAGAGTTTTTTTAGATGAATGCATGAATGCAGCACACAAAAACATTGAAAAAACACGGGTTCAAAGGTTCAACGTCACGAGCATGGAGTCATGGCTCTACCCATCCCCAAAGGTTGTATTATTCTGGTCAATTTTTGTACCTGTAGAACGGGTTCTAGGGTCCCAAAATCATTGACCCCCTAGGGATATCGACAGCAAGCTGATTCACTCGAGCGAGCTGTATAATCCTAGGGTAGATCTCATTTGACTGTAGTATCGCGTATCAACTATTCCCGATAGTCACCGCACTACCAAATGGTCATAGGGTTAATGTCTACTAAATCCTCAGGGTCACGGGTGCCGCACTGGGAAAACTATGCTTTCACGACAGTCGGTCGTTCATAATTAAGTATCCACACGGGTACCTCACCTGATTTGGTGGGCTACCAGGATTGCTTGTTCAGGATTCACTCCCTATAAGTTCTCCCGTCTATGCCACCCCTTATCTTACTGTTCTCTCAAACTTTCCACATGCGTATCAATCTCATTCCCATTGACAGAAAAATAAACACGGATATCAAGTAGGAATAGCAGTAAATATATATATATATATATATATATATATATATATATATATATATATATATATATATATATATATATATATATATATATATATATATATAGTATGTAGTATGATTGCTAACAACCTAGACCTCTTACGAATTTTAATCCTAAAGACTCCCCAACAGAGTCGCCATTTTTCTGTAGCGTGCAATTTTTTTCGGTGACGCGACCACCTTACCGCAATGGTTGGAATTGGGTGCTACTTTCTGATTTCTTATTTATCCTATGAAGTTGGAAAGGAAAGGGAAGCTATCTAAAACTAACCTTGCACGTAAATGTTTTCTTTAACAAATGCTAAGAGATTAGGGGGTCCGGGGTCAAGTTATACAATGGGGAGTTGTCAATTACCCATCCTATATATAGTTATCCATAGATCGTTTAGCAAATCCTACTGTTACCTACTTACTGGTGTTTATCTGTTTATGGGTTGAGAAAGTTTCTCTTTTGGGAATGTTTGAGAGGGAGTTTTTGTTGATTTCTGGTTTTTTGATGTTTTTGGTAAGGTACTGGACCTAAGGTTTTTGATTAGTGTGCTCGCTAAGATTTCGCAATCTTATGCCTACGTATTCCCGTTAAAGAAAATAAGGAAATCAGAGCAATCATAGTTCCTCCTATTCTATGGGAGGAAAAAGATGTTTGGTGTCTTGTTCAAAGCCCAAGATTGAAGCTAAAGGTTATTTGTGTCTTGTTCAAAGCCCAAGATTGTAGCAAAAAGTTTTTTGACTGAGAGACAATTTGTCATCTCTAAAGGAGATATCTCATCTGTTTATCACAGTTGTTGGGTAACTGATTATAAAGGAGAATTACTTTAACTGGAATATATGGAATCCAGCAATGCCATAATTTCCTTTATAAGGGATTTGTCCTGAAGGAGAAAAATTTAACTCAGTGTTGAGCAATGCCATTTTTCCTTAGGAATCTTTCATGCTAAGAGAGGGACATTGGCTTGGATGTTAATAATCCAGAGGCTTGCCACTTACAACAATTAGATGAAAGGCGGTTTACCAGGATAAGAGATGGACTACATCTTGGATATTTGAATCAACAAGTGTGCCACTTACATCAGTTATCTGGGATTAAGGTTTGTTTGATTTTCTATTTTTGATATGTGATTGTACAGAGAAATGTCTTCCTACTGAGAGATTTTTGATTTCCTCTAAGGGGATGTTGATTTTTTGTGTGCCTTGATCAAATCCCAAGGTTGAAGCTAAAAGGTTGACTCTATTTAGGGATTTTTATATCTGTCTTGTACAAAGCCCAAGATTGAGGCTGAAAAGAGACTGACTCTTTTGGGGATATCATTATACAAAGCCTAAGAGGAGGTTGAACATTGACATTTCCGGGGAAATATTTTACCTGTCTTGTACAAAGCCCAAGAATGAGGCTAAAAGGAGATTGACTCCACTGGGGAGGTTTTATATGAGTCTTGTACAAAGCCCAAGATTGAGGCTAAAAAGGATTGACTGACTCAGCTGGGGGATATTTTATCTGTCTTATAAAAAGCCCAAGATTGAGGCTGAAAAAGGCTGAGGGAAAATCATTATACAAAGCCTAAGAGGAGGTTGGTTAGGGAATTTCTTATATAAAGCCTAAGAGGAGGCTAGCTTCTGCTGAGGATTAGTGAGATCCAGAGACAGGTCCAAATTGGGGAATCAACTCTTGCTGAGGATTACAGAAGAGTTGAGATATCAGAGACCTTGAGGTTCTGATTTTTCCTGAAGGGTTTTTTATGGTAATTTGACCCTAGCTGGGGAAATTTTAAAGTAAGGGTTTAAAGATTGAGTTTTGAAACCCGTGGAGGTCTTAACTCTGTTGGAAATTGATCAGGGTTTTCCTGTGCTTTTAGGAAACTTGAGGGTTTCTGGAGATCCAAAAGGAGGTTAGACTGTCCAAGTCTACTGGTAAGAGAAGGTTTATCTTTGTATGATGCCCAAGAGGAGGCTGGTGTTTTAAGGGATGAGAATCAACCCTAAATTGATCTGATGTTTTGACTCTTTGGAGGACTGCTCTAACAAAGGATGACTAGGTTCTGTCCTATACCTGTAGGAGGTCTTTGGGTCCTTGTATTAAGCCTAAGATGGGGCATGAGAACTTCTAAGAAGCCTGAGTGTCTTTGTACAAAGTCCAAGAGGCGGCTGGGGATGCTTTTTGGAAGCCAGTGGGTCCAAACCTAAGAAAAGTTCAAGAAAGGTTTCACCGGGAATAATCCTTTCTTTAGTGAACAGTTATAGGGTTTGATGAAATTCAAGAGAGGTTTCACCGGGAATAAATCCTCTCTGGGGGAAATGAATTTCTTAGAAAAATTTCTAGTGGTGACAATCTTGAGAAAAGTTTCACCGGGAATAATGCCTTTCTCTGTTCCATATTGTATCTGGAATTTCCTACGGGGAACTAGTTTTGACTGTGTTGAAAGAGTGACCACTGGCTTGATCTAGACCTAGACCTAATTTCTGGGGAAAACTCTGAGCAAGTAATATACAGGCATATATATATATACAGATGAAATATATAAACAAGTATATAAAAGAAAGCCGGTAGAACTTACAGGTGAGCAAGCTTCCAGTACTACAGCTGTATGGTTAGTTATTCAAGAAATTAAAGAAAGTTTTGATAACAACTATGAATTTGAATCTAAATCAAAAGGGAAAGTTGTTTTAAAAATAAGATTGGGGCTTATACTCAAGGAGAGGCCAAGATGAAAAAACAGCGATCGTACTGTTATTCTGAAAATTGTATCGGGACTTATACAATGACTGATGCCCAAATTATTGTATTTACAAAATAGGTTGGGTCTTACACTCTTTTAGAGGCCCAAAGTTTATTTTTTGTACAAGAGATGAGGCTTACAACTCAAGGAGAGCCCAAAAAATAACCGTGATCGTACCGTTGTTTTTGAAATCGTATCAGGACTTATACAATGACTGAGGCCCAAAAATGGTTTCTATTTACAAAGGGGCGGGTCTTACACTCTATTAGAGGCCCAAAAAATGTTTGAAAAAGAAAGATGGGACTTACAACACAAAGGAGGCCCAATTTGTTTAAAAGGCGACGATCGCGCCGCGGTTTTAATAACACAGTGGGACTTATACAATGACTGAGGCCCAAAATTAATTCATGTGACAAGGGATGGGTCTTACACTCTATTAGAGGCCAAAAAGTGTTAAAAGAAGAGATAATGGGACTTACAACACAAGGGGAGGCCCAAATGAAAATGTTTTGAAAATGACGATCGCGCCGAGATTTCATAACGTACTGGGACTTATACAATGACTGAGGCCCAAAAACTGTTTTATACAACAAGGGATGGGTTTTACACTCTATTAGAGGCCCAAAGTGTTTATGTGAAGTTTGAAAAATCAAAATTTAGAGGAAACCCTAATTTTGAATTTAAAAGACATAATTTTCAAAGGAAATTAAATAAAAAATGATGTAAAATATCAAATACATTTAAAAACAAGTTGTATACTTTGAAAAATATTTTGAAAAAATCATGTTTGATCACATGAAAGATTGAAATTCATTTGGAATGAAAAGATCAAAGTGGAAATTTCATTTTAAAATGTTTAAAACAAATAAAAAATGAAATTAATTACAAAAATTCTAACTATATTAAATAAATAATATAAATTTGATTTTTTTTGTAAAATAAAATAATTTAACATTTTTAGGAATTTTGAAAAAAAGAATCAATTTAAAAACATTAAAATTCAGAGAGAAATTTATTTTTGAATCAATTAAATAAAATAACTAAAATTCAAAAATTCAAAAGTTTGAAAAAGGGCGCCAAGAACAACTTGTTCTTGCCCGCGTGCCCTGTTTTGCTCCAGTTTGCATTTTCTCACTTTTCTCTCTGATTACTCAATGGTTTTGCACGATTCAAACACCAATCTTGCTCGTTTTTGAACAAGGATCACAACCATATACATTAATTGCATTTATATTTAGTGTGGGGTGAGAAATCAGAGGATAACCTCAAGAACCCTAATTTCAGCATGAACACAATGAAATTCCATACACGATTGATTCATGACAATTGATTGAGGGATATCACTCTATATACATGCAGAAACAAGATGGTAACTCAAAAATTCATTTATGATGCATGTAATAGGGAGTTTGAAGGTTTCAGGCTTACTTGAACTTGCTTGTGCAAGAGATTTTTGAATTTGGAGTTAGAGGTGTTCCAGATGAGTTGTGATGACTTGAACAACTTCATTATACCCTATGGAGTGTGTTGGGAAGTTTGGACTTAATTGGAGGTGCTTGGATCACTTCAAGGCATCTCAGCTGCATATGAGCTTCAAGTGGATTTGGAGCTTTGTGATTTTGGTGTTACAAATGTGTGAGGAGTGTTTGATCAGCTCACATATGTTGTATGGGATGTGTTAGAACAATTGGCGGTGATGGAATGGCTCTCTAATGAAAAATTCGATAGTGACTTACAAATGAAGGAGTTTTTGGAGTGAAAGAGAGATTTTGAGTAAAGCATCAGTTTGGGTGCTTTGGTGTGTTTTGAATCATCAGATGTGGTCTCTATTTATAGGTGAGTGAGTTTGTCTTGGTGGAATGGTGCTGCAGCAATGGATAAGAGCTCACTAAATGCATTTTGGCAAGGTGTGCTTACTTCTCATGCAAGGTACCATATCTCTCTAAGTAGCATAGCCATCTTTTGACCAATTCCACATTCCTCAGATGTTTTTATTGTTGTTTATGCTTGAACCTTGATTGAGGAGAGTGGCTTTGCTGAAAATGCACTATTGCACATAAATGTATCCTTTGAATTCAACATAATGTGACAAAACTCATAAATTACAAGTGTGATTCCTTTTGACTCAATGCTTGGTATTTGCAGGTTTGTTATGACTCACTCTGATCACATTGAGTTGGTTTGATCATGAACATTGCACTTGACTCCAAAAATCGTGGCTAGCAAGAAATGTTCCAAAATCTGTCATGAAGATAGTTGTAGCAGGGTGACTTTGGAGGATCATAACTCCTTGCTCACATGGAGTTTTTGAGAGTTCTTGTACTTTTTGAAAAGCTCTCATGACATACTTCAACTTTGATTTTCACAAATGGACCTGTTTCAGCTTGGATCAAGGTGAAAAATGGCCTCAAAGTTTGGAAAAAGTGAAATAGATTCTGACTTGTTGAAAATTTCACTAAGTGTTGGAAAAAGTGGCCATTTCCCATTTTTTTGATTTTGATCAATCCATAACTCAAAATCCATGAGGATTTGGAATATTTTGTAGTTGACATATTTGAAGTATGTCATGTGAAATTTCATTTGAGCTTTGGATGGGAGAAAAAGGCCTTGTGGTTTAGGAGTTATGACCTTCCAAAGTTGGTACAAAATCACTTTTGTTCCATAACTTAGAAAAATTTTGGTTTCTCATGGTTGCCCCTTTTGCAAGAATCCTCACTTTTCATGATTTTTTTTATGAATGATGATCAATACCATACATTAACATTGTTTTTGACTTAGGGGAACCATATTTGTGAAAAATTCCAAAAAGTCAAACTTGATTTTGGGCACAGTTGACTTTTTCTCAGATGAATTCCAAACTGTGTGATCCTTTGTGCAATCAAGTTCTTGACCCAATTCAAACCTAATGGATGGATTCCATAGGTGTTTTAGGGTGTCTTGGATCATGTCCCAAGGTTTGGGAGCATGTCCTGGTCAAAAGTCAAAGATACAGTTGACTTTTTTTTCAAAACCCTAATTGTGGTCTAGATGAGTTTGAAACTTGTGAATCAAGCTTCTTGGATCAATCCATTGTTGTAAATGGATCAATGTAGTGTATTTGAGGTCCTCAAATCATGTCTTGAGGTCTTGGCTCATGCTTTGCTCCAAAAGTCAACTTAGGGGGTGAATTAGGTCAAGAAACCCTAATTTCTGATTTTTTATGAATGCATCCTGAGGCTATTTTGACTTAATGATGGGACTCATAAGGTTCCATGGAGTATCTTGCATTGTGCTTTGAAGCATTGTCTCATGCCTAGAAGAAAATTTTCATCTGGAGGCCTTGGTCGACCAAAACCCTAATTTGGTGACACTGGCGATCTTGAGGCTTGATCCACTTGGAATGTTGCAACTTTGTGCTTAATTCTTGATATGGGAGACCTCTTGATCCCTTATAGATATTTGAGAGGTTAGACAAGTTGAAGATCCTGTCATTTCTTGATTGATCCTTTGTCTAAGTGCTCTGAGAGGGCTTAAAACCCTAATTCTTGATTGTGGTGAATGCTCAACTATCTTTGAGGAGATTGATGAGGCATGAAGGTACATCCATATTATGGTGATGATTTGCACAATGATGGAAAATCTTGGTGGTCAAAATTTGGGGTATGACAACACGTACAACTCAAGAGTCTTCAAATAAGGTAGTATTCTTACTTTGTGCTAATTGTGGTGAAGAACATTTTGTAGATAACTATGTTATAGAACAATTTATAGGATAAGTAAGAGCTATAACCATAAATCCCAATCAGGGATCACCACAAATGGAAGCGGAAGTCAAAATCATCTTGTTGGAAGATACGTTGACTAAATTTATGCTGGTAACACAAAATGAATTCTTGCAGGTTAATAGATTACAAAACTTGTTGAACGAAAAGCACGAGGAGTCAATGAAATGACTGGAAGGGAAAATTTTGAATCTATCTCAACAAATCACATCACTAGCAAAGGAAAAAGGAGATTGTGACGCAATAGAATTGAGAAATGGAATAGTTCCCAGCGTGAACAAGCAGAAAAGAATTATGGAACAAAGCAGTGAGAAGAATGAGAAAAAAAACCAAACCTACAGAGGAGGAAGTTTCGAGCGAAACCATTGTGAGGGGAGAGACACTAGACATATTCATTGATAAATACTCATCTTTTAGGAGAACCAAACAACAAATCACCAATGAAACAACCCCGACTTACCATATTACATCAAACCACCTTACCCTTTTATTAAGAAGAAACCAAAGAGAGAAATATAAGTGGGGCAGTTTAAAAAGTTCATGGAGATGCTCACAGTGTTACAAGTGAATATTCCGTTTTGTGATGCTCTGGAACAAATGGCCATGTATGCCAAATTCATGAAATAGCTTCTAAATGGTAAACGCAAATTTAAGGATGATGAAAATTTTGATTTAGCTGAAGAATGTAGCACAACCATTCAACACAAACTGCCACCCAAACTAACATATCCAGTTTACTATTCCTTGCTCTATAGGTTCATTAAAAATTGGCCAGGCACTATGTGACTTAGGGGCGAGCATCAACTTGATTTAATTGTCCATGATGAAGAAATTAAATTGGGGAGAGCCAAAACCTACGAAAATGACTTTGACTCTGGCCGACAGACCAGTCACATACCCCTATGGAGTACTAGAGGACATGTTGGTAAGGGTTGATGATTTTCTTTTTCCTGCTGATTTTGTCATATTGGATATGCCTGAAGATGTTAAAACACCATTATTGTTAGGTATACCCTTCCTTGCTATAGGAAGAGATTTGATTGATGTAGAAAGAGGAGAATTGATTCTCAAGTTTGATAAAGAGCAAGTAATATTTAATGTGTTTTAAGCCATGAAACACACTCATGAAGATTTGCAATGTTACCAAATTGATTTAATTGACAAATTGATAGACAATATCTCGAAATGAGAAGTTTCATCCTCTCCAATTGAGAAAGTATTAGTACAATCTATTGAAAAAATAGGTGAAGATGAAGATAATGTCGAGGTAGATGGGTTTGTGCGACAATTGTAAGCAGCACAACTGGAGCGTGCTAATAAAAGATTCAAAAAATTAGGAGGTAGTAGTGAGGAGAAACCAACGAATCCTGAATTAAAAGGAGATTCCTGAACATTTAAAATATGTCTTTTTAAGTCAGGGAAGGTATCAGACCTGAAAGGGATTAGTCCAGCATATTGCATGCATAAAATCAAGCTAGAGGAAGAAGTCAAATCGGTCGTGCAACCTCAACGGCAATTAAATCCAACAATGAAAGAATTGGAAAGAAAATAAGTCCTTAAATTTCTTGAATCAGGTATGATTTATCCTATTTATAATAGTTCTTGGGTAAGCCCAGTCCATGTGGCTCCAAAAACAAGGAGGTACCACCGTTACACGCAATGAAAAACATGTACTAATCCCAACTTGTACTATTACTGGATGGAGAATATGTATTGATTCTCGTAGGTTAAACCTCACTACACATAAGGATCATTTTCCATTACTATTCATGGACAAATGCTTGAAAGACTAGTTCGACAAGCCTATTAATATTTTCTAGATGGATACTCGGGGTACAGTCAAATGTCCGTAGATTCAGCTGATCAGGAGAAAATAACATTCACATGCCCATTCGGAGTCTTTGCGTATCGAAGAATGCCTTTCGGATTATGTAATACTCCGGCAACGTTGCAAAGGTGCATGTTTTCTATTTTCTCTGATATGATTGAAAACTCAATAGAGGTATTTATGGATGACTTTTCTGTTTTTGATACTTCGTTTGACTACTGTCTTGGTCTATTAAATAATGTCCTAAAAAGATGTACCGAGACAAACTTAGTTTTGAATTAGGAAAAATGTCATTTTACAGTGACTAAAGGCGTTGTTCTCGGCCACAAAATCTCTACTAAAGGAATAAAAGTCGATCAAGCCAAAATTTAGGTGATAGAAAAACTCCCCTCTCCCGTAAATGTTAAAGGAGTTGGGAGTTTCCTAGGTCATGCAGGTTTTTACAGGATATTCATTAAAGATTTTTCAAAAATTGCAAAACCTCTATGTAACCAGCTGATCAAATAAAATGAATTTAAATTTGATAAAGATTGTCTACACTCTTTTTATGTCCTAAAAAATAAATTGATAACTGCCCCAGTAATTGTGTCACCCAATTGGGAATTACCATTTGAAATTATGTGTGATGCAAGCGATTATGATGTTGGTGTTGTGCTTTCCTAACGACACACAAATTTTTTCCATATAATTCACTATGTGAGCAAAGCTTTAAATGAAAATCAAGTTAACAACACTGCTACTGAAAAATAATTGTTAGAAGTAGCATTTGCTTTGGAAAAATTTCACCCGTAATTAATAGGTTTAAAGGTTATTATTTATAAAGATCATGCAGCTTTGAAGTATCTATTCAACAAAAGTGACTCAAAGCCAAGATTGCTAAGTTGTGTGCTCTTGCTGCAAGAATTTGATCTGGAAATTAAAGATAAGAAAAGGGTAGAAAATATTGTTGCAGATCACCTCTCCAGATTATAGAATGTTGAAGTGACCAGAAATAAACTAAGTATTAGAAAGACATTTCCTGACGAGCAGCTAATGGTAATCAGTGAAAGACCTTGTGTTGCGATGAAAATCAGATATCAAGCTATTAAATTAACTTGAATCACAAATCTTTGAAGTTCACCACAGAACTTTATTTTATCCAAGGGAAAGGGAAAAGATCGTACAAATCCCTAAGTTTCAATATAACAACAATGCTAAGAGATTTTAAGGTTCCAGGGTTGGTTATACCTAGGGAAGGTGTTAGCATCCTAAGTATCTATAGTACTCTATAGGAACCTCTTGAACGTATTTGTGTTATTGTTTGCTATTTGATTTGAAATGTCTTATGTTTGGGTTTTATAGGTAAGGATAGGAACCTAAGGGTTTATTACTAAGTATGCCCGCCAAAACTTCACAGTCTTGTGCCTGCATATCCTTACAAGGATGTGTCATACCCCAAATTTTGACCCCTAAGATTTCCCATCATTGTGCAAATCATCATCACAATATGAATGTACCATCATTCCTCATCAATCTCCTCAAGGATTGTTGAGCATTCACTATAATCAAGGATTAGGGTTTCAAGCCCTCTCAGAGCACTTAGACAAAGGATCAATCAAGGAATGACATGGTATTCAACTTGTCTAAACTCTCAAACACCCACAAAGTATCAAGAGGAATCCCACATCAAGAATCAAGCACAAAGTTGCAGCATTCCAAGTGGATTAAGCCTTAAGATCGCCAGTGTCACCAAATTAGGGTTTTGGTCGACCAGGGCCTCCAGATGGAAATTTTTATTTAGGCATGAACCAATGCTTCAAAGCACAACCTAAGATACTCCAAGGGACCTCATGGAACCAATCATCAAGTAAATTTAACCCCAGGGGATGCATTAACCAAAAATCAGGAATTAGGGTTTATTGACCTAATTCACCCCTAAGTTGACTTTTGGGACAAAACATGAGCCAAGACCTAAAGGCATGATTTAAGGGTCTCCAATACATCACATTTATCCATTTGCAATAATGGATTGATTCAAGAAGCTTGACTCACAAGCCTTAATTTCATCTGGACCACAATTAGGGTTTCGCGTGAAAAGTCAATTGTATCTTTGACTTTTGACCTAGGCATGCTCCCAAACCTTGGGACATGATTCAATACACAATATAACACCCATGGAACATGTCCATCAAGTTTGATTTAGGTCAAGGACTTGATTTTATAGAGGATCGCACAGTTTGGAGTTCATCTGACAAAAAGTCAATTGTGCACAAAAGTCAAAGTTTGACTTTTTGAGATTTTTTACAATTATGGTCCCTTAACCCTAAAATGATGTTAATGTGTGATTGGAATCATCATTCATCAAGAAAAACCAAAGAAATGGGATAACTTGTAAAAGGGGTAACCATAAATAACTTAGAAATTTTCTAAGTTATGGAACCAAGTGGCTAGGGTACCAACATCCAAGGATCATAACTTGAGATCCAAGCAACCATTTTGGATGATCCAAAGATGGATTTGTCGACCTCATGGCATACTTTAAAAGTGTCAACAACACCTCATTCCAATTCATCATGGATTTTGAGTTATGGGTGGATCAAAATGGCTGAAAACATGAAATGTCACTTTTTCCAACACTTAGTGAAATTTTCACTAAGTCAGAATCTGTTTCACTTTTTCCAAAATGTAAGGGAATTTTTCACTTGGATCCAAAAATTATCAAAACAAACTATGATCACACATGTGTTGTGTCTTATGAGGGCTTTCCAAAATGACCAAGAACTCCATCAAACTCAATCTGAGGAAGAAGTTATGACAGTGGCAATATGCCTTGCTGCAACTGTCATAACAAGGCAGATTTGGGCATTTTCCTCGATTTGCTCAAATTTTGCAAAGGGCAAGCAAGTTTATCCATCTGAACACCTCAGGGGGAGACCAAGGAGGAACCAACTCTGATCCATAAGCCTCCCAAGTCTTTGGAACCAAAAATAGCATGCCAATCCTAAAAACCCTACAAAGAGGGACAAGACTCCAATTTTGTTTTGGAGCATTCAATGGATGCACCAAGGTGTCATGGACTGAGCCCCTTCCAACTGAATTCAGTCAAGACTTATCCAAGAACTAGGGAACCACAAGCCTGTGCTCTAACCTCTAGTCAATGGCTAGAGGATACTTGGATTCTTATTGATCAACATTTGCCAAACCTCTGCAGTAGTTGCCATTCACTATTGCAGCCAAAACAAACTTGCTCTACTATAAATAGAGCTCATTTGTGCTCAGTTTAAGTACACCAAAGCCATCAAACATATGCTTTCCTCAAAATCACCTTCTCACTTCCAAATTTGCCTTCTTTAGTTGTAAGCCCCGATACGTTTGTTACACATTGTATAAGTCTCGATACGTTGAAAACCCATTGGGCCTCTCCTTGAGTTGTAAGCCCCTTCATTTGTACAAAAATACCTTTGGGCCTCTAATAGAGTGTAAGACCCAACCCCTTTTGAAAACCAAAATAATTTGGGCCTCAGTCATTGTATAAGACCCACTGTGTTTTCAAAAACCTCGGCGCGATCGCCATTTTCAAACAAATCAACTGGGCTTCTCCTTGAGCTATAAGTCCCATTTTCTTTTCTTTAAAATCTTTTGGGCCTCTTGAGAGAGTGTAAGACCCATCCCTTTGTACAGAAAACCTTTCTTTGGGCCTTAGTCACTTGTATAAGTCCCTGTACAAATTCAAAAACAACATTAAGATTACTGTTAAAACTTTGGGCCTCCCATTGAGTTGTAAGCCCCAATCTCTTTTTCAAAATACTTTCTCCTTTGATTTTGAAATATACTGTTGTTATCAAATTTTCTTTGTTGAACAACTAACTAAATAGCATGGAAGGTCTACAACTGAGTAAATGTTTATCTGCTTTCTTTGCCCGCTTTCATATATATATATATATATATATATATCTGTATTATGGGGTTGTTTCACTGTAAGTCTTCTTTCATAAACTCTTATATACTTGTCATATATCAACTGTATATATACTAGTATAGCTATTTAGAGTTTTCCAGGGCAACTACGTCTAGCACTAGATGAAGCCTCGTTGGTCACTCTCGATAACAAGCAAAACTAGATCCCCCATAAGATTCCATATACAGTCTTCCCTTCTCTCGGGGTTAAACAATATGGAACAAAGAGAAAGGCAGTATTCTTCGTGAACCTTTTCTCAGACTGTAACCCTAGAAATTGTCAAAGGAATTCTACTCCCCAGAGTCGATCTATTTTCGGTGAATAGAATCTCTTGAGTTCCACCAAATCTCAGAACTTTCACTAAATGATCTATTCTCGGTGAATAGCATTTCTTGAACTTTCCAGGTTTGAGACCCACGGGCTTCTTAAAAGCATCCCCGCCTCCTCATGGGCGTTGTACAAGGACCCTTCGGCTTCTTAGAAGTTTTTACAGCCTCCTCTTAGGCTTCGTATAAAGATTCTTCCTCATTGAAGATAGCCTCCTCTTGGGCTTCGTACAAATTGTCCATTCGGCTTCTTAAAAGTTCTTCCCGCCTTCTCTTGGGCTTTGTACAAATTGTCCCGACGACTTCTTAAAGGTATAGGAACAGAAACTAGTCATCTTGCTAGAGCAGTCTTTCAAATGAGTCTAGGTCTTCATCACGTAAACAATTGCCTCCTCTTAGGCATTACACAAAGACATACCCAGTAGACTTGGACAGTCTACCCCCCCCCCCCCCTTGAGTCTCAAAGACATTCTCAAGTTCCTTTTAAACATAGGAAGAAACCCCGACCTCTCTCATGAGAGCGCTCTACTTGGACCTGTCTAGGGATCTCAATAATCCTCAGCAGTAAGATAGCCTTCTCTTGGGCTTTGTACAATGATTCTCCCCAGCGGAGTTAACCTTTTCAGACTCTCTTGTTGAGTCAATCTCCCTTTTAGCCTCCGTCTTGGGCTTTGTACAAGACACAAATAAACACTCTCTTGTTGAGTATAAAAGATTCTCTTGTTGAGTCAACCTTTAGCCTCCGTCTTGGGCTTTGAACAATACATATAAAAACACTCTCTTGTTGAGTATAAAAGATTATCTTGTTGAGTCATCCTTTAGCCTCCGTCTTGGGCATTGTACAAGACATATAAAAGTACTCTCTTGTTGAGTTAAACCCTTTTAGCCTCCATCTTGGGCTTCATACAAGATACATAAAATTCTCCCCAGCGGAGTCAAAAATCATTTTTTAGCCTCAATATTGGGCTTTGTACAAGACAGAAAGAACATTTTCCCCGGAAAAGTCTTAGCCAGCCTCCTCTTAGGCTTCATATAAAGAAATCCCCGGTTGAGTCAATCAACCTTTTAGCATCAAATTGTGCTTTGCTCACAGTAGACAAACATCAACAACTCCTCTTTAGAGATGACAAATTCTCTCTCAGGACCTATTTTAGCTTCATATCTTGGGCTTTGAACAAGATACAAATCCCTTTTAGCTTCATATCTTGGGCTTTGAACAAGATACAAATCACCTTTAGCTTCAATCTTGGGCTTTGAACTAGACACTAAAAACACCCTTTTCCTCCCATAGAATAGGAGGAACTACGATCGCTCCTGATTTCCCTATTTCGTTAAATGGGAATACGTAGGCATAAGATTGCAAAATCTTAGCGAGCACACCACATAAAAAACCTCAGCTCCCATACCCTCACATATCAATCAAAACATCCAAAGCAGTATCCTAACCAAAATCCTCCCTAACAGACAAGACACTCTGTTCCTAAGCAAAATAACCTAAGAGAGACCCAATATCTGGAATAACATCTGTAAACCAACAGTCATCTGTTTAAACTCGGTATGCAAGCAGGGTTAATTTGAGACATCTATTTCCCTTCCTTAATCAACTCACAATAGGATAAAAAATGAATCGAATTGTAGTACCAAAATGGTGTGATTCGCAACCATAAAAACCGAGCTACACAGATACAAGGACATCCAACCAACTGGATGGGGAGATCCGCTTGAGAGTAAAAACACTAGGGAGGACATAACAGAAGAGTTTGTCTATGACAACTCTGCATGGGAGGAAGACTCCAACGATCCTACATCACCAGAAATCAGCGTCATTTCTAAGGATAAATCGAGAAGGAAAGTCACAGAGGAGTTCGCCGCCGTTGGGTTGCTGTCGATGTCCCGAAAGTCGTCCATAAGTCTAAGTAATTGCCGTCTTTGTTTTAAACCTTTCACCTCGCCCGGGTGAATGGATGTTTTATAGGGCTCGCTTTTCTGTAAATGTCCCTCTTCGCTTCGCCTAAAAGCAACAGAGTTTTGTTTTATAAGGATGTGTTTCATTAATTGACAAATCGTAAATAAACAACGTCATTCTGTCATTACCGCATTTGTTGCTGTTTTCACTTTTGGTTTTTCAGAAAATGGTAATCCTAAAACAACCCAAAATAAAAACAAGCATTTTTTAAAAAATACACTGCACACACTTTTGCATTCTCTCTGTGTTTGCTAAAAAATGAATCATCGCGTTATTCAGATTGCTTGTTTTAAACCTCATTGAAACGTACGATCCAATGCCTTCTCCCAAATTTGAATTCCCGGTATTTGAGGCTGAAGAAGAAGCAGACAAAGAAATTCCAGAAGAGATCTCCCGACTACTCGGACAAGAGGAAAGGTCTATTGAGCCTCACAAAGAGCCGTTGGAAACGGTCAATTTAGGTTTAGGAGAAGAAAAGAAAGAAGTTAAAATTGGAGCACTGCTCAGTCCAACTGTCAAAGAAAGCTTGATAAAACTTCTCAAAGACTTTCCAGATGTGTTTGCTTGGTCCTATCAGGACATGCCAGGGTTGGATACCACCATTGTGGAACATCACTTACCATTAAAAATGGAATGTTTTCCAGTAAAACAAAGACTGCGACGGACTCATCCAGATATGGACATCAAAATTAAAGAGGAAGTGTAGAAACAGATCGACGCATGTTTCCTTGCCACCTCAGAATATCCTCAATGGCTAGCTAACATAGTGCCAGTTCCGAAAAAGGACAGAAAAGTCAGAATGTGTGTAGACTATAGGGACCTGAACAAAGCAAGTCCAAAGAATGACTTCTCCTTGCCACACATTGACATGCTGGTAGACAGTACGGCAAAGTTCAAAGTCTTCTACTTCATGGATGGATTCTCGGGCTATAAAAAAATCAAAATGGCGCCGGAAGAAATGGAGAAAACTTCATTCATCACGCCATGGGGCACCTTTTGTTACAAGGTAGTGCCTTTCGGTCTAAAGAATGTCGGGGCAACTTATCAAAGGGCCATGATGTCGCTCCCGGGATTTTCATCCAAGTACAAACGCGAAAGTGGCGCAAAAATAGAGTCGCCAGCAATGTGTATTTATCCCAAGAGAGGAAAAGGAAACACTGCATAAACCTGAGGGAAGGAAAGAACATGGTCTTGTGACCAAGAGAAACAGGTAAGGGAGTCGGTTACGCAAGGGAAAGGGATTAGCACCCCCACGCGTCCATCGTACTCGATGGGATCCACACTTGTTGTCTCGATCAAAGGGTGTCGTAATCTGGAGCTCCACTGCTACTGGAAAGGAGAAGAAACAGGAACGGAGAAGAACGGAGGAACGGGGAAGAAAATAAAAGTAGTGACTCGATTGGACATCGTCGTCCTAAGCCTACGTATTCCCTTTGTGCAATGGGAAAGTCAGAGTCAACGTAGTTCGACAGACTACGGGGGAAATTTTGCTCGTCGAGATATCGAATCTCGTGTCTACGTATCCTCAATCGGATGGGAAAGAGGAATCAGAGCAAACGTAGTTCAACCTAACGAGGTCGGTGAGTGTTTTTTATGAGCAACGTTAAGTTCGCGTCCGGCAGTTAGGGTCGATGCCTGTTTGCGACGAGACGGAAGTAACATTGTCTTTCCTGAAAATGGTTTGAAACTGAATGATCCCGAATGATGAAAAAGGTTTGAGTTTGTTTTGTGTTTTTTAGACAGAAGTGTTTTGATTATTTTGTGTTTATAACAAGTATTGTACTAAAGTCTATGACATAGGAACGAATACGTCGCATGGTCGTCCTAACAGGACGTATGCTAACACTCTAGAAAGGTGAGGGGAAGCCATTCTCCTTTCATTTCCCGTGTACTTAAGGCTCATGGCGTACAATACTTGTTGCCCCTATTACATGTTTTGATTTTTGTTTTGAGATGAGAAAGAGAGACTCAAAGGAAAAGGAAACTCTAAAGGGAATTTCTATCCTAATGTTGTCATGCAAAGGTGGCCCTAAAGTTAGTGAGGTATAAGAGCAACCTAAGTCTAAAGAAGAAAGAGGGATAGCACTACCTAATGCTTATCCTACCTCACTTTAATCAAAGATTAAAGATGAGCTAGGATCCCAAAGGGATGTGAGAGAGTTCTACACAATCAAGCATTATATCATGTAATCCATAAAAGAGAAAGAGAAGTAAGATAAAAGAGATGAGAGATGAAAGAAGGGATGAACATGGATAACCATCCATATGTTCAAGTGCCTTACCTCTGCCCCTACACAAAAGGTTAGTACCACATGATCACAAGTAATGAATACAAGTGCCAAAAAGTAAACCAAACAAAACAGGTTGCTTTAAGAAGACAACTTGAGAAACAAATAAATTTTAAACCAAAAGGGAAGGGTCCTAAGGGTTAAGGAACATTCAAAGTCAGTAGGTACATGCCAAGGGATCATACTAAGGTTAAGGTATCAAACAAAGTCAAACTAGTTTGAAACATGCATCAAAAGATCATACAATTACACGTATGCATCAACAATGCAAAATGGATGCAAATGAATCATGAACATGCATAAATGCATATGTAAACATCAAAGTCAGAAGTGAATGACATTTAAGAATGCATTGAGATGTCATTGAGATAGCATGAAATCATAAACGCAAGCATTGATTAAGCAAGAAGAAATGGAAACCAAATACCATTCAAGTTCATACATGAAGCATACTTGTAATGCGAGTAAAAAAAGAAGATACAAGATGAATATGATTGTAAATGAATGCAAGTTAGTAGGATATGGCATTGGAGATGACATTTAGAAGTCAATAATGTATGCACAAAGTCCACACAAGTATCATGTTGAAGCACATTGAAGATTAGAAGCAAACATGGTTCAAACTAGGTCAAACAAGTACCCTACGATTTATGAACTAAAGAGACATGTGAAGTGATGTTAGAAACCATGGCATAGGGTCAAGAATGATTACAAATAGAAGTGGAATCATGTCAAATTGAATGTCCAAGACCATACAAGAGTTGATACAAATATGTGCTCAAAGAAGGTCAAGTGAGAATGCACAATTACACAACACATTTCAAGTTAAAACATGTGCATACAAGTCATGTAAGGATGAACTTTGAGTGACCCATAACATGAGAAAAGTGACCTGTAATGTTCATGCAACATGGATTAAAAAGGTCTCAACAATTGTCAAAGAAGATTGCACACAATGCATATTAAAACCCTAACACAAGTCTTCTAACATTTACACAAACAAGCATGCTTTTATGAATTCCAAAAGAACATGTTAAGAAGATAAGAAAAATTGGAAAAAGTAAGCATTTTTAAGTGCAATCAGTGTGCAGACATGTCTAAAAAAGATAGCTCAAAGATCATCAAGAATCATGCATAAACATGCCTCAGAATGTCATACAAACCACACAAACAAATGGCTCAAAGATCTCATTCAAAAGTCAATGTAAAATGACCTAAACAATCTAGAAAAAATTTATCGAATGCCTCAATGTAAAAAAAACATGTATCAATTATTAAGTAAAAATACAATCCACAACTATGTCAAACAATTCCATAATGAAACATGTATCATGAATAGATGCACAAACAAAAGAAATTAAGAACATATTCATGAAAAATGACAAAATATGATAAAATCAGATAATAAAATATGTCAAAATTATTTAAATGCCTTATAATGCTTCATGAATTTTTGTGGAATTTTTGGAAGCTTGGAAGTAATTTTAAAAACTAAAAAGCAAACAAGTATGAAAAGAAAATAAAAAAAAACAAAGAAATGATTAGGGAGGTGCAACACAAGCAATTATTCAATTCAAAACTTGCATTGGGCTTGAGGAGAGGGGGTGTAGATATCAAAAACACAACGCCCAGGGCGCATGGTCTGAAGAGGTCTATACCATAGACTTTAGTCAAAACATTGACTCATTCTTAGCCCTAGGATGGAGTCAAACATGATGATTATGGAAGGTAACACAATCAGATGAATCACAACGTGTACACATGTTAAGCAATCATGAGGCACACACATGAAATCACAAAATTCAAAATAATTTAGAAATCAAAGGTACGTGACTTCCACCCTCTTCATTAATGCGCTAGCATTTTGTGCAGCGTTAGATCAAAATAATCAGACGGTTGTGTTTTAAATTGGCCAAACGAGTTAGGGTTTATGAGGTGGATGAACACCACAGGCGGGAGAAGACTCCGCTCATCTTCTCCGGCCACACACCACCGTGGCACAACTTTCAGGTCATCAGAAATTGTCAAATCACATATCAAAATGTTCCTTAGGTCATGTAGATCATGGATCCAACATAAAAAATCACAAACAAATCACATACAGAGAGAATCGAAGAGAAACATTTTGCCCTAAAAGTTTCAACTAAGCACCTAAGGTGCCTATCAACTAGACAGATGTTCACATTGCTCCTATTGAGCTCCAAAACAATAAAAAACAAGCTAAATCAGAGAAAAAGGAGAGCAAAAAAATTGAAGTGAAACCTGTGCTTTTGATGAATCTTTTGCTCAAAAGAATACTAGAGAGGAGGTTCCTTTTGCTTCTTGAACTTCAAACTAGCCAAATAAAGGCTTGATGTGCTTGAACTCAGTTGATGAAGTTGAGATGATTCAATGTATAAATGGTGTAGCCTCAGATCATTACTTCTACACTCTTCTTAGATGCAGATTGAAGAAGCAACAAGCTCCAAAATGTTGAGGAGAACGATGAATATTATGCTGCGTATGAGAGAAGCTTCAGAGAGAGAGAGAATGAAATTTTTGGAGGATAGTGAAGAATGAGAAAAAACTGATCCAAATTCTATTAGAGGTTAGTTTTATATCCCTGGTTAAGCTCTAACTGTCATGGTTGACAGTTAGAACCATGGTTAAATGAGTGAGTTAAACAAAATGAATTGAAAGAGAGTGAATCATGAGGGTGAACTCGGGTTTATTGGTTTTGTTAAGGTGAGGAGAGGACATGGCATGTTATGGCGAGGATATGATGAAAGGTGATGATGTACTGATGATAGCAGCAATGCAGCTTACTCTGCAAGTTTCTCACTCTCTCTTATGTTTAAACAAATGAGGAATGTATGGTACATGAGCATGTGTGGTGTGTAAGAGTGGTTTGTCTTGAAATGGAAAATGTTGATGACATGGGATGATACATACTCAACATGCGCATGAGAATGAGAATGACAAAGCTCTAAATTTGTTTAATTGAGAATGAAGAAACCAGATGTCAAGAGGGTGAGTTTAGAGCATGGTATCCTCATGATTATGGAGTTAAATGACATGGCCAAGGGTGATTTGGAAGGTGGAGATGTAATACAACAAGATTGCTATTCAAAACAATTACAAATGGAACCTCTAACATAATAAAAAATGATCATGAAAATGTGTGGTCATGACTGCATTGACATGCCACCCTGTCTTGGTCTTGACCAGCCCATCTGCGTGTGAAATTCAAGTGTGGTGACCCTACTTTAACCCATTATAACTCTCAATGAGTTGCTTAGATGAAAAATCTCTCAACACCAAAGTTGAAGAGGAGATTGAGAGGAACAATTTTCATGTTGGATATTTTTTCAATTGAAGTCTCTATCATAGAGAAATTTGACCTTGAACTTGGACAAAACATGCACACCAACTGTTTGTGAATATCACTCCGAGCCAGCACGTGCGTGACCTGAGTGTTTGGCCCAAATTGCCTTGATTTATCTCAACTTTAATTGATCATATCTCTCTCAATTTTGATCCAATGGGCATGTTCTTGGTATGGTTTTGAAGCTTGGAATGTGAACTTTTGATAGGCCTCCCTAACTTTTCAGTTTGGAGCTTGGAACATGGAGAAAGAATGCCCTAAAGTTGAGTGCTCACCTTGCCAAAACTTGCCATAAATGGAAACCCTAATTTCTATTTTTGGCAACTTTCCACATCCTTTGATTTCTTGTGAGTCTCTTCATATTTCTTGGTCAAATCTTCATCAATGGATATATTTGACATGAGGAACAAGATTTTGACCTAAAAAAGTCAGGGGTTGACTTTTTCCTCTGCACAGTTGACTTTTCCCCAATTCTCCTGATTTTGAACCAATTGATCAATTGAAATCCTTCTGAACGAAATTGATGGACAATTCTTTAATCCTAGACACTTAGGAACATGAGGAATGCCATAGAGTCATGTCTTGCTCAAAAAAACAGAAATAAATTGATTTTATGACAAACCCTAATTTTGGTGCCTTCAGTCAAGGAGGAATCAGCCCATCCCCCAAATCCAAATTCCTCTGAATATGAGGTGCATCCTCTCAAACAATGATGAGATATGCCATTTGGTTATGATAAAAGCTCAAAAATTTTGCCCATTGGGGTGTTAAAATCAATAATTCCAAAACCCTAATTTGAGCAATCCTATTAGGAGAGTATGATTCACTTGAAATTTCTCACCAATAGGTGATGAACATTATAAGACACCTTGAGGCTCAAGACTCCCTTGTGGCTCAATCAATGATAGTATCGAGAACTATTTCTCTTCTTCACATCTTGGTCAATACACCTGAAGTTTGCTTAAAGCTCTGGGAAACCTCTTCTGCCCTTGAGTTGGCTCATACACCCTGATCCCATGCCAAGACATAATGATATGCAAAGATGATGATGCAAAGAAATGAAATGAAACATAAGCCAGTTAGTGCTAAAAGTAAGAGGGCAAAATTTGAGGTGTTACAGCTGCCCCTATTCAAACTTCTTGGATCTGAGGGTAGGGAAGCAATGGCTTCCCAACGGTCGGGATACACGGAGATTGAGTACCAAAATAACCTAAAAATTTGCAACCTGCAGGGATAATGAAATAGAGTGTTTGCTAGCCGAAGATGGACCATGCTGGGAAAACAAGACCTGTTGACGGCGGGTTAACCAACAAAAGAAAACAAGGACGACCGAAGGCGAACTCGAAAAGAAAGACCAAGCCGTAGGTGGGATTTCAAAGAAAGACTAAGCCGAAGGTAGACTCTCAACAAAGAATACGAGACCAAGCCGAAGGTAGACTCGAAAAGGAAGACCAACCCGAAGGTGGACTTTAAGAAAGACTAAGCCGAAGGTAGACTCTCAAACAAACAATACGTGACCAAGCCGAAGGTGGACTCGAAAAGGAAGACCAAGCCGAAGGCGGGCTTTCAAAGAAAGACTAAGCCGAAGGTAGACTCTCAAACAAACAATACGAGATTAAGCCGAATGTAGACTTGAAAAGGAAGACCAAGCCGAAGGTGGACTTTCAAAGAAAGACTAAGCCGAAGGTAGTCTCTCAAATAAACAATACGAGACCAAGCCGAAGGTAGACTCGAAAAGGAAGACCAAGCCGAAGGTGGGCTTTCAAAGAAAGACTAAGCCGAAGGTAGACTCTCAAACAAACAATACGAGATCAAGCCGAAGATAGACTCGAAAAGGAAGACCAACCCGAAGGTGGACTTTCAAAGAAAAACTAAGCCGAAGGTAGACTCTCAACAAGGAATACGAGACCAAGCCGAAGGTAGACTCGAAAAGGAAGACCAAGCCAAAGGTGGACTTTCAAAGAAAGACTAAGCCGAAGGTAGACTCTCAACAAATAATATGATACCAAGCCGAAGGTATACTCGAAAAGGAAGACCAAGCCGAAGGTGGGCTTTCCAAGAAAGACTAAGCCGAAGGTAGTCTCTCAAACAAACAATACGAGACCAAGCCGAAGGTAGACTCGAAAAGGAAGACCAAGCCAAAGTTGGACTTTCAAAGAAAGACTAAGCCGAAGGTTGACTCTCAACAAAGAATACGAGACCAAGCCGAAGGTAGACTTGAAAAGGAAAACCAAGCTGAAGGTGAACTTTCAAAGAAAGACTAAGCCGAAGGTAGAATCTCAACAAAGAATACGAGACCAAGCCGAAGGTAGACTTGAAAAGGAAGACCAAGCCGAAGGTGGACTTTCAAAGAAAGACTAAGCCGAAGGTAGACTCTCAAACAAACAATACGAGACCAAGCCGAAGGTAGACTCGAAAAGGAAGACCAAGCCGAAGGTGGACTTTCAAAGAAAGACTAAGCTGAAGGTAGACTCTCAATAAAGAATACGAGACCAAGCCGAAGGTAGACTCGAAAAGGAAGACCAAGCCGAAGGTGGACTTTCAAACCCAAGATAAGTAGAATCAACAAATCTACAAAGATGACTCCGCTAGGGAAAGAGAAATCTAAACAGACAACTTTGTAGGGGAGTATAGGAAGGAACAACAGTAAGAAGGATGAATCCACTGGTTGCAGTGTAATTCCAAACAACATCTCCTGAATTACATTTCTTTCTACTGGGGGAAAGAATCTGGTAAAAGATATCAAACCTGGCTTATGCTTCGAATGCATATGTTTGAATTTTTCTATGGTGTAATGCTCCATACGAAATGGAAATGCTACGCATTTGGGAGGATGCCATGTAAGAATGCTTATGCAATGCAAAAGAGGCGTCTCAGCAAAATAAATGCTGAAGATAAAGGCAACTCCACCGGGGATGACAAACTAAATTGTCCTCTGAATTTAAAAGATCCTGTTGAGGAAGATTTCACTGAACGACTTCGTGATCACAAACTCTGCTGGAGATGAAAACTCCGAGAGAAATTCCACTCTGTTGGGGATTGCCAATGACTTCTTCCGAAGACAGAACTCAAAACCTGGATCTGAAGAATGCCAATAACAATTGGACTTAAGACCTGCTGGGGATATCAATCGCTGTTGAACACACCATTGCGGAGATCACCACCAAACTCTGCTTGGGGGAACAAGTCGATGATACCAAACTTACTTGGGGATATTACTGAACTCAACCTGCTGCTGGGAAATGCCCTTACCTTCCCCTGTTGGAAAATACCATCCACTACTAACAAATCTGCTTGGAGAATGGTGGTTGACGGCATCAATTCTGCTAGAGGATAACATCAGGCTTACTCATCTGTTGGGAACCCGATCATGCTGCTGCTGGTAAAAAAACATTCCTGACTAGCTGAGGAAAATGGGTGTTTAGACCCTTTGGGGAAAATACCATCTTTGTCCAAAGAAGATATTCCAAAAGTCTCCTACTAGGGATGCAAAAGCATCAACTTCTGACAGCTTGCTGAGAGAGTAATAAATCAACCACAACTCTTAGTTGGGGAAATAATCCTCTGTACTCTGGCTGGGGAGAGTAACAACCTGCTGAGGAGGATGAACTTTTAAATGTTGAGGAGAGTAGCTCTACTGGGGAGGAACAAACTTGTTACCCTGCAAACACAGTCAACAGAAAGTTCTATATGCAAAAATCGCTACCTCGATTACCATTCTCATGACCGTTGCCTGGGCATTTTCTACTGTTTTTCCGATATGCTCTGTAAAGCTTAACATTTTCGCATGCAATGTTTATCAAAATATCGGACATTTTCACAAACAAAACAGTAGAAGTAAAAACACAAATAGAAAGCTCTTTGAGTAAAATGAAAAATTTATTGAATGAATTGGCCTGTAAATAGGCATTTACATCCTGAAGAAATTCCTGAAAAGAGGTAATTGCACACAAAGTAAAAGAAAATACACATGTCGGTAATGTGGGGAACAAATATCCACCATGATTCAATTCAGCTATGACCCATATGTCTCGCTCATCCGCAGATGCTTTGGCCTTCGAAGAGACTGACTGGACTGATTCCTTTCCTTCGAAATTTCCAAGTGTCACAAGTATTTACAGATCGAACGTAGATCGTAGCCTCTTGCTTTCAAATCCCTAACTTTTGCCTGGACCGCCCTTTTCGGGTTTTCAATCCACCGGGGTACCCATTTTTGCCAAAGTTTCCTTTTCAGGTTTTCAACTTTGCGGGTTTATTCTTTTCTTTGGTTTATCCCTAACTTTTACCTGAACCTTTTCTTTTTATGGTTCGCCGGGATGCCCTTTTTTGCCTGGATCTTCTTTTTATGTCCATCGGGTCTCTTTTATGCGAAGTATATTTTGACTACGTCTGCATTCACAGGGGACGTAAAATCTTTGCCATCCATAGTTGAGAGTAATAAAGCTTCGCCAGAGAAAACCTGTCTTACTACATACGGCCCTTCGTAGTTTGGAGTCCATTTGCCCCTGTGATCTGTTTGAGGATGAAGGATCCTTTTCAAAACCAATTCACCAGCCTGAAAACACTGAGGACGTACTTTCTGATCAAATGCTTTCTTTATCCTGCTCTGATACAACCAGGCATGTGCAATGGCTGCCAATCTCTTCTCTTTAATAAGGTTCAGTTGATTCAGTCTAGAACGTACCCACTCAGCTTCATCAAGCTTCACGTCTGCCAGAATTCTTAAAGAAGGAATCTCAACCTCTAATGGTAGAACTGCTTCCATACCATATACCAATGAGAAAGGAGTTGCCCCAGTCGATGTTTGCGCCGAAGTACGATAACCATGTAAAGCATAAGGCAACATCTCATGCCAATCTTTATACGTCACTACCATTTTCTGCACAATCTTCTTGATATTCTTATTTGCTGCTTCAACAGCCCCATTCATCTTCGGACGATAGGGAGAAGAATTGTGATGTTCAATCTTAAAGCTCTGACATAGCTCCTTCATCATCTTGTTATTCAAATTTGAACCATTATTAGTAATGATTCTCTCTGGGATTATATACCGGCAGATGATGTCCTTCTTGATAAATCGGGCTACCACTTGTCTGGTGACGTTGGCATACGAGGCGACTTCTACCCACTTCATGAAATAATCAATGGCAACCAAAATGAAACGATGCCCATTGGAAGCAGTCGGCTCAATCTTTCCAATCATATCAATGCCCCACATGGCAAAGGGCCAAGGTAATGACAACACATTCAGAGGAGTAGGCAGTACGTGCACCTTATCTGCATAAATCTGGCATTTGTGACATTTTCGGGCGTATTTGAAACAATCAGACTCTATGGTCATCCAGTAATACCCCGCTCTCAACAGTTTTTTAGCCATAGCATGCCCATTGGCATAGGTACCGAAAGATCCCTCGTGAACTTCTTCCATTAATAGGTTTGCCTCGTGTTCATCAACACAACGTAGCAAGACCATGTCAAAGTTCCTCTTATACAACACATCGTCTTTGGTTAGGAAGAAATTTCCTGCCAACCTCCTGAGAGTTTTCTTGTCCTTGGTAGACGCACCCTCTGGATACTCTTGACTCTTCAGAAAAACCTTAATATCACGATACCAAGGTTTACCGTCTGACACGCCTTCAACTGCAAACACAAAAGCTGGTCTATCCAAGCGCATGATTCTGATCGAGGGAGTTTCATTCCAATGGTTCACCTGATACATCGAGGACAACGTTGCCAACACATTTGCCATCTGATTCTCCAACTGGGGTATATGATGAAAATCAACTCTATCAAAGAAAGGTAACAACCTTTTGGCAAGTTGTTATAAGGCACCAAATAATCCTGACGAGTTTCCCATTCTCCTATAATCTGATTGACTGCCAACGCAGAATCACCATAAACATCGAGGTTCTTGATTCTCAAATCAATCGCTTCTTCTAACCCCATGATGCATGCTTCATACTCTGCCTCATTGTTGGTGCATACGAATGCTAACCGGGCAGTGAAGGGTATATGAGAACCCTTTTGAGTCGTAATGATTGCCCCGATTCAGTTACCATATGAGTTAACAGCTCCATCAAAAACCAGCTTCCATTGGGATCCAAATTCAGGTCCTTCATCAGGCAAAGGCTCTTCACAATCTTTCATCTTCAGAAACATGATGTGTTCATTGGGAAATTCAAACTTCATCGGTTGATAATCCTTAATTGGTTGTTCAGTAAGATATTCTGACAAAACACTTCCCTTGATGGCCTTTTGGGAAACATATTGAATATCGTATTCTGTCAAAATCATCTTCCATCGAGCTATTTTTCCAGAAAGCACTTGCTTTTCAAACACATACTTGATCGGATCCATCTTCAAAATCAAGAGGGTTGTGTGGTTTAACATATACTGCCTCAAACGCTTAGCTGCCCAAGCGAGTGCACAACATGTTTTTTCCAGCATTGAGTACCTCGACTCACAATCAGTAAACTTTTTACTCAGGTAGTAGATGGCATGCTCTTTTCTACCTGAATCGTCGTGTTGACTGATCACACACCCCATTGAGTTCTCAAGAACTATAAGATACATAATCAATGGCCTTTCTTGCACTGGCGGCATAAGGACCGGAGGTTCCTACAAATATTCTTTTATTTTTTCGAACGCCTTTTGACAATTTTCATTCCACCTGACCTCTTGATCCTTTCTTAACAATTTTAATATCGGTTCACACGTGGCTGTAAGATGAGAGATGAATCTAGCAATGTAGTTCAATCTCCCTAAGAAACCAAGGACCTCTTTTTCTGTTCTCGGTTCAGGCATTTCTTGTATAGCTTTTACTTTAGTAGGATCAACCTCGATACCTTTTTCGCTGACAATAAACCCCAGTAATTTTCCAGATCTCACCCCGAAGGTGCACTTGTTCGGATTCAACCTCAGTCTGAGCTTTATCAATCTTTCAAATAATTTTTGAAGATTTACCAGATGCTCTTCCTCTGTTTTTGACTTCGCAATCATGTCATCAACATAGACTTCGATCTCTTTGTGAATCATATCATGAAAGAGAGTCACCATTTCCCGCTGATAGGTTGCCCCAACATTTTTCAATCCAAAGGGCGTCACCTTGTAACAGAATGTTCCCCACGGTGTTATGAACGTAGTCTTCTTCATGTCCTCTGGGGCCATTTTGATTTGGTTATACCCAGAGAAACCATCCATGAAGGAAAATACCGCATATTGAGCGGTGTTGTCCACTAACACGTCAATGTGGGGAAGCGGGAAATCGTCTTTCGGGCTTGCTCTATTCAGATCTCTGTAGTCAACACACATCCTGACCTTTCCATCCTTCTTAGGTACAGGTACAATATTAGCAACCCACAGAGGATAATTTGTCACAGCAAGAAACCCAGCGTCTAACTGCTTTTGAACCTCTTCTTTAATCTTGACAGCCATATCCGGTTTCGTCCTTCTCAGTTTCTGCTTAACCGGAGTACAACCTTCTTTGAGCGGCAGCCGGTGTACCACAATATCAGTGTCAAGCCCAAGCATGTCTTGGTAAGACCAAGCGAAGATATCCACATACTTTTGAAGCATTTCAATTAATCTTCCTTTGACAGTGTCTTCCAAAGTAGCCCCAATCCTTACCTCTTTCTTTGCGTCCTCGGTTCCCAAGTTAACAGTCTCAATTTCCTCCTGATGAGGTAGAATGACCCTTTCCTCCTGTTTCAACATTCTGGCCAATTGCTTGGGTAAGTCACAATCTTCGTCAGTCTCTTCTTCAGCCTGATAAATGGGATTCTCGATGTCATACCGAGCCATAGCTGAATCATGATTGGTGGAATCTGAACGAAGAAACCTGTGTGATTGATGATTTATGTTTATTATGAATGCAACAAACAAAAACACATTGCCATTTTGATGTGATTTAATGCGAAAAGTAAAAAACAGAAAAACAGGGATCAAAATATTTGAATACGAAAATGCTCTTTATTAATGATAAGGTAAACACACAAAACATTAAAGCCCTACAAACAAGAATTGCTACGTCTTGGGTAGAATGTAGGATTAACATAGCAGAAGAACAAAGGCAATTACTCTGGGCTAGTCACTTGAATGATTTTCTCAGACGACCAGTTGCAAAGACTCTGACCCGGAGTACAGGGGTGGATCCAATTATCCATGTCGCAGCCATTATCCCCCTCCTCATCAATAACATTAATTATGTCAAAGAACACACTAGCACTGGTGAAACGAACCGAACCATAAAACTTGGGAGGCTCCTCAGGGTGCCTGGGTGGCTGCTATCCCAGTCCATAAGTATTTTTCTTCATCTGAACATCAATAACTTGCCCCCACTTCTGGGAACTGCCAGTTTTGACTACAGTACGTGCATCTTTGAAAGAAGACATTGAGACCTCTGGTTGATTCACCACTCAGGGCTGCTTAACCCCTTCACACTGACTGATTTCCTTAAGAGGCTCTTCAGAAATTTTTACCGCTTCAAAGGCTTGACATAAGGTTTCATGTATTTCACCATCCACCTCCACATAGTTGAAAGTAGATAGATGACTTACCATGATATCCTCTTCACCGCATACTGTCACTACATGCCCGTCTACCATGTACTTCAGCTTTTGATGTAGTGTGGACGTAACTGCCCCGGCACTATGAATCCATGGACGACCCAGTAGACAGCTATAGGCAGGCTGAATGTCCATTATGTAGAAGGTGGCTTCAAAAATCTTGGACCAACCTTGATTGGTAGCACAATTTCTCCGAAAACAGATCTCTTGGAACCATCGAAAACACGCACCACCAAATCACTTGGCGTGCAGATCAACCCATGAGTGTCCAACTTCATCAGGGTTTTCTTTGGTAAAACATTCAAAGATGACCCAGTATCAATGAGAACATGCTACATCAAAGATCCTCGGCATTCGACTGAAATGTGCAAGGAGTTATTATGATTCCTCCTAGCTGGAGTTAAATCCACATTAGTAAATCCCAAACCATTTCCCGCATTTACATGAGCCACGACCCCCTCTAGTTGATTAACCGATATCTCCTGGGGTACATACGCTATGTTCAAGACTTTCAACAGTGCGTTTTGATGCGCCTCTGAGCACAACAACAGAGATAAGATGGATATCTTGGACAGCGTTTGGTGCAACTGATCAACAATTTTGTAGTCGCTCTTCCTGATTAGGCTCATGAATTCCTCCACATTCTCCGAGAAGGAGTTGTCAACTTGTTTAATGGTGGAATCGTTCACTACTTGCTTCTGCATAGCATCATCCATAATTTGTTTTCCTTTATCCTGCCTAGAATCAACAGCCTGATTATTAGATGGGACAAAGACCCTACCACTCCTCATGATAGCTCCTGCTTCCTCATTACTGTCACAACTAGAGTTCACTGCCGATGTTCCCACCAACTCTTGTTTCTGTCCGTCAACAAATGCTTCAGCACCATAGTTCCAGGGGATAGCCTTGGTGCTCTCATATGGGACGGGTCCAGGAACTGTAATAATGACCGGCGCTGGTCTAGCCGGCCCTGAGATAATTATCGTCTTAAAAGGGATTGTAACAGTGGCAATATCATTCTTTCTTCCAATAACTTCCTTCTGCTGATCACACCTATCGAACTGCAATTGACCTTCATCAATTAACTTCTAAATACCGGATCTCAACAGATTACAGCCATTTGTCTGCAACATACACTCTGAACAGCTTTTATCACAACCGGGGGACACCCCACCCTTCAGTAATCTCTCTTTCACTACCAACAGAGGAGTCTTCAATTCACTCACGTCTAGAACCAAGTTCAAAGATTCAGCCTCTTCTATAACAACATTGACTCTCGGTCCACCGTGGTTTGGCATCAGATTCCTATCAACATTAAGAGCGTCATTGGAAAAGTTGATGGCCTTCGAATCCAACAAATTTTGGACTTGGTGCTTAAAAGCTTTACAATCCTCGATGTGGTGCCCTAGTGCCCCATAATGAAATTCAAGGTGAGCATTGGGATTGTAACCCGGAGGTGGATCGCCGGTAATAGGAGCCAAAGTCCTTTTCTAAATTAACTGCAACTGCATCAAATGTTGAAACAACTGAGAATAAGGAAAAGGTGGAGTATCAAAATGCCTATTCTGCTTAGGCCTTGGCTAATATCCGCGAGGAGCCTGATTTTGGTGCTAAGGTGGGAGTGTTGCAGGAATAGTTACTGAGGCCACCTGCTGATCATAATTCTGACGCTACTTTCCCTTACTGCGGTATGATGAAACAAAATTAGCATCCCCCTTTTTGTCTTGTAGTTCACATAAGATTTCTTCCCTCCTCCAGAAGATGACCCCTCATTACCCGATACCTTTCTGACTTTAATTCCGCTTTCCAACATCTCCCCAACCAAGATTAGATCGGCAAAATTTCCAGACATGCAAGGTAGCAACTTCTCGTAATAATAGCTCAGTAGGGTAGCCATAAACAGATTCAACATCTCCCGTTCTAGCATAGGAGGTTGCACCCTTAATGCCAATTCTCGCCACCTCTGGGCATATTCTTTGAAGATTTCATTGTTCTTTTGAGACATACTCTGCAGCTGAGTCCTATTGGGAGCCATATCAGTATTATATTGGTAGTGCTTGACAAAAGCCCCTACCAGCTCTCTCTAGTTGCGGACGTTACATCTCTCTAATTGCATGTACCATTCCAGAGATGCCCCAGACAAGCTATCTTGGAAGAAATGCATCAACAATTTTTCATCACTGGAGTATGCAGTCATCTTCCTTGCATATGCCCTGACGTGAGTCTTTGGGCAAGTGGTACCATTATATTTCTCAAAGGTGGGAACCTGAAACTTGTGCGGAATTCTGACACCGGGGACTAGCCCTAGATCCTCCAAATCCATACCCACAGAGTTCTGATTCACGACCCCTTTTAACTGCTCTTCAATCAGTCTAAACCTCTGATCATTATCAACCTGGGGAACAACATCCCCACCTTGCACAGAAAAGATGTCATCCTATTGGTCATCATATCAACGACCATGAACAGCGCAAACACTATTTCCTCCTCCGACAACAGAAGGAATCACAACCTGCTCACCTCCGCCCGGATGGATCACAACATCAGGAATAAGGATATTTCTCCCTGGAGGGCCTCCCTGAACACCATTTCTAGCTACGCCTCCTCCCGGAGGAACGACGTTGTTATGAACTCCACCGTGAAGAACTCCGTCTTCACCCACTCTTGCCACCGAGGGCTGGACAAGGGTTCTTAACTGTTCCTGCCCTTTTGTAACACCTTGCATCAATTCCATGAACTGGGCCATGTGAGCCTGCATGGCAGCCATCTCAGCCTATACCTGTTCCATAGCTCTCTTTTGATTGAGTCTGGTGGAATACTGATGAATTTGCTGGTCAGCAATCCTGTCTGTAGAAAGAACATGATAAGAAAACCAGAGATAAACCTGCTATGCAAAAAAATGACATGTATGAATGCATGCATATGCCATGGTTTTCATTTCCAGGGTATTTCACACCTTGATTCCAGTCTTAATCACAAGAAGCTGCATAATAGACATATTTGTTGAAGGAATTTTGTGGGGAAGAAATGTGTTGTGATAATGTGCTTGTGAATATCAACATTGCCAAGGAATCATCTATGAATAAACCAGTCATTTCAAATTAATTGAAAGCCAATACGTACCAAAGCATTTTACAACGAAATAAAAAATTGGAAATACATAGAGAGAATGACTCCATCAACAGGCCTGATGGTAACCACAGTACATCAACAAAAATTGCATTAGGAAAATGGAAAGAGAACTATCAATCATTTAGCCCCAAGTCTTTCAACTGCTCGCTAGAATGCCTGATTTCTTCAAAGAGTATTATGGTGCGCTGATGGCTTGGTTTTTCAATCATTTCCTTGATTAAGACATCCATCTTCTTCAGAGCTTCAACTAATGAGTCCATGTGCATTAAGAGAGCCTCGTCATTACTTTCTTCTTTAGGCTTTTTCACACCATCTTGTACTTTGAGTTCTTCCATTTCTGCCATAGCATCTTCAAGTTCTTTCTTGGAAGTTTTCAACTCATCTCTAGCCTTCTTCAACTGCTCTTGGCTTTTACCGAAGTCTTCACGATGCTTTCTTCATTGTTCATGCACTCTCTGAAGTTTATCGTCTCTGGTCTTTAATTGCTCTTGCAGCTCTGCATTCTCAATTCTAACTTTGTCCCATGCTTGCTGAAGTTTAGTGAGCTTGGCTTTTGCTTGGGCCAAAGATTGTTTGGTCTGTCTGTGAGTTTGAGCGGAAGTTTCGGCGGCCATATTAACCTTTTGATAATGTCGGGCCCTTTCAGCAAAATCTTTTTCTTTATCTGCCAAAGTCTTCAATGCACCTTGAGTTTTCCATTCCAGATCTTTGTTGGTATGTAGAGCATCCTGCAGACGACTGCTCAGATCAGAGTTCTCTACCCGGAGGTCCTTCACCAAGGTCTGCAAGTAGTTAAACTCCTCAATAGAGACAGTATCCCTCTCTTCTACAACCTCAGGGTATAAAGGAGGTACGGGGTCAAAAGGTAAATAGAACTCTTCCACCCTTTTCCTTATCCAGTTCTCATAAGGAGGATAAGTTCGGTTATTTGGTCTTCCAAGAACTCCTTTGCCCTTTCTTTGGATGTCGTTCCAGGCTTCCGAAGCTTTTCGGACTATTGCTCGATCGTCACCTACTTGAAAGTACAAGGACTCTTCCACACTTCTCTCGGTAGGGGGATTTTCCAGAGCATAACCGAATTGTCTAATGGCCAGAGAGGGATTATAGTTAATGCCTCCCTTCCTCCCTATCAATGGGACATTGGGGAATCCATCACGGCTATGAATAATATCCCCACCGAGTAACCCCTGATCTATCCAGATGATATATTTAGCAGACAAACCCATCAGTCTATGACGCCATTCCAATGAACTCTTGGTATCCACGAATGCACCTTTACGTGGTAACCGATACGAAAACCATTTTGAGAATAAAGGCATACAACAATTGACATATCCCCCTCTTTTCTTTTCATTCCTGCTATGAACTGAATGATAAAGATCACCCAATAAAGTGGGTATTGGATTTTGAGTAGTGAATATTTTGATGGCGTCCATGTCAACAAACTCTGGCACATTTGGGAACAGGATAATGCCATATACGCAAACAGCTAATACAACACAGAAAACATTCCACTCTTTGTCTTTAGCGGCTTTCTGAGTTATCTTGGTCAAGTACATTAGAGAGTACCCTCGAAATTCTCCTTTCTTGGTGATGTTGGTCTCCACCGTTGATTTGCTCAAATAAAGAGCAGCAGCCACGGCCTCAAAATCTGGATCTGTCTTCAAACTGAAAAAATGGTACCCCTTCCTTAATGGAGATCCCCAAGATATTCGAATATTCTTCCAAAGTCGGGACCAAGACATAATCCTGAAACACAAAGCACCGTAGAGAAGGGTCGTAGAATTGCAATAACGTGTGAAGGCCCACCCATTCATACTCACTGAGGTTGCATACAAATGAAAAAATCCGCCCGTACTTTTTCCCGAATGCTTCTAACACCTTTGAGCTAGCCATAGCCTTCAAACTGCTGATAGAACCTAGTCCTGGCTTCAGAAATTTGTAGGTGATGAAATTCTTTTTCTTTCTCCCAACATCCATCGGAAAAGAAACCCCTGACTGGAATCGAAGGTATAATATTGCCCTGTAAATGAAAAAAACATGTATGTTAAGACATGAAAATGCAATGCAAAGGCATATGATCAGAGTGTCCGGTGTCTGTGCTGGACTGTGCAGATAGTGACATTAGTATATTTGTGGATAGTGCCGGAATGTGAACAATAACCATTTGAACATAATAATGTGAACCTGAAGAACCAAAATACCAGGTATGTGGGAGGTCTAAGTCACCCGCAAACTTGCAAACACTTACCCATTCTCATATGTGGGTACTAAAACCAAGGTTCCTCAGTTTCAGATTCTCAATTTGAGAAGCAATAGTACATTTATCCCTCGGGGTACAATACTATCGCCAAACAAAGAGGTTGTCCACTGATTCCCCAAAAATAAGGCAATCATATAGCAAGTTCCCAGCATCGGGTCCTCGAATCGAGAATCATAATGGGTTTGCCATTTCTGGTATGCCATTATCTTTCTCGGGAGGAGTGCCTATACTGAGTCCTCGGGAATGGTCACCAGAGTCGACAACTCATACAGGGATATCTAATGGCCTGCATAACATGCAGTATCAGATACCACCTATATGGGCCTCGTCTGGCTGTGGATCTCGCGAAGACTTAATGTGATAACACCACGCAAGTGATCGACTATCCACTCTAAATCCTATGTGTACGCTCAAGCATGGGAAGTGGGCTTATCTCTCAAAACACCCTGCCCACCAAATAGAAAAATCCAAAACAGTCCAGCACAGTAATGAAATGCAATGCAATAAATGCGGTAAAAATAGTAATATATAGTAAAACAGTAATACAACAAATAAAGCACAATAGTAAACACCCAATGAAAGTAAACAACCAAGCGCTAGGATCGATTCGTATAAGATTTTGTCTTCCCCAGCAGAGTCGCCAGCTGTCGCTCCCGGGATTTTCATCCAAGTACAAACGTGAAAGTGGCGCAAAAACAGAGTCGCCAGCAATGTGTATTTATCCCAAGAGAGGGAAAGGAAACACTGCATAAACCTGAGGGAAGGAAAGAACATGGTCTTGCGACCAAGAGAAACGGGTAAGGGAGTTGGTTACGCGAGGGGAAGGTATTAGAACCCCCACGCGTCCATCGTACTCGATGGGATCCATGCTTGTTGTCTTAATCAAAGGGTGTCGTCATCTGGAGCTCCACTGCTACTGGAAAGGAGAAGAAATAGGAACGGAGAAGAACGGAGGAACGGGGAAGAAAAGAAAAGAAGTGACTCGATAGGACATCGCCGTCCTAGGCCTACGTATTCCCTTTGTGCAATGGGAAAGTCAGAGTCAACGTAGTTCGATGGATTACGGGGGAAAGGTTGCTCGTCGAGATATCATATCTCGTGCCTATGTATCCTTAATCGGACGGGAAAGAGGAATCAGAGCAAACGTAGTTCGACCTAACGAGGTCGGTGAGTGTTTTTTATGAGCGACGTTAAGTTCGCGTCCGGCAGTTAGGGTCGATGCCTGTTTGCGACGAGACGGAAGTAACGTGCTCTTTTCTGAAAATGGTTTGAAACTGAACGATCCCGAAGGACGAAAAAGGTTTGAGTTTGTTTTGTGTTTTTTAGACAGAAGTGTTTTGATTATTTTGTGTTTATAACAAGTATTGTACTAAAGTCTATGACATAGGAACGAATGCGTCGCATGGTCGTCCTAACAGGACGTATGCTAACACTCTAGAAAGGTGAGGGGAAGCCATTCTCCTTTCAATTCCCGTGTACTTAAGGCTCATGGCATACAATACTTGTTGCCCCTATTACATGTTTTGATTTTTGTTTTGAGATGAGAAAGAGAGACTCAAAGGAAAAGGAAACTCTAAAGGGAATTTCTATCCTAATGTTGTCATGCAAAGGTGGCCCTAAAGTTAGTGAGGTATAAGAGCAACATAAGTCTAAAGAAGAAAGAGGGATAGCACTACCTAATGCTTATCCTACCTCACATTAATCAAATATTAAAGATGAGCTAGGATCCCAAAGGGATGTGAGAGAGTTCTACACAATCAAGCATTATATCATGTAATCCATAAAAGAGAAAGAGAAGTAAGATAAAAGAGATGAGAGATGAAAGAATGGATGAACATGGATAACCATCCATATGTTCAAGTGCCTTACCTCTGCCCCTACACAAAAGGTTAGTACCACATGATCACAAGTAATGAATACAAGTGCCAAAAAGTAAAACAAACAAAACTAGTTGCTTTAAGAAGACAACTTGAGAAACAAATAAAGTTTAAACCAAAAGGGAAGGGTCCTAAGGGTTAAGAAACATTCAAAGTCAGTAGGTACATGCCAAGGGATCATACTAAGGTTAAGGTATCAAACAAAGTCAAACTAGTTTGAAACATGCATCAAAAGATCACACAATTACAAGTATGCATCAACAAAGCAAGATGGATGCAAATGAATCATGAACATGCATAAATGCATATGTAAACATCAAAGTAAGAAGTGAATGACATTTAAGAATGCATTGAGATGTCATTGAGATAGCATGCAAATCATAAACGCAAGCATTGATTAAGCAAGAAGAAATGGAAACCAAATACCATTCAAGTTCATACATGAAGCATACTTGTAATGCGAGTAAGAAAAGAAGATACAAGATGAATATGATTGTAAATGAATGCAAGTCAGTAGCATATAGCATTGGAGATAACATTTAGAAGTCAAGAACGTATGCACTAAGTCCACATAAGTATCATGTTGAAACACATTGAAGATTAGAAGCAAACATGGTTCAAACTAGGTCAAACAAGTACCCTAAGATTTATGAACATAAGAGACATGTGAAGTGATGTTAGAAGCCATGGCATAGGGTCAAGAATGATTACAAACAGAAGTGGAGTCATGTCAAAGTGAATGTGCAAGACCATACAAGAGTTGATACAAATATGTGCTCAAAGAAGGTCAAGTGAGAATGCACAATTACACAACACATTTCAAGTTAAAACATGTGCATACAAGTCATGTAAGGATGAACTTTGAGTGACCCATAACATGAGAAAAGTGACCTATAATGTTCATACAACATGGATTAAAAAGGTCTCAATAATTGTCAAAGAAGATTGCACACAATTCATATTAAAACCCTAACACAAGTCTTCTAACATTTACACAAACAAGCATGCTTTTATGAATTCCAAAAGAACATGTTAAAAAGATAAGAAAAATTTGAAAATGCAATTATTTTTAAGTGCAATCAGTGTGCAAATATGTCTCAAAAATATAGCTCAAATATCATCAAGAATCATGCATAAACATGCCTCACAATGTCATATAAACCACACAAACAAATGGCTCAAAGATCTCATTCCAAAGTCAATGTAAAATGACCTAAAAAATATAGAAAAAATGTATGGAATGCCTCAATGTATCAAAAAAGCATGTACCAATTATTAGGCAAATATTCAATACTCAACTATGTCAAACAATTCCATAATGAAACATGTATCATGAATAGATGCACAAACAAAAGAAATTAAGAACATATTCATGAAAAATGACAAAATATGAAAAAATCAGAAAATAAAATATGTCAAAATTATTTAAATGCCTTATAATGCTTCAATAGTTTTTGTGGAATTTTTGAATGCTTGGAAGTAATTTTAAAAACTAAAAATCAAACAAGTATGAAAAGAAAATTAAACAAAAACAAAGAAATGATCAGGGAGGTGCAACACAAGCAATTAATTAATTCAGAACATGCATTGGGCTTGAGGAGAGGGGGTGTAGATATCAAAAACACAAGGCCCAGGGCGCGTGGTATGAAGAGGTCCATACCATAGACTTTAGTCAAAACATTGACTCATTCTCAGCCCTAGGATGGAGTCAAACACGATGATCATGGAAGGTAACACAATCAGATGAATCACAATGTGTACACATGTTAAGCAATCATGAGGCACACACACGAAATCACAAAATTCAAAGGCACATGACTCCCACCCTCTTCATTAATGCACTGGCATGTTGTGCAGCCTTAGATCAAAATAATCAGACGGTTGAGTTTTAAACTGGCTAAACGAGTTAGGGTTTATGAGGTGTATGAACACCCCGGCCGGAGAAGACTCCGGTCATCTTCTCCGGCCACACACCACTGTGGCACAACTTTCAAGTCATCAGAAATTGTCAAATCACATATCAAAATGTTCCTTAGGTCATATAGATCATGAATTCAACATCAAAAATCACAAACAAATCACATACAGAGAGAATCGAAGAGAAACATTTTGCCCTAAAAGTTTCAACTAAGCACCTAAGGTGCCTATCAACTATCCGGATGTTCACATTGCTCCTATTGAGCTCCAAAACAATCAAAAACAAGCTAAATCAGAACAAAAGGAGAGCAAAAAAATTGAAGTGAAACCTGTGCTTTTGATGAATCTTTTGTTCAAAAGAATACCAGAGAGGAGGTTCCTTTTGCTTCTTAAACTTCAAACTAGCCAAATAAAGGCTTGATGTGCTTGAACTCAGTTGATGAAGTTAAGATGATTCAATGTATAAATCATGTAGCCTCAGATCCTTGCTTCTACACTCTTCTTAGATGCAGATTGAAGAAGCAACAAGCTCCAAAATGTTGAGAAGAACGATGAATATTATGCTAAGTATGAGAGAAGCTTCAGAGAGAGAGAATGAAATTTTTGGAGGAGAGTGAAGAATGAGCAAAAACTGATCCAAATTCTATTAGAGGTTAGTTTTATATCCCTGGTTAAGCTCTAACTGTCATGGTTGACAGTTAGAACCATGGTTAAATGAGTGAGTTAAACAAAATGAATTGAAAGAGAGTGAGTCATGAGGGTGAACTCGGGTTTAGTGGTTTTGTTAGGGTGAGGAGAGGACATGGCATGTTATGGCGAGGATATGATGAAAGGTGGTGATGTATTGATGATAGTAGCAATGCAGCTTTCTCTGCAAGTTTCTCACTCTCTCTTATGTTTGAACAAATGAGAAATGTATGGTACATGAGCATGTGTGGTGTGTAAGAGTGGGTTGTCTTGAAATGGAAAAATTTGATGACATGGGACGATACATACTCAACATGCGCATGAGAATGAGAATGACAAAGCTCTGAATTTGTTTACTTGAGAATGAAGAAACCAAATGGCAAGAGGGTGAGTTTAGAGCATGATATCCTCATGATTATGGAGTTAAATGACATGGCCAAGGTTGATTTGGAAGGAGGAGATGTAATACAACAAGATTGGTATTCAAAACAATTACAAATGGAACCTCTAACATACTAAAAAATGATCATAAAAATGTGTGGTCATGACTGCATTGACATGCCACCCTGACTTGGTCTTGACCAGCCCATCTGCGTGTGAAATTCAAGTGTGGTGACCCTACTTTAACCCATTATAACTCTCAATGAGTTGCTCAGATGAAAAATCTCTCAACACCAAAGTTGAAGAGGAGATTGAGAGGAACAATTTTCATGTTGGATATTTTTTCAATTGAAGTCTCTATCATAGAGAAATTCGACCTTGAACTTGGACAAAACATGCACACCAACTGTTTGTGAATATCACTCTGAGCCAGCACGTGTGTGACCTGAGTGTTTGGCCCAAATTGCCTTGATTTGTCTCAACTTTAATTGATCATATCTCTCTCAATTTTGATCCAATGGGCATGTTCTTGGTATGTTTTTAAAGCTTGGAATGTGAACTTTTGATAGGCCTCCCTAACTTTTTAGTTTGGAGCTTGGAACATGGAGAAATAATGCCCTAAAGTTGAGTGCTCACCTTGCCAAAACCTGCCATAAATGGAAACCCTAATTTCTATTTTTGGCAACTTTCCACATCCTTTGATTTTTTGTTAATCTCTTGATATTTCTTGGTCAAATCTTCATCAATGGATATATTTGACATGAGGAACAAGATTTTGACCTAAAAAAGTCAGGGGTTGACTTTTTCCTCTGCACAATTGACTTTTCCCCAATTCTCCTGATTTTGAACCAATTGATCAATTGAAATCCTTCTGAACCAAATTGATGGACAATTCTTTAATCCTAGACACTTAGGAACATGAGGAATGCCATAGAGTCAAGTCTTGCCTAAAAAAACAGAAATAAACTGATTTTATGACAAACCCTAATTTTGGTGCCTTTAGTCTAGGAGGAATCATCCCATCCCCCAAATCCAAATTCCTCTGAATATGAGGTGCATCCTCTTAAACAATGATGAGATATGCCATTTGGTTATGATAAAAGCTCAAAGATTTTGCCCATTGGGGTGTTAAAATCAAGAATTTCAAAACCCTAATTTGAGCAATCCTATTAGGAGAGTATGATTCACTTGAAATTTCTCACTAATTACAACCCTCTGGTGAGGTGATGAACATTATAAGACACCTTGAGGCTCAAGACTCCCTTGTGGCTCAATCAATGATAGTATCGAGTACTATTTCTCTTCTTCACATCTTGGTCAATACACCTGAACTTTGCTTGAAGCTCTGGGAAACCTCTTCTTCCCTTGAGTTGGCTCATACACCCTGATCCCATGCCAAGACACAATGATATGCAAAGATGATGATGCAAAGAAATGAAATGAAACATAAGCCAGTTAGTGCTAAAAGTAAGACAGCAAATGTTGAGGTGTTACACATGACAACTCTGTTTCACGACATGATGCACAAAGAAATTGAAGTATATGTCGATGATATGATTGCCAAATCTAAAGCAGAAGAAGAGCATGTAACACACCTATCAAAGTTATTCGAGTGTCTGAGAAAATACAGACTCCGCTTGAATCCCAATAAGTGCACATTCGGGGTCCGCTCATGAAAATTTTTAGGATTCATCGTCAGCTAGAAAGGAATCGAGGTTGATCCTGACAAGGTCAAGGCCATTCAAGAAATGCCTTCACCAAAGACTGAAAAATAGGTCAGACAATTTTTGGGACGTCTGAATTATATCTCCAGATTCATATCCCTCATGACCGCGACATGCGCGCCAATCTTCAAACTACTAAGAAAGAATCAAAACTGTGTATGGACAGAAGATTGCTAAAAAGCTTTCAACAGTACCAAAGAATATTTGTTGAATCCACCTATTATGTCTCCTCTAGGGGAAGGAATACCACTGATCATATACCTAACAGTATTGGAAGACTCCATGGGTTGTGTACTTGGCCAACAAGACGAAACAAAAAGAAAAGAGTCTGCCATTTACTACTTAAGCAAGAAGTTCACGGACTGTGAAACTCGGTACACTATGCTCAAGAAAACTTGCTGCGCTCTGGCTTGGGCAGGCAAACGTCTTCGCCATTACATGATTTGTCACACTACTTGGTTAATCTCCGAAATGGATCTTATCAAGTACGTCTTTGAAAAGCTTGCTCTCACGGGAAGGATTTCCCGTTGGCAGATGTTGTTATCAGAATACGACATCGAGTACCATGCTAAAAAAGCCATCAAAGGAAGTATTTTAGTTGATCATTTGGCTCACCAACCGATTGACGATCAGGAATCAGTCGGGTTTGACTTCCCAGATGAAGATGGCATGTACTTGAAAATGAAAGAATGCGATGAACTGCTACCCAGTGAAGGGCCAGAACCAGATTCCCAATGGGGATTAATTTTTGACGGAGCTGTCAACAATTATGGAAACGGAATTAGGGTTATCATCGTAACACCTCAGGGTACCTATATTCCTTTCACCGCCTGATTGACATTCAAATGTACAAACAACAAGGCCGAATACGAAGCTTGTATCATGGGTCTCGAAGAAGCTATTGACTTAAGGATTAAGAACTTGGATGTGTATGGAGACTCATCCCTGGTTATCAATCAGATCAAAGGAGATTGGAACACATACCAATCAGGACTAATTCCCTACAAAGATTACGCGAGAAGGTTGTTACCATTCTTCAACAGAATCGAGTTTCATCATATTCCTCATGAAGAAAATCACATGGCTGATGCACTAGCCACTCTCTCTTCAATGATTATTGTAAATCACTGGAATAACGTACCTCAGATTGACATAATGCGCCTTGAGAGGCCCGCTTACATCTCCGCGCTTGAAGCAGTCATAGATCACGATATCAAATGCTTCCTTCAAAGATAGGAGTACCCTCTTGGGGCATCGAGAAAAGATAGGAAGACCCTCCGAAGACTGGCTGGCAACTTTTTTCTGAGCGGTGATACACTCTATAAGAGAAACTTCGACATGGTTTTGCTCAGATGCGTAGACAGACAAGAAGCAAACCTGTTGATAAAAGAAATTCACGAAGGATCCTTTGGCACTCATGCCAATGCACACACAATGGCAAGAAAAATTTTGAGAGTAGGGTATTATTGGCTGAGAATGGAATCCGATTGCTACAAGTACATGAGGAGATGTCATAAGTGTCAGATATACGCAGACAAGATCCATGTACCGCCAACGCATCTCAAAGTTCTTTATTCTCCATGGCCTTTTTCTATACGGGGAATCGACATGATTGGCATGATTGAACCCAAAGCTTTAAACGGACATCGGTTCATCCTGGTAGCCATCGACTACTTCACCAAGTGGGTCGAAGCAGCATCATACACCAATGTAACCCGACAAGTGGTAGTCCGCTTTATCAAAAACAATCTTATATGCCGTTATGGTGTTCCAAGATAGATCTTTACGGATAATGGATCTAACTTGAACAATAAGATGATGAAATATTTGTGTGCTGAGTTCAAGATCGAACACCATAACTCATCTCCCTACTGACCTAAGATGAACGGAGCAGTAGAAGCGGCTAACAAGAACATCAAGAAGATTTTTCAAAAGATGGTTGCAACCTACAAAGATTGGCACGAGATGCTACCCTTTGCTCTCCACTGTTATCGCACATCTGTCCGCACTTCAACAGGGGAAACCCTTTTCTCTCTAGTATATGGCATGGAAGCAATGTTTCCCATAGAAGTAGAGATCCCATCAATCCGGATATTGATGGAAGCTAAGCTAACAAAGGCTGAATGGTGTCAAAGTCAACACGATGAACTAAATCTGATCGAAGAAAAATGAATAACGGCTCTATGCCATGGTCAGTTGTATCAGCAAAGAATGAAGAAAGCGTTCGACAAAAAGGTCTGACCCCGTGTCTTCAGAAAAGGAGACCTTGTGCTCAAGAAGATACAATCATTTCTCATTGATTCCCGAGGACAATGGACTCCGAATTATGACGGTCCCTATGTGGTCAAGAAAGCTTTTCAGGCGGCGCCTTGAGACTCGTGACCATGGATGGAGAGGAGTTTACCTACCCCACAAATGTTGATATAGTCAAGAAATACTTCGCCTAAAAAAATGTCTCGGTGGATTAAAAACCCGAAAGGGCGGTCCAGGCAAAAATTAAAGACACAAGCAAAAATTATCCTGATGGATTGGAAACCTCAAAAGGAAATTCAGGCAAAAGTTTGGGATTCATGGCAAGTAACTACGTCCGACAAGGTTAAATCCCCAGCAGTAACGCCATTCGTCGAAAAACTTCAAGTCAAGATCATCTTCGACAGAAGCTCAGGATTTCCAGAATTCAAAGTTGGTGGAAGGATAGTGGTCGTTATTGTTTCAATGTAGCCATTTTCCCTTAAATTGCCATTTTCTAAACTTTGTAAATGCTCTATGGTATCACCCGCTTAGATGATTTCCATTCTATCAATCAAATTTGAGCCCTAGTGCTTTTGTTTGCAATCCTCATTTATTTTTGCTTTACATAATGACATTTTTTTAACACGATCAACGATTCTTGAAACAAAAACAAAAATGAATTTACTTGTCAAATCTTCTTCTGCTTTTAAAATAAAGATGGTAATTCTATTTTACTACTGAACATCAAAAGAAACATCGATGGCTTCTCTGGAGGTGATCAAACCTCGAAAGGCAGAAGTACTCCTTCTAAACCAGTACGCTTGAATGAAGGATCAACTATTTTAGATGCGAATGTCCCATCTGATATACCCGGCAGAGTTCTTACCTCTTAAGACCGACTGGCGATTCTTCCTCCCCCAGAAGGGTCTACACCCTCCTGAACAGGAAATGATTGTTATTTTGAACCAATGATACTTTTTATTCCCCGCCGTGGCCGAGTATCCCTTCGTGTTCGTTCACTAGTTTGTATGTCGTGTCTGTTTTGTCAGCATAAACATACATACATCATGCATAATTAATTCATATTCATATTTATATTGCATTACTATCACTCTGGCCATTCATCCCCAAGTGATAACGTAATCCCGCCAGTAAGGTTGTCAGTTCTTTCCTCGTCAGGAAATGTATTGTCTGAGCAATTTCTCCCCAATTTATTTCTGGATTAAAGCCTGTCCTCGACCACTTCGACAGATGTCACTCTTCACCATTAAAGATGATATTCTCGCTTTCCCAGATTAAGGAAAATCCCCAGAGAAATCCTCTTAACCAAAGACTTTCGGCAATACGGCAGTTTCTCTCCGAAAGGTTTGTTGTCAATAAGGTCATCAGTACCTCAAAATTGGATCGCATCACATGGAATTTCTCTGAAAAGGTCTCAAAGAAAAGTATGATGTAATATCCCCAAGCAGAAAAGTGGTCTATCAGGAGACTCGTTTTCCCCAGTAGGTCGACAAATGGCATCTCCCACAGAGAAGTTTGCACACCTCTACAGCTCAGACAAATGGGTTTTCCCAAAAAATCTGACATCAAATCTTTTTCCATTAAATGGCATCTCCCCAGTATAGCTCGGCGAGAAGTTTGATGAAGACCACTACAAATAGCGTTCCTTGTCAAGAAAGAAACTCGACAAGAAGAAACTGAGACCAGTTCTGTGGCTGAAGACCAGGATCGAGGGGAAGTTTATTTCGGAAGAAAACTAAGACCAATTCCGTGGCTGAAGACCATGATCGAGGGGAAGTTTATTTCAGAAACTAAGACCAGTTTCGTGGCTGAAGACCAGGATCGCAGGGAAGTTTTACCCTTTTCTAAGTATCATTGCTTAGTAAAAGAAGATGAATGAGCAAACTTCTATTCATAACTACCGTCAAAATTTCGGGCATTCCGATATTTAATCCCCTTGCACCCTGAATGTCCGAATATCTTCGCCATTCACACCTTCAGGTCCAAGAAAATTAAATAGGGGCATTTGTCATACCCCAAATTTTGACCACCAAGATTTCCCATCATTATGAGGATCATCATCACAGTATGGATGTACCATCATGCCTCATCAATCTCTTCAAGAATTGTTGAGCATTCACTACAATCAAGAATTAGGGTTTTTGAGCCCTCTTAGGATATTTAGACAAAAGATCAATCAAGAAATGACATGATCTTCAACTTGTATAACCTCTCAAATATCCATGAAGGATCAAGAGGTCTCCCACAACAAGATTCAAGCACAAAGTTGCAACATTCAAAGTTGATTGAGCCTCAAAAACTCCGATGTCACCAAATTAGGGTTTGGGTCGACTGAGACCTCCAGAGTGAAATTTTCATAGAGGAATGAGTCAAGGCTTCAAAATACGACTCAATGTGCTCAAGATAACCCTAAGGGTCTATTTGCAAAGTCAAATCACCCTTAGAGAATGCATTCCTCAAAAGTCGGGAATTAGGGTTTTTCTGCGCCGAACCGCTCCGGGTCCAAAAGTCAAAACATGACTTTTTTGGCAAAAATGATCCTTATGAATCATATTCTCACAAAATATGATCTTTAATGTCATTTGAACAAGAATTGATCAAGAAATCATGATAACTTGTAAAAGGGGTAACCTTGAAAATTTGAAAATTTTTCTATGTTACTAAATTTGAATGGTTTTGGTACCAACTTCCAAGGATCATAACTTGTGATCCAAGAAACCATTTTGAATGATCCAAAGCCTGATTTGTAGGTCTTCCTACATTCTACAAAAACTTCAACTACATGAAACTCTAATTCTTCATGGATTTTTAATTAGGAGTGGATCAAAGTGGTGAAAAATCAAGGATTTAACACTTAGTGCAAAAACTGTCAAATTTCAGCATTGAACATCAATATTCATGAGGATTTTTCAATTGAATTCAGATAGTTTCAAAACCAACTATGACCACACATGAATTGTACCATATGAGGGCTTTCTAAAAAGTACATGAGCTTTCCATAACTCAATTTGAGCAAGAAGATATGATCCCCCCAAAATGGCACTTTCCAACTGTCTTGTTCAAGACAGATTTGTGCAATTTTGCTCGAATCAGTTAGATTGAGCAAATACAACCCTTGTTATACATTTGGACATCTCAGAGGATAACATCAAAGGAAAAATACTTGATCCCCAAGCCTCCCATGTCCAAGGATCTACATGTAGCTATGTACACCCTAAAAAGGCTAAAAATCTCAAATACTCCAATTTTGATCCAATGCATTTAATGGATTCACAAGGTGGCAAGCATCAAGACATTGCTAACTGAATTGAGTCAAGCCTTATCTCTGAACCAAAGCTACAAAACCTGCTGCACTGAGCCAAGTCAATGGCTAGAGAAGACCAATATTCCTTGTGATCAACATGAACCAAGGGGCTGTACCAGTTGCCATTCACTATTCCTTGCAAAACAAACTTGCTCCACTATAAATAGAGCTCATTTGTGCTCAGTTTCAGTACACCAAATCACACAAAATGATGCTTTCCTCAAAATCACATTCTAAAAACCAGATTTTTTTCTCTTGCATGTCACTATCGGATTTTGCATTTGAGAACAATTATGTCCAAACCAATCATGCCAACACCTCATATACATCATATATGAGTGATCCATGACCCTGAAACACATCTGGAACATCAGAATCACAAAATCACCATCCATTTGCTCAAGCTTTTGGTCTGTTTGCAGTTGAGGTACCAAAACAAGTTCTGGGCTGATTCAATCCATTCCAAGCTTTCAAGCACATTACTTGAGGTCCATTGAAGCTGTTCAGATCATCACACAACATCTGTAACACCTCCAATATCAAATTCGATCACCAGCTGCAAGAGGTAAGCCTTGAACTTCCAAACTCATTATTGCATGCATCATAAACATGTTTTCAAGTTACCATTGTGTTTCTGAATGTTCATAGATCATTTTCCCTCAATCAATTACTACTTATCATGCGTGTATAAGATTTCATATAGCTCTTGCACTTTTTAGGGTTCATCTGATTATGACATGTTATCTCTTGATTCACTTAATTTAAAAAAAATTGAAAAGAACCATCATGTTCCTTGTTAAAAAACGCATAAGTTTCAGTCTTACATTTTGCAAAATGGTTGAGAAACGAGAGAGATAGTTTGCTTCACGCAAGTCAGATGATTTCCCAAGGAAAAAGATGGCCATGATGCCATTTTCAAACTTTCAGAACCAAGTTTAGTATATATTATACACTTTCCACTATATATTTGAATTGGCATTGCGCCCCAGTGGTTGATCAGCTGGTTTTGTGTGTATAGCGAGCAAAGGGTCTGGGGCTCGAATACCCCTCGCCCCAGACCTTTTGGATTTATTTTTTAAACCATTTTCAAAAGGACTTTTCATATATTATCTACTCTTTCCACTTTCTATCAGGCCACACAAGTGGCTCAGTTGGGAAACTTTTAACCTCACCACCCCAAGGGCGTGGGTTCAAGCCTTGGGAGGGCTATCCCTAATTTTTTACCACTATTTTCTTCATATTTCTTCACCATCTTTTAATAACTTCAAAAATTAATTTCTCTTCCAATTTTAATTATTTTTCATTGGTTCTTTTTTTCAAAATTCCCAAAAATGTTAAAATATTTTATTCTACAAAAATTTCACAAAAATATTATTTATTTCATATATTTGGTATTTTTGTAAATAATTCTTTTTTAATTGTTTTAAAACATTTTGAATAAATTCTTCTCTTGGTCTTTCAAATTCAAATGATTTGTAAATCATTCCATGAATGAAACATGATTTTTCAAACACTTATCCACAATCACAACTTGTTTTTCACACATGTTTTATAATTTTGATCATTTTAATTGAATTTTATTCAATTAAAATACTTTTTAAAATCAAATTTGGGCTTTGATTGTTTTCTCCCTTTACAAATCATTTTCAAACACTCTTGGGCCTCTAATAGAGTGTAAGACCCATGCTTTGTCACGTAAATAAATTTTGGGTTTCAGTCATTGTATAAGTCCCACCGTGTTTTCCAAAACCGCGACGCGATCGTCCCCTTTTAAAAAATAAATCATTTCGGCCTCCCCTTGAGTTGTAAGTCCCATTTTTCTTCTTTTCAAACATTTTTTGGGCCTCCAATAAAGTGTAAGACCCAACCTTATTTATACAAAAATAATTTGGGCCTCAGTCAATGTATAAGTCCCGATACGATCTTAAAAAATCTCGGCGCGATCGCCGTTTTCAAACAATTTTCATCTGGGCCTCTCCTTGAGTATAAGCCCCAAATTTCCTTTTAAAAACAACTTTCCTTTTGATTTAGATTCAAATTTATAGTTGTATCAAAACTTTCTTCAATTTCTTGAATAACTAACCATACAACTATGTTTATAATGTTGGAAGCTTGCTCACCTGTATGTTCTACTATTTTTTATTATACATATTGGTTTATATATTTCATTTGTATATGCTTGTATATACTTGCTTAGAGTTTTCCCCATCAATTAGGTCTAGGTTTAGATCAAACTAGTGGTTACTCTTTCAACACAATCAAAACTAGTTCCCCCATAGGAAATTCCAGATACAATCTTGCCTCCTCTTGAGCTTTTACAATATGGAACAGAGAAAGACATTATTCCCGGTGAAACTTTTCTCAAGACTGTCACTACTTAGAAATGTGTACAAGAAATTCATTTCCCCAGAGAGGATAATTCCCGGTGAAACCTCTTTTGAATTTCTTCAAACCTTAGAATTGTTCACTAAAGAAAGGATTATTCCCGGTGAAACCTTTCTTGAACTTTTCTCAGGCTTGGACCCACAGGCTTCCTAAAAGCATCCCCAACCTCCTCTTGGGCTTTGTACAAGGACCCTCGGGATTCTTAGAAGTTCTAAGCCTCCTCTTGGGCTTAGTACAAGGACCAGAAGACCTTCTACAGGTATAGGACATAACTTAGTCATCTTTTGCTAGTTCAATCCTCCAAAGAGTCAAAACATCATACCAGTTTAGGGTTGATCTTCATCCCTTAAAACATCAGCCTCCTCTTGGGCTTCATACAAGGATAATTCTTCAGTTAAGAGAAAGCTTCCTCATACCAGTAGACTTGGGAAGTCTCATCTCCTCTTGGATCTCAAAGAAACCTTCAAAGTTTCCTTAACCCATAGGAAAAACCTATACCACTTAATCAATCTCCAGTAGAGTTAGAACCTCCATAGGTTTTAAAACTCAATCGTTGAACCTTCATCCTAAGTTCCCCAGCTAGGTTCAACTTACTATCAATACAACCCTAACAGATCAGAACCTCATGGTCTCTGATATCTCAACTCTTCTATAATCCTCGGCAGGAGTTGATTCCCCACTTTGGACCTGTCTCTGGATCTCAATAATCCTCAGCAGAAGTTAGCCTCCTCTTAGGCTTTATATAAGAAATTCCTCAACTAGCCTCCTCTTAGGCTTTGTATAATGATTTTTCCTCAGTTGAGTTAGCCTAAATCTTAGGCTTCATAGTTTACAAAATATTCTCCAGCTGAGTTGATTCAACCATTTTAGCCTCAATCTTGGGCTTTGTACAAGACAGATAAAACCTCTCACCAGTAGAGTTAATCACTTTTTAGCCTCAATCTTGGGCTTTGTACAAGACACATACACATATTCCCAAGTGGGGTCAATAACTCTTTTTTTTTGCCTCAATCTTGGGCTTTGTACAAGACAGACAAAAACTTTCCCCGGAAGAGTCAATTTCCATCCTCCTCTTAGGCTTTGTATAATGATATCCCCAAAAGAGTCAGTCTCTTTTTAGCCTCAATCTTGGGCTTTATACAAGACAGATATAAACACTCCCTAGTAGAGTCAACTTTTTAGCTTCAACCTTGGGCTTTGATCAAGGCACATAAAAAACCAAAATCCCCTCAGAGGAAATCAAAGTTCTCTCTGCAGAAAGACATTTATCTGTACATCACACATCAAAACAGAAAATCAAACAAATCCTAATCCCAGATAACTGTTGTAAGTGACACACTTGTTGATTCAAAAATCCAAGTTGTGATCCCTCTCTTATCCTGGTCAAACTTCCTCTTTCATCTAACAGCTGTAAGTGGCAAGCCTCTGGATTATTTACATCCAAGCCCATGTCCCTCTCTTAGCATGTAAAGACTCCTAAGGAAAAATAGCATTGCTCAATACTGAGTTAAAGTTTCCTCCTTATAAAGGAAATTATGGCATTGCTGGATTCTCATATCCTAGTTAAAGTAATTCCCCTTTATAACCAAATACACCAACAACGTGTGATGAACAGGTGAGATATCTCCCTTTAGAGATGACAAATTCTCTCTCAGTCAAACCCTTTTAGCTTCAATCTTGGGCTTTGAACAAGACACAAATATCTCATTTAGCTTCAATCTTGGGCTTTGAACAAGACACCCATCTTTTTCCTCCCATAGAAATAGGAGGAACTACGATTGCTCTGATTTCCCTGTTATCTTTACGGGAATACGTAGGCATAAGCTTGAGAAATCTTAGCGAGCACACAAAACAAAAACCTTAGGTTATTTGCAAATTCTGTTGGGTGGGAGAGAGTTTTCAGAGGTTTGAAGTGTCGATGTTGTGTATTTTGAGGCTTAACGAAGGCCTCTATTTATAGGAGAACTCGTGGGACTTGGAGCTGGTCAGGTTACAAAGTTATGAATCTTTGGCTTGGTTGAGTTGAAACTTGTAGTTACATGAAGTTTGTGTAATTCCCAAGCATAGTACCATGCCTCTAGGGGGGTTGAAAGTGTTTAGAGGTCTTGCTTCTCAGTACAACACTTTTGGAGTGCAGAAGAAACCATTACAATGCTAAATAAGTTAACTTTAGTGATTAAAGCAACTTTATCCAATTGGAAGTATGAACTTTCTTCCAAAAATGGAAAAATCTCATGAACAAAAGCTTAAACAATTGGATAATTTCTCATAATTTTGTGTAATCCTCTGATTATGGAAGGATTTGGAGATAATGTGGCTTGAAAAGTGGGATTACAAAACATGGCATGGAGATTTGATCAAGAACAAGTTGTGGAAATGGTCTAAAATCCAACTTTGAGATGCCGACTTCATCCCTTCGAATCTCTCAACTCAAGAATGGGGAATTTATGTTCTTGTACTTTTTTAAAAGTCCCAAACATGCTCTACAACTTTCATGTTTTAAGAATTTCTTAATTCTCAATGGATCATGATGAAAACTGGCTCTCAAGTTTGGTACTTTTTGGAAGCTAAAACTGTCTTGAAAATTTTCTAAGTGTGGAACTTTTGTCACTCACTTGATGGCTTCATAACTCAAAATCCTTTCATTTTTTGGAGATTAACCCTCATTGACAAAGTTGTAGTATATTGTAAGGGCTTCAATTTGATCTTTGGAACACAAAAAATGGTGGTCTAGATTGAAAGTTATGACTTTCCAAAGTTGGTACCAAACTTAGGGTTTTTTATAACACTTAGAAAAATTCACTTTCTTCCACTTTACCCCTTTTGCAAGAAACCTTCAAATTCTTGATTTTTCATGATCAAACATGTTTCCATGTAATTTAGCTTGAGGACTTCAATTTTTACAAAAAATCACAAAAGTCAAAGAGTTGACTTTGCAGTCAAAGGCTTGTGTATCAGATGAAATTGACTGTGTGATCTTCAATGATCTTGAACTCTTGAGTATTTTAAACCTCATGGATGGACTTCAAGGATGTATTTGAGTATCTTGAATCATGTACCAATGCTTGAGATCATGTCTTGATCAAAAGTCAAAGGCACATTTGACTTTGTCTGATGAAACCCTAATTTGGGGTCAGATGAAGTTGAGTCTTGATGAACTTGTAATAAGACCAATTTGCACTTGATCTTTGATGGAGAGAGGTCTCTTGATTGTATGCACACTTGGTAGGTTGATGATCAATCCAAGACATTGACTGATCAAATAAAGATCTTCTTGATTCTCTTGGTTTAAAACCTTAATTCACATATGAAACAAAACAAAAAACATTTGTACAAGGTTAGGTTAGCAATGCAATGCATGATGTTCCTAGAATGATGATGGAATCTAGGGTCAAAATTTGGGGTATGACAGTTGCCCCTATTTAAATAACTTTACTGGATGGCATGTGTGGTGGCAACCCTTATGGAATCAAAGTGAAAGGTATTTAAATATAGATATAACCGGAAATTTTGCCCCTAAATGCAATGGCGTGCTATTCTATGGACAAAACTGACTCTCCTTTTTTGTACATACTTTGATTGACTGGGGATATGATATGAAGATCCAATGAAAACTAGCATGATGATTCATGAAGAATGACAAACATGCTACATGGAGAGTGATGACGATAATGAGTAAAGACTCGTTGGGGATAACATATGCTGGGTAAAAAGAAGACAACACTGGGAATATTCAAAGTGATTGATCAACAGGTTCAGACATGATCGGGTGTTACTGAGGACATCAGACAAGAGTAAGACCTTCTTACAAGAGATCAACAACAAAATGGAATCCTCATAGCAATAGGAAACAGAACAGAACAAGATTCTCATAACAATAGGATTGATCCTCATAACAATAGGATTAGGCCAACAAAGATCCTCATAACAATAGGATGAACAACAATACAAGATCCTCATAATAATAGGATTGAACAATAAGAACCCTCATAACAATAGGGTGAGCAACAAGATCCTCATAACAGTAGGATTGATAAAACAAATTTCCTCTTAACAATAGGGGATAAAATAGATTCTTATAACAATAGAATCAATGAAACAGGATCCTCATAACGATAGGATTAGAAGACGAGATCCTCATAGCAATAAGATCAACAGAAAAAAATCCTCATAACAATAGGACACCAAGCGGAATAAAATCCTCATAATAATAGGATTATGTTGACAATGTCCTCATAACAATAGGAATGACAGACAAAGGTAGAATCCTCATAACGATAGGATTACCGGGCATAATTGGATCCTTATAACCACAGGATCAACAACGCATGCTATTGGAGTTTTCAAACATCCAGTCTTCTGGAAATTCCTTAAAGTGAAGAATTAAAACATGATCTTCAGGAACCATCAGGAAAGTACAGGGTAATTAAACTCTTCTGTACGTGCCAAATTAATTGGACTTAGACCGCGAGCAAAGGTATCACGACCAGCTTTCAACGGGTTGGTGCTAGTAACAACTAGACTTCAAGGGAAAATTGGTGATAACCAAAAACATCTACCAATGACAATTGGATTTCAAGCAGACTTACTAGGGAAATAAATATTGGTAACAAACAATATTTCAAGACGCCAAGAATAAACGGATTGGCGAACACCAGTGACAACTTAGGAAAAGACAATTGGTGACGACCTGGGGAATAGATTTAACAACCACGAATCACTAGTGATAACTGGACTTCTTAGGGAAAGAAAATTGGTGATAACCACATCCAAGACATAAGTTATGTTAGATGTGCATGATTAAACATGATATGAATGATCATGGCATGCAAATGCTGACTCCCGGAGAAACAAAGATTTTGTGGGGAACTTTCACGGGGAAATGAATCCTCAACATCAGTAACTCAAACAAAATGCCATGGGATGTACACTAGGGAAGCATCATCAAACTTGATGGTCACATTTGATCAATGGATCAATCCAAGAGTGTTATTAGTTTAGACTTTAGTGGGTATTTTTCAGCTGCAAATAGTATGACGATGCTTTTGCAACCTTGAGACTTCTTGGGGATACATAGGATTTCCTTTTATCCTCCCATATGTCAAAGAGATTTTATGTTTTATTAAGATGTTTTCAAAACATTTTCTTTTCAAAAACCTTTTATTTTCAAATTTCATTATTAACAAATAAGAGGCATTTTGCATAACAAGACAAAAGGTAGAAGAAACATATATGACAACAAATGACAGGAAAAGTCTATATTTTATTCAAGAATGGTAGCTTGCAAATGGAAAAAGCTCCATGGAGTATTACAATTTTGAAAATGGCAATAGGGAAAGGTTTACATTGAATCCAACAACTACTACAATCCCTAATAACTAAGATGCCCCAGATCCTTGCTTCTAACAAGAGCGATTGGATTGATCTTCTACTGATTCTTCAGTATTGATAAACACCATCTGATACAGTAAAATGCTTTTTGTCCCTAACTTTTTCCTGGATCGCCCTTTCGGGTTTTTAATAGACCAGGACGCTCATTTTTGCCTAAGCCGCCCTTACGGGTTTTCAACTTAGCGAGCTCTTATTATTTTTATTTTCATCCCTAACTTTTGCGTGGATCTCCTTCATAGTTTTAGATCCATCGGAATACCCATTATTGCCTAAGTCCCAATTTTTGGTTTTCGACCTAGCGGGTTTTATTTAGGCATAATATTTTTGGACTGCATTGGAGTTTACGAGATGTGCAAGCTGTTCACCATCCATTGCTGTGAGAATTAACGATCCTCTTGAGAAGACTGTCTTCAAAATAAATGGGCCTTCGTAGTTGGGAGCCCATTTCCCACGAGCATCTTTCTGTGATGGCAAGATTTTCTTGAGTACCAGATCTCCCTCTTTGAATTCACGCAGGCGAACTTCTTATCGAACGCTCTCTTAAGCCTCTTTTGGTATAACTGCCCATGGCACATGGTTGTCATCCACTTTTCGTCGATGAGGTTCAACTCGTCGTATCGTCTTCGGATCCATTATGCTTCTTCCAACTTAGTTTCGATCAGGATTCTTAAGGATGGTATCTCCACTTCCATTTCCTCTGATACATGCCAACTCTAAGCATCCATTAAATGTTCCAAAACAAAATTGGAGTCTTGGCCTCCTTTAGGCTTTTTAGGTTTGGCGCTACTTGTAGATTTTGGGCTTTGGAGGCTGATGGATCAGTGCTTGTCCCTTGTTTGTTCCCCCTTGAGGTTTGCAGATGGATAACCATGCTTGTTGTTGCACAATTTGATCAAATCGAGCCCTAATGCACAAATCTGCCTTGCAAAACAGTTTGCAGCAAGGCATGTTGCAGCTGTCATAACTCCTAGCTCAGATGGAATTTGATGGAGTTCTTGGACAATTTGGAAAGGTGATATATCCTATTTCAACATGATGTCCAACTTTGGTTTTGAGTAAACCTGAATTACAATGAAAAATGCTTCTACATTTGGGAAAAAATAAGGCAAATTCTGAGTTAGTGAAAATTTCACTAAGTGTTGGAAAAATGTCACTTTTGTGTTTTCTGCCATTTTGATCACTTCACCACTTAAAATCCATGGAGAATTGGAATGAGGTGTAGTTGACACTTTTAAAGTATGCCATGAGAGCTACAAATCCATCTTTGGATCATCCAAAATGGTTGCCTGGATCTCAAGTTATGGTCCTTGGAAGTGGGTACCCTAGCCACTTTGTTCCATAACTTAGAAAAATTCTAAGTTTTTTATAGTTACCCCTTTTACAAGTTATCTCACTTTCTTTGATTTTTCATGATGAATGATGATTCAAACCACATATTAACATTGTTTTAGGGTTAAGGGACCTTGGTTGACCAAAAATCCAAAAAGTCAAACTTTGATTTTTGTACAGTTGACTTTTTCAGCAGATGAAATCCAAACTGTGCGATTCTTTGTGAAATCAAGTCCTTGACCTAAATCAAACCTAATGGATGTGTTCCATAGGTGTCATAGGGTGTATTGAATCCTGTCCCAAGGTTTGGGAGCATGTCTTGGTCAAAATTCAAAGATACAGTTGACTTTTCCCTCGAAACCCTAATTGTGGTTCAGATGAAATTGACACTTGTGAATCATGTTTCTTGGATCAATCCATTATTGCAAATGGATCAATGTAGTGCATTGGAGACCTTCAAATCATGTCTTGAGGTCTTGGCTCATATTTTTTCCCAAAAGTCAACTTAGGGGTGAATTAGGTCAAGAAACCCTAATTCCTGATTTTTGGTAAATGCATCCCTTGGGGCTAAATTGACTTGATGATTAGGTCCATGAGGTCCCTTGGACTATCTTGAGTTATATTTTGGAGCATTGGCTCATGCCCAGATGAAAATTTCCCTCTGGAGACCTTGGTCGACCAAAACCCTAATTTGGTGACACTGGCGATCTTGAGGCTTGATCCACTTGGAATGTTGCAACCTTGTGCTTGATTCTTGAAGTGAGAGTCCTCTTGATCCTTTATAGGTGTTTGAGAGGCTAGACAAGTTGAAGATCATGTAATTTCTTGATTGATCTTTTGTCTGAATGCTCTGAGAGGGCTTGAAACCCTAATCTTTGATTGTAGGGGATGCCTATCAATCCTTGAGGATATTGATGAGGCATGAAAGTACATCCATATTGTGATGATGATTTTCACAATAATGGGAAATCTTAGTGGTCAAAATTTGGGGTATGAAAGATGCCCCTATTTAATCTTCTTGGACCCAAAGGTGTGAATGACGAAGGTATTCGGGAATTCGGGGTGCAAGAGGATTAAATATCAGAATACCCGAAATTTTGATTGTGGTTACGAGCGGCAGCTTGCCCGTCCATCTTCTTTTGCTAAGCGATGATGCTCAGAAAAGGTAAAACGTCCCCTCGATCCTGGTCTTTAGCCAAGGAACTGGTCTAGGTTTTTTGATATAAACTTCCCCTCGATCCTGGTCTTCGGCCAAGGAACTAGTCTCAGTTTCTGATATAAACTTCCCCTCGATCCTGGTTTTCTACCAAGGAACTGGTCTCAATTTTTGAAATAAACTTCCCCTCGATCCCGGTCTTCAGCCAAGGAACTGGACTCAGTTTCTAATGTGAACTTCCCCTCGATCCTGGTTTCCTACCAAGGAACTGATCTCAGTTTCTTTTGTCAAAAAACTTACTTGACAAGGGACGCTGTATGTAGTGGTTTTTTGTCAAACTTCTCGCCGGGTTTACCGGGAAGATGCCATTTGACGGAAAAAGTTGTAATGTCAGACTTGCTGGGGGAACCCATTTGCCTGAGTTGTAGAGGTGTGCAAACTTCTCTGTTGGAGATGCCATTTGTCGACTTTACTGGGGAAAATGAGAGTCTTGAGAGACTGCTTTCTGCTTGGGGATATTACATCATACTTTTCCTCGAGGCCTTCTCGGAGGAAATGCCATGTGATGTAATCCAATTTGGAGGTGCTGATGACCTTTTCATCAGCGAATCTTTTGGAGAAAATCTGTTGTATTGAGAGTCTTTGGTTATGAGGCTTTCTCTGGGGATTTTCCTTAATCCAGGAAAGCGAAGATGTCATCTTCAATGGTGAAGAGTGACGTTGTTCGAATGCCTTCTGGTTTTTCAGAGGTTCAAGTTATCAAAGTGGTCAAGGACCGTCTCTAATCCAGAAATAAACTGGAGAGAGATTTCTTGGATGATTCGCTTCCTGACGAGGAAAGAACCGACAACTCGATTGACGAGAGGACTTTTACAACTTGGGGACAAGACCGACCAGAGTGATAGTGATGCAATATGAATGTGAATGCAAATCAATAATGCATGATGTATATATGTATATGCTGACAAAACTGACACAACATACAAACTAGTTGATGAACGTGACTAGATACTCGGCCACTGCAGGGGATGAAAAGTATCATTTGGTTCACAGTAGCAATTCTGCCTTGCTTAGGAGAAATAGTCCCTGTGGGAAAAACCGTTGGTCGGGCTTTGGAGATAAGAACTCTATCAGGGGTGTCGGACGGAATATTCGCATCTGACACAACGGATCCTTCATTCAGGTGTATTGGCTTAGAAGGAGTACTTTGATTCTGCACTTTGAGGTTCGATTACTTCTGGAGAAGCAATCGATGTTCTTTCGATGTTCAACAGTCAGAAGAAATTGCCATCTTTATTTAAAAAGCAGAAAAAGTTTAACAAGTAAATTCATTTTGTTTTATTTCAAGAATCGTTAATCATGTTAAAATGTCGTTCTGTAAAGCTAAAACAAATAAGAATTGCAAACAAAAGCATTAAGGCACAAATTTTATTGATAGGATGGAGATCAGCCAAACGTGTGATTCCATAGAGTATTTACAAAGTTAGAAAATGGTAATTTAAGGGAAAATTGCTACGTTGAAACATAACGACCATTGTCCTTCTACCAACTTTGAATTCCGGACATCTTGAGCTTCTGTCGAAGATGACTTTGACTGGAGTTTTCCTGATGGATAACACTGCTGCTGCTGGGAATTTTCCCCTTTGTCAGACATAGTTACTTGCCATTAATCCCTAACTTTTTCCTGGATTGTACTTTGAGATTTCCAATCCACCAGGATGATTTGTGATTATGTCTCTAATTTTTTCCTGGACTGCCCTTTCGGGTTTTCAATCCACCGAGACGTTGTTTTTTTTTTAGGCGAAGTATTTCTTGACTACGTCAACGTTTGTGGGGTAGGCAAACTCTTCTCCATCCATGGTTGCGATTCTCAAAGCACCGCCTGAGATGGCTTTCTTGACCACATAGGGGCCGTCATAATTTGGAGTCCATTTGCCCTGGGAATCAGTGAGAAATGATTGTATCTTCTTGAGCACAAGGTATCCTTTTCTGAAGACACAAGATCAGACTTTTTTGTCAAACGCTTTCTTCATTCTTTGTTGATACAACTGACCATGGCATAGAGCCTTTATCCATTTTTCTTCGATCAGATTTAGTTCGTCGTGTCGACTTTGACACCATTCAGCTTTGGTTAGCTTGGCTTCCATCAATACCCGGATTGATGGGATCTCTACTTCTACGGGAAGTACTTCTTCCATGCCATATACTAGAGAGAAAGGGGTTACCCCTGTTGAAGTGCGGACAGATGTGCGATAACCGTGAAGAGCAAAGGGTAGCATCTTGTGCCAGTCTTTGTAGGTTACAACCATCTTCTGAACAATCTTCTTGATATTCTTATTAGCTGATTCTACCGCTCCATTCATCTTGGGTCGGTAGGGAGATGAGTTATGGTGTTTGATCTTGAACTCAGCGCACAACTCTTTCATCATCTTGTTGTTTAAGTTGGATCCATTATCAGTAATGATCTGACTCGTGTAGCGCGATTTTTTTTGTCGTTTCAAATCACAATTGCTTTGGTACTACATTTCGATTCATTTTTTATCCTATTAAGTTGATTAAGGAAAGGAAATAAATGTCTCCAATTAACCCTACTTGTATACTGAGTTTCAACAACTGACTGTTGGTTTACAGATGCTATCAAAATAGGGGGTCTCTCTTTGGGGTTATATGTTTAAGAACGGGGTGTCTTGACTGTACGTGAGGCTTTTAGTTAGGATACTTGACCTGCTTTTCTTTGATGGATGTATGAAGGTATTGGATTTAGAATGTTTGATTCGTGTGCTCGCTAAGATTCTGCAATCTTATGCCTACGTATTCCCGTTTAACGAATCAAGGAAATCAGAGCGATTGTAGTTCCTCCTATTCTATGGGAGGAAAAAGGTGTTTTGGTGTCTTGTTCAAAGCCCAAGATTGAAGCTAAAAGTGATTTGTATCTTGTACGAAGCCCAAGATATGAAGCTAAAGGTGATTTGTATCTTGTTCAAAGCCCAAGATATGAAGCTAAAAAGGATTATGACTGAGAGAGAATTTGTCATCTCTAAAGAGGAGTTGTTGATGTTTGTATGCTGTGAGCAAAGCATGTTTTGAGGCTAAAAGGTTGATTGACTCAACCGGGGATTTCTTTCTACAAAGCCTAAGAGGAGGCTGGCTAAGACTTTTCTGGGGAAAATGTTCTTTCTGTCTTGTACAAAGCCCAAGATTGAGGCTAAAATGAGTTTGACTCAACAAGAGAGTACTTTTATATGTCTTATACAAAGCCCAAGACGGAGGCTAAAGGTTGACTCAACAAGAGAATCTGTTATACTCAACAAGAGAATGTTTTTTTTGTGTCTTGTACAATGCCCGAGACGGAGGCTAAAAAGGTTTGACTCAAGAAGAGAATCTTTTATACTCAACAAGAGAGTGATTTGTTGTCTCGTACAAAGCCCGAGATTGAGGCTAAAAGGAGATTAACTCAACAAGAGAGTCATTTATACTCAACGAGAGAGTGCTTTTGTCTATCTTGTACAAAACCCAAGATGGAGGCTAAAAGGTGATTGACTCGACGAGAGAGTCATTTATTGTAACACCCTTCTACCCAAAGAATATTCACGACAATGATACATAAGTAAATCAAAGTAAAATCACCAAAAAGGGTGTCACATGCTTCATAAAAACATCATAATAAACTTCCTGCTCCGTAACACGGGTTTTCAAACATTTATAATAATAATTTCTTCGATAACATCAATAAATAAAATTTAAACTTCGTAGCGGAATCATAGTCTCAAAATAACTTCATTTATTTCATCAAACATAAAGACCTTTTAGTCATTGTCAAAAGTCGTCGTCAAATAAATTCAACATGTAGAAAACTCATAAAATATGTTTTATAAAACAACACAACTTCAACTTAAGCGTTCCCCACCCGATGTTACATATCACAGCAAGACACCTCTATTATTAACGAAAATAGAATAAAATAACTACAAAGCTAAATCTTCATGCATCTACAAGCTAATCTTGATCACTTGTAAGTTACCCACCATAGAGGCAACATTTCCAAGCAGGCAGGGTGTGTAATTACAATTCATTATAAAAGATATAAAGAAAATAATACTAATAGGGCAACAACAACAACATCATGATATCCTCAATAAAACACACATATTAATCAACAATCAACTCATACACATGCAATGCCACTTAGAATGAAATGCAACTTCATCAAAAACATGCATGTGGTATCAATTCAATCATGTGATGGGCACTAGGCCATCAACCCTCCACAAGGGAGCGCAACATAATCATCATGTGATGGACACTGGCCATCAACCCTCCACAAGGGAGCACAACATAATCACTCCAATCCGCACAATGGGATTGAAGCCAACAACAACGGACCGAAGTCCCAACATAGTATGCCATGAATGCCATGATGCAAAAACATCTACATAATCAACAAATTCCTCAAATTGCATTCGAATTCATGTAATCATTAATCATAATCATCATAAAGCATATATACATCAAATATGCACATCATCGACTCCTTCATCATCACAACATCATAACCATTATAATATAACATCACAACTTTATTTTCAACATCAAAACATCATAATACATCTATCACCATAATAATTCCAACATAATTTTCTTACCCCATGTATACATTTAACACGCACATCATTAAACAATCATCATAGATCACATCAACACATAACAACAACTCCATAGCATCACTAAGATAATCATTCAAGTAGAACATCATATCATATCATCCATACAAGACATTTGCTTACATTTCAGAAAAATGACATAACTCGACACATTCAAAAGACATGTCCACGCATCGAATAGCTGGAATTTTGGTACTAAAAATATTTTTAAGATAAATTACGTTAACTCAACTTTCCAACGATCTGAACCACGCATCAATCGGATGCTCACAGCTCAAGTTATGAATTTTTAAAGTTTTTCAACAAACACAAACACTGACATCTTACACTGATACCATAAAGCCTCATTAGAACCTAGTTAATTTTAGTTCCAGGACTTGAAACTATTTTTACAAGAAAGTACATTGTTTTAGCTTTCCACAGGTTCGAACGGCGCGTCAAACAGACGCCCGAAGCTCAAGATACGAATTTTTAAAGTTCTTAAACAAATCTGTCCCAAGGTAATCGGTTACTGCATTAGGGTAACCGGTTACTCTGTTACAGAATCACTTTTCTGCTGTATTTTTGTACGAAAAATCACTTATTTAACCCATCCCAACATCCCCAGACATCATTTATCTTAGAACTCGGATTTCTACATCAGTATACAACAATACACATTCATTAGAAACTCTTATAACACTAAAAATCACAATTCAACTAAGCAATTTACACAATTCGAGCATTTTTATTATCACCGACACGTAACTCCAACTTCTCACCGGAAACACCAAACAATCAACAAACACATGGATAAAAACCCAACAATTTATCTACCCTCATACATACATCATTCTAAATCAAAACATACATCCTAAATTCATCACTTTCTATCTATTTCATCATGAATTCATCATAAACCCAAAACTCCATAAAATCCCAACCTATCTATATTCAGATTTTTACATCAATCATAATGAAAGTTATACTCCCCATACCTTGTAATTGATTTTTTTCTGAATTCTTTCTCTTGAGTTCTACAGCAATCCATCCAGAGCCCTAGCTTTCTCCCTCTTTTTCCTCAGAGCACTTCTCACAAAAGTTACGATCAATCAGAATAACTTCTCACTTCTATTTTTTTATTAAGTCCAAATACCCCTAATAATGGTTTCCCAATTATATCCTCACTTATCCTTTACAAAAGACCACCTTGCCCTTATTATTACTCATCTTATTTAAAATAATAATAATCTAAATAATGACATCTATATTATGATTATCATTATTATAACCCCACATATAATATGATTAAATTATTTAAATCTAAATAACTCTAATTATATCAACTTCTCACTAATACCCACAACACACATCCATAAAACCAACCCATGCGTCATATAATTCACAAACATTCACCATAATCATAAATAATTAATTAAATAATTAAATATGAATTTTGGGGTGTTACATTTATACTCAACAAGAGAATGATTTTATATGTCCTGTACAAGGCCCAAGACGAAGGTAAAAAAGGGTAATTGACTCAACAAGAGAGCCTGAAAAGGTTAGCTCCGCTGGGGAGGATCTTTGTACAAAGCCCATGAGGAGGCTATCTTACTGCTGAGGATTATTGAGATCCCAAGGCAGGTCCAAGTAGAGAGCTCTCATGAGAGAGGCCGGGTTTCTTCCTATGTTTAGAAGGAACTTGAGAATGTCTTTGAGATTCAAGGGGCTTAGACTGTCCAAGTCTACTGGGTGTGTCTATGTATAATGCCCAAGAGAAGGCAACTGTTTACGGGATGAAGATCTAGACTCCTTTGAAAGACTGCTCTAGCAAGATGACTAGTTTCTGTTCCAATACCTTTAAGAGGTCGTCGGGACAATTTGTACAAAGCTCAAGAGAAGGCAGAAGAAACTTTTAAGAAGCCGCAGGGACAATTTGTACGAAGCCCAAGAGGAGTCTATCTTCGCTGAGGAAGAATCATTATACGAAGCCTAAGAGGAGGCTGTAAAAAACTTCTAAGAAGCCGAAGGGTCCTTGTACAACGCCCAAGAGGAGGCGGGGATGCTTTTAAGAAGCCCGTGGGTCCCAAACCTGGGAGATTCAAGAAATGCTATTCACTGAGAATAGATCATTTAGTGAAAGCTCTGAGATTTGGCGGAACTCAAGAGATGCTATTCACTGAGAATAGATCAATTCTGGGGAGTAGAATTCCTTTAACAATTTCTAGGGTTACAGTCTGAGAAAAGGTTCACGAGGAATACTGTCTTTCTCTTTGTTCCATATTGTTTAACCCCAAGAGAAGGGAAGACTGTATCTGGAATCCTATAGGGGATCTAGTTTTTCTTGTTATCAAGAGTGACCAACGAGGCTTTACCCAGTTCTAGATGTAGTTACCGGTGAAAACTCTAAATAACTATACTAGTATATATACAGTAGATATATGACAAGTATATAAGAGTTTATGAAAGAAGACTTACAGTGAAACAACCTCGTAATACAGATATATATATGAAAGCGGGTAAAGCTTCCATGCTGTTTGGTTAGTTGTTCAACAAAGAAAATTTGATAACAACAGTATATTTGGATTCAAAATCAAAGGAGAAAGTATTTTGAAAAGAGATTGGGGCTTACAGCTCGAGGAGAGGCCCAAGTTTTAACAGTGATCGCACCGTTGTTTTGAATTTGTACAGGGACTTATACAAGTGACTGAGGCCCAAAATTGTTTTGGTTAAAAAGGGATTGGGTCTTAAACTCTATTAGAGGCCCAGAGTTTATTTTTATACAAAATATGGGGCTTACAACTCAGGGAGAGGCCCAGGTGATTTCTTGTTTGAAAATGGCGACCGCGCCGAGCTTTTCGAATCGTATCGGGACTTATACAATATCCGAGGCCCAAGATTGGTTTTGTACAAAAGGGGGTTGGGTCTTCCACTCTATTAGAGGCCCAAAGTGATTTTAAATTATTTGAAAAAGATTGAAAATCAAAGAAACCCTAACTTCATTTTTAAAAGTAATTTTCAAAGAAAATTAATAATAAAAAATACAAATACCAAATAAGTTTGAATAAACAACTTGTGACTTTTGGTTTAGGTTTGAAAAATGAAGTCTTAATCACAAGATGAATTAAAACCCATTTGATTTTGATTTTTCAAGATGAGTATTCATTTAAAAAATGTTTTAAAACAATTAAAAATGAATTTATTTACAAAAATATCAACTATATTAAATAAATAATATAAATTTGATTTTTTTGTAGAATAAAATACTTTAATATATTTGTGATTTTTTGCAAAAAGAACCAATAAAAAATAATTAAAATTGAGAGAGTTATTAATTTTCATAATCATTTAAAAATAATATTAAAAATAATAAAAATAGGAAAAAGTGATAAAATAAGGATCTGGGGCGAGGGGGATTCGAACCCCAGACCTCTTGTGTGCAGTGCGCGCCCTCTACCACTGGGGTGGTGATACATCCATGTATTAAACTCAACCTAGAAATATATGAGGCATGTCTTGTTTCTAGGCCTGGCCAAGGCAAGGCAAGGCAAGGTTTTGGACCAAAAACGTAAAGCTTGTAACTTTCTCATTTCTCCATGGATTGGGACAAAATTTATATGCATCTGGCCTAGAATTTCACAAGGAATCCAATGGTGGTGGTAGTTTTTTCAGATCAGGTCCCTATTTTAAAACCCGATAGTGGTTTTGAAATAGGCCTATAATTGCATTTTCTGTGCTACCTCATGATACAGGCAAGAATTGCATGGTAATTTGATGCAAACACAACATATATAACATGTATGAGATGTTTATGATCAGTGGACATCAAAGGAAAGCATGATTCAGAGAATTCAAGTTGTGATGCTTACCTCTTTTGGAGCTTTTGTGCAATCTGCCATGTGCTTTGTTCCAGAAATGTTTTGATGCCTTAGACACTCTCAAATGATCCCTTAGAAGCTTTTAGGATGGTTGGAATCAGCTGGAAACCTCTGGAGCAAGTTTGAGCTCTTTCTTGCAAAAGGGGCAAAAGTGGCCAAAATGACAACTCTCTCAAATGGTGTTCCAGATGGGGGGAACCATTTGGGACAGTTCAAGGGTGATATTTGGAGTGTGTTTGAGGCTTTATCTGGTTTTGAAAGTGACTGAATCAAGACATGGCTTGAAAAATGTAAAAAAGTCCAATTTTGAGGTTTTGAGAGGGGACTTTGTGATTTTGGTGTTATAGGTCACTTGTTAGTGTTTGAACAGCTTAGATACAACATATTGGATGTGTTTGGATCATGAGATGTGATGGAAATGCTCTCTAACTCAAAACTCAGAGTTACCTTGCAAAAAAGGTATTTTTGCCTAGAGAAAGTGATTTTGAGGAAAACAAGTGTTGTAGTGCTTTGGTGTGCTTAAACTGAGTACAAATGAGCTCTATTTATAGTAGAGCAAGTTTGTTTTGCAAGCAATAGTGAATGGAGGGTTGGATCAGATTGTGTTGAATGCTTGAATTCTTTAATCAAGAGTCTCCTCTAGCCATTGACTAGAGGTCAGGGCTCAGGCCTATGTGTCTTTGGTTCAGAGCTTATCCTTGACTCATTCAGTTGGAAATGGCTCAGTTCATGCCACCTTGGTGCATCCATTGAATGCTCCAAAACAAAATTGGAGTCTTGTCCCCCTTTTAGGCTTTTTAGGTTTGGCATGCTATTTTTAGTTCCAAAGACTTGGGAGGCTTATGGATCAGTGTGTGTTCCTCCTTGGTCTCCCCCTGAGGTGTTCAGATGGATAACCTTGCTTGCCCTTTGCAAAATTTGAGCAAATCGAGCAAAATGCTCAAATCTGCCTTGTTATGACAGTTGCAGCAAGGCATATTGCCACTGTCACAACTTCTTGCTCAGATTGAGTTTGATGAAGTTCTTGGTCATTTTGGAAAACCCTCATATGATACAACTCATGTGTGATCATAGTTTGTTTTGATACTTTTTGGATCCAAGTGAAAAATTCCCCTACATTTTGAAAAAAGTGAAACAGATTCTGACTTAGTGAAAATTTCACTAAGTGTTCGAAAAAGTGGCATTTTCATGTTTTTGTCATTTTGGCCACTCCATAACTTAAAATCCATGAGGAATTGGAATAAGCTATAGTTGACACTTTTAAAGTATGCCATGATATCTACAAATCCATCTTTGGATAATTTAAAATGGTTGTTTGGATCTCAAGTTATGATCCTTGGAAGTTGGTACCCTAGCCACTTTGTTCCATAAAAATTCTAAGTTATTTATGGTTACCCCTTTTACAAGTTATCTCATTTTCTTTGGTTTTTCTTGATGAATGATGATTCCAATCACACATTAACATCATTTTAGGGTCAAGGAACCATAATTGTGAAAAATCTCAAAAAGTCAAAGTTGACTTTGTGCACAGTTGACTTTTTATCAAATGAATTCCAAACTGTGCGATCCTTGGTGAAATCAAGTCCTTGACCTAAATCAAACCTAATGGCTATGCTCCATAGGTGTTATAGGGTGTATTGAATCATGTCCCAAGGTTATGGGAGCATGTCCTGATCAAAAGTCAAAGGTACAGTTGACTTTTCCCGTGGAACCCTAATTGTGGTCCAGGTGAAATTGAAACTTGTGGATCAAGCTTCTTGGATCAATCCATTGTTGCAAATGAATCAATGTAATGTACTTGAGGCCCTCAAATCATGTCTTGAGGTCTTGGCTCATGTTTTGTCCCAAAAGTCAACTTAGGGGTGAATTAGGTCAAGAAACCCTAATTCCTGATTTTTAGAGAATGCATCCCCTGGGGCTAAATTGACTTGATGATTGGGTCTATGAGGTCCCTTGGAGTATCTTGAGTTATATTTTGGAGCATGGGCTCATGCCCAGAGGAAAATTTCCACCTGGAGGCCTTGGTCGACCAAAACCCTAATTTGGTGACACTGGCAATCTTGAGGCTTAATCCACTCGGAATGCTGCAATCCTGTGCTTGATTCTTGAGGTGGGAGTCCTCTTGATCATTTTTAGAAGCTTGAGAGGCTAGACAAGTTGAAGATCATGTCCTTTCTTGATTGATCCTTTGTCTAACTGCTCTGAGAGGGCTTGAAACCATAATCTTTGATTATAAAGGATCCTATCAATCCTTGAGTAGACTGATGAGGCATGATGGTACGTCCATATTGTGATGATGATTTTCAAAATGATGGGAAATCTTAGTGGTCAAAATTTGGGGTATGACAGATTCCCCTATTTAATCTTCTTGTACCCGAAGGTGTGAATGGTGAAGGTATTCGGGCATTCAGGGTGCAAGAGGATTAAATATCGGAATACCCGAAATTTTGATGGTGGTTATGAATGGCAGTTTGCTCATCCATCTTCTTTTGCTAAGCAATGATGCTTAGAAAAGGTAAGAACTTCCCCTCGATCTTGGTCTTCAGCCAAGGAACTGGTCTAAGTTTCTAAAATAAACTTCCCCTCGATCCTAGTTTCCTACCAAGGAACTGGTCTTAGTTTTTGAAATAAACTTCCCCTCGATCCTGGTTTCCTACCAAGGAACTGGTCTTAGTTTCTGAAATAAACTTCCCCTCGATCCTGGTTTCCTACCAAGGAACTAGTCTTAGTTTCTTTTGTCAATAAACTTTCTTGACAAGGAACGCTATATGTAGCGGTTTTCATCAAACTTCTCGCCAGATTTTCCTGGGGAGATGCCATTTGATGGAAAAAGTTTTGATGTCAGACTTGATAGGGAAACCCATTTGTCTGAGCTGTAGAGGTGTGCAAACTTCTCTGTTGGAGACGCCATTTGGCGACTCTACTGGGGAAACGAGTCTTTTGAGAGACTGCTTTCTGCTTGGGGATATTACATCATACTCTTCTTCGAGATCTTCTCAGAGAAATGCCATGTGATGTTATCCACTTTGGAGGGGCTGATGACCTTTTTGTCAGCGAATCTTTCGGAGAAAAACTGTTGTAATGCCGAATCTTCGGTTAAGAGGCTTTCTCTGGGGATTTTCCTTAATCTGGGAAAGCGAAGATGTCATCTTCATTGGAGAAGAGTGATGTTTGTCGAATGCCTTCTGGTTTTTCAGAGGTTCAAGTTATCAAAGTGGTCAAGGACCGTCTCTAATCCAGCAATAAACTGGAAGAGTGATTGCACAGACGATTCACTTCCTGGGGGAAAGAACTGACAACTCGATTGATCAGAGGACTTTACCACTTGGGGACAAGACCGACCAGAGTGATAGTGATGTAATATGAATGTGAATGCAAATCAATAATGCATGATGTATGTATGTATATGCTGACAAAACTGACACAACATACAGATTAGTTGATGAACACACTAGATACTCAGCCACTGCAGGGGAAAAAGTATCATTTGGTTCACGGTCGCAATTCTGCCTTGCTTAGGAGAAATAGTTCCTACGAGGAACACCGTTGGTCGGGCTTAGGAGATAAAAACTCTGTCGGGGGTGTCAGACGGGATATCCGCATCTGATACAGCTGATCCTTCATTCAGTTGCACTGGTTTAGAAGGAGTACTATCGATGTTCTTTTGAAGTTCAACAGTCAAAAGAAATTGCCACCTTTATCTTAAAAGCAGAAAAAATTTGACAAGTAAATTCATTTTTGTTTTATTTCAAGAATCGTTAATCATGTTAAAATGTCGTTCTGTAAAGCTAAAACAAATAAGAATTGCAAATAAAAGCATTAAGGCTCAAATTTTATTGATAGGATGGAAATCAGCCAAGCGCGTGATTCCATAGAGTATTTACAAAGTTAGAAAATGGTAATTTAAGCGAAAATGGCTACGTTGAAACATAATGACCGCTATCCTTCTACCAACTTTGAATTCTGGACATCCTGAGCTTCTGTCGAAGATGACCTTGATTGGAGTTTTCCTGATGGATAACACTACTGCTGCTGAAGGATTTTCCCCTTTGCTGAACGTAGTTACTTGCCATGAATCCCTAACTTTTGCCTGGATTGTACTTTGAGGTTTCCAATCCACAGGGATGATTTTTGATCATGTCTCTAACTTTTGCCTGGACCGCCCTTTCGGGTTTTCAATCCACCGAGACGTTTTTTTAGACGAAGTATTTCTTGACTACGTCAACATTCGTAGGGTAGGCAATCTCTTCTCCATCCATGGTTGCAAGTCTCAAGGCTCCGACTGAGAAAGCTTTCTTGACCACATAGGGGCCGTCATAATTCGAAGTCCGTTTGCCCTGGAATCAGTGAGAAATGATTGTATCTTCTTGAGCATGAGGTCTCCTTTTCTGAAGACGCGATAGTAGATGGCATACTCTTTCCTTTTGGTTTCGTCTTGTTGGCCAAGTACACAACCCATTGAGTCTTCCAAGACTGTTAGGTAGATGATCAGTGGTCTTCCTTCCACTGGAGGTGATAGAATAGGTCAATTCAACAGGTATTCCTTGATAATGTTGAAGGCGGTTTGGCAGTCTTCTGTCCAAACGCAGTCCTGTTTCTTTTTGAGTAATTTGAAGATTGGCGCGCATGTCGCGGTCATAAGGAATATAAATCTGAAAATGTAATTCAAACGTCCCAGGAATCCTTTGACTTGTTTTTCAGTCTTTGAAGAAGGCATTTCTTGAATGGCCTTGACCTTGTCAGGATCAACCTCAATTCCTTTCTGGCTGACGATGAACCCTAAAAGTTTCCCCGAACGGACACCGAAGGGGCACTTGTTAGGATTCAAGCGGAGTCTGTACTTTCTCAGACGCTCGAATAGTTTTGACAGGTGGGTCACATGCTCCTCCTCTGTTTTAGATTTGGCAATCACGTCATCGACATATACTTCTATCTCTTTGTGTATCATGTCATGAAACAGAGTAGTCATGGCTCTTTGATAAGTTGCCCCGGTGTTCTTCAAGCCGAACGATATTACTTTGTAACAAAAAGTGCCCCATGGGGTGATGAACGAAGTCTTCTCCATATCTTTCGGCGCCATTTTGATTTGATTATAGCCCGAGAATCCATCCATGAAGGAGAAGACTTTGAACGTTGTTGTACTATCAACCAGCATGTCAATGTGTGGTAAGGGAAAGTCGTCCTTTGGACTTGCCTTGTTCAAATCCCTGTAGTCAACACACATTCTGACCTTTTCGTCCTTCTTCGGAACTGGTATTATGTTGGCTAGCCATTGAGGATATTCTGATGTGGCGAGGAAACCAGCGTTGATCTGTTTCTGTACTTCCTCTTTGATTTTAATAGCCATGTCCGGGTGAGTCCTTCTTAATCTTTGTTTCACCGGAGGACATTCTAATTTTAACGGTATATGATGTTCCACGATGCTGGTATCCAACCCTGGCATATCCTGATAGGACCAAGCGAATACATCCAGAAACTCTTCGAGCAGCCTTATAAAACTTTCTTTGACAGTTGGACTGAGCAGTGCCCCAATCTTGACTTCTTTTCTCTCTTCTTCTGAACCCAAATTGACCGTTTCTAACGGCTCCTTGTGAGATTTAATGAACCTTTCCTCTTGTCTGAGTAATAGGGAGATCTCTTCTGGAATTTCTTTGTCATTTTCTTCTTCAGCCTCGAATACTGGGAATTCAAAGTTGGGAGAAGGCATTTGATCGCGTGTTTCAATGGGGTTTAAAACAAGCAGACTGCAAGACGTGATGGTTTGTCTTTAGAAGAGATAGAGAGAATGCAAGAGTATGTGAAGTGTATTTTCTGAAAAATGCTTGTTTTTATTATTGTTTTTAGGATTACCATTTTCTGAAAAAGCGAAAAGAGAAAACAGCAATAAAATGCCGAAATTACAGAACGACGTTATTTTATTTATGATCAGTCGATTCTTGAAACTACAGCCCTATAAAACAAAACTCTGTCGCTTCGGGCAAAACGAAGAGGGACATTTACAGAAAGTGAGCCCTATCAAAACATCTGTTTCACCTAGGCAGGGTGAAAGGTTAAAGATGGCAATTACTTTGACTGATGAACAACTTTCCGAATGTCGACAGCAACCCATTGGCCGCAAACTCCTCGGTGAATCAAAAAGTCTGGTACCTTCTTTCTTGGCTTGTCCTCAGAAATGACGCTGATTTCTGGCGGAGCAGGATCATTGGAATCTGTCTCCCAGGCAGAGTTGTCGTAGGAGGATTCTTCAGCTGTAGTTTTCATAGTATTTGTACTCTCAGGTATATCTCCTCATCCAATTAGCTGGATGTCTTCGAGCCTGATACGAGAACTTTCAGGAGCAGTGTATTTGACCATAAGGTGGTACCTGCCACTCGGTTGTCCTAAAGTGTCCCATGTTTCTGCAGAATTGGAAGAGTCATCCCTCTCGATGACGTTGACCTCGGGAAAAGCATAGTTAAGGAACTCTTGTCCTGCAATCTTTGCAAATTTATCGTCGTACTGGATATTTTCTGAATGCCCTAAGTAATAATCCCATGTTGTGGTGGGGACGCAGGTATTCTTTTCAATGATGCTCAACTGATAATCATTATTCGGCTGACTCTTTTGCCCCAAGTCTCCTGGGTACGGCTGCCACATAGGCAGGCCATCCATCAGGCCATAATAGTCATGGTCAAAGTTGTCCTTCCTCAGAGTGTCTTCCTCTAATGAGTTCGGTGGAGCACAACATCCTTCCGGATCACAATCTCTGTATATTATCTTGACATCTGATCTCGGTATATATCTCGGACTCTGTGCGGGATAGAAAAATGGCGTAGGCACCTCTTCCTGAGACATATAACCGTCCTCGTTAAGATAGGACTTCCACTCCTCATCTGTATCGGAGGAATCTCCCTCGTTGATGGTATGTACTTCTTGAGACACTGGGTGAAGGAAACCTCCAATGTGGAAGAAGTTATGAATGGGATGAAAACTTTCATTGTTAGTAGCAGTTTGTGTACAGCTTGAGGAGAAACCCAAACCTTTCTTTGTCTTGTTATTAGTAGGAATGACAAGTTGTCCCCATCCTGTTGCATTGTTACTTTTGACTGCTTTGAGAGCATCTTTGTACGAGGAAATCAAAGTTCCTATTTCTGATTGATTGTCATTGTATAGCGAGAGTGCTTGGAACTGGGTTCCGATTACCCCTTCTGGTTCTACAACATTGGATGACGATAAGTTACTCATGAGCAAGGCTTGCTCTCCACAGACTGTGATGAGTTGGTCGTTCTTGACGAACTTTAGCTTTTGGTGAAGTGTCGAAGTGACAGCCCCAGCCTGGTGTATCCAAGGTCTTTCTAACAAACAGTTCTATGTCGCCCGGATGTCCATGACCTGGAAAGTGACTTGGAAAGTTTGAGGACCGATAGTTATGGGAAGGTCGACTTTGCCGATAACTGTTTTACGAGATCCGTTAAATGCTTTGACGATGACCTCACTGGCTCTCGTCGGTGATCCTTGGTATGATAGTTGCATCAAAGTAGACTTTAGCATAACATTTAGGGCTGATCCGGTGTCTACCAGTACACTGGCTAAAGCATCGTCCTGGCAGTTGACTGTAATATTGAGTGCCATCTTATGACGGTGGCCCCCTTCCGACAATTCTTCATCACTGAATCCCAAGTTATTGCAGGAAGTGATGTTAGAGACGATGCTATCGAATTGTCTGATTGTCACATCTTGTTCCACACAGGCTTGCTCTAAGACTTTCTGTAGAGCTTCCCTGTGAGCTTCGGAACTGAGTAAAAGAGATAGCACAGAGATTTTTGAAGGAGTTTGCAACAGTTGATCAACAATGTTGCATTCACTCTTTTGGATGAGCTTCAGTATCTCATCGTTGTTCTCTGAAAGATCGGGATTACTGGATTGACCGACTGGTGGATTAAGAACTTCTACTTGAGGTCCCTTTTCTTTGCTGGGTTCTCCAACTCCTCGGTTGAAGATCCGACCGCTCCGTGTTACTCGACTGATGTCTGCAATATTCACGACGGAGGGTAATGGAGTTTCCTTTCCATTCTCAATTGTTGTTGCACCGTACTTGTAAGGGATAGCCTTAGTTGATTCATACGGTAGCGGTCCCGGCATATAGATAACTATGGGAGCTTTCTGACTTTTCTGACCATCGTAAGTAATTTCGATCCGTTCCTGATTAGGAGCTTTCGATTCGTCAAGTAGAGGGATGATGGCGCAAACATCTTTGGTCCTCCTATGATCAGAGATTACGACAACGTCTTTGATTTGATCAGCGAAATAGTGTGGCATCAAATTGATTGACCCAGAACTTGACCATGGTCGAATCTCTTTGCGGACCAACTGACCTTGAAGGGCTGCTCGCACGTGGTAGCATCCTTGATTATCTTCTGAGCAAACTCTACAGCACTCATAGTTGTGTGGTGGCACCCGGCCACATCCGCTTTGAATGCAGTGTAACCTTACTAGATCAGTTTCCATTGATCGAACATCCTAACTTTGGTATCTAGTAGGGTTCCCATTAGTAATGCTAACTTGTTGCGTGTCTTCATCCAAATATGTTAGAAGCCACAGTGGTTCAACAAGTGTTGAAGTGTCCTTTGGACAAGGGCATAACCTTGATCTTTTTCACAGCATGCTTTACAACTTTGATAATCATGTGATACTAGGAAGCCGAGCTGGACCTCCTTAGCGTGTAACTCCACCAAGCTGGTATTCATTAAGAAAACATCAAAGATCTGAATCATATTAATTTGATAATGATTCCTATCGCAGTAATCCCGAATCCATCCAAGATCCATCTGACGCTGGAGGGCCTCTTTTACAAAAGAGCATCCCTGATTGTTCATTGAGCAGATCAGACAGGCCTTGTAATCATGTCGTGGCAGATCATAGTGTTGACTTTGCCTTGAGTGCATTGCAACCAAGTTGACATTCATTGCTAAAATATTGTGATTCTGAATGATGTTGGAATTCGTATTGGTCATGTTGACCCCACGAACTCGGTGTTCCTAGATCCATCTGAGATCCAACTGTTCTTGTAGAGCTGATTGCACCAAAAAACATCCTTGATTGTCTTTAGAACTGATATCACACTGGTGATAATTATGAGGCGGTACATGACCGTATCTGCTCTGTCTACAATGCATCTTGACCAGATTGGCCCTCAATAAGAGTACATCATGAATTTGATAGTTGTGGTTAGACTCTCCCTCTATCAAATTTACTGCAGCTTTCTCGTGTTGAAGCAGCGGGTTCATGAGAACATTCAGATTTGTATCCTTGAAGGATAAGACCCCGCTCCTGACGAGCTTTTGCACATCGGATTTGAAACTGAGACAATTTTCTATGTTATGCCCTGGTCCTCCTTGATGGTAAGGGCATGTCTGATCCGCTTTAAACCAAAAAGGCGGATTCTCCGGTATTGCAAGAGGAGACCTAGTTTGGACGTGCCCCTTGGCTAACAGTAGTGGAAATAGCTCTGCGTACAACATGGGTATAGGGTCAAACCCTGGTGGTCGTGTTGCACGGTTGTTGTTGTATGGAGGACGAGCCTGCTGAAGAGGCTGTTGTGTCCTTTGCTGATTCGATTGGCTTGGAGCAACCTAAGCTTGATACGTAGGAACAGGCGCGAGATTAATAGCAGGAGTTACAGCTGCTACTGATTGGTATCGTCGCCTTAGCTTTCCGAGAGAGATATTCCCAATATCTTGCTCTTTTTTCTTAGGGAGAGCACTACCGTATCTTTTAGTACTGCTTGATGATCCAGCATCTTTAACTAAACGTCCTTCTCGGACTGCCTCCTCAAGACGTACTCCCATGTTCACCATCTCGGTGAAGTCACTGGGCGAACTGGCAACCATTCTGTAGTAGTAAAACGAGCTTAATGTCTTTAAAAAGATCTTTATCATCGCTTTTTCCTCAAGAGGCGGACAAATCTGAGCGGCAATTTCACGCCATCTCTGAGCATATTCCTTAAAGGTTTCCTGGTCCTTTTGTGACATTGATCTGAGTTGATCTCTATCTGGTGCCATGTCCAGGTTATATTTGTATTACTGAACGAAGGCAGTGCCAAGATCTCTGAAAGTGGAAATCTTAGTGCGGTTTAATCCCATGTACCATTTGAGTGCGGCACCGGTTAAACTATCTTGAAAGTAGTGGATCAGTAACTGTTGGTTCTTTGTCTGAGTCGATATCCTCCGAGAGTACATCACCAAATGACTTTGAGGGAAAGAGTTACCCTTGGACTTTTCAAATTCAAGCACTTTGAATTTATGCGAAACTTGCACATCGGGGACCAAACAAAGGTCTGCGGCGTCCTTTCTGAATAAATCCTGACCGCGAAGAGCTTGCAATTCCTTCTGCATCTCTAGGAATTATTCCTGGAATTCCTTCATTCTATCGTCCATACTTGCGTTTCCAATAGAAGGTATCTGTGGAATCTGTCCTCCCGGGACAGTATGTACCACGGGCAGTGGTACAGTCACTACGGCCGTGAATCTTGGTGCTTCCTGAAGTTTGTAACCTTCAGGAGTTGGTGTCATGCCCCTAGCATCTTTGCTTTCCTAAAGTTTGTAACCTCCAGGCCCAGCGGTTCCTGTTGCAGTTTCCGGACCTTTAGTGATTGGCGGAATATATCCTTCCGGGATATAGTTGGGTGGTATGCCCCAGGGACGATCTTTTGGCATGTTATACCTTGGATCATACTTCTCCACTATGGGCGTTGATGTGATCTCTGAGATCACAGTCCTTTGTAGCTGAGCTTCTGCCAGAGCTTGCATGTCACTGTGAAGCTTTCTTAAGTCTTCTTTCAAAGCGTCGAGTTCTTCCCTCAACTCTTTGTTCTCTTCCTCAAGATTATCCATCTTTTTCTGTTGACTGGCCCGAGTATTGTACGAATGAAACAGTTTGACTCTGAACCGAGACACAAACGTGGGATTCGTAGGTAAGAAGAATGCACTTAAGTGAGAACGATGAATGATATGTAATGATTTTATTTAATTAAAAAAATTTTAATCAAAATAAACTTCGACAATTGGATTACAAATATCAAACAGTGGGGAAACCCCGTTTTATTGAATTCAAAAGATTGTGGAAATGGAAATATAATAGATTACAAAGTGCTGAAAAAGGAAATGTCTAAGCTAATGGATCCTGAGTCCTCTCTAAGGAGAGCTCAGGGGCTGGTTCCGGTGCTTTCCTTTTTTTTGACCGGGGATCTTGAGCCATTGTCGGGTTGTCATCCCTTTGCTCAGTGAAAGGAGCGAGCAAATTCCTTTGGTCTTCTTGATTATCTACAGCATGTTACTCTAAAATATCGATCAGAGCATCCTTTTCTTTTAACAATTGTTGAATCTTGTTACACTCCACACTCAGAATGCGGTACTTATTCTTCCAAGACCTCCTCTCATGTTGAACTTTGTTGAGAGTAACCTGAAGTTTTTCCGTATCAGACATAAAGTACATGACAAATTCCTTTAGCGGAAGAACTCTGTGATGAGGGTAAGGCATCCTCATCTTGAGAGCTCTAGTTTGTACCCAGTGGAGATAAGTGTAGCACCTCAAAATTTACCCCTTTGTTTCTAACCCTTTTTGGCTTATGCTTCATTTCATTAGCATCGTCATTTTTGCATTTTTGCATGTTTCTTTTGGGCATGGGATCAAGGTATTTTTCAGCATCTCATGGCGTTATCAGTTCCGGTTTGATTTTCAATAGTGTTCAGAGCCAAACAGATAGCTTTCAAGGTCTTTTTGAGCTTTTATTTAGCTCATTAGATGTTTTGATACTCAGAAGCTCTGACAGTCATTTTAATCAAGCGATCCGGTATCAGACAATATTAATTCAGCAGGATATTCTGAGGTGTCAGCAAGAATTTGTGTTTTATTTCAGGTGTTACTCAGTAGCAATATCAAGTTTTGAGTTTCAGAGGCTTAACGGGATTCAAAACAGCTGTCAGAGGTCACTTTTCCAAGTTTCCCTCCAAAAGGCGCCAAAATTCAAAATTTGAACTGATTAACCGGTTACAGCATATCTGATAACCGGTTACTCCTTGGTTTTCTGCACATTTTTAGTTTTTTTGAACCGAGTAACCGGTTAGCACATATGTTGTAACCAGTTAATCTGGAAGTGATTTTGGAGCATTGTTAGTTTATTTCTTGGATTTTCAGGTCTTGCTTGCAAGGAGCTCATAGGTCTTGGGATTTCTTGTTTGGATCTATTAATTGCAGCTTACAACACTTACCAAAGCAATTCTTAGCTTTGTAGGTTGGTTTTTCTTAGATCCATGCTTAATCTAGCTTAATTTCAGTTAATGCAATGTAGATCCTTGGTTTTGCTTGTGATTCACTCAATTTTCTTGAATTTGATTCTTAATGTTGATGATTATTGGATCTAATTGATGTTTGATTACTGATATTTGATGTGAATTTCGTGATTAATTGATTGCATGATCATTTGGATGTTTGGAGAAGTGATTAGCTGCTGAAAAGTGATTTTAGAAGGTGTTTTTTTGAATTCTGTTGCAGAGTAACCGGTTATAGCATATCTGCTAACCGGTTACCCTATTGTTTTCTGCGTAATTTTTGGCTGTTTTGAACTGGGTAACCGGTTATAGTATATCTGATAACCGGTTACCACTGTTGCATGATGTGATTTTCTTGCAATTTCTTGTTTGTTTGAGATCCTTTGCATGTCTAGACTTCATGGATTAATATGTTGATGATTTGTGGATTATTCATGAGCTATTTCACCTCACACCATTGCATGAACACGATTCTTCGACACGCGATTCTTGGTTTTCATCGATGAATGTTTATGTTTGCGTTGTTGATTACTTGATGCGATAAACACGATGCACACACATTTGAATCATGTTAATTCTTGATTAATGCTCGACTTGCTGGACACGTGATGCATGATTGTTGTTTGTTTCCGTGGTTGCTTATGCATGATGTTTTGGTCAATGTTGGAGTCGTGCAACTTTGTTGAGTAATTGTTCTTAAATTGTTAGCATGATCATTGTTGTTCATTCTTGATACTTGCAATCCATACGCTCAATTTTTTTAGATATGTATGCTTGTATGCAATTGTTGCTTGCTTGGAGCATTGGTTGGGTATTTGTTTAGATGCTTTGCATGCTGCCCTGTTTTTTACAGCTGCTGTTCTTAATTGTTTATGTGCTGTCAATTGTATACCCTTGCTGCCTGCTGCCTTTTACACCTGTTTTGTGCTGGAAACTTGAGCTGTTAAATATTGTTTGGAGTTTTTGCTGGATTTTACCGCTATGCAGGTGCTGGAGCGCTGTTGTAGCCGCTGTTTTTAGTTTCTTTTCTTGGTTTCGATTTTGCTTTTGCATGCTAACTTAGGTAGATGTTTCCCTTCTTACCTCAACCTTAAGTCCATCTTTGCATGACAACATTAGGATAGAATTCCCGTAGCATTTTCTTTTCCTTTGAGTCTTCTCTTCTCATCTCATAACAACTCTAAAACACTTAATAAAGGTAACGTGTATTGCGCATGAGCCTTGTATGTGGGAAATGAGGAATGAAGGGTTTCCTCTCATTTTTCTAGAGTGTTTGGTGGACGTCCCATCTTGGAACGATTTGTTATGCATTCGCTCCTACGTTATAGACTTCGGTGCAATGCAAGTTACGAACTAACTTAATCCACTTCTGTCTAAAAAACACAAAAACAAATTCAAATATTTTTCATCCTTCGGGATTGTTAAGTTTCAAATCATTTTCAGAAAAGAGCACGTTATTTTCCGTTTAGTCGCAAACAGGCATCGACCCTAACTGCCGGACACGAACTTAACGTCGCTCATAAAAAACACTAAGACCTTGTTAGGTCGAACTACGTTTGCTCTGATTCCTTTCTGAAATTCTGGTACCAGATATATGATGTTACGTGTGATGTCACAACAACACACTCTGCAATGGACAATGTAAAACACCTGAAGAGTACACAAAGAATTGTTCACCCAGTTCAGTTAAACAACTTACTCTGGGGGCTACCAAGCCAGGGAAGAATTTCACTATTAGTAGAATTAATTTACATACTCAACAACCCAGTTGACATCTCCTAAACTTAATCACTACTTAATGAACCTTCTACCTAAGAGACAACTTAGGTATGAGAACACTACTCCATCCCTAAATCACTTCAGTGATATAATTCAAAGATCACACACTTTGAAAAACACAACTTGATTCTGCTTCACAGCTTTGATCAAGAACAACTCAACACAACAACACCAATTCACACTAGAATGGTTTATAACACATACACAAAGACACAAACGACTCTCAGTCTTTAGCTCTCTTTATTCATTCCTTTTACTTCAGGATTGATGCCCTTTATATAGCTATTTGATTTGGTCTTGGACCTGCTACAATATCTGACCTGATTTGTTATTTAAAACTGAATCTACAAAACAGATTTTATCACACAAAATCTTCTTAAATCTTCAGCCTTTAAACACTCCTATAAATCTGCATCAAATCTGTTTGCAACAGAAAATATCTCCTCTAAGATATTCGCATCCAATAACTCTAACAGCTCTCCCAAATTCCAGCTAATACGCTTAACCCTAAAGACATCTCAAACCTGATGTTTTAATGATCTGCATATCTGATGTCATGACATCGCATGTGACATCAGACTTCACAACTTCAACACGTTAAACACTTAACATTATCAAATGTTAAGACTCAATGTTAAGACATCACCCATGTGACATCAGCATTGAACATCTTTGTTTTACCAAAATTCTAGCCAATCCAAGAACCAACAATCTCCCCCTTTGGTTAAAACAATCCCTGCAACATCAGAGACTTCAGCAGCGGATAAAATTTTTAAAACAAACAGCTCCCATCAACAAAGGGCAAACTCCCCCTCAAAACCAGAACCAGTATAACCAGCTGTTCAACATGCACACTCCCCCTCAACATCTGCACCACATCAGATCTTAGATAGGATACACCCTAAACACCTAGGCTAACTCTCCCCCTTTTTAGCCATAATTGGACAATCACCAAACACAATGTCCTGACAAAAATAAAGACATGGTCAAACACCATGCTTCCAAAAAAAAACAAGTTCCAACACATTGACTGTTCAGTCGATACAAACTATGCTCCTTGTTTGTACTATAAAGAAACAAGCCTTCTTCCTTCTAGCAGCACCAAACAGCAACCAAGAATGGGCCAGTCTAACAAAGATGCAGCAAAGAGCCTCAAGCAGAAGGACAAGACTTCAGATCCACCTAAGAAGAGGAGCAAAACAAAGACTGCAGCTGAAACTACTTCAGGAACCACAAAGACAGACAGAACCTCAGAGACAACCATGAAACCCAGCAAGAAACTTCTTGTGCAACAACATGCTTCTGATGATGATTGGGATGAAGACTGGAAAGCTTTTCTAGATGCAGGGGGTTGGGATAATCTGTAACTATTGATGTACTTCAAACATGTATGCCTTCTGCAGTTGAATAAAATCAATATCTAATAAAGAATACAACTGCTTAATACCCTCTCTAGCACATTTAATCTTCATAAATGCAAATTCCCAATTTACTTCTCAAACTTTCAAATTGGTTTGCATCTAAGGCTTTAGTAAAAATGTCAGCTAATTGTTTATCTGTAGCAACATGTTCCAAAGCAACAACTTTGTCTTCAACCAAATCTCTTATAAAATAATGCCTTATATCAATCTGCTTAGTTCTGCTATGTTGAATAGGATTCTTAGAGATATTGATAGCACTCAAATTATCACAGTACAATGTCATGACATCTTGCTTGACATTGTATTCTGTTAACATCTGCTTCATCCAAACAAGTTGTGAACAACTACTCCCTACTGCTATGTACTCAGCTTCAGCAGTAGAAAGAGACACACAGTTCTGCTTCTTACTAAACCAAGAAATCAGATTATTCCCTAAGAAGAAGCACCCTCCTGAAGTACTTTTTCTATCATCAGCACTCCCTGCCCAATTAGCATCACAAAAACCACATAACTCAGTGCCTGATCCATGACTGTAAAGCATTCCATAGTCACTAGTCCCATTCACATATTTCAGAATCCTCTTCACTTGATTCAAGTGACTAACTTTAGGCTCAGCTTGATATCTGGCACAAACTCCAACATCAAAAGAAATATCAGGTCTATTAGCTGTGAGATACAATAGACTTCCAATCATTCTTCTGTATACACTTTGATCAACACTAACACCATGTTCATCCTTGGACAACTTTAAATGAGTAGGAGCAGGTGTCCTCTTGTGATTAGCATTCTCTAGACCAAACTTCTTCACTATCTTCTTTGCATACTTGCTCTAAGAAATAAATATGGAGTCCTCCATTTGTCTAACTTGTAGACCAAGAAAGTAGTTTAGCTCACCAACAAGACTCATTTCAAACTCAGACTGCATCTGTTCCACAAAATGTTTCACCATTGCATCTGACATCCGACCAAATACTATGTCATCAACATAGATTTGAGCTATCATCAATTTTCCTCCTTCCTCTTTAACAAGCAAAGTCTTATCAATCCCTCCTTTTCTGTAGCCATTCACAACCAGGAATTCAGTAAGCCTTTCATACCAAGCTCTTGGTGCTTGCTTCAAACCATATAGAGCTTTCCTTGGTTTGTACACATGGTCAGGAAATGTTGGATCAATAAATCCTTTTGGTTGATCAACATACACCTCTTCATTTAAGTAACCATTCAAGAAGGCACTCTTAACATCCATCTGAAAAAGCTTGAATTTGAAATTACAAGCCACCCCTAAGAGCAATCTGATAGATTCCAGTCTTGCCACAGGAGCAAAGGTTTCATCATAATCAATTCCTTCAACCTGAGTGTATCCCTGAGCTACTAATCTGGCCTTGTTTCTGGTGACCACTCCTTGTTCATCAGATTTATTCTTGTAAATCCACTTGGTGCCAATCACATTAACTCCATCTGGCCTTGGTACAAGATCCCATACTTCATTCCTCTTGAATTGCTCCAGCTCTTCATGCATTGCATTTATCCAAAACTCATCAGTCAATGCTTCCTTGACATTCTTTGGCTCAATTTTGGAGACAAAACATGAACTGGCTACAACTTCTCTTGACCTAGTCCTCACTCCAGAATTTGGATCACCTATAATAAGCTCCTTTGGGTGGTCCTTCTTCACTCTGATAGAAGGATATTTATGAGGTTGCTCAGATTCAGGCTCAGCAGCAGCAACACTAGGAGTTGGACTTCTGTCTTCAGCTTCTGGTGCAACTTCACCAACTGATGTTCCAACATCATCTAGGACATCATCATCTTCCTGCTTATCATTGTCATCAATCACCACATTGATGGACTCCATCATTACCTTGGTTCTAGAGTTGAAAACCCTATATGCTTTGCTGTTGGTAGAGTATCCCAAAAATATTCCTTCATCACTTTTGGAATCCAATTTTCTTCTCTGTTCTCTATCAGCCAGAATATAACATCTACTTCCAAAAACATGAAAGTATTTAACATTAGGTTTTCTTCCCTTCCATAGTTCATACAGAGTGGATGAAGTGCCTCTTCTCAGGGTACCCTGTTGTGAATGTAGCAGGCAGTATTCATGGCTTCAGCCCAGAAATGATGGGGAAGTTTCTTGGCATGGATCGTAGCTCCAGCAGACTCTTGGATAGTTCTGTTCTTCCTCTCAACTACTCCATTTTGTTGAGGAGTAATAGGAGATGAAAACTCATGACTTATACCTTCAGCAGGGCAAAATTTTTCAAACTTGCTATTCTCAAACTCTCTTCCATGGTCACTCCTTATCCTGATAACATTACTCTCCTTTTCTCTCTGGAGTCTTTGACAAAGATCTTTAAAAACATCAAACACCTCTGATTTGTCTTTGATGAAGCTCACCCAGGTGTACCTTGAATAGTCATCCACAACTACATACACATATTTCTTTCCACCCAGACTTTCAACCTGCATAGGTCCCATCAAGTCCATATGAAGTAGCTCCAAGACCTTGGAGGTGGTGTCATGTTGAAGCTTCTGATGAGACATCTTTGTCTGCTTCCCTTTTTGACAGTCTCCACAAACCTTTCCTTCCTCAATATTAAGTTTAGGAATTCCTCTGACTGCTTCTGAGGAGATGATTATCTTCATTCCCTTTAGGTGAAGATGTCCCAACTTCTGATGCCAGATTTTGACATCATCTTCTTTAGCAAAACCACAAGTGGAAGAATTTGAGTCTTGTGGCACCCAAAGATAACAATTGTCCTTAGACCTGACTCCCTTCATAATGACTTCTCCTTTATCATCTTTGACAATGCATTCAGACTTTGTAAAGTCTACTTTGAATCCTTGATTACAAAGTTGACTAATGCTAATCAAATTTGCTGTCAGTCCTTTAACAAGAAGAACATCATCCAGTCTGGGAGCACCAGCACAATTCAGTTTACCAATCCCCTTGATCTCTCCTTAGACCCCATCACTAAATGTAACATGGCCTGAAGAATAAAGCTTCACATCTACCAACAGATTCTTAACTCCAGTCATGTGCCTTGAACACCCACTGTCAAAGTACCAATCTTCTTTGGTAGAAACCCTTAAAGAAGTGTGACCTATCAAGCTGGTAACCTTAACTTTAGGGACCCATTGCTTCTCAGGCTTGGTAACCTGCCGTCCTCTGTGACAGTTCTGTATGAGAACAACCTGATGAGCCTTCTGTGGATATCCATGTAGCTTATAACAATAAGCCTTAATGTGTCCAAAACATCCACAATGGTGACATCTCTAGTGCCTGTATTTCTTCTTAGATGTAGTTCAGTCATGATGTTTTAGCATCTGTTTTAACATCACTGGTTTGGAGGTGATAACATTATTAGAACCTGCATCATTGGTGAATCCCAAACCACATTTGTCTGCAGCCATCTTTCCAATACTAAGAATGTTGTCTAGAGCATCAGTACCATTGTTCAACATTCTGATAGTTTTGGTCATAGAGTCCAGTTTATAGTTAAGCATACTGACTTCAGATTCAAGTTCAGTCTTTTCAGCTTTTAACTGTACTATGATTTTCTTCAGCTTTTCTCCTTCAAGACACACTTGTTCACTTCTTATGAACAGATCTTTATAAGTGACAGCAAGGTCATCATAAGTAACCTCATCATCATCTGACTCATAAACCCCAACCATAGCTCTAACAAGTTTAGCTGAATTTTCTTCAGATTCACTCTCACAGTCAGACCAAGAAGCTGATAACCCTTTCTGCTTCTTTAGAAATGTAGTACATTCCTTCTTGACATGTCCATACCCTTCACACTCATAGCATTGTATCCCTTTGTCATTACTGGACTTTTCTTCATCTTTAGACTTCTTCCCTTGTTCTCCTGATCTGTTGATGTCAGAAGTAATGTTCTTGACATTGGGATTATAACTCCTATTTATCCTCTTCATAACTTTGTTTAACTGTTTTCCCAGCAAAGCAATAGCCTGAGACAGCTCCTCCTGAGAATCATCCTCTTTCCCTTTCTTGGCTTCCTCAGAACTGGAAACCAAAGCTATACTCTTGGATTTCTTTTCAGGTTCCTCTTCACTTAACCCTAGCTCAAATGTTTGAAGCGATCCAATAAGCTCATCAACCCTCATTTTGCTGATGTCTTGAGCTTCTTCAATTGCAGTCACCTTCATCTTATACTTCTTGGAAAGGGATCTAAGGATTTTCCTCACCAGCTTTTCTTCAGTCATCTTTTCTCCAAGAGCACTAGAGGCATTAGACAGTTCAAGAATACTCATGTGAAAATCATGAATAGTTTCATCTTCCTTCATCTTTAGACTTTCAAACTTTGATGTCAGAAGTTGAAGTCTTGACATCTTAACCTTTGAGGTTCCTTCATGAGTAGTATTTAAGATGTCCCAAGCTTCCTTAGCAACTTCACAGGTGTTTATCAACCTGAAGATGTTCTTATCAACTCCATTGAAAATAGGATTTAGAGCTTTAGAATTTCCAAGGGCAAGCTCATCTTCTTCCTTGGTCTATTCTTCTTCAGGTTTCAGCTTTGAGCTGCCTTCTTTCTCTTTCCCAGCATCATCTTTCTCAACAACAACAGGTGCTTTTCATTCTTTTATGATAGCCTTCCAAGCCCTGCTGTCCAAGGATTTCAAAAAGGTAATCATCCTTGGCTTCCAATAATCATAATTAGAGCCATCCAAAATAGGGGATCTATTCACAAATCCACCAACTTCCTTGTCCATCTTTACCAGAAAGTATCAGCCCTAGATCTCACCTAGATGCAGAGCAGAATGCCTGCTCTGATACCAATTGAAATTCTGGTACCATATATATGATGTTACGTGTGATGTCACAACAACACACTCTGCAATGGACAATGTAAAATAGCTGAAGAGTACACAAAGAATTGTTCACCCAGTTCAGTTAAACAACTTACTCTGGGGGCTACCAAGCCAGGGAAGAATTTCACTATTAGTAGAATTAATTTACAGACTCAACAACCCAGTTGACATCTCCTAAACTTAATCACTACTTAATGAACCTTCTACCTAAGAGACAACTTAGGTATGAGAACACTACTCCATCCCTAAATCACTTCAGTGATATAATTCAAAGATCACACACTTTGAAAAACACAACTTGATTCTGCTTCACAGCTTTGATCAAGAACAACTCAACACAACAACACCAATTCACACTAGAATGGTTTACAACACATACACTAAGACACAAACGACTCTCAGTCTTTAGCACTCTTTCTTCGTTCCTTTTCCTTCAGGATTGATGCGCTTTATATAGCTATTTAATTTGGTCTTGGACCTGCTACAATATCTGACCTGATTTTTTATTTAAAACTGAATCTACAAAACAGATTTTATCACACAAAATCTTCTTAAATCCTCAGCCTTTAAACACTCCTACAAATCTGCATCAAATCTGTTTGCAACAGAAAATATCTCCCCTAAGATATTCTCATCCAATAACTCTAACAGCTCTCCCAAATTCCAGGTAATACGCTTAACCATAAAAACATCTCAAACCTGATGTTTTAATGATCTGCACATCTGATGTCATGACATCGCATGTGACATCAGACTTCACAACTTCAACAAGTTAAACACTTAACATTATCCAATGTTAAGACTCAATGTTAAGACATCACCCATGTGACATCAGCATTGAACAACTTTGTTTTACCAAAATTCTAGCCAATCCAAGAACCAACACTCTCTCTTGTCCGATTAAGGATACGTAGACACGAGATGCGATATCTCGACGAGCAACCTTCCCCCTTTTGCATAATCCATCGAACTACGTTGACTCAGACTTTCCCATTGCACAAAAGGAATACGTAGGCCTAGGACGACGATGTCCTACCGAGTCACTTTTTCTTTTATTTTCCCCGTTCCATTTCTGTTTAGCCGAAGACTTTACGATAACTCACCCTTTGATTAGACAACAAGCGTGGATCCCATCGAGTACGATGGACACGTGGGGGTGCTAACACCTTCCCCTCGCGTAACCGACTCCCAAACCCGGACTATTGTTGCGATGACCATGTCTTTCCCGCTTTCAGGTTTTCTTCGATCGTTTCCTTTCCCTGCGTCGGGATAAGTAACGTTCGGTGGCGACTCTTCTGTTCTTGTTCTCGCTGGTTATTTTTTCGCAGTTGCGACAATAAGTTTCCATCGAGACACAGTCTGGTTTTCCTAGAGACTCTCGTCCTTTCTTATGAACATGTTTCCAGGAATGCACTATTTCTGTCTTTAGTCCTCTGTCATTTTCTCCTTCCTTGAAGAAAAGACCTTCCAGATGAACATTACGCGAGACATGTCTCATCGGGTATCCAAATTAAAGATGAACTAAAATTGGATGATAATTTATTCCTCCTTTAGTTCCTATGAGGGGTACATTAGGGAAATTTCCACAACGGTCGATGATTCTGATCCCGTCATAGATTTGATTGTACCAATCGATGTCATAGTTGGTAAGAGCCATGATTCTCTGTGACCAACATAAAGCACTATTTTGATCCCAAAAAGCAGTAGACTTAGGAAAACGGGAAGTAAACCATTTCTATGGTAGGGGTACACAGCATGTGATCATTTCTCCGTTGTACAAATTCCTTAGGTGTACAGAGTAATAAGCATCTGCGAGCAAGGTCGGTACAGGGTTTCCAATCAAAAAAATCTTAATGGTGTTGATATCAACGAAGTTATCAATGTTGGGAAACAAAAATAACCCGTAGATGAGCAAAACCAAGACGCTCTCGAAAGCAGCTACATTCCCTATACTGGCAAAGTATAGAGCCTTCTTTACCAGAAACTTGGCTGGTAAACCTGGGATTCCACCCTTAGTGGTCATGTGAGTCCTGACTTCTGACTCGTCCAAATAAATAGCTCTTGCTATGGTTTGATCCTTTCGAATTTCTTCCAGTCCAGAAAAGGGAGTTTGATCAGTAATGGGTAAATTAGTCAGGTGAGAGTACTCTTCCAGTGTTGGTGCTAGCTGATAATCCAGGAATGTGAAACAGTGATAGACCGGATCGTAGAACTGAATGAGTGTAGACAGGATTCCTTCAATTACATGGACCCTTAACAGAGACATCAGACCTCCGTATTTGGCTCTGAAAGCATCAGGGTTAGTGATAATCCTTGCTAATCCTCTCAAATCCTCTAGTTTTGGAACCTTGAAGGTATACTTGTGAGTTTTCCTTCTACCGAAATCCATTAGCGCAATCTTTCTCTCTGACATTTGCAATCATTGTCTTAGTTTAAATTGAAAAAAAGAGAGACTAGAAGAGAATATTTTTCTTTGTTTACTATTTTTTAAATGAACGCATGAATGCAGCACACAAAAACATAGAAAAAACATGGGGTCAAAGGTTCGGTGTCATGAAGTCAAGGCTCTACCCATCACCAAGGTTATACTGGTGATTTTTGTACCCGTCTCTCAAAATCATTGACCCCTCTTGGGATAACAACAGCAGGCCAGAATCACCTGAGCGAGCTGATGTATCTTAGAGTAATCTCAGATGAGGGTAGTATCACGTGACAACTATTTCCGATAACTTCCGCACTACTAAATGGCTTTTAGTCTACTAAAATCCCTAGTTTCTCTGACAAAACAGGTGTTTATGATATTTTTGACAAAATAGGTTGACAACTCTTTCTCAGAAAATGTGGAGGAGTTTATGAGATTAATCAGGAAAAGTGATTACAAGATTGTTGATCAGCTTCATCAGACGCCGTCGAAAATATCCATTCTATCTTTGTTGTTGTGCTCTGAGGTGCACCGTAATACGTTGTTGAAAGTGTTGAATACATCTTATGTACCTCAAGAGATATCTGTTAATTAGTTAGAAGGATTTATGGCTCATGTCAATGCTGGTAATGGCTTGGGTTTCACAGACCTTGATCTAACTTCCGTTGGGAGGAATCACAACAATGCTCTACATATTTCAGTGGAATGCCGAGGTTCTCTAATGTCGCATGTGTTAGTTGATACTGGGCCATCCTTGAATATGTTGCCAAAGAAGGCTCTGATGAAATTAGATACTCGTGGTCAGATTTTCACGCCAAGTGACTTGGTGGTGCGTGCTTTTGATGGATCAAAGAGATATGTGTTCGGAGAAATTGTATTGCCGATTAAGGTTAGTCCGGAAATTTTTTATGCTACTTTCTACATAATGGACATTCAACCTGCCTACAGTTGTTTATTGGGTCGTCCATGGATCCATAGTGTTGGGGCAGTAACATCCACATTACACCAAAAGCTGAAGTATATGGTGGATGGACACATTGTGACTGTTTGTGGTGAGGAGGACATCATGGTGAGTCACCTATCAACTTTCAATTATGTGGAGGTAGATGGTGAGATACACGAGACTTTGTGCCAAGCCTTTGAAGCTATGAAAATTCCTGAGGAGCCTCCAAGAGTAGTCAGCCAGCCTGAGGTGGTTAATCAACCCGAAGTGGTCAATCAGCCAGAAGTTTCGATGTCATCTTTCAAATATGCACGCGCTGTAGTTGAAGCTGGTAGTTCTCAGAAATGGGGCCAGGTCATTGATGCTCAGGTGAAGCAGAATACTTATGGTCTGGGATACAAGCCACCCAGACGGTTTCAAGAGCCTCCCAAGTATGTTGGTCCAGTTCAGTTCACCAGTGCTGGGGTTTTCTTTAATCGGGTTAATGCTATAGAGGATGAGGGAGATAGTGATTGTGACATGGATGAATGGATCCGTCCCAACACTCCTGCTCAGAACTTATGCAACTGGTCTTCCGAGAGAGTCATCCAAGTGACCCGCCAAGAGTAATTGCTTTTGTTTTCCGCTTATGTTAAATCCTACGTTCTGCCCAAGACGTAGTGATGCTTGTCTAGAGGGCTTTGATGTTTTACTTCCAATTTTATCATTAATAAAGGACGTTTCTGCATTCAAATATTTTGATCCATGTTTTTCTGTTTTTACTTTGGGCATTTTTTTAAAGCAAAATGGCAATGTGTTTTTGTTTGTTGCATTCATAATAAACATAAAACATCAATCATGCATGTTTCTTTGTTCAGATTCCACCAATAATGATTCAGCTATGGCTCGGTATGACTTCGACAATCCTATCTATCAGGCTGAAGAAAAGACTGACGAAGATTGTGACTTACCTGAAGAATTGGCCAGATTGCTGAAACAAGAGGAAAGGGTTATTCTACCTCATCAGGAGGATATTGAGACTGTTAATCTGGGCACCGAGGACGCGAAAAAGGAAGTAAGGATTGGGGCTGCTTTGGAGGACACTGTCAAGGAAAGATTAATTGAAATGCTCCGAGAGTATGTGGATATCTTCGCCTGGTCTTACCAAGACATGCCCGGGCTTGACACTGATATTGTGGTACACCGGCTACCGCTTAAAGAGGGTTGCACTCTGGTGAAGCAAAAATTGAGAAGGACAAAACCGAACATGGCTGTCAAAATCAAGGAAGAGGTTCAGAAACACTTGGACGCCGAATTTCTTGCTGTGACGAATTATCCTCCGTGGGTTGCTAATATTGTGCCTGTACCTAAAAAGGATGGAAAGGTCAGGATGTGTGTTGATTTCAGAGATTTGAACAGAGCAAGCCCGACAGATGATTTCCTGCTCCCCCACATTGATGTGTTAGTGGACAACACCGCTCAATACTCTATATTTTCCTTCATGAATGGTTTCTCTGGGTATAACCAAATCAAAATGGCCCCAGAGGACATGGAGAAGACTACGTTCATAACACCATGCGAAACGTTTTGTTACAAGGTAATGCCCTTTGGATTAAAGAATATTGGGGCAACTTATCAGCGGGCAATGGTGACTCTCTTTCATGATATGATTCACAAAGAGATCGAAGTCTGTGTTGATGACCTGATTTCAAAGTCACAAACGGAGGAAGAACATCTGGTGAATCTTCAGAAGTTATTTGAATGGTTGAGGAAGTTCAAACTGAGGTTGAATCTGTACAAGTGCACTTTTGGTGTGAGATCTGGTAAATTACTGGGGTTCATTGTTAGTGAAAGAGGTATCGAGGTTGATCCTGCCAAAGTAAAAGCCATACAAGAAATGCCTGAACCGAAAATAGAAAAAGAGGTCTGTAGTTTCTTGGGGAGATTAAACTACATAGTCGCGTGTGAACCAATATTCAAATTATTAAGAAAAGATTAAGAGGTTGGGTGGAATGAAAATTGCCAAAAGGCGTTTGAAAAATTAAAAGAGTATTTGCAGGAACCTCCAGTCCTCATGCCGCCAGTGCCAGGAAGGCCGTTGATTATGTACCTTACAGTTCTTGAGAATTCAATGGGGTGTGTGCTCGTTCAACACGACGAGACAGGTAGAAAAGAGCATGTCATCTACTACCAGAGTAAAAAGTTCACTGATTGTGAGTCGAGGTACTCTATGCTGGAAAAAACATGTTGTGCACTCGCTTGGGCAGCTAAGTGTTTGAGGCAGTATATGTTAAACCACACAACCCTGTTGATTTCGAAGATGGATCCGATTAAGTACGTGTTTGAGAAGCAAGCACTTTCTGGGAGAATAGCCCGTTGGCAAATGGTTTTGACAGAATATGATATTTAATATGTTTCCCAAAAGGCCATTAAGGGAAGTGTTTTGTCAGAATATCTTGCTCAACAACCGATAGAGGATTATCAACCGATGAAGTTTGAATTTCCAGATGAGCATATTATGTTTCTGAAGATGAAATATTGTGAAGAGCCTTTGCCTGACGAAGGACCCGACATTGGATCTCAGTGGAAATTGGTTTTTGATGGGGCCGTCAACTCATATGGTAACGGAATCGGGGCAATCATTACAACTCCAATGGGTTCTCACATACCTTTCACCACCTGATTAGCGTTCATATGCACCAACAATGAGGCAGAGTATGAAGCATGCATCATGGGGTTAGAAGAAGCAATTGATTTGAGAATCAAGAACCTTGATGTTTATGGTGATTCTGCGTTGGTAGTTAATCAGATTAAAGGAGAATGGGAAACTCGTCAGGCAAATCTGGTGCCTTACAACAACTATGCCAGAAGGTTGTTACCATTCTTTGATAGGGTTGAATTTCATCATATACCCCGATTGGAAAATCAGATGGTAGACGCGTTGGCAACTCTGTCTTCAATGTATCAGGTGAATCGTTGGAATGAGACACCGTCAATCAGAATCATGCGTCTAGACAGACCAACTTTTGTGTTTGCAGTGGAAGACGTATCAGATGGCAAACCATGGTATCATGTGTGACGCCCCTAATCTATACCCCCAATTAGCACGCAATTAAAGCGGTAAAAAGAAATTCAAAAATTGATCAGAGTACATTTGAAACATCATGGCATAGAAAGGGAGAATCACATCAAAGTAACCAAACATACACATAACATGCAACACCTGCCCATAATGATATGCAACTGTGGGGTAGCAATCATACAGAGGAAACTTTGTTCCTTACACCCACTTTTCAGAAATTAGAATTAAAGCGGAAAATCTAAAATCTGATTAACATATATACATATACACATATAAACAGTTTGTCATACATCAGGTAGCATATGTACAACCAAAATATATCATCAGATATACAAAATAATAGCACGCGGCCACCCTAACTACCCGGAGTCACATATCAGAGCCGACCGACCAAAATAATGAAGACGCAACGCTTCACAAAAAGGAATACCTCCAGCAGCTCTAATCTGCAACGCCTCATAGAGTGTTATAAAACAGTAGAAGGGTGAGAAAAACAACCATAATATAATTGCATAAAATTATATATTAACACAAAAATGCACAAATAACATATTCTCACCACCAAAGCACACAGATAAATTATAACAACACACAGTACAATTCACACGTATCAATTACCACTGCACATCAATCATTCACAATACAATCACACATATTCCATTTCATTAATCACATTCACAATTCCATGCACAAATGACTCATGATGAATGCAAATGCACAGAGACCGACACCACGACTCTATGCACATGCCATGCAGTACCGACTTCCTTTGTCACGTCATGTCACGTCATTAGTCCACTCAGGAACTATTGGAACCATCGCTCGTTACTGAGAATCTCAAGTAACTCCCCGTCGGGCCTACGATGTTCACCCGTCGCTTTAGGTCCTCAGGCATTGCCTCATATTTTTGAGGCACACGACGTTAAGGATTGCTTTAAGTCTCCAAAGGAGCCCACAATCGTCTATACCCATCGCTTTAAGTCCTCAGGCAGCGCCTCATATTTTCGAGGCACACGATGTTATAGCATATTCCCCTCGGGAATCAAACCGTCACTCAGGACGTTTCCACAATGCACACTATGATGCTTGGCATACAATGACTCATGACATTCACATTGCATCCATACACACATTCATAATCATGCACATTTATCAAATACCACACTTACCATTTTCTTGCCTTTCGGCCACAAAGCATCATCACAACAACACATAAGTCATCTCACGTACAAAACAACAACATACGGCATAATACACGTCAATTCCACACCATTAAAATGACAAAAATTGATAACCGACACTATTCACATTTCCCTACATAATTTAATCGGCTAACAATTCTCAAAACATCATAATCATAAAGTACATCTCGATACCTTTCCAACGACACCAAGAATTCAAAAATCGGATAATCGGAACCAAAGTTACGAACGAAAACGAAAAATGATATTTTGAAAAGTCACATTTTGCAAAAGCTCTGTCCATACGCGTACCACCATGAGCCATACGCGTATGAGCAGAGACTCATTTTCCCAAAGTTCACGTGTAAAAACCCATACGCGTAATGCCCTCTCTCGTACGCGTATTGCTCTGAAATGCTACGCGTATCATACGCAAATGGGCAGATGGCCGAGAAAATAAGCAGCCCATACGCGTATTGCCCTCATGGCTCGCCCACCATACGCGTAACGCCAAGGTTCATACGCGTATGAACATGCCCCATACGCGTATGATCTGGAAAAACCAGAAAAATTCCTGCATAATTTGTTCCACGATTTTCCACCCAAAAACCTCCAATTCATCATCCAAATCTCAGAAAAACAGCAAATGGAAGTGTAATAATACCTATCAAACATGTATAGACAATCTAAACACATTCAACACAAGTTCTAACACATTTAAATCAATTCCTACTCAATTTTTCCAAAAAATGATTTTTACTAATTTTCTCCAAATCAATCCAAAACAACAACAAACACACATACATAATCGTATACAATCATACAATAATCGAGTTTCGCACCCTTACCCGATTAATCGATTCCTAGAAATTGTTCTTGATGATTTTTCCACTCTTCTCCAAATTTCTCTCTTCTCCTCTTTTCTTCTCTTTTTCCTTCTTTCTTCTTTCTTTCTCTCTATTTTTCTTTCTTTCCCTTTTCTATTCTATTTTCTTTTCTTTCTTACTAACTTAGTAAAAATATCTATGAAATGCCCAAAATACCCCCACACTCAAATATCTCGCAAATGATCCCAAAACCCGATAAAATATCACAACAATGAAAAATGACATATTTTCACATAAAAGTCGAAAATAAAATAACATAATAATAAAATAATAAAAAACGACTCAATTAAATAAAAATACAAAAACTGGGGCGTTACAATTCTCCCCCACTTAGAAATTTTCGTCCTCGAAAATCTTACCTGATACAAACAACTCCGGATACGACTCCCGCATCCTACTCTCCAACTCCCACGTCAAATTTCCCTCAGCAGCGCCTCCCCACGCCACTTTCACAAGTGCAATCTCTTTGCCCCTCAACCGCTTCACCTCGCGATCCAAAATACCAACCGGTAATGCCTCGACCGTAAGGTTATCCCTTACCTCAACCTCGTCCATCGGAATCACATGTGAAGGGTCTGGAACATACTTCCGAAGCTGTGAAACATGAAACACATCATGCAAATTCGACAGATTCGGCGGTAACGCCACACGATACGTCACAACACCAACTCTCGCAGATATCTGGTAAGGACCAATAAATCGAGAAGTAAGCTTCTTAGATTTCAAAGCACGACCAACACCCGTTACCGGCGTAACTCTCAGAAATACGTGATCACCCTCTTGAAACTCAAGATCCTTCTGTCTCCGATCATGATAACTCTTTTGTCTACTCTGTGAAGCCTTCATTTTCTCACGAATAAACTTTACCTTTTCCGTCGTTTGTTGCACCAAATCCGGTCCAACCACCGAACTTTCACCTGTTTCGTGCCAACACAACAGCGTTCGACATCTTCGTCCATATAAAGCCTCAAAAGGTGCCATTCCAATACTAGAATGGAAACTGTTATTATACGTGAACTCAATCAAAGCAAGATAACCGTCCCACGCACCACCTTGTTCCAAAACACACGCTCTCAACAAATCCTCCAAAGACTGAATAGTTCTTTCGGTCTGACCATCCGTCTGCGGATGATAAGCCGAACTCAACCTCAATCTAGAACCCAAAGCCTTCTGTAAACTTTCCCAAAATCTCGATGTAAACCTAGGATCTCGATCAGAAACAATACTCAATGGAATCCCATGCAATTTCATAACCACACTGATATAGATCTCCGCTAACCTCTCCAAAGAAAAACTGATGTCAATCGGAATAAAATGTGCCGATTTAGTCAGCCTGTCCACAATCACCCAAATAGCATTATGCCCACGCTGAGTGTTCGGTAATCCCGTCACAAAATCCATCGAAATGCTATCCCATTTCCACTCAGGAATATCCAACGGTTGCAACAAACCACTAGGTCTCAAATGTTCCACTTTCGATTTCTGGCAAGTCAAACATGCATACACAAACTGAGCCACATCTCTTTTCAAACCAGACCACCAGAAAATCTTCTTCAAATCTTGGTACATCTTATTCGCACCCGGATGTATACTTAAATTACTCCGGTGTCCTTCCTCCAAAATCATTCTTTTCAACTCCGCATCATCAGGAATACAAATACGACCACGGAATCTCAAAACACCAAAATTATCCACCTTGAAATCCACATTCTCATTCCTCATCAAATCAACGAATTTCAAATCTAGCTTTTGTTTCTCACTAACCGACAACATAAATTCATTAGTAACTTTCAACATTCCAAGCCTCACACTAACCGATGTCACTTCACATACCAAACTCAAATCTCTAAACGATTCCAAAAGTTCCAACTCTTTCACCATCAATGCGGACATATGCAACGATTTCCGGCTCAATGCATCGGCTACCACTTTAGCTTTACCAGGATGGTAATTCAAGCCAAAGTCATAATCTTTCAAGAATTCCAACCATCTCCGCTGCCTCATGTTTAACTCTTTCTGATCAAATAAATATTTCAAGCTTTTATGATCACTAAAGACTTCGAACCTTGAACCATAGAGATAGTGCCTCCATATCTTCAACACAAAAACCACAGCCGCTAATTCAAGATCATGAGTAGGATAGTTTTTCTCATGAACTCTTAATTGCCTTGAAGCATAAGCTACAACTTTACCTTCCTGCATCAGAACACCACCCAAACCAATTAAAGAAGCATCGCAATACACAACAAATGGTTCATTAGGATTAGGTAAAATAAGAATCGGAGCTGTCGTCAATCTTCTCTTCAGCTCACAAAAACTCTCTTCACATTGAATATCCCAAATGAATGCTTTGCCCTTACAAGTCAACTGCGTCAAAGCAAGAGCTAGCTTAGAAAAACCTTCAATGAACCTCCGGTAATAACCAGCCAAACCCAAAAAGCTTCGAATTTCGGTAACAGATCTAGGAGCCTCCCATTGTAGAACTGCTTCTACTTTAGATGGATCCACAGCAATACCATTACCTGAAATCACGTGCCCAAGAAAACTCACCTCAGACAACCAGAATTCACACTTGGACAATTTGGCAAAAAGCTTCCTTTCCTTCAAAACCTGCAAAACAATACGCAAATGCTCTGCATGTTCCTCACGAGACTTAGAATAGATTAAAATATCATCAATAAACACCACCACAAAACGATCCAAATGCTCGTGGAAAATTCGATTCATGTATTCCATAAACACACCAGGCGCATTAGAAACCCCGAACGGCATCACCGAATATTCATAATGACCGTACCGTGTTCTAAAGGCCATCTTCTGAATATCCTCTTCTTTCACCCTTATCTGATGATAACCCGATCTCAAATCAATCTTACTAAATACACAAGCACCAACCAACTGATCCATCAGATCATCAATCCTTGGAAGCGGATATTTGTTATTAATTGTCACTTTGTTCAACTGGCGATAATCAATACATAATCGCATACTCCCATCTTTCTTTTTCACTAACAAAACTGGAGCACCCCAAGGAGAAACACTTGGCTTCACGAACCTCTTTTCCAACAACTCATTTAACTGCTTTTTCAACTCCACCAATTCAGACGCCGACATTCTATAAGGTTCCATAGAAACAGGTCTAGTACCAGGAACTAGATCAATAGAAAATTCAACTTCTCTCTCTGGCGGTACATCTGAAATATCAACAGGAAACACTTCAGGAAATTCGCACACAACAGGAAACACCTCCAATGAAACTTGACTATCCACAGTCAAAGATGCAAATAATCCAAACAACTGAGCTTCATCCGCCAAAAGTTTCTTCAACTCTTTGGTAGATAAGAAACTCGAGTCTTCATCTTCTACAAGAGAAGGAAACCTTTCAAGCTTATGATGACAATCAATGTGCACCCGATTAAATTGCAACCAGTTCATCCCCAACACCACATCTAAACCTTCCAATGGTAAACACACCAAATCCATCGCAAAGTCTTTACCATAAATGGTCAAAGGACAACTCAAACTCACCAAAGAAGTAGTTACTGACCCCATCGCTGGAGTATCAATAACCATCTCACCATCCATCGAAGACAACCCAAGATTCAAACGTTCCGCGCACTCAGACGAAATAAACGAATGAGTCGCTCTAGTATCAATGATAGCAATTAAAGGCGTATTATTAATAAAGCAAGTACCTCTTATCAGACGATCTGCACTTGAGGTCTTAGTTCCCGCCAATGAAAACACTTTCCCACTAGTCTGGGCTTTCTTATGATTCAGACACTTCGAGCTAATGTGACCAGGTTCCCCACAATTGTAACACTTCACCACACTCTTCCTTTTACAATCAGCTAAAACATGTCCGATACCACCACAATTAGAACACTTATCCAACTTCTTCCTACATTCATGCTGGCGATGACCCAATTCACCACATCCAAAACACATAATAGGATTAGACATACCTCCTCCACCTGACCTTCGATCAAAAGTTCCCCTTTGTTTACCTTTATCAGCCGGTAACACATACGGACCACCACGGAACTGTTGTTTCCCTTTCCTGTCACTTACACTTTTATAGTGAGCAGAACGAGCCTTACTATCTTCATCATAAATCCTACAGCATTCCACCAAATCAGCAAACCTTCGAATCCTCTGATAACCAATAGCCTGCTTTATCTCAGGACGCAAACCACTTTCATACTTCACACACTTTGAAAATTCAGCAGTCGCTTCCACATAATGAGGATAAAACTGCACAAGTTCCACAAACTTAGCAGTATAGTCAATAACCGACATATTACCTTGTTTTAGCTCTAGAAACTCAATCTCCTTCTTTCCTCGAACATCCTCGGGAAAATACTTCCTTAGAAACTCTCGGCTAAACACCTCCCAAGTGATCTCTTCTTCCTCCTCATCAGCTTCCAACACCTGACGAGTACTGACCCACCAGTCATCAGCCTCTTCGTGTAACATATGAGTGCCCAGCCTCACCTTATCATCATCGTCATCACAATCCATCACCCTGAAAATCCTCTCAATCTCTTTCAACCACAACTGCGCACCATCCGGATCATGCTTCCCTTTAAAGACCGGCGGCTTATTCTTTCTAAACTCATCATTTCCGGCAGCATTCGGTGCACCCTGCACAGCTCGTGCCATTGCCTCCATCGCAGCAGCCAAAGCAGCATCATTACGACCAGCCATATTCTGTTTGTCCAAATACAGACACTATGGTTAAACAACAACTTGCTCAACACAACTCGCCCAATATGCCAGACACAACAGACACAAACGACACAACTGACACGAACTGGCTCTGATACCACTTAATGTGACGCCCCCAATCTATACCCCCAATTAGCACGCAATTAAAGCGGTAAAAAGAAATTCGAAAATTGATCAGAGTACATTTGAAACATCATGGCATAGAAAGGGAGAATCACATCAAAGTAACCAAACATACACATAACATGCAACACCTGCCCATAATGATATGCAACTGTGGGGTAGCAATCATACAGAGGAAACTTTGTTCCTTACACCCACTTTTCAGAAATTAGAATTAAAGCGGAAAATCTAAAATCTGATTAACATATATACATATACACATATAAACAGTTTGTCATACATCAGGTAGCATATGTACAACCAAAATATATAATCAGATATACAAAATAATAGCACGCGGCCACCCTAACTACCCGGAGTCACATATCAGAGCCGACCGACCAAAATAATGAAGACGCAACGCTTCACAAAAAGGAATACCTCCAGCAGCTCTAATCTGCAACGCCTCATAGAGCGTTATAAAACAGCAGAAGGGTGAGAAAAACAACCATAATATAATTGCATAAAATTATATATTAACACAAAAATGCACAAATAACATATTCTCTCCACCAAAGCACACAGATAAATTATAACAACACACAGTACAATTCACACGTATCAATTACCACTGCACATCAATCATTCACAATACAATCACACATATTCCATTTCATTAATCACATTCACAATTCCATGCATAAATGACTCATGATGAATGCAAATGCACAGAGACCGACACCACGACTCTATGCACATGCCATGCGGTACCGACTTCCTTTGTCACGTCATGTCACGTCATTAGTCCACTCAGGAACTATTGGAACCATCGCTCGTTACTGAGAATCTCAAGTAACTCCCCGTCGGGCCTACGATGTTCACCCGTCGCTTTAGGTCCTCAGGCATCGCCTCATATTTTCGAGGCACACGACATTAAGGATTGCTTTAAGTCTCCAAAGGAGCCCACAATCATCTATACCCATCGCTTTAAGTCCCCAGGCAGCGCCTCATATTTTCGAGGCACACGATGTTATAGCATATTCCCCTCGGGAATCAAACCGTCACTCAGGACGTTTCCACAATGCACACTATGATGCTTGGCATACAATGACTCATGACATTCACATTGCATCCATACACACATTCATAATCATGCACATTTATCAAATACCACACTTAGCATTTTCTTGCCTTTCGGCCACAAAGCATCATCACAACAGCACATAAGTCATCTCACGTACAAAACAACAACATACGGCATAATACACGTCAATTCCACACCATTAAAATGACAAAAATCGATAACCGACACTATTCCCATTTCCCTACATAATTTAATCGGCTAATAATTCTCAAAACATCATAATCATAAAGTACATCTCGATACCTTTCCAATGACACCAAGAATTCAAAAATCGGATAATCGGAACCAAAGTTACGAACGAAAACGAAAAATGATATTTTGAAAAGTCACATTTTGCAAAAGCTCTGTCCATACGCGTACCACCATGAGCCATACGCGTATGAGCAGAGACTCATTTTCCCAAAGTTCACGTGTAAAAACCCATACATGTAATGCCCTCTCTCGTACGCGTATTGCTCTGAAATGCTACGCGTATCATAAGCAAATGGGCAGATGGCCGAGAAAACAAGCAACCCATACGCGTATTGCCCTCATGGCTCGCCCACCATACGCGTAACGCCAAGGTTCATACGCGTATGAACATGCCCCATACGCGTATGACCTGGAAAAACCAGAAAAATTCCTGCATAATTTGTTCCACGATTTTCCACCCAAAAACCTCCAATTCATCATCCAAATCTCAGAAAAACAGCAAATGGAAGTGTAATAATACCTATCAAACATGTATAGACAATCTAAACATATTCAACACAAGTTCTAACACATTTAAATCAATTCCTACTCAATTTTTCCAAAAAATGATTTTTACTAATTTTCTCCAAATCAATCCAAAACAACAACAAACACACATACATAATCGTATACAATCATACAATAATCGAATTTCGCACCCTTACCCGATTAATCGATTCCTAGAAATTGTTCTTGATGATTTTTCCACTCTTCTCCAATTTTCTCTCTTCTCCTCTTTTCTTCTCTTTTTCCTTCTTTCTTCTTTCTTTCTCTCTATTTTTCTTTCTTTCCCTTTTCTATTCTATTTTCTTTTCTTTCTTACTAACTTAGTAAAAATATCTATGAAATGCCCAAAATACCCCCACACTCAAATATCTCGCAAACGATCCCAAAACCCGATAAAATATCACAACAATGAAAAATGACATATTTTCACATAAAAGTCGAAAATAAAATAACATAATAATAAAATAATAAAAAACGACTCAATTAAATAAAAATACAAAAACTGGGGCGTTACATCATGTCATTAAGTGTTTTCTCAAGAGTCAAGAGTACCTAGCTGGGGTATCTGCCAAGGATAAGAAAACTCTGAGGAGGCTAGCAGGCAATTTCTTTCTAAATGAAGATGATGTGTTGTATAAGAGGAACTTTGACATGGTCTTGCTACGTTGTGTTGATGAACACGAGGCAAGCCTGTTAATGGAAGAAGTTCACGAGGGTTCTTTCGGTACTCATGTCAATGGGCATGCTATGGCTAGAAAGTTGTTAAGGGCAGGGTATTACTGGATGACTATAGAGTCCGATTGTTTCAAATACGCCAGGAAGTGCCATAAATGCCAGAGTTATGCTGATAAGGTGCACGTGCCACCTACTCCTCTGAATGTATTGTCATCCCCTTGCTCGTTTGCCATGTGGGGCATTGATATGAATGGAAAGATTGAGCCAACTGCTTCCAATGGTCATCGTTTCATTTTGGTTGCCATTGATTATTTCACGAAGTGGGTGGAAGAAGCCTCGTATGCCAACGTCACCAAGCAAGTGGTAGCCCGATTTATAAAGAAGGACATCATTTGTCGTTATGGGGTCCCAGAGAGAATCATTACTAATAATGGTTCAAATTTGAACAATAAGATTGTTAGTTCTCTTGTTTTAGGATTGGCTTAATTTTTGTAAAACATATAATAGCAGCAATAATGTAATAGAGAATAGGATGTATAAAACTTGCTAAGAAGAACAGGTACAACTAGATGTCCTTTTGAAATGCCAGAACATGTTGTGTTGAAGTTAATCAACAACTGGAACAACATGTCGAAGAAGATGTCTTATGAGGAAGCATTCGACATCGCGCCTGCTGAGCTGGATTAATGAGATTCAGCTAGGTTTTGAATTGTGCAGAATTTTAAGAGAAAATTATGCATTCTATGTGGCGCATTTTTAAAGGCCTAAAAGGTTCAATCAAAAATCAAGACTTTCTAAATATGGAGACATATTAGGAAATATTATATTGAATACCTATTTTCTTGGAGTGTTTTTTTACAGTTTTGTAACAACTATTGAAGCTGTGATTGAAGGCCCAAATCCAGTTGGGTACAGGTTATAAATAGAAGGGTTTGTAATCCTGGAAGTGCAGAGCTCAACATGTAGAAGTCTAGGGTTCTGTCTAGGTAATCCTCCCGACTTGTGGGAAGGTTACCCGTATTCCTCAAAACCTGTAGGTAAGAGGCAGTACGTTTTATCCTTGGAGGAAGCTTTGAAGCAACTCCAGGTTGTGTTCTTAGTTAAGGGAAAAAACTAACAAACGATGGAGTTTGGCATCATACTTAGCTAAGTATTGTTCTCATCAGATGTTGATGTATCATAGGAGTGTGTTTCTTGTGTGAATTCAGGTTTATCTGTGTATAGGTAAAGAGCCGTTGATGCAGTGACGGATTGTCAACTGCTAGACATCATTGCAATGATTGGGAGTGAGAAGGGTTTCTCATATCTAGAGAGGATCTAGGTAGAAGGGTTATTAGGTAGTGATTAAGTGATAAGCTGTAAACGAGCAGTTTAACTTTGAATTGATACTACTGATAGTGGACTTCATCCCTGGCTTGGTAGCACCCAGAGTAGGTGTGTTAGACCGAACTGGGTTAACAATTCTATGTGTCTTGCTCTTATTTCTTTTCAGTACCATGATTGTTGCAATATACCTTGCCCCTTATGATCATGTCAGACCAGATGTCGAACGACATATTCTAGGACATCTGAATTCTGTACATGTACCAGAATTTCAATTGGTATCAGAGCAGGTCATTCTGTTTTGTATCTGGATGAGATCCAAGGGAAGATACTTTCTGGTTCATGGTCAAGGTAGAAGATTTCTACTGAAAAGTTGTTTGAACTTGGAGTAGTTCATATAGGTGTGAGAATGGTCCCTAGAAGTGGAGGATGGACTGTTCGTGACTGGCAGAGGTGTGTCCTGAAGGCTTGGGGGAGTGGTTGAAAAACTGTTGTGTCGTGGTTATGTTAGGTTTGATTTATTTTCAAACCAGTGGTATTGTGGTGTCACCTGAATTATGTTACTAGGGCTGATATGTGATACCTGAAGGCTTTGAGGAGTTTGTTTTTGATCCGCTGCGAATCTATCTGAAAACTCCTGAGGTTGTAACTGAGAAGGTTGTTCTCCTCTGAATGTATATCCTATGGTGATGGGATTTATGCAAGACTGCTTCAACTTACTCTATCAACGATACTTGAAGTTCATTGTTCAAGTCCACTCATAAAGGCATGTTGTAAGGCAGAGATCTGAGAAGTAATTTACTTCTGCTTCTTTTCTTAAAAAGGCTAATCTCCAGTCTTTGATCTCTTGATGTGTTCGTTGGAATGATGTCCTATCTTGTATAAGAACATCAGAATTGTGCTGATTTTAGGAATGGCATAGCAGATGCTCTGGGTGCTAAACTAATGTGGTTTGATCACATGAGTTTGGAGCCTACTCCTGATCTGGAAGAGGAGGCATCTGGATGGTATGTCTAAGAAGTTTCTGGTCCTGGAACTTATCTTAGATGTGTGAGTTGATCAAGGTGTGATCAACGTGTTATTTACTCCTGAGGTCAGTTTATTTCTGGTCCTTGCTGCAGGAGTGGAGAACCTGAGATTCAAGAAGTATTATCTCTAGCAGACTTCTTGGACATGAAGGTCAAAGATCAAAAGGTCATGATTTTTCTCTTCTATTTGGAAGCATGTTCTGAATGATCTTGTGATGCTAGATAAGTATTGACTGTGTGTGCTTAGGATTGATATGATCAAATCACAGTCTTTGCTGTTATTAAAGGGGAGAATGTATGATTTTTTGAAGTGCACTTGGCAGATTCTGAGGGAGAGTACCTGATGTTTTGGAAGACCTTGAAGACATGTCTCAAGCTATCTGAATGATGAGAGTTGGATGAGAGAATACTACTCTCATGCTTCTGTGAAGTGATGAGTTATGATGGCTGGTCCCAAGGCTTAAAAAGGAAAGTTTGGAGATTCTGGCTGTGAAATGGGGTGTTTTTCTTAGTGCAGCTGGATTCTTTTCATGATGTCAAGACTGATGTCTTAACATCTGTTGATAGAACATTCTGTTCAGAATGTTATGGTGTGTGTCTCCAGAGATCACAAGTCTCTACTTGACTTATGGACTGATGTAAGAGTCAAGCAGTAGGTGAATGAGTTCAGCAGGTGTGTTGAACAGAGAGTGCACTCTTGAAGACATGAAGATGAGTCTCATGTTCTCCATTCAGTTAAGGCATTCTTCTTGCAAAGGAGTACTGGTAGTTCTAAATAGAAAAAAGTTGATTAGATTGAGATCATGTGAGTATTGGTACAAGTGATGATTGTGTTCAACTTGTGAGTTGATCAAAGAGTGAGCTCTTGAAAACATGAAGATGCGTCTTATGTTTTCCATTCTTCAAGGTACTAAGAAGCACATGATAGGGGGAGAGTGTTAATTCTGCTGCTTTTGGGTTTTGCATACATGAGGATTAAGTGTGTTGTGATGTGCAGTTGTGATCCTTATTGCTTTTATTTAGTATAAATGGAACAGAATTTAAACAGATTTTTATTGCACTGGTGAAAGCATACAATATTAGAAAAGGCAACAAACAAAGAGTCTAAAGATTATCCCAACCCCCCGAATCAAGAAAAGTTTTCCAATCTTCATCCCATTCGTCATCAGCTTGAAGTTGCACTTGTTTTTTCTTGATGGTCTTCATCCTTGTTTCTGATGTCTTGCATGTTCTTGTTGTTCCTGAAGATGCTCCAGCAGTGGACAGTGTTGTGTCCCTCAACTTCTGAGGATCTGGCTTCTTGTCGTCCTGCATCTATCCCTTTCCTGCATTATTGTTAGACTGACTCATGTTTCTTTCCTTGGTGTACTGGTAGGAGCAAGGAGGCTTGATATTTATAATGGATAACGAGACTTTGGTTGTATCGCCTGACCAGTCAAAGTTGTCCTTGGCGTGGGAATCTGTTCTCTTGGGAACCTGTTTTTCTTGGCACATTGGATACCAAAACTTCGTGTTTGGTGCCTTGGTAGAGGTTGTCCTAGTAGGATGAGCCTAGGTCTTATCTGGTTGTCTGATTAGTTTGCTTTTGGTGCTGGTTGTGATCAAGTGGTGTGCTGATGTCCTACATTTTGTTACAACATTGTTGATTGGCGTGTACCATACTTATGGAGTTGGAAGAAGCAGCATTATAGTCTGAAGTGGCAGTTCTGACATAATGTGGATTAGAATGGGCAGCCTATTGCAGCCTATTGCAGCATGAAAGGCATTTAATAACCTATTGCAGCCTGTGTGCTGGTCAAGTTTGTGCTATGTAATGTCAAACATCATGATGGGACATATCATAGCTGTGTGGAGTTAGTGACTATGCAGGAGAAGTCTGAAAAGGAGAATTGTTGTATCTGGGTGACTCTATTTTTTCTCTGCTATTTTTGAAGGAATCCAAGAAAATATGCTTGGAATGTATAAATTTATGAGGAGTCTTGGGTTGATAACATTGTGAACAAGCAGACAAACTATTTTGGTAAGATGTCAGAATAGCACTCAAGACATGTTTCCCTGAGCCAAACAAAGGAATATTCTAGACTGTGCATCCAGCCACGCGTAAGAAGGGAGCCTAGTATGTGCTGACTGGACATGCAGGACTAGTCTAAGAGTTATTAAAGGCGTTCAAAGACAGTTTGGACAGTGCACCTTGAATTAAGCCACAGGTTTTCCATTCTCAATTAACATTCTCTTTGACCAAGAATTAAAGATCGTTAATATCTAAGAAACTGCTATGCTATTTATAGAAGCTTCTCCTATCCTCTACCATCAGGTAAGGGTTGTTCTCATAAAAACTATGGGTTTTTTTCGGGTCTGGGTTAGTTGTGCCTGGGTCTGGTTTTGTGATGGCCTCCTTTGTCAATTTTTGGCCAAAAAGGGGGAGAAAGGGATTGTTGCTGACAGGAGTGTGTGTTTGCATATGTTGTCCAAACGTGTCAAATCAAATGTCTATCATGTTTCATGTTTTTTTTTCATATTTTTGTGACCTGTGATCTGAGTTATGAACACAGTTGTGATCTGTGTTCTGAGTTACCAGGAGTGGTGGAGGGTTTGGTCTTAAGTTTCCTGTTATGCCCTTCAAAGAGCAATTAAGAGTTCTCTTATGCCACCATTGGTCTTCAAGTTAAGAAGAGGTTCCTGGTTTGAGGGGGAGTACAAGCTGGCTTCTGCTATCTTCTTCCTCGTGTGCATCAACAAACTTCAGGACCTTCCTTCCTTTTATCCTGAAGATTGTTGTTCGTTGGTGATGATGCATGCAGTGGAGTTCTTCAGAATGCTGCAAAGAAGATGTCAAACAAAGATGGTGAGACATTATTTTCAAACTGAAGATATGTTGTTGTGTGCTGTAGACTCTGAACACTACAGCTGTTGGTTGTATTTTTTTTGCTGTAAACTCCTGGATTGTAATTGTTTGTAGATTATTTGTTTTAGCCAAAATTTTCCAAAGGGGGAGATTGTTAGTTCTCTTATTTTAGGATTGGCTTAATTTTTGTAAAACAAATAATAGCAGCAATAATGTGTTGCACCCCAAAATTTGCCCTACCTTTTTCTAACTGTTTCTGGCTTATGTTTTTTTTTTTCATTTGCATCTCATTTAGGTCTTAACTCATAATTATGCATTGCATTGAGCTCTCGAGACATCGGATCACGGTATCCTTGTGGCTAAGGACTTCTCTTATTCCAAGCAGCAAGCATTAGAGTGCCCCAGCATTTATTTTGCTCAGAGAAAAAAGGAGGCGGATACGGGAAGCAGCGGCGAATCCACTTTTGTTTGTATTTGTTCTTAGCTGCCGTTGAAATATACAAATGTGATTGATGTGGTAATATTGGCAATTGATTAAAGTTGGGTGGTGGTGGTTAACAATCATTATATATATAGTATATAACGTTCTAGTATGTAACCTAATATATATGCCGGCACTGCTGTTATGGATGTTATTATTAATCACCGACGGTTTCGCGTAGAAAAATGGTGGGTGCGTCACTGTTCTATTTTCTTTTGGTAAGCATGTAGCATATTTTCCGATAAGCATATAGCAGGTTTTTCAATATGATACATAATCTTTTTTTTATATAGTATTAACAGGTTCTTTCAAGACAATGTGTAAAGTTTTTAATATAATATATATGAAGTCTTTTTTTTATTATTCTTTATTTTAGTTTGATTTTAGTTTTGTTAATCTTCGATTTAGATCATAATTTCAAATTCAGATTTTAAATATTGATCTATGTTAATATTATTTTTTATCTTAGTTTTGTAGAATTGTGATTTTTAGCTCTGATTAATATTGTATTTTGAGCTTTGATTAATTTGATTGTAATTTTGATTAATTATATTTTTGATAATTTGAGTTTGGTTAATTTGGTTTTGGTTAGTGATTAGACTTTGGATTAATTATTTTGGACTAAACTTTTGATGTTAATTCTTGATTAACAATGGTAATCTTAATATTAATTTCTTGAGGAACTTTTTGTTCGAATGCCAATATTTTCGTAGTTGATTTTGATTAGAATTTTAATTGACTTTCTTTTATTAAGTAGTTGCTAACTTTTTGGTTCTCTTGTTAGCACTTTTGAGTTCGGCTCGGTTGATCTTAGATGAGGTTTGTGCTTTGACACTTGAGATATTTGTGCTTGCTTGATCTTGTTGATGCTTGAAATTGCATATGAATTCTCATCGGTTGCTAAACTCTCCTCGTGCATAAGTTGATTAGATGTAGGAAATAATGCTGATGTATACACTGCTGTTCTGTGCATGCGCGCTGTTAAATGCTGCTATTCTGTCCTGCTGGATATTACACCTGTTATGTTCTGGAAATAGGAGCTGTTAAATGTTGTTCTTGGTGATTGCTAGAATACACTGCTGTGCTATGCTGAAGCGCTATTGTTGCTGCTGTTTTTGGTTTGGTTTACACTTATGTTGCTTTGACATCTCTTTTCTTCATCTCATTTCTTTTCCTTTAAGTTTTGGATTTCACTTTGTCTGTGATTGAATTGGTTGTTGCTTACTTGTGTTTGTTCACATCACCCCCTTAGGATTCCTAGCTCCATTTAATTTCTGATTAAGCCGGAGGTAGGAGAGACATTAGGCTTTCAATCCTTTGCATGCTAACATTAGGTAGGCTTCCCTCCTAATCCTCCCCTTAGGGCCATCTTTGCATGATAACATTAGGATAGATTTTCCCTTTAGTGTTTTTCTTTCCCTTGTGTCTTCTCTCTTCTCATCTCAAAACTCCTTGAAAATACTTAATAAGGATAAATTGTATTGCGCACGAGCCTTAAGCGTGGGGAATGAGAAATGAGGGGCTTCCTCTCATCTTTCTAGAGTGCTTAGCGAGCGTCCTGTCTTGGGACGATGCGTTAAGTATACGCCCCTGTGCCCTAGACTTTGGTGCAATGCAAGTTATGAACTAACTCAAATCACTTCTGTCTTAAAAAATACAAACCAACTTCAAACCTTTTGGTCCTTCGGGATTTCCAAACTTAAAGGCTATTTTCAAAAAGGGCACGTTACTTTCCGTCTGAGATGCAAACAGGCATCGACCCTAACTGCCGGACGCGGACTTAACGTCGCTCATAAAAAACACAAAAAGAACTTGGTCCGAACTACGTTGGCTCTGAATTCCCCATTGCACAAAGGGGGTACGTAGGCCTAGGACGTCGACGTCCTACCGAGTCTATCTTTGTCTTCCCCTTCCTCATCTTAGTACAACCCTAAATGATAGTAACTCACCCTTAGATTAGACAACAAGCATGGATCCCATCGAGTACGATGGACGCGTGGGGTGCTAGCACCTTCCCCTCGCGTAACCGACTCCCGAACCCAGGTTATGGTTACGATGACCATTCCTTTCCCCCTTCCTCAGGTTTATGCAGTGTTCCCTTTCCTTCTCTTGGGATAAATTTACACGGCTGGCGACTCTGTTTTTCCGCGCCACTCTCGCGTTTGTACCTGGATGAAAATCCTGGGAGCGACAGCTGGCGACTCTGCTGGGGAGTCTGGTTGACCTATGCTGGTCCATCCCTAAGCGAGTCAATCCTAGCGCTTGCTTGTCTTTGTTCTCTTTGGGTGTTTTGTTTCTGTTTTGCTTTATGTGTTGTATTTTATTTTTATTTTTACCTCATTTTTTGTATTTCATCTTTTTTATTACTGTCATGCTGCTGTGTTGCGCTGGCTGTTCTTTGTTTTGCAGGTTGGGTGGGACTGAGATCTAAGCCCAATACCCAGGCTTGAGTATACCCTAGGACTAGAGTGGAAAGTAGTGGGACCTACGTGCCCGCTTGGTACGTTTGTGTGTTCACGAAATTCACAGCCAGACGAGGCTATCTTGGGACGCATTCTAACGTGTGTGTCTTGCGCATGTTGGGGTGTTGATCTAGAGAGCTGTCGACTCTGGCGACCGATCATTGAGGACCTTAGTGGAAACATCCCTCTTTATTGGTGACAGTGGCAGACCACATCCCGTGGAAAACCCATTCGCACCCGAGGGCCCGCTTTGGAACTCGCATAAGATGGCCCCTTCGTTTTGAAGAGAATCAGTGGAGGCACTCCTCGATTGACGATGGTACTGTACCCCGAGGGATGAATGTACTATTGTTTCTCGACCTCAGTGCCAAAGCTGAGGACCTTCCGCTTTGGAGAATCAGTTGAGGCCTCCTCGATTGATGATGATGCCAAACCAGAAATGGTGAACGTATCATCATTTCTCGACCTGAGAGCCCGGGATACTGAACATCCTAGTACCCACATGTGAGAGGGGATGGGCGTTTGCAGGTTTGCAGGTAACCGAGACCTTCAACCTACCTTGTTTTCCGGATTTCACATCAATGTCTGATTATTTGGGTTCTTGGTTATCTCAGTGGTTCAGAGTTCTGGTTTTCTGGGTTCTCGTTCAGTTAACAGCACAGCACATCCAGCAGTGTGCCTTGACCCCATGTTTGCATGAGCATATATTATTTTTCTTGCATTCTGACATGTTTGACATTTTGTAGGGCTTGCATCTTACTCTTGATTCCGGTTTTCTGAGGTTACTTCAGCATGGATGTTCAGAGAAAGAAGACTGTTGCCTATTCATTCCCAGAACCGACTTTGACACTGATTCATAAGCTGATTAATATGGCTGGTTCCGGAGTTCGTACAGAGTTCAGTGGAAGGTATGGAAGACTTCTGAAATTTGTCTATAATATCTCCAAGTATGAGAAGGATGCCATTCATACACTTCTTCAGTTTTACGATCCGTCTCTACGTTGCTTCACTTTCCCAGACTACATCTTGGCCCCAACGTTGGAGGAGTTCTCATTTATTTTGGGAACCCCTATCAGTCATGATATAGTTTTCTTTTCTGAAGAACACCCCAGGGTGAAAGATATGGCTGTTGCTCTTCATATTAGTGAGTCCGCTCTGAACAGTAATATTGAAGAAAAATAAGGAGTTAAGGGTTTCTTGTTGAAGTTCTTGTTTGATCAGGCTTGCATACATGTCAAAGAGAAAAATTGGACTGCTTTCCATGCTATTCTGGCTATGTGTATCTATGGGATTGTTCTATTTCCAAATATTCCTGATCTGGTGGATATGCATGCCGTCAGAATCTTTATTTCGAAGAATCCTATACCTACCTTGCTAGGTGATGTGTATCACTCAGTCCACTATAAGAATGAGAATAGGCGTGGAAAAACTGTAAGTTGCTGTGCACCGCTCTTAGCTACTTGGTTTTTGAGTCATCTCCCTGAATCTGGAGCTTTCGTTGATACGAAAGATTCTCTGAAATGGTCAAAGAGGGTAATGGGCTTGACTGCTGACAACATTGTTTGGTTTAATTGTGACTTGCTAGGAATGGAGATTATTTGCAAATGCGGAGAATTCCCTAATGTACCCTTGATAGGGAGGAAAGGTGGAATCAACTATAATCCCTCCCTAGCTATCAGGAAGTTTGGTTATCCTTTGAAAGGTCCACCCGAAGAGCGAGATGTCCGAGAATCCTTATTCTTCAATGGTATTGAGGATCAAGGGTTGATAAGGAAAGTTGTGAATGCTTGGAAACAGGTGACCAAGAAGGGTAAAATTCCATTCGGGAAAAGTAACAACCGGGCTTTCCCTTCCTATAAAGAGTGGATTAAGAAGAGAGCAGAAGAGGAGCTTCTTCCTTTCCCGGTAGAACCACCATCTTACCCCTTGCTGATTGAGCCTCCTACCACAGTTGAGATAGTGAAGTTTAACAAGTTGTGGGCTGAAAAGGAAAAGCTACGAGAAGAAAACAGTGAGTTAAAGAGAGAGATGTATCAGTTGAAACATGAGCGGGGTGAAGCTGTTCATACCGCCAAGATGAAGACAGAGCTTCTTGCTAAGGCAGAAAAAGAGCTAGCTGACATGGTCACATCTAGACAAAGGATGAAACAAGCTTTAGATGGCATCAGTAAGGTTCTCGAGTCTAAGAAGGAAGAGTTGGACAAGGCTTTGTTGAAAATTCACAGGTTCAATGCTCACCGAGAAACTGCAATGGCTGAGAATAAGCAAAAGGAAGACGGTTATCTAGCTCAGATTAATGAGTTGAAGTTGAAGCTCAAGAGGAAAGACGCTGAGATCTTGTCAGGGATATTCCAGAGACAAGTAGTCGAGAGTCGACTCAATGTAACCATAGCCTCCATAGAGGAATTGAAGATCCAAGCTGAAGTGAAGAGACCTAGAAGTAAGGGACCTAGTATGGATGGTGTTTCGGGAGAAGACGCTTGGGAGTTGCATTGACGATACTTGGAGGGGATCATGCATAGGAGAGACGTTCTCATTCAGGAGCTAATTCAGAGGCCAAAGCATCCCGACACCAAGAAGCTGTTCAAGGAAATTCAGGACTGGAGCAGAAAGCATAGTGGATGGGGGGGGATTGACACTCGTGGACTCTGATGACATGTCGTAGTTTCTTCTCTTTTATTGTATTTGGATCACCACCAGGCTTGTTGGTTGGGACCTATGATTGTTATGTTCAGACTTGTTACCTTGGATTATTGTTGTTGACATTTGGTTTTCCTCTGGTTTTCTTAATATATGAGCAGAAGTTCCGTTCTATCTTACTGTTAAACTGGAATCAAAGGGTGGATCGCCCTGCGAATATTCAAACATGTTCATTTGCATTTGCATATTCATAATCATTGTGCATAGCAGGTGTTCGAGGCTGGTTACTCTTGTCCTGATATGGTTCTCTCTGAAGCACAGACTCAACTCCTCAAGCCACTCAGAGGTTGATCATGGAACAAATTCAAGTAGAGCCGAGGGAAGTACAGAGCCAAATGGAGCAGTTCATGGGGAAAATGCAAGCTTTGACTCAAGACTAGAAAATACTGAAAGAGGAAGTCAATCAACTGAAGCCTCCCGAGTAAACACTCAGACTGCGAGTATGTTGTCAGAAATAATAAGTCCAGATGGAGCCAAGTCTCCTCAACGATGGCGATTTCCTGTTTCTTTATTGCATTTTCATATGTAGCTTTCATTTGTTTGTTTAAACATTGTCTGCATGTAGAAACCTGTTTGTTTTTTGAATGACAATCATAATACAATAAGCATGTTTTTCTTGAAGTAATCCATTCGTGTTCACTCTTAAATGTTTATATGCACTGCAATACCAATTTTCTTATCTAGAACTCTTGAGGGAGGATGATGAGATGAAAACGCAAAATCTCTGGTTGTCTGTTCAAGGATAGGACCCTGTTGAGGATGTACAGGCATTGTTTTAAATCCCTAAACACTGGAGATATAAGGGAGATAGACCCTCGTTAACCCCTTTGAGCCTTGAAGTAGAAGTTTCTTTCGTTCGAAAATCCCTCATACTTAACCCAGAGGCAGGGTAGGCGTCAGTTAGTTTGACCGAGCGTTCAAATTTCAAGGAGAGTGTGCATCTGAGGATCCATTACCTTCTATCCCGCCGTCAAGAGGTCAAGAGATGTGAAACCACAATGGTCATCCATCAACAATCATAGAAGTGAGGCAGTCACAACCTTATCAAGCAAGTAAGACAACCAGTGTCACACGCTTTATTCAAAAAAGGGGAATAAAAAAAAAAAGAGAAAGCCCGCTAAGTCGAAACTTGAAAACAAGTGACTTAGGCAAAAGTTAGGGCATCCCGCTGGACTTCAAAATCGAAAAACTCAAAAGAGTCAGTCCAGGCAAAAATTAGGGATCAAAAAAAGGGGCAAAAGAAAGAAAAAGCGAAAAAGCATTACAAAAGAAAATCCTCGATAAGAACAAATTCGTGTGATTACAGACACAAAAGATAAAAAGGGGTGGCTGTCATTCCAAAACCTCCTTAGGTGCCAAACCATTAGTGGCATAGGTTCTCTAAAGATAATAAACCTTTGAGAGATGAGCGTTTGTGTCAGATTAACTGAACATAGGACTGGAGAACATCACGAAGAGGGGGTGGGCACCGATAAATTTTGAGCCATAAATCCTTTTTGCTGAGACCGTGAACCAGACCATGTTACAACCCTCAAAAGTCCTAATTGAAACAGGGTTTATTCCGACGGCGTACTTCATTGAGTTAACGTTCCTAACTCCTATGAGTTGTGCTAATGAGATTTGTTGGTATTGCATGTGCGCATTATTTTGCCACTCAAAAATCAAGGTCGCATCCCAGCTAGTAATTCGTTCACGAAGCTTGGTGACGCATTTTCAATAAAACTTCAAGGTTTACATGAGTGTTGCATTAGAATTGTCATTCTAATAATAAACATTTTGCATATATGTGCCTAAGCATCAATGCAGCTTACACGGTGAAAGTCAGTCAAGAAGCTTGATCCTGCTAAGTTGGGATGCTTGAAAATTCTGAAGGACAATCATATCAAAGGGCATGCTGCCAAGAGACTCAGTGTAGAGCGAGCTCTCCCCAGTAAGTCGTGTTAAGATGTAGCTAATCTGGGGCAGTCACGTCGAGAAATCTCTCCGAAATTCAGATTATGAAGACTGGGGCCGTTATGTCGAGATATGATAAATTTCTCCAAGAGTTCGAAGACCCTGGGGCAGGCGAACGCCCGATCTTCTATAAAATCCTCTTGAGATGATTTCCTCCATTAGACCTGGTGGTCTGGGGCAAGTGAAAAGTTCAAAGAGCCGCTTATGACCATAAAGACAAGTCAGGTTGCAGGGCAACAAGATTGTACATCCCCAGCAGTTGGCTCTCCCAAGCATTGAGATTGCTCCTTCCCCAACAGGATTGTACATCCCCAGCAGTTGGCTCTCCCCAGCATTGAGATTGCTCCTTCCCCAGCAGGACAAACTTTCCTCAGCAGAGCAGACCTTCCCCAGCAGGACAAACTTTCCTCAGCAGAGCAAACCTTCCCTAGCAGGAGACCTGGAAAGTATTTTCTCTGAATCAAGACGTTATCTCCCCCACAGAATCAGGGTTTTCACTTCCCCCATCTAGTCAGGAAGCGTGCTTTCACCGACGATGTCATATTCTAACCCCCGACAAGAAAGGAGGAAAGTCATTCTCCCCATCAGCAGGTCAAGTTCAGTAGTATCCCCAAGCAGGATGGTATTATGGAGTGTTTTCCCCAAGTAGGATGGTATCATGGGCTGGTATCCCCCAGCAGGTCCTGAGCCCAATTGGATATTAGCAATCCTCAGCAACGAACTTCCGGTTCCATTATTGGCATTTATTCTCAACTCCCCCAGCAGAGGAGAAATCTCAGGTTTCGGATGTTACCTTCAGTGAAAGACAGGTGTGGCCCCCGGTAGTTCTTTCGGGATTTCATCCCCAGTAGAAGTCGTTGATCCGAAGAGTCGATCAGTATGACCCTTCTCAGCAGAGTTCCTGGATTCAGAGGACAATTTATTTTTGTCATCCCCAACTGAATGGATATTTTCTCTCCGGCATTTATTTTGCTGGAGGGACCCTTTTTGCATATCATAAGCATTCGCATTGCATCCTCAAACATGTAGCATTTCCATTTCGTATGGAGCATTACGCCACAATTCAAACATTTGCATTCGGAGCATAAGCCAGGTTTGATACTTCCCTTGCCAGTTCTCTTTCTCAGCAGAGATGGCATAACTCAGGAGATTTGGAGGGATGCGTTCCTCATGCTTGTGTTCCCCGGCAGAGTCTTTTATTTAGACTTCTCCTTTCCCCAGCGGAGCCATCTTATCTGCGGATCATAGGTCCGTTAGAAGTTTGTCTGGCCTTTCTCTTTTTTGAAATACCGTTCTTGCTTGACATATTTTGTTTGCCAGAGGTGGTTTAAACCAGAAGTTTGTTTCACATTATCCCCAGTGAAGTCGCCGTTTGTTTTGCTAGTTTCTCTTTATCAGCAGAGATAGCAATCTTTTCAAGATTTTCCTTCGCCAGTTTCCCTTTATCAGCAGGGATGGCACTTATTTTGCTAGTTTCTCTTTATCAGCAGAGATAGCAAGCTTTTGAAGATTTTCTTTGTCAGCTCCCTTTATCAGCAGGGATGGCATTTATTTTGCTAGTTTCTCTTTATCAGCAGAGATAGCAATCCTTTGGATATTTTTCTTCGTCAGTTCCCTTTATCAGCAGGGATGGCATTTGTTGCTAGTTTTTCTTTATCAGCAGAGATAGCAATCTTTTGAAGATTTTCTTTTGTCAGTTTCCCTTTGTCAGCAGGGATGGCATTATTTTTGCTAGTTTCTCTTTATCAGCAGAGATAGCAATCTTTTAAAGATTTTCTTTTGTCAGTTTTCCTTTATCAGCAGGGATGGCATTTATTTTGCTAGTTTCTCTTTATCAGTAGAGATAACAAGCTTTTGAAGATTTTCTTCGTCAGCTCCCTTTATCAGCAGGGATGGCATTATTTTTGCTAGTTTCTCTTTATCAGCAGAGATATCAATCTTTTGAAGATTTTCCTTCGTCAGTTTCCCTTTATCAGCAGGGATGGCACTTATTTTGCTAGTTTCTCTTTATCAGAAGAGATAGCAAGCTTTTGAAGATTTTCTTTCGTCAGTTTCCCTTTATCAGCAGGGATGGCATTTGTTTTGCTAGTTTCTCTTTATCAGCAGAGATAGCAATCTTTTGAAGATCGTCTTTCGTCAGTTCCCTTTATCAGCAGGGATGACATTCGTGTTGCTAGTTTCTCTTTATCAGCAGAGATAGCAATCTTTCGGATATTTTCTTTTGTCTGTTTCCCTTTATCAGCAGGGATGGCATTGGTATTTCTAGTTTCTCTTTATCAGCAGAGATAACAATCTTTCGGATATTTCTTTTGTCAGTTTCCCTTTATCAGCAGGGATGGCATTAGTTTTGATAATTTCTCTTTATCAGCAGAGATAGCAAGCTTTTGAAGATTTTCTTTTGTCAGTGTCCCTTTATCAGCAGGGATGGCATTTGTTTTGCTAGTTTCTCTTTATCAGCAGAGATAGCAATCTTTCGGATATTTTCTTCATCAGTTTCCCTTTATCAGCAGGGATGACATTCGTGTTGCTAGTTTCTCTTTATCAGCAGAGATAGCAATCTTTCGGAGATTTCTTTTGTCAGTTTCCCTTTATCAGCAGGGATGGCATTCGTGTTGCTAGTTTCTCTTTATCAGCAGAGATAGCAATCTTTCGGAGATTTCTTTTGTCAGTTTTCCTTTATCAGCAGGGATGACATTCGTGTTGCTAGTTTCTCTTTATCAGCAGAGATAGCAATCTTTCGGAGATTTCTTTTGTCAGTTTCCCTTTATCAGCAGGGATGGCATTTATCTTGCCAGTTTCCCTTTATCAGCAGGGATGGCATTTGTTTTGCTAGTTTCTCTTTATCAGTAGAGATAGCAATCTTTTGGAGATTTTCTTTCGTCAGTTTCCCTTTATCAGCAGGGATGGCATTTGTTTTGCTAGTTTCTCTTTATCAGCAGAGATAGCAATCTTTTGAATATTTTCTGTCGTCAGTTTCCCTTTATCAGCAGGGATGGCATTTGTTTTGCTAGTTTCTCTTTATCAGCAGAGATAGCAAGCTTTGAAGATATTCTTTTGTCAGTGTCCCTTTATCAGCAGGGATGGTACTTATTTTGCTAGTTTCTCTTTATCAGCAGGGATAGCAATCTTTTGGAGACTTCTTTCGTCAGTTCCCTTTATCAGCAGGGATGGAATTTTATTTTGCCAGTTCCCTTTATCAGCAGGGATGGCTTTTGTTTTGCTAGTTCCCTTTATCAGCAGGGATGGCATCCATTTCGCTAGTTCTCTTTATCAGCAGAGATAGCATCCTTTAAAGATTTTCTTCGTCAGGTCCCTTTATCAGCAGGGATGGCATCCATTTCGCTAGTTCTCTTTATCAGCAGAGATAGCAGTCTTCTGAAGACTTTCTTTCGTCAGTTCCCTTTATCAGCAGGGATGGCTTTTGTGTTGCTAGTTCTCTTTTTCAGCAGAGATAGCAACCTTTTTGGATATTTCCTTTGTCAGTGCTCTTTATCAGCTGGGATGGCATTTATTCTGCTAGGTCTCTTTATCAGCAGAGATAGCAATCTTTTGAAGTTGTTCTTTCGTCAGTTCCCTTTATCAGCAGGGATGGTGTATTTTGAGACTCCTTTGTCAGTTCAGCTTATCAGCAGAGATGACATAACCTGGGAGAGTTTGTTTCCTTACAGCATGGCTAATTCTCCGGTGGAGGATTGCAAATTTCCGGGTTCTTTGGTATTCAATCTCCGTTCATCCTGATTGTCTGAAAGTCGTCGCTATCATACCCTCAGTACCAAGTTGATTAAATAGGGGCAGCTGTTGCACCCCAAAATTTGCCCTACCTTTTTCTAACTGTTTCTGGCTTATGTTTCTTTTTTTCATTTGCATCTCATTTAGGTCTTAACTCATAATTATGCATTGCATTGAGCTCTCGAGACATTGGATCACGATATCCTTGTGGCTAAGGACTTCTCTTATTCCAAGCAGCAAGCATTAGAGTGCCCCAGCATTTATTTTGCTCGAAGAAAAAAGGAGGCGGATACGGGAAGCAGCGGCGAATCCACTTTTGTTTGTATTTGTTCTTAGCTGCCGTTGAAATATACAAGTGTGATTGATGTGGTAATACTGGCAATTGATTAAAGTTGGGTGGCGGTGGTTAACAATCATTATATATATAGTATATAACGTTCTGGTATGTAACCTAATATATATGCCGGCACTGCTGTTATGGATGTTATTATTAATCACTGACGGTTTCGCGTAGAAAAATGGTGGGTGTGTCACTGTTCTATTTTCTTTTGGTAAGCATGTAGCATATTTTCCGATAAGCATATAGCAGGTTTTTCAATATGATACATAATGTTTTTTTATATAGTATTAACAGGTTCTTTCAAGACAATATGTAAAGTTTTTAATATAATATATATGAAGTCTTTTTTTTTATTATTCTTTATTTTAGTTTGATTTTAGTTTTGTTAATCTTCGATTTAGATCATAATTTCAAATTCAGATTTTAAATATTGATCTATGTTAATATTATTTTTTATCTTAGTTTTGTAGAATTGTGTTTTTAGCTCTGATTAATATTGTATTTTGAGCTTTGATTAATTTGATTGTAATTTCTATTAATTATATTTTTGATAATTTGAGTTTGGATAATTTGGTTTTGGTTAGTGATTAGACTTTGGATTAATTATTTTGGACTAAACTTTTGATGTTAATTCTTGATTAACAATGGTAATCTTAATATTAATTTCTTGAGGAGCTTTTTGTTCGAATGTCAATATTTTCGTAGTTGATTTTGATTAGAATTTTAATTGACTTTCTTTTATTAAGTAGTTGCTAACTTTTTGGTTCTCTTGTTAGCACTTTTGAGTTCGGCTCGGTTGATCTTAGATGAGGTTTGTGCTTTGACACTTGAGATATTTGTGCTTGCTTGATCTTGTTGATGCTTGAAATTGCATATGAATTCTCATCGGTTGCTAAACTCTCCTCGTGCATAAGTTGATTAGATGTAGGAAATGATGCTGATGTATACACTGCTGTTCTGTGCATGCGCACTGTTAAATGCTGCTATTCTGTCCTACTGGATATTACACCTGTTATGTTCTGGAAATAGGAGCTGTTAAATGTTGTTCTTGGTGATTGCTGGAATACATTGCTGTGCTATGCTGAAGCGCTGTTGTTGCTGCTGTTTTTGGTTTGGTTTACACTTATGTTGCTTTGACATCTCTTTTCTTCATCTCATTTCTTTTCCTTTATGTTTTGGATTTCACTTTGTCTGTGATTGAATTGGTTGTTGCTTACTTGTGTTTGTTCACATTACCCCCTTAGGATTCCTAGCTCCATTTAATTTCTGATTAAGCCAGAGGTAGGAGAGACATTAGGCTTTCAATCCTTTGCATGCTAACATTAGGTAGGCTTCCCTCCTAATCCTCCCCTTAGGGCCATCTTTGCATGATAACATTTGGATAGATTTTCCCCTTAGTGCTTTTCTTTCCCTTGTGTCTTCTCTCTTCTCATCTCAAAACTCCTTGAAAATACTTAATAAGGATAAATTGTATTGCGCACGAGCCTTAAGCGTGGGGAATGAGAAATGAGGGGCTTCCTCTCATCTTTCTAGAGTGCTTAGCGAGCGTCCTGTCTTGGGACGATGCGTTAAGTATTCGCCCCTGTGCCCTAGACTTTGGTGCAATGCAAGTTATGAACTAACTCAAATCACTTCTGTCTTAAAAAATACAAACCAACTTCAAACCTTTTGGTCCTTCGGGATTTCCAAACTTAAAGGCTATTTTCAAAAAGGGCACGTTACTTTCCTTCTGAGACACAAACATGCATTGACCCTAACTGCCGGACGCGGACTTAACGTCGCTCATAAAAAACACAAAAAGAACTTGGTCCAAACTACGTTGACGTCCTACCGAGTCTATCTTTGTCTTCCCCTTCCTCGTCTTAGTACAACCCTAGATGATAGTAACTCACCCTTAGATTAGACAACAAGTGTGGATCCCATCGAGTACGATGGACGCGTGGGGTGCTAGCACCTTCCCCTCGCGTAACCGACTCCCGAACCCAGGTTATGGTTACGATGACCATTCCTTTCCCCCTTCCTCAGGTTTATGCAGTGTTCCCTTTCCCTCTCTTGGGATAAATTTACATGGCTGATGACTCTGTTTTTCCGCGCCACTCTCGCGTTTGTACCTGGATGAAAATCCTGGGAGCGACATAATGTAATAGAGAATAGGATGTATAAAACTTGCTAAGAAGAACAGGTACAACTAGATGTCCTTTTGAAATGCCAGAACATGTTGTGTTGAAGTTATTCAACAACTAGAACAACATGTCGAAGAAGATGTCTTATGAGGAAGCATTCGACATCGCGCCTGCTGAGCTGGATTAATGAGATTCAGCTAGGTTTTGAATTATGCAGAATTTTAAGAGAAAATTATGCATTCTATGTGGCGCATTTTTAAAGGCCTAGAAGGTTCAATCAGAAATCAAGACTTTCTAAATATGGAGACATATTAGGAATATTATATTGAATACCTATTTTCTTGGAGTGTTTTTTTTTAGTTTTGTAACAACTATTGAAGCTGTGATTGAAGGCCCAAATCCAGTTGGGTACAGGTTATAAATAGAAGGGTTTGTAACCCTGGAAGTGCAGAGCTCAACATGTAGAAGTCTAGGGTTTTGTCTAGGTAAACCTCCCGACTTGTGGGAAGGTTACCCGTATTCCTCAAAACCTGTAGGTAAGAGGCAGTACATTTTATCCTTGGAGGAAGCTTTGAAGCAACTCCAGGTTGTGTTCTTAGTTAAGGGAAAAAGCTAACAAACGATGGAGTTTGGCATCATACTTAGCTAAGTATTGTTCTCATCAGATGTTGATGTATCATAGGAGTGTGTTTCTTGTGTGGATTCAGGTTTATCTGTGTATAGGTAAAGAGCCGTTGATGCAGTGGCGGATTGTCAACTGCTAGACATCATTGCGATGATTGGGAGTGAGAAGGGTTTCTCATATCTAGAGAGGATCTAGGTAGAAGGGTCATTAGGTAGTGATTAAGTGATAAGCTGTAAATGGGCAGTTTAGCTTTGAATTGATACTGCTGATAGTGGACTTTATCCCTGGCTTGGTAGCCCCCAGAGTAGGTGTGTTAGACCGAACTGGGTTAACAATTCTGTGCGTCTTGCTCTTATTTCTTTTCAGTACCATGATTGTTGCAATATACCTTGCCCCTTGTGATCATGTCAGACCAAATGTCGAACGACATGTTCTAGGACATCTGAATTCTACACATGTACCAGAATTTCAAAGATGATGAAGGAGCTATGTCAGAGCTTTAAAATTGAACATCACAATTCCTCTCCATACCGTCCAAAGATGAATGGTGTTGTTGAGGCGGCGAATAAGAATATTAAGAAGATTGTGCAGAAAATGGTGATAACATATAAAGACTGGCATGAAATGTTGCCTTTTGCTCTACATGGTTATCGTACTTCGGTGTGTACATCAACTGGGGCAACTCCACTGGTATATGGTATGGAGGCAGTCCTACCATTAGAGGTTGAGATTCCTTCTTTGAGAATTCTGGCAGATGTGAAGCTTGATGAATAAAAGAAAAAAGAAAAGAATAAACTCGCAAAGTTGAAAACCTGGAAAGGCAACTTTGGCAAAAATGGGTATCCCGGTGGATTGAAAACCCGAAAAGGGTGATCCAGGCAAAAGTTAGGGATTTGAAAGTGAGGGGCTACGAGCTGCGTTCGATCTGTGAGTACTTGTGATACTTGGGAATTTTAAAGGAAAAGAATCAGTCCAGTCAGTCTCTTCGAAGGTCAAGACATCTTTGGATAAGCAAGACATACGGGTCATAGCTAAATTGAATCATGTTGGATATTTGTTCCCACATTGCCGACATGTGTATTTTCTTTTATTTTTGCGCAATTACCTCTTTTCAAGAATTGCTTCCAGTTGTAAATGCCTATTTACAGGCCAATTCATTTAATAAATTTTCATTTCACTCAAAGAGCTTTCCATTTTTACTTTTTACTTTTACTATTTTGTTTGTGAAAACGTCCGATATTTTGATAAACATTGCATGTGAAAACGTTAGGCTTTGCGGAGCATGATAGAAAACAATGGAAATTGCTTAGGCAACGGATATTGTGGATGGTAACCGAGGAAACCATTTTGCATATGAAATATCCTGTTGTTGATTGTGTGTTTGCAGGGTAACGAGATTGTTTCTCCCCAACAGAGTTATTCTCCCTAGCAGTGAAAGTTCATTAGCCTCAGCAGAGCATACTATCCCCAGCAGGAGTGTAGGGGATTGTTTCCCCAGCCAGAGTCATGGTTGGTTCATTATTCCCCAGCGAGCATTCAGAAGTTGTTGACCCCAAGGTGGATGTTGTTGTATCTCCAGCACGAGACTTGTGGAATGTATTCCCGGGACAAAGATGTTGTCTTCCCCACAAAGTATTGGTGTCTACTCCCCTCGTCCAGTCAGGAAACGTGTTTTCACCAGCAACAGCATGATCCAACCTTCAACAGGATAAGGGCAAAGTCATTTCCCCAGCCGCGGGTTAAGTTCAATGGTGTCCCCAGCAGGTCTAGTGTTTGTGATTTATCTCCCCAAGCAGAGTTTGGTGATAATCCTCGCAGCGGTTTGTTCAACAGTGGTTGACATCCCTAGCAGGTTTTAAGTCCAAGTGATATTTGGCACTCTTCTGATTAAGGTCTTGGTTTCCTTTTTCAAAGAGTTATATATAACCCCCAGCAGAGTGGATTTCCTTTTGGATTTCATCTCCAACAGAAGTTGCTGATCAAAGGAGTTGTTAAATGTGATCCTTCTCAGCAGAGTTCTTGAACTCAGAGGGACAATTTATTTTGTCATCCCCGATGGAGTTGCCTTCTTTTTCAGCATTTATTATGCTGGAGCGTTTCTTTTTGCATTGCATAAGCATCATTTGCATGGCATCCTCCCAAATTCGTAGCATTTCCATTTCGTATGGAGCATTACGCCATAGAAAAATTCAAACATATGCATTTGAAGCATAAGCCAGGTTGGATATTTGTTGCCAAGCTTTTCCTCAGCAGAAATGACATAACTCAGGAGATTTTGTTTTACTTTATCCCCAGTGAGATCTCCAGTGGATTCGTCCTTCATATTGTTGTACATTCTGGTACACCCCTGCAGAGTTGTCTGTTTAGACTTCTCTTTTCCCCAACTTTGATTCCAGATAAATTCGAGGGTCATAAAATTATCGCTTTCACCCTTGCTTGTCCTGTTATCCCCAACCGAGTCCCCCTTCGGCCGGTCTTCCTTTTTGAGTTCGACTTCGGCCGTCCTCGTATTCTTTTGTTGGGTAGAGCGCCTTCGGTCGGTCTTCCTTTTCGAGTTTTTCTTCGGTTGTCCTCGTATTTTTTTGTTGGGTAGAGCACATTCTGCCGGTCTTCATTTTCGAGTTCGCCTTTGGCCGTCCTCATATTATTTTGTTGGGTAGAGCGCCTTCAGCCGGTTTTCCTTTTCGAGTTCGTCTTCGGTCGTCCTCGTATTCTTTTGTTGGGTAGAGCACCCTCGACTGGTATGCCTTTTCGAGTTCGTCTTCGGCCGTCCTCGTATTGTTTTGTTGGGTAGAGCGCCCTCGGCCTGTCTTCCTTTTTGAGTTCGGCTTCGGCCATCCTCGTATTCTTTTGTTGGGTAGAGCACCCTCGGCCGGTCTTCCTTTTCAAATTCGTCTTCGGTTGTCCTCGTATTATTTTGTTGGGTAGAGCGCCTTCGGCCGGTCTTCTTTTTCGAGTTCGTCTTCGGTCGTCCTCGTATTCTTTGGTTGGGTAGAGCGCCTTCGGCCGGTCTTCCTTTTCGAGATCGTCTATGGCCGTCCTCGCATTCTTTTGTTGGGTAGAGCGCCTCGGTCGATCTTCCTTTTTGAGTTCGCCTTCGGCCGTTCTCATATTCTTTTGTTGGGTAGAGCGCCTTCGGCCGGTCTTCCTTTTCGAGTTCGTCTTCGGCCGTCCTGGTATTCTTTTGTTGGGTAGAGCGCCTTCGGCCGCTCTTCCTTTTCGAGTTCGTCCTCGGCCGTCCTCGTATTCTTTTGTTGGGTAGAGCGCCTTCGGCCGGTCTTTCTTTTCAAGTTCGCCTTCGGTCGTCCTCGTATTCTTTTGTTGGGTAGAGCGCCTTCGGCCGGTCTTCCTTTTCGAGTTCGCCTTCGGCCGTCCTCGTATTCTTTTGTTGGGTAGAGCGCTTTCGGCCGGTCTTCCTTTTCGAGTTTGCATTCGGCCGTCCTCGTATTCTTTTTTTGTGTAGAGCGCCTTCTGCCGGTCTTCCTTTTCGAGTTCGCCTTCGGCCGTCCTCGTATTCTTTTATTGGGTAGAGCGCCTTCGGCCGGTCTTCCTTTTCGAGTTCACCTTCGGCCGTCCTCGTATTCTTTTGTTGGGTGGAGCGCCTTTGGCCGGTCTTTCTTTTCGAGTTTGCCTTCGGCTGTCCTCGTATTCTTTTGTTGGGTAGAGCGCCTTCGGCCAGTCTTGTCTTCCCAGCATAGTCCACCTTCTGCTGGCAAACACTTTATTTCATTATCCCCACAGTTTGCAAATTTCAGGGTTCTTTTGGTATTCAATCTCCGTGTATCCTGATCGTCTGGAAGCCTTTGCTTCCATACCCTCGGATCCAAGGAGTTTGAATAGGGGCAGCTGTAGCACCTCAAAATTTGCCCCCTTGTTTCTAACCCTTTTTGGCTTATGCTTCATTTCACTAGCATCGTCATTTTTGCATTTTAGCATGTTTCTTTTGGGCATGGGATCAAGGTATTTTTCAGCAGCTCATGGCATTATCAGTCCAGGTTTGATTTTCAATAGTGTTCAGAGCCAAGTAGATAGCTTTCAAGGTCTTTTTGAGCTTTTATTTAGCTCATTAGATGTTTTGATAAGCAGAAGCTCCGGCAGTCATTTTGATCAAGCGATCCGGTATCAGACAATATTAATTCAGCAGGATATTCTGAGGTGTCAGCAAGAATTTGTGTTTTATTTCAGGTGTTACTCAGTAGCAGTATCAAGTTTTGAGTTTCAGAGGCTTAACGGGATTCAAAACAGCTGTCAGAGGTCACTTTTCCAAGTTTCCCTCCAAAAGGCGCCAAAATTCAAAATTTGAACTGAGTAACCAGTTACAGCATATCTGATAACCGGTTACTCCTTGGTCTTCTGCACATTTTTAGTTTTTTTGAACTGAGTAACCGGTTAGCACATATGCTGTAACCGGTTACTCTGGGCGCAGTTTGAAAAAATCCAAATTTCAGCATTTGTGATCATGTGCTTGGCTTGTGCATGTGTGGAAAGGATCTAGAATTGATTTATTTTCATTATTTTTCCACCCAAAATTCAAATCCCTTCCAACATTTCCACCCCAATTCCACATTCTTCTTTCAAATTCCATTCCTAATCTCCATTCCACTCATTAACCCACACTCCAAACCACATTTGAATTCCTAACCTAACTTCTATTTAAATCAATTCATTCCAAACCTCACCAAAAACCTAGATCATTTTCACTCTCAATTTTCAGAATTCTCTCAATTCTCTCTCACTTTTTCACTCTAAACCTCCATTTTCAACCACACTCAAAGCTCTTCCATAAAGATTAACAAGTTCTTCATTGGAACTTGTTAATTCTTGAGCTTAAGCCTCTCATCATCACTCCATTGTTGCTTTTCATTTGGTGATTTTCGTTTGGATCTAGATCTGAAATTTCAGAAGTGCTTATTGGAAGTGATTTTGGAGATTTTTAGTTTATTGCTTGGATTTTCAGCTCTTGCTTGCAAGGAGCTCATAGGTCTTGGGATTTCTTGCTTGGATCTGTTAATTGCAGCTTACAACACTTAGCAAAGCAATTCTCAGCTTTGTAGGTTGATTTTTCTTAGATCCATACTTAATCTAGCTTAATTTCAGTTTATGCAATGTAGATCCTTGGTTTTGCTTGTGATTCACTCAATTTGCTTGAATTTGATTCTTAGTGTTGATGATTATTGGATCTAATTGATGTTTGATTACTGATATTTGATGTGAATTTCATGATTAATTGATTGCATGATCATTTGGATGTTTGGAGAAGTGATTAGCTGCTGAAAAGTGATTTTAGAAGTTGTTTTTTTGAATTCTGTTGTAGAGTAACCGGTTACAGCATATCTGCTAACCGGTTACCCTGTTGTTTTCTGCGTAATTTTTTGCTGTTTTGAACTGGGTAACCGGTTACAGCATATCTGATAACCGGTTACCACTGCTGCAGAATGTGATTTTCTTGCAATTTCTTGTTTGTTTGAGATCCTTTGCAAGTCTAGACTTCATGGATTAATATGTTGATGATTTGTGGATTATTCATGAGCTGTTTCACCTCACACCATTGCATGAACACGATTCTTCGACACGCGATTCTTGGTTTTCATCGATGAATGTTTATGTTTGCGTTGTTGATTGCTTGATGCGATAAACACGATGCGAACACATTTGAATCATGTTAATTCTTGATTAATGCTCGACTTGCTGGACACGTGATGTGTGATTGTTGTTTGTTTCTGTGGTTGCTTATGCATGATGTTTTGGTCAATGTTGGAGTCGTGCAACTTTGTTGAGTAATTATTCTTAAATTGTTAGCATGATCATTGTTGTTCATTCTTGATACTTGCAATCCATACGCTCAATTTGTTTAGATATGTATGTTTGTGTGCAATTGTTGCATGCTTGGAGCATTGGTTGGGTATTTGTTTAGATGCTTTGCATTCTGCTCTGTTTTTTACAGCTGCTGTTCTGAATTGTTTATGTGCTGTCAATTGTATACCCTTGATGCTTACTGCCTTTTACACCTGTTTTGTGCTAGAAACTTGAGCTGTTAAATATTGTTTGGAGTTTTTGCTGGATTTTACCACTATGCAGGTGCTGGAGCGCTGTTGTAGCCATTGTTTTTAGTTTCTTTTCTTGGTTTTGATTTTGCTTTTGCATGCCAACTTAGGTAGATGTTTCCCTTCTTACCTCAACCTAAGGGCCATCTTTGCATGACAACATTAGGATAGAATTCCCGTAGTGTTTTCTCTTCCTTTGAGTCTTCTCTTCTCATCTCATAACAACTCTAAAACACTTAATAAAGGTAACGTGTATTACGCATGAGCCTTGTATGTGGGAAATGAGGAATGAGGGGTTTCCTCTCATTTTTCTAGAGTGTTTGGTGGACGTCCCATCTTGGGACAATTTGCTATGCATTCGCTCCTACGTTATAGACTTTGGTGCAATGCAAGTTACGAACTAACTTAATCCACTTTTGTCTAAAAAACTCAAAAACAAATTCAAATCTTTTTCATCCTTTGGGATGGTTAAGTTTCAAATCATTTTCAGAAAAGAGAACGTTATTTTCCGTTTTGTCGCAAACAGACTTTGACCCTAACTGTCGGACGCGAACTTAACGTCGCTCATAAAAAACACTAAGACCTTGTTAGGTCGAACTACGTTTGCTCTGATTCCTCTCTCTTGTCCGATTGAGGATACGTAGGCACGAGATGCGATATCTCGACGACTAACCTTCCCCCTTTTGCGTAGTCCGTCGAACTACGTTGACTCTGACTTTCCCATTGCACAAAAGGAATACGTAGATGGCGATGTCCTACCGAGTCACTTTTTCTTTTCTTTTCCCCGTTCCGTTTCCATTTAGCCGTAGACTTTGGGATAACTCACCCTTTGATTAGACAACAAGCGTGGATCCCATCGAGTACGATGGACGCGTGGGGGTGCTAACACCTTCCCCTCGCGTAACCGACTCCCGAACTCGGACTATGGTTGCGATGACCATGTCTTTCCCTCTTTCAGGTTTTCTTTGATCGTTTCCTTTCCCTGCGTCGGGATAAATAACATTCGGTGGCGACTCTTCTGTTCTTGTTCTCGCCGGTTGTTTTTTCGCAGTTACGACAATAAGGATCCACCGAGACACAGTCTGGTTTTCCTAGAGACTCTCGTCCTTTCTTATGAACATGTTTCCAGGCATGCACTATTTTTGTCTTTAGTCCTCTGTCATTTTCTCCTTCCTTGAAGAAAAGACCTTCCAGATGAACATTACGCGGGACATGTCTCATCGGGTATCCAAATTGACGACAAACTAAAATTGGATGATAATTTATTCCTCCTTTAGTTCCTATGAGGGGTACATTAGGGAAATTTCCACAACGGTCGATGATTCTGATCCCGTCATAGATTTGATTATACCAATCGATGTCAGAGTTGGTAAGAGCCATGATTCTCTGTGACCAACGTAAAGCACTCTTTTGATCCCAAAAAGCAGTAGACTTAGGCAAATGGGAAGTAAACCATTTGTATAGCAGGGGTACACAGCATGTGATGATTCCTCCATTGTACAAATTCCTTAGGTGTACAGAGTAATAAGCATCTGCGAGCAAGGTCGGTACAGGGTTTCCAATCAGAAAAACCTTAATGGCGTTGATATCAACGATGTTATCAATTTTGGGAAACAAAAATAACCCGTAGATGAGCAAAACGAAGACGCTCTCGAAAGCAGCTACATTCCCTATACCGGTAAAGTATAGATCCTTCTTTACGAGAAACTTGGCTGGTAAACCTGGGATTCCATCCTTAGTGGTCATGTGAGTCCTGACTTCTGACTCATCCAAATAAATAGCTCTTGATATGGTTTGATCCTTTGGAATTTCTTCCAGTCCAGAAAAGGGAGCTTGATCAGTAATGGGTAAATCAGTTAGGTGAGAGTACTCCTCTAGTGTTGGTGCTACCTGATAATCCGGGAATGTGAAACAGTGATAGACCAGATCGTAGAACTAAATGAGTGTAGACAGGATTCCTTCAATTACATGGACCCTTAACAGAGACAGCAGACCCCTGTATTTGGCTCTGAAAGCATCAGGGTTAGTGATAATCCTTGTTAATCCTCTCAAATCCTCTAGTTTTGGAACCTTGAAGGTATACTTGTGAGTTTTCCTTCTACCAAAATCCATTAGCGCAATCTTTCTCTCTGACATTTGCAATCACTGTCTTAGTTTAATTTGAAAAAAAGAGAGACTAGAAGAGAAGATTTTTCTTTGTTTAATGTTTTTTAAATGAATGCATGAATGCAGCACACAAAAACATAGAAAAAACATGGGGTCAAAGTTTTGGTGTCATGAAGTCAAGGCTCTACCCATCACCAAGGTTATACTAGTGATTTTTGTACCTGTCTCTCAAAATCATTGACCCCTCTTGGGATAACAACAGTAGGCCGGAATCACCCGAGCGAGCTGATGTATCTTAGAGTAATCTCAGATGAGGGTAGTATCACGTGACAACTATTTCCGATAGCTTCCGCACTACTAAATAGCTTTTAGTCTACTAAAATCCACAGTTTCTCTGACAACCACAATCGAACAATCTACTTTCAACAACCGAAGTTGTATAGGCATTTAATCCGCAAAGGGTGTCTCCACTAATTTGATGGTCGACCGAGACCTCTTATTTGGGAGTCACTCCCTATAAGATTACTCGTCTAGTGCCATCACTTATCTTAGGTGTATACTTAATCTTTCCACATGCGACATCACACGCATTCCCATTAGCAGAAAAATAAACACGAATATCAATTAGGAAAAGCAGTATATATATTTGTCCTAACATCCTAGACCTCTAGAATCCTATGATCCTATACAGAAAATGACTCCCCAGCAGAGTCGCCATTTCTGTGATACTTTGTGAACTTAAAGTCTCGCCCTAAGAGATGTAAGGAAGAATTCCTCCCACTGTGGTCACCACTTTTCTGTAGCGCGATTCTTTTTGTGGTTTCAAATCACAATCGCTTTGGTACTACAGTTCGATTCATTTTTTATCCTATTAAGCTGATTAAGGAAGGGAAATAGATGTCTCCAATTAACCCTGCTTGCATACTGAGTTTAAACAGCTGACTGTTGGTTTACAGATGCTATCAAAATAGGGGGTCTCTCTTTGGGGTTATGTGTTTAAGAACGGGGTGTCTTGACTGTACGTGAGGCTTTTGGTTAGGATACTTGACCTGCTTTTCTTTGATGGATGTATGAAGGTATTGGATTTAGAATGTTTGATTCGTGTGGTCACTAAGATTCTGCAATCTTATGCCTACGTATTCCCGTTTAACGAAACAGGGAAATCAGAGCGATCGTAGTTCCTCCTATTCTATGGGAAGAAAAAGGTGTTTTGGTGTCTTGTTCAAAGCCCAAGATTGAAGCTAAAAGTGATTTGTATCTTGTTCGAAGCCCAAGATATGAAGCTAAAGGTGATTTGTATCTTGTTCAAAGCCCAGATATGAAGCTAAAAAGGATTCTGGCTGAGAGAGAATTTGTCATCTCTAAAAAGGAGTTGTTGATGTTTGTATACTGTGAGCAAAGCATGTTTTGATGCTAAAAGGTTGATTGACTCAACCGGGGATTTCTTTCTACAAAGCCTAAGAGGAGGATGGCTAAGACTTTTCTGGGGAAAATGTTCTTTCTGTCTTGTACAAAGCCCAAGATTGAGGCTAAAATGAGTTTGACTCAACAGGAGAGTACTTTTATATGTCTTATACAAAGCCCAAGACGGAGGCTAAAGGTTGACTCAACAAGAGAATCTATTATACTCAACAAGAGAGTGTTTTTTTGTGTCTTGTACAAAGCCTAAGACGGAGGCTAAAAAGGTTTGACTCAACAAGAGAATCTTTTATACTCAACAAGAGAGTGATTGTTGTCTCGTACGAAGCTCGAGATTGAGGCTAAAAGGAGATTGACTCAACAAGAGAGTCGTTTATACTCAACGAAAGAGGGCTTTTGTCTGTCTTGTACAAAGCCCAAGACGGAGGCTAAAAGGTGATTGACTCGACGAGAGAGTCATTTATACTCAACAAGAGAGTGATTTTATGTGTCCTGTACAAGGCCCAAGACGGAGGAAAAAAAGGGTAATTGACTCAACAAGAGAGCCTAAAAATATTAGCTCCGCTGGGGAGGATCTTTGTACAAAGCCCAAGAGGAGGCTATCTTACCACTGAGGATTATTGAGATCCCAAGGTAGGTCCAAGTAGATAGCTCTCATGAGAGAGGTCAGGTTTCTTCCTATGTTTAGAAGGAACTTGAGAATGTCTTTGAGACTCAAGGGGCTTAGACTGTCCAAGTCTACTGGGTGTGTCTTTGTATAATGCCCAAGAGAAAGCAACTGTTTACGGGATGAAGATCTAGACTCCTTTGAAAGACTGCTCTAGCAAGATGACTAGTTTCTGTTTCTATACCTTTAAGAGGTCGTCGGGACAATTTGTACAAAGCCCAAGAGAAGGCAGAAGAAACTTTTAAGAAGCCGAAGGGATAATTTGTACGAAGCCCAAGAGGAGGCTATCTTCGCTGAGGAAGAATCATTATACGAAGCCTAAGAGGAGGCTGTAAAAAACATCTAAGAAGCCGAAGGGTCCTTGTACAACGCCCAAGAGGAGGCGAGGATTTAAGAAGCCCGTGGGTCCCAAACCTGGGAGATTCAAGAAATGCTATTCACCGAGAATAGATCATTTAGTGAAAGCTCTGAGATTTGGCAGAACTCAAGAGATGTTATTCACCGAGAATAGATCAACTCTGGGGAGTAGAATTCCTTTGACAATTTCTAGGGTTACAGTCTGAGAAAAGGTTCACGAGGAATACTGCCTTTCTCTTTGTTCCATATTGTTTAACCCCGAGAGAAGGGAAGATTGTATCTGGAATCCTATGGGGGATCTAGTTTTGCTTGTTATCAAGAGTGGCCAACGAGGCTTTACCCAGTTCTAGACGTAGTTGCCGGGGAAAACTCTAAATAACTATACTAGTATATATACAGTTGATATATGACAAGTATATAAGAGTTTATGAAAGAACACTTACAGTGAAACAGCCCCACAATACAGATATATATATATATATATATATATATATATATATATATATATATATATATATATATATATATATATTTGAAAGCGGGTAAAGAAAGCGGATAAACACTTACTCAGTTGTAGAGCTTCCATGTTGTTTGGTTAGTTGTTCAACAAAGAAAATTTGATAACAACAGTATATTTGGATTCAAAATCAAAGGAGAAAGTATTTTGAAAAGAGATTGGGGCTTACAGCTCTAGGAGAGGCCCAAGTTTTAACAGTGATCGCACCGTTGTTTTGAATTTGTACAGGGACTTATACAAGTGACTGAGGCCCAAAATTGTTTTGGTTAAAAAGGAATTGGGTCTTACACTCTATTAGAGGCCCAGAGTTTATTTTTATACAAAAGATGGGGCTTACAACTCAGGGAGAGGCCCAGGTGATTTCTTGTTTGAAAATGGCGACCGCGCCGAAATTTTCGAATCGTATCGGGACTTATACAATATCCGAGGCCCAAGATTGGTTTTGTACAAAAGGGGGTTGGGTCTTACGCTCTATTAGATGCCCAAAGTGATTTTAAATGATTTGAAAAAGATTGAAAATCAAAGAAACCCTAATTTCATTTTTAAAAGTAATTTTCAAAGAAAATTAATAATAAAAAATACAAATACCAAATAAGTTTGAATAAACAACTTGTGACTTTTGGTTTAGGTTTGAAAAATGAAGTCTTAATCACAAAATGAATTAAAACCCATTTGATTTTGATTTTTCAAGATGAATATTCATTTAAAAAATGTTTTAAAACAATTAAAAATGAATTTATTTACAAAAATATCAACTATATTAAATAAATAATATAAATTTGATTTTTTTTGTAGAATAAAATACTTTAATATTTTTTTGATTTTTTGCAAAAAGATCCAATAAAAAATAATTAAAATTGAGAGAGTTATTAATTTTCAAAATCATTTAAAAATAATATGAAAAATAATAAAAATAGGAAAAAGTGATAAAAAGAGGATCTGGGGCGACGGGGATTCAAACCCCAGACCTCTTGTGTGCAGTGCGCGCCCTCTACCATTGGGGTGGTGATACATCCGTGTATTAAACTCAACCTAGAAATATATGAGGCATGTCTTGTTTCTAGGTCTGGCCAAGGCAAGGCAAGGCAAGATTTTGGACCAAAAACGTAAAGCTTGTAACTTTCTCATTTCTCCATGGATTGGGACAAAATTTATATGCATCTGGCCTAGAATTTCACAAGTAATCCAATGGCGGTGGTACTTTTTTCAGATCAGGTCCCTATTTTAAAACCCGATAGTGGTTTTGAAATAGGCCTATAATTGCATTTTCTGTGCTACCTCATGATACAGGCAAGAATTGCATGGTAATTTGATGCAAACACAACATATATAACATGTATAAGATGTTTATGATCAATGGACATCAAAGGAAAGCATGATTCAGAGAATTCAAGTTGTGATGCTTACCTCTTTTGGAGCTTTTGTGCAATCTGCCAAGTGCTTTGTTCCAGAAATGGTTTGATGCCTTAGACACTCTCAAATGATCCCTTAGAAGCTTTTAGGATGGTTGGAATCAGCTGGAAACCTCTAGAGCAAGTTTGAGCTCTTTCTTGCAAAAGGGGCAAAAGTGGCCAAAATGACAACTCTCTCAAATGGTGTTCCAGATGGGGGGAACCATTTGGGACAGTTCAAGGGTGATATTTCGAGTGTGTTTGAGGCTTTATCTGGTTTTGAAAGTGACTGAATCAAGACATGGCTTGAAAAATGCAAAAAAGTCCAATTTTGAGGTTTTGAGAGGGGACAATGTGATTTTGGTGTTACAGATCACTTGTTAGTGTTTAAACAGCTTAGATACAACATATTGGATGTGTTTGGATCATGAGATGTGATGGAAATGCTCTCTAACTCAAAAACTCAGAGTTACCTTGCAAAAGAAGGTATTTTTGCCTAGAGAAAGTGATTTTGAGGAAACCAAGTGTTGTAGTGCTTTGGTGTGCTTAAACTAAGCACAAATGAGCTCTATTTATAGTAGAGCAAGTTCGTTTTGCAAGTAATAGTGAATGGAGGCTTTGATCAGATTGTGTTGAATGCTTGAATTATTTAATCAAGAGTCTCCTCTAGCCATTGACTAGAGGTTAGGGCTCAGGCCTATATGTCTTTGGTTCAGAGCTTATCCTTGACTCATTCAGTTGGAAATGGCTCAGTTCATGCCACCTTGGTGCATCCATTGAATGCTCCAAAACAAAATTGGAGTCTTGTCCCCCTTTTAGGCTTTTTAGGTTTGGCATGCTTTTTTTAGTTCCAAAGACTTGGGAGGGTTATGGATCAGTGTTTGTTCCATCTTGGTCTCCCCCTAAGGTGTTCAGATGGATAACCTTGCTTGCCCTTTGCAAAATTTGAGCAAATCGAGCAAAATGCGCAAATCTGCCTTGTTATGACAGTTGCAGCAAGGCATATTGCCACTGTCACAACTTCTTGCTCAGATTGAGTTTGATGAAGTTCTTGGTCATTTTGGAAAGCCCTCATATGATACAACTCATGTGTGATCATAGTTTGTTTTGATACTTTTTGGATCCAAGTGAAAAATGCCCCTACATTTTGAAAAAAGTGAAACAGATTCTGACTTAGTGAAAATTTCACTAAGTGTTGGAAAAAGTGGCATTTTCATGTTTTTGTCATTTTGGCCACTCCATAACTTAAAATCCATGAGGAATTGGAATGAGCTGTAGTTGACACTTTTAAAGTATGCCATGAGATCTACAAATCCATCTTTGGATCATTCAAAATGGTTGCTTGGATCTCAAGTTATGATCCTTGGAAGTTGGTACCCTAGCCACTTTGTTCATAACTTAGAAAAATTCTAAGTTATTTATGGTTACCCCTTTTACAAGTTATCTCATTTTCTTTGGTTTTCCTTGATGAATGATGATTCCAATCACACATTAACATCATTTTAGGGTCAAGAAACCATAATTGTGAAAAATCTCAACAAGTCAAAGTTGACTTTGTGCACAGTTGACTTTTTATCAGATGAATTCCAAACTGTGCAATCCTTGGTGAAATCAAGTCCTTTACCTAAATCAAACCTAATGGATATGCTCCATAGGTGTTATAGGGTGTATTGAATCATGTCCCAAGGTTTGGGAGCATGTCTTGATCAAAAGTCAAAGGTACAGTTGACTTTTCCCGTGAAAACCCTAATTATGGTCCAGGTGAAATTGAAACTTCTGGATCAAGCTTCTTGGATCAATCCATTGTTGTAAATGATCAATGTAATGTACTTGAGGCCCTCAAATCATGTCTTGAGGTCTTGGCTCATGTTTTCTCCAAAAAGTCAACTTAGGGGTAAATTAGGTCAAGAAACCCTAATTCCTGATTTTTAGTGAATGCATCCCCTGAGGCTAAATTGACTTGATGATTGGGTCCATGAGGTCCCTTGGAGTATCTTGAGTTATATTTTGGAGCATGGGCTCATGCCTAGAGGAAAATTTCCACCTGGAGGCCTTGGTCGACCAAAACCCTAATTTGGTGACACTGGCGATCTTGAGGCTTAATCCACTTGGAATGCTGGAATCCTGTGCTTGATTCTTGAGGTGGGAGTCCTCTTGATCCTTTGTAGATGCTTGAGAGGCTTGACAAGTTGAAGATCATGTCCTTTCTTGATTGATTCTTTGTCTAAGTGCTCTGAGAGGGCTTGAAACCCTAATCTTTGAGATGCGTCGGCGGTACATGGATTTTATCTAAGTATGTCTGACACTTTTGACACCTTCTCATGTACTTGTAGCAATCGGATTCCATGGTTAACCAATAGTACCCGGCTCTTAGAATTTTTCTCGCCATTGTATGTCTGTTGGCATGAGTGCCAAAGGATCCTTCATGAATTTCTTTCATCAGCATGTTTGCTTCTGATCTATCTACACATCGGAGCAAGACCATGTCAAAGTTTTTCTTATAGAGTGTATCACCGCTCATGAAGAAGTTTCCAGCCAGTCTTTTGAGGGTTTTTCTGTCTTTTTTGGATGCCCCAGGTGGGTACTCTTGTTTTTGAAGGAAGCATTTGATATCATAATACCAAGGTTTGTCGTCTATGACTGCTTCGATTGTGAAGATGTAAGCGGGCCGCTCAAGGCGCATTATGTCAATCTTAGGTATGTCATTCCATTGACCTACACTAATCATGCAAGAGAGTGTAGCCAATGCATCAGCCATGTGATTCTCCTCACGAGGTATATGATGAAACTCAACTCTGTTGAAGAATGGTAACAACCTTCTCGCGTAGTCTTTATAAGGAATCAATCCTGATTGGTATGTGCTTCAATCTCCTTTGATCTGATTGATAACCAGGGCTGAGTCGCCATACACATCCAAGTTCTTAATTCTCAAGTCAATTGCTTCTTCGAGACCCATGATACAAGCTTCGTATTCGGCCTTGTTGTTTGTACACTTGAATGTCAGTCGGGCGGTGAAAGGAATATGGGTACCTTGAGGTGTTATAATGATTGCCCCAATTCCATTTCTGTAATGTTTGACAGCTCCATCAAAGATAAGTCCCCATTGGGAACCTGGTTCTGGCCCTTTATTGGGTAGTGGTTCATCGCAATCCTTCATCTTTAAGTACATGACATCTTCGTCTGGGAAGTCAAATCCGACTGATTCCTGGTCGTCAATCGGTTGATGAGCAAAATAATCGGCTAAAACACTTCCCTTAACGGCTTTCTGAGTGTGGTACTCGATGTCGTATTCTGATAACAACATCTGCCAACGGGCAATCCTTCCCGTGAGAGTAGGTTTCTCGAAGACATACTTGATTGGATTCATTTCGGAGATTAACCAAGTAGTGTGACGAATCATATACTGGCGAAGACGTTTAGCTGCCCAAGCCAAAGCACAACAAGTTTTCTCAAGCATAGTGTACCGAGTCTCGCAGTCGGCGAACTTCTTGCTTAAATAGTAAATGGCATACTCTTTTCTTTTGGTTTCGTCTTGTTGGCCAAGTACACAACCCATTGAGTCTTCCAAGATTGTTAGGTAGATGATCAGTGGTCTTCCTTCCACTGGAGGTGATAGAATCGGTGGGTTCAACAGGTATTCCTTGATACTGTCAAAGGCAGTTTGACATTCTTCTATCCAAACGCAGTCTTGATTCTTTTTGAGAAATTTGAAGATCGGCGCGCATGTCGCGGTCATAAGGAATATAAACCTGGAAATGTAATTCAAACGTCCCTAGAATCCCCTGACTTGTTTTTCAGTCTTTGGAGAAGGCATTTCTTGAATGGCCTTGACTTTGTCAGGATCAACCTCGATCCCTTTCTGGCTGACAATGAACCCTAACAGATTCCCTGAACGAACACCGAATATGCACTTGTTGGGATTCAATAGGAGTTTGTACTTTCTCAATCGCTCGAATAGCTTTGACAGGTGGGTCACATGCTCCTCTTCTATTTTAGATTTGGCAATCATATCATCGACATACACTTCGATATCTTTGTGTATCATGTCATGGAACAGAGTAGTCATAGCCCTTTGATAGGTTGCCTCAGCGTTCTTCAAAGCGAACGGTATTACCTTGTAACAAAAAGTGCCACATGGGGTAATGAACGAAGTTTTCTCCCTGTCTTTCGGCGCCATTTTAATTTGATTATAGCCCGAGAATCCGTCCATGAAGGAGAAGACTTTGAACTTTGCGGTACTGTCTACCAGCATGTCAATGTGTGGTAAGGGAAAGTCGTCCTTTGGACTTGCCTTGTTCAGAAACATGTAGTCTACACACATCCTGACCTTTCCATCCTTCTTCGGAACTGGTACTATGTTGGCCAGCCATTGAGGATATTCTGATGTGGCGAGGAAACCCGCGTTAATCTGTTTCTGTACTTCCTCTTTGATTTTGATGGCCATGTCCGGGTGAGTCCGTCTCAATTATTGTTTCACCGAAGGACATTCTGATTTTAACGATAGATGATGTTCCACGATGCTGGTATCCAACCCTGGCATATCCTGATAGGACTAAGTGAATACATCGAGAAACTCTTTGAGAAGCTTTATCAAACTTTCTTTGACAGTCGGACTGAGCAGTGCCCCAATCTTGACTTCTTTTCTCTCTTCTTCTGAACCCAAGTTAACTGTTTCCAATGGTTCCTTGTAAGGTTCAATGGACCTTTCCTCTTGTCTGAGTAATCGGGAGATCTCTTCTGGAATTTCTTTGTCATTTTCTTCTTCAGCCTCAAATACCGGGAATTCAAAGTTGAGAGAAGGCATTTGATCGCGTGTTTCAACGGGGTTTAAAACAAGCAGTCTGCAAGACGTGATGATTTGTTTTTAGAAGAGATAGAGAGAATGCAAGAGCGCATGCAGTGTATTTTCTGAAAAATGTTTGTTTTTATTATTTGAGTTGTTTTTTAGGATTACCATTTTATGAAAAAGCGAAGAGAGAAAACAACAATAAATGCGAAAATTACAGAATGACATTATTTTATTTATGATCTGTCGATTCTTGAAACTACAGCCCTATAAAACAAAACTATGTCATTGTGGGCAAAGCGAAGAGGGACATTTACAGAAAGTGAGCCCTATAAAAACATCCATTTCACCTGGACAGGGTAAAAGGTTAAAGATGGCGATTACTTAGACTTATGAACGACTTTCAGAACGTTGACAGCAACCCATTGGCGGCAAACCCCTCGGTGAATCACAAAGTCAGGTACCTTCCTTCTTGGTTTGTCCTTAGAAATGACGCTGATTTCTGGCAGAGCAAGATCATTGGAATCTGTTTCCCAGGACGAGTTGTCGTAGGAAGATTCTTCAGTTGTATTTTGCATAGTGCTGGTACTCTCAGGAAGATCTCCCCATCCAGTTGGCTGGATGTCTTTTAGCCTGATACGAGAGCTTTCAGGAGGGGTGTATTTGACCATGAAATCGTACCTGCCACTCAGTTCTCCTAAGGTACCCCACACTTCTTTAGAACTAAAGGAGTCATCCCTTTCGATGACGTTGACCTCTGGAAAAGCATAATTAAGGAACTCTTGTCCTGCGATCTTTGTAAATTTATCATTATGTTGGATATCTTTAGAATGCCCTGAGTAATGATCCCATGACTCTGAGGGGACGCATGTATTCTTTTCATTGATGTTGAGCTGATAATCATCGTTGGACTGACTCTTTTTCCCCAAGTCTCCTGGGTACGGCTGCTAGATAGGCAGGCCATTCATTGGGCCATAATAGTCATGGTCAAAGTTGTCCTTCATCAGAGATTCCTCCTCTAATGAGTTTGGTGGAGCATGACATCCTTCTGGATCACAATCTCCGTATATCATTTTGACATCTGATCTCGGTATATATCTCGGACTCTGTGTGGGAAAACAAAATGGAATATACGTTTCGTCCTGTGACATATAACCGTCCTCATTGAGATAGGACTTCCACTCTTCATTTGTATCGGAGGAGTCACCCTCGTTGATGGCATGTACTTCTTGAGATACTGGGTGAAGGAAGCCTCAACTGTGGAAGAAGTTCTGAATGGGATGAAGACTTTCATTGTTAGTAGCAGTCTGGGTACAGGTTGAGGAAAAACCAAGGCCTTTCTTCATTTTGTTATCAGTAGGCATGACAAGCTGTCCCCATCCTTTTGCATTGTTACTTTTGATCACTTCGAGAGCATCCTTGTATGAGGAAATCGAAGTTCCTCTTTCTGATTGGTTCTCCTTGCTCATCGAAAGTGCTTGGAATTGGGTTCCCACAACCTCCTTGGGTTCTACACATGTGGACGATGATAAGTTGCTTACGATCAAGGCTTGCTCTCCGTAGACCGTGACTAGTTGGTCATTCTTGACGAACTTCAGCTTCTAATGAAGAGTCGAAGTGACTGCCCCAGTCTCGTGTAACCAAGGTCTTCCTAATAAACAGTTGTATGCTGCCCGGATGTCCATGACCTGGAAAGTGACTTGGAAAGTGTGAGGACCGATAGTTATAGGAAGGTCGACTTCGCCGATAACTGTTTTTCTGGATCCATCGAATGCTTTGACGATGACCTCACTTCCCCTCATCGGCAATCCTTTAAATGATAATCGCATCGGAGTAGACTTTGGCATAACATTCAGAGCTGATCCAGTGTCTACCAGGACGCTGGCTAAGGCATCGTCCTGGCAATTGACTGTACTGTTAAGCACCATGTTGTGGTTTTTTCCTTCTTCCGGTAGTTCTTCATCACTGAACCCTAAGTTGTTGCAGGAAGTGATGTTAGAGATGATGTGTCGAATTGTCCTATCGTCACATCTTGTTCCACAAAGGCCTGCTCTAAGACTTTCTGTGGAGCTTCCCTGTGAGCTTCAAAACTGAGCAAAAGAGATAACACATATATTCTTAAAGGAGTTTGCAACAGTTGGTCAACAATGTTGTATTCACTCTTTTGGATAAGCTTCAGCATCTCATCGTTGTTCTTTGTAAGTTCGGGATTACTGGATTGCCCGATTGGTTGATTGGGAACTTCTGTTAGAGGTTCCTTTTCTTTGGTGGGTTCTCCAACTCCTCGGTTGAAGATTCGACCGCTCCGTGTTACTCGACTGATGTATGCAATATTTACGACTGAGGGTAATGGAGTTTCCTTTCCATTTTCAATTGTGGTTGCACCGTACTTGTAAGGGATAGCCTTACCTGATTCGTACGGTAGTGGTCCCGGCAGATAGATAACTACAGGTGCCTTCTGATTTTTCTGACCACCGTAGACAATCTCGATTAGTTCCTGATTAAGAACCTTTCTACTGTCCAGAGGAACTCTTGATTCGTCAAGTAGAGGGATGATGGCGTAAATGTCTTTAGTCCTCTTATGATTGGAGATTACGACAACATCTTTGACTTGATCAGCAAAATAGTCTGGCATTGAGTTGACCGACCCAGAACTTGAACATGGTCGATTCTCTTTGTGGTCCAACTGACTTTGCAGAGCTGCTCGTACGAGGTAGCATCCTTGGTTATCCTCTGAGCAAACTCTACAACGCTCATAATTATGTGGTGGTATCTGGCCACGTTCGCTTTGTATGCAGTGTAACCTTACTAGTTCTGTCTCCATTGATCGAACATCTTGACTTTGATGCCTAGTAGGGTTCCCGTTGGTCATACTGACCTGTTGCGTGTCTTTATCTAGATAGATCGGAAACCACCAGTGACTCAACAAGTGTTGAAGTGTTCTTTGGACAAGGGCACAACCTTGATCGTCTTCACGGTACACTTTACAACTTTGATAATCATGTGATACCAGGAAGTCGAGCTGGACCTGCTTAGCGTGTAACTCCACCAAGCTGGTGTTCACTAAGCGAATATTGAAGATTTGGATCATATTAACTTGATAATGATTTCTATCGTGGTAATCCTGAATCCATCCAAGATCCATCTAACGCTGGAGGGCCTCTTATACAAAAGAGCATCCCTGATTATTTATCGAGCAGATCAGACAGGAATTGTAATCATGTCGTGGCAGATTGTGATGTTGGCTTTGCCTTGAGTGCATTGCCACCAAGTTGACATTCATCGCACGGATGTCGTGGTTCTGAATGATGTTGTAATTTGTATAAGTCATGTTGACCTCACGGATTCGGTGATCTTGGATCCATCCGATATCCATCTGTTCCTGTGGAGCTGATTGCACCACAAAACACCCTTGACTATTTTTAGAGTAGATATCACATTGATGATAGTTGTGAAATGGTGCATGACCATATCCACTCTGTCTACAATGCATCTTAACCAGGTTAGTTCCCAATAAGAGTACATCATGAATTTGATAGCTACGGTTAGATCCTCCCTCTATCAAATTGACTGTAGCTTTCTCGTGTTAAGGCAACGGGTTTGTTTAAACGTTTTGATTCATATCCTTGAAAGATAAGACCCTGCTCTTGACAAGCTTCTGCACATCGAATTTGAAACTGAGACAGTTTTCTATGTTGTGCCCTGGTCCTCCCTGATGGTAAGGGCAAGTCTGGACTGCTTTAAACCAAAAAGGCAGATTTTCTGGTACTGTAAGAGGAGATCTGGTTTGGACGTGCCCCTTGACCAGTAGTAACGGAAACAGTTCTGCGTACAACATTGGTATGGGGTCAAAACCTGGCGGTCGCATTGTACGGTTGTTGTTGTGCTGAGGAGGAGCCTGCTGAAGAGGTTGTTGTGTCCTTTTCTGATATTGTTGCTGACTTGGTTGGCTCTGTGCAACCTGAGGTTGATACTTTTGAATAGGCGCAGGGTTGATAGCAGGAGTTACAGCTGCTACTGGTTGGTACCGTCGCCTTTGCTTTACGAGAGAGATATACCAATATCTTGCTCTTTTTTCTTAGAGAAAGCATTACCGTATCATTTTGTACTGCTTGATGGTTCTGTTCCTTTGGCTAAACGTCCTTCTCGGACCGCTTCCTCAAGACGTACCCCCATGTTCACCATCTCGGTAAAGTCACTGGGCGCACTTGCAACTATTCGGTCATAGTAAAACGAGCTTAACGTTTTCAAAAAGATCTTTGTCATCTCTTTTTCCTCAAGAGTTGGACAAATCTGGGCGGCAATCTCACGCCATCTCTAAGCATATTCCTTAAAGGTTTCCTTGTCCTTCTGCGACATTGTTTGAAGTTGATCTCTGTCTGGTGCCATGTCCAGGTTAGACCCATGTACCATTTGAGTGCGGCACCGGTTAAACTATCTTGGAAGTAGTGGATCAGTAGCTGTTGGTTCTCTGTCTGAGTTAACATCTTTCGAGCATACATCACCAAATGACTTTGAGGGCAAGAGTTACCCTTGTATTTCTCAAATTCGGCACCTTGAATTTGTGCAGAATTCTCACATTAGGGACCAGAAAAAGGTCTGAGGCGTCCTTTCCAAATAAATCCTGACCGCGAATGGCATGCAGTTCCTTCTGCATTTCCAGGAATTGTTTCTGGAACTCATCCATTCTGTCGTGCATATCTTCTTTTCCAACAGAAGGTATCTGTGGAATCTGTCCTTCCGGGACAGTGTGTACCACGGGTGGTGGTATAGTGAATACGGCGGTGACTCCTGGTGCTTCCACACCCCGAAGTTTATAACCTTCAGGAGTTGCTGTCATGCCTCTCGTATCATTGCCTTCCCGAATTTTGTAACCTTCAGGAGTCGCTGTCATTCCTCTTGCGTCTTCGCCTTCCCAAAGTTTGTAACCTTCAGGATCTGCTGTCCCTACTGTGGTTTCCAGGTTTTCCATGACCGTCGGAATGTATCCTTCAGGGATGAAATTGAAAGGCATGCCCCAGGGCCGACCCTTAGGCATGTTGTACCGAGACTCATATATCTCCACTATGGGTGTAGATGTGACCTCCAAAATCACAGTCTGTTGTTGTTGCCCCTGAGCTGTTACCAGGGATTGTATGTCACTTTGAAGTTTCCTTAAATCCTCCTTTAGAGCGTCGATTTCTTCTCTCAGCTCTCTGTTCTCCTCTTCGAGTTCACTCATTTTCTTTTGTCGATTGGCCCGAGTATTGTACGAATGAGACAGTTTGACTCTAGAATCGAGACACAAACGTGAGATTCGTAGGTAAGAAGAATGTGGAGTGCGAGGATGATGAATGATATGCAATGGTTATATTAATATATATTTGTTTTGCTTAATCAAAATAAACTTTGACAATTGGATTGCAAATATCATACAGTGGGGACACCCCGTTTTATTGAATTCAAAGATTGCAGAAATGGAAATACAGTAATTTAAAAAGTGTTGAAAAAGGAAATGTCTAAACTTATGGATCCTAAGTCCTCTCTGAGGAGAGCTCAGGTGCTGGTTCTGGTACTTTCCTTTTCTTTGACCGGGGCTCTTGAGCCGTTGTTGGGTTGTCATTCCTTTGCCAAGTGAAAGGAGCGAGCAAATTCCTTTGGTTTTCTTGCTTTTCTACAGCATGTTGCTCTAAATTCTCAATCAGAGCATCCTTTTTTTTTAACAGTTGCTGTATTTTATAACACTCTACGTTGAGAATGCGGTACTTGTTCTTCCAAGATTTCTTCTCCTGTTGAACTTTGTTGAGTGTAACCTGGAGTTTTTCCGTATCAGACAAAAAATAAAGGACAAATTCCTTTAAAGGAAGAACTCCTTGACGAGGGTAAGACACCCTCAGCTTGAGAGCTCTAGTTTGTACCCAGTGGAGATAAGGTTCCACAGAGACACAATCTGGTTTTCCTAGAGACTTTCTTCCTTTATTGTGAACATGTTTTCAGGCATGCACTATTTCTGTCTTTAGTGCCCTATCATTTTCTCCTTCCTTGAAGAAAAGACCTTCCAGATGAACATTACGCGGGACATGTCTCATCGGGTATCCAAATTGATGATGAACTAACACTGGATGATAATTGATTCCTCATTTAGTTCCTATGAGGGGTACATTAGGAAAGTTTCCACAACGGTCAATGATCCTGATCCCGTCATAGATTCGATTGTACCAATCTATGTCAGAGTTGGTAAGAGATATGATTCTCTGTGACCAACGTAAAACACTCTTATGATCCCAAAAAGTAGTAGACTTAGGTAAATGGGAAGTGAACCATTTGTATAGCAGGGGTACACAGCATGTGATCATTCCTCCGCTGTACAAATTCTTTAAATGTACAGAATGATAGGCATCTGCGAGCAAGGTCGGTACAGGGTTTCCAATCAGAAATATCTTAATGGCGTTGATATCAATGAAGTTATCAATGTTGGGAAACATAAATAACCCGTAGGTAAGCATAATGAAGACGCTCTCGAAAGTAGTTGCGTTCCCTATACTAGCAAAGTACAGAGACTTCTTTACCAAAAACTTGGCTGGTAAACCTTGGATTCCACCCTTAGTGGTCATGTGAGTCCTGACTTCTGACTCGTCCAAAAAGATAGCTCTTGCGATGATTTGATCCTTTGGAATTTCTTCCAGTCCAGAAAAGGGAGCTTGATCAGTGATAGGTAAATCAGTCAGGTGAGAGTACTCCTCCAGTGTTGGTGCTAGTTGATAATCCGGGAATGTGAAACAGTGGTAAACCGGATCGTAGAACTGAATGAGCGTAGACAAGATTCCTTCAATTACATGGACCCTTAATAGAGACAACAATCCTCCGTACTTAGCTCTGAAAGCATCAGGGTTGGTGATCATCCTTGCCAGCCCTCTTAAATCCTCTAGTTTCGAAACCTTGAAGGAGTACTTGTGAGTTTACCTTCTACCAAAATCCATAACGCAATCTTTCTTCTCTATGATATTTGCAATCATTGTCTTAGTTTAATTTGAAAAAGAGAGAGACTAGAAGAGAAGATTTTTCTTTGTTTAAAGTTTTTTAAATGAAATGAATGCATGAATGCAGCACACAAAAACATAGAAAAAGCATGGGGTCAAAGGTTCGGTGTCATGAAGTCATGGCTCTACCCATCCCCAAAGGTTTGTACTGGTGATTTTTTGTACCTGTCTCTCAAAATTATTGACCCCTCTTGGGATAACAACAGCAGGCTGGTTCACCCGAGCGAGCTGCAGTATCTTATAGTAATCTCAAATGAGGGTAGTATCTCGTGACAACTATTTCCGATAGCTTCCGCACTACTAAATAGTAATAAGGTCTCAGTATACTAAATCCCCAATTTCATGGACAACCACAATCAAACAATCTGCTTTCAACAACCAAAGTCGTATAGAAATTGAATCCGCAAAGGGTGTCTCCACTGATTTTATGGTCGACGGGGGTCTCTTATTTGGGAGTCACTCCCTGTAAGATTACCCATCTAGTGCCACCACTTATCTTAGGTGTATACTCAATCTTTCCAGATGTGGCATCACTCGCATTACCATTAGCAAAAAAGTAAACACGGATATCAATTAGGAAAAGCAGTATATATATTTGTTCCTAACATCCTAGACCTAAATAATCCTAGTCCTATACAGAAAATGACTCCCCAGCAGAGTCGCCATCTTTCTGTAGCGAGCGATTTTTGTCGGTGACGCGACCACCTTATCGCTGAATGGGGGTTTCTCCTCAAAGGAGAGGGGTGCTACTTTCTTATTTCTTATTTATCCCGTGAAGCTGGAAGGGAAAGGGAAGCTATTTAAAACTAACCTTGCACGCGAATGTTTAACTAAACAAACGCTTAAAAGAGATTCGAGGAGTCCGGGGTCAGGTTATACAATGGGGAGTTGTCAATTACCCATCCTATATGTGGTTATCCACAGGTTGTTAGGTTTAGGTTTTGCTTTGTAATTGATGGTGTTTATCTGCTGATGGGTTAGGAAAGTTCCTTCGAAAGTATGAGTAAGTGAGTTTTTGCTGTATGTGGAAAATGATGATGATGATAGCTAAGGTATGAAATCTGAGTTTTTGATTGGTATGAAGGTATGGGACATGAGGTTTTTGATGTGGTATGCTCGCTAAGATTTCGCAATCTTATGCCTACGTATTCCCGTTTAAACGAAATAGGGAAATCAGAGCAATCGTAGTTCCCTCCTATTCTAAGGGGGAAAGAGATGTTTTGGTGTCTTGTTCAAAGCCCAAGATTGAACCTAAAGGGGTATTTGTGTCTTGTTCAAAGCCCAAGATTGAAGCTAAAATGTTTGCCTGAGATAGAATTTGTCATCTCTAAAGACGGATTATTGATTTTTGTGTGCCTTGATCAAAGCCCAAGGTTTGAAGCTAAAAGGTTAATTGGCTCAGCTAGGGGATTTCTTTATACAAAGCCTAAGAGGAGGCTGACTCAACAAGAGAGTGTTTTTCTATCTTGTACAAAGCCCAAGTTTGAGGCTAAAAAAAGAGACTGACTCTTTTGGGGAAATCATTATACTAAGCCTACGAGGAGGCTGGAAGTTTGACTTTCCTGGGGAAAATGTTCTTTCTGTCTTGGACAAAGCCCAAGATTTGAGGCTAAAAAAGGATTTTAACTCCGCTGAGGGGATATTTATATGTATCTTGTACAAAGCCCAAGATGGAGGATGAAATGAGTTTGACTCTATTGGAGAGTATTATTTATCTTGTACAAAGCCCAAGATTGAGGCTAAAAGAGTATTTGACTCCGCTTAGGAAATTTATATGGTATCTTGTATAAAGCCTAAGATGGAGGCTGAAAAGGGTTTGACTCAACAAGAGAGTGCTTTTATCTATCTTGTACAAAGCCCAAGATTGAGGCTAAAATGGTTGACTCAACAAGAGAGTCTGAAAGGTGATTGACTCAACAAGAGAGTCTGAAAGTAGATTGACTCAACAAGAGAGTCTTTTTACTCAACAAGAGAGTGATTTGTTGTCTCGTACAAAGCCCGAGATTGAGGCTAAAAAGATGATTGACTCAACAAGAGAGTCTGAAAAGGTTAGCTCCGCTGGGGAGAATCATTGTAAAAAGCCCAAGAGGAGGCGGATTATGTTGCGGAAAGATCATTATACAAAGCCTAAGAGGAGGCTGACTTTGCAGGGAAACAAAGAAAGGATCATTATACAAAGCCTAAGAGGAGGCTAACTTCTGCCGAGGATTATTGAGATCCCAGAGAAGGTCCAAAGTGGGGAATCAACTCTTGCTGGGGATTGCAGAAGAGTTAGGATATCAGATGCTTTGAGGTTCTGATAACTTGATGGCCTTTTGACCCTGGCTGGGGAAATCTAAGATGAATGTAAAACCTACGGGTTTTATCTGAGATTGATCGGAGGATCAGGGTTCCTTCGGTGTTTTGAAGGAGCTTAAGAATGTCTTTGAGACTCAAGTAGGATTAGACTATCCAAGTCTACTGGGTTTATCTTTGTACAATGCCCAAGAGGAGGCAAAATGCTTAAGGGATGAAGGTCAACCCTTAAGTTGGTCTGAGGTTAGACTTAATAGAAAGACTGCTCTAGCAAAGGATGACTAGGTTCTGTTCCTATACCTTTAAGAGGTCATCAGGGTCCTTGTATTAAGCCCAAGAGAAGGCATGAGAACTTCTAAGAAGCCGGAGGGTCCTTGTACAATGCCCAAGAGGAGGCGGGGATGCTTTTAGGAAGCCCGTGGGTCCCAAACCAAGAAAAGTTCAAGAGATGCAATTCACCGAGAAGAGATCATCTAGTGAGCAGTTCTGATTTGAAGAAATTCAAGAGATGCCATTCACCGAGAATAGATCACCTCTGGGGAGTAGAATTTCTTTGACAGTTTTTAGGGGTGACAGTCTGAGAAAAAGGTTCACGAAGAATACTGCCTTTCTCTTTGTTCCATATTGTATAAGCCCAAGAGGAGGCAAGACTGTATCTGGAATCCTAATGGGGATCTAGTTTTGATTGTTAAAAGAGTGACCAACTGGCTTTACCTAGTTCTAGACGTAGTTGTCGGGGAAAACTCTAAATAACTATACTAGTATATATACAGTTGATATATGACAAGTATTTAAAAGGGTATGGAAGAAGACTTACAGTGCGCAGCTTCCCACAATACAGTATATATATATATATATATATACATATATATATATGACATGTATTTAAAAGGATGAAAGAAGACTCACAGTGTGCAGCTTACCACAATACAGTTATATATATGAAAGCGGGTAAAAGAAAGCTGATAAAAACTTACAGGCGTGCAAGCTTCCATGTTGTTTTGTTAGTTGTTCAAAGATATTATAGAAATTTTTGATAACAACAACATATATTTGAACCTAAATCAAAAGGGAAGTTGTTTTATACAGAGGTTGGGGCCTACAACTCAAGGAGAGGCCCAAGGTTTTAACAGTGATCGCACCGTTGTTTTGAAGATAGTAACAGGACTTATACAATAACTGAGGCCCAAAAAGGTTTTATGTACAAAGGGATGGGTCTTATACTCTTTCAAGAGGCCTAAATATATTTTGAAAAAGAAATATGGGACTTACAACACGAGGGGAAGCCTAATTGGTTTTGTTTTGAACTGGCGATCGCGCCGGGGTTTTTGAAGATACAGTGGGTCTTATACAATGATTGAGGCCCAAAACATTTTGGTTTCAAAAAGGGATTGGGTCTTACACTCTATTAGAGGCCCAATAGAGTTTAAAATGAATAAATATGGGTCTTATAGCTCAAGGAGAAGCCCAGTGGATTTTGTTAAAAAGGCGACGATCGCGCCGAATTTTTGAAAATATACAGAGGGACTTATACAATGTGTGAGGACCAAAATTGTTTATTTACAAAGGGGTGGGAGTTACACTCTATCAAGAGGCCCATAGATTATTTAAAGAAAAGAAATGGGACTTACAACACGAGGGTAGGCCCAGATGATTTTGTTTGAAAAACGACGATCACGCCGAAATTTCTTTAACGTACTGGGACTTATACAAATGAATGAGGCCCAAAAAGGTTTTCATTTACAAGGGATGGGTCTTAAACTCTATTAGAGGCCCATGAGTGTTTGAATAAGATTGTTGAGGGTGAAGTCAATCAAAACCCTAATTTTGTTAAAAATGAAATTAATTTTGATTAAAAATTAATAAAAATTATTGAAAACACGTGAGAAATGAGTGGTGATCTTGGATCAATGTTTCAAAAATCATGTTTTTATCCACAAAATGATTGAAAACCATTTAAGTTTGGAAAATCAAGAGAAAGAAAATTTTTAAAATGTTAAAAAACAAATAAAAATTAATTCTTTACAAAAAAATTAAATATATGAAATAAATAATATCTTTGGGAAATTTTTGTAAAATAAAATATTTTAACATTTTTGTGAATTATTAAAAAAAGAATCAACTCAAAATCATTAAAATTCAGAGAGAAATTAATTTTTGAATCAATTAAATAAAATCACAAAAATTCAAATATTCAAAAGTTTGAAAAAAGGCGCCAAGAACACCTTGGTTTTGCCCGCGTTCCCTGTTCTTGGCTTATTTACATTTTCTCATCAATCTCACTGAATACTTGATGGAATCATACAATCCACATATCAATTTGCTCGTTTTCAACTCACGATCATGTTTATGGTCTTTAATATCATTTATTTTAAGCATGGAATAAGAAATCAAGACAAAACCTTAAGAACCCTAATTTCTGCATGAAGGATGACAAATTTGATACACGATTCATACAAAGCAATTAATAGAGGGAAAACATTTCATGCATGATTATGAACATTTGGCAAAAGTATTGTGCGAGGAAATATGCATGAATTATGAGATCACCAAGTTTAGGCTTACTTGAAGGTCGTGGCAGCAAGAGCAAATTGATTTTTGAGTTGGAGGTGTTACAGATGAGTTGTGATTATCTAAACTGCTTCCCTACACCATATGGAGTGTGCCTGAATGCTTGGAGTGATTTGAAATGAGCTGGAATAGATTATGGCATCTCAACTGCAACTTTGTTGAAAACTTGAGCAAGTGGATGATGATTTCATGAATTTGATGTTCCAGGTGTTGTTTTAGTGTTTGATCAGCTCACATATGATGTTTATGAGGTGTGTGTGTGATTGGTTTGGTTGGAAACACTTTCTAATTCAAAACCCGATAGTAGCTTGCATTAGAAGGCATTTTTGGAAGTGAGAGTATGATTTTGAGAAAGGCAAGTGTTAAAGGCCTTTGGTGTACTCAAACTGATCAGAATTGAGCTCTATTTATAGTGTGTCAAGTTTGTTTTGCAAGGAATAGGGAATGGAAACTGCAGCAGACCCTTGGCCAATGTGGATCAAATGGAATCTCAAGTCTCCTCTAGCCATTGACTTGAGATTAGAGCACAGGCCTATGGTTCTCTGATTCAAGGATAAAGCTTGACTGAGGTGTTCATCTTTGCTCTGATACATGCCACCTCTAAGCATCCATTAAATGTTCCAAAACAAAATTGGAGTCTTGGCCTCCTTTAGGCTTTTTAGGTTTGGCATGCTACTTGTAGATTTTGGGACTTTGGAGCCTGAGGGATCAGTGTTTGTCCCTTGTTTGTTCCCCCTTGAGGTGTGCAGATGGATAACTATGCTTGTTATTGCACAATTTGATCAAATTGAGCCCTAATGCACAAATCTGCCTTGCAAAACAGTTTGCAGCAAGGCATGTTGCAGCTGTCATAACTCCTAGCTCAGATGGAATTTGATGAAGTTCCTGGACAATTTGGAAAGCTATTATATCCTATTTCAACATGATTTCCAACTTTGGTTTTGAGTCATCCTGAATTATAATGAAAAATGCCTCTACATTTGGGAAAAAATAAGGCAGATTCTGACTTAGTGAAAATTTCACTAAGTGTTGGAAAAATGTCACTTTTGTGTTTTCAGCCATTTTGATCACTTCACAACTTAAAATCCATGGAGAATTGGAATGAGGTGTAGTTGACACTTTTAAAGTATGCCATGAGAGCTACAAATCCATCTTTGGATCATCCAAAATGGTTGCCTGGATCTCAAGTTATGGTCCTTGGAAGTGGGTACCCTAGCCACTTTGTTCCATAACTTAGAAAAATTCTAAGTTTTTTATAGTTACCCCTTTTACAAGTTATCTCACTTTCTTTGATTTTTCTTGATGAATGATGATTCAAACCATATATTAACATTGTTTTAGGGTTAAGGGACCTTGGTTGACCAAAAATCCAAAAAGTCAAACTTTGATTTTTGTACAGTTGACTTTTTCAGTAGATGAAATCCAAACTGTGTGATCCTTTGTGAAATCAAGTCCTTGACCTAAATAAAACCTAATGGATGTTTTCCATAGGTGTCATAGGATGTATTGAATCATGTCCCAAGGTTTGGGAGCATGTCTTGGTCAAAAGTAAAAGATACAGTTGACTTTTCCCTCGAAACCCTAATTGTGGTTCAGATGAAATTGACACTTGTGAATCATGTTTCTTGGATCAATCCATTGTTGAAAATGTATCAATGTAGTGCATTGGAGACCCTCAAATCATGTCCTGAGGTCTTGGCTCATGTCTTGTCCCAAAAGTCAACTTAGGGGTGAATTAGGTCAAGAAACCCTAATTCCTGATTTTTGGTAAATGCATCCCTTGGGGCTAAATTGACTTGGTGATTGGGTCCATGAGGTCCCTTGGAGTATCTTGAGTTATATTTTGGAGCATTGGCTCATGCCCAGATGAAAATTTCCCTCTGGAGACCTTGGTCGACCAAAACCCTAATTTGGTGACACTAGCGATCTAGAGGCTTGATCCACTTGGAATGTTGCAAGCTTGTGCTTGATTCTTGAAGTGGGAGTCCTCTTGATCCTTTATAGGTGTTTGAGAGGCTAGACAAGTTGAATATCATGTCATTTCTTGATTGATCTTTTGTCTAAATGCTCTGAGAGGGCTTGAAACCCTAATCTTTGATTGTAGGGGATGCCTATCAATCCTTGAGGATATTGATGAGGCATGAAAGTAAATCCATATTGTGATGATGATTTTCACAATGATGGGAAATATTAGTGGTAAAAATTTGGGGTATGACAAATTGATGCCCAACTCTGCAGTCTCATTAAGTCGACCATTTGTCCATCCTTGAAACAGATTTTTCACTCTCATGAGACTTGCGAGTATGTTTGGGCACAGGCTAAGATCCTTTATACCAATGATACACAAAACTTATATGGAGTATGTCAAAATTTGCAGAATATTATATCCCCTCGTCGCCTGGATGGTTCTATGGCTGAATACTTGGGCCGTGTTCAAGGCCTCCTTCATTATTTCAATGCATTTTTGCCCCCAGCCGCCACCACTGCTAAGGAACTTGAGAAACGCCGATCCTTCTTCATGCTTCTAGCTCTGTATGGCTTACTTCCAGAGTATTCATCTGTTCGTGATCAGATATTGGGATCTCCTACAATCCCCACTCTGGATACTACATGGTCTACCTTACTATGTGTCCCAGCAAAATCATCATCTAACGGCGAAGTGGCACCCACACCAGTTGATTCATCTGCTTTGGTTTCTCAGGGAGGTAATCGTGCACTAGGTGGTGATCGTGGCCACTTTCAAAAGATAGGAAAGCCTCTTCCTAAGTGTGATCATTGTCATAAGCTTGGCCACACTATTGATCGGTGTTATGCTTTACATGGACGTCCCTCTCCTCAGACTGCCCACGTTACCCAGATTGCTCCACCCCCACAGGCAGCTACTCCGACCAATTCTTCCACCTCACCGGCTATCTTCAACGAATTTATCAAGTGATATGAGGAGCGTCAGGTCGCTAGTTCCACTGCCTCTATTGCGCACACGGGTAACTCTTTTGCTGGTCTTTCTCACTCCACATCTATTGGCCCATGATTCCTTGATTCAAGCGCCACTGATCACATTACTGGTAATAAATCCCTTTCCTTCATTCTCTAGTTCTGGTTTATTACCCTTTGTCACATTAGCATATGGCTCCCAAACTCAATCTCAGGGTACTGGTACTATCCACCTTTTTCCCTCGCTCTCCATTATTAATGTTCTATATGTACCCGGATCTCCGTTTAACGTATTGTCTCTAAGTCATTTGATTCGATCTCTTGATTGTACTATCTCATTCCCCAAAGATTCTTTTTTCTTGCAGGACCGGAGTTCGAGACAGATGATTGGCACCAGATGTGAGTCTAATGGTCTTTATATTCTTCCACCATCTGTACAGGCTAGTTACGTTGTGGATTCTCCTCTCCTAGTTCATGCTCAGTTAGGATATCTAAGTCTTGCAAAGTTACAAAAGTTGGTGCCAAACCTTTCCAAGTTATCTACGTTGTATTATGAGTCTTGTCAGTTAGGAAAACATGTTTGTAGTTCTTTTCCGAGTCATGTCAATCGTTGGTCTAAGTCTCCGTTTGCTCTAGTTCATTCGGATGTTTGGGGTCCTAGTCGAATTGTTTCCACTTTAGGGTCTAAGTATTTTGCTACTTTCATCGATGATTATTCTCGATGTACTTGGTTATTTTTAATGGAAAATCGATCTGAGTTATTTGCTATTTTTCAAACATTTTATAATGAAATCAAAAATTAGTTTGGTATTTCCATTAGTACTTTGCACAGTGACAATGCTCGAGAATATATATCTACTCAATTTCAAACTTTCATGGCTACTAACGGTATGCTTCATCAAACGTCTTATGCTCACACACCACAACTAAACGGGGTCGTTGAACGTAAATATAGACACTTTGAAACCACTAGGACACTCTTACTTCCCAATAATGTTCCTCAACATTTTTGGGGTGATGATTTCCTTACGGCTTGTTATCTAATAAATAGGATGCCATCTTCTTTCCTCAACAATCAGATCCCTCACTCTATTCTATTTCCTCACCAGTCTCTTCACTCCTTATAACCTAGAGTCTTTAGGTCTACATGTTTTGTCCATAATGTTAGTCCTGGGCTAGACAAACTCTCAGCTCGTTCTCATAAGTGTGTGTTCTTAGGCTACACAAGTTCCCAAAAGGGATATAAATGTTACTCCTTGTCTCTTCGTTGATATTTCGTCTCTGCTGATGTCACATTCTTTGAGTCAGTCCCTAACTTTGGGACATCTACAGGGTCCAAGTCCCCATCACCCATGTTTTCTTCATCTCCCACTACTGCCCCACCAAACGTAGTTTTGTCTCCTTTGCCAGCCAATCCACCCCCTTCAACTCCTTTGCAGGTTTATCAACGTCGACCACGGCCACCACCACTACCATCAGCTAATGCAGAAATCACCATAGACTCCCCTTCGGATCCAACTCCTTCGTCCCCTCCGACCCTGCCCCCTGAGACTGATCTCCCAATTGCACTTTGCAAAGGTATACGTTCCACTCGTAATCCATCTCCTCATTATGTTAATTTGTCTTATCATCGCTTGTCTTCTTTGCATTATGCTTGTATTTCCTCTTTGTCTTCTGTGTCTATTCCTGAGACTTTAGGTGATGCTTTATCTCACCCTAGCTGGAAATAAGCTATGCTTGATGAGATGTGTGGTCTTCAGAATAGTGGCACGTGGGACCTTGTTCCTCTTCCTCTTGAGAAATCTGTTGTAGGTTATAGGTGGATTTTCATAGTCAAAGTTGGGCCTGATGGACAAGTTGATCGTCTCAAGGCACATTTAGTGGCCAAAGGTTATACACATATGTTTGGCCTAGATTATGGTGACACCTTCTCTCCCGTGGATAAAATGGACTCAATTATATTATTTCTCTCTATGACAGCTATTTGCCACTGGCCCCTTTACCAGCTTGACATCAAGAACACATTCCTTCATGGTGATATGTGTGAGGAAGTTTATATGGAGCAACCTCATGGGTTTGTTGCTCAGGGGGAGTCTTTTGGACTAGTTTGTCATCTTCGGAAGTCTTTGTATGGTCTTAAGCAATCTCCTAGGGATTGGTTTGAGAGATTTAACACTGTTATTCTACAGTTTAGTATGACACAATGTGAAGCTGATCACTCAGTGTTTTATCGTCACTCAGATGTTGGGTGTATTTACTTAATTGTGTATGTGGACAAAAATGTCATTACAAGTAATGATCATCATGGAATCACACAGGTAAAACAACACCTTTGTCACCATTTCCAGACAAAAGACCTCGGCAAACTTTGTTATTTCTTGGGCATAGAGATTGCCCAATCCAAACAGGGGATTGTAATTTCACAAAGGAAGTATGCTATGGATATTTTGGAGGAGACAGGACTGTTAAATGCAAAGTCAGTTGACACTCCGATGGATCCCAATGTTAAACTTATGTCAGCTCAGGGGGAGCCACTCTCCGATTCTAAAAAATATAAAAGATTAGTTGGAAAACTGAATTACCTCACAGTTACTCGCCCAGATATTTCATTTCGTGTTAGTGTGGTAAGTCAATTTCTTAACTCTCCTTGTGAAGGGCATTGGGAAGCTGTGATTCGCATCTTAAAATATATTAAAGGAGCTCCAGGAAAAGGCTTACTTTATGAAGACAAGGGACACACTCGAGTTGTAGGATACTCAGATGCAGATTGGGCAGGTTCTCCTTCTGATAGGAGATCCACCTCAGGTTATTGTGTTTTCTTGGGTGGTAACTTAATTTCCTAGAAGAGTAAGAAACAAATTGTAGTGGCAAGGTCAAGTGTGGAAGCAGAATATCGAGCCATGGCAACAACAACCTGTGAGCTTATATGGCTCAAACAGTTGCTTCACGACCTGAGATTCGGGGATGTTTCACAGATGACACTTATTTGTGACAATTAGGCAGCTCTGTATATTGCATCAAATCCAGTGTTCCATGAGAGAACCAACCACATTGAGATTGATTGTCATTTCATCAGAGAGAAGATTTTATCTGGAGATGTCAGCACTAGTTTTGTCAATTCAAATGATCAGTTAGCTGATGTTTTCACTAAGTCTTTGAGAGGTCCTCGAATTAATTATATTTGTAACAAGCTTGGTGCATATGACATATATGCTCTAGCTTGAGCGGGAGTGTTAGATATCGGAATATTCTATATTATGAAAATATAATATGTTGTAAGTAATTAGGATATCGTGTAAATAGGAAATAGAATATTATGTAATTACTATGACATTTATTCCTCCTATTACATATAATGAGCTCCGCTGTGTAATTCAAACACACGGATTCAATCCAACTTTCCTCTTGTTCTCTCATTATTCAACAAGTTATAACAACACTTAAACATGGTATGATTCAAAGATTCAATAGAACATGTGTGACAACATTTATACAAGGATTCAATTCAAAGTTCAAGTATGACATGCATAAGTTATAACAACACTAAAACATGGATGAGAATAAAGTTCAAAGTTAACATGTATAAGTCAAGACATCACTTAATCATGAAGAAGATTCAAAGATGAAATAAGGCATGTATAAGTCAAAACATTACTTAACATGGTATCAATAAAGATTCAAGGTAAACATGTATAAGTTAAAACATCACTTAATCATGAATACAATTTAAGATAAGTAAAGGTAACAACCAAATCATGCTTAAGCAAGGAGACATGTTCATAACAATAACATGTGGATGGAAGATGCAAACATATAATGGATGACATGGGAGCTTACATATAGATGACAAGTTAAATTTTAAACATCATATGGATAAGTTAAGACATTACTTGAATATTCAATCATGGATACAAGTTGAACGTGTTTAGGACAAGTAGGTAACAACCAAACATACATGTCAGGATTCAAACATGGTCTTAAACAAAAGGGAAACATCACAAAGAGTTTGACATACAAGCATGTATTCAAAGGAATGTTAAGACAAAAAACAAGTGTTTAAGAACACCTAAACATGGTATGATCTACACAAAGGCACATATATACATCAAGGTTCATGTAAACATGGAAGAAAGTCACATGTTAAAGACAAAATGATCAAGCAAAACTCATGGCATGATTGAAAGTTTCAACATACATTTACATGTAAACATAAACCTTACAATGTATCAAAATCAAGTAGACACAAGGATGCACAAGTCCACAACATAATACAAGGTTTATACAAAATATTGGAGGTTCATACAAGTCAATATGCACAAAGGAAATCAAAGGAATCAATCAAAGAATCAAAAGAAGTCTTTAAGAAACCCTAAAAAGCCACCTACTTTAAACACACATAAGTGCAAGAAAAATAAATATTTTTGGAAATTTATTTTCACAAACAGAAATTAAACATCTTCATGAGTATTTAGAAAAAAGAATGGCTAAAAAATCATTTAGGATGAAGAAGTTATGGAGGTTTGAATTTGTGAAGAAATGAGAAAATGAAGTGATAAAAAAATAATGGAATGGTCCTAATGGGGTTTGAATCCACGCTACTGAGCTTGCCACACAAAACAATACCAACTCAACCAACGAGCGCAGGTGATAATCACATGGAAACATACAATAATATATGAAAGTTACTTAAAAATGGAAAGAAATAAAAAGAAATGGGGCGAGGGGAATTCGAACCCCAGTTCTTTCAGTCAATCACACAAACACGAGCAGACTTTGAACCACTGGGGTGGTGATACATCCATTGTATCACCCCCACCAAATAAAACATAAACCAAGACTTGACCTGAAAACACAACCAAATGCGCCATGGCTGGAAAATATCATCTTCATCATTTTCACTTTGTAAAAGCCAACATAACTTTCTGTATACTCAATGAAACTTAATGAAATAAAAATCAAACTTGCCTATTTTTTCACAAGGAACACAGTGGTGCAATTGAATTTGTCTAAAAATGTTTCTAATTAAAAACACGATAGCAAAACCTCAAATGGATCAAATTTGCAAATTCTATGGCACAGTCTCACACAGTCATGATAAGCATCAAACAATGGATCAAAAACATCATATACATCATAGGAAACAAGTTCATGCTTAATGTGTATCAAAGTATAGCATGGTTTGAAAAGTTCAAGTTCAAAGTGCACTTACCTCTTGAAGCAAACTTCAAATCTTCAAGAGAGTTGCTACAAAAGTGCTTGGATGATTTGGACAACTTCAATACGCCTCTAAAGAAGCTTTGGAATGTTTAGGAGTGTCATACCCCAAATTTTGACCACTAAGATTTCCCATCATTGTGAAAATCATCATCACAATAGGGATGTACTTTCATGCCTCATCAATATCCTCAAGGATTGTTAGGCATCCTCTACACTCAAAGATTAGGGTTTCAAGCCCTCTCAGAGCACTTTGACAATGGATCAATCAAGGAATGACATGATATTCAACTTGTCTAGCCTCTCAAACACCCACAAAGGATCAATAGGACTCCCACATTAAGAATCAAGCAAAAGGTTGCAACATTCCGAGTGGATCAAGCCTCAAGATCGCCAGTGTCAACAAATTAGGGTTTTGGTCGACTGAGGCCTCCAGAGGGAAATTTTCATCTGAGCATGAGCCAATGCTCCAAAATATAACTCAAGATACTCCAAGGGACCTCATGGACCCAATCATCAAGTCAATTTAACCTCAGGGGATGCATACACCAAAAATCAGGAATTAGGGTTTCTTGACCTAATTCACCCCTAAGTTGACTTTTGCGACAAAACACGAGTCAAGATCTCAAGACATGATTTGTGGGTCTCCAAAACAGTACATTGATCCATTTGTAACAATGGATTGATTCAATAAGCTTGATTCACAGGTGTCAATTTCATCTGAACCACAGTTAGGGTTTCGAGGGAAAAGTCAATTGTATCTTTGACTTTTGACTAAGGCATGCTCCCAAACCTTGGGACATGATTCAATACACCCTATGACACCTATGGAACATATCCATTAGGTTTAATTTAGGTCAAGGACTTGATTTCACAAAGGATCGCACAGTTTAGATTTCATCTGCTGAAAAAGTCAACTGTACAAAAATCAAAATTTTACTTCTTGGATTTTTGGTCAACCAAGGTCCCTTAACTTTAAAACAATGTTAATATGTGGTTTGAATCGTCATTCATCAAGAAAAATAAAAAAAAGTGAGATGACTTGTAAAAGGGGTAACCATAAAAGACTTAGAATTTTTCTAAGTTATGGAATAAAGTGGCTAGGGTACCAACTTCCAAGGGCCATAACTTGAGATCCAAGCAACCATTTTGGATGATCCAAAGATGGATTTGTAGCTCTCATGGAATACTCTAAAAGTGTCAACTACATCTTATTCCAATTCTCCATGGATTTTAAGTTGTGAAGTGATCAAAATGGCTGAAAACACAAAAGTGACATTTTTCCAACACTTAGTGAAATTTTCACTAAGTCAGAATCTGCCTTATTTTTTCCCAAATGTAGAGGCATTTTTCATTGTAATTCAGGTTAACTCAAAACCAAAGTTGGACATCATGTTGAAATAGGATATCTCAGCTTTCCAAATTGTCCAAGAACTCCATCAAATTCCATCTGAGCTAGGAGTTATGACAGCTGCAAGATGCCTTGATGTAAACTGTTTTGCAAGGCAGATTTATGCATTAGGGCTCGATTTGATCAAATTGTGCAACAACAATCATGGTTATCCATCTGCACACCTCAAGGGGAAAAAAGGGACAAACACTGATCCATCAGCCTCCAAAGTCCCAAAAATCTACAAGTAGCATGCCAAACCTAAAAAGCCTAAAAGAGGCCAAGACTCCAATTTTGTTTTGGAACATTTAATGGATGTTTAGAGGTGGCATGTATCAGAGCAAAGATGAACACTTTAGTCAAGCCTTATCATTGAATCAAAGAACCATAGGCATGTGCTCTAACCTCAAGTCAATGGCTAGAGGAGACTTGAGATTCCATTTGATCACAATTGGCCAAAGGCCTGCTGCAGCCACCATTCACTATTGCTTGCAAAACAAACTTGACACACTATAAATAGAGCTCAATTCTGATCAGTTTGAATACACCAAAGGCCTATAACACTTTCCTTTCTCAAAATCACACTCTCACTTCAAAAAATGCCTTCTAATGCAAGCTACTATCGGGTTTTGAATTAGAAAGTATTTCCAACCAAACCAATCACACACACACCTCATAAACATCATATATGAGTTGATCAAACACTAAAACAACATCTGGAACATCAAATTCATGAAATCATCATCACTTGCTCAAGTTTTCAACAAAGTTGCAGTTGAGGTGCCATAATCAGTTCCAGTTAATTTCAAACCACTCCAAGCATTCAGACCCACTCCATATGGTGTAGGGAAGCTGTTCAGATCATCACAACTCATCTGTAACACCTCCAACTCAAAAATCATATTGCTCTTGCTGCCACGACCTTCAAGTAAGCCTAAACTTGGTCATCTCATGATTTATGCATATTTCCTCGCACAAAACTTTTGCCAAATGTTCATAATCATGCATAGAATGTTTCCCCTCAATTAATTGCTTTGTGTGAATCGTGTATCAAATTTCTCAGTCTTCATGCAGAAATTAGGGTTCTTGAGTATTCTCTTTGATTTATTATTCCATGCTTAAAATAAATGAAATTAAAGACCATGGACATGATCGTGAGGTAAAAACGAGTAGATTGATATGTGGATTGTGTGATTTCATCAAGTATTCAGTGAGTTTGATGAGAAAATGCAAATTTACAGAAACAGGGGGGTCGCGCGTGTTCTTCCCTTGTTCTTGGCGCCATTTTTTGAATTTTCAAATATTTGAATTTTGTGATTTTATTTAATTGATTCAAAAATTAATTTCTCTCTGATTTTTAATGATTTTGAGTTGATTCTTTTTTTAATAATTCACAAAAATGTTAAAATATTTTATTTTACAAAAATTTCCCAAAAATAATATTTATTTCATATATTTAATATTTTTGCAAAGAATTATATTTTATTTGTTTTTTAAAATTTTAAAAAAATTCTTTGTCTTGATTTTTCATTCTTAAATGGTTTTCAATCATTTTGTGGATAAAAACATGATTTTTGAAACATTGATCCAAGATCACCACTCATTTCTCACATATTTTCAAAGATTTTTATTAATTTTTAAACAAAATTAATTCCATTTTTAACAAAATTAGGGTATTGATAAATTTCACCCTCATCAATCTTTTTCAAAACACTCATGTGCCTCTTGATAGAGTGTAAGTCCCAACCCTTTGTAAATAAACAATTTTGGGCCTCACATATTGTATAAGTCCCTCTGTATATTTTCAAAAGTTCGGCGCGATCGTCGCCTTTTGAACAAAATCAACCGGGCTTCTCCTTGAGCTTTTATTCATCAAAACTCTTTTGGGCCTCTAATAGAGTGTAAGACCCAATCCATTTTTGAAACCAAAATATTTTGGGCCTCAGTCATTGTATAAGACCCACTGTATCTTCAAAAACCTCAGCGCGATCGCCAGTTCAAAACAAAACCAATTGGGCCTCCCCTCGTGTTGTAAGTCCCACCTTTCTTTTTCAAAATATCTTTGGGCCTCTTGAAAGAGTATAAGACCCATCCCTTTGTACAGAAAACATTTTCGGGCCTTGTAACACCTCAAAATTTGCCCTCATGCTTTTAACACTAACTGGCTTATGTTTCATTTCATTTTTGCATTATCATCTTTGCATATCATTGGCCTTAGCATGGGATTAAGGTATTTCATTCAAATCAAAGGAATCTTGAGCCTCAAGAGATCTTAATTGATTCAAGTTTGACAAGAAATCTCAAGTGGATCACATTCTCCTAACCAGTGCAAAATTAGAGTTTTGGGATTCTTGAGTTTAACACCCCAATGGGCAAGATCTTTGAGCTTTTATCCTCACCAAATGGCATATCTCATCATTGTTTGAGAGGATACACATCATACTCAGAAGAATTTGGATTTGGAGGATGTGCTGATTCTTCCTCGACTGAAGGCCCCAAAATTAGGGTTTGCCATAAAATCAGTTTATTTCTGATTTTTGGGCAAGACTGGATTCTATGGTATTCCTCATGTCCTTAAGTATCCAAGGATGAAGTATTGCCCATTGGTTCATTTCAGAAGATCTTCAATTGAACAATTGGTCGAGAATCAGGAGAATTGGGGAAAAGTCAACTGTGTAGAGGAAAAAGTCAACTCCTGACTTTTTGAGGTCAAATTCGTGTTCCTTATCTCAAATATGATCAATGGTGAAGATTTGATCAAGAATCATCAAGGGATTCATCAAAAATCAAGAAATGTGCAAAGTTGCCAAAAATAGATTTTAGGGTTTCCACTTATGACAAGTTTTGGCAAGGTGAGCACCCAACTTTAGGGCATTCTTTCTCTATGATACAAACTCCAAACTGAAAGTTTCAAGAGGCCTATTGAAAGTTCACAGTCCAGGCTTTAAAACTATATCAAGAACATGTCCATTGGATCAAAATTGAGAGAGATATGATGAATTAAAGTTGAGAGAAATCAAGGCAATTTGGGCCAAACACTCAGGTCACGCACGTTCTGGCTCGGAGTGATATTCACAAACAGTTCGTGTGCAGGTTTTTTCCAAGTTCAAGGTCAAATTTCTCTATGATAGAGACTTCAATTGAAAAAATGTCGAACATGAAAATTGTTCCTCTCAATTTCCTCTTCAACTTTGGTGTTGAGAGATTTTTCGTCTGAGCAACTCATTGAGAGTTATAATGGGTTAAAGTGGGTAACTCATCACTGAATCCTCCACACGCAGGTGAGCTGGTTGAGGCCTGGTCAAGTGACATGCCAATGCAGTCATGTGCAAGCACTTCTATAGCCAATTTTAAGCACCTTAAAGGTTCCCTTTGCATTTGTCTTCAATACCAATCTGGATGTATTACATCTCCTCTTTCCATGTCATTTAACTCCATAATCATGAAGATATCATGCTCTAAACTCACCCTCTTGCCATCTGGTTTCTTCATCTCAAGTAAACAAATTCAGAGCTTTGTCATTCTCATTCTCATGCGCATGTTGAGTATGTATCATCCCATGTCATCAAATTTTGCCATTTCAAGGCAAACATGTCCCTTACATATCATACATGATCAGGTACTTCATTGCCATATATGTTCAAATAAAAAGAGAGAAAAAAAGAAACTTGTAGGAGAAGCATCTGCATTGTACAAGCTGCAGCACCATTACATCACCACCTCTCACCGTTAATCCACACCATAATATCTCTTGATCCTTCCACACATGATAACCCATGCCATTTCTTCATTTCCATTTCTCACTTCACCTCCATTTCATTCCATTCTTAACTCAGTTAACTCACTCACTTAACTAGAGTTCTAACCATAAACTATAGGAGTTAGATCTTAACCAAGGATATAAATAGAATCTCTAACAGAATTGAAACCAACTTGCTCATTCTACACTTTTCACCAAGCTTCACACTCCTTCTCTCTGAGTTTCTCTCTTACACGAAGTTATTCCCTCTCTGAATCTTCATCAACAAAGCATTAAGAAACTCCATGAATGCAAGAGGATGAAGCATTAGATCATGTAGCATCATCTTCAACTTCAATTCCATTTTTCTTCCTCTGAGTTCTCTCTCTCGAGTTTACTCCCCATCCAACTTTTTCAATCTTCTTCAGGATTCATCATCATCATCAAGAAATCTTGGATCTGATAGCATTGAATCTTCAAGTTCATCTCCCTCTCCAAGCTTTTTCTCTCAATGTTCAGTGATTCAAAGCAGTTCATAGCCTTTATTTGGCTAGATTGAAGTTCAAGAAGCAAGTGGAATCTCCTCTCTGGTATTCTTTTGATTAGAAGCAACGTCAAAGTACATGTTCAGTTCATAATTCCTTGCTCTCGTTATGCTTTAATTTTGCTTGTTTATGCTTGTTTGAAGCTCAATAGGAGCCATGTGATCACCGGCTAGTTGATAGGCACTATAGGTGCATAGTTTCAAAAAATTAGGGCAACCTGTTTGGCTTCGATTTGATTTGTGTGTGAGTTGTTTATGATTTTTGTTACTGGATCCATGATCTACATGACCTAAAGAACATTTTGACATACGATTTGTCAATTTCTGATGACCTGAAAAGTTTGGCACGGTGGAGAGCGGCCGGAGAAGATGACCGGAGTCTTCTCCGGCCGGTGATGTTCATCAGCTTCATGGAACCCTAGCATTTTTCTCAGAACAAGTCATAGCCACACGATTGCTTTAATCCAACGTACCAAAATACGCCAGCGCATTAATGAAACCACCTCCCCTGCACGTGCTTGTTTTTTCTGATTTGTTTTGAATTGTGTGATCTCATGCGTACATTCCATCATGGTTATCATGTGCTCTCATTGTAATGCGTGTGATTGTTGTACCGTGACTGATCATCCTTGTTGACTTGATCTGATGGCTATTGTTGAGTCAACTTTTGACTAATCCACATGATATGCACCCTCCTCTGAACACGTGGTATTGGACTGGGTTATTTTTGCTACGCGCACCCCTCTTTTCCAGGCCCATTACAATGTTAACTGAATAATTGCTAGTGTTATACCCCCTGGCTCGTTTCTTGCATCTTTATTTTTTCTTTTTCATAATTGATTCATTTTTAATTTCCAAAATTACTTCCAAGCATCCAAAAATTCCACAAAAATTTATGAAGCATTACAAGACATTTAAATAATTTTTACATATTTTATTTTCTGATTTTATCATATTTTTCATTTCTCCATGAATATTCTTTTAATTTCTTGTGTTTGTCCATTTATTCACGATACATACCTCGTTGCTAATTTGTTTGACATAGTTTTGTGTTGAATTTACACATGATAATTGATACATGCCTCTATGATGTATTTATGCATCCCATATATTCTTTCATAGATTTTTTAGGTCATTTTAGATTGAGTTTTGGATGCTATCTTTGAGCCATTTGCTTGTATGCTTTGTATGACATTGTGAAGCATCTTTCTGCATGATTCTTAATTATTTTTGAGCTATCTTTTTTAGACATGTTTGCACACTGGTTGCACTTCAAATGAATTTAATTTTCCAATTTTTCTTATCCTCTTAACATGTTCTTTTGGAATTTATAAAAGCATGTTTGTTTGTGTGGATGTTAGAAGACTTGTGCTAAGGTTTTAATATGCATTATGTGCAACTCTCTTTGGCAATTATTGAGACCTTTTAATCCATGTTGCATGAACATTATAGGTCACTTTTCTCATGTTATAGGTCACTCAAAGTTCATCTTTACATGACTTGTATGCACATGTTTTAACTTGAAATGTATTATGTAATTGTGCATTCTCACTTGACCTTCTTTGAGCACATGTTTGTATCAACTCTTGTATGATCTTGCACATTCACTTTGACATGATTCCACTTCTGTTTGTAATCATTCTTGACCCTATTCCATGGCTTCTAAAATCACCTCACATGTCTCTTAAGTTCATAAATCTTAGGGTGTTTGTTTGAACTTGTTTGACCTAGTTTGAACCATGTTTGCTTCTAATCTTCAATGTGCTTCAACATGATACTTGTGTGAACTTTGTGCATACATTCTTGACTTCTAAATGTCATTTCAAATGTCATATGCTACTGACTTGTGTCCATTAGACATGTATGATCTCATTCCATCTTTATCTTTGACTTGCATTACAAGTATGCATCATTTTGGAACTTCAATTGTCTTTGTTCACTTCTTCTTGCTTCATTTCTTTAAATGCTTGCATCCATGACTTATATGTTCATTCAATGATATTCATATGCATTAATAAATGTCATTCACTTCTGACTTTGATGTTTACATATGCATTTATACAAGTTTACCTTTCATAAGCATTCATTGTTCATAAGTGATGCACATCTTGCATTTGTGTGATCTTTTGATGCATGTTTCAACCTAGTTTAACTTTGTTTGATACCTTAACCTTAGTAGGATCCCTTGACATGTGCCTACTGACCTTAGGTGTTCCTTAATCCTTAGGACCCTTCTTTTGTGGTTTAATTCTTGTATGCTTTTCAAGTTGTCTTCTTAAGACAACTAGCATTGTTTGGTTCACTTTCTAGCACTTATATTCATTTCTTGTGATTATTTTGCTAACCTTTTATGTAGGGGAAGAGGTAAGGTGCTTGGACATGTGGATGGTTATCCATGTTCATCTCTTCTTTCATCTCCCATCTATCTTACTTGTCTTTTCCTTTTGTGAATAGCATGATATAATGCTTGATTGTGTAGAACTCTCTCACATCCCTTTGGGATCCTAGCTCATCCTTAATTTTTTATTAAGGTGAGGTAGGATAAGCATTAGGTAGTGCTATCCCTCTCTTGTCTTTAGACTTAGGTTGCTCTTATACCTCACTAACCTTAGGGCCTCTTTTGCATGACAACATTAGGATAGAATTCCCCTTGGAGTTCTCCTTTCTTTGAGTTTACTCTTCTCATCTCATGACCACTTCCAAAACACTTAATAAAAGTTAACGTGTATTGCGCATGAGCCTTGTACGTGGGAAATGAGGAATGAGGGGTTTCCCTTTATTCTTCTAGAATGCTTAGTGTACGCCCTGTTGGGGACGATATGCGACGCATTCGTTCCTATGTTGAAGACTTGGGTGCAATGCAAGTTATGAACTAACTTCAATCCACTTCTGTCTAAAAAACACAAAACAAATCCAAACCTTTTTCATCCTTCGGGATCGTTCGGTTTCAAATCATTTTCAGAAAAGGGCACGTTACTTCCGTCTCGTGGCAAACAGGCATCGACCCTAATTGCCGGACGTGAACTTAACTTCGCTCATAAAAAACACTCACCGACCTCGTTAGGTCAAACTACGTTTGCTCTGATTCCTCTTTCTTGTCCAATTGAGGATACGTAGGCACGAGATGTGATATCTCGACGAGCATCCTTTCCCCCGTAGTTCGTCGAACTACGTTGGCTCTAACTTTCCCATTGCACAAAGGGAATACGTAGGCCTAGGACGACGATGTCCTATCGAGTCACTTCTTTTTCTTTTCTTCTTCGTTTCTTCATTCTCTTCCGTTCCCGTTCCTTCTCCTTTCCAGTAGCAGTGGAGCCCCAGACGACGACACCCTTTGATCGAGACAACAAACTTGGATCCCATCGAGTACGATGGACGTGTGGGGGTGCTAATACCTTCCCCTCGCGTAACCGACTCCCTTACCCGTTTCTCTTGGTCATGAGACCATGCTTTTCCTTTCCCTCAGGTTTATGTAGTGTTTCCTTTCCCTCTCTAGGGATAAATACACATTGCGGGCGACTCTGTTTTCGCGCCACTTTCGCGTTTGTACTTGGATGAAAATCCCAGGAGCGACAGCTGGCGACTCTGCTGGGGACTCTGGTTCCCTATGCGAGTCAATCCTAGTGCTTGTTCATTTTTGTTTCATTGGGTGTTTACTGTGGTGCTTTATTTTGCTGTTTTGTTGTATTACTGTATTATTGCTTTACTGTATTACTATTTTACCGCATTTATTACATGCATTTCATTATTATACTGGACTGTGTTGTGCTGTACTGGTTTTCTGTTTGGTGGGCAGGGTGTTCTGAGAGATAAGCCCACTACCCAGGCTTGAGCATACACATAGGTATTAGAGTGGATAGTCGTGACACTTGAATGGTGGTGACCATGTATTGTTGTTCACGAGACCCACAGCCAGATGAGGTTCTATCGAGAGCTATCTGCTACTGTATGTTGATACAGGCCAGTGGATATTCTCTTGAGGAATCGTCGACTCTAGTGACCATTCCCGAGGACTCAGTAACGACACTCCTCCCGAGATGTGATAATGGCAGACCAGAAATGGCAAACCTATTACACTTCTCGATCCGAGGACCCAATGCTGGGAACTTGCTATAGGATATCCTTTTTTAGGGGAATCAGTTGAGGCCTCCTCGATTGATGACGATGCCAAACCAGAAATGGTGAACGTATCATCATTTCTCGACCTGAGAGCCCGGGATACTGAGGATCCTCGGTTTTCTAGAACCCACATCTGAGAGGGCGGGTTTACAGGTTTGTAGGTAACCTTGACCTTCAACATACCCGGTATTCTGGATTTCTCGTCAGTGTATAGTTATCAGCCTGGTATTCTGGTTATTTGGATATTCTGGTATTCGGGTATTCTCTTCAAAACAGACCCTTGAACTTATCCAGTCAGTAGCACAACAGTACAAAGCTTTATGGAAGCCTTGATCCCGTGTCTGTTGGATCTGCATCATCATTTTTGCATACATGTTCTTGTATTTCCAAGGATATTAACTTTGAGACTCGTTGTTGAGCATTTCCATCTATTTCTTGTGGTTCGTCTGTGAAAATTTTTTTTTTGAATCAAAGCTGAATGATTCCTTGGAAATATTCGAACATGGCATTTGCATTGCATTTCCATACTCATTTGCATAACGGGTGTTCGATGTTGGTTATTCTTGTCCTGATCTGGTATTCTTTAGAATTGCAGACTTAACTTTTCAAGCCAGTCAGAGGTTGATCATGGAGCAAATTCAAGCCGAGTTGAGGGAAATGCGAAGCCAAATGGGGCAGTTTATGGGGGGCATGCAAGCTGTGATGCAAGACTAGAAAGTGCTGAGAGAGGAAGTCAACCGGATGAAGACTCAGATGAGCCTGGCCATGGAAATCTTGAATACGGTGTTAAAAAAGGAAAACAGGCATGTCTTCGCTTCTGTAACAGAAGTCCTTACTCCTCCCATCTCTTTGGGGTCTTCTCAGGATCTTGGGTTGCCTTGTGAATCCCCTCCACAATCTGAAGTTTCAAAGCATTCCCATCAGCAATCACTTCCTGTTCCTCAAGAGGATCCTAGGCCATAGAGACCTAAGAAGAATTTTGATCCCCTTCCAATGTCGTATGCGCAATTGGTTCCTCTTTTGCTTGAGCTCAAGCTAGTCGAGCTTGTCACTTTAGGACCATCTCCCGCAAGGTTTCCTTTGGGTTCCAATGTGAATGCTAGGTGTGAGTTCCACTCTGGTGCACCTGGTTACTATGTTGAAAACTGTACAAGGTTCAAGCATAAGGTCCAAGAGCTCATTGATTCAGGGGAAATCAAGTTCGCGTCTGTCGGCACTAGTAAATAAAATGATTTTACTCCAATTGACGTAAGGGAAGTGGAAACCCCTTCCCTTTCTGTAGGATCCACCTCATGGCATGAATCTCTTCCACAACTTTATGCTTCAGAAGCTCTGCGTCAGCAACCCTTGTTCGTGCCTCAGCCGAATATGGAAAGGAAGGTGCAGGGGCAGATTAGACGCCCGAGTCAGCATCGGCAGCAGAACTATCAGCAATAGGGGCAACTCAGACCAAGAAGGCCCAAGAGGATATTTGATCCTATTCCTATTCCTTATAGTCAGTTGTTTGCTCGCTTGCTCAAAAGCTCTCTGATTCAGCTGAGGAGTACCACGCCAGTGCCGTACCCTATTCCTCCAGACTATGACATGAATGCTAGGTGCGAGTTCCACTCAGGAACGTTCGGGCATACAATTGATAACTGTAACGCATTCCAACACAAGGTGCAAGACTTGATCAACTCAAAGGTCATCACCCCAGATGGTACCCCCATGAAGTGAAGGTTCTTTGTCAGAGTAAGCACCAGATCACAAGAGTGTCATCAGAAGCAATAAGTCCAGATGGAGTCAAGCCTACTCAACAATGGCAATCATCAGCTTCTTTACTGCACTTTCATATGTAGCTTTCATTTGTTTGTTTAAACACTGTCTGCATGTAAAAACTTGTTTGTGTTTTGGATGTTGATTTTAATGCAATGAATGTGTTATTCTTGAAGTAATTTACTTTTATGCACTCATATCATGTTTATATGCGTTTCAATACCAACTTTCTTGTCTAGAACTCTTGAGGGAGGATGATGAAGTGAAGAACGCAAAATCTTAGGTTGTGTGCTTTTGGATAAAACCCTGTTGAGGATGTACAGGCATTGTTTCAAATCCCTAGGCACTGGAGATATAAGGGAGATAGACCCTCATTAACCCCTTTGAGCCTTGAAGTAGGAGTTTCTTTCGTACGGAAAAACCCTCACACCTAACCCAGGGGCAGGGTAGTTATCAGTTGATTTAACTGAGCGTTCAACTTTCAAAAGGAGTGTGCATCTGAGGATCCATTACCTTTCTTTCCTCACGTATCAAGAGGTCAAAAGATGTGAGACCACAATGGTCATCCATAAACAATCAAGGAGTGAGGCAGTCACAACCCTTTCAAACAAGTCAGACAAGCCAGTGTCACACGATTTGTTCAAAAAAAAAAAGAATCAAAAGAAAAAAAAGTAAGCCCGCTAAGTAGAAAACTTGAAAATAAATGACTTAGGAAAAAGTTAGGGCATCCCGCTAGACTTCAAAATCTAAAGATTCAAAAGAATCAGTCCAGGCAAAAATTAGGGATCAAAAAGCAAAAAAAATGAGAAAGTGAAAAACAAAAGGATTACAAAAGAAAATCCTCGAGCAAGAACAAAGTCGTGTGACTACGAATAAAAGACAAAAGGGGTGACTGTCACTCCAAAACCTCATTAGGTGTCAAACCATCAGTTGCACGGGTTCCTTAAAGATCATAACATCTTTTTGAGAGATGAGCGCTTGTGCCAGATTAGCTGAACGTAGGGATGGAGAACATCACGAAGAGTGGGAGGGCACTAATAAAATTTGAGCCATAAATCCTTTTTTCTCAAACCGTGAACCAGGCCACGTTACATCCCTCAAAAGACCTAATTGAAACAGGGTTTATTTCAAGAGCGTACTCCGATGAGATAGCGTTCCTGACTCCCATGAGTGATGCTAAAAGATCTTGTTGGTATTGCATGTGCATGCTTTCTTTCATTCAAAAATCAATGTTGTATCCTAAGCAGTGATTCATTCACATGGCTTTGCGACATCTTTTCAATAAAAACTTCAAGGTTAACATGTTTGTTGCATTAGATTTGTCATTTTCATAATAAACTTGTTATGCTTGCATACATGTGCTTAAGCATCAGAGAAGCTTACATAATGAACGTCAATCAAGAGGCTCGATCCTGCCAAGTTGAGATGGTGAAAACTCCGAAGGATAGTCATGTCAAGGGGCATGTGGCCAAGAGACTGTGTGCAGCTTAGGCGTTCCCGGTGGTGATAAAATACAGTCAATCTGGAGCAGTCACATTGAAAATTTTCCCTGAAGCAGCTAAAAGGGAGCAATCACGTCGAGATTCGACAAATCTCTCGAAGACCAATCGGTCAGGGGCAAATTCACTTCAAGGCTCGTACTGGGGAAGGCCACCTCAAAAGCATGAGAAGTTATCCACTCCTGAAGACGGTTAATTGAAAGCACCTCTGCAAGGTTCAAAATACCGGGGCAGAGTATTTTCAAGTCATTACAAATCCTTTCGAGGTAATTTACTTCATGGATTATGAAGTCTAGGGCATTTATGTCGAGATCTGATACATCTCTAAGAGTTTGAAGACCCGGGGCATGGTGACAGCCAGGTCTTCTATAAAATCCTCTTGAGATGATTTCTTTCATTAGACCCTATAATCTAGGGTAAGTGGAGATCAAAGGGCCGTTGGTCACATGCGAGAATCATCAAGTATTCGATTAACAGAAGCATGAATTGACCCCAGTGTGGAATTTCTCTTCCTCGGCAAGGCGCGCCAAAGGATATATTTTCCCAGTGAGGGAGGTGTTTGAATCGCCGTTCGTCTTCAGCAAAGATAGGTGAAGTTCTATCGTTCGAAGAAGAGCATTATGAAAATTCTAATTATCCTTCCCAGCCAGAGTTCAGAAGTTTGCTCCCCCCCGGCCGGGTTGGTGAAGTTTATTACTTGTCAACACGAATTTATATTCCCCCGTACAAGTCAAGTATGTTGGGTTAGTGTTTCTCAAGCTTGCGGTGAAGTGGTTTCCGTCTCCCCAATGGAGTAAGGGTAGAATGACGTCCCCTAGCAAAGCAGATATCGTCAATAGTCATTCCCCAAACAGATTTGTGGGTGGTGGTTAGCTTTTCTCAACAGGTCAGAGGCCAATTGCCGTTGGTATTTCTCTTCAGCAAGGCCCTGGGGCATTTTTAGCTAATGTTTATCACAGAACGGAGGTTTGGTTGGATTCTCGAGCAAAGTCTATGAACATAAAAGCGGTTCTGTTTACTGTATGGCCGCAAGGTAGCAAGATTGTTTCTCCCCAGTAGAGTTACTCTTTAGCATTGAAATTTCATCTTTCTCAGTAGGGTCTTGTAATTCAGAGGACAATTTAGTTTGTCATCCCCGGTGGAGTTGCCTTTGTCTTCAGCATTTATTTTGCTAAGACACCCTTTTGCATTGCATAAGCATTCTTGCATGGCATCCTCCCAAACGCGTAGCATTTCCACTTCGTATGGAGCATTACGCCATAGAAAAATTCAAACATATGCATTTGAAGCATAAGCCAGGTTTGATATCTTTTACCAGTTTCTTTCCCCAGCAGAAAATGGTACAACTCAAGAGATGTTGATTAACATCACACTCCGAACAGTGGATTCGTCTTTTTTATTCCTGTACTCCCCTGCAGATTGTCTGTTTAGGCTTCTCTTTTCCCCAGCGGAGTCATCTTCTCTTCTCTTCAGGTCATAAGTCCATTGATTCTGCTTCCTGTATACCTTCGGTTTATTCCAACTTTTGGTTGGTACCCTTCTTTCATCCCAACTTTTGGTTGGCACCTTTTTGTTATCCCAACTTTTGGTTGGTATCTTTTGTGGTGAGCACGCCTTGGATTGGCGTCCTCGTTATCCTAACTTTTGGTTAGTGTATTTTATCCCAACTCTTGGTTGGTACCCTTGGTGGGGTCGCATTCGGTGAGCGTCCTGTCTATCCTAACTTTTGGTTAGTGGCTTTTATCCCAACTCTAGGTTGGTACCCTTGGTGGGGTCGCATTCGGTCAGCGTCCTGTCTATTCTAACTTTTGGTTAGTAGCTTTTATCCCAACTCTTGGTTGGTACCCTTGGTGGGGTCGCATTTGGTCGGCGTTCTCGCTTATCCCAACTATTGGTTGGTATTCGGTTTGTTATCCCAACTATTGGTTGGTATCCGGTTTGTTATCCCAACTATTGGTTGGTATCCGGTTTGTTATCCCAACTATTGGTTGGTATCCGACTTTTTATCCCAACTCTTGGTTGGTATCCGATTTGTTATCCTAACTCTTAGTTGGTATTCGGTTTTATCCCAACTATTGGTTGGTATCCGGTTTGTTATCCCAACTCTTGGTTGGTATCCGGTTTGATATCCTAACTCTTGGTTGGTATCCGATTTGTTATCCCAACTATTGGTTGGTACACCCTTTGTTATCCCAACTATTGGTTGGTATCCTCCTCGTTATCCCAACTATTAGTTGGTATCTTTTATCCCAACTATTGGTTGGTATCCTCCACCGTGAGCACGCCTTCGGTCGGTGTTCTCGTTTATCCTTTCTTTTGGTTAGTATTTTCTATCCCAACTATTGGTTGGTATCCTTTGTTGAGTTTGCCTTTGGCTGGTGTCCTCATGTATCCTAACTTTTGGTTAGTATCCTTAATCCCAACTATTGGTTGGTATCTTTCATTGCGAGTTTGCTTTCGATTATTCCTTCTTTCCCAACTTTTGGTTGGTATCCTCTTTATTATCCCAACTTTTGGTTGGTATCCTCTTTGTTATCCCAACTTTTGGTTGGTATCCTCTTTGTTATCCCAACTTTTGGTTGGTCTTCTCTGTTTTACTTTAAATATTGGTTAGTTTTCTTTATCCCAACTCTTGGTTGGTCTCTTTTGTTGTGAGTACGCCTTTGGTCGGCGTCCTCGTTATTCCAACTATTGGTTGGTACCCTTCCTTTATCCCAACTTTTGGTTGGTCTCTTTTGTTGTGAGTACGCCTTTGGTCGGCGTCCTCATTGTCCCAACTATTGGTTGGTATCCACTATTTCTAAGTCCACCTTCGGGTGGCAAACATTTTATTTCATTACCCCCATAGGTTGGAAATTTTCAGGTTATTTTGGTATTCAAACCCCGTGTATCCCGATTGTCTGAAAGCCATTGCTATCATACTCTCGGATCCAAGAAGTTTGAATAGGGGCAGCTGTAACACCTCAAAATTTTCCCTCATGCTTTTAACACTAACTGGCTTATGTTTCATTTCATTTTTGCATTATCATCTTTGCATATCATTGGCCTTAGAATGGGATCAAGGTATTTCATTCAAATCAAAGGAATCTTGAGCCTCAAGAGATCTTAATTGATTCAAGTTTGACAAGAAATCTCAAGTGGATCACATTCTCCTAACATGTGCAAAATTAGAGTTTTGGGATTCTTGAGTTTAACACCCCAATGGGCAAGATCTTTGAGCTTTTATCCTGACCAAATGGCATATCTCATCATTGTTTAAGAGGATACACATCATACTCAGAAGAATTTGGATTTGGAGGATGTGCTGATTCTTCCTAGATGAAGGCCCCAAAATTAGGGTTTGCCATAAAATCAGTTTATTTCTGATTTTTTGGGCAAGACTTGTTTCTATGGTATTCCTCATGTCCTTAAGTGTCCAAGGATGAAGTATTTCCCATTGGTTCATTTCAGAAGATCTTCAATTGAACTATTGGTTGAGAATCAGGAGAATTGGAGAAAAGTCAATTGTGCAGAGGAAAAAGTCAACTCCTGACTTTTTGAGGTCAAATTCATGTTCCTTATCTCAAATATGATCATTGGTGAATATTTGATCAAGAATCATCAAGGGATTCATCAAAAATCAAGAAATGTGCAAAGTTGCCAAAAATAGATTTTAGGGTTTCCACTTATGACAAGTTTTGGCAAGGTGAACACCCAACTTTAGGGCATTCTTTCTCTTTGATACAAACTCCAAACTGAAAATTTCAAGAGGCCTATTGAAAGTTCACAGTCCAAGCTTTAAAACCATATCAAGAACATGTCCATTGGATCAAAATTGAGAGAGATATGATCAATTAAAGTTGAGACAAATCAAGGCAATTTGGGCCAAACACTCAGGTCACGCACGTGCTGGCTCGGAGTGATATTCACAAATAGTTGGTGTGCAGGTTTTGTCCAAGTTCAAGGTCAAATTTCTCTATGATATAGATTTCAATTGAAAAAATGTCCAACATGAAAATTGTTCCTCTCAATCTCCTCTTCAACTTTGGTGTTGAGAGATTTTTCGTCTGAGCAACTCATTGAGAGTTTTTTTTTTTATAAGCAATTCATTAATAGGAGATTAATGGAATCTCAAACCAAAACAACACCTCCAAAAACAAGGAGTGCAATTACATGAAATCGAACGGGAATTTATGCCATTCGTAGAGCCTACAGTTTCTACTCACTTCGTGGCCTAAAATCAACCAATTCCACGAAACTACTTTAATAAGACTAACTATATCATCCGCATTATACAAAGCATTGTGAAACATTATAGTATTTCTAGCCTTCCAAAGGCTCCAACAAGACATAAACCAAATTGAATTTGTCTTACCGACTTTACCGCGACCTTTAAGCTTACTGTTCCAAGCGTTCAAATGTAGATTGCAAGAAACTTCCACGATACGACTAATTCTGACCCAATCGCAAATCTTGCCCCACACCAAAACAGAAACAGGGCACGAGAAGAAGAGGTGGTCGTTGTCTTGAATATTACCTAGACAAAACACGCAGACTTTATCATACTCATTATTGATAACACCTCTTTTCTCCAAATTACTTCTCGTCGGAAGCCTATCAAGCACCGTTCTCCAACCAAAGACTTGGACTTTCAACGGCATCACCGTTTTCCACAGTAAACCCAACGCTTCTGCAATATCATGTGAAGCTCTTCTAACAGAGACGAATTCAGGAAAAAGTAGAAAGAGTTGACTGAATACTCTTTAGATTCATCAAGCTTCCAATGCCATTTATCAGGAGCATCTCTAACTGCTGAGAGATTTTCCAAAAGACTAATGCAATCCCTCCTTTCTACCTCAGAATTACCAGAAGGAGAACTACCCAATAATGGAGAAAAATTCCACTGCCAATGAATTCCGTCCCAAGCTCCCATATTACAGGCTGACATTGCCTTGTTAGAACAATTAACGAAAAGAGAAGGGAATTGAGACTTCAACACCGTATTCCCAGTCCAAGCCGACTGCCAGAATGCGACGTCTTCACCACCACCTGCAGAATAGCCCAGAAAATCACAGAAATTATGATGAGAATCAGAGACTGCTACCGACAGAGTGTTTGTCATCCACTGAGAATCCAACTTCAATCTGCCAACATCCATATAAGTTTGAACTTTAATACTCAAATTACCGTATCTGGTAACAAGGGTATTCCTCCATAATTCGTTGCCGCCAACTGTAAACTTCCACAACCATTTGGCAAGCAAAGCACGATTGAATCGCCCTAAGTGTTTGATTCCAAGACCACCAAATTCCTTAGGTTTACAAACAGAATTCCACGAAATCCAAGGGATATAATTATTAGTAGAGGCGCCAACCCAAAGGAACCGTTGCTGAATACCAAAAATCTCATTCACAACCTTCTTTGGTGCCTTAAAAAATGCAAGAGCATGGATAGGCAAGCTAACCAAAACCGAGTTGATGAGGGAGACTCTACCTCCAATTGACAAGTTCCTCCCTGTCCAGCTAGAGAGCCTGTTCCTAAAACTCGTAATTGTCGGTTTCCAAAAAGAGTACCGACGAGGATTCCCTCCAACTGTCAAACCCAGAAATTTAAACGGGAATCTACCAGTTTTGCAGTTCAAGAAAACCTCAGCAGCATCCAGAAAGTCAGTTTCAACTCCCATCCCATATAAGTAACTTTTATGATAATTAATTTTGAGCCCAGAAACCAATTCAAATGCACGCAGAATGGACTTAAAGGCCCAAATATTAGTAACCGAACCATCACCAATAAGAAGGGTATCGTCGGCAAACTGCAAAATAATAACAGTAGGAGTATCTTTAATCTTAAACTCTGAAAGCAAATAATTAAAAGAAGCAGCTCTAGTAAGGCTTGCCAATCCCTCAGCAGCTATGGTAAATAAGAAAGGTGCCAATGGATCACCTTGCTTTAACCCCCTCCCCATATTGAAATCCCTTGAAAGGCTCCCATTTATTAAGATTGACGAAAAACTATGGAGGACAGAACCGCGAATCCATTTCATCCAATTGCACCCAAATCCCATCTTGATCATCATACCTTCGAGATAACCCCAATCCACACAGTCGTACGCCTTAGCAAAATCAACTTTAAAAAATAAACAATCCTTCTTGAATTTCTTGGCGTAGTCTGCAACTTCATTAGCAAGAAGAATACCATCAAAGATCTGACGACCCGGGATAAAAGCAGTTTGAGAGCAATAGATCAGCCTATGAATGATTTTGCCCAACCTACTAGCAAGCAGCTTCGAAATAACCTTGAGCACATAAATCACCAAGCTAATGGGCCTGAAGTCATCAAAATTTTGCGGGTTCTCGACTTTTGGAATCAAAGAGATGAAAGAGGAAGCGAACATCTTAGGTAGATGGCCAGTAATGAAGAATTCCAAAATACAGTTAGTGAAATCAACTCTAATAACATCCCAACAAGCCTTAATAAACTTGAAATTGAATCCGTCTACGCCAGGGCATTTGTCACCGTTGCAACTGAACACAACTACTTTAACATCTTCCACTCCAAACTCAGAATCAAGAAAATTTCTGTCAGCATCATCCATACAAGAAATAAACTCATAATTACAACTCACCTTACACATATTCTGAATTTGATACCTGTTCTTGAAAAATCTGCAGGCTTCTGATTTTAACACCTCAGGGTCTTCCACAAGAGCATCTCCTACTTTAATAGCAGAAATATGATTCGAACGGTTCCTCGCTTTTAGAGAATTGTGAAAGTATTTGGTATTGAGATCACCGTCTTGTACCCATTTCTTACGGGACTTCTGATCCAGCATACTTTCTTTGAGTCTCAAGTTCTTCCAAATTTCCTCTTGGATTTTCAGCCTATCCCTTCTGATCACTTCACTAGGACTGCCAATAACGAAGTCTGAATCCAACTCTAACTGGTTTAATTTCTGAACTCCATCCTCAATATTTAAATCCAGCCATCCAAACACATTAATATTCCAACTTCTAAGGTCAACTTTGAGAGCATGGAATTTCTTAAGTAAGATATTTGAATAATCACCAGAGAACTGATAAGAGTTCCATCGTTGTTTGATAAATGGCATAAACTCCTTATGACCCAGCCAACAATTAAAGGTCCTGAAGGGCTTAGGACCCCAGTTGACCTTATTAGTTTTCAGCCACACTGGACGATGGTCTGAGACATCTCTATCGCCAACCTCTTGATTCTTTAAAGACAAAAGGGATATGGCCTTATCATCCACCAAAAATCTATCCAGCCTACTTCTACTCCTACCATTGGAATTAAACCAAGTAAAAATATTACCAATCGCTGGGAGATCAATAAGATTCAATTCACCAATGAGGCAACCGAAATCCATCATCTCTGAACTACTAGCAGTACTAACTCCTTTCCTTTCATGACTAACTTTAACAGCATTGAAATCCCCACCGACGATCCACCCATCACTAGAAAACCTACTCTTTACTTCAACCAGTTCCCTCCACAATCTCTTTTTATCATTGATGCCGCATGGGGAGTATACGTTAACCACTGTCAATCTCTGATTTTTCCAAGTAAAATGCAATCCCAGGAAACCATTACCTCTAAAACTAGAGCAAGCAGTGATTGTCTTAGAATTCCACATTGTCACAATACCACCAGATCTGCCCTGAGCATTCACGCCATACCACTCTACATCATTATATCTCCACAAACTGTGAACCAAACTAGAATTCATCTCCAGAAATTTAGTTTCTTGAAGAAGGCATATATCTGCATTCCCTCTAAGCAGAGTTTGGGAGATTCTTCTTCTCTTCAAAGAGCTGCAACTCCCACGAACATTATAGGTGAAAATATTCATAGTTCATCTATAGCAACAACCTTCTTACCTGTCCTAGCAGCCCTATCATCAGAATCTAATTTCCTCAGTACACTATCCAATTCGCCATCTTCGATATCACCAACAAGGCCCAACTTCTTTAGGGACCTGCGCACTTTAGATGGAACTTCATCAAGAGCTTTTCTACATCTCATATTCCCTCTCGCCACATCTGTATCTGTGATGGACTCACAACACAAAAGAGAAGAATTGGACTCAACAGGGGAAACTCTAATCGATCTCCTCTTGTTTGCCACCTTATCCTGACTCATTGTAGTGTATGGATCAACATCTTTCAAGGCCGAGTGAATAAGGGAAGAAAAATAGGATGGGGTATAAGGAATTTTAATACAATTATACACCTCATGAAGTAACTTTTTCTTTTTTTTCTTGCACCAGTTTGAAGGCCCAACAAGCCCACCAAGAGGTCCAGTTATAGGATTAGTGGGCCCCAAATCCACAATCAGTTCACCCTCAGTAATGTTATTTTGGAAGACTCCTAACCCTTGTAACTTATTTGGTTCATTCCCAACCATACACTCAATAGAGTTGGTACCTTCTGAACTAACCCTCTTGTCGCATAGTACGAGGTGAGTTGGGGAATCACTTCTGCTATCAGGAATAGTCTCCTCCCTAGGTTCCTGTAGATTAATTAATTCGTCCTCCTTTGACCTATCCCCTGCAGAACCTGGGTCTAGGCTTTCACCAACAAGAGACACGTTATCAGTTAAAATACAATCTCCTTCTGACAAGTGACCAACATGCGAAAAGTCTCTCGGAGTAGGCATGTTTCTCGAGACACTCGAGTCCTCACTCTCTTCCACATCATTGGTTTCCCACGCGCCTTCAAAGACGGACGGTTGGGATGATTCAATGTCCTCTGAATCAATGATCTCGTCCTCATCTTCCATCAGGATTGCAGTCTGGCCACAAGAAAAATCTTCTGTGAAAAAGATAGGATAACTGTAATTGTTCACATCCACACTAATCTTCGACTCCAAGATAACCTCCAAATTTGCTTTAGTTAACAACCTCGCGACATCTAAATGGGACTTAATCCTTGTATCCTCATCACACTTAATAAAAGATCCCAGATGGGAAGAGATCAACCGAAAATTCTCATCACTCCAAGCACAACCAGGCAAACCGAAACACTTAACCCAGACGAATCTCTCTCTATCGATTAGCTCCGGCGACCACAATCTAACTTCTCAGAACCAAATATCCAGCCAATCTGAGGATTTCTTCAAGAAGTCTTCAATATCACCACCCGAAATCTCTTCTAATAAACAAAGTGAAGCACCCATAGGAGTAGATTTAATGTTAAAGAAACCTTCCTCATTGAAAATTCTCTGAATGTTGTAAGCATTTCCCCCCTCCGTAACTACACCCACTCTCGCTTTCTTAAGCCTCTCCGTGTAAACCAAGTCTATCACCAACGGTATACTCCGGTTATCATCCTTTAACTTTTTCCCGACCCTCGTTGAGCATCCAACCACATTGGCGTAAGTTCTTTCTGATCGAGAAAAGTTCTTGTTCTGCCTATTAGAAAACGGGGGAATGAAGTTCTTCTTCGGATATGCATGCGACTGATTAGACTGGATATTCTCCTTCCCGAATCTGGGAACATTGACATGAAGTTTCTTGCCTTCAATAGTTATACTATCTAAATTGCAAGCCAGAATGCGAAAGTCATGCACTTTCCTAAACTTTACGAAACCAAAACGTTTACCACGGATATCCCTTCTTGCTGATATGAAAACCTCTGAGATGACACCATGCACTTTAAAAACCTCAAAGAGCTCCCTAGTATTCATCTTGTCCAGGAACTCTGTTATAAAGAAAGACGTTTTCGGTTCACCTAACCCAGCTCCCCTACCTTTATTCTCCTTCCACACAGAAAACCCATCACTACCAGATTTCCAATGCTTTTTACGCACCCTCTCCCAAGCCATAATTACCAACAATAACTAAATACGGAACCCAGATACCAGCGAGAACCGGAAAATAGCCACCAAAAGCCAAGAATGCGATAACCAATGCAACCACTCTAGGCGAAGCCCCAGAGAACAGAAAACAAGGAGTGGAAGAGTAAACCACCGATTGTAGCTGCACTGTATAATGTAGACCCAAAGGGAGCAAGGTCCCTAACCCTAAGGCTATGACTTTAAACCAAACCCTTTGAACCTACCAGATTAGCTAGCAGTCCGAGATAAACAACTTCTTGAACGAGTAGATTAGAGGATTTGGAACGGAGAACTAGGGTGAGGTTAGAAGAGATAGCAAGGAGATGAATACCTGCATGAAGAATAACGGTCACGACACAGAGTTAGAGAGAAGGGAGAGTTTCTCTCTCATCCTTCCTTTTCAATGACTGAATAATGGGTTAAAGTAGGTAACTCATCACTGAATCCTCCACACGCAGGTGAACTGGTCGAGGCCTGGTCAAGTGACATGCCAATGCAGTCATGTGTAAGCACTTCCATAGCCAATTTTAAGCACCTTAAAGGTTCCCTTTGCATTTGTCTTTAATACCAATTTGGTTGTATTACATCTCCTCTTTCCAAATCACCCTTGGCCATGTCATTTAACTCCATAATCATGAAGATATAATGCTCTAAACTCACCCTCTTGCCATCTGGTTTCTTCATTCTCAAGTAAATAAATTCAGAGCTTTGTCATTCTCACTCTCATGCGCATGTTGAGTATGTATCATCCCATGTCATCAAATTTTTCCATTTCAAGGCAAACATGTCCCTTACATATCATACATGATCAGGTACTTCATTGCCATATATGTTCAAACAAAAAGAGAGAAAAAAGAAACTTGTAGGAGAAGCATCTACATTGTACAAGCTGCAGCACCATTACATCACCGCCTCTCATCATTAATCCACACCATAATATCTCATGATCCTTCCACACATGATAACCCGTTCCATTTCTTAATTTCCATTTCTCACTTCACCTCCATTTCATTCCATTCTTAACTCAGTTAACTCACTCACTTAACTAGAGTTCTTACCATCAACTATAGGAGTTAGATCTTAACCAAGGATATAAATAGAATCTCTAACAGAATTGAAACCAACTTGCTCATTCTACACTTTTCACCAAGCTTCACACTCCTTCTCTATGAGTTTCTCTCTTACACGAAGCTATTCCCTCTCTAAATCTTCATCAACAAAGCATTAAGAAACTCCATGAATGCAAGAGGATGAAGCATTAGATCATGTAGCATCATCTTCAACTTCAATTCCATTTTTCTTCCTCTGAGTTCTCTCTCTCGAGTTTACTCCCCATCCAACTTTTTCAATCTTCTTCAGGATTCATCATCATCATCAAGAAATCTTGGATCTGATAGCATTGAATCTTCAAGTTCATCTCCCTCTCCAAGCTTTTTCTCTCAAAGTTTAGTGATTCAAAGCAGTTCATAGCCTTTATTTGGCTAGATTGAAGTTCAAGAAGCAAGTGGAATCTCCTCTCTGGTATTCTTTTGATTAGAAGCAACGTCAAAGTACAGGTTTAGTTCATAATTCCTTTCTCTCGTTATGATTTAATTTTGCTTGTTCCTGCTTGTTTGAAGCCCAATATGAGCCATGTGATCACCGGCTAGTTGATATGCACTATAGGTGCATAGTTTCAAAAACTTAGGGCAAACTGTTTGACTTCGATTTGATTTGTGTGTGAGTTGTTTATGATTTTTGTTGCTGGATCCATGATCTACATGACCTAAGGAACATTTTGACATACGATTTGTCAATTTCTGATGACCTGAAAAGTTTGGCACGGTGGAGAGTGGCCGGAGAAGATGACCGGAGTCTTCTCCGGCTGGTGATGTTCATCAGCTTCATGGAACCCTAGCATTTTTCTCAGAACAAGTCATAGCCACACGATTGCTTTGATCTAATGTACCAAAATACGCCAGCGCATTAATGAAACCACCTCCCCTACACGTGCTTGTTTTTTCTGATTTGTTTTGAATTGTGTGATCTCATGCGTGCATTCCATCATGGTTATCATGTGCTCTCATTGTAATGCATGTGATTGTTGTACCTTGACTGATCATCCTTGTTGACTTGATCTGATGGCTATTGTTGAGTCAACTTTTGCTAATCCACATAAAATACACCCTCCTCTAAACACGTGGTATTGGACTGGGTCGTTTTTGCTACGCGCACCCCTCTTTTCCAGGCCCATTACATTGTTAACTGAATAATTGCTAGTGTTATACCCCCTGGCTCGTTTCTTGCATCTTTATTTTTTCTTTTTCATAATTGATTCATTTTTAATTTCCAAAATTACTTCCAAGCATCCAAAATTTCCACAAAAATTCATGAAGCATTATAAGACATTTAAATAATTTTGACATATTTTATTTTCTGATTTTATCATATTTTGTCATTTCTCCATGAATATTCTTTTAATTTCTTGTGTTTGTGCATTTATTCATGATACATACCTCGTTGCTAATTTGTTTGACATAGTTTTCTGATGTATTGATGCATCTCGTATTTTTTCATAGATTTTTTAGGTCATTTTGGATTGGATTTTGGATGCTATATTTGAGCCATTTGCTTGTATGATTTGTATGACACTGTGAAGCATCTTTGTCATGAGTCTTAATGATTTTTTAGCTATCTTTTTTAGACATGTTTGCACACTGGTTGCACTTCAAATGACTTGAATTTTCCAATTTTTCTTATCCTCTTAACATGTTCTTTTGGATTTCATAAAAGCATGTTTGTTTGTGTGGATGTTATAAGACTTGTGCTAAGGTTTTAATATGCATTGTGTGCAACTTTCTTTGACAATTGTTGAGACCTTTTGATCCATGTTGCATGAACATTATAGGTCACTTTTCTCATGTTATAGGTCACTCAAAGTTCATCCTTACATGACTTGTATGCACATGTTTTAACTTGAAATGTATTGTGTAATTGTGCATTCTCACTTGACCTTCTTTGAGCACATGTTTGTATCAACTCTTGTATGATCTTGCACATTCACTTTGACATGATTCCACTTCTGTTTGTAATCATTCTTGACCCTATGCCATGGCTTCTAACATCACCTCATATGTCTCTTAAGTTCATAAATCTTAGGGTGTTTGTTTGAACTTGTTTGACCTAGTTTGAACCATGTTTGCTTCTAATCTTCAATGTGCTTCAACATGATACTTGTGTGAACTTTGTGCATACATTCTTGACTTATAAATGTCATTTCAAATGTCATATGCTACTGACTTGTGTCCATTAGACATGTATGATCTCATTCCATCTTTATCTTTGACTTGCATTACAAGTATGCATCATTGTTGAACTTCAATTGTGTTTGTTCACTTCTTCTTGCTTCATTTCTTTAAATGCTTGCATCCATGACTTATATGTTCATTCAATGATATTCATATGCATTAATAAATGTCATTCACTTCTGACTTTGATGTTTACATATGCATTTATACAAGTTTACCTTTCATAAGCATTCATTGTTCATAAGTGATGCACATCTTGCATTTGTGTGATCTTTTGATGCATGTTTCAACCTAGTTTAACTTTGTTTGATACCTTAACCTTAGTAGGATCCCTTGACATGTGCCTACTGACCTTAGGTGTTCCTTAATCCTTAGGACCCTTCTTTTGTGGTTTAATTCTTGTATGCTTTTCAAGTTGTCTTCTTAAGACAACTAGCATTGTTTGGTTCACTTTCTAGCACTTATATTCATTTCTTGTGATTATTTTGCTAACCTTTTATGTAGGGGCAGAGGTAAGGTGCTTGGACATGTGGATGGTTATCCATGTTCATCTCTTCTTTCATCTCCTATCTATCTTACTTGTTTTTTCCTTTTGTGAATAGCATGATATAATGCTTGATTGTGTAGAACTCTCTCACATCCCTTTGGGATCCTAGCTCATCCTTAATTTTTTATTAAGGTGAGGTAGGATAAGCATTAGGTAGTGCTATCCCTCTCTTGTCTTTAGACTTAGGTTGCTCTTATACCTCACTAACCTTAGGGCCTCTTTTGCATGACAACATTAGGATATAATTCCCCTTAGAGTTCTCCTTTCTTTGAGTTTTCTCTTCTCATCTCATGACCACTTCCAAAACACTTCATAAAATTTAACATGTATTGCGCATGAGCCTTGTACGTTGGAAATGAGGAATGAGGGGTTTCCCTTCATTCTTCTAGGATGCTTAGTGTACGTCCTGTTGGGGACGATATGCGACGCATTCGTTCCTATGTTGAAGACTTGGGTGCAATGCAAGTTATGAATTAACTTCAATCCACTTCTGTCTAAAAAACACAAAACAAATCCAAACCTTTTTCATCCTTCGGGATCCTTCGATTTCAAACCATTTTCAGAAAAGGGCACGTTACTTCCATCTCATCGCAAACATGCATCGACCCTAACTACCGGACGCGAACTTAACGTCGCTCATAAAAAACACTCACCAACCTCGTTAGGTCGAACTACGTTTTCTCTGATTCCTCTTTCTCATCCAATTGAGGATACGTAGGCACGAGATGTGATATCTCGATGAGCAACCTTTCCCCCGTAGTCCGTCGAACTACGTTGACTCTGACTTTCCCATTGCACAAAGGGAATACGTAGGCCTAGGACGGCGATTTCCTATCGAGTCACTTCTTTTTTTTTTCTTCTTCGTTTCTTCGTTCTCTTCCGTTCCCGTTCCTTCTCCTTTCCAGTAGCAGTGGAGCCCCAGACGACGACACCCTCTGATCAAGACAACAAGCGTGGATCCCATCGAGTATGATGGATGTGTGGGGGTGCTAATACCTTCCCCTCGCGTAACCGACTCCCTTACCCGTTTCTCTTGGTCGTGAGACCATGCTTTTCCTTTCCCTCAGGTTTATGCAGTGTTTCCTTTCCCTCTCTTGGGATAAATACACATTGCTGGAGACTCTGTTTTTGCGCCACTTTCGCGTTTGTACTTGGATGAAAATCCCGGGAGCGACAGGCCTCAATCGTTGTATAAGTCTCGTTACAATCTTCAAAACAACGGTGCGATCATTGTTAAAACCTTGGGCCTCTCCTTGAGTTGTAATCCCCAACCTCTGTATAAAAAAACTTCCCCTTTTGATTTAGGTTCAAATATATGTTGTTGTTATCAAAACTTTCTTTAATTTCTTTGAACAAAGCTTGCACACCTGTAAGTTTTTATCAGCTTTCTTTTATCCGCTTTAAATACATGTCAAATATCTATACTGTATTGTGAGAAGCTGCGCACTGTAAGTCTTCTTTCATACCCTTTTAAATACTGGTCATATATCAACTGTATATATGCTAGTATAGTTATTTAGAGTTTTCCCCGGCAACTACGTCTAGAACTAGGTAAAGCCAATTGGTCACTCTTTTAACAGTCAAAACTAGATCCCCATTAGGATTCCAGATATAGTCTTGCCTCCTCTTGGGCTTATACAATATGGAACAAAGAGAAAGGCAGTATTCTTCGTGAACCTTTTCTCAGACTGTTACCCCAAGAAACTGTCAAAGAAATTCTACTCCCTGGAGGTGATCTATTCTCGGTGAATGGCATCTCTTGAATTTCTTCAAATCAGAACTGCTCACTAGATGATCTCTTCTCGGTGAATTGCATCTCTTGAACTTTTTTTGGTTTGGGACCCACAGGCTTCCTAAAATCATCCCCGCCTCCTCTTGGGCGTTGTACAAGGACCCTCCGGCTTCTTAGAAGTTCTCATGCCTTCTCTTGGGCTTAATACAAGGACCCTGACGGCCTCTTAAAGGTATAGGAATAGAACTTAGTCATCCTTTGCTAGAGAAGTCTTTCTAAAGGAGTCTAACCTCAGACCATTTTGTTTTTAGGGTTGATTTTCATCCCTTGAAACATTTGCCTCCTCTTGGGCATCGTACAAAAGATAAGACTCTTCCACACCAGTAGACTTGGAAAGTCTAATCCCTTGAGTCTCAAAGACATTCTCAAGTTCCCTACAAACATAGGAAGAAACCCTAGTCATTCTGGATTAATCTCCAGCGGAGTTAAAACCTTTGGGTTCCAAACCAAGTCTCTCTCCCAAAATTCCCCAGCCCGGGTCAAAAGGCCACCGACTACCCCAAATCAGAACCTCAAGGCATCTGATATCTCAGCTCTTCTGTAATCCTCAGCAAGATTTGATTCCCCATTTGGACATGCCTCGGGATCTCAATAATCCTCGGAAGAAGCTAGCCTCCTCTTAGGCTTTATATAATGATCCTTTCTTTGTTTCCCAGCAATGTCAGCCTCCTCTTAGGATTTATATAATGATCTTTCCTCGGCATAATCAGCCTCCTCTTGGGCTTTGTACAATGATTCTCCCCAACGGAGCTAACCTTTTTAGACTCTCTTGTTGAGTCAATCAAACTTTCAGACTCTCTTGTTGAGTCAATCACTTTTCAGACTCTCTTGTTGAGTCAATCATCTTTCAGACTCTCTTGTTGAGTCAATCATCTTTTAGCCTCCATCTTGGGCTTTGTACAAGATAGATAAAAGCACTCTCTTATTGAGTCAAACCCTTTTTCAGCCTCCATCTTGGGCTTTATACAAGATACCATATAAATTTCCTAAGCAGAGTCAAGTACTATTTTAGCCTCAATCTTGGGCTTTGTACAAGACAGATAATACTCTCCAGTATAGTCGAACTCATTTCAACCTCCATCTTGGGCTTTGTACAAGATACATATAAATATCTCCCCAGCGAAGTCAAAATCCCTTTTAGCCTCAAATCTTGGGCTTTATACAAGATAGAAAGAACATTTTCCCTAGGAAAGTCAAATTTCTAGCCTCCTCTTAGGCTTCGTATAATGATACCCCCAAAAGAGTCAGTCTCTTTTAGCCTCAATCTTGGGCTTTGTACAAGACAGATAAAAACACTCTCTTGTTGGGTCAGCCTCCTCTTAGGCTTTGTATAAAGAAATCCCCTAGCTGGGCCAATTAACCTTTTAGCTTCAAACCTTGGGCTTTGATCAAGGCACATAAAAATCAACAATCCCTCTTTAGAGATGACAAATTCTCTCTCAGTCAAACTTTTAGCTTCAATCTTGGGCTTTGAACAAGACACAAATAAACCCTTTAGCTTCAATCTTGGGCTTTGAACAAGACACCAAAATACCTCTTTCCCCCTAGAATATGAGGGAACTACGATTGCTCTGATTTCCCTGTTTCTTTTAAACGGGAATACGTAGGCATAAGATTGTGAAATCTTAGCGAGCACACCACATCAAAAACCTCAGGTCCCATACCTTCATACCAATCAAAAACTCAGGTTTCATACCTTAGCTATCATCATCATCATTTTCCACAAAAATCATCAAAAACTCACTCATTCATACTTCCCAAGAAACTTTCCCAACCCATTAGCAGATAAACACCATCAATTATAAAGCAAAACCTGAACCTAACAACCTGTGGATAACCACGTATACGATGTGTAATTAACAACTCCCCATTGTATAACCTGACCCCGGACTCCCCGAATTTCTTTTTAAGCGTTTGTTCAGTTAAACATTCGCGTGCAAGGTTAGTTTTAGATAGCTTCCCTTTCCCTTCCAGCTTCACGGGATAAATAAGAAATCAGAAAGTAGCACCCCTCTCCTTTAAGGAGAAAACCCCCATTCAGCGATAAGGTGGTCGTGTCACCGACAAAAATCGCTCGCTACAGTAAAATGGCGACTCTGCTAGGGACCACATTGTTTATTTAGGACTGGGATTATAGAGGTCTAGGATGTTAGGAACGAATATATATACTGCTTTTCCTAATTGATATCCGTGTTTACTTTTCTGCTAATGGGAATATGAGGGATGCCGCATCTGGAAAGATTGAGTATACACCTAAGATAAGTGATGGCACTAGGCGGGTAATCTTACAGGGAGTGACTCCCAAATAAGAGACCCCGGTCGACCATCGAATCAGTGTAGACACCCTTTGCAGATTCAATGCCTATAGGACTTCGGTTGTTAAAAGCAGATTGTTCGATTGTGGTTGTCCATGAAACTGAGGATTTAGTAGACTGAGACCTTGTTACTATTTAGTAGTGCGGAAGCTATCGGAAATAGTTGTCACGCGATACTATCCTCATTTGAGATTACTTTAAGATACTGCAGCTCGCTCGGGTGAACCAGCCAGCTGTTATTATCCCAAAAGGGGTCAATGATTTTGAGAGACAGGTACAAAAAATCACCAGTACAAACCTTGGGGATGGGTAGAGCCATGACTTCATGACACCGAACCTTTGACCCCATGTTTTTTCTATGTTTTTGTGTGCCACATTCATGCATTCATTTCATTTAAAAAACTTTAAACAAAGAAAAATCTTCTCTTCTAGTCTCTCTCTTTTTCAAATTAAACTAAGACAATGATTGCAAATATCAGAGAGAAGAAAGATTACGTTATGTATTTCGGTAGAAGGAAAACTCACAAGTACACCTTCAAGGTTCCGAAACTAGAGGATTTAAGAGGGCTGGAAAGAATGATCACCAACCCTGATGCTTTCTGAGCTAATTATGGAGGACTGCTGTCTCTGTTAAGGGTCCATGTAATTGAAGGAATCTTATCTACACTCATTCAGTTCTACGGTCTGGTCTATCACTGTTTCACGTTCCCGGATTATCAACTAGCACCAACACTAGAGGAGTACTCTCACCTGACTGATTTACCTATCACTGACCAAGCTCTCTTTTCGGGACTGGAAGAAGTTCCAAAGGTTCAAACCATTGCAAGAGCTATCTATTTGGACGAGTCAGAAGTCAGGACTCACATGACTACTAAGGGTGGAATCCAAGGTTTACCAGCCAAGTTTTTGATAAATAAGGCTCTGTACTTTGCTAGTATTGGGAACATGGCTGCTTTCGAGAGCGTCTTCGTTATGCTCACCTACAGGTTATTTTTGTTTCCCAACATAAATAACTTTGTTGATATCAACGCCATTAAGATATTTCTGATTGGAAACCCCGTACCGACCTTGTCGCAGATGCCTATCATTCTGTACATTTAAGGAATTTATACAGCGGAGGAATGATCACATGCTGTGTACCCCTGCTATACAAATGGTTCACTTCCCATTTACCTAAGTCTACCGCTTTTTGGGATCATAAGAGTACTTTACGTTGGTCACAGAGAATCATGTCTCTTACCAACTCTGACATAGATTGGTACAATCAAATATATGACGGGATCAGAATCATCGACCATTGTGGAAACTTCCCTAATGTACCCCTTATAGGAACTAAAGGAGGAATCAATTATCATCCAGTTTAAGTTCGTCATCAATTTGGATACCCGATGAGACATGTCCCGCGTAATGTTCATCTGGAAGGTCTTTTCTTCAAGGAAGGAGAAAATGACAGGGCACTAAAGACAGAAATAGTGCGTGCCTGGAAACATGTTCACAGGAAAGGACGGGAATCTCTAGGAAAACCGGACTGTGTCTCTGTGGAACCTTATCTCCATTGGGTACAAACTAGAGCTCTCAAGCTGAGGATGCCTTACCCTCGTCAGGGAGTTCTTCCTTTAAAGGAATTTGTCCTTTATTTTATGTCTGATACGGAAAAACTCCAGGTTACTCTCAACAAAATTTAACAGGAGAAGAAGTCTTGGAAGAACAAGTACCGCATTCTCAACGTAGAGTGTAACAAAATACAGCAACTGTTAAAAGAAAAAGATGCTCTGATTGAGCTTTTAGAGCAACATGCTGTAGAAAATCAAGAAGACCAAAGGAATTTGCTCGCTCATTTCACTTGGAAAAGGAATGACAACCCGACAATGGCTCAAGATCCCCGGTCAAAGAAAAGGAAAGTACCAGAACCAGCACCTGAGCTCTCCTCAGAGAGGACTTAGGATCCATAAGTTTAGACATTTCCTTTTTCAGAGTTTTTTAAAATTACTGTATTTCCATTTCTGCAATCTTTGAATTCAATAAAATGGGGTTTCCCCACTGTATGATATTTGCAATCCAATTGTCGAAGTTTATTTTGATTAAGCAAAAAAAATATTAATCATTGCATTGCATTCATCATCCTCGCACTACGCATTCTTCTTACCTACGAATCTCACATTTGTGTCTCGATTCTAGAGTCAAACTGTCTCATTCGTACAATACTCGGGCCAATCGACAAAAGAAAATGAGTGAACTCGAGGAAGAAAACAGAGAGCTGAGAGAAGAAATCAACGCTCTGAAGGAGGATTTAAGGAAACTTCAAAGTGACATGCAATCCCTGGCAACAGCTCAGGGGCAACAACAACAGACTGTGATCTCGGAGATCACATCTATAGTGGAGACATATGATCCTCGATACAACATGCGTAAGGGTCGGCCCTGGGGCATGACTTTCAACTTCATCCCTGGTGGATACATTCTGTCGGTCATGGAAAACCCAGAAACCGCAGCAGGAACAGCAGCTCCTGAAGGTTACAAACTTCGGGAAGGCGAAGATGTAAGAGTAATGACAGCAACTCCTGAAGGTTACAAACTTTGGGAAGGCGAAGACGCAAGAGGGATGACAGCAACTCCTGAAGGTTACAAACTTCGGGATGGGGGAGCACCAAGAGTCACTGCCGTATTGACCATACCATCACCCATGGTACACACTGTCCCAGAAGGACAGATTCCACAGATACCTTCTGTTGGAAAAGAAGATATGCACGACAGAATGAATGAGTTCCAGAAACAATTCCTAGAGATGCAGAAGGAACTGCATGCCATTCGCGGTCAGGATTTATTTGGAAAGGACGCCGCATACCTTTGTCTGGTTCCTAATGTGAGAATTCTGCACAATTTCAAGGTGCCCGAATTTGAGAAATACAAGGGTAACTCTTGCCCTCAAAGTCATTTGGTGATGTACGCTCGAAATATGTCCACTCAGACAGAGAACCAACAGCTACTGGTCCACTACTTCCAATATAGTTTAACCGGTGCCGCACTCAAATGGTACATGGGCCTAAACCGCACCAAGATCGTCACTTTCAGGGATCTTGGCGCTGTCTTCGTTCAGCAGTATAAGTATAAACTGGACATGGCACCAGACAGAGATCAACTCCGAGCAATGTCGCAGAAGGACAAGGAAACCTTTAATTAATATGCTCAGAGATGGCGTGAGATTGCCGCCCAGATTTTTCCACCTCTTGAGGAAAAAGAGATGACAAAGATCTTTTTGAAAATGTTAAGTTCATTTTACTATGACCGAATGGTTGCAAGTGCACCCAGTGACTTTACCGAGATAGTGAACATGGGGGTACATCTTGAGGAAGCAGTCCGAGAATGACGTTTAGCCAAAGGAACATAACCATCAAGCAGTACAAAATGATACGGTAATGCTTTCTTTAAGAAAAAAGAGCAAGATATTGGTAATATCTCTGTCGGAAAGCAAAGGCGATGGTACCAACTAGTAGCAGCTGTAACTCCTGCTATTAACCCTTCGCCTTTTCCAACGTATCAACCTCAGGTTGCACAGTGCCAACCAAGTCAGCCACAACATCAACAAAATACACAACAGCCTCATCAGCAGGCTCGTCCTCAGTACAACAACAACCGTACAACGCGACCGCCAGGGTTCGACCCCATACCAATGTTGTATACAGAACTGTTTCCATTACTACTGGTCAAGGGGCATGTCCAAACCAGGTCTCCGCTTCCAATACCGAAGAATCCGCCTTTTTGGTTTAAAGTGGACCAGACTTGCCCTTACCATTAGGGAGGACCAGGGCACAACATAGAAAACTGTCTCAGTTTCAAATCCGATGTGCAGAAGCTTGTCAGGAGCAGGGTTTTATCCTTCAAGGATACAAATCCAAATGTTCAGATGAACCCGTTGCCTCAACATGAGAAAGCTGCAGTCAATTTGATAGAGGGAGGATCTAACCGCAGCTATCAAATTCATGATGTATGCTTATTGGGAACTAACCTGGTTAAGATGCATTGCAGACATAGCGGATATGGTCATGTACCATTTCACAACTATCATCAATGTAATATCTGCTCTAAAAACAATCAAGGATGTTCTATGGTGCAATCAGCTCTACAGGAACAGATGGATCTCGGATGGATCCAGGATCACCGAATCTGTGAGGTCAACATGACTTATACAAATTCCAACATCATTCAAAACCACGACATCCATGCAATGAATGTCAACTTGGTGGCAATTCACAAAAGGAAAATCCAACAGCGTGGCCTGCCACGACATGATTACAATTCCTGTCCGATCTTCTCGATAAAGAATCAGTGATGTTTTTTTGTACAAGAGGCCCTCCAGCTTCAGATGGGTCTCGGATGGATTCAGGATTACCGCGATAGAAATTGTTATCAAGTTAATATGATTCAGATCTTTGATGTTCGCTTAATGAATACCAGCTTGGTGGAGTTACACGCTAAGCAAGTCCAGCTCAGCTTCCTGGTATCACATGATTATCAAAGCTGTAAAGCGTGTTGTGAAGACAATCAAGGCTATGCTCTTGTCCAAAGAACACTTCAACACTTGTTGAACCACTAGTGGCTTCCTATCTATCTAGATGAAGACACACAGCAGGTCGGTATGACCAACGGGAACCCTACTAGGCATCAGAGTCAGGATGTTCGGTCAATGGAGACAGATCTAGTAAGGTTACACTACATACAAAGCGGGCGTGGCCAGATACCACCATATAATTATGAGCGTTGTAGAGTTTTCTCAGAGGATAATCAAGGATGCTACCTCGTGCGAGCAGCCCTTCAAGGTCAGTTGGACAGCAAAGAGAATCAGCCATGTTCAAGTTCTGGGTCGGTCAACTCAATTCCAGACTATTTTGCTGACCAAGTCAAAGATGTTGTCATAATCTCTGATCATAAGAGGACTAAAGATATTTGTGCCATCATCCCTCTACTTGACGAATCAAGAGTTCCTCTGGACAGTAGAAAGGTTCTTAATCAGAAACTAATCGAGATTGTCTATGATGGTCAGAAAAATCAGAAGGCTCCTGTAGTTATCTATCTTCCAGGACCCCTACCGTACGAATCAGCTAAGGCTATCCCTTACAAGTACGGTGCAACAACAATTGAAAATGGAAAGGAAATTCCATTACCCTCCGTCGTGAATATTACAGACCTCAGTCGAGTAACACGGAGCGGTCGAATCTTCAACAGAGGAGTTGGAGAACCTACCAGAGAAAAAGGAACCTCTAATAGAAGTTCCAAATCAACCAGTCGGTCAAGCCAGTAATTTCGACCTTGCAAAGAACAACGATGAGATGCTGAAGCTCATCCAAAAGAGCGAGTACAACATTGTTGACCAACTGTTGCAGACTCCTTCAAGAATCTCTGTGTTATCTCTTTTGCTCAGTTCCGAAGCTCACAGAGAAGCTCTACAGAAAGTCTTAGAGCATGCCTTTGTGGAACAAGATGTGACGATAGGACAATTCGACAACATCATTTCTAACATCACTTCCTGCAACAATTTAGGGTTCAGTGATGAAGAACTGCCAGAAGAAGGCAAAAATCACAACATGGCGCTTAACATTACAGTCAACTGTCAGGACGATGCCTTAGCCAGCGTCTTGGTACACACGGGATCAACTCTGAATGTTATGCCAAAATCTACTCTGATGCGATTATCATTTAAAGGATCTCCGATGAGGGGCAGTGAGGTCATCGTCAAAGCATTCGATGGATCCAAAAAAACAGTTATCGGCGAAGTCGACCTTCCCATAACTATCGGTCTTCACACTTTCCAAGTCACTTTCCAGGTCATGGACATCCGGGAAGCATACAACTGTTTATTAGGAAGACCTTGGATACACGAGGTTGGGGCAGTCACTTTGACTCTTCACCAAAAGCTGAAGTTCATCAAGAATGACCAACTAGTCATGGTCTACGGAGAGCAAGCCTTGATCGTAAGCAACTTATCGTCGTCCACATGTGTAGAACCCGAGGAGGTTATGGGAACCCAGTTCCAAGCACTTTCGGTGAGCAAGGAGAACCAATCAGAAAGAGGAACTTCGATTTCCTCATACAAGGATGCTCTCGAAGTGATCAAAAGTAACAATTCAAAAGGATGGGGACAGCTTGTCACACCTACTGATAACAAAATGAAGAAAGGCCTCGGTTTTTCCTCAACTTGTACCCAGACTGCTACTAATAATGAAAATATTCACCCCATTCAAGAATTCTTCCACAGTGGAGGCTTCCTTCACCCAGTATCTCAAGAAGTACATACCATCAACGAGGGTGACTCCTCCGATACAGATGAAGAATGGAATTCTTATCTCAATGAGAATGGTTATATGTCACAGGACGAAACGCATATTCCATTTTGCTTTCCCACACAGAGTCTGAGATATATACCAAGATCAGATGTCCAGATGATGTACGGAGATTGTGATCCAGAAGGATGTCGTGCTCCACCAAACTCATTAGAAGAAGACACTCTGATGAAGGACAACTTTGACCATGACTATTATGGCCCAATGGATGGCCTGCCTGGCAACCGTACCCAGGAGACTTGGGACAAAAGGGTCAGCCCAACGACGATTATCAGCTCAGTATCATTGAAAAGTATACCTGCGTCCCCTCAGAGTCATGGGATCATTACTCAGGGCATTCTGAAGATATCCAACATAATGATGAATTTGCAAAAATTGCAAGACAAGAGTTCCTAAACTATGCTTTTCTCGAGGTCAACATCATCGAAAGGGATGACTCCTCCAGTTCCAAAGAAGTATGGGATACCTTAGGACAACCGAGTGGCAGGTACGATTTCATGGTCAAGTACACCGCTCCTGAAAGCTCTCGTATCAGGCTCGAAGATATCCAGCCAACTGGATTGGGAGATCTGCCTAAGAGTACCAGCACTATGCAAAATACAACTGAAGAATCTTACTATGACAACTCTGCGTTGGAAATAGATTCCAATGATCCTGCTCCGCCAGAAATCAGCGTCATTTTTTAGGACAAACCAAGAAGAAAGGTACCAGACTTTGTGATTCACCGAGGGGTTCGCCGTCAATGGGTTGTTGTCAACGTTTCAAAAGTCATTCATAAGTCTAAGTAATTGTCATATTTAACCTTTCACCCTGCCCAGGTGAAACGAAAGTTTTTATAGGGCTCACTTTCTGTAAATGTCTCTCTTCGCTTTGCCCACAGCGACATAGCTTTGTTTTATAGGGCTGTAGTTTCAAGAATCGACAAAATCATAAATAAAATAATGTCTTTCTGTAATTTCCACATTTTATTACTGTTTTCTCTTTTCGCTTTTTCAGAAAATGGTAATCCTAAAAAATAACTCTAATAATAAAAACAGGCATTTTTCAGAAAATACACTGCACTCTAAATCTTCAAAAAACAAATCATCACATCTTGCAGACTGCTTGTTTTAAACCCCGTTGAAACACGCATTCAAATGCCTTCTCCCAACTTTGAATTCCCGGTATTTGAAGTTGAAGAAGAAAATGACGAAGAAATTTCGGAAGAGATTTCCCGATTACTCAGACAAGAGGAAAGGTCCATTGAACCTCACGAAGAACCATTGGAAACAGTTAACTTGGGTTTAGAAGAAGAGAGAAAAGAAGTCAAGATTGGGGCACTGCTCAGTCCAACTATCAAAGAAAGTTTAATAAAGCTTCTCAAAGAGTTTCCCGATGTATTTGCTTGGTCCTATCAGGACATGCCAGGGTTAGATACCAGCATCGTGGAACATCATCTACCATTAAAATCAGAATGTCCTCTGGTGAAACAAAGATTGAGAAGGACTCACCTGGACATGGCCATTAAAATCAAAGAGGAAGTACAGAAACAGATGAATGTGGGTTTCCTCGCCACGTCAAAATATCCTCAATGGCTAGCCAACATAGTGCCAGTTTCGAAGAAGGACGGAAAGGTCTGGATGTGTGTAGACTACAGGGATCTGAACAAGGCCAGCCCAAAGGATGACTTTCCCTTACCACACATAGACATGCTGGTAGACAATACAACAATAATCAAAGTCTTCTCCTTCATGGATGGATTCTCGGGCTATAATCAAATCAAAATGGCGCCGAATGGCATGGAGAAAACTTCGTTCATTACCCCTCAGGGTACCCACATTCCTTTCACTGCCAGACTGGCGTTTAAGTGTACAAACAACGAGGCCGAATACAAAGCTTGTATCATGGGTCTCGAAGAAGCGATTGACTTGAGAATTAAGAACTTGGATGTATATGGCGACTCAGCCCTAGTTATTAATCAGATCAAAGGAGATTGGAACACATACCAATCAGGATTGATCCCTTACAAAGACTATGCAAGAAGGTTGTTACCATTCTTCAACAGAGTCGAGTTTCATCATATACCTCGTGAGGAAAATCACATGGCTGATGCATTAGCCACTCCCTCCTCCATGATTAGTGTAGGTCAATGGAATGACATACCTAAGATTGACATAATGCGCCTTGAACGGCCTGCCTACATCTTCACGATTGAAGCAGTCATGGACGACAAACCTTGGTATCATGATATCAAATGCTTCCTTCAGAAACAAGAGTACCCACCTGGGGCATCCAGAAAGGACAGATAGACCCTCAAAAGACTGGCTGGAAACTTCTTCCTAAGCGGTGATACCCTCTATAAGAGAAACTTTGACATGGTCTTACTCTGATGTGTCGACAGACCAGAAGCAAACATATTGATGAAAGAAATTCACGAAGGATCCTTTGGCACTCATGCCAATGGACACACATTGGCGAGGAAAATTCTAATATCCGAGTACTATTAGTTGACCATGGAATCCGATTGCTACAAGTACATGAGGAGATGTCACAAGTGTCAGATATACGCAGACAAGATCCATGTACCGCCAACACATCTCAGTGTTATTTCTTCCCCGTGGCCTTTTTCCATGTGGGGAATCAACATGATTGGCATGATTGAACCCAAGGCTTCAAACAGACATCGGTTCATACTGGTAGCCATTGACTACTTCACCAAATGGGTCGAAGCAGCGTCATACACCAATGTAATCCGACAAGTGGTAGTCCGATTTATCAAAAATAATCTCATCTACCGTTATGGTGTTCCAAGCCAGATCATTACTGATAATGGATCTAACTTGAACAATAAGATGATGAAAGAGTTGTGTGTTAATTTCAAGATCGAACACCATAACTCATCTCCCTACCGACCTAAGATGAACGGAGAGGTAGAAGCGGCTAACAAGAACATCAAGAAGATTGTTCAGAAGATGGTTGTAACCTACAAAGACTGGCATGAGATGCTACCCTTTGCTCTTCACGGTTATCGCACATCTTTCCACACTTCAACAGGGGCAACCCCTTTCTCTCTAGTATATGGCATGGAAGCAGTGCTCCCCATAGAAGTAGAGGTCCCATCAATCTGGGTATTGATGGAAGCCGAGCTAACCAAAGTTGAATGGTGTCAAAATCGACACGATAAACTAAATCTGATCGAAGAAAAATGGATAACGGATTTATGCCATGGTCAGTTGTATCAGCAAAGAATGAAAAAAGCGTTCGACAAAAAGGTCCGACCTCGTGTCTTCAGGAAAGGAGACCTCGTGCTCAAGAAGATACAATCATTTCTCACTAATTTCAGGGGCAAATGGACTCCGAATTATGACGGACCTTATGTGGTCAAGAAAGCCTTCTCAGGCGGTGCCTTGAAACTCGCAACCATGGATAGAGAGAAATTCGCCTACCCCACAAACGTTGACGTAGTCAAGAAATACTTCGCCTAAGTAAAAAAAAAACGTCTCGGTGGATTGAAAACCCGAAAGGGCGGTCCAGGAAAAAATTAGAGACATAATCAAAAATCATCCCAGTGGATTGGAAATCTCAAAGTACAATCCAGGAAAAAGTTAGGGATTCATGGCAAGTAACTACGTCCAACAAAGGGGCAAATTCCCAGCAGCAGTAGTGCTATCCATCAGAAAAACTCCATTCAAAGTCATCTTCGACAGAAGCTCAGGATGTCCGGAATTCAAAGTTCGTAGAAGGATAACGGTCGTTATGTTTCAACGTAGCCATTTTCCCTTAAATTACCATTTTATAACTTTGTAAATACTCTATGGAATCACGCGTTTGGCTGGTTTCCATCATATCAATAAAATTTGAGCCTTAAGTGCTTTTGTTTGCAATTCTTATTTATTTTAGCTTTATAGAATGACATTTTAACATGATCAACGATTCTTGAAATAAAACAAAAATGAATTTACTTGTCAAATTTTTTTGCTTTTTTTAAAATAAAGATGGCAATTCTTTTGACTGTTGAACATCGAAAGAACATCGATCGCCACCCAGAAGTGGTCGAGCCTCAAAGTGCAGAATCAAAGTACTCCTTCTAAACCAGTACGCCTGAACGAAGGATCCATTGTGTCAGATACGAATATTCCGTCCGACACTCCCGGTAGAGTTCTTATCTTCTAAGCCCGATCAACGGTTTTCCCCACAGGGACTATTTCTCCTAAGCAAGGCAGAATTGCTACCGTGAACCAAATGATACTTTTCATCCCCTGCAGTGGCAGAGTATCCAGCCGCGTTCATCAACTAGTATGTATGTCGTGTCAGTTTCGTCAGCATATACATACATACATCATGCATTATTGATTTACATGCATATTCATATCACATCACTATCACTCTGGTCGGTCTTGTCCCCAAGTGGTAAAAGTCCTCTTGTCAATCGAGTTGTCAGTTCTTTCCTCGTCAGGAAGCGAATCATCCGAGCAATCTCATCAGGAAACTAATCATCGGAGCAATCTCTCTCCACTTTAATAACTTGAACCTCTGAAAAACCAGAATATATTCGATAAACGTCACTCTTCGCCATTGAAGATGATATCTTCGCTTTCCCGGATTAAGGAAAATACCCAGAGAAAGCCTCTTAATCAAAGACTCTCAATACAGCAGTTTTTCTCTGAAAGATTCGCTGATGAAAAGGTCATCAGCACCTCCAAATTGGATTACATCACATGGCATTTCCTTCGAGAAGGCCTCGAGGAAAAGTATGATGTGATATTCCCAAGCAGAAAGCAGTCTCCCAAGAGACTCGTTTTCCCCAGTAGAGTCAACAAATGGCATCTCCAAACAGAGAAGTTTGTAGACCTCTACAGCTCAGACTAATGGGTTCCCCCAGCAAGTCTGACATCGCAACTTTTTCCGTCAAATGGCATCTCCCCAGTAAACCCGGCGAGAAGTTTGACAAAAACACAAAAGAAACTGAGACCAGTTCCCTGGTAGGAAACCAGGATCGAGGGGAAGTATATATCAAAAACTGAGACCAGTACCCTGGTAGGAAACCAGGATCAAGCGGAAGTTTATATCAGAAACTGAGACCAATTCCCTGGCAGAAGTCCAGGATCAAGGGGAAGTTTATATCAGAAACTAAGACCATTTCCTTGGCTGAAGATCAGGATCGAGGGGAAGTTCTTACCTTTTCTAAGCATCATTTCTTAGCAAAATAAGATGGACGGGAAAGCTTCCATTCATAACCACCATCAAAATTTCATGTATTCCGATATTTAATCCTCTTGCACCCCGAATGCCCGAATACCGTAGCCATTCACACCTTCGGGTCCAAGAAGATTAAATAGGGGCATCTGTCATACCCCAAATTTTGACCACTAAGATTTTCCATCACTGTGAAAATCATCATCACAATAGGGATGTACTTTCATGCCTCATCAATATCCTCAAGGATTGTTAGGCATCCTCTACAATAAAGATTAGGGTTTCAAGCCCTCTCAGAGCACTTAGACAAATGATCAATCAAGGAATGACATGATCTTCAACTTGTCTATCCTCTCAAACACCCACAAAGGATCAAGAGGACTCCCACATTAAGAATCAAGCAGAAGGTTGCAACATTCCAAGTGGATCAAGCCTCAAGATCGCCAGTGTCACCAAATTTGGGTTTTGGTCGACTGAGGCCTCCAAAGGGAAATTTTCATCTGAGCATGAGCCAATGCTCCAAAATATTACTCAAGATACTCCAAGGGACCTCATGGACCCAATCATCAAGTCAATTTAACCTCAGGGGATGCATACACCAAAAATCAGGAATTAGGGTTTCTTGACCTAATTCACCCCTAAGTTGACATTTGGGACAAAACATGAGCCAAGACCTCAAGACATGATTTGAGGGTATCCAAGACACTACATTGATCCATTTGTAACAATGGATTAATTCAAGAAGCTTGATTCACAAGTGTCAATTTCATCTGAACCATAGTTAGGGTTTCGAGGGAAAAGTCAACTGTATCTTTGACTTTTGACCAAGACATGCTCCCAAACCTTGGGACCTGATTCAATACACCCTATGACACCTATGGAACACATCCATTAGGTTTGATTTAGGTCAAGGACTTGATTTCACAAAGGATCGCACAGTTTAGATTTCATCTGCTGAAAAAGTCAACTGTACAAAAATCAAAGTTTGACTTTTTGGATTTTTGGTCAACCAAGGTCCCTTAACCCTAAAACAATGTTTATATGTGGTTTAAATCATCATTCATCAAGAAAAATAAAAAAAAGTGAGATGACTTATAAAAGGGGTAACCATAAAAGACTTAGAATTTTTCTAAGTTATGGAATAAAGTGGCTAGGGTACCAACTTCCAAGGGCCATAACTTGAGATCCAAGCAACCATTTTGGATGATCCAAAGATGGATTTGTAGCTCTCATGGCATACTTTAAAAGTGTCAACTACATCTCATTCCAATTCTCTATGGATTTTAAGTTGTGAAGTGATCAAAATGGCTGAAAACACAAAAGTGACATTTTTCCAACACTTAGTGAAATTTTCACTAAGTCAGAATCTGCCTTATTTTTTCCCAAATGTAGTGGCATTTTTCATTGTAATTCAGGTTGACTCAAAACTAAAGTTGGACATCATGTTGAAATAGGATATATCAGCTTTCCAAATTGTCCAAGAACTCCATCAAATTTCATCTGAGCTAGGAGTTATGACAGCTGCAAGATGCCTTGATGCAAACTGTTTTGCAAGGCAGATTTGTGCATTAGGGCTCGATTTGATTAAATTGTGCAATAACAAGCATGGTTATCCATCTGCACACCTCAAGGGGGAATAAACAAGGGACAAGCACTGATCCATCAGCCTCTAAAGTCCCAAAATCTACAAGTAGCATGCCAAACCTAAAAAGCCTAAAAGAGGCTAAGACTCCAATTTTGTTTTGGAACATTTTATGGATGCTTGGAGGTGGCATTTATCAGAGCAAAGATTGTTGCACCCCAAAACTTGCCCTCCTTACCTTTTTTTTACTAACTGGCTTATGTTTCATTTCATTTTTTGCATTATCATGTATGCATATCATTAGCATGGGGTCAAGGTGCCTGAGGCAGTTCAGAAAGGTCATATCTGGTCCATCACATCATCAAGGGTTCACAGGTGGCAAGGGATCTCAAGTGGATTACTCCATCCTAACCAGTGCATGAATTAGGGTTTTGGGATTCTTGGGTTTATTGCTCCAATGGGCAGGCTCCTTGGGTTTTTATCATCACCAAATGGCATATCTCATCTTTGTTGGAGAGGATACACATCATATTCAGAGGAATTTGGATTTGGAGACTGTGTTATTTCCTCCTAGACTGAGGGTACCAAAGCTAGGGTTTGCTATAGAGTCAGTTTATTTCTGATTTTTTGGGCAAGACTTGAGTCCATAGTATTCCTTGGGTCCCTAAGTATCTAGGAGTGGAGGATTGTCCATCAGTTTGATTCAGGAGAAGTTCAATTGGCCGATGGATTGAAAATCAGTTAACTTGGTCAAAAAGTCAACTGTGGTCAACACAAAGTCAAACCTCAAGATTTTTGGTCAACATCAAGATTATGGGGTGAAATCCATCATTTGATCAAGGGTTGATCATGATTCATCAGGGAAACCTCAGAATCATCAAGAATCAGGAGTTACTAAATTAGGGTTTTTGTAGGAAAAGTCAACTGTACTTTGACCAGGCCTAACTTCCACATACTTCATCAAAAATTCCTCAACCAAAGCCCATCTTGAAGGAAATTTAATCCCCTACAACTTTGAGTCTCACAAGCCAAGTCCAAAAATGCTTCATTTGGGAGATATGGGCCAAAACATTATAGGTCATTTTGAAAGTCAACAAAAGTCAACCTTTTTCAAAAGCTCGTAACATGAACATGGAAGACAAAATTGACATAGGACCAAAAGGGTTGGTTAGAGGACATCTTGAGGTTTCTAAAAAGTATTATTTTTCATTAAGGAGCTAAAAATTGAAGGAGTTATGCTTAGTCAAAGTTGGGCAATTTTGAGGAGGTGCACAAAGCAAATTATGCCTAAAATCCAAATTTTGACAAATGGGCCATAAGTTTCTTAAACCAAACTCAAACATAAAGCCATGCACGACCCAAAGAGCATATATTTGATTTTTCCTCATTTTATTTTATTTTTATTGGATTTAATTAGTTAAAATTCAATATTAAATGAAATAATTCAAAAATAATTAAAAAATGGATTATTCAAGCCCAACTCATCATCAGAAGAATAACCCTAAGTATTTAAAACCCATTCATGCACTGGTTAGGGTTCAGACACGGGCATTTGGAGGAGTTCTCAAGAAAACCCTAAAAGAGGATTTCTCATTCAAACTCACGATCTACAAGGAGTTTCTTTAAAATTCTTCCACAAACCTTCTCCTGGGGATTTATAGAGTGCAGATCGACCTCCATTCGCAGCCAAAAGCAAAGTTTGAAGGTATGCCATCTCAGGTTTGAAGGATTTTGAAGGATCCTAAAACTCCAATTTTTTACGTGAATATTGTTGTGTTTTCATCACTGATCATTCTGATATAATTATTTTTCATTATGGATGCATGTATGGCTTGCTATGATGATTTAAAGTTTGATGCCCTAACAATATTCCATGCGTTTTTTATTATACACTAATAATTTGTGATTTTTAAGGCCATATTTGGATTCCTTGCGAAATTCTGGGTCGGATAGTGTACCCATACGCATTTTCTGGGCAGGTTGAGTGGTTGCAGGTGGCGGCCGGCGGCGGAGCTCCGGCGAAGGGTGGTGGCCGGCCGGTGAAGGGTGGAACGGAGAAGATGAAGTGTGAGCCATTGATGCTCTAGATCGCATGGCCCACAGCGCGCCATGTGTCCCTTTTGTTATTTTTTTTTCTGAACTTTTATTATTAATCGTGTATTGTTCACCTCACCGTAACAACCATGCGTCTACCAATCAGGACCGTGGCTTACAATTGACTTTTGATCATGTGGTCACCAGCGTGACAACGTTTAAATGAATCACGTGAGGAGCACATGGCCGGCCTATGGTACTACCGTCTGGTTAGGTGTGCAAAGGCATATGTTGGCTATCGTGTACGCGCAAACGAGGGCCTCCCATCTTAACTACTTGATGGAACGTTGACTTGAGGTGAACCGTGGATTTCATCTCATGGTGCATGGGGGTCTGACTGGGTTGACCAAGTTCACATGTACCCTTCTTTTTTTTTTTTTTATTTCTTCTGATGGGTGTAGCACATGGGCCTGCTTCCTACACCCCCCATCACCAGCCCAATTCCCTTTTCAACACGTCTCCCTTGCTAAATACACCCCCATGCCATTTGTTTCTTTTTATTTTCATTTTAATTATTGATTTCATTTTCTTTTTTTTAAAAAAAATAGTTTTTACATCTAAAAATCATCATAAAATTAATACATCATTTTTATCATCTTATAAAATTTTCACCAATTTTATTTTTATTTTTATTTTTATTTTTTTGTCATTTAAATTAATTGTTTAATCCAACCTTTTTTCAATTACACATCTCATGCATACATAAATTTCTTTATTTTCATTCTCCTCATCTATAAAATATTTTTCACTCGTTCTTTTTGCATTCATTCATTAACATTCTAAAGTGCTTAAAAATATTTTTCTTTCATTTTTAAATTTATTTTTACATTGCATTTCAGTCCTTCTCTTTGGCACATTGAACCCTCTCCCTTACTTGAATTTTGTGTGATCATTTGAATGGCTAACACTTTGAATTTTTGCAGGGATTTTTTTATAGGTTGTTTGCCTCTGGTTGAGGAACCCTAATGTTTAATTTGGAAATTTTAGGAATCATTTTTCTAATTATCGAATTTGTTTTCACTTAAGATTTTCTTGCAGGCGCATCTTTAACCTTATATGATTATCTGTTTGAAAAGGCATTTGTGCCAATTGCTTTGGGGCTGTTCTTTGTTTCTTTGATGCATATTTGGATTATTATCATGGTTGTTTGCCATTATTTGATTTTTCTTCACCTCGTTTCTCTTACTTATGTCTATTCCTACTAATCTTTTATGCAGGGACTAAGGTAAGTTCTTTGAGGGTATGGATAAGTATCCATGGTCACCCTTACTCTTTCCTTCTCTCATCATCTTCTTCCTTTAGGATTTAGGTTGTCTTCAAACCTCATTAACCCTAGGTCACCCATGCATGATAACTTTAGGATTCATAGTCTCCCTTTAGAGTTACCCTTGTGTCTTCTCTCTTCTCATCTCAAATTTCTTTAAAACACTTAATAATAATAAGGTGTATTGCGCACGAGCTTTAAGTATGGGGAATGAGAAATGAGGGGCTTCCTCTCATCTTTCTAGAGTACTTAGCGAGCGTCCTGTCTTGGGACGATGCGTTAAGTATTCGCCCCTGTGCCCTAAACTTTGGTGCAATGCAACTTAGGAACTAACTTAAGCCACTTCTGTCCTAAAAAACACAAACCAACTTCAAACCTTTTTGTCCTTCGGGACCTTTAACTTAAAGGATATTTTCAAAAAGGGCACGTTACTTTCCGTCTGAGTCGCAAACAGGCATCGACCCTAACTGCCGGACGCGAACTTAACGTCGCTCATAAAAAACACAAAAAGAACTTGGTCCGAACTACGTTGACTCTGAATTCCCCATTGCACAAAGGGGGTACGTAGGCCTAGGACGTCGACGTCCTACCGAGTCGGTCTCTGTCTTTTCTTCCCCGTCTTAGTACAGCTCTAGATGATAGTATAACTTACCCTTAGATTAGACAACAAGCGTGGATCCCATCGAGTACGATGGACGCGTGGGGTGCTAGCACCTTCCCCTCGCGTAACCGACTCCCGAACCCAGGTTATGGTTGCGATGACCATTCCTTTCCCTCTTCCTAAGGTTTATGCAGTGTTCCCTTTCCCTCTCTTGGGATAAATTTACACGGCTGGCGACTCTATTTTTCCGCGCCACTCTCGCGTTTGTACCTGGATGAAAATCCTAGGAGCGACAGCTGGCGACTCTGCTGGGGACTTTGGTTGACCTATGCTGGTCCATCCCTAAGCGAGTCAATCCTAACGCTTGCTTGTCTTTTTGGGTGTTTCGTTTTTGTTTTGCTCTGTGTTGTATTTTATTTTTATTTTTTTATTTTTACCGCATTTTCCGCATTTCATTTTTTATTACTATCATACTGCTGTGCTGTGCTGGCTATCTTTGTTTTGCAGGTTGGGTGGGACCGAGAGCTAAGCCCAATACCAAGGCTTGAGAATACCCTAGGACTAGAGTGGAAAGTAGTGGGACCTACGTGCCCGCTTGGTACATTTGTGTGTTCACGAAATTCACAACCAGACGAGGTTATCTTGGGATGCATTCTAACGTGTGTGTCTTGCGCATGTTGGGGTGTTGATCTAGAGAGCTGTGGTGGCCGATCATTGAGGACCTTAGTGGAAACATCCCTCTTTAGTGGTGACAGTGGCAGACCACATCCTGTGGCAAACCCATTCGCACCCGAGGGCCCGCTTTGGAACTCGTATAGGATGGCCCCTACGTTTTGAAGAGAATCAGTGGAGGCACTCCTCGATTGACTTTAGTACTGTACCCCGAAGGATGAATGTACTATTGTTTCTCGACCTCAGTGCCAAAGCTGAGGACCTTCCGCCTTGGAGAATCAGTTGAGGCCTCCTCGATTGATGATGATGCCAAACCAGAAATGGTGAACGTATCATCATTTCTCGACCTGAGAGCCCGGGATACTGAACATCCTAGTACCTACCCGTGAGAGGGGATGGGTGTTTGCAGGTTTGCAGGTAACCGAGACCTTCAACCTACCCTTATTCTGGATTTCTCATCAATTTCTGATTATGTGGGTTCCTCAGTGGTTCAGAGTTCTGGTTTTCTGGTTTCTCGTTCAGCTAACAGCACAGCACATCCAGCAGTGTGCCTTGACCCCATGTTTGCATGAGCATATCATTTTACTTGCATTCTGACATGTTTGACATTTTGCAGGGGTTGCATCTTACTCTTGATTCCGGTTTTCTGAGGTTACTTCAGTATGGATGTTCAGAGAAAGAAGACTGTTGCCTATTCGTTCCTAGAGCCGACTTTGACACTGATTCATAAACTGATTAATATGGCTAGTTCCGGGGTTCGCACAGAGTTCAGTGGAAGGTATGGAAGACTTCTAAAATTTGTCTATAATATCTCCCAGTATGAGAAAGATGCCATTCACACACTCCTTCAGTTTTACGATCCGTCTCTGCGTTGCTTCACTTTCCCGAACTACATCCTGGCCCCAACGTTGGAGGAGTTCTCATTTATTTTGGGAATTCCTATCAGTCATGATATAGTTTTCTTTTCTGAAGAACACCCCGGGGTGAAAGATATGGCTGTTGCTCTTCATATTGACGAATCCGTTCTTAACAGTAATATTGCAGAAAAACAAGGAGTTAAGGGTTTCTTGTTGAAGTTCTTGTTCGATCAGGCTTGCATACATGTCAAAGAGAAGAACTGGGCTGCTTTCCAAGCCATCCTAGCTATGTGTATCTATGGGATTGTTTTGTTTCCGAATATTCCTGATCTGGTGGATATGCATGCCGTCAGAATCTTTATTTTGAAGAATCCTATACCTACCTTGCTAGGTGATGTGTACCATTCAGTTCACTATAAGAATGAGAATAGGCGTGGGAAAACTGTGATTTGTTGTGCGCCGCTCTTAGCTACTTGGTTTTTGAGTCGTCTCCCTGAATCTGGCGCTTTCGTTGATACGAAAAATTCTCTGAAGTGGTCTAAGAGGGTTATGGGCTTGACTGTCGATAACATCGTTTGGATTAATCGTGACTTGCTGGGAATGGAGATCATTTGCAAGTGCGGAGAATTCCCTAATGTTCCCTTGATAGGGAGGAAAGGTGGAATTAACTATAATCCCTCCCTAGCTATCAGACAATTTGGTTATCCTTTGAGAGGTCCACCGGATGAGAGAGACATCAGAGAGTCCTTATTCTTCAATGGTGTTAAGGATCAGGAGATGATAAAGAAGGTTGTGAATGCTTGGAAACAGGCAACCAAGAAGGGTAAGATTCCATTCGGGAAAAGTAACAATCAGGCATTCCCTCCATATAAAGAGTGGATTAAGAAGAGAGCAGAAGAGGAGCTTCTTCCATTCCCGGTGGAACCACCTTTGTATCCTTTGGTGATCGAGCCTCCTACCACCGTTGAGTTGGAGAAGTATAACACATTATGGGCTGAAAAGGAAAGGTTGCGGGAAGAGAATAGTGAGCTAAAGAGAGAGATTTATCAGTGGAAGCATGAGCGGCGTGAAGCTGTTCATACCGCCAAGTTAAAGACAGAGCTCCTTACTAAAGCAGAAAAAGAGCTTGCTGACATGGTCGCGTCCAGAGAGAGAATGAAACAAGCTTTGGATGGTATCAGTAGCATTCTCAGGTCCAAGGATGAGGAATTAGGCAAGGCTTTCTTGAAGATTCACAGGTTCAATGATCACTGAGAAACTGCCATGGCTGAGAATAAGAGAAAGGAAGACGACTACATAGCTAAGATTGATCAGTTGAAGTCGACGCTCAAGAAGAAAGACGCCGAGATCTTATCAGGGATATTCAAGAGACAAGTAGTCGAGGGTCGACTCAAGGAAGCCATAACCTCCATGGAAGAACTGAAAGTCCAAGCTGAGGTGAAGAAATCTAGACATGAGGGTCCTAGCATGGATGGTGTTTCTGGAGAAGACGCTTGGGAGTTACATTGCCGATACTTGGATGGGATCATACACAGGAGAGACCTTCTCATTCAAGGGCTAATTCAGAGGCCGAAGCATCCCGATACCAGAAAGCTGTTCAAGGAGGTTCAAGACTGGTGCAGAAAGCATAATGGATGAGGGGGGTTGACACTTGTGGACTTTGATGATATGCCTTAGTTTTCTGTCTTCTTTCATTGTATGTGGATCACCACCAGGCTTGTTGGTTGGGACCTATGGTTTTTATATTCAGACTTGTTATCTCGGATTTGTGATTGTTAACATTTGGCTTTCCTTTGGTTTTCTTAATATATGAGCAGAAGTTCCGTTCTATCTTGTTATTAAACTGGAATCAAGGGATGGATCACCCTGTGAATTTTCAAACACGCCCATTTGCATTTGCATATTCATAATCATTTTGCATAATCATTTTGCATAACAGGTGTTTATCTCCGGTATTCTTATCTTGTTCCAACATCTCAGGCCGTTTGAGAATTGATCATGGAACGAGTTCAAGCTGAGTTGAGGGAAATGCGAAGCCAGATGGGGAAATTTGGGGAAGACATGCTCCAGGAGCAGAAAATGATGAGGGAGGAGATCAATCAGTTGAAGACTCAGATGGGTTTGGTCATGGAAATGCTGAATAGAGTGTTGAAGAAGGAAGACAGTCCTGTGCCCGCTTCCACAGCAGGGGTTCTCATTTCTTCCACCTCCTTGGGGTCTCCTCTAGACCATGGATTGCCTCGTGGATCCTCTCCGCCGTCAGAGCTTTTTCATCAGCAACTGTTTCTTGAGGGTCTTAATCCAAAGAAGATTGATAAGAAGTTTAATCAGATTCCGATGCCCTACGCTCAGTTGCTTCGGTACTTGCTCAAGTTTCAACTAATTGAATTGATTGCTGCGGGACCCCCACACACCAAGTTTCGTATGGGTTCCAACGTCCATGATAGGTGTGAATTCCATTCAGGGGCACCTGGTCATAATGTTGAAGACTGTAAGATGCTCAAGTACAAAGTCCAAGAGCTCATTGATTCAGGGGCAATCAAGTTTACATCAGTTGGCACTGGTAAACAAAGTCATGTTACTCCCGGTGTTGCAAAGGGACCGAGGACTCCCTCTTTTACCAAAGGATCCACCTCGCGCCAGGGATCTCTTCCACAACCCTTGTTCGTGCCTCAGCCGAATACGGAAAAGAGAGTGCAAGCGCAGGCGAGGCGCCCAAATCAGCAACGACAGCAGAATTATCAGCAACAGGGGTAACCAAGACCAAGAAGGCCCAAGAGGACAATTGATCCTATTCCAATCCCTTATAGTCAGCTGTTTACGCGTCTGCTCAAGAAGTCTCTGATTCAAACAAGGGGTACCGCGCCAGTACCGTACCCAATTCCTCCGGATTATGACATGACTGCTAGGTGCGAGTTCCACTCGGAAACGTTTGGGAACACAATTGATGAGTGTAACGTATTCAGGCATAAGGTGCAAGACCTGGTGGACTCAGAGATCATTGTATTCACTGAAGATGATATGTACATCAATGGAAGCCTCCTTTCTCAAATGAACACTCAGTCTGCAAGTACGTCCAGGCAGAATTAGGCTTCCTCAGCAATGGCAATCTTCAGCTTCTTTACTGCATTTTCATTTGTAATTTTATTTCCTGTTAAAAGCATCGCATGTATGCAAGACTTGTTTGTTTTTTTATGATGATATTAATGCAATGAGTATGTTTTCCTTGAAGTAATCCATTCGTATTCACTCTTAAATGTTTATATGCACTGCAATATCAATTTTTCTTGTTAAGAACTCTTGAGGGAGGATGACGAAATAAGAACGCATGTTTCTAATGGTACGCTTTTGGATAAAACCCTGTTGAGGATGTACAGGCATTGTTTCAAAAACACTGGAGATATAAGGGAGATAGACCCTTGTTAACCCCTTTGAGCCTTGGAGTAGGAGTTTCTTTCGTACGAAAAAACCCCCATACTTAACCCAGGGGCAGGGTAGGCGTCAGTTAGTTTGACTGAGCGCTCAAATTCCAAGGAGAGTGTGCAAGAGACGTGAAACCACAATGGTTATCCTCCAACAATCAGGGAGTGAGGCAGTCACAACCTTTTCAAGCAAATAAGACAACCAGTGTCACACGCTTTGTTCAAAAAGGGGAATAAAAGGAGAGAAAGCCCGCTAAGTCGAAACTTGACTTAGGCAAAAGTTAGGGCATCCCGCTGGACTTCAAAATCGAAAAAATCAAAAGGATTAGTCCAGGCAAAATCAGGGAAATAAAAAAAGAGGGATCGAAAAAGCAAAAGAAAGAAAGAAAATCCCCGATAAGAACAAATTCATGTGATTACAGACGCAAAAGATAAAAAGGGATGGTTGTCACTCCAAAACCTCCTTAGGTGTCAAACCATTAGTGGTATGGGTTCCCTAAAGATCATAAACCTTTTGAGAGATAAGCGCTTGGGTCGGGTTAACTGAACATAGGACTGGAGAACATCACGAAGAGTGGGTGGGCACCGATAAATTTTGAGCCATAGATCCTTTTTTCTGAAACTGTGAACCAAACCACGTTACAACCCTTAAAAGTCCTAATTGAAACAGGGTTTATTCCGAAAGCGTACTTCAATAGGATAGCGTTCCTGACTCCTATAAGTTGTGCTAATAAGATTTGTTGGTATTGCATGTGCACATTGTTTTTCCATTCAAAAATCAAGGTCGCATCCCAGCTAGTAAGGTTGGGCGACGCATTTTCAATAAAAAAAACTTCAAGGTTAACATAAGTGTTGCATTAGAATTGTCATTCTCATAATAAGCATTTTCTGTTTGCATATATGTGCCTAAGCATCAATGCGGTTTACACAGTGAAAGTCGGTCAAGAAGCTTGATCCTGCCAAGTTGGGTTGCTTGAAAAATCCGAAGGACAATCATATCAAGGGGCATGCTGCCAAGAGACTCAGTGTAGAGTGGGCTCTCCCCAGTAAGTCGTGTTAAGATGTAGCCAATCTGGGGCAGTCACGTCGAGAAATCTCTCTGAAATTCAGTTATTCTGGGGCATTCATTCTAAGATCAGGGGCAAAGTCACTTCAAAGCTCATATTAGGACGGGCCACCTCTAGAGGGTGGGAGGTTGTCCACTCCTAAAAATGGTTAATTGAAGCACCTCTTCAAGGTACAAAATACTGAGGCAGAGTATTTCAGGTCATTACAAATCCCTTTCGAGGTAAAGTACTCCATGGATTATGGAGACTGGGGCAGTTATGTCGAGATATGATAAATCTCTCCAAGAGTTTGAAGACCCTGGGGGCAGTGCGAACGCCCGGTCTTCTGTAAAATCTTCTTGAGACAAATTCTTCCAATAGACCTGGTGGTCTGGGGCAAGTGAAAAGTTCAGAGAGCCGTTTATGACCATAAAGACAAGTCAGGATTGGATGGCAACAACATTGTACTCCCCCAGCAGCTTGCTCTCCCCAGCATCGAGATTGCACTCTCCTCAGCAGAGCAGACCTCCCCCAGCAGGAGACTTGGGAAGTATTTTTCTCTGGATCAAGACACTATTTCCCCACCAAGTCTGAATACTTATTTTCCTCAGCCAGTCAGAAATGTTTTTCTCAGCAGCAACGGTGCGATCTGATCCTCAACAGATAAGTAAGCTTGATGTTATCCGCTAGCGGGGTGGATGTCAGCATTTACCGTTCCCCCAAGCAGAGTTTGGTGGCAATCCTCGCAGTAGTTTGTCCAACGGTGGTTGACATCCCCAGCAGGTTTTAAATCCAAGCGATATTTGGCACTCTTCTGATTCAGGCCGTAGCCTCCCTTTTCAAAAGGTTATGTATAACCCCCAGTGGAGCAGATGTTCTTTCGAGATTTCATCCCCAGCAGAAGTTGTTGATCCAAAGATTCGGTTGGAGTGATCCTTCTCAGCGGAGTTCCCGTTCAGAGGAAAATTTATTTTTGTCGCCAGTCTTTTCTCTCCAGCATTTATTTTGCTGGAAGGACCCCTTTTGCATATCATAAGCATTTGCATTGCATCAAACACATAGCATTTTCGTTTGCATTCGAAGCATAAGCCAGGTTTGATACTTTCTTCGCCAATTCTCTTTCTCAGTAGAGATGGCATAGCTCAGGAGATTTTTTGGAGAGATGCGTTCCTCATACTTGTGCTCCCTGGCAGAGTCTTTTATTTAGACTTCTCCTTCCCCAACGGAGTCATCTTGCCAGTAGATTTTGAAACGAGGTGGTTTAACACCAGAAGTTTTGTTTCACGTTATCCCCAGCGAAGTTGCCATTTATTTTACTAGATTCTCTTTGTCAGCAGAGAACAATAATCTTTTGAAGATTTTCTTTCGCTAGTTTCCCTTTGTCGGCAGGGATGACACTTATTTTGCTAGATTCTCTTTATCAGCAAAGAACAGCAATTTTTTTGGAGATTTTCTTTCGTCAGTTTCCCTTTGTCAGCAGAGATGGCATCTATTTTGCTAGATTCTCTTTATCAGCAGAGGACGGCAATGTTTTGAAGATTTCCTTTCGTCAGTTTCCCTTTGTCAGCAGGGATGGCATTGATGTTGCTAGATTCTCTTTATCAGCAGAGGACAACAATTTTTTGGAGATTTTCTTTCGTCAGTTTCCCTTTGTCAGCAGGGATGGCATTTATGTTGCTAGATTCTCTTTATCAGCAGAGGACGGTAATGTTTTGAAGATTTTCTTTTGTCAGTTTCCCTTTGTCAGTAGGGATGGCATTTATGTTGTTAGATTCTCTTTATCAACAGAGGACGGCAATGTTTTGAAGATTATCTTTCGTCAGTTTCCCTTTGTCAGCAGGGATGGCATTTATGTTGCTAGATTCTCTTTATCAGCAGAGGACGGCAATGTTTTGAAGATTTCCTTTCGTCAGTTTCCCTTTGTCAGCAGGGATGGCATTGATGTTGCTAGATTCTCTTTATCAACAGAGGACGGAAATTTTTTGGAGATTTTCTTTCGTCAGTTTCCCTTTGTCAGCAGGGATGGCATTTATGTTGCTAGATTCTCTTTATCAGCAGAGGACGGCAATGTTTTGAAGATTTTCTTTTGCTAGATTCTCTTTATCAGCAGAGGACGGCAATGTTTTGAAGATTTTCTTTCGCTAGATTCTATTTATCAGCAGAGGACGGCAATGTTTTGAAGATTTTCTTTCGCTAGATTCTCTTTATCAACAGAGGACGGCAATGTTTTGAAGATTTTCTTTCGCTAGATTCTCTTTATCAGCAGAGGACGGCAATGTTTTGAAGATTTTCTTTCGCTAGATTCTCTTTATCAGCAGAGGACGGCAATGTTTTGAAGATTTTCTTTCGCTAGATTCTCTTTATCAGCAGAGGATGACAATGTTTTGAAGATTTTCTTTCGCTAGATTCTCTTTGTCAGCACGGAACAGCAATATTTTGGAGATTTTCTTTCGTCAGTTTCCCTTTGTCAGCAGGGATGGCATTTATGTTGCTAGATTCTCTTTATCAGCAGAGGACGGCAATGTTTTGAAGATTTTCTTTTGCTAGATTCTCTTTATCAGCAGAGGACGGCAATGTTTTGAAGATTTTCTTTCGTCAGTTTCCCTTTGTCAGCAGGGATGGCATTTATTTTGCTAGATTCTCTTTATCAGTAGGGAACAGCAATCTTTTGAAGATTTTCTTTCGTCAGTTTCCCTTTATCAGCAGGGGTGGCATTTATGTTGCTAGATTCTCTTTATCAGCAGAGGACGGAAATGTTTTGAAGATTTTCTTTCGTCAGTTTCCCTTTGTCAGCAGGGATGGCATTCATGTTGCTAGATTCTCTTTATCAGCAGAGGACGACAATGTTTTGAAGATGTTCTTTCGTCAGTTTCCCTTTGTCAGCAGGGATGGCATCTGTTTCGCTAGATTCTCTTTGTCAGTAGAGAACGGCAACCTTTTGGAGATTTTTTTGTCAGTTCTCTTCATCAGCGGAGATGACATAACTCGGGAGATTTGTTTCACTTTATACCCAGGATACCGGCATTTATGAATAATTTTCAGTAGAGGATTGCAAATTTCTGGGTTCTTTGGTATTCAATCTCCATGTATCCTGATTATCTGAAAGTTGTCGCTATCATACACTCAGGACCAAGTTGATTGAATAGGGGCAGCTGTTGCACCCCAAAATTTGCCCTCCTTACCTTTTTTTTACTAACTGGCTTATGTTTCATTTCATTTTTTGCATTATCATGTATGCATATCATTAGCATGGGGTCAAGGTGCTTGAGGCAGTTCAGAAAGGTCATATCTGGTCCATCACATCATCAAGGGTTCACAGGTGGCAAGGGATCTCAAGTGGATTACTCCCTCCTAACCAGTGCATGAATTAGGGTTTTGGGATTCTTGGGTTTATTGCTCCAATGGGCAGGCTCCTTGGGTTTTTATCATCACCAAATGGCATATCTCATCTTTGTTGGAGAGGATACACATCATATTCAGAGGAATTTGGATTTGGAGACTGTGCTATTTCCTCCTAGACTGAGGGTACCAAAGCTAGGGTTTGCTATAGAGTCAGTTTATTTCTGATTTTTTTGGCAAGACTTGAGTCCATAGTATTCCTTGGGTCCCTAAGTATCTAGGAGTGGAGGATTGTCCATCAGTTTGATTCAGGAGAAGTTCAATTGGCCGATGGATTGAAAATCAGTTAACTTGGTCAAAAAGTCAACTGTGGTCAACACAAAGTCAAACCTCAAGATTTTTGGTCAACATCAAGATTATGGGGTGAAATCCATCATTTGATCAAGGGTTGATCATGATTCATCAGGGAAACCTCAGAATCATCAAGAATCAGGAGTTACTAAATTAGGGTTTTTGTAGGAAAAGTCAACTGTACTTTGACCAGGCCTAACTTCTACATACTTCATCAAACATTCCTCAACCAAAGCCCATCTTGAAGGAAATTTAATTCCCTACAACTTTGTGTCTCACAAGCCAAGTCCAGAAATGCTTCATTTGGGAGATATGGGCCAAAACATTATAGGTCATTTTGAAAGTCAACAAAAGTCAACCATTTTCAAAAGCTCATAACTTGAACATGGAAGATAAAATTGACATGGGACCAAAAGGGTTGGTTATAGGACATCTTGAGGTTTCTAAAAAGTATTAGTTTGCATTAAGGAGCTAAAAATTGAAGGAGTTATGCTTAGTCAAAGTTGGGTAATTTTGAGGAGGTGCACAAAGCAAATTATGCCTAAAATCCAAATTTTGACAAATGGGCCATAAGTTTCTTAAACCAAACTCAAACATAAAGCCATGCACGACCCAAAGAGCATATATTTGATTTTTCCTCATTTTATTTTATTTTTATTGGATTTAATTAGTTAAAATTCAATATTAAATGAAATAATTCAAAAATAATTAAAAAATGGATTATTCAGGCCCAACTCATCATCAGAAGAATAACCCTAAGTATTTAAAACCCATTCATGCACTGGTTAGGGTTCAGACACAGGCATTTGGAGGAGTTCTCAAGAAAACCCTAAAAGAGGATTTCTCATTCAAACTCACGATCTACAAGGAGTTTCTTTAAAATTCTTCCACAAACCTTCTCCTGGGGATTTATAGAGTGCAGATCGACCTCCATTCGCAGCCAAAAGCAAAGTTTGAAGGTATGCCATCTCAGGTTTGAAGGATTTTGAAGGATCCTAAAACTCCAATTTTTTACGTGAATATTGTTGTGTTTTCATCACTGATCATTCTGATATAATTATTTTTCATTATGGATGCATGTATGGCTTGCTATGATGATTTAAAGTTTGATGCCCTAACAATATTCCATGCGTTTTTTATTATACACTAATAATTTGTGATTTTTAAGGCCATAATTGGATTCCTTGCGAAATTCTGGGTCGGATAGTGTACCCATACGCATTTTCTGGGCAGGTTGAGTGGTTGCAGGTGGCGGCCGGCGGCGGAGCTCCGGCGAAGGGTGGTGGCCGGCCGGTGAAGGGTGGAACGGAGAAGATGAAGTGTGAGCCGTTGATGCTCTAGATCGCATGGCCCACAGCGCGCCATGTGTCCCTTTTGTTATTTTTTTCTGAACTTTTATTATTAATCGTGTATTGTTCACCTCACCGTAACAACCATGCGTCTACCAATCAGGACCGAGGCTTACAATTGACTTTTGATCATGTGGTCACCAGCATGACAACGTTTAAATGAATCATGTGAGGAACACATGGCCGGCCTATGGTACTACCGTCTGGTTAGGTGTGCAAAGGCATATGTTGGTTATCGTGTACGCGCAAACGAGGGCCTCCCATCTTAACTACTTGATGGAACGTTGACTTGAGGTGAACTGTGGATTTCATCTCATGGTGCATGGGGGTCTGACTGGGTTGACCAACTTCACATGTACCCTTTTTTTTTTTTATTTCTTCTGATGGGTGTAGCGCATGGGCCTGCTTCCTACACCCCCCATCACCAGCCCAATTCCCTTTTCAACACGTCTCCCTTGCTAAATACACCCCCATGCCATTTGTTTCTTTTTATTTTCATTTTAATTATTGATTTCATTTTCTTTTTTTTTTTAAAATAGTTTTTACATCTAAAAATCATCATAAAATTAATACATCATTTTTATCATCTTATAAAATTTTCACCAATTTTATTTTTATTTTTATTTTATTTTTTTTGTCATTTAAATTAATTGTTTAATCCAACCTTTTTTCAATTACACATCTCATGCATACAGAAATTTCTTTATTTTCATTCTCCTCATCTATAAAATATTTTTCACTCGTTCTTTTTGCATTCATTCATTAACATTCTAAAGTGATTAAAAATATTTTTCTTTCATTTTTAAATTTATTTTTACATTGCATTTCAGTCCTTCTCTTTGGCACATTGAACCCTCTCCCTTACTTGAATTTTGTGTGATCATTTGAATGGCTAACACTTTGAATTTTTGCAGGGATTTTTTTATAGGTTGTTTGCCTCTGGTTGAGGAACCCTAATGTTTAATTTGGGAATTTTAGGAATCATTTTTCTAATTATCGGATTTGTTTTCACTTAAGATTTTCTTGCAGGCGCATCTTTAACCTTATATGATTATCTGTTTGAAAAGGGATTTGTGCCAATTGCTTTGGGGCTGTTCTTTGTTTCTTTGATGCATATTTGGATTATTATCATGGCTGTTTGCCATTATTTGATTTTTCTTCACCTCGTTTCTCTTACTAATGTCTATTCCTACTAATCTTTTATGCAGGGACTAAGGTAAGTTCTTTGAGGGTATGGATAAGTATCAATGGTCACCCTTACTCTTTCCTTCTCTCATCATCTTCTTCCTTTAGGATTTAGGTTGTCTTCAAACCTCATTAACCCTAGGTCACCCATGCATGATAACTTTAGGATTCATAGTCTCCCTTTAGAGTTACCCTTGTGTTTTCTCTCTTCTCATCTCAAATTCCTTTAAAACACTTAATAATAATAAGGTGTATTGCGCACGAGCCTTAAGTATGGGGAATGAGAAATGAGGGGCTTCCTCTCATCTTTCTAGAGTGCTTAGCGAGCGTCCTGTCTTGGGACGATGCGTTAAGTATTCGCCCCTGTGCCCTAGACTTTGGTGCAATGCAACTTAGGAACTAACTTAAGCCACTTCTGTCCTAAAAAACACAAACCAACTTCAAACCTTTTTGTCCTTCGGGACCTTTAACTTAAAGGATATTTTCAAAAAGGGCACGTTACTTTCCGTCTGAGTCACAAACAGGCATCGACCCTAACTGCCGGACGCGAACTTAACGTCGCTCATAAAAAACACAAAAAGAACTTGGTCCGAACTACGTTGACTCTGAATTCCCCATTGCACAAAGGGGGTACGTAGGCCTAGGACGTCGACGTCCTACCGAGTCGGTCTCTGTCTTTCCTTCCCCGTCTTAGTACAGCCCTAGATGATAGTATAACTTACCCTTAGATTAGACAACAAGCGTGGATCCCATCGAGTACGATGGACGCGTGGGGTGCTAGCACCTTCCCCTCGCGTAACCGACTCCCGAACCCAGGTTATGGTTGCAATGGCCATTCCTTTCCCTCTTCCTAAGGTTTATGCGGTGTTCCCTTTCCCTCTCTTGGGATAAATTTACACGGCTGGCGACTCTGTTTTTCCGCGCCACTCTCGCGTTTGTACCTGGATGAAAATCTTGGGAGCGACAAAGATGAACACTTCAGTCAAGCCTTATCCTTGAATCAAAGAACCATAGGCCTGTGCTCTAACCTCAAGTCAATGGCTAGAGGAGACTTGAGATTCCATTTGATCACAATTGGCCAAAGGCCTGCTGCAGCCACCATTCACTATTGCTTGCAAAACAAACTTGACACACTATAAATAGAGCTCAATTCTGATCAGTTTGAGTACACCAAAGGCCTATAACACTTCCCTTTCTCAAAATCACACTTTCACTTCCAAAAATGCCTTCTAATGCAAGCTACTATCGGGTTTTGAATTAGAAAGTATTTCCAACCAAACCAATCATACACACACCTCATAAACATCATATTTGAGATGATCAAACACTAAAACCACATTTGGAACATCAAATTCATGAAATCATCATCCACTTGCTCAAGTTTTCAACAAAGTTTCAGTTGAGGTGCCATAATCTGTTCCAGTTCATTTCAAACCACTCCAAGCATTCAGACACACTCCATATGGTGTAGGGAAGCTGTTCAGATCATCACAACTCATCTGTAACACCTCTAACTCAAAAATCAAATTGCTCTTGCTGCCACGACCTTCAAGTAAGCCTAAACTTGGTCATCTCATTATTTATGCATATTTCCTCGCACAAAACTTTTGCCAAATGTTCATAATCATGCATAGAATGTTTCCCCTCAATTAATTGCTTTGTGTGAATCGTGTATCAAATTTCTCAGCCTTCATGCAGAAATTAGGGTTCTTGAGGTTTCTCTTTGATTTTTTATTCCATGCTTAAAATAAATGAAATTAAAGACCATAGATATGATCGTGAGGTGAAAACGAGTAGATTGATATGTGAATTGTATGATTTCATCAAGTATTCAGTGAGATTGATGTGAAAATGCAAATCTGCAGAAACAGGGGGGTCGTGCGTGTTCTTCCCTTGTTCTTGGCGCCATTTATTGAATTTTCAAATATTTGAATTTTGTGATTTTATTTAATTGATTCAAAAATTAATTTCTCTCTGAGTTTTAATGATTTTGAGTTGATTCTTGTTTTAATAATTCACAAAAATGTTAAAATATTTTATTTTAAAAAAATTTCCCAAAAATATTATTTATTTCATATATTTAATATTTTTGCAAAGAATTAATTTTTATTTGTTTTTTAACATTTTAAAAATTTTCTTTCTCTTGATTTTTCAAACTTAAATGGTTTTCAATCATTTTGTGGATAAAAAAATGATTTTTGAAACATTGATCCAAGATCACCACTCATTTCTCACATATTTTCAATGATTTTTATTAGTTTTTAAACAAAATTAATTCCATTTTTAACAAAGTTAGGGTTTTGATAAATTTTCCTCTCATCAATCTTTTTCAAAACACTAATGGGCCTCTTGATAGAGTGTAAGTCCCACCCCTTTGTAAATAAACAATTTTGGGTCTCACATATTGTATAAGTCCCTCTGTATATTTTCAAAAGTTCGGCGCGATCGTCGCCTTTTTAACAAAATCAACTGGGCTTCTCCTTGAGCTATAAGACCCATCTTTATTCATCAAAACTCTTTTGGGCCTCTAATAGAGTGAAAGACCCAATCCCTTTTTGAAACCAAAATATTTTGGGCCTCAGTCATTGTATAAGACCCATTGTATCTTCAAAAACCTCAGCGCGATCGCCAGTTCAAAACAAAACCAATTGGGCCTCCCCTCGTGTTGTAAGTCCCATATTTCTTTTTCAAAATATCTTTGGGCCTTTTGAAAGAGTATAAGACCCATCCCTTTGTATAGAATACCTTTTCGGGCCTCAGTCGTTGTATAAGTCCCGTTACAATCTTCAAAACAACGGTGCAATCACTGTTAAAACCTTGGGCCTCTCCTTGAGTTGTAAGCCCCAACCTCTGTATAAAACAACTTCCCCTTTTGATTTAGGTTCAAATATATGTTGTTGTTATCAAAACTTTCTTTAATTTCTTTGAACAACTAACAAAACAGCATGGAAGCTTGCACACCTATAAGTTTTTATCAGCTTTCTTTTATCCGCTTTAATATATATAACTGTATTGTGGGAAGCTGCGCACTATAAGTCTTCTTTCATCATTTTAAATACATGTCAAATATATATACTGTATTGTGGGAAGCTGCGCACTGTAAGTCTTCTTTCACGCCCTTTTAAATACTGGTCATATATCAACTGTATATATACTAGTATAGTTATTTAGAGTTTTCCCCGGCAACTACGTCTAGGACTAGGTAAAGCCAGTTGGTCACTCTTTTAACAGTCAAAACTAGATCCCCATTAGGATTCCAAGTACAGTCTTGCCTCCTCTTGGGCTTATACAACATGGAACAAAGAGAAAGGCAGTATTCTTCGTGAACCTTTTCTTAGACTGTTACCCCTAGAAACTGTCAAAGAAATTCTACTCCCCGGAGGTGATCTATTCTCAATGAATGGCATCTCTTGAATTTCTTCAAATCAGAACTACTCACTAGATGATCTCTTCTCGGTGAATTGTATCTCTTGAACTTTTCTTGGTTTGGGACCCACGGGCTTCCTAAAAGCATCCCCGCCTCCTCTTGGGCATTGTACAAGGACCCTCCGGCTTCTTAGAAGTTCTCATGCCTTCTCTTGGGCTTAATACAAGGACCCTGACAACCTCTTAAAGGTATAGGAACATAACTTAGTCATCCTTTGCTAGAGCAGACTTTCTAAAGGAGTCTAACCTCAGACCATTTTGTTTTTAGGGTTGATTCTCATCCCTTGAAACATTTGCCTCCTCTTGGCCATCGTACAAAAGATAAAACTCTTCCATACCAGTAGACTTGGAGAGTCTAATCCCTTGAGTCTCAAAGACATTCTCAAGTTCCCTACAAACATAGGAAGAAACCCTGGTCATTCTGGATTAATCTCCAGCGGAGTTAAAACCCTTGGGTTCCAAACCCAGTCTCTCTCCCAAAATTCCCCAGCCCGGGTAAAAAGGCCATCGACTACCCCAAATCAGAACCTCAAGGTATCTGATATCTCTGCTCTTCTGCAATCCTCATTAAGAGTTAATTCCCCATTTGAACCTGTCTCAGGATCTCAATAATCCTCGGCAGAAGCTAGCCTTCTCTTAGGCTTTGTATAATGATCCTTTCTTTGTTTCCCAACAAAGTCAGCCTCCTCTTAGGCTTTACATAATGATCTTTCCTCAGCATAATTAGCCTCCTCTTGGGCTTTGTACAACGATTCTCCCCAACGGAGCTAACCTTTTCAGACTCTCTTGTTGAGTCAATCAAACTTTCAGACTCTCTTGTTGAGTCAATCACTTTTCAGACTCTCTTGTTGAGTCAATCATCTTTCAGACTCTCTTGTTGAGTCAATCATCTTTTAGCCTCCATCTTGGGCTTTGTACAAGATAGATAAAAGCACTCTCTTATTGAGTCAAACCCTTTTTTAGCCTCCATCTTGGGCTTTATACAAGATACCATATAAATTTCCTAAGCAGAGTCAAGTACTCTTTTAACCTCAATCCTAGACAAATAATACTCTCCAGTATAGTCGAACTCATTTCAGCCTCCATCTTGGGCTTTGTACAAGATACATATAAATATCTCCCCAGCGGAGTCAAAATCCCTTTTAGCCTCAAATCTTGGGCTTTATACAAGACAGAAAGAACATTTTCCCTAGGAAAGTCAAATTTCTAGCCTCCTCTTAGGCTTCGTATAATGATATCCACAAAAGAGTCAGTCTCTTTTAGCCTCAATCTTGGGCTTTGTACAAGACAGATAAAAAAACTTTCTTGTTGGGTCAGCCTCCTCTTAGGCTTTGTATAAAGAAATCCCCTAGCTGGGCCAATTAACCTTTTAGCTTCAAACCTTGGGCTTTGATCAAGGCACATAAAAATCAACAATCCCTCTTTAGAGATGACAAATTCTCTCTCAGCCAAACTTTTAGCTTCAATCTTGGGCTTTGAACAAGACACAAATAAACCCTTTAGCTTCAATCTTGGGCTTTGAACAAGACACCAAAATACCTCTTTCCCCCTAGAATAGGAGGGAACTACGATTGCTTTGATTTCCCTGTTTCTTTTAAACGGGAATACGTAGGCATAAGATTGCGAAATCTTAGCAAGCACACCACATCAAAAACCTCAGGTCCCATACCTTCATACCAATCAAAAACTCAGGTTTCATACCTTAGCTATCATCATCATCATTTTCCACAAAAATCATCAAAAACTTACTCATTCATACTTCCCAAGAAACTTTCCCAACCCATTAGCAGATAAACACCATCAATTATAAAGCAAAACCTGAACCTAACAACCTGTGGATAACCACATATAGGATGTGTAATTAATAACTCCCCATTGTATAACCTGACCCCGGATTCCCCGAATTTCTTTTTAAGCGTTTGTTCAGTTAAACATTCGCGTGCAAGGTTAGTTTTAGATAGCTTCCCTTTCCCTTCCAGCTTCACGGGATAAATAAGAAATCAGAAAGTAGCACCCCTCTCCTTTAAGGAGAAAACCCCCATTCAGTGATAAGGTGGTCGCGTCACCGACAAAAATCGCTCGCTACAAGGAGCCATTGGAATCCCTTGGAACAGAATATACCTTCCCTCTTGCAAATGTGTGAAAGATGTCAAAATGGAACTTCAAGTAAATGAAGTTACAGATGCAAAATGAGGTTTGAAACAATTTAGGGATGATTTATGGAGTGTGTTAGAAGTGTTAAATGCTTTGAAAATGATCTGGATAAGGTTTTAGGTAGCAAAGTGTAAAAAGTCAACAATATGAGGTTTTGAGAGTTGACTTTTTGATTTTGCAGGTTTGGGTGAAAATGAAGGTTTGGACACCTTCAAGGGATTATTTGTGATGTGTTTAAACAGTTGGATTGATGGTTTGATGTGTGGAAGTGAAACTGGTTGAGTTTGTGCAAAGTTGAACTTTTTTGGCACAAAAGGAAAAATGAGCAAGATGCTGGTTTTTGGAGCTGTGAGGGATGATTGCTCTGGTTTTTGTTGTGTGTTAGAGGCTTGAAATGAGCCTCTATTTATAGGGAAACTTGAGGGATCAATGTGCTACAGAATTACAACTTAAAGAGTTCATGGTTTGGTTGGGATGTAACTTGGCAATTCATTGAGTTTTTTATTTTCAATGCATAGTACCAATTCAATTAGAGTTGTTGAGCGATTTAGAGGCTTTGCTTCTGTGAAAAGAAAGAGGTTTCTACAGAAGCAATAAGTTAGAGGCTCAAGACAAGTTGACTTTGTGATTAAAGTCACTTTTCCAAAATGGCATTGTGAACTTTCTTCCAAAAATGGCATAATCACTTGGTTAATGCCTTAATTCAATGTGTAATGCCTCTAATGCTTGTACAACCTTCTGATTATGGATGGATTTCCAAGTCTCAAGGCCTCTAATCAAGGGATTTGCAGATTTGGTTTGAATTTGCAACTTGCATTTGACATGAAAATAACCAAAACTTAAAGTATGGAGGGCCAACTTCCCCTCTTCGAAACTCCTAGCTCAAAAATGCTATGGATGAGCTCTTATACTTTTTGAAAATCCCCAAACATGCTCTACAACTTTCATGTTTGATGAATTTCTTGATTCTCAATGGATCATAGTGAAAACTGGCTCCAAAGTTTGGTACTTTTTGTGAACAAAAAATGCCTTGAAAATTTTCTAAGTGTGGAAAGATTTTTAATAACTTGATGGCCTCATAACTCAAAATCTATGCACTTTTTTGAGAATAACCCTAATTGACAAAGTTGTAGTATGTTGTGAGGGATTCAATTTGATCTTTGGAACACAAAAAATGGTGGTCTAGATTGAAAGTTATGACCTTTCAAAGTTGGCACAAAATTAGGGTTTTCTTCCATATTTTGAAAAAATTTCACTTCTTTAACTTTGTCCCTTTTGCAAGAAACCTCCAAATTCTTGGTTTTTTATGGTAAAACTCAATGATCAAACATTTTTTCATGAAATTTAGCTTGAGGACTTCAATTTTGACCAAAAATCTCAAAAGTCAAAGAGTTGACTTTGCAGTTAAAAGCTTGTGTATCAGATGAATTCAACTGTGTGCTCTTCAATGATCTTGCATTCTTGAACCTTTTAATCATCATGGATGGTCTCCAAGGATGTATTTGAGCATCTTGAATCATGTCCCAAGGCTTGGGATCATGCTTTGATCAAAAGTCAAAGGCACAGTTGACTTTGTCTGATAAAACCCTAATTTGGGGTCAGATGAAATTAAGCTTCAATGAACTTGTAACAAGACCAATTTGCACTTGATTCTTGGTGGAGAGAGGCCTCTTGAGTGTATGCACGTTGGTAGGTTGACGATCAATCCAAGACATTGACTGATCATGTGAAGATTCTCTTGATTCTCTTGATCCAAAATCCTAATTCAGATGAAACAAAACAAAAAGAAATTTGTACAAGGTTAGGGTTAGCAATGCAACGTGAGATGCTCCTAGAATGATGATGAAATCTAGGGTCAAAATTTGGGGTATGACACAACCCATGCTAAAGCACAACAAGTTTTCTCTAAGAGTGAATATTTGCTTTCACAGTCGCTAAACTTCTTGCTCAAATAGTAGATGGCATGCTCCTTCCGTCCAGTCTCATCATGTTGCCCTAGTACGCAACCCATAGACCCTTCTAGCACAGTCAGATACATGAAGAGAGGTTTCCCTGGCACATGTGGAATTATGATTGGAGGTTCTTGTAGATAACCCTTGATCTTTTCAAAAGCTTGCTGACAATCATAATTTCATTCAGCCGCTTGATCCTTTCAGAGTAGCTTAAAGATGGGCTCACAAGTAGCAGTGATATTAATGGAGATGAATTTGGAGATATAGTTTAGTCTCCCAAGAAAACCTCTGACTTTCTTCTCAGTTTGTGGAGCCGGCATTTCTTGAATGGCTCTAACTTTATCTGGGTTGACTTCAATCCCTCGCTGGCTAACAATGAATCCAAGCAATTTTCCTGACCGAACTCCAAAAGTACACTTAGCTGGATTTAGTCGCAATCTAAACTTTCTGAGATGCCCAAACAGATTAAACAAATGATCCACATGGTCTTCTTCGCTTTGGGATATAGCGATCATGTCGTCGACTTAGACCTCTATCTTCTTATGCATCATGTCATGGAAGAGTGTAACCATCGCCCTTTGGTAGGTGACACCTGCATTTTTAAGGCCAAATGGCATGACCTTATAGCAATAGGTCCCCCAAGGTGTGATGAATGTAGTTTTCTCCATGTCGTCGGAATCCATTTTGATCTGGTTGTAACTAGAGAAACCATCCATGAAGGAAAAGACAGTGAATCTAGCAGTATTATCCACCAAAGTATCAATGTGCAGAAGATGGAAATCATCCTTTGGTCTGGCTTTGTTCAAGTACCTATAGTCAACACACATTCGAACCTTTCCATCCTTCTTCGGTATAGGAACAATATTGGCCACCCACCAAGGGTATTTTGCAACAGCATGTAAAACAAAAGTAATGCAACGAGAGAAATTTTTTTTCTTTTTAGTAGTTTTCTGAAAGATTGCCATTTTCTTTTAAAAGTGAACAGGGAAAACGGTAAATGAACAAAATGGGAATTTAACAAAATTCCTTCATTCATTATGATTTAAAAATCAAAAGGTGGCCCTACAAAATAATCCTATAGCCTTGGGCAGAGCTATGGACTTTTGAAAACATTAAAATGACAAACAACAAAATTACTTTGATAAAGGGAGGATTTCAGGGATCTCCACAGAGTCCCAGTTGCTCAAGGCCACATCAGAACTGTACACCAAATTGCTTAAGTCTTCATCTTCAGAATCTTCATCAATTGCGTTCACTTGGAAGCCAACACTGATGAACACTTCTTGGATTTCTTTTGGATGACCCTTGATTGGAGTTTACGCTTTGGTGGAACTTGGTTGAGTGTCCATTTTGGCACGGATCACCTGCAGCATTTCCATGATTTGTCCCACGTTCCCGCGTAGGTCTTCCAATTCAGTGTTGACACGGTCCATCTCTTGTTCGTGTTCCTCCATTCTTCTTCTAGTCCGAGCATGAGTATTGTACTGATGTGGAGGATTCAGCGTGAGAAATGGAGATGATAAGACAAAATGAGTTTTTACTTGAAGAAATGCAATGAAATGTGACAACAGATGCATGAACGCAAAATGCAATGCAGACTTAAAAGTTTCGTGGAGCTCAATAAATATTTGCAAACATCAAGAAGAAATATCAAAGGAAACTCATTTTCATTAATCAAAATAGAGGATTACAAATTTGGTACTTCTTAAAAGAGTCCTAAACAAAAGCTAAAAAAAGCTAACAAAAGTCCTAAGGAGATTCTACTTGCAGCCTCATGTTGAGCTTCTTGATCTGTTTCTCCATCTGAGTCTTCTCGAGTATGAGTTTATCCATGATCAGCTTCCAAGGAGTTAATTGAGGGCTAGAGGAAAATAAATCCTCTTGCACATTCCTCTTCTTACTAGAGAGTTCCTCTTCGGTCTTCATCTGTAGCTGTCTTCGGAGTTCTGCGTTCTCGTCGACGAAAATTTGATACTTGTTCTTCCAACCATCTCCTTCTCGTTTCGCTTTGCTTAAAGCAGTCTTCAACTTATCTGCTTTAGACATGAATATTAGAGTGGGCTCTTTCTTTAGAGACATAGGTTCTTGACGAGGATAAGGCATTTTCAGCTTGATGGCCCTATCTCATACCCACTGGAGATAGGGTTCCAAAGAAACACAGTTAGATTTTCCCAAGTCTTTCCTTCCCTTCCTATGCAAGTGACGCCAAGCAAACACAATATTTTCCTTGAGCTCTTTGTTATCTTCACCTCCCTTAAAGAAGATACTCTCCACATGGATACCATTCGGTTTGTCTCTCAAAGGATAACCTAGCTGACGGCGAGCCAAGACTGGATTGTAACTGATCCCTCCTTTGGTACCAAGAAGAGGTACGTTGGCAAAGTCCCCACAACTATCAATGATCATTACCCCCATCATAGACACGATTGTACCAATCAATATCAAAGTGAGTAAGAGACATAATTTTCTACGACCACCACAAACCATTCTTAAGATCCCAAAAAGAGCTAGACTTGGGCAAGTGAGAAATAAACCACTTGTACAGTAATGGTATACAACATGTAATCATCCCTCCTCTCTGGAAGTTCCTTAGTTGAACGGAGTGATAAGCATCTGCTAACAAGGTAGGCACTGGGTTCTTCTTTAGTAAAATCTTGATAGCGTTGATATCGACGAAGCCATCAAAGCTAGGGAAGAGAAACACACTATAGATGAGTAACGCAAGGATAGCCTCAAACGCATCCATGCTCAAAATTGTTGGTTTACAGATGTTATTCCAGATATTGGATCTGTCTTAGGTTATTTTTTTTAAGAACGGGATATCTTGTCGGTCAGGGAGAATTTTGGTTAGGATACTGATTTACTTTTCCTTGGATTGATATGTGAAGGTGCTAAATTTGGAGTTTTTGATGAGTATGTGAGAGTATGGGACCTGAGGTTTTTGGTGTGGTGTGCTCGCTAAGATTTTGCAGTCTTATGCCTACGTATTCCCGAAATAGGGAAATCAGAGCGATCGTATTTCCTCCTTCTATAGAAGGAAAAAGGTGTTTTTGTGTCTTGTTCAAAGCCCAAGAGATGAAGCTGAAAGGTGATTTGTATCTTGTTCAAAGCCCAAGATATGAAGCTAAAGGGGTCCTGACAGAGAGACTTTGTCATCTCTAAAGAGGAGTTGTCGATGTTTGTATGCCGTGAGAAAAGCATGTTTTGATGCTAAAAGGTTAATTAACTCAACAGGGGATATCTTTATACAGAGCCTAAGAGGAGGCTAAAAGTTTGACTTTTCCGGGGAAAATGTTCTTTATGTCTTGTACAAATCCCAAGATTGAGGCTAAAAGGGATTTTGACTCCGCTGGGGAGAATTTTATATGTATCTTGTACAAAGCCCAAGAGGGAGGCTGAAGGTTGATTCAACAAGAGAATATTTTATACTCAACAAGAGAGTGTTTTTATATGTGTCTTGTACAAAGCCCGAGACAGAGGCTAAAGGGGTGACTCAACAAGAGAATCTTTTATACTCAACAAGAGAGTGTTTGTTTGTGTCTTGTACAAAGCCCAAGATGAAGGCTAAAAGGTTTGACTCAACAAGAGAATCTTTTTATACTCAACAAGAGAGTGTTTTTGGTGTCTTGTACAAAGCCCAAGACGGAGGCCAAAAGGGTGATTGACTCAACAAGAGAGTCTGAAAAGGTTAGCTCCACTAGGGAGAATCATTGTACAAAGCCCAAGAGCAGGCTATCTTGCTGCTGAGGATTATTGAGATCCCTAGGTAGGTCCAAGTAGAGCGCTCTCATGAGAGGGGCTGGGTTTCTTCCTATGTTTAGAAGGGAACTTGAGAATGTCTTTGAGACTCAAGGGAATTAGACTATCCAAGTCTAGAGTTTTATCCTTTGTACTATGCTTAAGAGAAAGTACGCTTTCGGTATGAAGATCTAGAATCCTTTGAAAGACTGCTCTAGTAAGATGATTAATTTTTGTTCCTATACCTTTAAGAGGTCGTCGGGACAATTTGTACAAAGCCCAAGAGAAAGCGAGAAAAACTTTTAAGAAGTCGAAGGGACAATTTGTATGAATCCCAAGAGGAGGCTATCTTCACTAAGGAAGAATCATTATATGAAGCCTAAGAGGAGGCTGTGAAAACTTCTAAGAAGCCGAAGGGTCCTTGTACAACACCCAAGAGGAGGCGGGGGGTGCTTTTAAGAAGCCCGTGGGTCTAAAACCTGAAAAGTTCAAGAAATGCTATTCACCGAGAATAGATTATTTAATGAAAGTTCTGAGATTTGGTGGAACTCAAGAGATGCTATTCACCGAGAATAGATCAACTCTGGGGAGTAGAATTCCTTTGACAATTCCTAGGGTTACAGTCTGAGAAAAGGTTCACCGAGAATACTGCCTTTCTCTGTTCCATATTGTTTAACCCCAAGAGGAGGGAAGACTGTATCTGGTAATTCTATGGGGATCTAGTTTTGTTTGTTATCAAGAGTGATTTAACGGGGCTTTGTCTGGTTCTAGACGTAATTGTCGGGGAAACTCTAAATAACTATACTAGTAATACATAGTATATAAGAGTTTATGAAAGAAGACTTACAGTGAAGCAGCCCCACAATACATATATATATATATATATATATATATATATATATATATATATATATATATATATATATATATATATATATATATATATGAAAGCGGGTAAAGAAAGCGGATAAACACTTACTCGGTTGTAGAGCTTCAATGCTGTTTAGTTAGTTGTTCAACAAAGAAAAATTGAAAACAACAGTATATTTCAAAATAAAAGGGGAAGTATTTTGAAAAGAGATTGGGGCTTACAGCTCAAGGAGAGACCCAAGTTTCAACAGTGATCGCACCGTGGTTTTGAATTTGTACAGGGACTTATACAAGTGACTGAGGCCCAAAAAGGTTTTCTGTACAAAGGGTTGGGTCTTATACTCTCTCAAGAGGCCCAAAAATTGTTTTAAAGAAAAAAAGAGTGGGTCTTATAGCTCAAGGAGAGGCCCAATTGATTTATTGAAAAGGCGAAGATCGCGCCGGAATTTTTCTTTTAACGCAGAGGGACTTATACAATATGCGAGGCCCAAAAGATGGGGCTTACAACTCAGGGAGAGGCCCAGTGTGTTTATTTTGAACTGTCGATCGCGCCGAGACTTTTGAAAATACAATGGGACTTATACGAGTGACTGAGGCCCAAAAATTTTGGTATTTACAAAGGGGGTTGGGTCTTACACTCTATTAGAGGCCTAAAGTGTTTGAAAAAAGTTTGATGAGGGTTGAATTAATCAAAACCCTAATTTGTTTTCAAAATATATTTTAATTGAATAAAATTTCAATTAAAATGATTAAAATTGTTAAACATGTGTGAAAACAAATTGTGATCTTGGATCAATGTTTCAAAAGATCATGTTTCTATCCACAAAATGATTGGAGATCAATTAAGTTTGGAAAATCAAGGGAGAAAAAATATTTTAAATGTTAAAAACAAATAAAAGATTAATTCTTTGAAAAAATATCAATTATATGAAATAATTAATATTTTTGGGATTTTTTGGTATAAAAAAATATTTAAACATTTTTGTGAATTGTTGCAAAAGGAATCAACTCAAAATCATTAAAACTCAGAGAGAAATCAATTTTTGAATCAATTAAATAAAACCACAAAATTCAAATATTCAAATATTCAAAAAATGGCGCCAAGAACATGCCAAGAACACGCGCCACCCCTCTGTTTCTGCAGATTAGCATTTTCTATCCAATCTCACTGAATACTTAATGATATCATGCAATCTACATATCAATCTGCTCGTTTTTACCTCACGATCATGTGTATGGTCTCTTGCAGCTGGTGATCGTGTTTTAGGTTGGAGGTGTTACAGCTTGGTTCCAATGATGTGGACAGCTTCCTTAGGTGCTATGGAGTGTGTCTGAATGCTTGGAGTGGATTGAATTGATCTGGAACTTGATTTGGCACCTCAACTGCAAATCTGTCAAGAACTTGAGCAACTGGCTGGTGATTCTGAGAAATCAGTGTTCCAGATGTTGTTTAAGTGTTTGGATCACTTCTATATGATGTTTATGAGGTGTGTGTGTGATTGGTTTAGTTGGAATTGCCCTCAAACTCAAAACCCGATAGTGACTTGCTTTGGAAGGCAATTTTGGAGTGAAAGAAGAGATTTTGAGGAAAGCATTTGTTTGATGGCTTTGGTGTACTTAAACTGATCATAAATGAGCTCTATTTATAGTAGAGCAAGTTTGTTTTGCAAGCAATAGTGAATGGAAACTGCTGCAGAGGTTTGGCAAATGTTGATCAATGAGAATCCAAGTCTCCTCTAGCCCTTGACTAGAGGTTAGAGCCAAGACCTGTGGTTCCCTAGTTCTTGGATAAGTCTTGACTGAATTTAGTTGGAAGAGGCTCAGTCCATGTCACCTTGGTGCATCCATTAAATGTTTTAAACCAAAATTGGAGTCTTGTCCCTCTTTTAGGCATTTCTAGGTTTGGCATGCTACTTTTGGTTCCAAAGACTTGGGAGGCTTATGGATCAGAGTTTGTTCCTCCTTGGTCTTCCCCTGAGGTGTTCAGATGGATAGACTTGTTAGTTATTTGCAAAAATTGGGCAAATCGAGCAAAAGGCACAAATCTGTCTTGCCATGACAGTTTGCAGCAAGGCATATTGCCCTTGTCATATCTCATGGTTCAAGTGGAATTTGGTGAAGTTCTTGACCATTTTGGAAAGCCCTCACATGATACAACACATGTGTGATCATAGTTTGTTTTGATACTTTTGGGATCCAAGTGAAAAATGCCCCTACATTTTGGAAAAAGTAAGGCAGATTCTGACTTAGTGAAAATTTCACTAAGTGTTGGAAAAAAGTGACATTTCATGTTTTCAGCCATTTTGATCCAACCATAACTCAAAATCCATGTTGAATTGGAATGAGGTGTAGTTGACACTTTTAAAGTACGCCATAAGAGCTACAAATCCTTCTTTGGATCAACCAAAATGGTTGTTTGGATCTCAAGTTATGATCCTTGGAAGTTGGTACCCTAGCCACTTTGTTCCATAACTTAGAAAAATTCTAAGTTTTTATGGTTACCCCTTTTACAAGTTATCTCCCTTTCTTTGATTTTTCTTGATGAATTTTGATTCAAATCACACATTAACATCATTTTAGGGTTAAGGAACCATAATTGTGAAAAATCTCAAAAAGTCAAAGTTGACTTTTGTGCACAGTTGACTTTTGTCAGATGAATTCCAAATTGTGCAATCCTTGATGAAATTAAGTCCTTGACCTAAATCAAACTTGATGGACATGTTCCATGGGTGTTATAGGGTGTATTGAATCATGTCCCAAGGTTTAGGAGCATGTCTTGATCAAAAGTCAAAGACACAGTTGACCTTTTTTCCTGAAAACCCTAATTGTGGTTCAGATGAAATTGAGACTTGTTGCTCAAGCTTCTTGGGTCTATCCATTGTTGCAAATGGATAAATGTAGTGTATTAGAGACCCTCAAATCATGTCTTGAGGTCTTGGCTCATGTTTTATCCCAAAAGTCAACTTAGGGGTAAATTAGGTCAAAAAACCCTAATTCCTGATTTTTGCTGAATGCATCCCTTGAGACCAATTTGACTTGATGATTAGGTCCAAGAGGTTTCTTGGAGTATCTTGAGTTGTTCTTTGAAGCATTGGCTCATGCACAGATGAAGATTTTCATCTGGAGGCCTCAGTCGACCAAAACCCTAATTTGGTGACACTGGCGATCTTAAGGCTTAATCCACTAGGAATGCTGCAACTTTGTGCTTGATTCTTGATGTGGAAGACCTCTTGATCCTTTGTGGGTGTTTAAGATACTTAGACAAGTTGAAGATCATGTTGTTCCTTGATTGGTCCTTTGCCTAAGTGCTCTGAGAGGGCTTGAAACCCTAATCTTTAATTGTGGAGGATGCCTAACAATTCCTGAGGAGATTGATGAGGCATGTAAATACATCCATATTGTGATGATGACTTTCACAATAATGGGAAATCTTAGTGGTCAAAATTTGGGGTATGACAGATGCCCCTATTTAGTCTTCTTGGACCCGAAGGTGTGAATGGCGAAAATATTCAGGCATTCGGGGTGCAAGAGGATTAAATATCAGAATACCCGAAATTTTGATGGTGGTTATGAACGGTGGTTTGCTCATCCATCTTCTTTTGCTAAGCAATGATGCTTAGAAAAGGTAGAAACTTCCCCTCGATCCCGGTCTTCAGCCAAGGAACTAGTCTCAGTTTTCTTTTGAAATAAACTTCCCCTCGATCCTGGTTTCCTACCAAGGAACTGGTCTCAGTTTCTGAAGTAAACTTCCCCTCAATCCTGGTTTCCTACCAGTGATCTGGTCTTAGTTTCTGATAAACTTCCCCCCGGTCCTGGTTTCCTACCAGGGAACTGGTCTTAGTTTCTTTTGTCAATGAACTTTCTTGACAAGAGACGATATTCGTAGCGGTCTTCCTCAAACTTCTCGCCGAGTTGACTCGAGAGATGCCATTTGATGGGAAAAATTTTGATGTCAGACTTACTGGGGAACCCATCAGTCTGAGCTGTAGAGGTGTTCAAACTTCTCGGTTGGAGATGCCATTTGTTGTCTCTACTGGGGAAAAACGAGTCTCTTGAGAGACTGCCTTCTGCTTGGGGATATTACATCATACTTTTCCTCGAGATCTTCTCGGAGGAAATGCCATCTGATGTAATCCAATTTGGAGGTGCTGATGACCTTTTTGTCAGCAAATTTTTTGGAGAAAAACTGTTGTACTGCTGAATCTTTGATTAAGAGGCTTTCTCTAGGGATTTTTCTTAATCCAGGAAAGCGAAGATGTCATCTTTGATGGCAAAGAGTGACGTTTGTCGAATGCCTTCTTGCTTTTTCAGAGGTTCAAGTTATCAAAGTGGTCGAGGATCGGCTCTATTCCATAAATAAACTGGGAGAGAAATTGCTCAGATGATTCATTTCTTGACAAGGAAAGAACTAACAACTCGATTGACAAGAGGACTTTTTCACTTGGGGACCAGACCGACCAGAGTGATAGTGATGTGATATGAATATGCATGTAAAACAATAATGCATGATGTATGTATGTATATGCTGACAAAACTGACACAACATACAGAGTAGTTGATGAACGCGACTGGATACTCGGCCATTTCAGGGGACGAAGAGGTATCTTCGGTTCAAAATAGCAATTCTGCCTTGCTTATGAGAGATAGTCCCTATGGGGAAAACTGTTGATTGGGCTTAGGAGATAGGAACTCTGTCGGGGGTGTCTGAGGCAAATGCTACCCAGAGTTGGTTCCAAAGACAACATGAATACATCCAAGCAGAGTTATATCAAAGCAAAAGTTCACACATCCTCTTAACATGTCAAGCCAACAAGACCAGCAATGGCAAATTAGTTAGCATAAAAACTGTTTCACTCTCAAAAATAGTTGACATGATCACAGAGAAACCTTTCACAACAACAAATAAAATCAAGGGAGAAAGTTTACGAATTCATAACAAACTGTTGATACAAAACTCAAGATACCACAAACATTTCCAAAAGGCATGCCAAGCATACCACCACATATATTCAAGGGAAACAAGAACTTATGTATCAACATCAAAATGCGCAACATCAAGTTAGGTCAGTAACATAAACAACTTAGATGACAATAAAGTCCATACATACATTACAGGCTCAAAGAAAAGAGAAGCATACCATGACAAACATCTAACAGCCGTTATTAACAAGATTAAAACCACCATACTATGAACAAAATGAATAGATTAGAGTTAAAGGAAAAAGAAAGTTACCAACTGAGCTTGCTTCTCTTTGGATTGACCACAAATTCTTGATCCCAATCCTTGCTTTCTTCCCTCTTTTGAACTCAGATATTTGGAGTATTTTTGTAGAGATTGTTGGTGTCTTCAGAACTGAAATTGAGCTCCTTTAAATAGGCAAGGTATTGGGTTGATGAGCAGCATCATGGGCCGGGTCAATTCCTCAAACATCTGGTGGGCATAAGTTAGCAACTAGGGTTTTCGTTTGAATTTCAAACTTGGTCCAATTCTGGGAGATAAACATGCTGGCGTTTTTAGATGTGCAGGGTCACACTCATCACTTTGTGAATGGATTCAGAGCTCTTCCATTGATGCTATTGAGAAGGGTACCAAATGGAGCAAAGGTTGGAGGTAGCGTGGACAGATTCGCAGATGGAGCAGGTCGTATGCTGGAATTGGTAATCTTCTCTAAACCACTTTTTGTGCAATACACAGCTGAGCTTGAAGAGGAATGGACTTGGAGATTTCAAATTGGAGAAGCCGCGCCAACGGCATTGTGGTTGAAACGAATCCAATGAATTGAATGGATCCAAAATACGTTGAACTTCTCCTCATCATTCAGAACTTCAGCAAGAACGAGAGAGAAGAGACGAACTTGGTTCTCTTTGGTCTCCTTGATGCCACATGTCATGCTCTCATTGGTTGATGAAATTGTTGAAAAGTCAAACACATACCAAGCTTAACTCTCATTGGTCCATGGTAATGAAATGAGAATCCAAAATTGCAAAATGAATTTGGTCACGGTAAGCTTATTTTGGGCACATTCTCTTAATTGAATTAATAATATGGTTGTTGAAAATAATAACAAACTACTTAATATTCTAGATTAAGAATTAATTTAAAAGAAACTAAATGGATAATTAACCTAGTTAATTAAAATTTGACTTAAATTAGGATTAACTTAAATTAATAAAAATAAAACAACTCAAATATAAATAAAATAAAATGGGCTAAATTGAAATTAACCTAATCATAAAACAAATAAAAGCTAAGATAATTATTAAATTAAAATATGAAGAAAGATAATAGAGCAACGAATAGCAGAAAAATGAGGGTAAATTTTGGGGTACAACATCGGGTTTTCGAAATTTTCGATGCCCAAGGTAAACAGTCTTTTTTCCAAACTCAAGTTGGTGATAACAAGTATCATCTTCACAATAGGACACGCTTTATGTCCTTTGACAATATATTCAGCCAAGTTATCGTAAGCAGGAAAGTCGTTGATTGTGCAAAATAACATTGCATGCATCTTAAACTTTTCCCCAGAATATGCATCATTAACTTCAACGCCTTCATCCCACAAGAGTCGTAAATCATCAATTATTGGACTTAGATAAACATCTATGTCGTTACCAGGTTATCGTGGTCCAGAAATCATCATACTTAACAGTATATACTTGTGCTTCATACTCAACCAAGGGGATAGGTTGTAAATAGTGAGAAGAATAGGCCACGAAGTATGATTAGTGCTCAGATTACCAAAGGGGTTCATTCCATTGGTGGCAAGTCCAAGCCTAAGGTTTCTTGGCTCAATTCCAAAATCCGAAAACAACGAATTAATTTTCTTCCATTGCAACGAATCACCAACATGGCGAATGTTTCCATCACAAGTCCTTTCATCTGCACGCCATCTAAGATTCTTTGCATCATTCGAATTAGCAAAAAGTCTCTTAAATCGTGAAATTATTGGCAAGCACCATAACACTTTAGCAGGAGGATGCTTCCTACTAACACTGTCATAGTCATTGTCATCACAATTGTTGGCCTTCAGCTTGTAACGCGACACACCACATTTCGGACATTGATACAAGTCTTCATACTCTTTTTTGTATAATATGCAATCATTAGGGCAAGCTTGTATTTTGATATACTCCAGACCCATTGGACATAATATCTTCTTGGCCTCATAACAACGATCCGACAATTTGTTATCTTTTGGTAACATTTCCTTTAGCAGTTCAAGTAATTCCGTGAAACTTTTATCCGACCATCCATTTTTTGCCTTCAGATTAAACAACCTTAAAACCGCCGACAATCGTGTAAAATCTGTGCATCCCTTATAAAAGGGGTGTCTTTATCACTACATAAATTATCATAAATATAAGCATTCTTAAAATAAGATTCCCCAATATCACGGAACATATCATCTAGTTGATCTTCCATATATTCATCTTCATCGACTCTTTGACTTTGTGACGCACGAATTTCCTCCACTTCACCATGCCACGTCCATATTATATAATTTTGACATACGCCATCACAACAAAGGTGATGAAATATTTCATCCTTTCTACACTTTTTGATATTCGCGCAAAGAACACAAGGACAATAAAAGATACCATTATTTTCGGGAAGATGTGTATCAGCGTATTCAAGAAATTCAAGAACTCCTTTCTCATAAACCGGACCTAATCTATCGGCTTTCATCCAACTACGATCCATAACACCTTCTGAAATTTATACACATATAATAATATGAATGACACACCAAAATGTAATCCAAAAACTTAATGCATTTGCAAATCTAAACATAAAGCATATAAAACATTTACTCTAATACTGACTTAGAGAGATAGGTCAGACATGTTCAATTATGGTTTTTGTTAGTTTTCTTTTTAAAAATTAGATACGTTTTCTCATTCTTTTTATTTTTTTATTCAATAAATTATATTTATTAAAAAAATAATAAATATAATATATAATTAGTCAATATATTTACGCAATATATTTGTTTTAATTCATCATATGTTTTGTTGTTTTAATTATTTAAACTATATTATCTACTTAATATTTGTGTGTTTTTTTAGTATAATATACTATCATTATGGAAAATACATTCCAACAAAACCTGGTTCTTTCCCATTTATATAATTTCGTGAAATGAGAGAAGCAAACCTTATTTCTTCATAATCTCGTTTTTTTCATTTTAACTCTCATCGTAATCAATCGTTCACGTCTTTTTGTTGTTCTAATGATCGGTAAGCAAGGGTTGAAGAAAATTGATTGATACTGTAACAACTCCAGATCACATTTATTGAATCGTTTATTTGATTAGTTTCTCAAATGCATACGTTACCTGATTGATTTTATTGCACGGGATCATGCCTTGTCTTTGCAGGGCAACGTGTCCTACAGCGGTCTCCTCCTCCAACAGAGGATATATTTAACGATGGAGGTTTGGTAAAGACGATACTCAAGACGGGAGAGAATTGTCCAAGCCCTAAGGATCCTGATCATGTTTCAGGTATACATGTTGATTTGAAAAACCTTGTTATCCAACTCTGGTAAATGATTGTCCCTTGTGGTATTGCAGTTAAGTATATAGCACGTCTTGATGATGGAACCCTTGTAGCTAAATCCGATGGGGTGGAGTTTAGAGTAAGGGATGGTCGGTCACTACATAAAATTTTATGATATTTTCAATGTTCGGGTTCCGGCAGAGGTTCCGGCAGAGGCTTACATTTATCTGCCATGTGATAGGTCATTTTTGTATTGGATTGTCTTAGGCTGTTAAGACAATGAACGAAGGAGACAAAGTGATTTTGACTGTTAAACCTCAATGTAAAAGTCATTTGCTTCTGTTTTGGTGTTCTTAGTTTTTTAAAACTGTTTTATTTTAATAGCTGTTAAAAAATGTATAAACTGTATGTTAATGGATTTTTCATTAGTAATGTTGATGTTGTTTGTGTTATAGATGGATTTGGAAAGAAGGGCAAGCCGGGTCAGGGTGATCAAGGTAGAGTACCACCTAATGCAACATTGAAGATTACTCTTGAGTTTGTTTCTTGGAAGCCTATAAGGGCTGATAAGAAGTTTGTTCATAGTTTCACACTTGGGGTACTGGTTTCTTGTTTTGTCTTTCTCTTTTTGGTTCACTGGTTGTTTTATGTTTGTTTGGTGGAGTGTTGTATCGGTAAGTCTTGTAAGTCAGCATGAACAAAAAGGAACCCAACCAGTCTAAAGACAGTAAAAAAGAAAAAAATACAACAACAATGTAGCTTCTATCCTAAGAGTAAGCTCTAGAAAGAGCACCTATTCACGGAAGCACTACTTAGTAAGAAATTCGATTTGACCTAGATGACAAGATCCACCATCAAAAGATCAGGAAACCGCTATAAGAACCAAGTTTTACATCATATAGTCAACTAACGAAATTATTTATGTAACCTAACTCACACGACTTTTAATTGAAACTACATGTGTCACCACTCTGGTTTTGTGAGAGTGAATGACAAACAATTAGTTATTAGTGAAATGGAAGATTAGGCTTATGGCAATCTTTTAGCTTATTTATTTTGTTTCTCAAAAATGCATTTGACTCTAAATGATGATATTTTACCCTATAAATCAAATACATTTGTTTGGTATTTTTTATAAATTATGTTTTGTTTTGTTTAGTAAATTATAACTTATAAATGATATGGTAGTTTATATGATATTTAGTGATGTTATAAAACCATGAATTAATCTGAATTTTTTGAACTGGACCGAACTGAAGATAAAATAACCGAATTATATTGTACAAAAAGTTTTAGAACCGAATCATATGTCAAGTAAATTAAACCAAAACTAAAATCGAACCGAAACTAAAAATAAAAAATATTAAAAACAAGTTATTTTTTAATTCAAAAATTAGTTTAACGATTCAGTTCTGAAGCTTATGAGTAATAAGTTAGTGTTGTAGCAAACTTTGTCGAAGTCGAAAATATGCTAGGTTGTTAGCATGTCGAATTGGGCCAGTATGTTAGCCAAATTGTTTAGTATGTTAGTTGAAAGCTAGAGTTTTTCAGCTTTCTTATAAATAACATATTACTCATCACTTCTTTATCAATCCCTAATAATTCCGATAGAAGGAGAAAGTGGTGTGGTTGAGATTCAATTGTATACCACTTTGAATTTCTTTCTTTTATCGTTCTCTCTTTTCCTTTACTTTGTTGTTTTCTTGCTGATAAAGAAATCAATCATATTATGTTTCTTGGGCATCGATTTCACAATAAATTGGTGCAGTGAGCATGGAAGAGAATATGTCATCAACAAAGTATGAGATTGAGAAATTCATCGGAGTGAATGATTTTAGATTATGGTGCTTGAAGATGCAAGTTCTTCTTGTACAACAGAGTTTGTTAGAAGCGTTGAAAGGATCAGAAAAGATGGATGTCTCCCTAACGGCGAAGGAGAAGACAACGATGATAAAGAAAGTCCACAGCACCATCGTATTGAGCCTTGGTAATAAGGTTCTCCGTCAGGTTTCGAAGGAGAAAACGGCGGCGGGTGTGTGGAACAAACTCGAAGATGTGTACATGACAAAATCTTTGGTTAATCGTTTCTACATGAAGCAAGCTTTGTATTCATTCAAGATTAGTGAAGACAAAGTATTGACTGAACAACTAGATATGTTCAATAAGTTGATTCTTGATATGGAGAATATTGAGGTTATCATTAGTGATGAAGATCAAGCGTTGTTGTTATTGTGTGCTTTACCATGATCGCATTCTAACTTCAAAGAAACCCTCTTGTATGGAAGATAGTCATTGGCCATTGAAGAAGTTCAATCAGCCTTGTACTCGAAGATACTGAATGAAAGAAAGGAACATAAACTATCTTCTGTTGGTGAATTATTGTTCGTAAAAGTAAAGTTCACAAAGAAAGATGGTAGGTTTGAGGAGAAGAAGGGTTAAGATCAGCAGAAGTCTTATGGTGGTGATGCTCCTGCAATTAGGTGTTATCACTGTAAGAAGGAGGATCACACAACAAAGGTGTGCCCTAATCAACTGAATAATGATGGAGGTAAGGATAATCATAATGTAACCATTGTGCAAGATGATTATGAATGATCTGATGTCCTGGTAATTTCAAGCAGTAACTCTAGCATGGAATAAATTATTGATTCAGGTTGTACTTGGAACATGACTTCAAACAAAGACGTGTTTGAGGATTATGTGAATAAGATGGTGAATCATTGATGTTGAGAAACAATAGAGCCTGCAAGATTGTAGGAATTAGATCTGTCAAATTTAAGCTCCATGATGAGTCAATAAGGTTATTGATTGATGTCAGGTATGTACCTGGTCTTAAGAGGAATTTGATTTCTCTTGGTGAATTCGACAAGAAAGGATATGTTTTCAAAGGAGAGCAAACTTGTGTCGAAGATTGAGCTATGGCACAAGAGACTTGGCCATGTCAGTGAAATAGGCCTAGCCGAATTGTCGAAATAAAATCTGCTATGTGGTGACAAGTTCGAAAAACTGGAGTTTTATGAACCTTGTGTATTTGGTAAATCCTGCAGGGTGAAATTTAACAAAGGTAAACAAATAACACATGGGTCCCTTGATTATATCCATGTTCATCTTTGGAGGTCTGCAAGAAATTTATCACACTCAGGGGCAAGATATTTTCTATCCATAATTGATGATTACTCACGAAAGTTGTGGGTATTCATTCAGAAAGCTAAGGATGAAACTTTTGAAATTTTCAAAAGTTAGAAGACTCTAGTCGAAAAACAAACTAGCAGGAAGGTCAAGAGGTTGAGGACCGACAACAGTCTTGAATTTTGCAATGAGACTTTCAACAATTATTATGCTGCGTTTGGTATTGTAAGGCACCAAACTACTGCATGTACTCCCCAACAAAATGATTTGACTAAAAGGTTTAAATTGAACTATTTTGGAAAGAGTAAGGTGCATGTTGGTTAGTACAGGATTAAAGAATGTTTTTGAGTTGAGGCAATCATGACTGCAGCTTACCTCATAAATAGGTGTCCCTCAACTACTTTGGGAATGAAGACACTTGAAGAAGTTTGGTCAGGTCATCCATCAGACCTCGATAAACTTAGAGTATTTGGTTGTGTAGCATATGATCATATTAGGCAAGACAAGGTCAAACCTAGAGCTCTGAGATGTATGTTACTTGGATACCCTGAAGTAATCAAAGCTTATAGGTTGTGATGTCTAGATCCAGGTCGCATGAGATGTATCACAAGTCGAGATGTAGTTTTCAATGAAGCTGAGATGGCTTTCAAGAAAATTGATGATGTTGTTTGAAGTACGAAAATATCTGGAGAAGAGCTAGAACATGAAGAGATTCCTGTTGAGGTGGAGCATAGTGATGTTAAATTGCGTAACCCAAATGAAGTCGAAAAATAAGCATAAGCTGATGATGAAGATGAAGAGGCTGGTAATGCCTACTTGTTGGCAAGAGATGGGTCTAAAAGAGTCATCAAGCCACCTCAGATACTTGGTTATGTAGATCTCATAGCTTATGCCTCATACTCTGCAAGTGAGGTTATGGATGAAGAACCTAAAGACTATAAGGAAGTTTTGAGGAGTCGAGACAAAACTGAATGAATTAAAGCCATGGATGATGAGATGAAATCTCTTCATGATAATAACACTTGGGAGTTGATTGAGAAGCCTGTAGGGGCCAGGTTAGTCAGTTGTAAACGGATTTTCATGGTTAAGGAATGAATTGAATGAGTGATGTCGAAGCGATTTAAGGCAAGGTTGGTCGCTAAGGGGGTCACTCAAAAAAAGGTGTTGACTTCAATGATGTGTTCTCACCTGTTGTAAAGCATAGATCAATTCGAATGCTGCTTGCTATGGTGGCAAAGTTGGACCTAGAGCTAGAACAAATGGATGTGAAGAGTACTTTCCTGTATGGTGGTCTAGATGAAACAATCCTGATTGTTAATGGATAAGTACACATAAGAGGGGGTGAACTAGGTATCTAAAAATTTATTTGGTTTTTTTATGGTGTATATTTCTTTTCTTGCTTGATGTGATGAGTGATGAAAGTAGTAAATGCGGAAAATAAAGAACACTGAGAATTATCCTAGTTCTCCTCACAATCCAAGAGTAAATCCAGTCTCCTTACGCAGTAAGAGATTTTAGTATTGTCAAAACTTTTGTACAAACCTAATCTAGACTTCTATACACAGGGTTTTAACCTAATCACCAAGAATAGTTTTCTTGTGATTTACAACTCAAGAAAAGAAAATAATCCTTCCTTTTCTTACACCCTTGTTACCAACAAATAACAAGTATAATAACCGCACAATCTTATATCCAACAATCCTGGAAGATGTTAATACGGTAATGAATTTGAGTAGTAATAAGCTTGATAAACTAAATCCTGTTTGTAGGAGTTCTTCTCTGTCAATCGATTGCAAGGGTTAAATTTTGTGTTTTCACAAAGCCATTCAATTGATTGCTGTAACACCCCGTTCCCCAAATACATAATATAATAATAATTATAATAGCACTTATCAGAGTTTTCATAAAATACGGGATATTACATTCCTTTCGACTTTATAATAATAGTAACTATAAAAATAATACTTTATTAATTCCATAAAAATTCCTTTATAAAGGTTTATACAAACTGCAGCGGAAATTTTTTTTTTTTTTATAACATCACCATCTTCAACTCAAATGGCACTAAGGCCTTCATTACAACAAATAAACAACTTCTTCATAATATGTTTCAAAATCTAATACGTAACAAAATAGGAATAAAAACAACTAAACAAGACCCATCCCGTTACGTATCAGAGCAGACTCCTACACAAAGACACAAGAGACTCCGAACTCAAGCAGCAATTACTCCAATGAATCTGCACGTTACCCACGTAAGAGGTAACATTCAAGCAGAAAGGGTGAGATTTCACAATTCATAATAAAATGATAACATAGTAAGGAATTATCATGTTCAGCAACTTACAATCCTTCACCAATAACAACACATAATGCATGTTATCAACAACAACAATATATTATCATATTATAGCAACAATATCAATTTATCACGTATGTGTAGTTAACAACTGACATCAAAATCAACACCACATATAACAGCAACCATACAACATCAACTGCACATTATTATTCATATTTATCAACAGTTTACAACATCATCAACAATTAGCAGCAACAACAATTTATAACATTTAGCAGCATCAACAATTAACATTAACATCATATGAAATGCAAGTGCAATCATGCATTTGGTACCAGGGCATAAGCCCTCAACATTTTTCCTTAAATAAGAATCCAAGGCATAAGCCTTCAACAGTGCCAATCCAGGCCAACAACAGGGCATAAGCCCTCAACAATGCATATGTAATCATGCCAAATGAAGTCAACTCAAAAACATCAACAATCAACATTTGGCACAATGGCCCAAGGCATAAGCCTTCAACAACGTCATCAACAACAACATCATCAATATTGGTACAAAGACCCAATCCATAAGCCCTCAACAACAAACATCAACAATAACATAATTTATTTCATCAAGTAAATAATTACTCCCAACATCATTTTATACATCATTTGATTCGCCCAAATGCGTAACACAACTACCAACGATCAACACAATCATATTTAAATAATTATTTAAAATATCAAACGAAATCGGAATCACGCAAATGAATATGTTCCGGAAAGCTTAGAGAGTCTATTTCAAGGATATGAATTTTATTTTAAGACCTAATACACCAATCAGTTCAGTTTAATCAAACCATAAGAACACATACTCACACCGGGCAGAATATTTTGTCTAACTTCAAAATGATGCCAAAACTTATATACTTATGATAAAGTTCCGAAACTTTCCATTTGGAAAGGTCATTAAGTTTTCTTTCCAACGCAACTGACGCCACCCCAAACGGACTTACGACGCTCCAGTTACACTCGAAACAAAATGACCAACGCATGACCGAAATCGCCAACATTTATGGTATAAAAACAAGGTAACCACTACTATTGAAGAACTCCTGGACTTAATTTCTCCACATAAACATAAATATTATCGCGTTAGCTTTCTAACGCTTCAAACGGGACCTCAAACGGACTTACGGAACTCAAGATATGCCCAAAACAAGTCGGTCAATACACTTCTACAGTCTCCTGCGATCCCATTACGGAATTTCACTCTTAAACTTATTTTTTTTTCAACTTAAAATTATGTCAAACATTCCCCAACATGTTCAAATAGCTTATTTTGAAAATCACTTATTATTGGTCAATTACTTTTTGTTATTTCACTCTAAACCTATCAACCAAAGCTCAATTCTAACAACATTATGCCATCAAACTTCATCCTCATTCATCAATTTAACACAAATCAACATTTAACAACATTATCAACAAACATATACAACCCTATTACATCAATTCATAATCAACTCAAAATATCCCTAAACAACCCTAACCCCAAACATACATTATCAATCCCATTATAAAATGTTAGTCCCCCCTTACCTTGTAACTGGAGGCTCTAACTCAAAGGGTTTGCAGAATGTTACATTCTTTTCTTTCTCTTCTCTCTACGTTCCGTTCTTCACACTTCTCAGCCAGCCTTTTCCCAAATGATCGTACCAATGTTACGATCTAACTCTATTTTCCCTATATTATATTTCCCATATTCCAATAATAACCTTAGGACCCCTAATATCCCAAGTTATTCCAATTCTACCCTTCTCAACTTATATTTTATTTTTATAACAATATACCACTAATCCCCTTTTATTATAATTTCTAATAACAATAATAATAATAATAATTAACTAACTATATTATTATATATCATCATCAACATCACGTAATTCATCACAAAACACAATAATTCATAAATCATCACCATAATTAGTCAAATTAATTAATTAGACTCTATAAATAATAAAATAAATAAAAGAGGGTGTTACAACTCTCTCCCATTTAGAATATTTTCGTCCTCGAAAATGCACCAACAAAAACGAGTCCAGATACAACTCTCTCATCCACTCCTCACGCCTTCAAATCCAACTCTTGCCAAAAGGCCAAACATACACTACCCTTACTAAGGTAACTTCCTTGTTTTAGCCATCTACCGAAGTTCCCAAGTTTGAATACCACGCTCTCATCGGAGTCAACCCACATCGCGGTTTCTACACTTCTTAATATACAAAGTATCATAAACGACCATTCCAACACACCGAATGGGAAAATCTCTCACTTATTTCAATCAACTACTAATGGCTATCTCAAGCACTCCTTCGTCTATGCACCCAACTTTCAATAATCCCTCCAGGGATTAAATAACTCTCTTCTTCAGATCATTTGTCTACGGTTCATAAAAAGAATTCCATCCGACTTAGTACTAACACAATCTGTGCTCCTTACCAAAACGTCAATTATAAATCCCATATTTCAATCAAACACAATACTCTACAGAATATCACAACTTTCATAACCTTGCTGATATACTACCCATTAACTTTCTCCATCACATTCAACCGTCGAAACAATAGTTCATCAAATTCTAATACATCTTCATCACCTCTGACAGAATATTTATCTTCCTTCGGCGTCCTTTCTCAAACATTATTCTTTTAATTTTCAAGCACGCTAATAATACGAAAACGATTCATAAATCCAATCCCTCTATCTTCATCAACATAAATTCATCATTATATCCTTAATACATCAAAACCAATCATTCTAATCACTTTAAATTCATCCATTGATTCTCTTAATTTTTTTTTTCTCAATAGATCCACCAACCCACCTCGGTATTTCCTTCTTGGTAATACCTTAAATTGCACCACCAATTAAATTTAATCCTGCGAGTTTCTCTATCAACTCCATCTCACGATTCATAATCGTCGCCGTAAGCAATATCATATGATTTAAACATTAGTCACTACATAAATATTTCCAAAATAATCGCTCACATAAAACATAGTTCTTCAACAGTCCTAACCATCTTGTCTGTCACATAATAACCTCTCTCGAGTTGACTAAACACTTCAATTTCTGCGATTACTGAATACCTCCATCTTGGTCTTCAAAGGTTACATTACCCACTTACAACACAAACTCTCTTTTAGAAACATCACACTGAACCACTAAAAGATTTCTGCCCAATTCTGCAAAATCAACATCGAAGCAACCGCTAACACTTCTTCGGTTCAAACTTTCCATTCTGGATAATCCAACTTGCACTTCTAGATATCTCAGCACCTAGCCGTATACACCTCTACACTAGCAGTTTCAACCTTCAGAATGTTATTCTAGTTAACTCAAAATTCGACGATATCCAACCTCAATTTGTTCTCACTAAACAACATACCAAGTAAACGATTCATTAACAAGGTCTCAAATCCCTTGGTCTTATCCAAAACAATTCAAATTCACGACTTCACACATACAATTCTTATACCAACATATCTATCTGATCTCATAATTCGAAATCCTCCAAGTGCATGTCTCTGTACATGAAAATAAACAACATGTCTATCACAGTGACTCTCATCACATCCCTTCTCTACTCGAGGAAACAAACATTAAAAACATTTTCTCACATCCTTTCACAACATCTTTATTTTCTTTACAATCATGAACTTAACTCCCAACAATCACCTGAATCAACACATGCGACCGGTATCATAACGTCTATTGCATTATCCTTGATGTACACAGACGTAACTCTACCAAACATCGCTACATCAATCTTAATTCACTACTCAAATCTCAACAATAACATACATGAAATCTCATGAAGTCAAAACATTACACCACTGCACCCACAACGCAACGACAATGGCATCCGCATTTTCGATCATACCAAAGCACCGTATAAACCTTCAAAAGCATCCAATCCATTTAAACAGCAAATAATCATTTCCTTCCATGGAACATATTTTTATCAAAAAGTTCGCTGCGCTAGCTTTCCAACGCCTCGAACGGCACCCAAAACGGATACTCGAAACTCAAGTTATGAATTTTTGAAGTTTTCAAAAATCATCCATAACATAGCTACGGGTTTGACATCTAGTTGACTCAAAACCCAACCAAAACTCATCTTTGATTCCCCAAACTCTTATTTTAACTTAGTTATACATATTAGGAACTATTGGAAACATAAGAACACAGTTTCATTCCGATCAATTCTTCCCCAAATTCCCAAAAACTCACTTCTCATCTCCAACGTTAGTATCTAAACGACTCTTTATGAATCTATCAATCTCTCCTCCATCAACATCGTCGTTTTCCACGCTTCACAACTCAATGCTCCCTTCCACAACCTCCTTATAACTGGAATCACCCGTTACTTATCAACATCCTCATCCTTCATGATGCCAAGATTACAATCCTCTTCATAATCTTCTTTATATCCTCGAGTCCCGACTTGACCTGTTCAACCTACCCGCAACCTTCAACAATCATGTATATAATTCCAACGACAAAACTCTACAACATTCCACCATTCTCAAATGATAACATCATGCTTCATAATAATTCCACACGACTAACTCTACGAATAATACGCAGTCCTGAAAACATCGCAACTATCTGAGCTTCATCTTCTCAGACTCATCCCAACCATTTAGCGACTATTCCTTCGAGACAAGAATCTGCATCTATTCATCAGAACAATCCGTAAGCACTTGGCTCAACTACAACCATCCTCCGATCCCACAATTTAATCCGAAAGACACGTCTATCCCATCCAACATAATCCCGTATGCTATCAACAAGAGATTGAGGGTGATCAGTTCCTCAATTTGTTAATAGACATCCGGAAACCATGATGGGGTACAAACCGTCTTTACCAACTATAATAGAGTTCAACCGCGCACCAACGGCAACTCCACACCCAACATCTCAGAGAAGCAAAAGCTTCTCCCCCACTTATTTCGGACTCATCCTCCTGCAAAGTTAGAAGTAAGACAAAAGAAGACCGATAGTGTTTTCACACAGATATCGCATACACACAACACGACTCTACGGACTCAACAACCTGGCCGGACAGACCGACCTGCTCTGATACCAATTGTAACACCCCGTTCCCCAAATACATAATATAATAATAATTATAATAGCACTTATCAGAGTTTTCATAAAATACAGGATATTACATTCCTTTCGACTTTATAATAATAGTAACTATAAAAATAATACTTTATTAATTCCATAAAAATTCCTTTATAAAGGTTTATACAAACTGCAGCGGAAATTTTTTTTTTATATAACATCACCATCTTCAACTCAAATGGCACTAAGGCCTTCATTACAACAAATAAACAACTTCTTCATAATATGTTTCAAAATCTAATACGTAACAAAATAGGAATAAAAACAACTAAACAAGACCTATCCCGTTACATATCAGAGCAGACTCCTACACAAAGACACAAGAGACTCCGAACTCAAGCAGTAATTACTCCAATGAATCTGCACGTTACCCACGTAAGAGGTAACATTCAAGCAGAAAGGGTGAGATTTCACAATTCATAATAAAATGATAACATAGTAAGGAATTATCATGTTCAGCAACTTACAATCCTTCACCAATAACAACACATAATGCATGTTATCAACAACAACAATATATTATCATATTATAGCAACAATATCAATTTATCACGTATGTGTAGTTAACAACTGACATCAAAATCAACACCACATATAACATCAACCATACAATATCAACTACACATTATTATTCATATTTATCAACAGTTTACAACATCATCAACAATTAGCAGCAGCAACAATTTATAACATTTAGCAGCATCAACAATTAACATCAACATCATATGAAATGCAAGTGCAATCATGCATGTGGTACCCAGGGCATAAGCCCTCAACATTTTTCCTTAAATAAGAATCCAAGGCATAAGCCTTCAACAGTGCCAATCCAGGCCAACAACAGGGCATAAGCCCTCAACAATGCATATGTAATCATGCCAAATAAAGTCAGCTCAAAAACATCAACAATCAACATTTGGCACAATGGCCCAAGGCATAAGCCTTCAACAACGTCATCAACAACAACATCATCAATATTGGTACAAAGACCCAATCCATAAGCCCTCAACAACAAACATCAACAATAACATAATTTATTTCATCAAGTAAATAATTACTACCAACATCATTTTATACATCATTTGATTCGCCCAAATGCGTAACACAACTACCAACGATCAACACAATCATATTCAAATAATTATTTAAAATATCAAACGAAGTCGGAATCACGCAAATGAATATGTTCCGGAAAGCTTAGAGAGTCTATTTCAAGGATATGAATTTTATTTTAAGACCTAATACACCAATCAGTTTAGTTTAATCAAACCATAAGAACACATACTCACACCGGGCAGAATATTTTGTCTAACTTCAAAATGATGCCAAAACTTATATACTTATGATAAAGTTCTGAAACTTTCCAGTTGGAAAGGTCATTAAGTCCTCTTTCCAACGCAACTGATGCCACCCAAAACGGACTTACGACGCTCCAGTTACACTCGAAACAAAATGACCAACGCATGACCGAAATTGCCAACATTTATGGTATAAAAACAAGGTAACCACTACTATTGAAGAACTCCTGGACTTAATTTCTCCACATAAACATAAATATTATCGCGTTAGCTTTCTAACGCTTCGAACGAGACCTCAAACGGACTTACGGAACTCAAGATATGCCCAAAACAAGTCGGTCAATACACTTCTACAGTCTCCTGCGATCCCATTACGGAATTTCACTCTTAAACTTATTTTTTTTCAACTTAAAATTATGTCAAACATTCCCCAACATGTTCAAATAGCTTATTTTGAAAATCACTTATTATTGGTCAATTACTTTTTGTTATTTCACTCTAAACCTATCAACCAAAGCTCAATTCGAACAACATTATGCCATCAAACTTCATCCCCATTCATCAATTTAACACAAATCAACATTTAACAACATTATCAACAAACATATACAACCCTATTACATCAATTCATAATCAACTCAAAACATCCCTAAACAACCCTAACCCCAAACATACATTATCAATCCCATTATAAAATGTTAGTCCCCCCTTACCTTGTAACTGGAGGCTCTAACTCAAAGGGTTTGCAGAATGTTACATTCCTTTCTTTCTCTTCTCTCTATGTTTCGTTCTTCACACTTCTCAGCCAGCCTTTTCCCAAATGATCGTACCAATGTTACGATCTAACTCTATTCTCCCTATATTATATTTCCCATATTCCAATAATAACCTTAGGACCCCTAATATCCCAAGTTATTCCAATTCTACCCTTCTCAACTTATATTTTATTTTTATAACAATATACCACTAATCCCCTTTTATTATAATTTCTAATAACAATAATAATAATAACGGTTAATACCCATTTTGCCCCCTGCCATATAGGCGTTTTTTGAAAAACCCCCCTGTAAAAAAAAAACTTGCAAAAAAAACCCCTAACATTTGAAGATTCTCTCAATTTTGACCTTCATCACATTCAGTCACCAAAAACCTGCCATTTTGACCCCTGCCATTTTGGCAGCGTTTTTATTTTGACCCCTGCCATTTTGGCAGGGTTTTCATTTTGACCCCTGCCATTTTGGCAGCGTTTTTATTTTGACCCCTGCCATTTTGGCATTTTTAGTGACTGGATGTGATGAAGGTCAAAACTGAGAGAATCTTCAAATGTTAGGGTTTTTTTTTGCAAGTTTTTTTTTTACAGGGGGGTTTTTCGAAAAGCGCCTATATGGCAGGGGGCAAAATGGGTATTAACCCTAATAATAATTAACTAACTATATTATTATATATCATCATCAACATCACGCAATTCATCACAAAACACAATAATTCATAAATCATCACCATAATTAGTCAAATTAATTAATTAGACTCTATAAATAATAAAATAAATAAAAGAGGGTGTTACAATTGCATAGAGGATTCAGTCGATTGCATGCTGAAACTTTTTGAAAAATTATCTAAGTCGAAAATCTTGATGAATGCATCATATCTAATTTTCAACCAATGCTAGTAAAATCATTTGAAAAATATTTTAACAAAGTATAAAATGAATTTTCCAAATGCATGATCAAATATATATTGAGCACTTGAAGATTGTTATGATAATGATTTCATATACCATGAGTGTTGATCATAAGCAATTTTTTCTTCTTCTTTGATAATGAGACTTGACCTATAAAACATTGTCTTCATCAAAACTTGTTGGAAGTTTGTCTTCACAATCTCCCCTTTTTTTATGATGACAACCATATGAAAAAAGAAGATTAATTTTGATCACAATGCTCCCCCTTTCTCTTAGAATCATATGCTTGGATAACTCTCTCAAACTTTGACAATTCATACTAATATTGATTCTTCCTGAAAATGTTAGATCATAAGCATACACATGTATATAATATTTTCTCCCCATTTGTCATTATCAAAAAGAAGGGAAAAGTGTAATTGAAAGTAAAACAAATAGAGAAAGGAGAGAATAATCAAGAAATAAAATATTGAAACTTAACATAAACATATTGCCTTAACATAATAAACCATAAACTTAATAGTACAATGGCATAAACCATAAGAACGTATTGTCTTAGAACATAACAATAACATAAACTTAACTTTAACAAAACCCTAAGAACATACTATAATAAAACAACACATAGAAAACATATTAATATTGGTTCATAAAATCTTGGTCAAGGTTGGCTTGGTCTTTGTTGTTTGGTGGAGAATTTTGTGGTTGAAGGAATGGTTATTGGTAAGGAGGGATTTCAACTTAAGGAGCTTGCACATGAACATGGAGGTTAGAGATTTGGGTAGACAAAGAGTGATGCATTATGTCATGTAGTCAAGAACATGTATCATTTCTATAACCACGTCTATCTTGTTGTTGCAAATGTGCACATTAATTTCCCAATCTTCAATAGGCACTGGATCCTCTTTAACAAGATTGACACCAAAATGTTGAAGAATCTTAGTGATGAAAAAGGCGTAAGGAAGGTCCTGTGAATATTCATCATGAGAGGTCATGTGCTCCAAAATCATGTAAGCCCAATTAATTGGAATACCATGCTTAATTTCAAATAAAATTTGCATCTCAGTGTCAGTAATAATAGAGTGATTAGAAAACCTTGGTACAATAATATAGTTCAAAAAATAGTGCAGCGACCTATCATCAATAAAAAGATTTCCAGCAGATCGAGATGTCCTATCAGGAAGCTTACCACCCAATTTCTTTTTACGCTTCTAAAAAATTTCATGCTCAGTTTTTCTTCCAATACCATAAAAAAGTCTCTTTTCATAATCTTGTAAAGGAAAAGTTTAGTTCATCTTAAACTCTAAGCCTTCAGAGGGTATATCCAAAAAATTTCCCAAAACTTCATAATAAAAATCAAAAGAAGTCCCTTTAACAGAAGAACTTATAACACCCTCATTATAAGACATGTTCGTGTAAAAAGCTCTCACTAGGTCAGAAAAAATATAGCCATTCATGCTTACTAACCCATATATTTGTTTGACTTCTTAAAATTTCTCCAAATTTAAAACAAGGATAAGGAAAAGTATCCAACTTCACATACCTAGGTCCAAACACAGATTTGGTTAAGAAGCATACAAGGTACCTTTTTTGTTGCTCTTTTGAGGGGAAAAGTTTCTTCAATCTTGAATCAAAAGCTAAGGATTGCGGTGAATTGGATAATGTAGCCTTCTCCTTACCCTTTGAAGCCTTGCCACTCTTAAGTTATGGTGTCACTTAAGAAGGATGGAAAACTTAGAGAATGTTTGATGAAGGTTGTAATTTGGAATTTTTTATGTAGGTTGAAATATGTGTTTTAGAGAAGGTTTGATTTTTGTATAGAGATAGGTTGGAATTTTTTATGAAGAAAAGTTGAATGGGTAGATCTGAGAATAATGGAATTTGTGAGCAATAATGGTGAAGGTATTGGAAAGATGAGTTGTTAATGGTAGTAAGGAGAGAATTGAAAACAAAGTAAGAAGTTTGGTAAAAAAAAAAGAAATAAGGGTGCATGCTATGGAACGAGAGAGAGGGACAAATTTTGAAAAAGTTCACATGAGGCTGCTAGGTTTTATGACTATTTGACCGTGAGGGAATAAGGGTTCACGTAACATTAAAATAAAAGAAAAAATATGCAAAATCACTCAGGTGAAATCGATTGCAATGGGGTGCAATCGATTGTAGACCAAAAAATTGAATTTCGCTTCAGGTGTAATCGATTGTAGGGGTTGTGCAATCGATTGCACAAAAGTTTGATTTGATTTTGTTAAATTTGAAAAACACATTTAGACTCAATACAATCGATTGATGCATAAGTGCAGTCGATTGCACTAAAGAAATATTTGAATTATTTTTTCAAACATTAATGTAATTAAGTTAAGGCAATCAAAAGCATTAAAAACACAAATAATACCAAGATAATAATAAAATCAAGGCAATAAACATAGTAATTACATTAAAATTAGTATAATAAAGCAATTTAATAAAGCACGTAATAACATCATATTAATCACATTTAAACATTCAAAATATATGAATTGAATGAGAAAGAATAAAATAGATGTACCTTGTTAATGATATAAGAGATTTTGTGAATGAATTGAGATGAAATTTTCAAGAGGTCTTGACTTGATTTAATGTCATTTTCGCTTAGAATACCAAGATCTCTTCTGATTTTATAAAATGTGTCTCTTGGAAGCAGCTTTGTGAAGATATTTGTTAGTTGATTTTGGGTATCAATGAAGGAAATTTCAATGTCGCCTTTTAGAACATGATCCCTTAAGAAGTGATGTCGTATATCAATATGCTTGGTTCTTGAATGCATGATTGAACTTTTTGAAATATTGATTGCACTAGTGTTGTCACACTTGAGAGAGATGCTTCCTAGAATCACACCATAGTCATGGAGTTGTTGTTTTAACCAAAGTATCTAAGCACAACAACTACCGGCGGCAATATATTTTTCTTTTGCAGTGTTGAGAACCACACTTGCTTGCTTTTTGCATGTTCAAGAAACTAGGGCATTTCCAAAAATGTGACACGTTGCACTTGTGCTTTTTCTGTCTGTCTGTCTGTCTTACATCCTACATAATCTGCATCAGAGAAACCAACAAGACTACATACACTACTTTTAGGGTACCATTAGCCAACATTGGATGTTCCTTTGAGATAATTCATTATTCTCTTCACAGCACTGAGATGAGATTCCTTTGGACATGCTTGAAATAGTGCACATAAACATACACTAAACATAATATCAGGTCGACTAGCCGTTAGATATAATAAAGAACCAATCATACCTCGATATTTAGTGAAATAAATTGGAATTTCAGATTCGTCATGATCAAGATATGTGTCAGATCCCATTGGAATTGCTATTTCTTTGCAATTATCCATGTCAAATCTTTTGAGAAACTCTTTGCAATACTTAGATTGATTGATGAATATCTCATTCTTTGTTTGTTTGATTTGTAACCCAAGGAAGTATTTCAACTTACCTATCATGGACATTTCAAATTCTCCTTGTATGATTGATCAGAGTTCTTCACCCTATCATACCAAGCTCTTGGTGCTTGCTTCAATCTATACAAAGCCTTTTTGAGTTTGTACACATGATCAGGGTGTTTAAAGTCTTCAAAACCTGGAGTTGAGTTACATAAACTTCTTCAAGTATGTATCCATTTAGGAATGTACTTTTGAAGTCCATTTGGTACAACTAAAAATTCAAAGAACAAGCATATGCTAACAATAATCTAATTGCTTATAGTCTAGCAACAGGAGCAAATGTTTCCTCAAAATCTATACCTTCGTCTTGATTATATCCTTGGGCTACTAATCTTGCCTTGTTCCTTATAATGATACCATTTTCATCTAACTTATTTTTAAAAATCCATTTGGTGCCAATGATATGTTTACCCTTAGGTCTAGGAACTAAATCCCAAACTTGATTTCTTTCAAATTGATTTAGTTCCTCTTGCATGGCTAGAATCCATTGGTCATCATCTAAGGCATCTTTGACTTTAGAAGGTTCAATTTAAGAAACAAAAACCATATTAAGACAAGCAACTTTAAGGTTTAAACGAGTAGATACTCCCTGATCTATGTCTCCAATAATTTTGTCAACGGGATGATCCTTATGTGTTCTCCACTCTTGAGGAAGATCTCTTTGATTTTACTCTTGTTGGATAGATTCCTCTTTGTGTTCCATTTGATCATCATTGTTGACTTTGGTAATATCTTCCATAGGAACTTCTATAATTTCATCATCGTCATCACAAACAACTATATCCTCCTTATAGGTGTTAGATTCATCAAAGGAAACATGCATTGACTCTTCTATAGTTAAAGTTCTTTTATTATAAATTCTATAAGCTTTACTAGTAAGAGAGTAACCAAGAAATATACCTTCGTCGAACTTCTCATCAAACTTACCAAGATTGTCTTTGTCATTGTTGAGGACAAAGAATTTCCACACAAAGATATGAAAGTGAGAAATGTTTGGCTTTCATCCTTTGAAGAGTTCATATGGAGTCTTTTTCAATATTGGTCTTATAATAACCCAATTACTTACATAACATGTCGTGCTTACTGCATCCGCCCAAAAATATTTTGGTGGGCTTGAATCACTAAGCATTGTTCTTGCAAGTTCTACTAGAGACCAATTCTTTCTTTTCACCACTCTATTTTGTTGTGGAGTTCTTGGTGCTGAAAAATTAAGGAAGATCCCATATTCTTCACAAAACTCTTCAAAAGATGCATTTTGGAATTCTCCACCATGATCTCTTCTTATGGAGGCCATTTTTAGCAATTTCTCATTTTGAACATGTTTTGCATACCTCTTGAACGCCTTGAATGCATCACTTTTCTGCACTTTGAGATTTACCTCATGAGTGGCTTCATCTTCAACCAAGCATTCATCCTTAGTGAACTTGATATTGAATCATTTGTCAGAAAGTTGGCTTATACTTAGAAGATTGTTCTTTAGTCCTTCAACATAAAGAACATCTTCAATGGATGTGAAAGGTGGTGCTCCAACTTTTCCTATGCCAAGAATTTTTCCTTTGTTGTTGTCTCCATAATTGACATATCCCTTGGATTTAAGCACTAGATTTGAAAATTTGTTGATATCTCCAGTCATATGCTTATAACAACCACTATCGAGATACCATAAATTTGTAGTTGGTTTCAAGCATACCTACAAAACAAATTAGGTTTTGTTAGGTACCCAAATTGCCTTGGGTCCTTCATAATTAGTTCTTTTCTTGACCCACACATAATCCACTTCCCACGCTAAAGTTCCTTACATAGCAAGCATTAGGTGTATGACCAATTATACCACAATAGAAACTAGTAGGAACAAAATTAGGAACATAAGATTTTTTCTTAACAAATCTTTTCCTCTTAGGATAATGATGAACATTGTTTTTTTTTTGTTCACTTTTTCTTTATTGGATTGATCACTAGCCTTAACAAAGATAGTTTTACTAGAACTTGGTTTATTAAATTTAGAATAACCAAGTCCACTTTTATCATTAGAATATCTTTGTTGACTAAGGATACCATCCAATCCAGTTTTTCCTTTTTCATATTTTTCAAGAACTCTTTTCAATTGGACAATTTGGAAAGAAAGTGACTCACACTCTTTGCATACAAAATTTAGTTTTTGTTCTTTAACAAAGTTTTTTTTTCAACTTCAAAATCTTTTTCCATGGTTTCAATATTTTCTTTAATAGATAAAATTTGTTTCTTTTGTTTTGACATTTTTTTATATAGAATTTTGCATTCGTTGAGTAGTTCATCTATAACACCTTGTCCATCATTATTATAAAGAGAAAAATAATTACTAACCTCTTCATCTTCACCATCGGAATGGTGTGATGTCATCAAAGTAAATTTTGCACATTCTTCACTTTCTGAGTCAGATGATAAACTTATTTCATTGTCTTCGCATGCAATGTAGGTTTTTTTAGATATTGTCTCTTTTCTACTCTTGAAGCCCATTTTCTTGGTGAGTTTTGGACAATCTATCTTTATGTGTCCTTGCTTTCCACATTCATAGCATGTGACATTTTGTGTTGAAGTGGAAGCATCCTTTTTCTTAAAAAAATGTCTTTCTTTTTGCCAAATTTAAATATTTTTCATTATTGCCAAAAAACTTACCAAGTCTTTTCACAAGGAGCACAAAGTTTTCATCTTCTTACGGGGCATCATCTTTTTGTTCTTCTTAGGTGTCAATTTAAAAGTAATGTCATTGGATTTCTTCTCTGAATTCTCATGTTCTTCTAATCTTCCAAGTTCAAGTTCATGCTCTTGAAGTTTTTCGAATAAGGATACATATGTCATGGTAGAAAGACTTTTCTTTTCCGATATTTGTTAAGTGCCTAATTGTGCATATTTTAGATAGTACTTTGTGGCCCTTTTCAATTGTTTCTTTGGTGTTTTAGTAGTAAATACATATGTTTCAGTGTAAATACGCAAGTTTCCATTTTCGTATGTAAATATTGTGAATTATGATCATTTTGATGCTTTTTGATAGGTTTTCTTGCTGGATAGAATGCTTGGAAACTATGGATGATGAAAGGGAGCTTGGAAGATCATTTTTCGCAACTTTTTGTCGGCAACTCGCGCTTAGTGCGCTTTTCAGCGTGGTTTCAGCGCATTTTTTATGAAGAGTAAGTAGCTAAGGATCCTTGACCGCGCTTAGCGCGCTTTAAGGCAGTTTAAGTGCATTTGAAGTTAGATCGCGCTTAAGCGCGCTCTGTGGGCGCTTAGCACGATTGTAATAAATATCATTTTTTCTAATTTGTTTGTCTTATTTTTTGTAGTTATTCAAGCCATTATTTCTATTCATTTTCATATAGAGCATTGAATAAGCTTTCCAACACTTCCGATCGCGCCTCAAACGGAGTTACGGTTCGAAAGTTATGACGAAAACAAGATGCTGGATTTCTCTGATGGCGCTAAGCGCCCTCAGAGAGCGCTAAGCGCGTTCGCGACAGTCCAGCCCCCTATTTAAGTCACTTTTCAGCATTTTTTAGGTTATGTTTTTGGGGGAACTTTCTCCCAACTTCATCAAACATAATTTAGGAGTAGAGAGGCTTAGAAAACAACATTAGATGATGCATCTTGATGATCCGGAGTAAGATTTGCTTCAATCGACTCTGACACGCCGTGAGAAACTTGTTCTTCTCCTTTCTTCTCTTTGTATCCTCTTTTGTTGGGGTTTTTATTGTAATCTCTTGATACCTTATGTATTTCATCTAATCTATGTATTGTGAATATGCTTTGATTAAATATTGTTGTTATCTTTGATTTCTTGTTTGTGGGTATGACAAAACCCTTTACAAACCCTAGATCTAAGATTTTCATCTTTTAATGAGCAAGCTTTTGACATGGTTTTTTGAGTTGATATTCATTTGTATCTTAGCTTTTTAGCATTGTGTTGATTGTTAGAATGAATAGCTTCTAGCAACTAATGCAATAAAGACCGCGATAACGCTTGACAAACGGTATTGCGAGGTTGCGTGATAATATTGATGAAGAACTTTGTTCACATACGTTTGGCAAATTAGATGAATGCATCTTATTCATGTGTACGTATTTCGATCTTGGAGTTATATATGAATCGAGTCATTACTCATTAGTTTGATATAGATGTTATAGTAATATCTGTTAGGTTCTGAACTCTAGAGATAGATTTAGATCTAACATTCACAGTGGGTATCGATTCTTAATGCTCCGTGTTGTCGAGTTGCATGAGACATCATCGATGAGGCGATGCGGTTGTTCTCTCAACTTTGCGTTAGACATAATCTTTGTAGTGAGTTATACGTGGTGATATTAGACGAACATTTGATTTATGTATAATATGATCGAAAGAATGCATGTGTTATCGATCAATCTCTATTGAGTTTCTCTTCTCCAAAGAATGTGTTATTGTTATTTACTTGCTTTTTTGTTTCTTTAATTTCTGCATGTTACCGTTTTAAATCTCATTTCAAACAAAAGCTTAGAAATGTAGAGACCATGAACAGCGCTCTTTCCCTCCACCAATCCCTGTGGATACGACAACCTTCGGGAATTCTTTCAAACATAAACATTTGCTTGCCATTTTACCGCATTCAACAATGGAGTGTTAAGTGCCAAATTGTGCATATTTTAGATAGTATTTTGTGGCCCTTTTCAATTGTTTCTTTGGTGTTTTAGTGTAAATACGCAAGTTTCCGTTTTTGTATGTAAATATTATGAATTATGATCATTTTGATGCTTTTTGATAGGTTATCTTGCTGGATAGAATGCTTGGAAACTATGGATGATGAAAGGGAGCTTGGAATATAATTTTTGCAACTTTTTGTCGGCAACTAGCGCTTAGCGCGCTTTTCTGCGCGATTTTGATGAAGAGGCAGTAGCTAAGGATCCTTGATCGCGCTTAGCGCGGGAAGGACCGCACTTAGCATGCTTTAAGGCAGTTTAAGTGTATTTGAAGTTATATCGCGCTTAAGTGCGCTCTGTGGGCGCTTAGCGCGATTATAATAAATATCACTTTCTAATTTGTTTGTCTTATTTTTTTTTAGGTATTCAAGCCATTATTTCTATTCATTTTCATATAGAGCATTGAATAAGCTTTCCAACACTTTCGATCGCGCCTCAAACGGAGTTACGGTTCGAAAGTAATGACGAAAACAAGATGTTGGATTTCTATGATGGCGCTAAGCGTGTTCGCGACAGTCTAGCCCCCTATTTAAGTCACTTTTCAGCATTTTTTAGGTTGTGTTTTTGGGGTAACTTTCTCCCAACTTCATCAAACATAATTTAGGAGTAGAGAGGCTTAGAAAACAACATTAGATGATGCATCTTGATGATTCGGAGTAAGATTTGCTTCAATCGACTCTGACACGCCGTGAGAAACTTGTTCTTCTCCTTTCTTCTCTTTGTATACTCTTTTGTTGGGGTTTTTATTGTAATCTCTTGATACCTTATGTATTTCATCTAATCTATGTATTGTGAATATGCTTTGATTAAATATTGTTGTTATCTTTGATTTCTTGTTTGTGGGTATGACAAAACCCTTTACAAACCCTAGATCTAAGATTTTCATCTTTTAATGAGCAAGCTTTTGACATGGTTTTTTGAGTTGATATTCATTTGTATCTTAGCTTTTTAGCATTGTGTTGATTGTTAGAATGAATAGCTTCTAGCAACTAATGCAATAAAGACCGCGATAACGCTTGACAAACGGTATTGCGAGGTTGCGTGATAATATTGATGAAGAACTTTGTTCACATACGTTTGGCAAATTAGATGAATGCATCTTATTCATGTGTACGTATTTCGATCTTGGAGTTATATATGAATCGAGTCATTACTCATTAGTTTGATATAGATGTTATAGTAATATCTGTTAGGTTCTGAACTCTAGAGATAGATTTAGATCTAACATTCACAGTGGGTATCGATTCTTAATGCTCCGTGTTGTCGAGTTGCATGAGACATCATCGATGAGGCGATGCGGTTGTTCTCTCAACTTTGCGTTAGACATAATCTTTGTAGTGAGTTATACGTGGTGATATTAGACGAACATTTGATTTATGTATAATATGATCGAAAGAATGCATGTGTTATCGATCAATCTCTATTGAGTTTCTCTTCTCCAAAGAATGTGTTATTGTTATTTACTTGCTTTTTTGTTTCTTTAATTTCTGCATGTTACCGTTTTAAATCTCATTTCAAACAAAAGCTTAGAAATGTAGAGACCATGAACAGCGCTCTTTCCCTCCACCAATCCCTGTGGATACGACAACCTTCGGGAATTCTTTCAAACATAAACATTTGCTTGCCATTTTACCGCATTCAACAATGGAGTGTTAAGTGCCAAATTGTGCATATTTTAGATAGTATTTTGTGGCCCTTTTCAATTGTTTCTTTGGTGTTTTAGTGTAAATACGCAAGTTTCCGTTTTTGTATGTAAATATTATGAATTATGATCATTTTGATGCTTTTTGATAGGTTATCTTGCTGGATAGAATGCTTGGAAACTATGGATGATGAAAGGGAGCTTGGAATATAATTTTTGCAACTTTTTGTCGGCAACTAGCGCTTAGCGCGCTTTTCTGCGCGATTTTGATGAAGAGGCAGTAGCTAAGGATCCTTGATCGCGCTTAGCGCGGGAAGGACCGCACTTAGCATGCTTTAAGGCAGTTTAAGTGTATTTGAAGTTATATCGCGCTTAAGTGCGCTCTGTGGGCGCTTAGCGCGATTATAATAAATATCACTTTCTAATTTGTTTGTCTTTTTTTTTTTTAGGTATTCAAGCCATTATTTCTATTCATTTTCATATAGAGCATTGAATAAGCTTTCCAACACTTTCGATCGCGCCTCAAACGGAGTTACGGTTCGAAAGTAATGACGAAAACAAGATGTTGGATTTCTATGATGGCGCTAAGCGTGTTCGCGACAGTCTAGCCCCCTATTTAAGTCACTTTTCAGCATTTTTTAGGTTGTGTTTTTGGGGTAACTTTCTCCCAACTTCATCAAACATAATTTAGGAGTAGAGAGGCTTAGAAAACAACATTAGATGATGCATCTTGATGATTCGGAGTAAGATTTGCTTCAATCGACTCTGACACGCCGTGAGAAACTTGTTCTTCTCCTTTCTTCTCTTTGTATACTCTTTTGTTGGGGTTTTTATTGTAATCTCTTGATACCTTATGTATTTCATCTAATCTATGTATTGTGAATATGCTTTGATTAAATATTGTTGTTATCTTTGATTTCTTGTTTGTGGGTATGACAAAACCCTTTACAAACCCTAGATCTAAGATTTTCATCTTTTAATGAGCAAGCTTTTGACATGGTTTTTTGAGTTGATATTCATTTGTATCTTAGCTTTTTAGCATTGTGTTGATTGTTAGAATGAATAGCTTCTAGCAATTAATGCAATAAAGACCGCGATAACGCTTGACAAACGGTGTTGCGAGGTTGCGTGATAATATTGATGAAGAACTTTGTTCACATACGTTTGGCAAATTAGATGAATGCATATTATTCATGTGTACGTATTCCGATCTTGGAGTTATATATGAATCGAGTCATTACTCATTAGTTTGATATGGATGTTATAGTAATATATGTTAGGTTCTGAACTCTAGAGATAGATTTAGATCTAACATTCACAGTGGGTATCGATTCTTAATGCTCCGTGTTGTCGAGTTGCACGAGCCATCATCGATGAGCGATGCGGTTATTCTCTCAACTTTGCGTTAGACATAACCTTTGTAGTGAGTGATACGTGGTGATATTAGACGAACGTTTGATTTATGTTTAATATGATCGAAAGAATGCATGTGTTATCCATCAATCTCTATTGAGTTTCTCTTCTCCACAGAATGTGTTATTGTTATTTACTTGCTTTTTTGTTTCTTTAATTTCCGCATGTTACCGTTTAAAATTTCATTTCAAACAAAAGCTTAGAAATGTAGAGACCGTGAACAGCGCTCTTTTCCTCCACCAATCCCTGTGGATACGACAACCCTCGGGAATTCTTTCAAACATAAACATTTGCTTGCCGTTTTACCGCATTCAACAATGGAGTGTTAAGTGCCAAATTGTGCATATTTTAGATAGTATTTTGTGGCCCTTTTTAATTGTTTCTTTGGTGTTTTAGTCTAAATACGCAAGTTTCCATTTTTGTATGTAAATATTATGAATTATGATCATTTTGATGCTTTTTGATAGGTTATCTTGCTGGATAGAATGCTTGGAAACTATGGATGATGAAAGGGAGCTTGGAAGATAATTTTCGCAACTTTTTGTCGGCAACTCGCGCTTAGCGCGCTTTTCTGTGCAAATTCAGCGCGATTTTGATGAAGAGGCAGTAGCTAAGGATCCTTGATTGCGCTTAGCGCGGGAAGGACCCCTCTTAGCATGCTTTAAGGCAGTTTAAGTGTATTTGAAGTTATATCGCGCTTAAGTGCGCTCTGTGGGCGCTTAGCGCGATTATAATAAATATCACTTTCTAATTTGTTTGTCTTATTTTTTTTAGGTATTCAAGCCATTATTTCTATTCATTTTCATATAGAGCATTGAATAAGCTTTCCAACACTTCCGATCGCGCCTCAAACGGAGTTACGGTTCGAAAGTTATGACGAAAACAAGATGCTGGATTTCTATGATGGCGCTAAGCGCCCTCAGAGTGCGCTAAGCGCGTTGGCGACAGTCTAGCCCCCTATTTAAGTCACTTTTCAGCATTTTTTAGGTTATGTTTTTGGGGTAACTTTCTCCCAACTTCATCAAACATAATTTAGGAGTAGAGAGGCTTAGAAAACAACATTAGATGATGCATCTTGATGATCCGGAGTAAGATTTGCTTCAATCGACTCTGACACGCCGTGAGAAACTTGTTCTTCTCCTTTCTTCTCTTTGTATCCTCTTTTGTTAGGGTTTTAATTGTAATCTCTTGATACCTTATGTATTTCATCTAATCTATGTATTGTGAATATGCTTTGATTAAATATTGTTGTTATCTTTGATTTCTTGTTTGTGGGTATGACAAAACCCTTTACAAACCCTAGATCTAAGATTTTCATCTTTTAATGAGCAAGCTTTTGACATGGTTTTTTGAGTTGATATTCATTTGTATCTTAGCTTTTTAGCATTGTGTTGATTGTTAGAATGAATAGCTTCTAACAATTAATGCAATAAAGACCGCGATAACGCTTGACAAACGGTGTTGCGAGGTTGCGTGATAATATTGATGAAGAACTTTGTTCACATACGTTTGGCAAATAAGATGAATGCATATTATTCATGTGTACGTATTCCGATCTTGGAGTTATATATGAATCGAGTCATTACTCATTAGTTTGATATGGATGTTATAGTAATATCTGTTAGGTTCTGAACTCTAGAGATAGATTTAGATCTAACATTCACAGTGGGTATCGATTCTTAATGCTCAGTGTTGTCGAGTTGCATGAGACATCTTCGATGAGGCGATGCGGTTGTTCTCTCAACTTTGCGTTAGACATAACCTTTGTAGTGAGTGATACGTGGTGATATTAGACGAACGTTTGATTTATGTATAATATGATCGAAAGAATGCATGTGTTATCCATCAATCTCTATTGAGTTTCTCTTCTCCAAAGATTGTGTTATTGTTATTTACTTGCTTTTTTGTTTCTTTAATTTCCGCATGTTACCGTTTAAAATCTCATTTCAAACAAAAGCTTAGAAATGTAGAGACCGTGAACAGTGCTCTTTTCCTCCACCAATCCCTGTGGATACGACAACCCTCGGGAATTCTTTCAAACATAAACATTTGCTTGCCGTTTTACCGCATTCAACAATGGAGTGTTAAGTGCCAAATTGTGCATATTTTAGATAGTATTTTGTGGCCCTTTTCAATTGTTTCTTTGGTGTTTTAGTGGTAATACGCAAGTTTCCGTTTTTGAATGTAAATATTATGAATTATGATCATTTTGATGCTTTTTGATAGGTTATCTTGCTGGATAGAATGCTTGGAAACTATGGATGATGAAAGGGAGCTTGGAAGATAATTTTCGCAACTTTTTGTCGGTAACTCGCGCTTAGCGCGCTTTTCTGCACGAATTCAGTGCGATTTTGATGAAGAGGCAGTAGCTAAGGATCCTTGATCGCGCTTAGCGCGGGAAGGACCGCGCTTAGCATGCTTTAAGGCAGTTTACGTGTATTTGAAGTTAGATCGTGCTTAAACGCGCTCTGTGGGCGCTTAGCGCGATTATAATAAATATCATTTTTTCTAATTTGTTTGTCTTATTTTTTTTAGGTATTCAAGCCATTATTTTTATTCATTTTCATATAGAGCATTGAATAAGCTTTCCAACACTTCCGATCGCGCCTCAAACGGAGTTACGGTTCGAAAGTTATGACGAAAACAAGATGCTGGATTTCTATGATGGCGCTAAGCGCCCTCAGAGTGCGCTAAGCGCGTTCGCGATAGTCCAGCCCCCTATTTAAGTTACTTTTCAGCATTTTTTAGGTTATCTTTTTGGGGGAACTTTCTCCCAACTTCATCAAACATATTTTAGGAGTAGAGAGGCTTAGAAAACAACATTAGATTATGCATCTTGATGATCCGGAGTAGGATTTGGTTCAATCGACTCTGACACACCATGAGAAACTTGTTCTTCTCCTTTCTTCTCTTTGTATCCTCTTTTGTTGGGGTTTTTATTGTAATCTCTTGATACCTTATGTATTTCATCTAATCTATGTATGGTGAATATGCTTTGATTAAATATTGTTGTTATCTTTGATTTCTTGTTTGTGGGTATGACAAAACCCTTTACAAACCCTAGATCTAAGATTTTCATCTTTTAATGAGCAAGCTTTTGACATGGTTTTTTGAGTTGATATTCATTTGTATCTTAGCTTTTTAGCATTGTGTTGATTGTTAGAATGAATAGCTTCTAAAAAATTAATGCAATAAAGACCGCGATAACGCTTGACAAACGGTGTTGCGAGGTTGCATGATAATATTGATGAAGAACTTTGTTCACATACGTTTGGCAAATAAGATGAATGCATATTATTCATGTGTACGTATTCCGATCTTGGAGTTATATATGAATCGAGTCATTACTCATTAGTTTGATATGGATGTTATAGTAATATCTGTTAGGTTCTGAACTCTAGAGATAGATTTAGATCTAACATTCACAGTGGGTATCGATTCTTAATGCTCAGTGTTGTCGATTTGCATGAGACATCATTGATGAGGCGATGCGGTTGTTCTCTCAACTTTGCGTTAGACATAACCTTTGTAGTGAGTGATACGTGGTGATATTAGACGAACGTTTGATTTATGTATAATATGATCGAAAGAATGCATGTGTTATCCATCAATGTCTATTGAGTTTCTCTTCTCCAAAGATTGTGTTATTGTTATTTACTTGCTTTTTTGTTTCTTTAATTTCCGCATGTTACCGTTTTAAATCTCATTTCAAACAAAAGCTTAGAAATGTAGAGACCGTGAACAGCGCTCTTTTCCTCCACCAATCCCTGTGGATACGACAACCCTCGGGAATTCTTTCAAACATAAACATTTGCTTGCCGTTTTACCGCATTCAACAATGGAGTGTTAAGTGCCGAATTGTGCATATTTTAGATAGTATTTTGTGGCCCTTTTCAATTGTTTCTTTGGTGTTTTAGTGTTAATACGCAAGTTTCCGTTTTTGTATGTAAATATTATGAATTATGATCATTTTGATGCTTTTTCATAGGTTATCTTGCTGGATAGAATGCTTGGAAACTATGGATGATGAAAGGGAGCTTGGAAGATAATTTTCGCAACTTTTTGTCGGCAACTCGCACTTAGCGCGCTTTTCTGCGTAAATTCAGCGCGATTTTGATGAAGAGGCAGTAGCTAAGGATCCTTGATCGCGCTTAGCGCGGGAAGGACCGCGCTTAGCATGCTTTAAGGCAGTTTAAGTGTATTTGAAGTTAGATCGCGCTTAAGCGCGCTCTGTGGGCGCTTAGCGCAATTATAATAAATATCATTTTTTCTAATTTGTTTGTCTTATTTTTTTTAGGTATTCAAGCCATTATTTCTATTCATTTTCATATAGAGCGTTGAATAAGCTTTCCAACACTTCCGATCGCGCCTCAAACGGAGTTACGGTTCGAAAGTTATGACGAAAACAAGATGCTGGATTTTTATGATGGCGCTAAGCGCCCTCAGAGTGCGCGAAGCGCGTTCGCGACAGTCCAACCCCCTATTTAAGTTACTTTTCAGCATTTTTTAGGTTATGTTTTTGGGGGAACTTTCTCCCAACTTCATCAAACATATTTTAGGAGTAGAGAGGCTTAGAAAACAACATTAGATGATGCATCTTGATGATACGGAGTAGGATTTGGTTCAATCGACTCTGACACACCGTGAGAAACTTGTTCTTCTCCTTTCTTCTCTTTGTATCCTCTTTTGTTGGGGTTTTTATTGTAATCTCTTGATACCTTATGTATTTCATCTAATCTATGTATTGTGAACATGCTTTGATTCAATATTGTTGTTATCTTTGATTTCTTGTTTGTGGGTATGACAAAACCCTTTACAAACCCTAGATCTAAGATTTTCATCTTTTAATGAGCAAGCTTTTGACATGGTTTTTTGAGTTGATATTAATTTTCATTTTAACTTTTTAGCATTGTGTTGATTGTTAGAATGAATAGCTTCTAGCAATTAATTCAATAAAGACCGCGATAACGCTTGACAAACGGTGTTGCGAGGTTGCGTGATAATATTGATGAAGAACTTTGTTCACATATGTTTGGCAAATTAGATGAATGCATATTATTCATGTGTACGTATTCCGATCTTGGAGTTATATATGAATCGAGTCATTACTCATTAGTTTGATATGGATGTTATAGTAATATCTGTTAGGTCTGAACTCTAGAGATAGATTTAGATCTAACATTCACAGTGGGTATCGATTCTTAATGCTCCGTGTTGTCGAGTTGCGTGAGACATCATCGATGAAGCAATGCAGTTATTCTCTCAACTTTGCGTTAGACATAACCTTTGTTGTGAGTGATACGTGGTGATATTAGACGAACGTTTGATTGATGTATAATATGATCGAAAGAATGCATGTGTTATCGATTGTTCTCTATTGAGTTTCTCTTCTCCAAAGAATGTGTTATTGTTATTTACTTGCTTTTTTTTCCTTTAATTTCTGCATGTTACCGTTTGAAATCTCATTTCAAACAAAAGCTTAGAAATTTAGAGACCGTGAACGCCGCTCTTTCCCTCCACCGATCCCTGTGGATACGACAACCCTCGGGAATTCTTTCAAACATAAACATTTGCTTGCCTCTTTACCGCATTCAACAATATTACCATCAACTTTGGTTGCCATTCCCTGGTTAAAGACCTAAGCACTTTAAGATTAAGATCATCGTTAGTAGAAGTCTTACCGAGAGCAATCAAGTGATTTGTTAAGTGTGCAAATCTCTTTTGCAATGCGAGGATTGATACTTCGGGCTACGTTCTAAACATCTCGTACTCTTGACTCAAAGTATTCAATCTAGATCTCTTTACTTCAGCAGTTCCTTTGTGAATTTCAACCGATGTATCCCATATTTTCTTTACCGATGTACATTGAGAAATACGAAGAATTTATCCTTGCTAAGTGCACTTTGAAGTAGGTTGATTGCTTTCTTGTCATAAAGAACTTTTTTCTTATCATCTTCATCCCAAGCACTTTTAATCTTTGCAGTCCCAACACTATTAACAACATTTGTAGGAACATGTGGACCATTTTGAACAGCTTCCCATATTCCTTCTCCTTGTGCTTCCAAATAGGCCTTCATGTAAATTTTCCAGATATCGAAGTATTCACCAGAAAATAGTGGAGGTTTATTGCTGCTGATACCATCTTTGAAAATAGGATTTGCACTTGGGGAAACCATTTTGGATCTTTAGGAACAGGTTACCTATAACCTGCTCTGATTCCAATTGTAAGTGGATAAGTACACCTAAGAGGGGGTGAGTTAGGTATCTAAAATTTTATCTAGTTTTTTTATGGTGTATCTTTCTTTTCTTACTTGATGTGATGAATGATGAAAGCAGTAAATGCGAAAAATAAAGAAAACCATGAATTATCCTGGTTCCCCTCACAATCCAAGAGTACATCCAATTCCCCTCAGAACTTTTATACAAGCCTAATCTAGACTTCTATACACACGGTTCTAACCTAATCACCAAGAACAGTCCTCTTGTGATCTACAACTCAAGAAAAGAAAATAATCCTTCATTTTCTTACACCCTTGTTTTCAACAATCCTGGATAACCAGTATAATAACCACACAATCTTATATCCAACAATCCTAGAAAAATAAGATGTTGATACAATAATGAATTTGAGTAGTATTAAGTTTGATAAACTAAATCCTATTTGTAGGACTTCTTCTCTTTTAAATATGAAAGTTCAATATCACAAACTCTCTAAGTGCTCAATGATGCTTTTTGAATGATATGAAAGTTTTCAAAAAGCATCTAAGTCTGGAACAAGTGAGTTGAAAATTATGCAGAGAGTTTTATATGATTTGTTTGAAAGAGGTAGCAGTAAAATGAAATTTGAATTTCTATTTATAGAGTAAGAATAAATCTTGATAAAACATGGCAATGGTTGAATGATTTTTCTAAAAAAATAATGAGTTTAAAATTAAGAGATACCATGAAATGGAGTGAATGAAGTAATGATCATGTTTCAGCATTTTTCAAAATTTGTTCAGGTGCAATCGATTGCACAAGTCCATCAATCGATTACATGGAATAAAAATTTGAAAAATTACACTACTGTAATCGACTGCAAGGACATGTCAATCGATTGCAAGGGTTAAAAATTTGGTTTTCACAATGCCATTCAATCAATTGGACATAGGCTTCAATCGATGGCATGCTGAAACATTTTGAAAAATTATCTAAGTCCAAAATCTTCGTGAATGCATCATATCTAATTTTCAATCAATGCTAGTAAAATCATTTGAAAAATATTTTAACAAAGTATTAAATGAATTTTTCAAATGCATGATCAAATATATATTGAGCACTTCAAGATTGTTATGATAAGTATTTCATATACCATGAGTGTTGATCATAAACAATTTTTTCTTCTTCTTTGATAATGAGACTTGAGCTATAAAACATGATCTTCATCAAAATTTGTTGAAAGCTTGTCTTCACACTAATGAGGCATCCTGAAGGGTATACGGGAAAGGGAAAGGAAGATTATGTGTGTGAGCTGAATAGGTCGTTGTATGGCCTGAGATAATCTCCTCGACAATGGAATAGGTGATTTGACAATTTCATGGCACACATAAGTTTCACTAGGATTTAGCTCAACCAATGTGTTTACCTCAAATTTCGTCCTGGAAGTTCACTTGTTATTTTGTTGCTTTATGTTGATGACATCCTTATAGCAAGCAATAGTGTTGAGGATGATATGAAGGTGAATGCTGAACTTGATAAGGAGTTTGACATGAAGGATTTGAGAGTTGCCTCCAAGATTCTTAGGATTGACATTCAACGGGATAAAAAGCAGTCGAGATTATGCTTATCTCAAGAGACATACCTATTGAAGATTCTGAACAAGTTTGGTATGTCAAATTCATAACCTGTTATGACTCCGACAAATCATTAATTCAATCTGAGTATAATTCATAGTCCTAGTACTGATGTTGAAAGAGCCTATTGTGGCGGCGGGAAAAATTACAGAGTCTCCACCATACTTTATTCATTCCTAAGGAATATGAGAAATAGTGATAAAACCCTAAAGGAAAAGTATGAAACGGTCATCGCAACGGAATATGGGTTCGGGGGTCAGTTAAGTAAGAGGAAGGTGTTAGGCACCCCTCACCTCCGTTGTACTCAACATGAACCTTCTCTAGCCTAGGGTTTAGTGTGTTTGTCTAGGGGAATGTTTGTATGTATCGCTTCTATTTCTTGCCTAAGTGCTTTATTTATTTGTTTACAAAGGAAATGTTTTTTACAATGAGAAAGAATTAGTTAAAGTTAGTGGATTCTTCAAGGTTTCGCGGTCTTATGCCCACGTATTCTCATCAAATGATGAGGAAATCAGAGTCATCGTAGTTCGTAGTTTTTTGGTTGTTAATTTTATGGAACGATGTGAGGTCACCTTCGAGCAATAAACATATGCTTGTAATTTGCTCACACAATGGAGGCTTAAGCTTGATTCTTGTTCGCATTTAATGGACTGGATCATTCCTTCTTTTTTTTTTGAAAAAAAAAGTCTTGGTTTTTATTAAGTTAGATGAAAAAAGGTTTGACCGATTAGCTGTTGTTTATTCTTTTTTGTTTTTTTATTAATTGAGAAAATAAATTTGATTAAAGAAAAAGGAATGTTTTTGTTATTTTGTATTTTTTTATAGTTGGAATTAAATATCATTAAGCTAAAATAATTAAACATAATAACTAAAAAAATTAAATTACACAAATGTAAAATAAAATACATGGACTAGAGGGTACTAATTGAAAATGATTGAGTGTAGAACATAAAAGAAAATCAAAAGGGGCCCAAAGTCCAACTTCTACTAAATCTTAACCTAAATTTCATATTTAAATAAATAAATAATAAAAAGGACCAAAAAATATATTCTAAACGTTGACTAAATTAAAAAGGAGTTTTATTTTTTGTTTTATGGATTTTTTATTAATGGAAATAAAAAAACAAAGGTATGACTCTAGACTAAAAATATGAAAAACAAACGAAGATTTATTAAGGGAAAATAAACAAACTCGATATCAAAAATCGAAATTCTCACAAAGTTGAACATGCAATCGATTCACACTCAAACAAGAATACTTCTAACCTATATCAAACACAATATGTATACATATGATCAGAGATATGATAAAACAGTACCGGCCTCGAGTGTCGTGACCACAATAAGTTGTTTTCTCCCTTCTTTTCTCTTTTCCTTGCGTTCTTCCATTTCCTTCTTCAGTGTGAGTTTTTTTCTTGGACGAATACTGGAAGATTGGGGTTTAGTTGTCTTTGTTCTTCAGTGTGGAAAGCAATAATTTTTTGGACTGAATTTATGAATTGTGGATAATCTTTTTGTGTAGAAACTTTGGGCTATTTATAGATGAATTTTAGGTCAAAAATGTATGTCTGATTCGTCTATTTTCGGCAAGATTTGTAAATTGGAATTTAATTCATGTCTTGGTGAGCAAGTTTATGAATCTGTATGGATTTGTGACTTTTTCCAATCTTCAGTATCAATTTGTGCAAGCTTTGATTCTTTCTTTGTTTGATTTTGGAGATTATTTATTATTTTTGGATTTTTGACTATTTTGTGCATAAAAATAATGATTAAAATAAAAAATAAAATTTTAACAAAAATACCTATAAAAAACAAAAAAAAATTAATATTTAAATACTAAAAAATAAGTCAACATTTGACTTTGGAACCTTTTTTCAATAAAACAAAAAAATACAAAAGAGGAACCCGCGACCTTGTACTTGAACTCCTTAAATCCTCACATCACTACCAAATGGACTATCTCTTTCATCTGAGATAAAATACAATTAAAACCCATATGATAATACAAACTCAGGCAAAATTGGGGTATGACAGCTGCCCCTATTTTACTACCTTTCAACTCGAGAGTGTGAAAGACAAAGTCTTTGCACATTTGTGGTAAAGGATAATTAAATATCGGAAAACCCCCAGTTTTCTCTCTAAGAGGAAACAATTTTTGTGAAGGTCCGGTCTCACTGAGGATATGCCACCATACGCCCATCCACAAGCTAACATGGTACATTCGAGTCTTGATTTTGCCTTGATAGGACTTAGGATGCAATGGCTAAAGGGTTCTGGACATGGCCAGAGATGATTGTAGTGTTCCAGACAGACCATAGATTGTATAACGTAATGCTCCACACTCATGGATATGTTATGTGTGACATGATGCATGAATGAAACTTTTGTAGTAATCTTTGAATGATCGGACTTCTGGGGATGCTGACTTCGCGATACTCCTACTCTTGTTGAAATTGAGGAAGTGTAATGGATGTGAACCATCTTATTGCCTTCTATTTGGGTTGTATCCTGGAAAGTTGTGTTTGGCTAGTGTTTGCGCTGGTGAGGTCGAGGTGATCTTTGAAGTGACTTAATGTTTTGTGCTTCGGGTGTAGTACTTGAAACTGTGGATTTTCTCTTGAAATCTTTCGAATCAAGCCATTTTTACTATTTTCAACGCTTTTTATTATTATGCCCCATATAGTTTTAATGTCATATGTTTATAAAAAATAATCGTCATTTTTACAAACAAGATAAAAAAAGAATAACATAATCGAGAAAGCTTTATAAAAAAGAAATTTTATTGATGATGAACGTGGTCTGTGAATAGTCAATAGTACAACATGATGTAATTGCTAAAAGAGGTAATTACAGTAGTAAAACCGAATAAATGAAATGGCAATGGAATTGAGTTTCGACACTGCTATCTTCCTTATGCCTTCAATGATCTCAATACTTTGCCTCTGAGGAGAGTGATTGGATCGAGTCTTCCCATCTTCAATTGCTAATGGGATATGAATCTGTGGATCGCAGTCTTTTTGCCTTTTGCTTTGATAAAATCCCTAATTTTTGCTTAGATCACCCTTTCGAGTTTTCAATCCACTGGGATGAATAGACTTTTTGTGTGTCCCTAATTTTTGTCTGGACCTCCCTTTCGGGTTTTAAGTCTACCAGGACGCCCATTTCTTCTTAAGCCAACCTTTCAGGTTTTCGAATTAGCAGGCTTGCTTTTTCTTTTAAGGTGTAGTATTTTTTGACTGCGTCTGAATTCACCGAATGTGGAAATTCTCCGCCGTCCATTGTCGTGAGTACGAGAGATCTTCCAAAAAGGACATATTTATGACATATGGACCTTCGTAGTTTGGTGTCCACTTCCCACGTGAATCTAGGCGAGGTAGCAGAATCTTCTTTAGTACCAGATCACCTTCTCAGAACACTCGAGGACGGACCTTCTTGTCAAATTCCTTTTTCAATCGCTTTTGATAAAATTGTTCGTGGCATAAAGTTGTTTAGTGTTTTTCTTCAATGAGGTTGAGCTGATCGAGTCGTGTTTGGACCCATTCGGATTCTTCAAGCTTAGTCTCCATCGGAGTGATGAAATCTCTACCTCTACAAGAAGTACTGCATCCATGCCAAAAACAAGAGAGAAGGGGGTTGCCCCAGTCGAAGTGGGTACTATGGTACGATAGTCGGCAAGGCGAATGGAAGCATTTGTGCCAATCTTTGTAAGTTTTGACCATCTTTTGGATGATATTCTTGATGTTATTATTGGTTGCTTCAACGGCACCGTTAATCTTTGGTCGGTAAAGTGGTGAATTATGATGCTCGATCTTGAAGTCGTCGCATAACTACTTCATCATTTTTTTGTTCAAGTTAGACCTGTTATATGTGATGATCTTATTAGGAACCCCATACCGGCAGATGATATCTCGCTTGATGAACCGAGTGACTCCTTGCTTTGTCATATTTGTATAAAAAGCGACTTCAACCCATTTGGTGAAGTAGTCGATGGCAACTAGTATGAATCGGTATCCATTCGAGGCCTTTGGTTTATTCATCCTAATCATATTAATGCCCCACATAGAGAAAGACCATGGTGAAGTTATGGAATTTAAGAGAGTTGGTGGCACGTGCACTTTGTTGGTATATATCTGGCATTTGTGGCACATCTTAGCATAATGGTAGCAGTCAGTTTCCATTGTCAACCAGTAATAACCTTGAAGGTGAGAAAAATACACAAGAAAGGGGGTTGAATTATGTTTGCCAAATAGTTTCTACTTCTGAACCAGAGTTCAGAATCTAAATAGAAGTTCAGAAATTGATAATAAGTGTAGTGGATAAGATAACATAAGTAAGTAAAAACAGGGAAAAAACCTGTCGCACCTGCGAAAATCAATCGGCGGAAAAGTAGAAGTCGCCACCGAACATTATTTATCCCGACGCAGGGAAAGGAAACGATCGAAGAAAACCTCAAAAGGAAAAGACATGGTTATCGCAACCATAGTTCGGGTTCGGGAGTCGGTTATGCGAGAGGAAGGTATTAGCACTCCCTCGCGTCCATCGTACTCGATGGGATCCACGCTTGTTGTTCCGATCAAAGGGTGAGTTATCTAAAGCCTACTGCTAACTGGAAATGGAACGGGGGAAAGAAAAGAAAAAAGTGACTCGATAGGACATCGTCGTCCTAGGCCTACGTATTCCCTCGGGAACAGGAAAATCAGAGTCAACGTAGTTCGGAGACTGCGGGATTGATGGGGAGAGGTTGCTCGCCAAGACATCGCCACCTCGTGCCTACGTATCCTCAATCGTACCAGAAAGAGGAAATCAGAGCAGTCGTAGCTCGACCTACAAGGTCAATAAGTGTTTTTTATGAGCGACGTTAAGTTCGCGTTCGGTAGTTAGGGTCGATGCTTGTTTGTGACAAAACGGAAGTAACGTGCTCTTTTCTGAAAATGATTTGAAACCCAGTTAATCTCGAAGGATAAAATGATTTGAACTTTGTTTGTGTTTTTTAGACAGAAGTGGCTTAAGTTAGTTTGAAACTTGTATTGCACTAAAGTCTATGACATAGGAGCGAATGCGTCGCATGGCCGCCCCCAAACAGGACGTATGCTAAACACCCTAGAAAAGTGAAGGGAGACCTCATTCTTCATTTATCATGTACTTAAGGTTCATGGCATACAATACTCGTTGTATTTATTATGTGTTTTGAACTTGTTTTGAGAAGAGAAGAGAAAAGACTCAAAGTTGCAAAGGAAAACAACTAAGGGAGACTAAGTCCTAATGTTGTCATGCATCATGGTCCTAAGGTTGAGGTTATGGACTATCCTACTTGTTATCATACATGGATTGTAAACCTAATGTCTCTCATACCTCCATCTTAATCGGAAATTAAGTGGAGCTAGGAACCGTAAGGGATCATGTGAACAACACAAGTAAACATTAGCTTAAACAATCACCAAAGAGAAAAGAGAAAGTAGAGACGTAAGATGAAATAGAATTCATGTGAGTGTAAACATCAATGTAAAGCACCACAAACTTACCATCTCCAAGCCAAGCTCAACTAATGAATAGTTGAAAGCGAAGTGTGCAAACATGCAATTATGGCTATGTTAGAGTCCTAAGACTACACTAAGATGAATATCCAACAACAACCCAAGTTAGAAGTGTCCTAAAGGTATGAGAACCTACTAAGGGCAGTAGCTAAAACACACCAAATCCTATCCATTGATGTCCTAAGGGAGCATGCAAAAGATGTCAAGTTTTATCCTACACCATCATCTAAACATGTATCACTTACAAGCTATACCAAATGAACTTCTCAAAATTAGCACAAGTGAGATCAAGCTATGGATAAGCAACATACATCATGGAAACAAGTCAAATGAATGCTTGAAGCATTAAGAAAGTATCATGGGATTCACTTTAGGTCATGTTCAAATGATTTGCAAGTTATGCACAAAGATCTTATCTTAAGCATGTTTTGGACAATTATAAACATGTAATGAACAAGCAAGTGTGAAAGGCATTCATGAAAGCTTAAGGTCAGAATTGAATCTTGTTATTAAATGTGTAAACATGTCAAGTTATCACCCATGTCATCATGGAAAACCAATATCCAAAGACAATACAAATAATTGTCAAACTAGCATCCACACAATTCCACAAAATCATGTTAAATGGCAAGCAAAGGAAGTGAATCCAAATCATGTTAAATGTGTACCTAACTACAAGAGTCAGTGGTAAATGAAATATAAATTATGTTTGAAATGTCAATAAATCATCATAGGATTCACACCAATTACCATTCAAGAAGTTAGACAATTCTAAGCAAAGAAAGTACCTAAGACATGTTTCAAGTGTTCATGAATCAAACCATGATTAAGCAACCACTAAGTTGGTAGGTGAAGACCAAAGTCAGAAGTGAAACACATTTACAAATGCTTGAAATCAATGTTGAAATGTCACACAAATTCACAACAAATATCCTCTCCAAAGTTCATTCAAGTTAGGCAAACAAATCACCTAAACATTCTCCTATAAGCATGCTACTTTTCATACAAGCAAAAGAGATGAAATAGCATGGCAATGTAAGGTCAAAGCATCCAAGTAAGAAGTTAATGACCTATAATACATCCTAATTGAACCCCAAAAACAATTGTACAAAGATGCATCTAAGTGGTGTCAAAGAAGTAGGCAATGTGGAAGCACCATTCAAGTTTTCATTCACACAAAGGTAAGCATCATTCAAGGTATGTGAAATAGCATGTGAGATGGCATGTGAGCCCACGTGGGCAGGCCCTAAATTATGCTAAGATATACATGAAAGAGTGCACAAAGTATCCCTAATGGAGGGTGATACAATGATACGATCAAGTCAAGATATCAAAGCAAGTATTAGGTAGCATCGACCACTCAATTTAAGTTCATACAAAGCATGTGAATCATGATCAAATGCAACATTCAAGTATGTCTCAATTATGCATCAAAATACACTTATGAATGTGTTCAAACTCAAACACAAAGTTGGCCTCAAGAGGCTTCACCCAAATGTCAATCCAAACCTAGCTCTAGGCATGCTTACATATAACATGTTCACATTGGAAAATTGATGGAAAATAGCAAATCACCTTTGAAAATTATGAATAATCAACCAAGTCATTTCAAGTCCAGTAGGTGATCACATGCAAAATATTGGATCCAAATCATGCATCAAAAGCATTCAATTAATTGCAAACATCAAGCAAATGTCATGGATGATCATACAAAGCAAGGCTCAAAATATGGAATTCAAAAGCACTCCAAAATTAATGTAAAATGAACCAATCAAACATCAACATGTTAATAAATCCAAGGGCTAATTTCACACAAAAACTTAGGCTCAAAACATTAAAGGAAGGTCCCTTTCTATAGTCTTCATTACAATGCATCTCAAAATGAACACATCATAATCAGAAATTGAGAAAAAATACTAGATGCACCCAAAAGTCAAAATAAAATTCACAAAATATTAATTAAAACCCTTAGGTATCTCCATGAGTTTCTTCAGGATTTTAGAACAATACTTGTTATTTTAAAATCATGATTATGAATCTTGTAACAAAAAGGAAATTAAAAAAACCATAAAATGGGATGGGGTGTTGCATTAGCAAGGTTTTAGTGTAATACTCATGTGGGCTCATAGTGAGTGGTGCGAATAGCCATTTCTGGGCCCAAACCGTACCAAAAAGAAGCCTCTTTTTTTAGCCAAAAAAGTAAGGAAATGAAGGGGAGCAAGTCACGTGAGAGGCACCCCCTCTCATTAATGTGCTGGTGCATTTTATTCTGCAAGATGGATCACACGGCTGGGATTGTTCTCACGATTTACCATATGCTACTATGATCTGATGAATTCCACACGCATGATCAGGATCATGCGGTCCTAATTGTTTCTCACGTTATCACACTTTTAATATTGCTGCATTTATTATTCTATGCATTAATTGCCACATGCCATGATACTATTATCATTATGTCCAGCAACGAAAATGCAAGTGTAGCGCTGCACTATTGAAACATTTTCCAAGCGGTCAAGCTTTATTTTTAATGAGGAAAATGACAAAATCAATCTATGGTGAATGGGAGGATGACACGTGGTCGTCTTCCCCAAAACTCATGCAGAAAAATCACAAGCCCTCCATGGATACTTTCATGCGCAAAAACTCATGGTAGAAACAACAAATTTTAACAACCCATAACTCACTCAAATCTTAACCGTTTTGCACAAAATAATAGTCCAAACTGAAGCCCTCGCAACGTAGATTACGAATATGGTATTGAAATCTCCATTAAAACAACACACCAGAAAATATAAAGAGGATAATTTATGAACTCATACTTTGAAAACTCGCATTTTGACCAATCTTTATCCAAACACAATGCCTCTTTATAGAGGACTTCAGATACACATTATCCACATGCTTCCAAGGCTTATGTGAGTTCTAAAATGAAGTTAAAGTTTCAAGAATCACAAACCTGGATGAAGCTTTTCTCATGTACAAGAAACCCTAATACTTCGTGCAAATCTTCTAATCAACACCTAGAGCAAAATAAATGCTCTAATCTCCTTGAATCTTGCCGAAATTCCAAAATGATGTTGAAGTTGTTGCACTTTTATGGTGAATCAAACTCAACAATAATGCATACAGTAGAGAGATTGTGTTATGGAGATGAAGATAGTGAAGAAATATTGAAGAAAGATTGAAGAAAGCTCCGAAAATGATGCAGATTCGCAACCCCCAAAAATTGGTGTCAATGGAGTTTCTTCAAGTTTTTTGCTCTGGTTTTGTGAACAATGGAATCTAACTGAATTTGTTTGGGTTTTAGAGTTTATATATGGGTGGTTAGGGTGATTTAATCATGGTTACTTAATAGTTAAAGTGGGGTTAAGAAAAATGAAAATGTGAAGGTTATGTAATGGTGTACATGGGTGGAGTTTATTTGGTGAGTTTTAACATGGTTATCATGGCATGATATGGATGATGGTGATGGTGTGATTTACTAGTGTATAGAAAGAAACAACTTGTTTACTAAGTTTCAATTTTTTCATGCATGGAATAAGTGGAAAATGATAATATGGTGCATGGTTGGTGAAGAATTTGTCTTGGTTAAAAGTGGAAAGGTGACATGTTGGTGTTGGGAGAATTTCATACGCATGGTAGTGTAATAACATACTTGGATCTTTTTTTTTTACAATCACATGAACCATAACAATGTTTCATGAAGGTGATTTTTATTGATTTTGGAAGGATAGTTCTCCATGGTTTCTACACCAAACCTCATGATTCTTGTAACCATTTTGAAGAGGACCTTTGATACTACATCTTTCATGCTGAAATCATGAAATCATGACCACTAAACTGAATTTTGAAACTTAGAAAAAATTCTAAGTTTTTTCAATTAGACAACTTAATGATACCAACTTCAAATGATCATATCTCTTGATCTATAAATCCAAATGAGGAGTTCTTTAAATGGTTGGAAAGGTGAGAGATCATGCTACAACTTTCATTTGAAAAAAAAATTCCAAATGAGGTTTGTATCATGCTCAAATCTGGGCTTGAAGATGGCTGAAACTTGAGAAAAACTTTCCCAAAATGGAAAGTTCTTAAGAAACTCCAATTTCCAAAAATGGCAAATTTTCACAACTTTTGATTTTTCTTGATTCTTTGGACATTTCTTGACCAAATTCCACTCATGGGCCATATTTGACATGAGGATCATAATTTTGACCTCAAAAAGTCAGGGGTTGACTTTTTCCTTGATCAATTGACTTTATCTCCAATTCTCCTGATTTTCAATCAACTATCCATTTGAAACCCCTATGAATGACATTGATGGTCCATAATCCAATCTTAGACACTTGAGAACACATAGAACACCATGGAATGAAGTCTTGCCCAAAAAATCAGAAATAAACTGACTTTAGACAAAACCCTAATTTGGTCCCCAGAAGTCAGGAGAAATTGACTGATTCTTCAAACCATAATTCCTCTGACCATGATATAGATTGCCTTAAACCAAGATGATTCATGTGATGAGATGTGGTTAAAGACCCAAGATCCTTGCTCATGAAGGTGTCCCAAGCATGGACATCAAAACCCTAGTTGAGGCTCGACAGTTAGGAGGATGTGATCCTCGTCAATCCACTTGCCAACCTCAACTTCTTGATGAAATAGTGAACCCTATGAGGTGTCTTGGGACACGATGGAGCCTTTGTGGCTTAAGTATGTGAACACATCCTATTCTCCTTACTTTGCCCAATCAATGATAGTGGTACCCTTGATATCATGCCTTTTGAAAGCCAGTGATGCATATGCAATGTTTATGACCTAGAAGTACATGAAATGAAAAGCATAAGCCACTAACGAGGGTATAAATGGGAGGGCAAATTTTGGAGTGTTACAGAACCCACAAAAGTTATCATGATTCTTCTCTAACTGAGAGTAGTTCAGTCCATAACCCAAAAAAGTTAGCTTCTCTTGAGCTAAAACGAATAGTGTGAAGTGCGTGTATATTTCATTTTGTAGTTGCAGCGTTATTCTCTTGGTTGATTTTCAATTCTTCTTCTCTTTTTATAGCTGAAGAAATAAAGTCGTTAAAGCATTCCAATGGCTATATTTAGATCAAATCTTCTTGCACATCTTCTTTTCAAATAAAGCAATTGTTAGAACTCGTAGCCAAGGATTTTTCCACTGAACAAGGCCTTTGTCCAAAGAACTCTTTTGTGAAACAGGTACAACACAATCTTTTGAAGATAATGTCAAGTATTCTGAAGTCCCGTGATTTCTGAGCTTAAGTTGACACCTATCAGTTTCAAAGGCAGAGTTAGCACGCTTCTGATTCTGAATTATACAAAAGATAACTTTCTGATCATACTCTCTCACTAGTACATGATCAGAACCGAACCAAGGCTTCTTTGTAACAAATCATGTTTCAACAAGTAAATAGAACTATGTACACATAAACCAACTTGTTAGAAATCTTAATTGTTATTCAAATACTTTGTTATCATCAAAACCTCAGAGGATACATGGTATGAACCAAATTTGTTTCAACAATCTCCCTTTTTTTTATGAAGACAACATTAAGTATTTTAAAATAATTAGTTGCAGATTAATTAGTCAACAACTTTCAGGGTCTGAGGTTTGTAAGCTCCCCCTATATCAAACAGTCTTAGAGGTGAGGTTTGTAAGCTCCCCCTGAGACCTATCTGTGAATTCTAAGAGGTGAGGTTTATAAGCTCCCCCTATATAGAATAATTATATCCACTCCAAGATTAATCTAGTAGAATACTTAATCCATTTCTTCCCCTTTGTCATCAACAAAAAGACAACAGACAAATAGATAAGTGGACTCTAGAGATTAATAATGGTTTCTGAACAATTCAATGTTGAACGCCAGTCAAGAATAAGTTTGTCTATCAACCTAGCATGTTGCATATGAGTAACAGTACCTTGTTGAACAAGAATCATAGAAAGAACCCTACCAAAAGGAATGAGAAAAGATAATTCCTCACAAGATGCTAATATCTCTTCTTTCAAATAATTGAATATGCTTTGAGGCAGGTTGATTTTAATCCTTGAGACTAGGAACAAAATGAAATGTTTATAATCAAGAGAAATCCATCCTAAACTCTTTTCTTTAGGCCTTAGATTGGTCCCTATAATTTGGTAACATACTTTTTCCATAGGAGTAATAGTAGAAGGGCTTGCAGCAGGGCCTTCATTATCATGGATGTTGTGAATAAGATTCGTAAACCTATTGTCATGCTTGTAGTCTTCAACCGTAACTCCATTATTTCCACAGTTTATTGCTTGAGAAATGAGTGTACAGTTGATCACAACAGGAAAACCAAAGACAGTAGATAGAATCTGACAAACATCTAACTTACTCTGAGTAACATGAGCATTTGCCAAAAATTCTTTCACAAGATCGGGATAGATCAGCCCATTAAGCATTGCAAAATATCCATCCCATTTCTGAAAATGAATATCTGAGACTATCCATGAAAGATTAACCGCCGTCAATTTATTTAGGTTAACTGTATATTCTTTCAGAACATCTAGATCATAGATCTCTCCTTTAATGGTCTTTGAAGACATTGAAATGAAAAGAGATGTTTAGAAGTGAACAATGATTTTACAATACTATCTTATATAGAAGATAATACATAAAAGTCGAGTAAAACTCTGATACAGTCATATAACACATAGGATACTTTTATAATATAAGAAAGCATGCATTAAATGTTTGGACAATAATGAGTTTGATTAAAAACGAATCAGAATCTTTGTCAGTACACTCTTTTTAAGAACCAAACTTCAGGACAGTTTATGAAAATAGTCAAGAGTTGTAGAAATTCCCCTTCAGTCTCGAGAATAGCTACTTTTAAGAAAACACAACAACCAAGGTTGATTACATCAGGTACTTTAGCTTAAAATGCAAGTACATTCTGAGTTTGCCTTGTTGAATGTATTTACCAATTTCACTAGAAAAAGAGTTTCCGAGACTACTTTCCACAATCAAGTCAATATTTTACAAAGCTTATTCTTCAATCAGCTCAAAAAATCAGAGTATAAGACAAGAATTCTTATTTTATTAGAACTCAAGATTAGTCCAATTGTTAATTCAAAGCACAACGCATAGAATTAAACACTTACTGTCTGCTTAAATAAAGTAATCAAAAATGAAAAAGATTCAACAAAATCTATAATCAAAGCTTATAGACCCCACCTAGAAACTTTTTCAGACTTAATGATATATTGTATTCCAACTGAGTGCTATCATAATCCAAGTTTCCTTTTGATGCCCCATTCAGAGTTTAAGCATTATTCATCAACAAAAACCATGTTCAGATTTTTCCGAATAAAATCAAATCTTGTGATAGCTACGGGTTTTGTAAATATATCAGCCTATTGATTGTCAATATCAATAAACTGAATATCTATTATACCTGTCTAAACATAGTCCCTAATAAAATGGTGTTTGATTTCAATATGCTTAATTCTAGAATGTTGAATTGGATTCTTAGTTAGACAAATAGCAGTAGTGTTATCACAATAGATATGAATACTATTTTCAAAAATATGATAATCTTCTAGCTGATACTTTATCCATAGTAGTTAAGTACAACACTTAGCAGCTGGGATGTATTATGCTTCTGATGTGGACAGAGCAATAGTTGTTTGTCTTTTGCTAGCCAAAGATATAAGGTTTTCACCTAAGAATTGAGAGTTTCCACTTGTGGATTTCCTCTCAATTCTATCTCTGGTATAGTCAGCATCATAGAATCCAACTAGCTTATAATCTGAGAATTTCTTATAAAGAAGCCCAAGATTAGTCGTTCCTTCCGAATATCTAAAGATCCTCTTAACGGCTATTAAATGAGTTTCTTTAGGATCTGATTGGAATCTTGTACACAAGCATACACTGAATAAAATATTTGGTCTGGAAGCAGTGAGATAGAGTAAGGAATCTATCATACCTCGATATTTAGTCGATCTACTTTGGTACTACATTCTTCACTATTCAGGTTGCATGTAGAATTAATAGGAGTTGCCATGACTTTGCAATCATCAAGATTAAATTTCTTCAAAAGTTCTCTTGTGTACTTTGACTAATGAATGTATATACCTTCTTTTCTCTTATTGATTTGAATTCCAAGAAAGTATTTTAATTCACCCATCATGCTCATCTCAAAGTCATCCTGTATGATCTTTGAAAATTCTTAATAAAGAGATGCATTAGTGGAACCAAAGATTATACCATCAACATAAATTTGAACAATCAAAATATCTTCCTTTAGAGTTTTCCTAAATTGTGTAGTGTCAACTTTACCTTTAGAAAAACCATTTTCAAGCAGAAAATTACCCAGTCTCTCATACCAAGCCCTTGGAGCTTGTTTGAGTCCATAGAGAGATTTCTTAAGCTTGTAGACAGAGTCTGGATGGTTTGGATCTTCAAATCCAGGAGGTTGTTTAACATACACTTCTTCATTAATTACTCCATTCATAAAAGCACTTTTGACGTCCATCTGATAAAGCACAATGTTGTGATTAATAACATAAGAGAGAATAAGTCTTATAGCTTCTAACCTTGCCATGGGAGAAAAGGTTTCAAAGAAGTCAATTCTTTATTGCCAATTGCAACCCTGAGCTACAAGTCTAGCTTTGTTCCTCACAACTTCTCCTTGTTCATTAAGTTTGTTTCGAAAGACCCAGTTGGTGCCAATGATGTTTTGAAATTGATTCAGTTCATCTTGCATAGCCATGATCCACCCATTATCTGATAAGGAATCATCAGTAGAGGTAGGCTCTGTCAATGAGATAAGTCAAAGCATTGATTGATCATTTCTGAAAGCTGATTTGGTTCTCAATGGCTCGTCTTTATTCCCAATGATTTGCCCTTCTGGATGAGAAGCCTTATATTTAAATGATCTCTTAGGTGGAATAGGGGCTTCAGAACCATTCTGAACAATTACTAAATCTGTAGTAGGATTATCTGGAGTAGCTTCAGTTTTTGCAGCTTCTGGTGTTTCTTCAGTTCAAGTATTAGATTCTGACTGATCATCATCTAAACTCTTTTCTTTCGGAATACACACCACAAACTGTTCTTCAGAATTCTGAATTTCTGCAAGATTATCATCCTAATCCATAGACTCTAGCTTTTTACAATCAGGTATTTTGTCATCAAATTTAACGTGCATAAACTCTTCAACCATTCCGGTTTTTGAGTTGTACACTCTATATGCTTTTCAGCGTTCAGAGTATCCCAAAAATATACCCTTTTAAGCTTTAGCATCAAATTTCTTTAGGTATACCTTATTATTCAAAATGGAACAAGTACATCCAAATTGATGAAAATAAGAGATGCTTGGTCTCCTACCTTTAAATAATTCATACGGTATTTTATTCAGAACTGGTCTAATATAGATTTTGTTCTAAATTTAACAGGTCGTATTAACAGCTTCTGCCCACAAGTACTTTGGAAGTTTGTTTTCATGAATCATGGTTCTTGCCATTTCTTGTAAGGGTCTGTTCTTTCTTTCTACAACTCTATTTTGCTGTGGAGTTCTAGGAGAAGAGAACTCATGGATAATTCCATATTTTTCATAAAAAGATTCAAATGGCTCATTTTTAAATTCTCCACCATGATCACTTCTCACTTTTAAGATTTTTACTTCCATCTCAGATTGTACTTGAATGTAGAAGATGTTAAATACTTCATATGTTACATCTTTAGATCGAAGAAATTTTACCCAAGTCCATCTGCTAAAATCATCAACAATGACCAAACCATATTTCTTCCCACTGATTGAAGCAGTTCCAATATGACCAAACAGATCAATGGGAAGTAATTCTAATGACCTAGAGGTAGAGACAATGTTTTTAGTTTTAAAATAAGTTTTCACAATCTTTCCAACTTGACATGCTCCACAGAGAGCATCTGAGTGATAGTCAAGATCTGGCAGCTTTTTAACAAGTTTTTGCTTGTTAAGTTTAGAGATTAATCTCCAATTAGCGTGACCTAACCTTTTGTGCCAAATCCATTTCTCATCGCTCATTTTCATTAGGCAAACGACCTTCTAATCAGCCAACTCAGAAAGATTTATTTTATAAACATTTCCCTTCCATTTCCCTTTGAATACAATGGTTTTGTCAGCATTAACAATAGAACAGAGATTCTTATTAAAAGTTACTTCACAACAACTATCACACAATTGACTTATGCTTAGTAGATTATGCTCTAAGCCATCTATCAGCCAAACTTTATTGATAAGGGTTAGAGAGTTACCAATGGTACCTGTACTGATGATCTTTCCTTTCTGACCACCTCCAAAACCCGCACTTTCTTCCTCTTTCAGATTCAGGGGTTTGGAACATATGCCTTTCTCCCGTCATATGACGTGAGCAGCCACTATCCAGATACCACGATTGGCTTCCCATCTTTTCGTTTAGGCATACCTGTAGCAAAGACAATTTGAGATTTAGGTACCCATACACATATGGGTCCTTTCATGTTAGTTTTAACAGGTTTTCTCCTATCATGTTCCTTTGCCATCTAAAAAGGTTTAGCTTCACTCCATGTTTTCTGTTTCCAAAAACTTTGATTGTAGTTATTTTCATCCTTAGTTACTGAATCTCTCTTAGCCTGTGATTCAGATGTTTTGGATATTGATGTAAGCAGAACTTTCAAACTATCAGGTTATGATATTACAATACCTTTCAACTTCTGATCAATTAGTTCTATTAGATTCATAACTTTTACATTATCATCAGCATGAACAAAATAGTTGCTTAACACTATCTGAGCAATGCTAGAGGAATAAGGATCTAGGGATAATTTATACGATGATATATCAAAACTAGAACAGTTTTCATTGTACCCCAAACCTTCTCTATTGCTTTTTCCAATTCCATAAATCATAGATGCAAGTTTATTTCTATCAATGTCAGATGTGATGAATTTATGAAATGTTATATCATGCTTACCTAAAGTGGAACAATCATTTTTAGATATGATGATTTCTTTTAATTCTTCTTTCAAAATGAAGTTGTCTCTTTTCAAAATTTTGATGCGATTAGCTTGATCTTTGCAACGATTCATGAGATCATTCATGCCTAAAATAAATTCAGAATAAGAGTATACCTCATTTTCGTCTTCAGACTCTATTTCAGATAAAAGTCCTTCTTCAGATGTGTGAGCCATCAATGCCAGATTGGCTTCATCTTCTTTTTCTGAGTCTTATTCGTCTAGCTCTTCCCATGTTGCCATAAAGTTTTTCTTAAATCTATTTCTGAAGTTATCCTTTTGTTGACTTCGTGAAGTGACTATCTTTCTGAAGATCAAGACAGTCATTCGTGAAGTGACCAGGTTTGTTGCATTTATAGCAGATTTTATCTTCTTCTTTCTCTTTAGATCTTCTAAAGCCATTGTTTTTATAAAATCTTTTGTTCCTTCTGGCCATTTGCTAAAATTTTCTGATGAAGCATGCCATGTCGTCGTCATCAGATCTACCATTAGAATCTTCTTCAGAAATTTCATCAGGTTTACTGATCTTTGAAGGCCTTTTGGATCTTTCACCTGATTTTTCAGAAGCAGGTCTCAGGGCAAGAGTTTTAAATTTCTTTGAAGACTCGTCGCTGTCACAACGCGAAAAAACACCGGTGGAAAAACAGAGTCCCCACCGATCGTTATTTATCCCGGCGGGGGAAAGGAAATGATTGAAGAAACCTCAAAAGGGAAAGAACATTATCTCGCAACCAAATTCCGGGTTCGGGAGTCGATTACGCGAGAGGAAGGTGTTAGCACCCCTCGCGTCCGTTGTACTCAACGGGATCCACTCTTGTTGTTCTAATCAAAGGGTGTGTTTGTCTAAAGCCTACTTGCTAACGGAAACAAAAAAGAACGAAAAGGGAATAACAAAAGGAGACTCGATAGGACTTCGTCGTCCTATGCCTACGTATTCCCTCGTGCAATGGGAATGTCAGACTCAACTTAGTTCGGAGGACTACGGGGGAGAAAAGGGGGAAAGGTTGCTCGCCAAGACTTCATCGTCTTGTACCTACGTATCTTCATTCGGACGAGAATGAAGAAATCAGAGCGTTCGTAGTTCGGCCTACCACGAGTGGCTAAGTGTCTTTTATGAGCGATACTAAATTCGTGTTCCAGCAGTTAGGGACGAGGCCTGTTTGCGATAGAACAGAAGTAGCATGCCTTTTTTGAAAAGGTTTGAAGGAAAATCGCGAAGGACAAACTGATTTGAATTTGTTCAAGTGTTTTAAAAGAAGTGAATTGACTTTATGCATATAGCACTAAAGTGTATGACATAGGATCGAATACTTCGCAAGATCGGCCCAATACGGGACGTATGCAAATCACTCTAGACAAGGTAAGGAGAGACTCCCGCTTATCACTTCCCATGTACTTAAGGCTCGTGACGTACCATGCTCATCGTATTTATTATGTATTTTGATTTTGTTTAAGAGAGAGAAGAGAAAGACTCAAAGGGCAAAGAAAAATCTAAGGGATCTCCACCCTAAATGTTGTCATGCCAAATGGTCCTATAGTTGAGATGAGAAAGTGAAATCTACCTAATGTTATCATACAAGAGATGGACCTAAGGTTGAGGTCAAGAGGGGACTAACCTAATGTTGTCATGCAAAGGATTGAGAGCCTAACATCTATCCTACTCCAAGCTTAATCAGAAATTAAGCTGGACTAGGAGCCTTAAGGGGGCATGTGAACAAAGCACAAGTAAACATTAAACAACTCAATCATAAACAACATTAAGGAATTCAATACTCAAAGAAAAATAAAGGAGATGAAGAAGAAAGATCAAAGATGTCAAATCAACACAAGGTAAAGAATCAACAATCAATTCACAAGTGTCAAACATCAATGCTAGGTCAAAACATGCTTATCATATGAATCATAACAAAAAATATGGACAAAGCAAACACCTATTCACACATTATAAACATCACAAGCTATGCTCAAAGGATCCCTACATTAAAGTACAAGTATTTGAGCAAAGACAAACAACTAGTGCACAAGTATTCATGATTTGAAACATTAACCAACATCATCAAGTAGCATACCAAAGCAAAATGAGTCAAGCAAGATAAGAATCCGAGGAAGGTCAGTAGCTATATCATATCATGTTTAACACACTTCAAAGATTAGGAAATGATCACAAGAGAATCACACATGCACTACACCAATGGCTACACATATGCCAACAACTAGCTCATAAGAAAACACGTCACAAATGATTCAAGCAATGAGATTAGGGCATGTAAACATGGAAGTTCAGAAGCACACTCAAACATTTCAATTCAAAACAAACTCATGTTAGCAAGAAAGATTCAATAGGCATCACACTCCAAGCATGGACAAGCAACTAAGTAAGCATTACACAATATCATCCATAAAAGGAAACAAGTGTCCATGAGATGAAAAAGAGACAAATGATCATGAAATGGACATCAAGACATGAAGGTCAGAACCTAAAATAATTCATTTAAGTTACATGAGAGTCATGAAAATCAAGGGATCACACAAGAGAGCAAACCTCAAAAGACTCGGGCAAGAACAAACAAGTATCATGTTCAATATATCACCAAATTGAAGCCTCAATCAAAAATATATAAATGACCAAAAAAATATGAATCTAAGGCTCTAACTCATGGCAAAGCAATCAAGATCAAGTATGAAAGAGATCCCAAAAATAATTGCACGAGTGCATCCTCAAAATCATTCAACAAGTTCAAGATATTTCATCAATCGAGCATATGTCGATGGTCAATTAAATCCATAAGAAAGCATACAAAAATTCATCATCCAAGCACCAAAATAACACTCAAACATTCATCAAATAAGTATCCAAGCATGGCAAAAAAATTGGATGAAGAGGGCAAGCACAAAGCATCAATGATCAAACCCTAATTCCATGTCATCAAGAAAATACATTTTGCACTATTAAATTCAAATAAAATATGAAAAATAATTAAAAAATAAAATTAAAAAAATATATTAAAAATATCTCAAGACATTAAAATATCATAAATGTATTTTTTATGAATTTCTAAAAGGTTTTAATAATTAAAATAAAAATGCAAATTGAAAATAGAAATAAAATAGAAAAAAAACAAGAAAGGAACAAGAAGGGGTGCAGGAGTAATCAGAACTGAACTAGGAATTAGTTTAAGCACGCCAATGGGCCAAAAAGGGGAGTGTGAAAAGCAGAAACATACGCAGCCCAAACCAATTAACACATTCAGAAACAAACAAAAAAATAAGCATGTGTGGCATTTCATTAATTGACATGGCATACAGTCAGCAGCAAAAACAAATCAAAACAAGCCATGCAATCTCATTTGAATCCAAATCCTGGCGCAAAAGCCAGCTTAGATTATCCCCAACCTTCAGACGTCGGAGCCCTAGCTCGGGTCATCTTCTCCGGCGAGTTGGCCACCGGAGCTACCTGCAACCACCTAGAAATAAAAACCAAAACCACCATTCCACTTAAAAAACACGTAGAATCCAAATTTGCAATTACTTTTCACTAAAACATGTTATAACATGATGAAACTGAGGCACGAAAATTCACATACACAAACTGAAATTCAACAAAACGAAACAACATCAATTGCAATCAATGCTTACATGTTGTAGCACTTCAGATGCATCCAGAATGAGCCTAAAACACACATGAATCTAGCATGAGAGAGTAAAGAATTTCAGATGTTACGTAGTGAGGTAATGTCCACTGCACCTTGTAATTGCTTCAAAAGCTCCAGAAAATCAACTGAACCTCCTCAATACTCTTCAATGAAGATGAATGGAGCAAGAAAAAATAGGAATACTTGGATAAATGAGCAGCTCGAAGAATGAAAATTTTGTGAGAGAGTTTTGATTCAGATCTAAAAAATGGTGAAGAATGGCTCAGGTTTGGAATTTGTTAGCTTATATAGGATGCTTTTAAGGTTGGAAAGAGGTGAGGAACCAAAGCTAAGGGTGAAAGTTTGTTGTATTGGCTTGGAGAGAAAAAATGAGATGGAGATGTTCATGTGTAGTGTGGCTCAGGTTCTAGGACCTTCCAGGTTTGGCATGAGGTCAGGTTGATGCTTAGGGTGAGTGGGAAGGAGCATGAAGAGTGTGAATGAAATTTGCACGTGGGAAGGAAAGTGAGTGAAACAAATTTGTTCATTTCATTTTCTCATTTTGGAAAAAAGTTGAATTGTGGTGAATGGGATAAGGCATGTTGTCTAGGCATATTTGGTAAGGAATTTGGTGTCAAGCGTGTGGTTTTGGTGTACAAAGGCATACTGCAATAATGATTCACAAATGTGCCAGAAAACCAATATGTGATGCCTTGTAATCATGGTCATGTAACCTACTTTGCATGATGATAACTTGATGGATATTGATTCAATGAAGGTGAAATTGAGGTCAAATGAAAGTTAGTGGCAAGATCAACAACTTTCATGTTGATCACAACTTGAAACAACACTTGGAAGATGATGGAAAATGTTCTTGAAGTTGTGTCCAAAATCTGGCTAAGACACATGAAAAAAAATCTAAGTCATGAAGGTGTTTTGGCATCTATGAACCACCCACTTTGGAGCTTCATAACTTGAGTTCTTATTATCAAAAGAAAGCTTGAAAAATGAGGAACAACTTTCATGTTTGGGGATATTTGAAGTGGAGCTTGGATCATCAAGAAAATTGCCACTAAAAACATGCCCTCCAAGCTGAATTTCCATACTTAGAAAAATTCTAACTATGGAACATCTTCAATCCTATTTTTCCCAACTTTATGCCATCATAACTCTTGATCTATGCATCTTTTGAAGTTGCTTTCTTCTACAAACTTGTAGTATGTAACTTCATCTTCAATTTGAGCACAAGTTTACACCACTTGGATCAAGCATGAGGTAGTTATGAATCTTGCAAGATAGCACCATGGACATAAATTATTCCATACTTAGAAAAATTCTCAAAGCCCTAATTTAGCAACTTCTCTTGATTTTATGATTTCTCTTGATTTCTATTTACCAAACCTCATAATAACATGGATGATGAATTGAAATGCCCAAATATGACCCAAGAACTCAAGAGTTGACTTTTGTAGAGCATAAGTTGACTTTTTGATCAGATGAATCCAATGTCTCCTCTATCCACTTCAGAAACCCTTGAAATGATTTGTGATGAACCTTGAGGCATGTATGGAACCCTTGAGATAAAAATTGAACCATGGAACCTTGTCTTGCTCAAGAAAACAATCACAAGTATCCTTTGACCAAAAACCCTAGCTCAGAGCCACTAGGAGCTTGATCAGATGAATCCCTTGAAACCAATGAAACCCTAATCCTCAGATGATTGTGTGAACTTGTTGAGATACCTTGATGAATATGAAACCCTTGTAGCTTGAAAACATCATGATGTTGAGACTATCTCCTTGCTCATTACTTTGAAAACCAACTCCTTCTCTTGAGGAAAGACCAAAGTACCTTGATCCCATGTCATAGAACCAATGCAATGCATAAATGAAGATGAAAATGAAATGAAGCATAAGCCAATCAAGGTTGAAAAAGGGAGGGAAAATTTTGAGGTGTAACAGCTTCCCCTATTCAATCAACTTAAACCTGAAAGTATGAAAGACGACGACGCTCAGAGATTCAATGTAGAAGGGGATTGAATACAAAAAGAACCATAAAATTTGCACTCTATGGGGAAAGATAAAAGAAATTGGATGCCAGTCGAAGGTGGACTTAAGACAAGGATTTGTCGGCCGAAGGCAGACTTACAAAAAGGATGCCAGCTGAAGGTGGACTTAAAAAGGTTTTGCTGACCGAAGGCGGACTTAAAAATGTTTACCGACCGAAGGTGGACTTAAAAAGGGTGTGCCGACCGAAGGCAGACTTACAACAGAGATACCAGCCGAAGGTGGATTTTAAAAGGATTTGTCAGCCAAAGGCAGACTTAAAACAAGAATTTGCCGGCTGAAGGCGGACATACAATAAAGGGTGTTATTGTATGCTTTCAAAGTGTTTACTCTAATTAATTATTCTAAAGCAAAGGTGTCACATGCAAGTATACATGTATGTTTGATTGCAGCAAGAGATAAAATAAGAGATCGTACTCATAGGGAGTGAATCTTGATATAACTTTGAACTTTAAAGTATTCAATTCTTTTGTTTAAAACTAGTATGAGCAAGGTAACAAATAAAAATAATGGTAACAGCAAGATTAACACAACACAAACTAAAAATCTAAATAAAGAGGGATAAGATATCAGAGAGAATGATTGATGAGCTAAGATCCATTAATAAATTGTTGCTAAACAGTTTCCATGATGTGAAGTGTCATGCCTCAAAAGGTCAGAACGTGATCTAGTGGTGTATTTCTACAACATCAAAACATACATAACTAGGGCAAGGGGACAAATCTCTCAGTCTCACTTATAACCCTAAGATGTGTCTAGTTTTAGTTCTGCAAAATCTTTATGGTCTCAACTTCTTATCTCTAAGTAAGTTGAATTAAGTGAATATCTCTATCCTACTTTGGTAACCACTTTTGTTATGAAATCAGCATGTTGTTGGATCTCTCTCAACCACATACTTATACCTTTTTCTAAGTTGATCATTCTAAGAAGCAAGTATATAGCAATGAAAACACATACCAAAATAAGGCACTTAACAACACATCATTTCAATGTAAAAACAACTTTATATTAACTTCACTTTGCTCATCAAATACGAGTTTAGCTCATAATAAACTGAGCACAAACTAATGGAATGAAAATACAAGATGACATATTATTAACAAAAATATAGAAAAGAAATGACAACCTAGTAATAACTTGAAGATCCTTTGCGTTGGGTAAACAACATCAGACCTCTGCAGTCACGACAGTTCCAAGCAGTGAGTACAGGACTGGGTGAGAAGAAGAAATCTCTCTAATCTTCTTAATCCTCAAGGTAACTAAATTAAAAACAGAAAATATAGTGTGTGCTCTCTAGCTTGCGGTCTCTCCTCAATGCTGAACTTGGCTTGCTTTTTATAGCCTTTGAGAATGAGAAATGGGAGTTGATGGGTCTTGGATCATGGGCTTTTGGTGAAAATAAGGTTCAGCCCGAATCAAATCACAAATAGTTCCAGCTGTCACTTCTTCCTTTATGAACAAGTTATCAAGGACAGACATCATTTGGAGACAAGGCGTCTTTGGCAGGCTGCTGCAGCATGTAGTGGTGCAGAGCAGACGGCGGGTGGCTGGGTGCAGGATGCGCTTTTGCAGGCGTGGTCTCCATTGTACCCTCCTTTGTCCTCTAGCTTCTTTGATCTTATCTTGATACTTCAGCTTCTTCTTGACACGAACCCCTACCACGTATGCCCTAATGATAGAAACTCTTCCAAGCTCTTGGTGAAATTGCAATTGACAAATCTTATTATCTTTCTTCCTCTTATCTCCATTCTGCTCAGACTATGTCTTGAGGTGTCACGCCTCAGCTTACCTTAATCTGAATTGCTTTAGGACCAAAAACACACAATAAACCATAAAAGGTGCAACTAGTGCACTGAAGACAAATTCATACTCAAACAAGAGAAATGCAAACAAATCTAATTAAACCTAGCCAAATTACCACACAAAATGGGTCATTATGACACACAAAAATAGTGTTATCAGGTGCCAGCCGAAGGTGGACTTTAAAAGGAATTTTTTGGCCGAAGGCGGGCTTAAAACAAGAATTCCAGTCAAAGGTGGACTTGAAAAGGATTTTTCGACCGAAGGCGGACTTAAAACAAGAATTTACCGACCGAAGGCGAACTTACAATAAAGGGTGTCAGCCGAAGGTGGACTTTAAAAGGAATTTGTCGATCAAAGGCGGACTTAAAAGAGAATGTCGGCCGAAGGCAGACTTACAACAGAGATACCAGTCGAAGGTGGATTTTAAAAGGATTTGTCGGCCGAAGGCGGACTTAAAACAAGAATTTGTCAGCAGAAGGCAGACTTACAATAAAGGGTGCTAGCCGAAGGTGGACTTTAACAGGAATTTTTTGGCCGAAGGTGGACTTAAAAGAGAATGCCAGCCGAAGGCGGACTTAAAAGAGAATGCTGGCCGAAGGCAGACTTACAACAAAGGGTGCCACCCGAAGGTGGACTTTAAAAGGGTTTACAGGAAGTAGAATCGACGGACTTACGACCTAAAGTAAAGAGAAAATGACTCCTCTAGGGGAAAAGGGAAATCTTAGACAAACAACTCTGTAGGGGAGAACACGAGATAATTCCTCCGGAAGGAAACAAAAGTAAGATTAATAAATCTACTGCTTGGGGAAAAAGTTAAACGCTTTCTCCTGGGTTACATCGCTTCCTGCTGGGGAACGATTTGGAAAAATAGGGCATCAAACTTGGCTCATGATTCGAATGCATGTTTGAATTTTTATATGGTGTAATGCTCCATACGAAATGGAAATGCTAAGCGTTTGAGGATGCAATGCAATGATGCTTATGATATGCAAAAGGACACTTCACCGAGAGAAGTGCTGAAGAATGGTAACCAAACTCCACTGGGAAAGGCAAACTAAACTGACTTCAGGATTATAACCAAATCAAACTTCCATTATTCAGGAAAGTAGGAACAACAGAAGACTGCTGGGGAAACATCACTGGGATTCTGATGAAGGGATGCGCCAATGACAATTGGGCTTTGACCTGTTGGGAAAACCAACCATTACCAGTTTCCACCTGCTGAGGAAACTAATAACCAATTCTGCTAGGGAATGATGATTGATGATGTCAACTTTGCTAGGGGACAAAGTTGGGCTTACGCATCTGTTGGGTAACTGCCCTCTACTCTTACTCTGTCGAGGATAAGAAAACACCATTGTTGGAGAAACAGACATGCTCGGGAAGCAAAAACAAACCACCCATATCCTGTATGGGGATATGAACTCTTGCTGGAGAACAATAAACGAAACCAACCCTGATTGGGGAAAGAAAATTTCTGAACTCTCGCTGGGGAGAACAACCAGAAACTTCATAGTTCTCTGCTGAGGACGATAGAACCTTAGCGATCTCTGCTAGAGAGAGAAACTCTACTGGGGGAGAGAGGTCAAACAATTCCTGCAAACATATAATAGACAAGAGAATGTTCGTGTACAGCATGGCAATCTCGGTTACCACCCACGACACTCAAAATTTCAAGCAAATTCGAATGTTTTTAACACGCTCTGCAAAGCTTCAATGTTTTCACATGCAATGTTATCAAAATATCGGACGTTTTTTATAAACAAAACAATAAAAATAAAAACAAGAGGAAAGCTTTTGAATGAAAGGAAATTTTATTGATTGAAATTGGCCTGTAAATAGGCATTTACTTCAGGAGGTAATTCCTAGAAAGAGGTAATTGTGCAAATAAAAGGAAAATACACAAATTGGCAATGTGGAAACAGATTTCCATCAAGTTTTGATTCGGCTATGACCTGTATGTCTTCAACACTCTCAAATACTTTGCCTTCTGAAGGGACTAACTGGACCGATTCCTATCCTTTAGAATTCCCATGTGTTGAGATGAGCTCACAGATCGAACGTAAATCGCAGCCTCTCGCTTTTAAATCCCTAACTTTTGCCTGGATCGCCCTTTTGAGTTCTCAATCCACCGGTGCAACACCCCAGTTTTAGTATTTTTATTTAATTGAGTCGTTTTTGATTATTTTATTATTATATTATTTTATTTTCGACTTTTATGTGAAAATATGTTATTTTTCATCATGAATATATTTTATCGGGTTTTGGGAACGTTTGCGAGATATTTGAGTGTAGGGGTATTTTGGGCATTTGGTGTGAGTTGTTAAGTTAAGAGTTGAAATAGAAAGAAAAAGAGAGAAAAACATAGTAAGAGAAAAGAAGAAAAGAAAAGGAGAAGAGAAGAAAAGAGAGAAAAACTTGAGAAAGAAGAAATCAATCAACCGACTTTTCTACGCGCTATTTAATCGGGTAAGGGTGTGAAACTCGATTATTGTATAATTGTGTATGATTATGTATGTGTTTGCTTGGATGTTTTCTTGTTTTCCATAGCTTGAGTTCTAGGTTGAAATTGAGAGTTTTGTGAGGAATCGATGGTTTTACGGTTGAAAATCGGTGTAAACATAATAGAATACTTGTCATCATGATTGAATTATGTTTTGATGGTTATATGACAGTTTGGAAATGTTTTGGGTGGTGAAAACATGATTTTTGGATGAACTGGTACGCTGCTGGGTTTTTCTGAAAACGCAGGTTCGCACTGCGAATGGCTAGCGAGTGGGTAGTGAGCGTTCGCTGAGTGTTCGCACTGCGAATGGAGTAGCGAAGGACTCGCTAGTTTCTGACTTGATTCGCTGGGTGCTTCGCATTGCGAATGGGGTAGCGAGCATTCGCTGGGATGTTCGCATTGCGAACGATGAGAATTTTCTAGGCTATTTTGCTTCTGACTTGGTTTGCTGGTACACTCGCACTGCGAATGGAGTAGCAAAGGACTCGCTAGGAGCTTCGCACTGCGAATGTAGCAGTTTTTCCCAATTTGTTTTCTCTGTAACTTTTGATCTGTGTTTCGGTTTGAGGTGTGGTTTGATGCGTTAGAGAGCTTATGAAATGTACTTTATTATGATGATGGTTTTGAGAATTGTTGGCCGATTAAATTATGTCGGAAATTAGAAAATGTGTTGTTTTGTTGACGACTTTTGCCGTGTAATTGGGTGAACTTGATGTGTATGCACAATATGTTGTTGGTATGGAAATTGTATGACTTGTGTACTGTTTGGTAATGGTAACTGTTGACATATGCATGATTATGGGTGTGTATATGTATGCATATTAAATGTCATGAGTCATTGTATACCAAGCATCATGATATGCATTGTTGTGACGTCCTGAGTGACGGTTTGGTTCCAGAGGGAATCTGCTATAACATCGTGCGCCTTAAACATAAGAGGACTTAAAGCGATTTGATATATCGTGTGCCTTAAAAATATAGAGGACCTAAAGTGATGGTTATAGACGATCGTGTGCCCATGTGGGGACCTAAAGCGATCGGATTGTGTGCCCATGTGGGGACCTAAAGCAATCCATAAATGTCATGTGCCCATGTGGGGACCTAAAGTGACGGGTGAACATCGTATGCCCGACGGGGTGTTACTTGAGCGACCCTCAGTAACGAGCGATGGTTCCAATAGTTCCTGAGTGAACTGGTGATGAGACATGAAATGTTGGAGTCGGTACCGCATGGCATGTGCATAGAGTCGTGTGTCGGTTTCTGTGCATTTGCATAAATCATGGATTCATTGTGTATGTTAATTGTGAATGTGATTATTGAGATGGAATGTGTGCATTTATGTTGATGATGAGTGCATTGTGTATGATTGATGTGTATTGGTGATGAATACATGATACTTCCACTGTGTTGTGTTATATTTGATTGTGGTGCATTTGTGGTGAGAATATTTTACTTGTGCATTTATGTGTTAATATATAACTGTATGCAATTGTATTATGATTTTTTTTCTCACCCTTCTGCTGTTTTATAATGCTCTATGAGGCATTGCAGATTAGAATTGCTGGAGGTCTTTTTGTGAAGCTTTGCGTCTTCATTCTTTTGTCGGTCGGCTCTGATATGTGACACCGGGTAGTTAGGGTGGCCGTTTGTGATTATCGTGTATTATGTATATATATCTTTTGGCTTGTGCCTGTATAACTTGATGTATGACAAACTTTCATGATATATATATATATATGTGTGTTGATATTCAGTTACGGGTTTTTCGATTTTATTCTGTAATTGGATTTGTGGGTATATTACTACCTGATTCGTTGCATATCTTTTTGAGCAGGTGTTGTATGTTTGTTTCAAATTGATGTGACCCTCCGATCTATCCCGTGCATGTTTTAAATATACTCTGATGAAATTTTGAATTTTCTTTTACCGCTTTAATAGCTTGGGGGTATAGATCGGGGGTGTTACATTAAGTGGTATCAGAGCCAGACTGTGTCAGTTTGTGTCAGTCCTTGTTGGTCTTTGTGGTTCGGTGAACGGTTTATTTAACCATAGTTGCTGTTATTGGAAATGAACAGAATATGGCTGGAAGAAACGATGTTGCGTTAGCTGCTGCGATGCAGGCTATGGCTCGGGCTGTGCAGGGTGCACCGAATGCTGCGGGTAATAATGAGTTCAGGAAGAATAAATCGCCTGTCTTCAAAGGAAGATATGATCCGGACGGTGCACAAATTTGGTTGAAAGAGATAGAATGGATTTTCTGAGTGATGGATTGTGACGAGGATCAGAAGGTGAGACTGGGTACTCACATGTTACTAGAAGAAGCTGATGATTGGTGGGTTGGTACTCGTCATGTGTTGGAAGCTGCAGAGGAGGAAGAGATTACTTGGGAAGTGTTTAGCAGGGAGTTTCTGAGGAAGTATTTTCCCGAGGATGTAAGAGGAAAGAAGGAAATTGAGTTCTTGGAACTGAAACAAGGTAATATGTCTGTGGTTGATTATACTGCTAAATTTGTTGAGCTGGTGCAGTTTTATCCTCATTATGCGGAAGCGACTGCGGAATTTTCTAAGTGTGTAAAAGTTGAGAATGGTTTGCGTCCTGAGATAAAGCAAGTTATTGGGTATCAGAGGATTCGAAGGTTTGCAGACTTGGTGGACTATTGTAGGATCTTTGAAGAGGACAGTAAGGCTCGTTCTACTTATTACAAGAGTTTAAGTGAAAGAAAAGGGAAGCAACAGTTGTGTAGTGGTCCATATGTAACACCAGCGGATAAAGGTAAACAAAGGGGTACTTTTGATCGAAGGTCAGGTGGAGGAGGTATGTCTAATTCTCTGAGGTGTTTTAGATGTGGTGAATTGGGACACCGTTAGTCCGAATGTAGGAAGAATTTGGATAAGTGTTCTAATTGTGGTGGTGTCGGACATGTTGTAGCTGATTGTAAAAGGAAGAATGTGGTGAAGTGTTACAGTTGTGGGGAACCTGGTCACATTAGCACGAAGTGTCCTAATTCGAAGAAAGCTCCAACTGGTGGGAAGGTGTTTTCATTGGCGGGGACTCAGACTTCAAGTGCAGATCGTCTGATTAGAGGTACTTGCTTTATTAATAGTACGCCTTTAGTTGCTATTATTGATACTGGAGCGACTCATTCATTTATTTCGTCTGAGTGCGCGAAGCGTTTGAATCTTGTGTTGTCTTTGATGGATGGTAAAATGGTTATTGATACTCCAGCGACGGGGTCATTAACTACTTCTTTGGTTTGTTTGAGTTGTCCTTTGACCATTTATGGTAAAGACTTTGAGATGGATTTAGTGTGTTTTCCGTTGGAAGGTTTGGATGTGGTTTTAGGAATGAATTGGTTGCAATTCAATAGGGTCCATATTGATTGTTATCATAAGCTAGTAAGGTTTCCTTCTCTTGAGGAAGACGAAGACTCGAGTTTCTTATCTACCAAAGAGTTGAAGAGACTTTTGGCGGATGAAGCTCAGTTGTTCGGGTTGTTTGCATCTTTGACTGTGGATAGTCAAGTTTCACTGGATGTGTTTCCTGTTGTGTGTGATTTTTCGGAAGTGTTTCCTGAGGATATTTCGGATGTGCCGCCAGAGAGAGAGGTGGAGTTTTCTATAGATCTAGTTCCTGGTACTAGACTTGTTTCTATGGCACCTTATAGAATGTCGGCATCTGAGTTGGTTGAGTTGAAGAAGCAGTTGAATGACTTGTTGGAGAAGAGGTTTGTGAGGCCAAGTGTTTCTCCTTGGGGTGCTCCAGTTTTGTTGGTGAAAAAGAAAGATGGAAGTATGCGATTGTGTATTGATTATCGCCAGTTGAATAAGGTGACGATTAAGAATAAGTATCCTCTTCCAAGGATTGATGACCTGATGGATCAGTTGGTTGGTGCTTGTGTGTTTAGTAAGATTAATTTGAGATCGGGATATCATCAGATAAGGGTGAAGGAGGAAGATATTCAGAAGACGGCTTTTAGGACACGATACAGTCATTATGAATATTATGTGATGCCGTTCGGGGTTTCTAACGCGCCAGGTGTTTTTATGGAATACATGAATCGTATTTTCCACAAGCATTTGGATCGATTTGTTGTTGTGTTTATTGATGACATATTGATTTATTCTAAGTCTCGCGAGGAGCACGCAGAGCATTTGCGTATTGTTTTGCAGGTTTTGAAAGAAAGGAAGCTTTTTGCAAAATTGTCCAAGTGTGAATTTTGGTTGTCGGAGGTGAGTTTTCTTGGACACGTGATTTCAGGTAATGGTATTTCTGTGGATCCATCTAAAGTAGAAGCAGTTCTACAATGGGAGGCTCCGAGATCTGTTACTGAAATTCGTAGATTTTTGGGTTTGGCCGGTTATTATCGACGGTTTATTGAAGGGTTTTCTAAGCTAGCATTACCTTTGACCCAGTTGACTTGCAAAGGTCAAGCATTCATTTGGGATATTCGGTGTGAAGAGAGTTTTAATGGGCTGAAGAGAAGATTGACGACAGCTCCGATTTTGATTTTGCTGGATCCTAATGAACCATTTGTGGTGTATTGTGATGCGTCTTTGATTGGTCTAGGTGGTGTTCTGATGCAGGAAGGTAAGGTGGTGGCTTATGCTTCAAGGCAATTGAGGGTTCATGAGAAAAATTATCCTACTCATGATCTTGAGTTAGCGGCTGTGGTTTTTGTGTTGAAGATTTGGAGGCATTATCTTTTTGGTGCGAGGTTTAAAGTCTTTAGTGATCACAAAAGCTTGAAATATCTGTTTGATCAGAGGGAGTTAAATATGAGGCAGCGTAGGTGGTTGGAATTCTTGAAGGACTATGACTTTGGCTTGAATTACCATCCTAGTAAAGCTAACGTGGTAGCCGATGCGTTGAGTCGGAAATCGTTGCATATGTCGACTTTGATGGTTAAGGAGTGGGAACTTTTGGAATCGTTTAGAGACTTGAGTTTGGTATGTGAAGTGACGTCGGATGGTGTGAGGCTTGGAATGCTAACGATTACTAATGATTTTCTGATGACGGTTAGTGAGAAACAGAAGTTGGATGTGAAATTCATGGATTTGATGTTGGTTGGAGGAAAAGATGCAAGTGGTGATTTTCAAGTGGATGTTAATGGTGTTTTAAGATTCCGTGGGAGGATTTGTATTCCAGATGATGCGGAGTTGAAAAAGATGATTTTGGAGGAAGGACACCGGAGTAATTTGAGTATACATCCGGGAGCGAATAAGATGTACCAAGACTTGAAGAAGATTTTCTGGTGGTCTGGATTGAAAAGAGATGTGGCTCAGTTTGTGTATGCTTGTTTGACTTGTCAGAAATCGAAAGTGGAACATCAAAGGCCTAGTGGTTTGTTGCAACCGTTGGATATTCCTGAATTGAAATGGGATAGCATTTCGATGGATTTTGTAACGGGGTTACCAAATACGCAGCGAGGGCATAATGCTATTTGGGTGGTTGTAGATAGGCTAACTAAATCGGCTCATTTTATTCCGATTGACATCAGTTTTTCTTTGGAACGGTTAGCTGAGATTTACATCAGTGTGATTGTGAAGTTGCATGGGGTTCCGTTAAGTATTGTTTCGGATCGAGATCCAAGGTTTACATCGAGATTTTGGGAAATTTTACAGAAGGCTTTGGGTTCTAAATTGAGATTGAGTTCGGCTTATCATCTGCAGACGGATGGTCAGATGGAGAGGACGATTCAGTCGTTAGAGGATTTGTTGAGAGCGTGTGTTTTGGAACAAGGTGGTACGTGGGATAGTTATTTTGCGTTGATTGAATTCACGTATAATAACAGTTTTCATTCTAGTATTGGTATGGCGCCGTTTGAAGCGTTATATGGACGAAGGTGTCGAACACCGTTGTGTTGGCACGAATCTGGGGAGAGAACGGTGGTAGGACCGGAGTTGGTACAGTAGACTACGGACAAGGTGAAGTTTATTCGTGAGAAGATGAAAGCTTCTCAGAGTAGGCAAAAGAGTTATCATGATCGAAGACGGAAGGATCTTGAATTTCAAGAGGGTGATCATGTATTTCTAAGGGTTACGCCGGTAACGGGTGTTGGCCGTGCAATGAAATCGAAGAAACTTACTTCTCGGTTTATTGGTCCTTACCAGATATCTGCGAGAGTTGGTGCTGTGGCTTATAGGGTGGCGTTGCCGCCGAATCTGTCAAATTTTCATGATGTGTTCCATGTTTCACAGCTTCGGAAGTATGTTCCGGATCCGTCGCATGTGATTCCGATGGATGAGGTTGAGGTAAGGGAGAACCTTACGGTTGAGGCTTTACCGGTAAGTATTTTGGATCGCGAGGTGAAGCGGTTGCGAGGCAAGGATATTGCACTGGTGAAGGTAGCGTGGGGAGGCGCTGCTGAGGGCAGTTTGACTTGGGAGTTGGAGAGTCGGATGCGGGAGTCGTATCCAGAGTTGTTCGTCTCAGGTATATTTTCGAGGACGAAAATTTCTAAGTGGGGGAGTGTTGTAACGCCCCAGTTTTAGTATTTTTATTTAATTGAGTCGTTTTTTTATTATTTTATTATTATATTATTTTATTTTCGACTTTTATGTGAAAATATGTTATTTTTCATCGTGAATATATTTTATCGGGTTTTGAGAACGTTTGCGAGATATTTGAGTGTAGGGGTATTTTGGGCATTTGGTGTGAGTTGTTAAGTTAAGAGTTGAAATAGAAAGAAAAAGAGAGAAAAACATCGTAAGAGAAAAGAAGAAAAGAAAAGGAGAAGAGAAGAAAAGAGAGAAAAACTTGAGAAAGAAGAAATCAATCAACCGACTTTTCTACGCGCTATTTAATCGGGTAAGGGTGTGAAACTCGATTATTGTATGATTGTGTATGATTATGTATGTATTTGCTTGGATGTTTTCTTGTTTTCCATAGCTTGAGTTCTAGGTTGAAATTGAGAGTTTTGTGAGGAATCGATGGTTTTACGGTTGAAAATCGGTGTAAACGTAATAGAATACTTGTCATCGTGATTGAATTATGTTTTGATGGTTATATGACAGTTTGGAAATGTTTTGGGTGGTGAAAACATGATTTTTGGATGAATTAGTACGCTGCCGGGTTTTTCTGAAAACGCAGGTTCGCACTGCGAATGGCTAACGAGTGGGTAGCGAGCGTTCGCTGAGTGTTCGCACTGCGAATGGAGTAGCGAAGGACTCGCTAGTTTCTGACTTGATTCGCTGGGTGCTTCGCATTGCGAATGGGGTAGCGAGCATTAGCTAGGATGTTCGCACTGCGAACGATGAGAATTTTCTAGGCTATTTTGCTTCTGACTTAGTTCGCTGGTACACTCGCACTGCGAATAGAGTAGCGAAGGACTCGCTAGGAGCTTCGCACTGCGAATGTAGCAGTTTTTTCCAATTTGTTTTCTCTGTAACTTTTGATCTGTGTTTCGGTTTGAGGTGTGGTTTGATGCGTTGGAGAGCTTATGAAATGTACTTTATTATGATGATGGTTTTGAGAATTGTTGGCCGATTAAATTATGTCAGAAATTAAAAAATGTGTTGTTTTGTTGACGACTTTTGCCGTGTAATTGGGTGAACTTGATGTGTATGCACAATATGTTGTTGGTATGGAAATTGTATGACTTGTGTACTATTTGGTAATGGTAACTGTTGATATATGCATGATTATGGGTGTGTATATGTATGCATATTAAATGTCATGAGTCATTGTATGTCAAGCATCATGATATGCATTGTTGTGACGTCCTGAGTGGCGGTTTGGTTCCAGAGGGAATCTGCTATAACATCGTGGGCCTTAAACATAAGAGGACTTAAAGCGATTTGATATATCGTGTGCCTTAAAAATATAGAGGACCTAAAGCGATGGTTATAGACGATCGTGTGCCCATGTGGGGACCTAAAGCGATCGGATTGTGTGCCCATGTAGGGACCTAAAGCAATCCATAAACGTCGTGTGCCCATGTGGGGACCTAAAGCGATGGGTGAACATCGTATGCCCGACGGGGTGTTACTTGAGCGACCCTTACTAACGAGCGATGGTTCCAATAGTTCTTGAGTGAACTGGTGATGAGACATGAAATGTTGGAGTCGGTACCGCATGGCATGTGCATAGAGTCGTGTGTCGGTCTCTGTGCATTTGCATAAATCATGGATTCATTGTGTATGTTAATTGTGAATGTGATTATTGAGATGGAATGTGTGCATTTATGTTGATGATGAGTGCATTGTGTATGATTGATGTGTATTGGTGATGAATACATGATACTTGCACTGTGTTGTGTTATATTTGATTGTGGTGCATTTGTGGTGAGAATATTTTACTTGTGCATTTCTGTGTTAATATATAGCTGTATGCAATTGTATTATGATTATTTTTCTCACCCTTCTGTTGTTTTATAATGCTCTATGAGGCATTGCAGATTAGAGTTGCTGGAGGTCTTTTTGTGAAGCTTTGCGTCTTCATTCTTTTGTCGGTCAGCTCTGATATGTGACACCGGGTAGTTAGGGTGGCCGTTTGTGATTATCGTGTATTATGTATATATATATTTTGGCTTGTGCCTGTATAACTTGATGTATGACAAACTTTCATGATATATATATGTGTTGATATTCAGTTACAGATTTTCTGCTTTTATTCTGTAATTGGATTTGTGGGTATATTACTACCTGATTCGTTGCATATCTTTTGGAGCAGGTGTTGTATGTTTGTTTCAAATTGATGTGACCCTCCGGTCTATGCCGTGCATGTTTTAAATATACTCTGATGAAATTTTGAATTTTCTTTTACCGCTTTAATAGCTTGGGGGTATAGGTCGGGGGTGTTACAACCGGGATACCCATTTTTGCCAAAGTTGCCTTTTCAGGTTTTCAACTTTGCGGGTTTATTCAATTCTTTTCTTTTCTTTTATCCCTAAATTTTTCCCAAACCCTTTTCTTTTTGTGGTTCGCCGCGATGCCCTTTTTTGCCTAGACCTTCTCTTTTTGTGGTTCAGCGGGTCTCTTTTATGCGAAGTATTTTTTTACTATGTCTGCGTTCACAGGGGATGTAAAATCTTCACCATCCATAGTTGAGAGCAACAAGGCTCTGCCAGAGAAAACATTTCTTACAACTTATGGTCCTTCGTAATTCGGAGTCCATTTGCCCTTGTGATTTGTCTGAGGAGGAAGGATCTTTTTCAATACCAAGTCACCTGTCTGGAAGCACCGAGGACGCACTTTCTTATTAAATGCCTTTTTCATCCTGCTTTGATACAATCGCCCGTGAGAAATAGCTGTTAATCTCTTCTCTTCAATGAGGTTCAATTGATTCAACGTGGCATGTACCCATTCAGCTTCATCAAGCTTCACATCTGTCAAAATCCTTAAAGAATGAATCTCAACTTCCAATGGTATGACTACTTCCATATCGTACATAAGTGAGAAAGGGGTTGCCCCTGTCGATGTACACACTGAAGTACGATAACCATGCAAGGCGAATGGCAACATATCATGCCAATCTTTATACGTCACAACCATCTTCTGCACAATCTTCTTAATATTCTTATTGGCTGCCTCAACAGCACCATTCATCTTTAGACGATAGGGAGAAGAATTATGATGTTCAATCTTAAAGCTCTGGCATAACTCCTTCATCATCTTGTTATTTAAATTTGAAACATTACCAGTGATGATTCTTTCAGGACTTCCGTAACGACGGATGATATCCTTCTTTATGAATCGGGCAACCACTTGTTTAGTAACATTTGCAAACGAGGCTGCTTCCACCCACTTGGTGAAGTAATCGATGGCAACCAGGATGAAGCGATGTCCATTGGAAGGAGTCGGCTCAATCCTTTCAATCATATTAATGCCCTACATAGCAAATATGTCAACACATTCAGAGGAGTCGGTGGCACATGCACTTTATCTGCATAAATTTGGCATTTATGACATTTTCTGGCATATTTGAAACAATCGGATTCCATGGTCATCCAGTAATAACCTGCTCTCAACAATTTTTTGGCCATAGCATGCCCATTGGCATGGGTAGAAAAAGAACCTTCATGAACTTCTTCCATCAACAGGCCTGCCTCGTGTTCATCAACACAACATAGCAAGACCATGTCAAAGTTCCTCTTATACAACACATCATCCTAATTCAGAAAGAAATTACCAGCCAATCTCCTCAGAGTCTTTTTATCTTTGTTGGATGCCCCTGATGGATACACTTGACTTTTAAGGAAGCACTTGATGTCATAGAATCGCGGTTTACCATCTAACACTTCTTCAGCTGCAAAATCAAAAGCATGTATGTTGAGGCGCATAATTCTGATTGCTGGTACCTCATTCCACATATTCACTTTATACATGGATGCCAACGTTGCCAACGGATCTACCATCTGATTTTCATCCCGGGGTACATGATGAAATTCGACCCTATCAAAGAAAGGTAGCAACCTTCTAGCATAATCTTTGTAAGGTAACAAATTGGCCTGACGAGTCTCCCATTCTCCTTTAATTTGATTGATCACCAAAGTTGAATCACCGTACACATCAAGATTCTTGATCCTCAGATCAATGGCCTCTTCCAACCCCATAATACACGTTTCATATTCTGCTTCATTGTTGGTACAATCAAATGTCAACCGGGCAATGAAAGGGATATGAGAACCCTTAGGAGTGGTGATAATTGCCCTGATTCCATTGCCATAAGAATTAATGGCTCCATCAAAAATCAACCCCCACTGGATCTAATTTCAGGTCCTACATCCAGCAATGGTTCATTACAATCTTTGGCTTTCAAATACATAATGTTCTCATCAGGAAATTCAAACTTCATTAGCTGATAATCATCAATCGATTGTTAAGTAAGATATTCTGACAGAACACTACCCTTGATGGCTTTCTGGGACACATATTAAATATCATACTCTGTCAAAACCATTTGCCAACGGGCAATCCTTCCGGTGAGAGCTTGCTTCTTAAACACATACTTGATCGAATCCATCTTCGATATCAACAGGGTTGTGTAATTTAACATATACTGCCTCGGGCGCTTGGCTGCCCAGGCGAGCGCACAACATGTTTTCTCTAACATTGAGTATCTTGACTCACAATCAGTAAATTTCTTACTCAGGTAGTAGATGGCATGTTCTTTTCTACCTGTCTCGTTATGTTGACCGAGTACACACCCCATAGAATGTAAAATCAAGCCTTTTCAAATTGGGTGTTTTGATGAAGTCAACATTTGTGCATTGGATCAAGAAAAGTATGAGCAAAAGATTCAACTTTCATGAAAACTAAGTTTTGATCATCAAGCATGGTACAAGCCTTCAATTTAATCTTTGATATACTAGTGCTCAAAAACTCACTTAACATCGAGTCTTTGCATTCCCTCTTAATAACACTTTGCATAAATTTTCATAAGTTTTTTTAAAAACTTTTTTCTCCATCTTCAGTGATGTAACCGGTTACATGAGCTTTTGTTTTGATTCTGCCTCTTTGTATTTGCGCAAGTTTTTCTTGATGTAGCCGGTTACATCATTCTGGTAACCGGTTACATGGCCAATTTTTTCAAAAAAATTCATTCGTTACACTTGATGTAACCGGTTACATCATTCAAGTAACCAGTTACATCACTGAACCAGTGCCAATTTTTAGATTTCATGATTTTAAACTTGCCATTGATTTACACCTTGAACCATTGCATTGTTTAGTCTTTTTACTCATTTCAACAGTTGTAATTATTTTATAAAATACCATCCAATCTCAGATTTCATACCTTACCTTTTCCATAGCAATTAAACATCAATTTTTACTCTCTCTTATTTTCAAACAAAGTGTTTTGATACATAACTTTTCATTGAAATTTTTCTGCACATTGTTTCCATATCTATCCTCATTCAAAAACACTTGAGCATTAATATATCATTGAAAATTGAAATCTTGGAAATGAAGATCAATCTAGTGATTGATATATTCAAGAATCAAGTTTCAAACACTTCTACTAAGATTCAGATTTATTGTAAAAATCCTAAGTTCCAAGGATTGTTTGGATTTAGGTGTTGACAATAAGAAGGAGGATTGTTTCTTCTTATAGGGTTTATTATATTCCTTGTTGTCCAGGATTATTGGAAACAAGAGGTTGAGTTTGAGAGGATTGTTCTCATTTCAACTTAGTTGTAAAATCCAAGAGGTTGTTCTTGGTGTGTTTGTTAGAGTCTGCATAGAAAGGCTAGGATAGTCTTGTCTTAGGATCTAACATTATTAAAATTCTCTTTCATGTTGAAAGGGGTCTGGAGTACTCTCAAACTGTGAGGGGAACCAGGATATATTGCCGTGTCATTTACTTTCTGCACTTTACAGCATTTCATCACTTAGTAACTTTAGGAAAGTAAAAGTCAATTCCATCGAAAAACTGAGAAAATATTCTAAAGTACCTAATTCACCCCCTCCCTCTTAGGTATATTCCTACTTATAATTGGTATCAGAGCAGGTTATAGGTAACCTGTTCCTTCAAGATCCAGTATGGCTTCCACAAGCACAAATCTGGTTTTCAAAGATGGCGGTAGTAGTAATAAGCCCCCTCTATTTTCAGGAGAGTATTTTGAATTTTGGAAAATTTGAATGAGAGCACACTTAGAAGCTCAAGGAGATGGAATATGAGAAACTGTTGAAAATGGTCCTCATATACCAATGAGTGTGGTTAATGGTGTTGGCACTCGTAAGATTAAAAGTTCATATGATGAAGATGATAAAAAGAAAATACTTGATGAAAAGAAAGCCATTAACATATTACAAAGTGCATTGAGTATGGATGAATTTTTCCGCGTTTCACAATGTAAATCTACAAAAGAAATTTGGGACACTTTAGTGGAAAATCATGAAGGAACCGCTGAAGTTAAAAGATCTAGATTGAATACATTAAGTCAAGAATATGAGATGTTCCGAATGCAGCCCGGAGAATCCATCGTTGCATTATAGAAAAGATTCGTTCATTTGACTAATCACTTAATGGCACTTGGTAAGACATTTTCTAATGATGAATTAAATCTCAAAGTTCTTAGATCCTTGACTAGAGAATGGCAACCAAAAGTTACGGCAATATCAGAAAAGAAAAGTCTTTCTACAATGACTCCCGCATCACTATTTGGTAAACTCCAAGAACATGAATTAGAACTTGGACGACTTGAAAAACATGAACATCAAGAAAAGAAATCTAAGGGTATTGCATTGAAAGTAGATTTAAAAGATAATCAAAATGATGATTCGTCGGAGGAAGACGAAAATTTCATGCTACTAGTAAAAAGACTCGGCAACTTTTTTGGTAATAAAGACAAGTCCTTTAATTATGCTAAAAGAAAGAAACACTTCAAGAAAAAGGAGGCTACCACTTCATCTCAAGATGTTACATGTTACGAATGTGGAAAGCAAGGTCACATAAAGCCCGATTGTCCAAAACTTGCAAAGAAATGAGGTTTCAAAGGCAAGAAGGAAACAAAAAATAAAAAGGCATATATTGCATGGGACGACAATGACATTAGTTCATCATCCGACTCGGAGAGCGATGAAAGCACAAATTTGGCACTAATGGCTACACACAACTCCGATGATGAAAATGATGAGGTTAGTAATGAATTTTCTCTTTATGATAATGATGCACAATAAGCTATTAATGAACTCTTAAATGAATGTAAGGTTTTGTATAAAACAATATCTTCACAAAAGAAACAAATAACATCTTTAGAAGAAAAAGTTGATGTTATGGAAAAAGAATCAAAAGATGAAAAACAAAAGAAAATTAGTGAAGGAAAACAAGAGTTGGTATGTAAAAATTGTGAATCACTTTCTTTCCAAATTGTTCAATTAAAAAGAGTCCTTGAATGATATGAGAAAGGACAAATTGGATTAGAAGATGTCCTTAGTCAACAAAGATATTCAAATGATAAAAGTGGACTTGGTTACTCAAAGTTTTCTAAACCAAGTTCTAGTAAAACAATCTTTGTTAAAGCTAGTGACCAAACTTCTAAAGAGAATGTGAACAAACCTAGGAATGTGCATCTTTATCCTAAAAAGAAAAGATTTCCTAAGAAGAAATCTTATGTTCTAAGATATAAGAGCAATTTTGTTCTAACTTGTTTTTATTGTGGTATTATTGGCCATGCACCTAATGCTTGCTATGTAAGAAACTTTAGTGTTGAAAGTGGGCATTATGTATGGGTAAAGAAAGATACTAATTATGAAGGACCCAAGGTTATTTGGGTACCTAACAAAATGTAATTTTGTTTTGTAGGTTTGCTTGAAGACCACTCAAATCTATGGTATCTTGATAGTGGGTGTTCGAAGCATATGATCGGAGATATAAACAAATTTTCAAATCTAGTGCTTAAGGCCAGGGGTTTTGTTACCTATGGAGATAATAATAAAGGAAAGATTCTTGGCGTAGGCAAAGTTGGAGCACCACCTTTCACAACTATTGAAGATGTACTTTATGTTGAAGGGCTAAAGCATAATCTTCTTAGCATAAGCCAACTTTGTGACAAAGGCTTCAAGATCAAGTTCACCAAAGATGAATGCTTGATAGAAGACGAAGTCACTAATGAGGTAAAGCTTAAAGGTAAAAGAATTAACAATATTTTTATGATTTCCCTTGATGACTTATCTTTGAAGGTTAAATGTCTTATGGCAAACAATAATGATTCGTGGCTATGGCACAAAAGGATTGCTCACATTCATATAGAGCATTTGAATAAATTAATCAAACATGATTTAGTTATTGGCTTGCCAAAGATAAAATATGTCAAAGATAAGTTATGTGATGCATGTCAAAAAGGGAAACAAACCAAGTCAACTTTCAAACCTAAGGATGTGGTGTCCACTTCAAGGCCACTACAATTGTTGCATATGGACTTATTTGGTCCATCAATAACAAGAAGCTTCGGAGGTAATATATATGCTTTAGTTATTGTTGATGATTTCTCTAGAGATACTTGGACATTCTTTTTAGTGCAGAAAAATGATGCATTCAAGGCGTTCAAGAAGTATGCGAAGCAAATTCAAAATGAGAAGTCACTTTCAATTGCCTCCATAAGAAGCGACCGTGGTGGAAAATTCCAAAATGCTCATTTCAAAGAATTTTGCGAAGAACATGGAATCTCTCATAACTTCTCGGCACCAAGAACTCCCCCCCCCCCCCCCCCTCCCAACAAAACGGTGTTGTAGAAAGAAAGAATAGGTCATTGGTGGAACTTGCAAGGACAATGCTTAGCGACTCAAATCTTCCAAAGTATTTTTGGGCGGATGCGGTAAGCACGGCATGTTTTGTAAGTAATCGTGTTAACATTAGACATATCCTAAAGAAGACCCCTTATGAACTTTTCAAAGGGAGGAAACCAAACATTGCTTACTTTCACATATTTGGATGCAAATGTTTTGTCTTGAACAAAGACAAAGACAATCTTGGTAAGTTCGATGAAAAATCGGATGAAGGTATATTTCTTGGCTATTCACTTTCAAGTAAGGCATATAGAATTTATAATAAAAGAACTTTAACTATTGAAGAATCTATGCATGTTAAGTTTGATGAATTTAACCCCTCCAAGGAGGATATTGTTATTTGTGATGATGATGATGATGATTTCATAGAAGCTCCTAAAAAAAGACTCCTCCAAAGTCAACAATGAAAATCAAGTAGATCATCAAGAAGAATCGATTCAAAAAGAGTCTATTGTCAACGATCTACCAAAAGAATGGAGGACACATAGAGATCATCATATTGACAAGATCATTGGAGACATATCTCAAGGAGTATCTACTCGTTTAAATCTAAAAGATGCTTGTCTCAATATGGCATTTGTTTCTCAAATAGAACCATCTAAAGTCCAAGATGCCTTAGATGATGATCAATGGATTCTAGCCATGCAAGAAGAATTAAATCAGTTCGAAAGAAATGAGGTATGGGATTTAGTTCCAAGACCAAAAGGTAAGCATATTATTGGCACTAAATGGATATTCAAAAATAAGCTAGATGAAAATGGTATCATTATATGGAACAATGCAAGATTAGTAGCACAAGGCTATAATCAAGAGGAAGGTATAGATTTTGAGGAAACATTTGCACCGGTTGCTAGACTAGAAGCAATTAGATTATTGTTAGCATATGCTTGTTCTTTGAATTTTCAGTTGTATCAAATGGACGTTAAAAGCGCATTCCTAAATGGATACATACTTGAAGAAGTTTATGTAAGTCAACCTCCAGGATTTGAAGATTTCAAACATCCTAATCATGTTTAAAAACTCAAAAAGGCCTTGTATGGATTGAAGTAAGCACCAAGGGCGTGGTATGATAGGTTAAGTAATTTTCTTTGCGAACATGGTTTCGAAAAAGGTAAAGTTGATACTACTTTGTTTATCAAAAGAATTAACCATCATACTATCTTAGTACAAATTTATGTAGATAACATCATATTTGGATCCACAAATGAATCCTTATGTGAAGAATTCTCAAAAATCATGCAAGGAGACTTTGAAATGTCCGTGATGGCTAAGTTGAACTACTTTCTTGGGTTGCATATCAAACAAACAAAGAATGGGATATTTATCAATCAATCCAAATATTGCAAAGAACTTTTCAAAAGATTTGACATGGATACTTGCAAAGAGATAGCAACTCCAATGGGATCCGGCACATATCTTGATCATGACGAATCCTGAATTCCAATTGATATCACTAAATATCGAGGTATGATCGGCTCTTTATTATATCTAACCACCAGTCGACCTGATATTATGTTTAGTGTATGTTTATATGCTCGATTTCAAGCTTGTCCAAAGGAATCTCATCTCACAGCGGTGAAAAGAATAATGAAGTATCTTAAAGGAACATCCAATGTCGGTCTTTGGTACCCTAAAGGTAGTATATGCAGTCTTGTTGGTTTCTCTGATGCAGATTATGCAGGATGTAAGACGGGCAGGAAAAGCACAAGTGGAACTTCTCACGTGTTTGGAAATTCCTTAGTCTCTTGGTCATGCAAAAAGCAAGCAAGTGTGGCTCTTAGTACTGCAGAAGCAGAATATATCACCGCCGATAGTTGTTATTCGCAAATACTTCGGTTGAAGCAACAACTTCATGACTATGGTGTGAATCTAGGATGCATATCTCTCAAATGCGACAACACTAGTGCAATCAATATATCAAAGAATCCAATCATGAATTCAAGGACAAAGCACATCGAAATTAGACATCACTTTCTAAGAGATCACGTTCTAAAAGGTGACATTGAGAATACTTTTATTGATACTCAAAATCAACTGGCAGACATCTTCACAAAACCGCTTCCTCGAGACGCATTTTTTAAAATTCAGAGGGAACTCGGCATTTTAGATGAAGGTGACGTGTAAATTCTTCAAATTTTATTCATAAAAATTAATTATGAACATAAGGTACACTTATATTTTCCTTTTAATTTATTTTTCTTATTTATTTTATTTTTATTTTTTTCGTTGTTTAAATAATTGTTTGACATGTTCATGTGCAATATATTTGCTTTATAATGTATAAAAATATGTCTTGATATTCTTAGGGTTAAAATAAATATAAGCTATATGTTGTACTGCCTCTGTTAAAAGTATTTTTTCAAATTTTTTCTCATGTAACCAATTACATGAATGAGGTAACCGGTTACATGGCTGCGATTTGTGTTTTCCAGTAACGTGATTTTGCTTCTGTCTCTTGATGTAACCGGTTACATCATTTAGGTAACCAGTTACATTATTGATCGTGTGGTTTTTTCTTATGTTTTTTAAATTCAATTTTTTCTTTCTTCTTGGTCAAAAATATTTATTATTCCAACCACTCTCTTGGTCTACTCTTTCTCTTCAAACCTAAATTAATTTCATCTCATAAAACTCTATTTTGACCAACCTAACTCATTAAACTCCATTATTCCAAAAAAATTATTACTTGTTTCCAACCCTTTCTTTTAAAAACCCATAAGTCATTTTCAAAAGCACTTATTTGTGCCCTCTCAAACCAAAAACGTGAATCAACCTTAAAACCCTAACTCTTCTTCATCTTCAAATCTTCTTCAATGACACCTATCAAGAGAAACAAGGGAAAAGCTGTCATGGGTGAATGATCCACAAACCCAAATGGAGATTCTGATTCTGAAATTGCTCCAAGAACTCTGAAATCCAGAAGATTATTGTTCAACTTTAACACAAGACCCTTAACTCCTCTGAAGTATGGTAATCTTAAATCCTTTCCTTCTACGAGCTTTAAGTTTCATCCTTTGTTAGATTTTCAAAATATTAAGGACTTCATTCAAGAAGCTGGTTTTGTCTATCCGGACTTAGTAAAAGAGTTTTATGCAAATTTGGTGTTTACTAATGATTTTATGATATCGTCACTTGTGAAAAACAAAGAAATCCTGATGAGTTTAGAAGAATTTGTAAATTGCTTGGGGGTTTCATCTGAAGGAGTGATTTTGAAACATAATTTTGTTTGTGCTGCTGTTGCATTTAAGGATTATGAAAAATGGAAGTTTTATTATAGCATTAGTCGAGTGAAAAAGGCTGAATTTTTGAGCAAATCTTCTGCTTCTAACCGGGTTCACATTTTTTCTTCCACACTCTCGGTTAGTGACTGAATGCTGCATTATTTGATAGCCTATATTCTCCAACCAAAGCATTCAAACCATTCACAAGTTAGTGACCTTGACATGCAATTGTTGTATGCATTGAAGAACAAGATTCCGGTGAATTGGGCATACTTATTTGCACACAACATGTCTCATCAAATGAAGCTCAAAGGAGGTCTTCCATATGCTCGCCTAATTTCAAAAATGTTGGAGCATTGTGTAGTTGACTTGAAAAGAGAACCCAAGCTGGAAATGTTGCAAAAAACCTCTGAAATTAGTTCAAAGGCTGCAAATAAGAATATGGGAAATTATCAAGATGTTGATGGAATTTTTAAGCACATTGAGACAAATCCTCCACGAGCCTCAAATCCCACTCCGGCTCCGGATTTGCTTGAAGTTCCGGAAGGAGGCTACACTAATGAGTTTCTTTATCACTCAATGAGGTCTATGGAAAGTCGAATAAACACTCGTATTGATGACCTTCGTGAAGCCTTGTTTGAGAAAATAAGGAAATCCTCCCAAAACCAAGATTTTGATGAAGAAGATGAAATGGAAGAAGACGACAAAGAATAGACTATCTAGTTATGTTTTGTGTCTAATTATGTCTAAGTGTTTATGTGTTTAAGTTTTATGTCATTTAAGTAAGTTTTATGCTATGATGTTTGTGACTTGGTTTCAAGATTAAGATATTATGTGGTATGTTATATGGTTTATGAATGGTTGTTTTTATGTTATCTTTATATTGTGTGTTGAATGTTTTAAGAATTTCTTCATGATCAATTATATATTTTCCCCATCCTTTTCGATAATGTCAAAGGGGAAGAAGATTGTGGTTTGATTTGCATGTATTTTGTGTATTATGTATCTAACATTTACAGCAACCAAGTCATTTCAAATGTTTTGCATCAAAATTGTCCAAACCATTTGTATCGAGAAATATCAAATTTTTCAAAGGGACATGAAATTGAGGGGGAGCAATTTTATGGCTAAATCATTGTAAACACAAGCACCTCAAACATGAAGTGGTTGACATCATCAAAAAAGGGGAGAATGTAAAATCAAGCCTTTTCAAATTGGGTGTTTTGATGAAGTCAACATTTGTGCATTGGATCAAGAAAAGTATGAGCAAAAGATTCAACTTTCATGAAGACTAAGTTTTGATCATCAAGCATGGTACAAGCCTTCAATTTAATCTTTGATATACTAGTGCTCAAAAACTCACTTAATATCAAGTCTTTGCATTTAGTCTTGATAACACTTTGCATAAATTTTCATAAGTTTTTTTAAAAACTTTTTTCTCCATCTTCAGTGATGTAACCGGTTACATGAGGGAGGTAACCAGTTACATGAGCTTTTGTTTTGATTCTGCCTCTTTGTATTTGCACAAGTTTTTCTTGATGTAACTGGTTACATTATTCTGGTAACTGGTTACATGGCCATTTTTTTCAAAAAATTCATTCGTTACACTTGATGTAACCGGTTACATCATTCAAGTAACCGGTTACATCACTGAACCAGTGCCAATTTTCAGATTTCATGATTTTAAACTTGCCATTGATTTAAACCTTTAACCATTGCATTGTTTAGTCTTGTTACTCATTTCAACAGATGTAATTCTCTTATAAAATACCATCCAATCTCAGATTTCATACCTTACCTTTTCCATAGCAACTAAACATCAATTTTTACTCTCTCTTATTTTCAAACAAAGTGTTTTGATACATAACTTTTCATTGAAATTTTTCTGCACATAGTCTCCATATCTAGTCAGAAAATTTCTTCCTCATTCAAAAACACTTGAGCAATAATATATCATTGAAAATTGTAATTTTGGAAAAGAAGATCAATCTTGTGATTGATATATTCAAGAATCAAGTTTCAAACACTTCTACTAAAATTCAGATTTATTGTAAAAATCCTAAGTTCCAAGGATTGTTTGGATTTAGGTGCTGACTATAAGAAGGAGGATTGTTTCTTTTTATAGGGTTTATTATATTCCTTGTTGTCTAGGACTATTGGAAACAAGAGGTTGAGTTTGAGAGGATTGTTCTCATTTCAACTTAGTTGTAAAATCCAAGAGGTTGTTCTTGGTGTGTTTGTTAGAGTCTATATAGAAAGGCTAGGATAGTCTTGTCTTAGGATCTAACATTATTAAAAATATCTTTCATGTTGAAAGGGGACTGGAGTACTCTCAGGCTGTGAGGGGAACTAGGATATATCGCTGTGTCATTTACTTTTCGCACTTTACAGCATTTCATCACTTAGTAACTTTAGGAAAGTAAAAGTCAATTCCATCGAAAAACCGAGAAAATATTCTAAAGAACCTAATTCACCCCCCCCCCCCCCCCCCTCTTAGGTATATTCCTACTTACATAGAATTCTCAAGAACCGGTAAGTACATTATCAATGGTCTTCCTGGTACTGGAGGCATGAGGATCAGAGGCTCCTGCAAATACTCTTTTATTCTATCAATAGCTTTTTGACAATTATCATTCCATCTGATAGCCTGATCTTTTCTCAACAATTTGAATATTGGTTCACACTTGGCCGTAAGATGAGAGATGAATCTAGCTATGTAGTTTAACCTCCCTAAGAAACCACAAACCTCTCTTTCTGTTCTTGGCTTAGGCATTTCCTATATTGCTTTTATTTTGGCAGGATCAACCTCGATACGTCGCTCACTGACAATAAAACCCAGCAGCTTACCAGACCTCACCCCGAAGGTGTACTTGTTCGGATTCAACATCAACTTGAACTTTCTCAACCTTTTAAACAACTTCTGCAAATTAACCAGATGTTCCTCCTCGGTTTGGGACTTTGCAATCATGTCATCAACATAGACTTATATCTCTTTGTGAATCATATCATGAAAGAGAGTCACCATAGCCCGCTGATAAGTTTCCCCAGCATTCTTCAATCCAAAGGGCATCACTTTATAACAAAAAGTTCCCCATGGTGTAATGAAAGGTATTTTCTCCATGTCTTCTGGGGCCATCTTGATTTGGTTATAGCCAGAGAAGCCATCCATGAAGGAAAACACTGAAAATCGAGCAGTATTGTCTACTAACACATCAATGTGAGGAAGCGGGAAATCATCTTTTGGGCTTGCTCTATTCAGATCTTTGTAATCAACACACATCATAACCTTGCCATCCTTCTTAGGTGCAGGCACGATGTTAGCAACCCACGGAGGATAACTGGTAACAGCAAGAAAACCAGCGTCCAACTATTTCTGATCCTCTTCTTTGATCTTGACTGCCATATCTGGTAGAGTTCTTCTAAGCTTCTGCTTGACTGGAGGACAACCCTCTTTGAAAGGCAAACGATGCACAACAATATCCGTATCAAGCCCAGGAATATCCTGGTAAGAACAAGCAAAGATGTCGACGTATTCTTGCAGCATTTCAATCAATCTCCTCTTAACATTGTCTTCTAAGGCGGCCCCAATTCTGACCTCTTTCTTTGCGTCCTCGGTACCCAGATTAACAATCTTAATAGTCTCCTGATGCGGCTGAATGACCCTTTCCTCCTGTTTCAGTAATCTGGCCAATTCTTGCGGAAGTTCACAGTCTTCTTCAACCTTCTCTTCGGCTTGGTAGATCGGATTATCGAAGTCATACTGAGCCATAGCAGAATAATTATTGATGGAATCTAGAATGATTGATCTACATGATTGATGTTTTATGCTTTATTTAGAATGAGAAACAAACAAAAACACAAAAACACATTGCCATTTTAAAAATGTAAAAAGATAAAATGAAAGACAGGGAACGAAATATTTGAATGGAAAAACGTCCTTTATTTATGATAATTATTGTAAACAAAAACATGAGGCCCTACAAATTAATCACTACGTCTTGGGCAGAACGTAGGACTTGTTATATGTAAAAACAAAGAAATTACTATTCACGAAGAGTGACTTGAATGATTTCCTCGGAAGACCAGTTGGAGAGCTCTTGTCTTGGAATGCAGGGGCGGATCCAATTATCCATATCACAGTCGTTGTCGACGTCGTCTTCCCCCATGGCATTAACTTGGTCAAAAATGACCCCAACCCCAAAAAATCTGATAGGACCTTTGATCTTTGGAGGCGCTTGTGAAGGCTTAGACCCCAATCCAAACTTGTCTTGCTTTACCGACACATCAAGAACTTGGGCCCAACCTTTGGAGCTACCAGCTTCAACCATGGCACGAGCCTCCTTCAAATAGGTCATAGAAACTTTAGGCTTTTTATCCTCCACGAGAGGCTCATTCTTAATCTAAACAGCTTCGAACGCATGGCGTAGAGTTTCATGAATCTCACCATCCACTTCTACGTACTTGAATGAAGACAGATGACTTACCATAATATCCTCTTCTCCATAAATAGTGACTACCTTCCCCTCAACCACATACTTGAGTTTCTGATGCAAAGTCGAGGTTATGGCCCGTGCAACGTGAATCCATGGACGTCCAAGCAGACAGCTGTACGCTAGATGAATGTCCATGATGAAAAATGTTGTTTCAAAAACCTCCGGACCCACCTTAATAGGCAATACCACCTCACCAAATACAGAACGCTTTGCCCCATCAAAAGCTCGAACAACCAAGTCGCTGGTTCTAAGTATCACCCCCTGTGTATCCAACTTCATAAGTGCTTTCTTTGGTAATACATTCAAGGAAGATCCAGTGTCTACCAAAACATGAGATAACACAGCACCCCTACATTTCATGGAAATGTCCAGGGCCTTGTTATGATTTCTTCCAGCTGGAGTCAAATCAAAGTCGGTGAATCCCAACCCATTACTTGCATTAACATGTGCCACAACCCCCTTCCAATTGGTTAACTAAAATCTCTTGAGGCACGTATGTGGCATTCAGAATTCTCAGTAAAGCATTCTTGTGGGCCTCCGAACAAAGCAAAAAGACAGAATAGAAATTTTCGAGGGAGTCTGGTTCAACTGGTCTACCACATTGTAATCACTCTTTTTAATTATCCTCATAAACTCTTCAACATCCTTGGAGAAGAAAGCTCCGGGCGTCTGTTTCTGCACAGAGTCTTCAACAACCTGTTTTCCTTTACCCTTTGCGGAAGTATCAACATTACCATCCTGAGAGACCGATGGAGAGAAAACCCGGCCACTGCGAGTGATGCCTCCTGCCCCCACAATATTATCAACATTGGACTCAACACTTGAAGGACCCACAATTTCCTGCTTCTGACCATTATAAAACACTTTAGCCCCGTAATTCCACGGTATAGCTTTTGGTACTTTTGTATGGCACATGCCCAGACATGGTAAAAACAACAGGCGCTTGCCTTACCGGTGTTGAGATACGAACAGTAGTATATGGGATAGAAATGGTGGCAACATCTTCCTTACTATCATCGTCATTATCATCAATAAAAACCCTATCAAACTGAAGCTGACCTTCATTCATCATTCTTTGGATACCTTTCCTCAACAAATCATAAACCTCTGGTTGTACCGCACATTTCTGACAATCAGACAAACAACCTGGGAATACACCCCATCTAAGTAAATTTTCCTTTACAAACAATAGCGGAGTTTTCAGCATATTAACATCGGTCACCAAATTCAACCCCTCTACTTCTTCAATAGCATTCACCCTTGCACCGCCATACGGTGGCATAGGATTCTGAATCACATTGGGCCCATTATTAATGAACTCGGTGGCTTTTGAATCAAGTAAATCTTGAACTTTGTGCTTGAATGCTTTACAGTTGTCTATATGATCCCCCGGTGCTCTAGAATGAAAGTCACAGCGGGCATTGGTGTCATAGCCAGGTGGAAGATTATCGGTAGGTGGAGCAAGGTCCTCAACTGAACCAATTGCAGGTTAAGCAAATGTTGTAACAATTTAGTATAAGGCATAGGCATAGTATCAAAATGCCTATCAGCCATCTGTGGTCTTCTCTGAAATTATCGGGGAGCATACAATTGCTGTTGTGGTGCAGCCATAATGGCTACAGCAGCTACCTGTTGTGGAGAGCTTTGACTCATTCTTCCCTTACCTCTGTAGGATGGTATAGCATTAGTCTCCCCATCCCTCTTCTTGGGGGCCCCAGCATAAGGTTTATTTCCTCCTCCCGATGAGGAACCGACACTGTTTTGAATCTTTCCCATTTTTATCCCGCTTTCAGGCCGTTCACCTGCCATAACCAAATCTGAGAACCCTGCACAAGTACAACCAACCAGTCTGTCATAGTAAGGCCCCTGGACTGTGCCTATAAACATGTCCACTAGTTCTCTCTCCATCATTGGAGGTTGAACTCGAGCAGCCAGTTCACGCCACCTCTAGGTGTATTCCTTGAAACTCTTATTCACCTTCTGAGTAAGATTCTGCAACTGTGTTCGGTTAGGAGTCATATCACTGTTGTATTGATAGTGTTTAATAAAGGCCTCAGACAAGTCTCTCCAACTTCTAATATAAGTTCTCTCCATCCCCATGTACCACTCCAGGGACGCCCCAGCTTGGCTGTCTTAGAAGAAGTGCATAAGCAAGTTCTCGTCTTCATAATAAGCAGACATTTTTTTGTAGTAGGATCTGATATGTGTTTTTGGACAGGTTGTCCCCTTATATTTATCAAAATCAGGGACCTTGAACTTAGGTGGGATCCTCCCGCCTGGCACTAGGCCCAAGTCAGGCATATCAATGCCCAAGGCATTCAGATTCTCATAGGCTTTCATCCTGTCTTCCAATAGCCTGAACTTCCTCTCGGCCTCAGTTGGGAGACCAGCTTCTAAATCATGCATTGAGAATGCATCTTCTTGTTGGTCAACTTCCCAATGATGAGTATGACTTACACCACCCCCATGAACAACACATACACTACCTCCGCCAGGAGGATTAGCACCATAAACACCGCCTTCGCCAGGAGGATTAGCGCCACCACCTCCGCCAGGAGGATTAGCACCACCAACACCACCTCCTCCAGGAGGAATAACCACACCAACACCACCTCCGCTGAGAGGAATAAAAAAACCGTCGTCTACCCTGGGAGGATCAATATTGGGCTGAACCAATGCCCTCAACTGCTTCTGGCCTTGCGCCATATTCTCCATCTGCTCCATGAATTGATTCATACGGGTTCTAACCTCAAGTAACTCAGCCTGAATTTGCTTCATTGCTCTTTTCTGATTTCCCCTTGTACAATATCTGTGAATACTGAAGTTCGCAATCCTGCTAAGAAAACCAGATAAAGATAAGAAGACTGGCCAAGAACACCTGTTATGCACATGATTATGAAAATGCAATGCAAATGCCGTGTTTGATTATTCCCAGGCCGATCTACACCTTGATTCAAGTTTTAAAAGCAATAAACACGAGAGATGGATAGAACACTGGCAAAAACCACTCATTCATTAGCTGAAGAAGAGTCAATAAAGAGTCAATACAATAAGCTCATACAGAAGAGACAAAATCAAATACAAAGCCATTGATCCCAATCAACAGGTCTAATGGTGATCAAATACAAAAGGAAAAACAACTAAGATATATCCTCCATCTCCACCAAAGTTAATCCTCCCCAGTCACTGTGCTCTCTGCTCCGGTCTTGGACCTCTTTGAACAACTTCTTGGTGTTGGGATGTCTTGGCCTCTGGATTAGTCCTGAATATGAACATCTCACCTATGCATGATCCCCTCCAAGTAACAACAACTCATTTCCCAAGAATCATCTCCAAAAATGTCTTCAATTCTGGGTTTCTTCACCTCTGCCTGGACTTTGAGCCCCTCCGCGGTTGATAAGGCTTCCTCCAACCGCAATTGTTTTTCCTTGAGTTGTTGATCACTTCTCAGTCAATGGAAAATTTCTTCTCTGATCTTCCTCTCTTTGTCCTCAAGATGCTGCTTCAACTCTTCAAATTGGATTCTGAGTTCATCTTCATTCTTCTTATGAGAAGTCACAGTAGCATTCCACTGGCTGTTGAACTTAGAAATCTCAAGGTAGGCTCTGTCTAGTTCCTTCTTCTTCTGTTGGAGGAGACTACTAGCGCTCTTCAGATATTTACCAATCCTTTCTCTGCTTTTGATTTCCGCCTCCAGCTCTTTCTCTTTCTCAGCTAGCAGATTTGTCCTTGTCTTGGCTATATATGTTGATTCATCCTTTGCGTGCCCAATCTGGTAGACTTCCCTCTTCAGCTCTTCATTTTCCTTACGGAGGTCTTCTTTCTCAGCCCAGAGCTTGTTATACCTCTCCACGCTTATAGAAGTATAATGTTCAATAACCAATGGGTACAAAAGAGTCTCTACAGAGAAAGGCAAAAGCATTTCTTCAACTCTCTTCTGAATCCATTCCAAGTAAAGAGGATAAGCTCTGTAGTCGCACTTTCCTAAGGAAGTTTTCCCCTTTTATGAATCTTCTCCCAATCACCCATAACTCTCTTTAGTAGCTCAGGATCACCTGCCCCATGGAAGAACAAAGATTCCATAATGTCTTGGTCCTTGGGTGGCTCTCTTAAACCATATCCAAACTGTCTAATAGCAAGGGAAGGGTTATAATTGATACCCCTTTTTCTCCCTACCAGAGGTACATTTGGAAAGTCCCCATAATTGTAGATAATCTCTGTACCAAGTAAACTCTGAATAAACCAGACAATATCCTTCACAGTTATACCCAACAAACTTTTGGACCATGAGGAATCTTTAGCATCTACAAAAGCACCAGAACGAGGGAGATGATTCATGAACCACTTGTGAAGGAGTGGTGCACAGTAAGACACAAGTCCCCATCTCCTCTTCTCATTCTTGTAGTGCATTGAGTAATAAAGATCACCCAAGAGGGTAGGCACGGGATTCTTCATGATGAAAACATGAGCGACATTCATATCAATAAAATCTGCCACATTAGGAAATAAGACGATCCCATAGACACAAAGAGCCAGAATAGCATTGAAAGTCGTCCAACTGCCAGCTTCAGCAACCCTTTGAGCTTCACTCACCAAGAAACTCAGATGAAATCCTGGAAAACCTCCCTTACTAGCCACATTGTCCACCAATACTGACTTGCTCAAATAAAGAGCGGTAGCAACATCACCAAGCTCAGGAGTCTCCTTGGAACAGTAGAAAGGTGATATATCCTTGACATGAACTCCCAAAATAAATGCATACTCCTCCAACGTCGGGACCAACTGATAATCCGGGAAGGTGAAGCATGTTATCATACCCTAATTATTTACCCCTAAGAAGCCACCACATTTGCATCATTGTCTTAATATTCATCATTACATTTATACATGTCTTTATACATCACTAACCCATCACAAGTACAAGAGATGTGTGCTTACTTGCTTCACAGGTTAGGTGATCACCCTAAAGCTCAAGCAGATGAACTAAAAAGGGATAAGCATCATATTTAACAACATAAGTCCCTTTTTCATCCATAAAGATCAAGAGTTTTCATCCATCAAAAATCAATCTCAAAATTGCATCATGACAAGCTCATCAAGCCTCAAGACCCTCAGTGCACCATAATTAGGGTTTTGACCTAGTTCAGTCCCTAGGTTGACTTTTGAAGCAAGGCATGATTCCAAACCTCAAGATATGTTTCAAGGACTTCAAATGCCTCATATTAGTCCATTCATATGATTGGATTAATCTAAGGAGCCTGATCCATAAGCAATGCAAGAAGTCAAATTCATCTAGTCCACAAACTAGGGTTTTTGATAAAAAGTCAATTGCACCTTTAACTTTTGACCAGTACATGATCTCAAACCTTTGGACATGATTCAAGACACTCAAAAACACCTTTGGAGTCCATCCATAGTGTTTAATTAGCCCAAGGGTTTGATTTCATTGAAGATCACAAAATTTAAAGTTCATTTGATACAAAAGTCAATTGTGGTCAAAGTCAAGTTTAACTTTTAAATTTTTTGGTCAAACATAGTCTCTTCAAGTCAAGAATGATGTTAATATATGATTTGGATCATGGTTGATCAAGAAAAATCAAGAAATGTGAGGTTACTTGTAAAAAGGGCAACATTGGAGAATTTGAATTTTTTCTAAGTTATAAAATCCAATGATTTTTACCCTACTTTGCAAGGGCATAACTTCCAAAACAAGTAACCATTTTCTTTGATCCAAAAATCAAATTGAAGAGCTTGTTACATACTACAACTTTGTCCTTGAGGGTGGATTCCCAAAAAATGCATAGATTTTAAGATATAAGGCCATGTAGTTGGAGGTTCCATGATTTTGAACCTAAAACACTTAGTGAAATTTTGGACAGAATTTATCTTGTGTTCAAGCTAACTTTAGGGCTATATTTCACTATGATCCACAATGATTCAATACAAACTTTAAACATCAAACTTGAAGTATGATATACCAGCTTTCCAAAATGATCAAGAACATCAAAATCCTTTACTTGGGCAAGAAGTTATGGATGTTGCAATAAGGCTTGGTCAAGCTGAAATTCCAAGACAGATTTGCAACATGTTTGTTCCACACGATTTGGATAAGTCTTGCAAACCTGAAATCTTCACAAGATCAACTCCAAAATGATCATACAAGCATGTGCTCTACAAAGTACAACTGAATTTTCAAAGTTTCATCACTTGGCATGTGAAAGATATCATTCAAAAGGTAGGAAGTGAGGTTTTGTCCTCTAGCGTTAAAGTGCTATAGTGAATTTGAGAAAAAATCATCCAATCTGTTAGAACGTGATCAGAATATCAAGGGATAGGATGAAACCTTGAGGAACCAATCTCAAAATATCAGAACTTGAGCCATGTGAAGAATAGCCCATGTGTGCCTTGGCTTTCAAGTTATAGGTACATGACATCACTTGTTGGATAATAGCCTACATCCAAATCCTTTCAAACTCAAAATATCAGACACATTTCTCCTATAAATAGAGGTCAATTCCTTCACAATAATCACACCAAAACATTTCCAATGCTTGTTTTCTCACAAATCCTCTCTCTTGCAAAGTTCAAAGTTCTCAAAGAGTGAAAACTTGGAAATCTCAAACCAGTCCATTTCCACTCAATTCAACCATCCACACACTTCACATACATCATGTGTAAGTGATCCAAACACTCAAACACTAACTGTAACCTCAGAATCATCAAGTTACGTTTCATTTGCTTCATATACACCATAAGTTGTAGTTTGAATCGAGCCAAGTGATCCAGGAGGTTTGAACTCATTATAAGCATTGCAACACCATCGTTGAGGGTCAAGGAATCTGTTTGAATCATGAAATCAATTCTGTAACACCTCCAACAGAGAATTTGATTCTCACTTGCAAGGTAAGTTTCTTCTAAACTTAACTCTATGATTCATGCATCAATTTTGATCATTTGAATTACAGACATGTGTATCATGATATTGTGATCATTTTCCCTCAATTAATTGTCAAGTATGATGATCATATGAGATTTCATATTGAAAAGTTCAGTTAGGGTTCATACGGTTTTCAAATCAATTTCTTTGGATATACTGAATTTAAATAAAATTGAATAGAACCATTCAATTCCTTGTCAAATTTCCATCAAGTTTCATTTTTACATCATGTCATTTGGATGTGTATTATGAGAGATAGCACTTTGAGAAGATGAAGATGATGAAGCTGATGAAGGTGATGGGCATGGCGCCATTTTTCATATTTTAATTAAAGTTTTAATATATTATTTTATGATTCCATGTTATATATTGAATTGGTATTGCACCCTAGTGGAAACACTAGTATTTGTGTGTGAGCGAGTCCAAGTGTCATACCCTAAATTTTGACCCTAGATGTCATCATCATTCTAGGAGCATCATGCATTGCATTGCTAACCCTAACCATTGTTCAAGTTGTTTCTTGTTTGGTTTCATCAAAATTAGGGTTTTGGCACAAGGAAATCTAGGGAATCCTCTCATGATCAGTCAATGTTTTGGAATGATCATCAACCCATCAAGCTTACATACACTCAAGAGGCCCCTCCTTGCCAAGATTCAAGTGGAAAATGATCTCATTACAAGTTCTATAAAGACCAAGTTCATCTGGCCACAAATTAGGGTTTCCTCAGGAAAAAGTCAACTGTGCCTTGACTTTTGATCAAATCATGACGCCAAGCCTTGGGACATGATCCAAGACACCCATAAACATCCTTGGAGTCAATCCATGATGTTTGAAAGACTCAAGAATGCAAGATTATTGAAGATCACACAGTTGAATTCATCTGATTATACAAGCTTATCTGACAAAGTCAACCCTTTGACTTTTAGGGTTTTTGGCCCAAATTAAAGTCATCAAGACATGTTTGATCAATGAGTTTGAGCATGAAAAACCAAGATTTGGAAGGTTTCTTGCAAAAGGGGTAAAGTTAAGAAACTTGAAATTTTTCTAAGTATGGAAAAACCCCTAATTTTGAAGCCAACTTTGAAAGATCATAACTCCCAATCTACACAGACATTTTGTGTGATCCAAAGCTCAAATTAAAGCCCTTACAACATACTACAACTTTGTATGAGAGGTGGAAACTTCAAAAAATGCTTGGATTTTGAGTTATGAGGCTTCAAAGTTTGAAGAAATCTTTGGACACTTAGAAATTTTTCAAGACGACTTTTGATCTTTTGGAACATCAATCTTTGAGGCCATTTCATTATGATCCCTTTAGATTCAGAATTTTTGTTGAACATGAAAGTTTTAAAGCATATTTGGGGCTTTTCAAAAAGTACAAGAACTCCCCAATCCCATTTGTGAGCTAGGAGATTCGAAGCCTTAAATTTAAGGTCTTGTAACTTGAATTTCAAGGCCATGAACATGATAAACTTGTTGCAAAACCATTCCAAACCTACTTGATCTTGCTTTTCAGGCCATGTTTCTTCCAAATCCACCACTAATTAGAAGTTTTCACAAAGTTTGAAGCACTACACACAAGATTTAAGCATCAAATTTAAATTTCATGCCATTTTGGGATGTTTTTGTCATAAAGTCCACAATACTACTCTTGAAAAGTGACTTTAAGCACAAACCTTTTACCTTGAGACTCAAACCAATTCCATCTGCAGAAGCAAACTCAAAAGGAGATTCCCACACTTAAGAAATGCTTGTACTTGACATTGGAACCATGAGAACCATTGTACTTGCCAAGTTGAGATCAAACCAACCATTCTTTGGATTCCAACTAGAACAAGCAACCAAATCACTTCAAATTTGCATAATCACTTCCTCCACTATTTCCCTATAAATAGAGGTTGATTCTTACTTCAAACAACAAGAGAAACACACCTCAGAAAGTATCATAGCCTTCTCACACCAGAACTGGTTTTTCAAGTCATTACTTGAAAACCAAGAATCTCCAATTTGCAAAAACTCTTCCAAAATAGTTCCCAGTCACAATATCTTCAAACCAATTATTCTCACAAACCACAAAACACTTCTTGAGAGTGTCTAAGCCCTCACAACCTCAAAAAACCTCATAGATCAAAAAGTCAACCTTCAATCCAAAGAATCGTTGACTTTCTGCATCTTCTATTCCAGAATTGCATTCTGACCATGTTTAATCACTTTGATCATACAAACTCAACCTTTAAACATGTCTTGAGATGTCCATAACATCATTCCCCAACTGTGTGTCCATTTTCACCAAGATCAAAATCATCATATTCCTTATTTTGCAAGAAGGATAGTATATTCTGGTACAGTTAATTTCTGTTGATTCCAAGCATTTTGAAAGATCATTGGGAGCATATTGAAGGATTTACAATCATTCAAACATCTTTGGAGCAGCTGTCTTGGAGGTTTCAGTTTTGACTTCAAGAGGTAAATTTACTTGAAAATTGAACTCTTTGAAACAAGTCATGTTTCGAAGTACACTGAGTTTGGATATGTTTATTATGGTATATGTGACATGTTTGATCCATTAATTGCCATTATCCATGACTGTGTGAGGCTGAACCATTGAAGTTGCAAATTTGTGCCTTTTTGAATGTTACTATCATTTTTTCAAATACAAGCATTTTTAGACAAAACCAACTGGACCATTGTGATCCTTAGAGAATTCTAGGCAGGTTTGATTTTTGTTACATCAAGTTTCATTAAGAAATGATGAAGTTGTGGTTGCTTTTGCAAACTGAAATTTAGGATGAGGGAAAGGCCAGCCATGGCGCATCTTGGCTCAGGCCTAGGGAATTGTTAGGCTTATCTTTAATTTTGTGGGGGTGATACAACGGATGTATCACCACCCCAATGGTTATGACTTGCGCGCCTTTGTACCTTAAACCTATAGAACTGGGGTTCGAATCCCCCTCGCCCCAGTTCTTTTTATTTTTTCTAGTTTCCCAAATGGACTTTATATTATCATGTATCTCCATATTTTTATCACAGTGCACGCGCATAAGGGTTGGTTATTATTTTGAACTATGAGCGAACTAGTCTGGGTTCAACACCCACTAAGACCACTTCCTTATATTTTTAAAACCTATTTTCTCACTTTTCTTTACAAATCCAAACCCTCATAACTCCTTCATTTTAATGGATTTTTGAGCCATTCTTTTTGCTATCTTCTCATAATGATGTCTATTTTCTTTTTGTAAAATTTAATTTCCAAAAATATTTATTTTTGTGACATTTATTCATGTTTTAAGTGTGCACCCTTTTTAGGGTTTTCTTAAGACTTTTTTGTCTTCTTTGGTTAATTCCTTTGATTTCCTTTGCATTATGGACATGTTTGAACCATTTCCAGCTTATGTGAACCTTGTGTGATGTTGTAAACTTATACACCTTTGTTTTAACTTGATTTTGATGCATTTTCAAGTGTATGTTTACATGTAAATGTATGTGGAATTTCTAACCATACCATTAACTTTTTTTGGTCATTTCTCCTCTAACATGTGATTCCTTTCGATGTTTATATGACTTTGGTGTGCACATGTGCCCTTGTTTGAGTTATATCATGTTTAGGTATCCTTAAACCTTAGGTTGTTACCTTTAAAATAACTTTGTAGCTATGTTTGTATGTGTGGACCTTTGTGAAGCCTCCACCTTGTTTACAACCATGTTTGAACCCTTATATGCATGTTTAGATTGTTACCTATTTGTGTTAACATGTTCAACTTGTAACCATGCTTATATGTTCAACTAATGTCTTAACTTGTTCACACAATGTTTGAACTTCCCATATGTCATCTCTAAGCATATTCACATGCCATCCTTTGTATGCTTGCATATTCATTAACATGTTATTGTCATAAACATGTCATTCTTGCTCAAGTATGTTTGTTGTAACCATTTCCTTGTTTTCACATTATATCCATGATAATTAATGTCTTAACTTATCCATGTATGCTTCATTTCATCTTTGAACTTACTTCATGTTTAGGTATTGTTATAACCTTTACATGTTGTATTTAAGCTTTGTTTTCTACCCATGATAAGTAATGTATTAACTTATGCATGTCCACTTTGAACTCTTGTTTTATCCATGTTTAAGTATTGTCATAACTTTCACATGTTAACTTGAATTTGAACCTTACCATGTTTAAGTGTTATAATAACTTATCCATCCTTTGAAATGACTTGTCTTCATGATTAAGTGTTGTTATAACTTATTCATACTTGCCTTGTCTTCATGATTAAGTGTTGTTACAACTTATCTTCCTTTGTCTTGTATTCATGATTAAGTGGTGTTAGTAAACCCTAAAGCATGTTGCCTAATCCACGATACTTTAGTCTTGTTAGAACTATATCTCATGTTTGTTTAGATGTTGTAACATCTTTGTTTGATTGAGCTTACCTTGGTTGTCACCATGTCAAGTTGAAACTTCTTTGAACCTTTGAACATACTAGGTATTTACCTTGTCCACCTACCTCTTGACTTTGTTAAGTTCTTGCTCCAAATGTTGTCACATATATCTTTATGCTTTGGTTGTAACCATATGCTTCATCTTTACCATGCTAACATCATGTTTGAATGTACTTTCAATTGATATCATGTTTGAATATCATATTTGTTCATACCATCCATACTTAATCATACTCCATTTTAACTTTGTCAAGTTATTCCCCCAAGTGATGTTAGCTTGTTAGCTTCCATCCTCAAGTTGCCCTTTATTCCTTAAATCAAAGGGAAAGTCTCTCTATTGACTTAATGTCATAAATAGCTCATCTTTACCCATCCCCTTTGACCTTATTAGAGTCATTAGGTTTTTGAGTCTTAGACTTAAGTTAGAATTTACAACCCTTATGACTTTGTCAAGTCAAGTAAGTGTTAAGACCTTAACACTTAACCCCCTTAAATCTTGATCATAATCAAGTATTCATTCGTCCTTAATAAGGTGAACTACAATTGCTTTGATTCCATCCTTGTAAGGATATTTAGGCACAAGACCACAAAGTTTTGGCGAGCATACTTAGTGACTAAACCTTTAGGTCTCCGTCTCATCATGTAACCCAAACACAAACAATAGCAAACGATATCACAAATACTAGTAAGAGGTTCCTATAGAATACTATAGATACTTAGGGTGCTAATACCTTCCCTTTGTATAACCAATCCCCGATCCCCCAAAATCTCTTAGCATTGTTGTTACATTGCGAACTTAGGGTTTTTTTACGATCTTTACCCTTTCCCTTGGATAAATAAAAGCTCGGTGATGAATCTTTAAAAGATTTGTGGTTCAAGTCTAATCAATAGCTTGATATCCAATTTTCACTGCAGCAGAAAAATGGCGACTTCACTGGGGATAAAACTCTTTTAAGAGGATTAAGCCTAACTTATTTGTATTTGCTATATATTTGCTTGTTTGTTTGTTGTTCCATTTGGGTTGTTACCTTGTGGTGAGATAAGTCCCAACCATGTACTTGAGAGCAAATTGAGATAGGAAGGTGGTACATTCAAGAAGGCTTGTAGGGAGTTGATTCCCAGCCAAGCTAACTTGAGAAATCACCACTCAGTGAAGGCACTTTTGAGAATAAGTATTATTGATCAAGAGATTGAGAAAACAATACTATTTCTTGATTAAGCCTACGAAGCTGAGAACTTTTAGTCACCTTTAACCCCACTTAGCCTTGTTGGGAACATAGTGCGATGACTATGAGGGAGTAATTCCAAAATAGTTGATACGCGATATTACACTCAAAAGAGTTTCTCTTGAGAATATTATTAACTACCAAGTGAATTGGGAAATTGATAATATCCGAAAGATTGGCTGATGACTTTGGGGACTTGTTAGAACCCGTTGTACAAGTACAATAAACCCTAGTACATATCAAAAGGGAGGGGTAAACCTTTTGACTCCATGCAAGCCTTACACCATGTTTGAGTGTGATCTTGTTTTGTTTGTGCATACCTGCATTCATAAACATCATAAAAAGTTTATTGAAACCACATCTGCATTGCATCTTGCATCTTTTGTCAAATTTGCATTTGCATTCCTCCAACATAAACTCTTCCGATTCATCACCATGATTACTCAGGTTAAGAGAAGATGTATTATCTGGAACAAGAGAATCACGCACTTCGAGAGGAGATTGCCACCTTGAGAGCCAACATGGAAACCTTCTCCGCCACCATGAAGAACTTGATTGACACGTAAGAACAGGAAAATCAAGAGCTACGAGACAAAGTTGCAAGCTTGAAAGCTTCCAAGAGGAATCTGACAAACTTAGTCAAAGATTTGGTCATATCTCAGCGCCAAGATGGCCCTTCCTCCTCCACCAATCAGCCTGCTGAGCAAGTTGGTGAATCTAGGGGAATCCTCGTGTCCTATTCCAGGTTGTTCCGTGTCCTCCTACAACAAGGGCTGATCAGAAGAGAAACTCCGCCTGTCATTCCAAGAAACCACGGGAGCTACTTCACAGCTGATGCCTTATGTGCCTTCCACCAAGGGGCACCCGACCATGACATTGAGGAATGATATATCCTCAAAGAGAAAGTGAAAGAGTTGTTCCAAAAGGGGATCATGTCTTTCAAGATGTGCAAGCCTCAAGTTCAAATCACCCTCTTGTTAGAGGACAGCTCTTCTTTGCACATGGTGGACTAATGCGGAAGGCCGTTTCTTAAAACTTTGTCTTGTCAGATTTTAAGTTTTATTTGATGTTTCTCATATGTTATTTCTTGTGTTTGTCAACACATTTGTTTTAGCATTGTAAGAACTTGTTGTTTTAAACAATTAATGCATCGACTTTGTTTGTCTTGAAGAAATCCATTCGTATGCACTCATTTATTTATAATTTCCAAAACCACACAACCTCTTGCTTAGGCAAAGTTGGAGGGAGAATGATGAAATTAAAATGCAATATCTCTTGTTAAATGCTTTTGAATAAAACATGCTTATGATGTAAGGCATTGTTTCAATTCCCCAAACACTGGAGAAATAAGGAAGATAATCCCTCTTTAACCCTAAAGTAGAAGTTTCCTTTCATACAAAAAAATCACCATCAACTTTAACCTGGGGCTGGGTAGTATTCAGTAAAGCTGATCGAGACATTCATAAAAAAGAGTGAGCATCTGAGGATCCACTTCACCTTTTCCTCACACATGGAGAGGTTAGAAGTCAAAATCCAATTGTTTTTGGTATCTTAAAATCCAATTGTTATTGGTATCCTTAAATCCAATCGTTATTGGTATCCTTAAATCCAATTGTTATTGGTATCCTCAAATCCAATTGTTATTGGTATCTAATTGTTATCGGTATCTTCAAATCCAATTATTATTGGTATCTTCAAATCCAATTGTTATTGGTATCTTCAAATCCAATTGTTATTGGTATCTTCAAATCCAATTGTTATTGGTATCTTCAAATCCAATTGTTATTGGTATCTACAAATCTGATTGTTATTGGTATCTTCAAATCCAATTGTTATTGGCATCTTCAAATTCGTTCTGGTTGCCACTGGCATCTTTTCAAAAGTACAATTGTCATTGGGATCTAAGTCAAAACAACTTAGAATCATGTGATTTGTTCATAAAAAAAAAAGAGAAAGAAAGAAAAAGTTCGCTAAGTCAAAACCTATGAAGGAGACTTAGGCAAGATTGGGGCATCCCGCTGGACTTCAAGGTCAAAAGACTTAGTCCAGGCAAAAATTAGGGAAAATAAAAGCGCAAAAAGCAAAAAACGAGGTCAAATCAAATTGGCATTGGTACCCAATGTCCGGTTGTCGCTGGCATGTTGTTAGAGGTCTAACTAACACAAACGTTGTTTCTCAAAGTCCAATTATTATGGGCATGATTGTTTGACAATCCATTTGTTTTTTGGTCCTCTGGTCGTCACCAGTCTTTCCTTAAAGTCTAGTTGTTACTGGCATTCTTGCTTCAAAATCCAATTATCATTGGTAACCAGAGTCCGATCGTCACCAACATCCTGTCATCATAATTTCTCTCTTTCAAAGTTTAGTTGTTACTGGCATCGAACCTTGCTCTCACCCACATTTTGTTTAAAAACCCATGACAAACAACAAAGTCGTATGGTTTGACACCAAAAATAAAAAGGGTGAGTGATTGCCATATTCTCGAGCCTCGGTGGTTCCTTAAACCACAACAAAATTCCTCTCGATAGATGGGTGCTCGCATTAAGCTTAAAACTGAATGTAGGATTGGAGAACATCACGTAGAAGGGGTGTGTACAAATAAACTTTAAGCCTTTTGTCTTTTATTTTATAAACTGTGAACCAAGCCACATTACAACCTTTAAATGACCTAATTGAAGTAGTGAAATTCTAGAAATGCAGACAGCAGATGTCCTAACACATGTCACGACATTGTTCTGCATAAACATTTAAACGCAGAGGAACACCACAGCAGACTGATACCTTGAATATCAGAACTGCAGAATCACAGATGTTACGACATCTGATCCAACATGTTAATCGAGACTGAACTGAAAATAGCATAATGATAAACAACACAGAATATGATGACCCAGTTCGGTGCAACCCACCTACATCTGGGGGATACCAATCCAGGAAGAAGAAATCACTATCAGTAGTATAGTTTTATGTAAATAACCTCAGGTTTACAGAAAGCACCCACGCTAACCTATCACTACCCAATGAAGTCTTTATCATTAGAAGTCACATCTAATTGATAAGAGAGACTCGTCTCACTCCCTAAATCACAACCTGTGATTATCTAACATTTAATACCTCATAATTGTATCTACCCTATTGAAAGACACCCCTTCTAATACAAAGTTCAGTCAAACAACCTTGACTAACAAGTTAACTTGGATTTGCTTCAAAGCTTCATCCAAGAACAATACACGAATCATTGCCTACGGGCTTCTGAATCTGTACAAGTATCTATGTCTACCACACTACATCAAATCGATATAGAGGGAGACTTACAAGAGAAACCTACGACTCTCAAAACATAAACCCTACTTTACAAAATAGGATTCCTAAGTCTATATCGTCCTCTCTCTCTTTTCTTCCTAGGTCTTGGTCTTCTTTTATAGTCTTCTGCTGCTCTGGGCTTCAAATCTTCTGTTAGCTGATTCCTTGATCCATGTTCAGATTGCTCCTTAAATCTCGCAACTGATCTGTAAACACCATGTTGTTGGTAACATACACGATGTCCTAATATCATGGTGGGACATCTTATCTGACATGTCTACTTTTAACAGGATTCTTCTTTGTTGTTGGGACATCTTGTGCAGCAACTTGTTTTACCAAAATTTGTTCAAATATTTAGAGTCTTCAATCTCCCCCTTTTGACAAATTTTTGCTAAAACTCCTTTTGCACAATAAACCCATGATGCTCCTTAGAGAGTAGAAAGTCCCGAAGTCATTTCAGCCTACAGCTTACACTCTTCTCATTTCAGCCTGTAGCTTACACTCTTCTCATGAAGAAGCATACTACTACTCCGAATAGCTCAGAACACAGGACACGACTGTGTTCTTAACTCAGATCACAGGACACAAGGAAAGATGCAGAACATGAGTTTAACCTGATACTCAGACAAAATGTTAGAACATTATGTCCAACACCTTTGCAACCCAGCTGCCAGGACAGACTCAACCCCTGTACTCTTCAACCCCTGTACTCTTCTCCCCCTTTTTAGCCAAAAATTGACAAACATGTCCAAAACAGAACCAAGTCCAGTTTGAACAGACCCAAAATCTGATAAATCCCATGAATACTTAACCCAACAAAAGTACAACCTGAGTTACGAAAACGCCAATATCCCCCTTTATATACCCGAGCAAATTCCATAGGATGTAATGAACCACTGAAAATAACACCAGTCAATTCAAGACGAACATTAATCGAGGAATGAAACTTCCAAAAACAAATTTGCACCGGCCAAACTCTTTTGACTATTTCTTCTTTTAAGGGGAACCGTCCAAGGAATGCACATTACCCAAGACTGATGCGTTTTCTAAGACACATTCTCTCCAACATCCAAGTCAAACCAGCCAAAAGACAGAAAAACTGACCAAGATGTTAAGACATTTCTTCAAACCTCTCTCAGTTAGCAGCAAAGACTCTTTTTAACAAAAACACATTTGCTTCCGCGGAGAAAAATAAATTCTCCCAGAACTAGACCAAGACAATTTCCAAGATACTTGTACCAGTAATGCAATGTCACAACATCTCGTCTGACATCTCAACCTCGCCTGAGGCCATCTATCATAAGCTATTTGAAACCACAAACACTCTTGATAGGCAATCTGCACCACTACAGTAAAACATCTTAGATCAAGGAACAACTCCCCCTATCTAAGATAACCAGTGCTCCTTTTCTAGAAGAACACCCTAAATGAATGGAAAACATAAGACGCATCTTCATGTCTTCAAGAGCACACCCTCAGTTCAGCACACCTGCCATGTACCACACCAGTACATAACTCAGATAGAAGTTATCCCCCTATCTTTCTCAATAGATGCTTCTTCATCAAGAACCACCCAAAGACACTACAGGATATCCCATGACAACTTCATGATCATATAGTGTGTGTATACCCAGAATGCATCCGAGTACCACAACCCACAAACTCTTGGATTGAGATCAAATCTCCATTGATCCCTCTCGTCCATAAACCATCCATACACCACACGAACTCTTCCTGAATTCCCATGTATGAATCTCCTTGTTCCCTGAGATACAACCCAATTGAATCAGAATGCTTCACATTCCTCAAAGAGATGCACAGGGCCCCTTTGTTTGCTAGCTCACCCAGATATTATTCGCACTTGAAGAACGTCAAACACATGCTCCAAAAATCTTCAGCCCATTTGCTCCACAAGCACCAACTGAATTACTTCTAGCATGTCCCAATCACATCAGACTTCCAAGACAATCCTTTACCCATCATTCTCTCATATGATAAGATAAATACTTCTTAGACAAGATGTAAGTGTCAAGTTCCACACTCAGAACTTAGTATCCTACTCCAAGGATAACCAACCCATAAAATGTTCTAACATCAGTTAGGACATCCTTCACACATCACAGACACCACACACCATGGTTCTTGATATGCTCCACCACTGGACTTACTATCTGCATAGTAATCCAAATGAAGATCTTCACACAACACTGTGCCACCAGCTTAAACAAAGAGAACTTCAGAAACCCAGAGAGAAATAAACTCTCATCCACCAAAAGAAGGCAATCTTTCATAAACTGGGAACTTCTGCCACAAGCTCCAAAATGAACTAGATCCTCCTTACGTTTTCAACCAACCACCCTTCTGCACAAGAGCAATCAGTTTCAAGCATCCTGCTTGAATGCACAATATGAAACCAACCAAATGCTACCTTTTGATTGATCTCACTTTTCTTCAGAACTCCCACAAGATACACTGATCCACCAATGAAATCTGATCTTCAAGTCATATGAACTACTTGCTCCATAGCAAGACATCTTGAATTTACCAAGCCTCTAGACATGTAACATCTTCTCAACCCACAGCTCCCGTAAACTGCATGAGATAGACCTTTTTGAAGCATCCATAATTTCCATTCTCCTGTAGATCACCTTATCTTAAGCTGATGTGCCACATCAATAGCTGAGATCCTGATGTTAAGCTAGATGTCAGAACATTCTGATACGACATCCAACTGCTGAATTCAGCTCCTCCTTCTGCCACTTAGAAGAACCTCCTCCCTTTAACAGAACAATAGTTCCATGCTCTCATAGACTTGATTCAGCAACCAAGTTTGAGTAACAACCTCTATCCTGTTTTGAAACTCCAAAGACTTCACACCTTCCACGTCTGAATCTTCAGAAGATAAGTAGTCATAGACTACACCATAGTGTAGCGAGAGATTTTGGACGTGGTTCTTAAGCACTGGTCGCTCTCTGCAGTTGAGTTTACTACAGATCAATTCATTTTTTATCATATTAAAGCTGATGAAGGAAGGGAAATAGATGTCTTCAATTAACCCTGCTTTGCATACTGAGTTTAAACAGTGGTCTGTTAGGTTACGAATGCTATCAATGTGGGGGGCCTTTGTACTGGTTATTTGTATTTTCGCCAATACGGTTTTCTTTCTTTCTAGGACTTTCTGGCGGGGAACAAGGATTAGGATGTTAGGACTGATGCTTTTTGATAGATACATGAGAGTATGGGATTTTGGGTTTTTGTTTAGTGTGCTCGCTAAGATTTTTCTTTCAATCTTATGCCAACGTATTCCCGTTTACCGAAACAGGGAAATCAGAGCGTTCGTAGTTCCCCCTATTCTATGGGAAGAAATGGGTGTTTTTGTGTCTTGTTCAAAGCCCAAGACGTGAAGCAAAAGGTAGTTTGTATCTTGTTCAAAGCCCAAGATATGAAGCTGAAGGGTCTATTTGTATCTTGTTCAAAGCCCAAGATATGAAGCTAAAAGGTGTTGACTTTAGAGAGAATTTGTCATCTCTAAAGGGGGGTTTGTTTGTCACAACTGTTGGGTGACTGACTGTAAAGGAGGATTACTTTAACCAGGATACGCGGATCCTAGCAATGCCATAATTTCCTTTATAGGGGATTTTAACCTGAAGGAGAAGACTTTAACTCAGTTTAGAGAAATGCCATCTTTCCTTAGGATTTTCTCATGCTAAAAGAGGGACAGTGGCATGGATGTAGGTGATCCAGAGGCTTTCTGCTTACAGCGATTAGATGAAGGGGAAAGAGTTGTTGATGTTTGTGTACTATGAACGAGACACAGCTTTGATGCTAAAAGGTTGATTGGATCAACCAGTGGTTTTCTTATATAAAGCCTAAGAGGAGGCTAATATGTGTCTCGTACAAAGCCCGAGAGAGAGGCTAAAAGGTTTTGAATCGACGATGGAGTCTTTTGGTATCTCGTATAAAGCCCGAGATGGGGGCTATTTGACTCAACAAGAGAGTTTTTTGTATCTCGTACGAAGCCCGAGATGGAGGCTGAAATTTGTTTGGCTCAATAAGAACCTTTTTGTATCTCGTATAAAGCCCGAGATGGAGGCGAAAGAGTGATTGACTCAACGAGGGAGTCTCTTATGTGTCTCGTACAAAGCCCGAGAGAGAGGCTAAACATTGTTTGACTCCGCTGGGGAGAATCATTGTACAAAGCCCAGGAGAGAGGTTATGGTTACTGTTTCAGTTAAGTGACAGGTCCAGTATACTGATTTTGAAAGAGAAAATCAGTTCTTATATGAGCAACACTGTACTCATGGATTTGATTCAAGGACTCGGGTTATTCCTGTTCTTCAAGGAAGCGGGAAATCCGAAGGGTATTGAGGCTATCCGAGTCGACGGGTTTCCTTCCTATTTAACGAAGGGGTCACTTGAGAATATCTTTGAGACTCAAGGAGATTAGACTGTCCAAGTCTAGAGTTTCATCTTTTGTACTATGCTTTGAGAAACAGTAGTAGACTTTTGGAAAGGATTGTTCTATTAAGATGATTAAGTTCTGTTCCTATACCTCTAGAAGATCGTCGGGACAATTTGTACGAAGCCCAAGAGGAGGCTGGAAACTTTTAAGAAATCGAGAGGTCTTTGTACGAAGCCCAAGAGGAGGCTATCATTCCCGGAGGAAGAGATCATTATACAAAGCCTAAGAGGAGATTGTGAATACTTCTAAGAAGCCGACGGGTCCTTGTACTAAGCCCAAGAGGAGGCGGGGGTGCTTTTAGGAAGCCTGTGGGTCCTTGTATAATTCCCAAGAGGAGGCCGATGCTTTTAAGAAGCCGATGGGTCCCCAAACCCCGAGAAATTCAAGGCAAGCTATTCACAAGGAATAGATCAAGTCAGGAAAGTTTGAGAATTTGGAAGAGACTCAAGAGATGCCATTCACGGAGAAAAGATCATCTCTGGGGAGTAGAGTTTCTTGACAAGTGCTTTTAAGAAGCCTGTGGGTCCCCAAACCCTGATAAATTCAAGGCAAGCTATTCACAAGGAATAGATCAAGTCAGGAAAGTTCGAGAATTTAGAAGAAACTCAAGAGATGCCATTCACGGAGAAGAGATCATCTCTGGGGAATAGAGTTTCTTTGACAACTTCTACGAGTGACAGTCTATGAAAGGGTTCACAGAGAATGCTGCCTTTCATGTCTCCATATTGTTTAACCCCAAGAGGAGGGAAGACTGTGTCTGGTAATCCTATGGGGATCTAGTTTAGACTATTTCTAAGAGTGATCAACGGGCTTTATGCTAGACGTAGTTGCCGGGGAAACTCTAAATATCTATACTATTATTACACAGTTGACATGAGTTTATGAAAGAAGACTTACAGTGAAACAGCCCCACAATACAGTTATATGTATATGAAAGCGGTAAATGAAAGCAATAACCACTTACTCGGTTGTAGAGCTTCCATGCTGTTTGGTTAGTTGTTCAACAAAGAAAGATTGAAAACAAAAGTATATTCAAAACCAAAGGAGAAAGTGCTTTGAAAAAGAAAGATTTGGGGCTTACAGCTCAAGGAGAGGCCCAGGGTTTTATCAGTGATCGCACTTTTGTATTTGTACAGAGTGACTGAGGCCCGAAAAAGGTTTTCTGTACAAAGGGATGGGTCTTACACTCTCTCAAGAGGTCCAAAAAGTTTTAAGAAAGGAAATGGGTCTTACTACTCGAGGGTAGGCCCAGTTGACTTTTCGTTTAAAATGGCGATCGCGCCGAGATTTTCTTTTAACGCGAAGGGGCTTATACAATATCTGAGGCCCAAAATGTTTTGGTTAAAAGGGGATTGGGTCTTACACTCTATTAGAGGCCCAAGTGAGTTTTAAGAAAAGAAATGGGTCTTACTACTCGAGGGTAGGCCCAGGGTTATTTTTCAAAAGGCGACGATCGCGCCGTTTGTTTTTTACGATGTCGGGACTTATACAATACACTGAGGCCCAAAAATAATTTGGTCAAAAAAGGATTGGGTTTTACACTCTATTAGAGGCCCAAAGTGTTTTGAAAATGATTTATGAGGGTTGAATTAATCCAAAACCCTAATTTGTTTTCAAAAATGTATCTAATTGAATAAAAATTCAATTAAAATGATCAAAATTGTTTAACATATGAAAAACAAATTGTGATCTTGGATTAATACTTCAAAAATTAAGTATTGACCTACAAAATAATTAGAAAGCATTAAAAGTTGCAAAAATCAAGGTGGAAAAAATATTTTAAATGTTAAAAACAATTAAAACATTAATTCTTTGCAAAAATATCAATTATATGAAATAAATAATATTTTTGGGATTTTTTTATAAAATAAAATATTTTAACATTTTTGTGAATTATTAAAAAAAGAATCAACTCAAAATCATTAAAACTCATAGAGAAATTAATTTTTGAATCAATTAAATAAAATCACAAAATTCAAATATTTGAATTTGAAAGAAATGGCGCCAAGAACACACCAAGAACACGCGCGTGTTCTGGGTTTGGCCAGATTTGCATTTTCTATCCAATCTCACTGAATACTTGATTATATCATGCAATCCACATACCAATCAACTCGTTTCAATCTCACGATCATGTCTATGGCATTTAATTTCATTTAAATTAAACATATAACAAGAAATCACGAAAAATCCTCAAGAACCCTAATTTCTGCATGAAGGCTAGGATTTTTTATACACGATTCAAACAATGCAATTAATTGAGGGGAAACATTCTATGCATGATTATGAACATATGGCCAAATTATTGTGCGAGGAAATATGCATAGATTGAGAGATGACCAAGTATATGCTTACCTCTAGGTCGTGACAGCAAGAGAAAATTGATTTCTGAGTTGGAGGTGTTACAGATGAGTTGTGATGATCTGAACAGCTTCCCTACACCCTATGGAGTGTGTTTGAATGCTTGGACTTGATTGAAATTGGTTGGATCACTTCATGGCATCTCAACTGCACTTTGGTTAAAACCTTGAGCAATTGACTGGTGATTCTGAGAAATCAGTGTTCCAGTTGTTGTTTAAGTGTTTGATCAGCTCATATGTGATGTATGTGAGGTGTGTGAGTGATTGGTTTGAGTGGAATTGCCCTCTAGCTCAAAACCCGATAGCTACCTTGCTAAGAAAGGCATTTTTGCCAAGAGAAAGAGATTTTGAGAAAGGCAAGTGTTGTAGTCCTTTGGTGTACTTAAACTGATCACAATTGAGCTCTATTTATAGTAGAGCAAGTTTGTTTTACAAGGAATAGTGAATGGCAACTGCTGAGTAGGTTTGTTCAATGTTGGCCAATGGAAGTTCAATTCTCCTCTAGCCATTGACTAGAGGTTAGGGCACAGGCTGCTGGTTCCCTTGGTCATGGATAAGTCTTAACTGAATTCAAATGAACATGGCTCAGTCCATGCCACCTTGATGCTTCCATTGAATGCTCCAATCCAAATTTGGAGTCTTGTCCCTATTTTGGCAATTCTAGGTTCAACATGCTATTTCTTGTTCCAAAGACTTTGGAGGCTTGGCTCAGTGATTGTCCCCTTGAGATTCAATCCTCAGATGTGTCCAAGTGGATAGGAGTGTTTGGATTTGCACAATTTTGGCAAATCGAGCAAAAATGCAAATTCTGCCTTGCCTTGACAGATTTCAACAAGGAAACTTGACAATGTCATAACTCATAGCCCAAATGTAATTTGGCAATGTTCTTGGCCATTTTGGAAAGCCTTTACATGATACAACAACTGTTTGAACATGTTTGGTTTTGATCTCTTTTGAATCCAAGTGAAAAATCCTCCTACATTTGGAAAAAAGTGAAGACAGATTTGGACTTAGTGAAAATTTCACTAAGTGTTGGAAAAAGTGACATTTTCATTTTTCAGCCATTTTGATCACTCCATAACTCAAAATCCTTAATGAATTGGACTTAGGTCTAGTTGAAGTTTTTGTAGAGGGTAATGAGGGCTACAAATCCATCTTTGGATGAGGAAAAATGGCTTTGTGGTTTAGGAGTTATGATCCTCCAAAGTTGGTACCCTAGCCACTTTATTTTTAACTTAGAAAATTTTCTAAGTTTTTATGGTTACCCCCTTTTACAAGTTATCCAACTTTTCTTGATTTTTCTTGATGAATGATGATTCAAATCACACATTAACATCATTTTAGGGTTAAAAATCCATTTTGGTGAAAAATCTCAAAAAGTCAAAGTTGACTTTTGTGCACAGTTGACTTTTTATCAGATGAATTCCAAACTGTGCAATTCTTCAGGAAATCATGCCCTTGACCTAAATCAAACTTGATGGACATGTTCCATGGGTGTCATAGGGTATATTGAGGTATGTCCTAGGGTTTGGGAGCATGTCTTGGTCAAAAGTCAAAGTTACAGTTGACTTTTTCCTTAAAACCCTAATTGTGGTGCAGATGAAATTGAGACTTGTTGCTCAAGCTTCTTGGATTAATCCATTGTTCCAAATGGATCAATAAAATTCATTAGAGACCCTTAAACCCTCTCTTGAGGTCTTGGCTCATGATTTGCCCTAAAAGTCAACTTAGGGGTGAATTAGGTCAAGAAACCCTAATTCCTGATTTTTGATGAATGCAACCCCTAAGGCAAAATTGACTTGATGATTGGGTCCATGAGGTTCCATGGAGTATATTAGGTTGTGTTTTGGATCATTGGATTGTGCCCAGATGAAAATGTTCCATCTGGAGGCCCTGGTCGACCAAAACCCTAATTTGGTGACACTGTCGATCTTGAGGCTTGATCCACCTAGAAGGGAGCAGCTTTGTGCTTAATCCTTGGAGTGGGAGTCCTTTTTTATCCTTTGTGTATGTTTGAGAGGTTTAGACAAGTTGAAGATCATGTCATTCTCTGATTGACCCTTTGTCTAAGGCTCTAAGAGGGCTTGAAACCCTAATTTTGATTGTAGTGGATGCTCACCCATCTTTGGGGAGACTGATGAAATAAGATGGTTCCCCCATATTGGGATGATGATTTGCACAATGATGGGAAATCTTAGTGGTCAAAATTTAGGGTACGACAGATGCCCCTATTTAATCTTCTTGGACCCGAAGGTTTGAATGACGAAGGTATTCGGGCATTCGGGGTGCAAGAGGATTAAATATCAGAATACCCGAAATTTTGATGGTGGTTATGAATGGTAGCTTATGCATTCATCTTCTTTCGCTAAGCAATGATGCTTAGAAAAGGTAAACTTCCCCTCGAACCTGGTCTTTAGCCAAGGAACTGGTCTCAGTTTCTGAATTAAACTTCCCCTCGATCCTGGTTTCCTACCAAGGAACTGGTCTTAGTTTCTTTTGTAAACTTCCCCTCGATCCTGGTCTTTAGCCAAGGAACTGGTCTCAGTTTCTGAATTAAACTTCCCCTCGATCCTGGTTTCCTACCAAGGAACTGGTCTTAGTTTCTTTTGTAAACTTCCCCTCGATCCTGGTTTCCTACCCAAGAACTGGTCTTAGTTTCTTTTGTCAATAAACTTTATTGACGAGGGACGCTATGTGTAGCGGTTTTCCTCAAAATTCTCGCCGAATTTTCCTGGGGAGATGCCATTTAATAGAAAAACTTTGATGTCAGACTTGCTGGGGAACCCAGTCGTCTGAGTTATAGAGTTGCACAAACTTCTCTGTTGGAGACGCCATTTGTTTCTACTGGGGGAAAGCAGGTCTCTTGGGAGGCTGCTGTCGCTTGGGATCTTACATCATACTTTTCTCGGGATCTTCTCGGAGAAATGCCATATGATGGGGTCCAATTTTGAGGTTTCGATGACCTTTTCATCAGCGATCTTTTTGGAGCAAAACTGGCATGCTGCCGAATCTCTGATTACGAGGCTTTCTCTATAGATTTTCCTTAATCCGGGAAAGCAAGGATATCATCTTCAATGGCGAAGAGTGATGTTGACTAAGGGTTCCTCTGGTTTTTCAGAGGTTCAAGTTATCAAAGTGGTCGAGGGCCAACTTCCTTCCAGAAATAAACTGGAGGTGAGGTTGTTCAAACACAGCATTTCCTGACGAGGCAAGGACTGACAACTCGATTGAGAGAACTGTTTATCACTAGGGGACAAGACCGACTAGAGTGATAGCGATGCAATATGGAATGTGAATGCAGATCAATAATGCATGATGTATGTATGTATATGCTGACAAAACTGACGTAACATACTGACGGGTGAACACGACTGGATACTCGGCCATCGCGGGGCGTGTAGAAATATCGCTGGTTCAAGATAGTAATTCCACCTTGCTTAGGAGATATAGTCCCTGTTGGGAGCTACTGTTGGTCGGGCTTAGGAGGTAAGTACTCTGCCAAGGTGTGTCAGATGAAACAAGGTCTCTGACACAGTTGATCCTTCATTCAGGCGTACTGGCGTAGAAGGAGTACTTTGATTCTACACTTTGAGGTTCGATTACTTCTGGAGAAGCGACCGAGATTCTTCTGATGTTCAACAGCCAAAAGAAATTGCCGACTTTATTTTAAAAGCAGAAAAAGTTTTAACAAGTAAAATTCATTTTTGTTTTATTTCAAGAATCGTTAATCATGTTAACAACGTCGTTCTGTAAAGCTAAAACAAATAAGAATGACAAACAAAAGCACAAAGGCCTAAATTTTATTGATAAGATGGAGATCAGCCAAATGCGTGATTCCAAAGAGTATATACAAAGCTAGAAAATGGTAATTTACAGGGAAAAGGGCTACGTTGAAACATAACGACCACTATCCTTCTACCAACTTTGAATTCTGGGCATCCTGAGCTTCTGTCGAAGATGACCTTGACTGGAGTTTTCTGACAGATGATGTAACTGCTGCTGCTGAGGGATTTGCCTCTGTTGAACATAGTTACTTGCCATTATCCCTAATTTTTTCCTGGATTGTACTTTGATGTATCCAATCCACCGGGATGATTTGTTTTTTTTTTTCTCTAACTTTTGCCTAGACCGCCCTTTCGGATTTTCAATCCACCGAGACGTTTTTTTTTTTTTTTTTTTTTAGTTTACGCGAAGTATTTCTTGACTAAATCAACGTTTGTGGGGTAGGTAAATTCCTCTCCGTCCATGGTTGCAAGTCTCAAGGCACCGCCTGAGAAAGCTTTCGTGACCACATAGGGGCCATCATAATTTGGGGTCCACTTGCCCCGGGAATCAGTGAGAAAGGATTGTATCTTCTTTAGCACAAGGTCTCCTTTCCTGAAGACGCGAGGTCAAACCTTTTTGTCGAACGCCCTCTTCATTCTCTGTTGATACAACTGACCGTGGCATAGTGCCGTTATTCTCTTTTCTTCGATCAGATTCAGTTCGTCGTGTCGGCTTTGACACCATTCAGCTCCGGTGAGCCTAGCTTCCATCAATACTCAGATTGATGGGATCTCTACTTCTATGGGGAGCACTGCTTCCATGCCATATACTAGAGAGAAAGGGGTTGCCCCTGTTGAAGTGCGGACAGATGTTTGATAACCGTGAAGATCAAAGGGTAGCATCTCGTGCCAGTCTTTGTAGGTTACAACCATCTTTTGAACGATCTTCTTGATGTTCTTATTGGCCGCTTCTACCGCTTCGTTCATCTTGGGTCGGTAGGGAGATGAATTATGGTGTTCGATCTTGAACTCTGCACACAACTCTTTCATCATCTTATTGTTCAAGTCAGATCCATTATCAGTAATGATCTCGCTTGGAACACCATAACGGCAGATGATATTGTTTTTGATAAATCGGACCACTACCTGTCGGGTTACATTGGCGTATGACGCTGCTTCGACCCACTTGGTGAAGTAGTCAATGGCTACTAGGATGAACTGATGTACGTTTGAAGCCTTGGGCTCAATCATGCCAATCATGTTGATTCCCCATATGGAGAATGGCCATGGGGAAGAGAGAACTTTGAGATGTGATGGCGGTACATGAATTTTGTCGGAGTATATCTGACACTTGTGACACCTCCTCATGTACTTGTAGCATTCGGATTCCATGGTCAACCAGTAGTACCCTGCTCTGAGAATTTTTCTCGCCATTGTGTGTCCGTTGGCATGAGTGCCAAAGGATCCTTCATGAATTTCTTTCATAAGCATGTCTACTTCTGGTCTGTCTACGCATCGGAGCAAGACCGTGTCAAAGTTTCTCTTATAGAAAGTGTCACCGCTCAGGAAGAAGTTTCCAGCCAATCTTCTGAGGGTTTTTCTGTCCTTTCTGGATGCCCCAGGTGGGTACTCTTGTTTCTGAAGGAAGCATTTGATATCGTGATACCAAGGTCTGTCGTCTATGACTGCTACAATCATGAAGATGTATGCGGGCCTTTCAAGGCGCATTATGTCAATCTTTGGTATGTCATTCCATTGACCTACATTAATCATGGAAGAGAGAGTGGCTAAGGCGTCAGCCATGTGATTCTCCTCACGAGGGATGTGATGAAACTCGGCTCTGTTGAAGAAAGGTAGCAACCTTCTTACGTAGTCTTTGTAAGGAATTAATCCTGATTGGTATGTATTCTAATATCCATTTATCTGATTGATAACCAAGGCTGAGTCGTCGTATACGTCCAAGTTTTTTATCCTTAAATCAATTGCTTCCTCGAGACCCATGATACAAGCTTCATATTCGGCCTCGTTGTTCGTACATTTGAACGTAAGTCGAGCAGTGAAAGGAATGTGGGTACCCTGAGGGGTAACAATGATTGCCCCAATTCCGTTTCCATAATGATTAACTGCTCCGTCAAAGATAAGTCCCCATTGGGAACCTGGTTCTGGCCCTTCACTGGGTAGCGGTTTATCGCAATCTTTCATTTTTAGATACATGACATCTTCATCTGGGAAGTCAAACCCGACTGATTCCTGATCGTCAATCGGTTGATGAGCCAAATGATCGGCTAAAATACTTCCCTTAACAGCTTTTTGAGCGTGGTACTCTATGTCATATTTTGATAACAGCATCTGCCAACGGGTAATCCTTCCCGTAAGAGCAGGTTTTTCGAAAACGTACTTGATTAGATCCATTTCGGAGACCAACCAAGTAGTATGACGAATCATGTACTGGCGAAGACGTTTGGCTGCCCAAGCCAAAGCACAGCAAGTTTTCTCGAGCATCGTGTACCGAGTTTCGCAGTCGGTGAATTTCTTGCTTAGATAGTAAATGGCAGACTCTTTCCGTTTGGTTTCGTCCTGTTGGCCAAGTACACATCCCATTGAGTCCTCTAGAACTGTGAGGTAAATGATCAGTGGTCTTCCTTCCACTGGAGGTGATAGAATCGGAGGATTTAACAGATATTCGTTAATACTGTCGAAGGCGGTTTGGCAATCTTCTGACCAAACGTAATCCTGGTTCTTTTTGAGTAACTTGAAAATCGGCGCACAGGTCGCGGTCATAAGGAATATGAATCTGGAGATGTAGTTCAAACGTCCCAGGAATCCTCTGACTTATTTTTCAGTTTTCGGAGAAGGCATTTCTTGAATGGCCTTGACCTTGTCAGGATCAACCTCAATCCCTTTCTGGCTGACGATGAACCCTAGTAGTTTCCCTGAACGGACACCGAAGGTGCACTTGTTGGGATTCAAGCGGAGCTTGAATTTTCTTAAACGTTCGAACAATTTTGACAGATGTTCAACGTGCTCACTCTCTATTTTAGATTTGGCAATCATATCATCGACATATACCTCGATTTCCTTGTGTATCATGTCATGAAATAGAGTAGTCATAGCCCTTTGATAGGTTGCCCCGGCGTTCTTCAAACTGAACGGCATCACCTTGTAACAAAAGGTGCCCCATGGGGTGATGAACGAAGTTTTCTCCGTGTCTTTCGGCGCCATTTTGATTTGGTTATAGCCCGAGAATCTGTCCATGAAGGAGAAGACTTTGAACTTTGTTGTACTGTCTACCAGCATGTCAATGTGTGGTAAAGGAAAGTCGTCCTTTGGACTAGCCTTGTTTAGATCCCGGTAGTCAACACACATTCTGACATTTCCGTCCTTTTTGGGAACAGGTACAATGTTGGCTAACCATTGAGGATATTCAGATGTGGCGAGGAAGCCTGCGTCAATCTGTTTCTGTACCTCCTCTTTGATTTTGATGGCCATGTCTGGATGAGTCCGTCTCAACCTTTGCTTTACTGGCAGACATTCCGATATTAATGGTAAATGATGTTCCACGATGCTGGTATCCAACCCTGGCATATCCTGATAGGACCAAGCGAACACATCGGGGAATTCTTTGAGAAGCTTTATCAAACTCTCTTTGGCAGTTGGACTGAGCAGTGCCCCAATCCTGATTTCTTTTCTCTCTTGCTCTGAACCCAAGTTGACTGTTTCTAGCAACTCTTTGTGAGGTTCAATGGACCTTTCCTCTTGTTTGAGTAGTCGGGAGATCTCTTCTGGAATTTCGTTGTCAACTTCTTCTTCAGCCCCAAATACCGGGAACTCAAAGTTGGGAGAAGGCATCAGATCGTATGTTTCAACGGGGTTTAAAACAAGCAATCTGCATGACGTGATGATTCGTGTTTAGAAGAGATAGAGAAAATGCAAGTGTGTGCAGTGTTTTATTTTACTGCTTGTTTTTATTTTTAAATTGTTTTTTAGGATTACCATTTTCTGAAAAAGCAAAAAGAAAAAACAGCAATTAATGCGGAAATTACAGAACGACGTTATTTTATTAATGAACAAGTCGATCCTTGAAACTACAGCCCTATAAAACAAAACTCTGTCGCTTTGGGCTAAGCGAAGAGGGGAATTTACAGAAAGCGATCCCTATCAAAAACATCTGTTTCACCTGGGCAGGGTGAAAGGTTAAAAGATGGCAATTACTTTGACTGATAAACAGCCTTCGGAACATCGACAGTAACCCATTGGCGGCGAACTCCTAGGTGAATCACAAAGTCTGGTACCTTCCTTGATTTGTCTTCAGAAATAACGCTGATTTTTGGTGGAGCAGGATCGTTGGAATCTGTCTCCCAGGCAAAGTTGTCGTAGGAGGATTCCTCAGTTGTATTTTGCATAGTATTTGTGCTCTCAGCTGTATCTCCCCATCCAGTTGGCTGGATGTCTTCGAGCCTGATACGAGAGCTTTCGGGAGCGGTGTACTTGACCATAAAGTCGTATTTTCCACTTGGTTGTCCCAAGGTGTCCCACACTTCTTTCGAACTGGAAGAGTCATCCCTCTCGATGACGTTGACCTCGAGAAAAGCATAGTTGATGAATTCAAGTCCTGCGAACATTGCGAATTCATCTTCATGTTGAGTAGTTTCTGAATGACCTGAGTGTTGATCCCATGACATGGTGGGGACACAGGTATTCTGTTTAATGATGCTCAGCTGAGTTTCATTACTCAGCTGACTTTCCGGCCCCAAGTTTCCTGGGTAAGGTTGCCACATTGGCAGACCATCCATTGGGCCATAGTAGTTGTGGTCAAAGTTGTCTTTCATCAGAGTGTCTTCCTCTAATGAATTTGGTGGAGCACGGCATCCTTCCGGATCACAATCTCCATATATCATTTCGACGTTTGACCTTGGTATAAATCTCGGACTCTGTACGGGATAGAAAAATGGCATAGGCACCTCTTCCTGAGACATATAACCATCCCATTAAGATAGGACTTCCATTCTATATCTGGGTCAGAGGGATCCTCCTCATCAATAGCATGTACTGCTTGAGACAATGGGTGAAGGAAACCTCCACTGTGGAAGAAGTTTTGAAGGGGATGAAGACTTTCATCGTTGGCAGCTATCCGGGTACAGGTTGCAGAAAAACCAAGACCCTTCTTTGTTTTATTGTCAATAAGAATGACAAGTTGTCCCCATCCGGTTGTATCGGTACTTTCGACCGCTTTGATAGCATCATTGTATGAAGAAATGGAAGTTCCTTCTTTGAACTGATTGTCCTTGCTCACTGGCAGTGCTTGGAACTGAGTTCCAATAACCTCCTCGGGTTCTATACCAGTAGATGATGACAAGTTGCTTACAAGCAAGGCTTGTTCCCCATAAACTGTGACAAGTTGATCGTTCTTGACGAACTTTAGCTTTTGGTGGAGAGTCGAGGTGACTGCCCCAGCCTGATGTATCCAAGGTCTTCCTAATAAATAACTGTATGTTGCCCGGATGTCCATGACCTGGAAAGTGACTTGGAAAGTGTGAGGACCAATAGTTATGGGAAGATCAACTTCGCCGATAACTATTTTTCTGGATCCGTCGAACGCTTTGATGATAACCTCGCTGATCCTCATTGGAGGGCCTTTGAATGATAATTGCATCAAAGTAGACTTCGGCATAACATTCAGGGCTGACCCTGTGTCTACCAGTATGCTGGCCAATGCATCGTCCTGGCAGTTAACTGTGATATTGAGCGCCATGTTATGACGATGACCCTCTTCAGGTAATTCCTCATCACTAAATCCCAAGTTTTTGCAGGAAGTGATGTTAGAGACAATGCTATCGAATTGTCTGATTGTTACATCTTGTTCCACAAAGGCTTGCTCCAAGACTTTCTGTAGAGCCTCCCTATGCGCTTCTGAACTGAGTAACAGTGATAATACTGAGATCTTTGAAGGAGTTTGTAACTGTTGATCAACAATGTTGTATTCACTCCTTTGGATGAGCTTCAGCATCTCATCGTTGTTTTTTGAAAGGTTGGAATTACTGGATTGACCGACTGGTGGATCAGGAGCTTCCGTCTGAAGTTCCTTTTCTTTGTTATGTTCCCCAATCCCTCGGTTGAAGATTCTACCACTCCGTGTTACTCGACTGATGTCTGTAATATTCACGACGGAGGGTAATGGAATTTCTTTTCCATTCTCAATGGTTGTTGCACCGTATTTGTAAGGGATAGCCTTAGTTGATTCATACGGTAATGGTCCCGGCAGATAGATGACCATGGGAACCTTCTGATTTTTCTGACCATCGTAAGTAATCTCGATCCGTTCCCGGTTGGGAACTTTAGATTCGTCAAGTAGAGGGATGATGGCAAAAACATCCCTAGTCCTATGATGACCAGAGATTGTGACAACATCTTCAATTTGATCGGCAAGGTAGTTCGGCATCCAGTTGATAGGTCCATAACCTAGATATGGACGAATCTCTCCACAATCCACCTGACCCTGAAGAGCTACTCGCACAAGGTAGCACCCTTGGTTACTTTCCGAACAAATGCTACAACGGTCGTAATTGTGTGGTGGCACCTGGCCACGCCCACTTTGAATACAATGTAACCTCACTAGGTTAGCTTCCACTGATCGGACATCCTGACTCTGACGCCGGGTGGGATTCCTGTTACTGATACTAATTTTCTGAGTATCTTCATCCATATAGATTGGCATCCACCAGTGATTTAACAAGTGCTGAAGTGCCTCCTGGACAAGGGTACAACCTCGATCGTTTTCGCAACCCGCTTTACAGCTTTGATAGTCATGTGATATTAAGAATCTGAGTCAGACCTGTTCAGCATGTAACTCTACCAGGTTGGTATTCATCACGCGAATGTCAAAAATTTGAACCATATTGATCTGATAAGGGTTCCTATCATGGTAGTATTGGATCCATCCAAGATCCATCTGACGTTGGAGGGCTTCTTGTACAAAAGAGCAACCCTGTTTGTTTACCGAGCAAGTCAGACAGGAATTGTAATCGTGTCGCGACAGATTATGATACTGGCTTTGCCTTGAGTGCATTGCCACCAAGTTGGCATTTATCGCACGGATGTCGTGGTTTTGAATGACGTTGGAATTCGTGTAAACCATGTTAACTCCACGAACTCGGTGCTCTTGGATCCATCCGAGATCCATTTGTTCCTGTAGAGCTGCTTGCACTACAGAACATCCGTGGTTGTCTTTAGAGTAGATATCACGTTAGTGATAGCTATAAGGTGGCACATGGCCATATCCACTCTGTCTACAATGCATCTTGACCAGATTGGTTTTCAACAAGAGTACATCGTGAATTTGGTAGACCTTGTTAGTCTCTCCTTCTATTAGGTTGACGGCAGCCTTCTTATGTTGAGGCAGCGGGTTTGTAAGAACATTAGGATTTGTATCCTTGAAAGATAAGACCCCACTCCTAACAAGTTTTTGTACGTCAGACTTGAAATTGAGACAATTCTCAATGTTATTCCCTGATCCTCCTTAATTATAAGGGCAATTTTGATCCACCTTAAACCAAAAAGGCGGATTTTCCGGTACTGTAAGAGGGGACTTAGTCTGAATGTGCCCCTTGGCTAGCAGTAATGGAAACAGCTCTGCGTACGATACAGGTATAGGATCAAATCCTCGTGGCCGTGTTGTACGGTTGTTGTTATATGGAGGACGAGCCTGCTGAAGAGGTTGTTGTGTCCTTTGCTGATCAGGTTGGCTTTGTGCAACCTGAGGTTGATAAGTAGGAATAGGCGCAGGATTAATAGCAGGAGTCACAGCTGCTACTGGTTGATAACGTCGCATTTGCTTTCCGAGAGAGATATTCCCAATATCTTGCTCTTTTTTCTTAGGGAGAGCACTACCGTATTTTTTAGTACCGCTCGTCGATCCAGTGTCATTTACCAAACGTCCTTCTCGGACGGCTTCCTCAAGACGTACGCCCATGCCGACCATTTCGGTGAAGTCACTGGGTGCACTGGCAACCATTCGGTCATAGTAAAATGAGCTTAAGGTCTTTAAGAAGATTTTTGTCATCTCTTTTTCCTCAAGAGGTGGACAAATTTGAGCGGCAATTTCACGCCACCTTTGAGCATACTCCTTAAAGGTTTCCTTGTCCTTTTGCGACATCGATCTAATTTGATCTCTGTCAGGTGCCATATCCAAATTGTATTTGTATTGTTGGACGAAGGCAGTGCCAAGATCTCTGAATGTACTGATCGTAGTATGGTTTAAACCCATGTACCATTTTAATGCGGCACCGGTTAAACTATCATGAAAGTAGTGAATCAGTAGGTCCTGATTCTCCGTCTGAGCTGACATCCGTCGAGCGTACATCACCAGATGGCTCTGAGGTTTGTAACCTTCAGGCCCAGCGGAGTCTTCAGGAGTCCTCAGTATGCCCCTGGCATCTTCGCTTTCCCGAAGTTTGTAACCTTCAGGCCCAGTGGCTTCTGTTGTGATTCCCTGATCTTCAGCGATCGGCGGAACATATCCTTCCGGGATATAGTTAACAGGTATTCCCCAAGGATGGTCTTTCGGCATTTGATACCTAGGATCATACTTCTCCACTATGGGCGTTGAGGTGATCTCTGAGATCACAGTTCTTTGTAGCTGAGCTTCTGCCATGGCTTGCATGTCGTTACGAAGCTTTCTCATATCCTCTCTCAGAGCGTCGATCTCTTCCTTCAACTTTCTATTTTCTTCCTTAAGATCATCCATCCTTTTTTGACGATTGGCCCAAGTATTGTACGAATGAGATAGTTTGACTCTAGAATCGAGACACAAACGTGAGATTCGTAGGTAAGAAGAATACGCGATGTGAGAATGATGAATGCAATGATTATATTAATTATTTTTTTTATTTAATCAAAATAAACTTCGACAATTAGATTGCAAATATCAAACAGTGGGGAAACCCCTTTTTATTGAATTCAAAGGATTACAGAAATGGAAATACAGTAGATTACAAGGTGCAGAAATAGAAACCTAAGATAATGGGTCCCGAGTCCTTTCTGAAGAGAAATCGGGTGCTGATTCTGGTACTTTCCTTTTCTTTGACCGGGGCTCTTGGGCCGTTGTCGGGTTGTCATTCCTTTGCCAGGTGAAAGGAGTGAGCAAATTCCTTTGGTCATCTTGATTCTCTACAGCATGTTGCTCCAAAATTTCAATTAGAGCATCTTTTTCTTTTAGTAATTGCTGTATTTTGATGCACTCTACGTCGAGGGTGCGGTACTTTTTCTTCCAAGACCTTCTCTCCTTTTGAACTTTGTTGAGAGTAACCTGAAGCTTTTCAGTCTCAGTCATGAAGTACATGACAGATTCCCTCGGCGGAAGAATTCCGTAACGAGGATAAGGCATTTTTAGCTTGAGAGCTCTAGTTTGTACCCAATGGAGATAAGGCTCCACCGAGACACAGTCTGGTTTTCCTATAGACTCTCGTCCTTTCTTATGAACCTGTTTCCAAGCATGCACTATTTCCATCTTTAGTGCTCTGTCATTTTCTCCTTCCTTGAAGAAAAGACCTTCCAGATGAACACCCCGTGGGACGTGTCTCATCGGGTATCCAAACTGACGACGAACCAACACCGGATGATAGTTGATTCCTCCTTTAGTTCCTATGAGGGGTACGTTGGGGAAGTTTCCACAACGATCAATGATTCTGATTCCATCATAGATCCTATTACACCAATCTATATCAGAGTTGGTGAGGGACATGATCTTCTGCGACCAACGTAAGGCACTCTTGCAATCCCAAAAAGCAGCAGACTTGGGCAAGTGGGAGATAAACCATTTATAAAGCAAAGGTACATAGCATGTGATCTCCCATCTGCTGTACAAATTTCCCAAGTGTACAGAATGATACGCATCTGCGAGCAAAGTCGGCACAGGATTTCCAATGAGAAAAACCTTGATGGAGTTAATATCGACGAAGTTATTGATGTTAGGAAACAAAAATAACCCGTAGGTGAGCAAGACAAAGATGCTTTCAAAAGCAGTCACGTTTCCTATACTGGCAAAATACAGGGCTTTCTTTGTCAAGAACTGGGCTGGCAAACCTTGGATGCCACCCTTAGCGGTCATGTGAGTCCTGACCTCAGACTCGTCCAAATGAATTGCTCTTGCAATGATCTGATTCTTTGGAATTTCTTCCAGTCCAGAAAATGGAGATCGATCTGTAATGTGTAGATCAATCAGATGAGAATACTCCTCCAGCGTTGGTGCTAGCTGGTAATCCGGGAATATGAAACAGTGATAAACCGGATCGTAAAACTGAACGAGCGCGCCCATGATTCCCTCAATCACATGGACTCTTAACAGTGGTAGCAGACCTCCGTACTTCGCTCTGAAAGCCTCTTGGTTTGTAATCATCCTTGCTAACCTTCTCAAATCCTCTAGCTTTGGAACCTTGAAGGTGTACGTATGAGTTCTCCTTCTACCGAAGTCCATTAGTGCAATCCATTTCTCTGATATTTGCAATCACAGTCTTAGTTTAATTTAAAAAATAGAGAGACTAGAAGAGAAAATTTTTTGAATGTTTTAATGTTTTTTAAATGAATGCATCAATGCAGCACACAAAAACATAGAAAAAACATGGGGTCAAAGGGTCGTTGTCATGAAGTCAAGGCTCTACCCATCCCCAAAGGTTTATACTAGGGTGATTTTTGTACCTGTACTTATTATCATCAGCTCCTCCCAGGAAAGCAAAACAACAAGCGGATCGCCAGCGAGTTGTAGAGCAATCTTAGAGTAAGTGCCATTCACCGAGAATAGATCACCAGCCTCAAATGAGGGTAGTATCGCGTAACAACTATTCCCGATAGTTTCCGCACTACAAAAGGTTTTGGCTCCTCAGCTTCTCAGACATCACAATCGGCCCATTGTCTAGGTGAGAGAATGGGTTGCATTGGTCAGCCTCCACTGAGGTTGATGGCCGACCTCGTCGCCATCACTTATCTTAAGTGTATACTCAATCTTTCCACATGCGCCATCACACGCATTCCCATTAGCAAAAAAATAAACACGTATAGAAATTAGGAAAAGCAGTATATATATTTGTCCTAATCATCCTAGACCTTTAAAGCTATGAATCCTAAGTTCCTGACAGAAATGGGTTCCCCGGCGGAAGCCCCAATCTGTGGTTTTCACAAAGGTAATGATCCGACCCCACGGTGGGCGTCATTTTTCTGTAGTGAGCGATTTTAGACGTGGTTCTTAAACACTGGTCGCTCTCTGCGGTTGAGTTTACTACAGATCGATTCATTTTTTATCCTATTAAAGCTGATGAAGGAAGGGAAATAGATGTCTCCAATTAACCCTGCTTTGCATACTGAGTTTAAACAGCGGTCTGTTAGGTTACGAATGCTATCAATGTGGGGGGCCTTTGTACTGGTTATTTGTATTTTCGCCAATACGGTTTTCTTACTTTCTAGTACTTTCTAGTGGGGAACAAGGATTAGGATGTTAGGACTGATGCTTTTTGATAGATACATGAGAGTATGGGATTTTGGGTTTTTGTTTAGTGTGCTCGCTAAGATTTTTCTTTCAATCTTATGCCTATGTATTCCCGTTTACCGAAACAGGGAAATCAGAGCGTTCGTAGTTCCTCCTATTCTATGGGAGGAAATGGGTGTTTTTGGTGTCTTGTTCAAAGCCCAAGACGTGAAGCGAAAGGTAGTTTGTATCTTGTTCAAAGCCCAAGATATAAAGCTGAAGGGTCTATTTGTATCTTGTTCAAAGCCCAAGATATGAAGCTAAAAGGTGTTGACTTTAGAGAGAATTTGTCATCTCTAAAGGGGGGTTTGTTTGTCACAACTGTTGGGTGACTGGCTGTAAAGGAGGATTACTTTAACCGGGATACGCGGATCCTAGCAATGCCATAATTTCCTTTATAGGGGATTTTAACCTGAAGGAGAAGACTTTAACTCAGTTTAGAGCAATGCCATCTTTCTTTAGGAATTTCTCATGCTAAAAGAGGGACAGTGGCATAGATGTAGGTGATCCAGAGGCTTGCCGCTTACAGCGATTAGATGAAGGGGAAAGAGTTGTTGATGTTTGTGTACTGTGAACGAGGCACAGCTTTGATGCTAAAAGGTTGATTGGATCGACCAGTGGTTTTCTTATATAAAGCCTAAGAGGAGGCTAATATGTGTCTCGTACAAAGCCCGAGAGAGAGGCTAAAAGGTTTTGAATCGACGATGGAGTCTTTTGGTATCTCGTATAAAGCCTGAGATGGAGGCTATTTGACTCAACAAGAGAGTTTTTTGTATCTCGTACGAAGCCCGAGATGGAGGCTAAAATTTGTTTGGCTCAATAAGAACCTTTTTTTATCTCGTATAAAGCCCGAGATGGAGGCGAAAGAGTGATTGACTCAACGAGGGAGTCTCTTATGTGTCTCGTACAAAGCCCGAGAGAGAGGCTAAACGTTGTTTGACTCCGTGGGGAGAATCATTGTACAAAGCCCAGGAGAGAGGCTATGGTTACTGTTTCAATTAAGTGACAGGTCCAGTATACTGATTTTGAAAGAGAAAATCAGTTCTTATATGAGCAACACTGTACTCATGGATTTGATTCAAGGATCCGGGTTATTCCTGTTCTTCAAGGAAGCGGGAAATCCGAAGGGTATTGAGACTGTCCGAGTCTACGGGTTTCCTTCCTATTTAACGAAGGGTCACTTGAGAATGTCTTTGAGACTCAAGGAGATTAGACTGTCCAAGTCTAGAGTTTCATCTTTTGTACTATGCTTTGAGAAACAGTAGTAGACTTTTGGAAAGGACTGTTCTTTTAAGATGATTAATTTATGTTCCTGTACCTCTAGGAGGTCGTCGGGACAATTTGTACGAAGCCCGAGAGGAGGCTGGAAACTTTTAAGAAACCGAGAGGTCTTTGTACGAAGCCCAAGAGGAGGCTATCATTCCCGGAGGAAGAGATCATTATACGAAGCCTAAGAGGAGGCTGTGAATACTTCTAAGAAGCCGAAGGGTCCTTGTACTAAGCCCAAGAGGAGGCGGGGGTGCTTTTAGGAAGCCTGTGGGTCCTTGTATAATGCCCAAGAGGAGGCTGATGCATTTAAGAAGCCGATGGATCCCCAAACCCCGAGAAATTCAAGGCAAGCTATTAACAAGGAATAGATCAAGTCAGGAAAGTTCGAGAATTTGGAAGAGACTCAAGAGATACCATTCACGGAGAAAAGATCATCTCTGGGGAGTAGAGTTTCTTGACAAGTGCTTTTAAGAAGCCTGTGGGTCCCCAAACCCCAAGAAATTCAAGGCAAGCTATTCACAAGGAATAGATCAAGTCAGGAAAGTTCGAGAATTTGGAAGAAACTCAAGAGATGCCATTCACGGAGAAGAGATCATCTCTGGGGAATAGAGTTTCTTTGACAACTTCTACGAGTGACAGTCTATGAAAGGGTTCACAGAGAATGCTGCCTTTCATGTCTCCATATTGTTTAACCCCAAGAGGAGGGAAGACTGTGTCTGGTAATCCTATGGGGATCTAGTTTAGACTATTTCTAAGAGTGATCAACGGGCTTTATGCTAGACGTAGTTGTCGGGGAAACTCTAAATATCTATACTATTATTACACAGTTGACATGAGTTTATGAAAGAAGACTTACAGTGAAACAGCCCCACAATACAGTTATATGTCTATGAAAGCGGTAAATGAAAGCAATAACCACTTACTCGATTGTAGAGCTTCCATGTTGTTTGGTTAGTTGTTCAACAAAGAAAGATTGAAAACAACAGTATATTCAAAATCAAAGGAGAAAGTGCTTTGAAAAAGAAAGATTTGGGGCTTACAGCTCAAGGAGAGGCCCAGGGTTTTATCAGTGATCGCACTGTTGAATTTGTACAGAGTGACTGAGGCCCAAAAAAGGTTTTCTGTACAAAGGGATGGGTCTTACACTCTCTCAAGAGGCCCAAAAAGTTTAAAGAAAGGAAATGGGTCTTATTACTCGAGGGTAGGCCCAGTTGACTTTTCGTTTAAAATGGCGATCGCGCCGAGATTTTCTTTTAACGCGAAGGGGCTTATACAATATCTGAGGCCCAAAATGTTTTGGTTAAAAGGGGATTGGGTCTTACACTCTATTAGAGGCCCAATTGAGTTTTAAGAAAAGAAATGGGTATTACTACTCGAGGGTAGGCCCAGGGTTATTTTTCAAAAGGCGACGATCGCGCCGTTTGTTTTTTACGGTGTCGGCACTTATACAATACACTGAGGCCCAAAAATGATTTGGTCAAAAAAAGGATTGGGTCTTACACTCTATTAGAGGCCCAAAGTGTTTTTAAAATGATTTATGAGGGTTGAATTAATCCAAAACCCTAATTTGTTTTCAAAAATGTATTTAATTGAATAAAAATTCAATTAAAATGATCAAAATTGTTTAACATATGAAAAACAAATTGTGATCTTGGATTAATGCTTCAAAAATTAAGTATTGACCTACAAAATAATTAGAAAGCATTAAAAGTTGCAAAAATCAAGGTGGAAAATATATTTTAAATGTTAAAAACAATTAAAATATTAATTCTTTGCAAAAATATCAATTATATGAAATAAATAATATTTTTGGGATTTTTTTATAAAATAAAATATTTTAACATTTTTGTGAATTATTAAAAAAAGAATCAACTCAAAATCATTAAAACTCAGAGAGAAATTAATTTTTGAATCAATTAAATAAAATCACAAAATTCAAATATTTGAATTTGAAAGAAATGGCGCCAAGAACACGCGCGTGTTCTGGGTTTGGCCAGATTTGCATTTTCTATCCAATCTCACTGAATACTTGATTATATCATGCAATCCACATACCAATCAACTCGTTTCAATCTCACGATCATGTCTATGGCATTTAATTTCATTTAAATTAAACATATAACAAGAAATCACGAAAAATCCTCAAGAACCCTAATTTCTGCATGAAGGATAGGATTTTTTATACACGATTCAAACAATGCAATTAATTGAGGGGAAACATTCTATGCATGATTATGAACATATGGCCAAATTATTGTGCGAGGAAATATGCATAGATTGAGAGATGACCAAGTATATGCTTACCTCTAGGTCGTGACAGCAAGAGAAAATTGATTTCTGAGTTGGAGGTGTTACAGATGAGTTGTGATGATCTGAACAGCTTCCCTACACCCTATGGAGTATGTTTGAATGCTTGGACTTGATTGAAATTGGCTGGATCACTTCATGGCATCTCAACTGCACTTTGGTTAAAACCTTGAGCAATTGACTGGTGATTCTGAGAAATCAGTGTTCTAGTTATTGTTTAAGTGTTTGATCAGCTCATATGTGATGTATGTGAGGTGTGTGAGTGATTGGTTTGAGTGGAATTGCCCTCTAGCTCAAAACCCGATAGCTACGTTGCTAAGAAAGGCATTTTTGCCAAGAGAAAGAGATTTTGAGAAAGGCAAGTGTTGTAGTCCTTTGGTGTACTTAAACTGATCACAATTGTGCTCTATTTATAGTAGAGCAAGTTTGTTTTGCAAGGAATAGTGAATGGCAACTGTTGAGTAGGTTTGTTCAATGTTGGCCAATGGAAGTTCAAGTCTCCTTTAGCCATTGACTAGAGGTTAGGGCACATGTTGTTGGTTCCCTTGGTCTTGGATAAGTCTTGACTGAATTCAAATGAAAATGGCTCAGTCCATGCCACCTTGATGCTTCCATTGAATGCTCCAATCCAAATTTGGAGTCTTGTCCCTATTTTGGCAATTCTAGGTTCAACATGCTATTTCTTGTTCCGAAGACTTTGGAGGCTTGGCTCAGTGATTGTCCCCTTGAGATTCAATCCTCAGATGTGTCCAAGTGGATAGGAGTGTTTGGATTTGCACAATTTTGGCAAATCGAGCAAAAATGCAAATTCTGCCTTGCCTTGACAGATTTCAACAAGGAAACTTGACAATGTCATAACTCATAGCCCAAATGGAATTTGGCAATGTTCTTGGCCATTTTGGAAAGCCTTTACATGATACAACAACTGTTTGAACATGTTTGGTTTTGATCTCTTTTGAATCCAAGTGAAAAATCCCCCTACATTTGGAAAAAAGTGAAGACAGATTTGGACTTAGTGAAAATTTCACTAAGTGTTGGAAAAAGTGACATTTTCATTTTTCAACCATTTTGATCACTCCATAACTCAAAATCCTTAATGAATTGGACTTAGGTCTAGTTGAAATTTTTGTAGAGGGTAATGAGGGCTACAAATCCATCTTTGGATGAGGAAAAATGGCTTTGTGGTTTAGGAGTTATGATCCTCCAAAGTTGGTACCCTAGCCACTTTATTTTTAACTTAGAAAATTTTCTAAGTTTTTATGGTTACCCCCTTTTACAAGTTATCCAACTTTTCTTGATTTTTCTTGATGAATGATGATTCAAATCACACATTAACATCATTTTAGGGTTAAAAATCCATTTTGGTGAAAAATCTCAAAAAGTCAAAGTTGACTTTTGTGCACAGTTGACTTTTTATCAGATGAATTTCAAACTGTGCAATTCTTCAGGAAATCATGTCCTTGACCTAAATCAAACTTGATGGACATGTTCCATGGGTGTCATAGGGTATATTGAGGTATGTCCTAGGGTTTGGGAGCATGTCTTGGTCAAAAGTCAAAGTTACAGTTGACTTTTTCCTTAAAACCCTAATTGTGGTGCAGATGAAATTGAGACTTGTTGCTCAAGCTTTTTGGATTAATCCATTGTTCCAAATGGATCAATACAGTTCATTAGAGACCCTCAAACCCTCTCTTGAGGTCTTGGCTCATGATTTGCCCTAAAAGTCAACTTAGGGGTGAATTAGGTCAAGCAACCCTAATTCCTGATTTTTTATGAATGCAACCCCTAAGGCAAAATTGACTTGATGATTGGGTCCATGAGGTTCCATGGAGTATATTAGGTTGTGTTTTGGATCATTGGCTTATGCCCAGATGAAAATTTTCCATCTGGAGGCCCTGGTCGACCAAAACCCTAATTTGGTGACATTGTCGATCTTGAGGCTTGATCCACCTAGAAGGGAGCAGCTTTGTGCTTAATCCTTGGAGTGGGAGTCCTTTTTTATCCTTTGTGTATGTTTGAGAGGTTTAGATAAGTTGAAGATCATGTCATTCCCTGATTGACCCTTTGTCTAAGGCTCTGAGAGGGCTTGAAACCCTAATTTTGATTGTAGTGGATGCTCACCCATCTTTGGGGAGACTGATGAAATAAGATGGTTCCCCCATATTGGGATGATAATTTGCACAATGATGGGAAATCTTAGTGGTCAAAATTTGTGGTATGACACATAGCCATACCAAAGAATGCCACTTTCCTTAGTAGAGCAATCTGTAGAAAGTCAGAGATAACTGCCACTTAACCTTGACCTTCAAAATGAGCAAGATCCCATGCTCCCAAGTACTCATATCAGAAATAAACTGATCTAAGAAATAACCATCAAGATTATAATGTCTTCATCTTCAACAGCATCAAAGTCCAGACCAGTTTCTTGCCAGGAAACTCTCCAGAGATCACATGCTTCTGTCACACCAGACTGAAGCCCATTCTTAGGTCAACACCCAAGACCAAAAATATGCTAAAGCGTAGGCAGTACCCCTCCCATGATTTTGCACAAACTCTAATGATGAGATGTTCCAACATCTTATTGAACATCAGCAATCTTGACTTTCAAGGATAATCAATTAAATACTTGTGAATTCCACAAATAGCAATTGATCTTAAATCCTTGTCCAATAACCCTTCTTCACTGTTGTAGCTAAGCTCCACCAGATCACTTCATGAACACTTATCAAGCATTCAATCTTTTGCAAGTATTTTCTTTAACAAACAGTGTTGAGATACCAAGGCTGCCACCCTTGACTCAAGTAACTAAGATTCTCTCTGAAGGAATCTTATTTACCTCAACAATTCTGAGAACTCCAATCAGATTGGATCCACCCTTAGGGTTAAGAGAGATGAATCCTTCCTTGCTGTTTTGGATGGTGAAAATAAATCACCTCCACTTTCTTCAGGTTGTGTTTCATAGAAACACCTTCTAGTCAGAAGAATAACTAGAAGACTCCAGATGCACGACTAAGACGCCTTTATGAGTGGACTTGAGAAAATTCTCAAGTATCTTTGACAACCTAGTCGATCAGTAATTTATCAAACTCCCAGAGAAAGAACTTGATAAACCTAAACTCAAATCCCCTCCTCTTCAACTGACTTCACACTGTACCATGGAACCAAGCTTCCAAGTACCAAGTCACCATAACAGACATCTTCCAACAACTCTTTCCATTCCATCGCTCCAGACTTTGGAATAAAAAGATGCAGATATCTTCACCTATAGAGGTCGACGATTGAGACCTTCCACCATCTGTCTTCAGCAACAACTCCAGAATCCCATAATTCTAGAGCTCTTCCATCAGAAACACATGCAGCGGAACCACCAAGGAACAAATTCAACTTGCCCTAATAAGATGTCAAAACATCTTATAAGGCACCCTAACAAGAGAACTAGCCACTTCTCCTGCAGTTGTTGTAGAACCTCCTTAGCAACATGAACAACCTCTAGGTTGTTACCTTCGATCCAGAACATCCATCCCATCCATTAATACCCTTGAGTATGTCTGAGTTGATTGATCTGATCTTCAAAACTCCTCCTTGTTAAACACCAGAAAGTATCTCCCAAAGATCTCATCCAGAAACAGACAGGATGCCTGCTCTGATACCAATTGAAATTCTGGAAATGCAGACAGCAGATGTCCTAACACATGTCACGACATTATTCTGCATAAACATTTAAACACAGAGGAACACCACAGCAGACTGATACCTATAATATCAGAACTGCAGAATCAAAGATGTTACGACATCTGATCCAACATGTTAATCGAGACTGAACTGAAAATAGCAGAATGATAAATAACACAAAATATGATGACCCAGTTCGGTGCAACTCACCTACATCTGGGGGGATACCAATCCAGGAAGAAGAAATCACTATCAGTAGTATAGTTTTATGTAAATAACCTCAGGTTTACAGAAAGCACCCACGCTAACCTATCACTACCCAATGAAGTCTTTATCATTAGAAGTCACATCTAATTGATAAGAGAAACCCGTCTCACTCCCTAAATCACAACCTGTGATTATCTAATATTTAATACCTCATAACTGTATCTACCCTATTGAAAGACACCCCTTCCAATACAAAGTTCAGTCAAATAACCTTGACTAACAAGTTAACTTGGATTTGCTTCAAAGCTTCATCCAAGAACACTACACGATTCATTGCCTACGGGCTTCTGAATCTGTACAAGTATCTATGTCTACCACACTACATCAAATCGATACAGAGGGAGACTTACAAGAGAAACCTACGACTCTCAAAACCTAAACCCTACTTTACAAAATAGGATTCCTAAGTCTATGTCGTCCTCTCTCTCTTTTCTGCCTAAGTCTTGGTCTTCTTTTATAGTCTTCTGCTGCTTTGGGCTTCAAATCTTCTGTTAGCTGATTCCTTGATCCATGTTCAGATTGCTCCTTAAATCTCGCAAGTGATTTGTAAAAACCCTGTCGTTGGTAACATACACGATGTCCTAACATCGTGGTGGGACATCTTATCTGACATGTCTTCTTTTAACAGGATTCTTTTTTATTGTTGGAACATCTTGTGCAGCAACTTGTTTTACCAAAATTTGTTCAAATATTTAGAGTCTTCAAGCAGGTTTATTTCGAAAGCATACTCAACGAGATAATGTTTCCTGACTCCTTTTTGAACTATGCTCAAACTCATGTCGGTTTTTGCAAATGAAAATCAATAACATGTCTTAACTAGTGATTCGGTCACAAGTTATTGCAATATCTTTTAGTGAAAACTTCAAGACAAACATGTGTGTCACGTTAGCAGTTTCAGAATTAACATTTTCTGCTTGCTAACATTGCTCGACAGCGTAGAATTTTGCATATGAACATCAGTAATGAGTCCAATCCTTGAGACTTAAAACTCTGATGAGTGAATGGCCAATCATTTCAAGAGTATGGGCATATCCAAAGGCATGTTATCCAAAGAACGGTGCCAACAGAGGCAAAATTGTTTCCTAGTTGTCACTACCGCAGTTGGAAGACTTTGCATTACGAATACAGTTAATCAGGGGCAATCGAATCGATATTCGATAAATCACTCAAGGATCAGTTAAATTTGGGGGAATTTGTGGAACAAATGCAGTCAATCTGGGGCGGTTACGTCGAGGTTTGTAAATCTCTCCAAGAGTTTGAAGACTTTGAGACATCGGGTATGCCAATTCTTCTATAAAAATCCTTTTGGTATTTTCTTCGAACAGATCATGTAATATGGGGTAGATAGGATTGAAACATGATCAGCGTGCAATTGAAGTGCAGAACTACTAAGCTCTTATGATATGATTGGCCAGTTCCCCAAGTTGTTACTTCCGTTGATCTTGGCAATTCTCCATGAACCTCCTCCTTTCCCAATAAGGATATCCAGCTCATGATGGCAATCCTAGTGAAGTCATGATGGAATATTTTGTTCCCTAGAGAAGGTTATAACCTTGAAGTAGAACTGCTTGATCTGCCTGTTCATCCCTAGTGATGGTCCTATCTGGTGAGGTTGACTGGGTATCCCTGTGGAGATGTTTATTTCACCTCCGGTTTTGTTTCCTTTTGTCTGTTTTGTCAACATAAGCATAAACATGGCATACTTGCATTCATTAATGTGCATGGCATCCGAGCATTTTGCTACCTCTCTGGTGTTCACCTATTTTAGCCCACTATGGCGTTTATTCCCCTAGTAATTGGGTTTGTCTACTCGTTCCGATAGGGTCGTCACCTTTAGGCATACAATGCCCATCCTTTCCAGAATCCCCACAGGGCTTGATTCTTATGGATGATGGTTGCTTCAGTTATCTTTTCCATGTTTGGATAAGATAAACCCCATTTGAGTTCATTCCTCAATGGTTGGAGTCTTGCTTGACCGTGTCTTTCTAGCTTGTTCCTAGTTTGAACTTTGGTCCCTGGAGGGTGTTGCTTTTGAACCTGATTAGGTTATCGAACCTAGTTTGAGTGTGCATTTACTTTGCACGGTGTCTTGCAGGAAGAATCTATTATAGATCCTCATTGAAGACAGAAGACATTCTCCAGCAGTGTTGTTGTAACAACATCTCTTTGGAATTTATACCCAATAACAAGTGGTTGTCTCCTTGAGAAGCTTGTTTTGTCCTTGATATTTTTGCGGCGATAAGTGGCAGTCTCTCCCGAGAAGCTTATCTGTCCTTGGTGTTATTTAACCTTTTGCAATTACAATTGGTATTCCCCTGGAAGTTTGTCAGAAGGATTTTGTTGAAGACCTTACAAATGGTTTCTCTTTATTTAAGTTACCCTCTCCACAAAGATTTTATTGCAAGAGACGATTCCTCATAAAATCTTGTATCCAGTTTACTTCTATCAAATGGTGCCTCTTTGAGAAAGTTGATGAAGACTCTGATGTTTTTTATCTTTATTTGAGAAAATTTGCTCATAAAGCAACCAGCCTGTATCTTTTTTATGAGATCCCTAGTAAAGTCCAGTTGTGACTGGCATCTTTGTTAAGATCTCTAGTTGGCACCAACTTCTACTCCAAGTCCAGTTGTGACTGGCATCTTTGTTAAGATCTTTGGTTGTCACCAACTCCTACCCCAAGTCTAGTTGTAACTGGCATCTTTGTTAAGATCTTTGGTTGTCACTAATATTTTGTTAAACTTTGGTTGTCACCTATTTTTCCTTGAAGTCTAGTTGTCACTAGCACCTCTGTTTTATAACCCAATCGTCATTGGTACTATTGAATCTGGTTGTTACCATATATTTAAAGTCTAGTCGTTACTAGCAATCTCCGATGAAAGTCCAATTGTTATTGGCACTCGTTGCACATCCAATCGTTATTAGTATTGTTTGTCTGGTTGTCACCAATTTCCTACCTAAAATCTGGATGTCACCGGTATTTTGTGAACTTTGGTTGTCACCCATATCCCCTTGAAGCCTAGTTGTCGCTAGCATCTCTGCTTTTGAATCCAATCGTCATTGGTATTGTTGGATCGGGTCGTTACCACATCCTTGAAGCCTAGTCGTCACTAGCAGCCTCTGGTGGAAATCCAATTGTTATTGGTATCGTTTATCTGGTTGTCACCAGACTCCCCTTTGATTTCTAGTCATTACTAGCCCCCCTATTTATATCATTAGTTTGGTCGTCACCAGCTTTTGAATTCTAGTTGTTACTAGTTGATATTTTTGTCTGGTTGTTACCAATACTCTCTTGAACGCCAAATTTTCGCACGCATCCTTAGATGATCACCAAGAACCATAGCATGCCCAAAGTCTTAAGCCCCCACTTTTGCTTCCATGTAAAGTAATGCTTTAACTTATGGAACCTTAACATAAAAAGTTTCGGTCGTTACTGTAATACCCCAAAATTTGCCCTCTCATTTTCATATCATTTAGCATAAGCTTTCATTTCATTGCATTGCATTCAAGCATAGAGAGATAAAACATTAAGCATTTAGCATTGCATCTTGCATAAGGGCATGGGATCAGTTGATTCTCAAAGAGGTGGATCATCCAAAGCTAAAGAATAAGAGCCAAGGGTCTCCCACAAGCCTTAAGGGTCTATTACATCATATATATCATCCCATTTGATCCCCACAAGTCATTGGAAGAGGGAAAATCATCAAGAAGATTGGACAGTGCATCATCTCCTATCAAAAATAGTCAAAATTAGGGTTTTGAATGCAAGAGTGCTCCTGATGAGATTTTGATTCAAGCCTGATCTCAATGTTTTCTACATGATATCAAGTGTCTAAGGATGGAAGATTGGCCATTGATTCATTTCAGAAGAGGTTCAATTGATCAGTTGCTTGATAATCAAGAAATTGGGGAAAAAGTCTACTGTGCAGTGAAAAAAGTCAACTCATGACTTTTTAAGGTCAAATTCATGAAATTCAAGTTATATATGTTCATTGGACAAGATTTGATCAAGAAATTATGGAGAAATTATGAAAAATCAAGAAGTTACAAAACAGCCAAAAATAGAAACTTTAGGGTTTCCAAAAATGGCAAGTTTGGACCATTTTGCACCCTACTTTGAGGCTCCCTTTATCCAAGATAAAAGCTCCAAACCTCAGGCCCAAGTTAAGCCAATTAAAGTTCATGTTCCAAGCTTCAAATCCATATAAAGAACTCTTCCATTGGATCAATATTGAGAGAGTTATGATTGATCAAAGTTTGGTAAAACTAAGTCATGGCAAGGCAAGACTAGGCCCATGCGCCATAATTTTGACAAACACATGGTGTGCCAAAAGTCAAGCCATTTTTCTCTATCAAGGAAGCTTCAAATGGAAAACTTCCCAACATCAAAGTTGTTCCTTTCCATGCCCTCTTCAATGTTGATGTTGGACAAATTTTAATTTGAGCAAGTTATGAGATGGTTATGGTGGTCCAAAGTTGGTTGCTTCACACTGAAAATTCCCTAAGTTACCATGCCTTGCCTGCATGCAAAGTTGCTCGCCACACACCAGTTTTGATTCCAAAGTTTCAAGTCCTTTTTGAGAAAGATAGAAGTGTCATTTCCAACCATGTTTCACATCAAACTTGTAGTATTACACATCCTTAATCCATTGACCCCAAGAACTCACCAAGTCATTCATGGAGTAGGGATAATTTCAACTGTAAACTACCCAATTTATCACTGATGCATTGACAGTTTTTGTGCACGATTTGGTTCAGTCACCCAACAAACAAGTCATGTACTTTGTTTCCTCATTTGGCCAAGCATCCTTCTTACCACACACATGCATACCAACCTTCATACATGAGAAGAGAAAAGTAAAACTTGCGCAGCAAGTTTCTTCTGCAAGCTGCTGCATTTGAGAGAGCATCACCACCATTCTTTTCATTTCCATCTCACCATAATGTCATGAACCTTCATCACCATAGCATAACCTCTTTCACACGCCCTAACAAACTTGACTCAGTTAGTTAGGGACAACTCATTTAACCTCACATCAACTCACTAAACTCACTCAGTTAACCATGGGTTAATAGATTAAACCACACATATAAATAGAAATTTCACTCACAAATTCATGGCTAACTTCATTTTTTCACTCTCACTCAAAAAACTCTCTCAATCTCTCTGTGATTTCTCTCTAACTTCACACGAGTGCATCACCTCTATCACTCAACTTCATCTCTATCTTCATCCATGGTGTATGATTGAAGCCAGAACCAACATAATCAGCACAAAGTTTCCAAGTGTAGCTTCATCAAACTTTTGAATCTCTCTCTGTCCTCAAGATTTCAAGACTCAGCTGCATTTATTTTGCACACCTTAAGCTCAAGATCAAGTGGTTTCCTCTGGCTTTCTTGCAACTTGAGTTTCTCTACAGTTCCAGGTTCTAAGTTACTCAACCTCATTGCTTCGTATTCATATGATTTCAGCTTGTTTTCATGGCATTTATAGCTTACAAGAAGCTGTGTGAGTCCTGGCTAGTTGATAGGCTCATTAGGAGCATAGTTTAAAAGTTAGGGCAAAGCTTGTCTCGTTCGATTCTCTTTGATTATGCATCATTTGTGAAATCTAAGCCTAGATTCATGATCTACTCAACTTCAGCTTCATTTCTATGTGCATTTTGTGTGTTTCTGTGAAAATTGATGACTGTGTGTGGTGGTTGCTCGCCCGAGAAGACGACCGGAGGTCTTCTCCGGCCACCTGAATCTTTCTCAAGCCAAAACCCTAGCTTATCCTCAGTTTAAATCTTGATCGTCTGATATTTGCATCCAACGATCCATAATGTGCCAACACATTAAAATCCACAATCCCTCTCACGTGCATGTTTTAATTTGAATGACTTCAATGTGTGTGTGTGCATGTTATCTATTGTGTACCCTAGTTCTGAATGGTTTGATGTGTGTACTTGTTTGATTGAGATTAATCTGATGGTCTAAAAGTTGCCAGCACATTAATGAGGGTGCAGCATACCACGCGTGTTCATGTGACTTTTGAACTGATTGCATGTGAGTGTGTGTATGGAAATTATCATGTGCGTGCATTTTCATTTGTCTGATCATAATAATTGCTAGTTTGATTGTTGACTTTTTCATCAAATGGCCATGATTGATTGTGCACGTTAATTGCATGTACACTCATCACACACAATCACACGCATGTTGGACTGAACTGATTAATTTCTATTTGCACACCCACATATTTGAGCCCAATTATTTTCAACATGGAGATTACTCACGCTGCACCCCCTTCCCATTTCTTTTCTTTTTTTCATTTCTTTTTCTATACTTGTTTGATTTCCTATTTTTAAAAATAGTAAAACACTTCTAAAAATCATAAATAAATTCATGTGGGTTCCCAATACATTTAAATAATTTTTTCTAATTTTTAATTCTGACTTTAGTGATTTTTGAGCATAATTCCAAATTTGCCCTTTAATTTCTTTTGAATGATATTCTTCATTGATGATCCAACTTGTGTATTTTATTTCTCACATTCTACACAACATTTTCAATCCATTCCTTTTGTATTGGTTACATAACATCTTTAAGCATGTAATATAATTTTCATTTGAATTTTAAGGTCATTTTATCATGTGCTTTGATGTTCTTATTTGATCTTTCTTTTGAGATGTTTCAAGGTGAATTTGTGAGCCTAATTGAGTGTGATTATTGTTGAGTTTTGTGCTATACTTTTGATGTATGATTCCCTTCTGACTTAGTTGATTGGTTCTCTATTTTCATGATTTTACAAATTCATTTAAGATTTGTTTATACATGTTGGATTAGAGGAACGTTTGTGAGATCTTGCTAGCATATAAACTTTAGTTTTTGATGAGGCATTTATGCTACCCCTTTAATGTTTGTTTGTGCATCTTTTATAGATCCTTTGCATGATATTCTAAGTCATTTTAGTTCCATTATAGGTCACCTTGATGTGCATTTTCATTTGGCATAAGTTTATGTGTTATAACTTGAAACTTTGACATGTTTTCATTCCTTATCTCTTCTTGTGCACTAATTGCCTTGTGCTTACATTTTTATGATGTTTTGAACATTCCATTAGCATCTTACCATTAGCATACTACTGCCTATATGCATTCTCTAATCATGTTACATGTTATGCATCTTTGATGTGTCATTTTGTGCATCTAATTGAACATGTTTTTTTCTTACTCCTTCTTCATCTTATCCCTTCTACTTGTATATTTTAAACATGAGTTGTGTGGTATTTTATATACCTTATAAGGCATTTATGAATTGAATGTAATTCTAACTTTGGTCTTTCATGAGGCATAATTGCATGATCACCTTGCATGTTCACTCCTTCTTCATCTTTTTCTTCCATGATTCACTTCTTTAATGATTAGTGCTTTGTTTGTGCATAATTCATTTGTGTTTGATATCTTAATATTAGAGATCATTCTTATTGTTTAGATTCTGACTTTGATTAGTTTGTATATCTTAAGATCCTTGTTCCTTGGTTCTTAATTGATTTGATCATTACTTGTTGTTTCTCCCTTTATTTCCTACTTGTAAATAGTTTTGTGAGCTAACCTTTTCATGTAGGTGCATGGTAAGTAAGGGTGTGGACTTAGTTCCACATACACTTCTCTCCCTCATCTTCTTTTATTTCTTTTAATAATTCAACTTGTGATTGTTGTTGAGCATTTACATGCTTTCCTTGAATAACTTCTTCTTCACCCCTCTTTAGGATCAACTTAACTTCCATTTTGGAAGTAAGTTGTTTCTTTTGCTCTTCTTCTTCTTTCTTTTAGAAGTAGGTTTGTTAAATCACATTAACCATAGGATCTCCAAGCATGCTAACACTAGGGTGTGTCTTAGTCTCCCCTTAGTTTTCACCTATTGTATTTAGGCCTTTCATGTGGGAACAAGGAGATGTGGGGTCTTCTCTCACTTTCTTAGAATGTTTAGCATACGTCCCATCTTGGGTCGATATGCGAGGCATTCGATCCTATATGAAGGACTTAAATACAATACGAGTTACAAAACACAAAAAATAATCAAAACACTTCTTCCTTAAAAGACAAAAACAAACAATAATTCTTCTCTCATCTCTTCACTCTTTCCTTAAGGACTCGCCAAGTCCGTTCTACCGCAAACAGGTAATGCCTAAGTCTCCTTACAGCGAGCTGCAACACCTAACTGCTGGAATGCGTACTCTGACGTTTCCACTAAAAAAACACAAACCAAGCGACCCTAGTTAAGGGGAACTACGTCGCTCTGATTCTCATGTTCCCGATGAGATACGTAGGCAGTGGGGTAGGGCCCATTCGAGCACTTCTTTTATTTTCCCTACATTTGTTTCTCGTTCTCTTTCCATCCTTTTTCCAGCATCTTTTCTATCACCCTTTGAGCAGTACTTCAAGCGTGGATCCCATCGGGTACAATGGACGCGTGGGGGTGCTAATACCTTCCTCTCGCGTAACCGACTCCCGAACCTAGTTCTCTTGGTCGCAAGACCACACTTTTCCTTCCCTTCAGGTTTACGTAGTATTTCCTTTCCCTCTCTTGGGATAAATACACATTGCTGGCGACTCTGTTTCGGTGCCACTTTCGCGTTTGTACTTGGATGAAAATCCCGGGAGCGACAGTTACCAATACCCTCTTAAAGTCTAGCGTTACTAATACCATGGTCCGGAGGCCCAATTATCATTGGCATCTTTAAGTTTGCCATTAGCGGCTCATCCGGTTGTTACCAATGTTTCTTAAAGCCCAGTGGTTACTAGCATCTTTCAAAATCCAATTTTTGGTATCTTGAAAGTCCAGTGGTTACTGGCATTGTTTAAAATCAAATTATTGGTACTTGGTCGTCACCAGTTTCTTTAAAAAGTCCAGTAGTTACTGGCATTGTTTTGGAATCCTATTGTTATTGATATTGCTAATCTGGTCGTCACCATTTATTATATTTTCCCCAGTCGTTACTGGCGTTCACCGATCTGATTATCCTTGGCGGCTTGGAATATTGTTTGTTACCAATATTTCCTCCCCCAATAGATTTTCCTGAAATCCGGTGGTCTTTGGTAAGTTTGTTTTGGTCGTCACCAATACCCCTTTGAAGTCTAGTTGTCACTAGCATCAATCCACTGAAAGTCGATTGTTACCTTGCTTACAATCCAAGTCTAATCAAGTTGGCACGTACAGAAGAGTTGTTACCCTGTACTTTTCCTGATGGTTCCTGAAGATCCTGTTTGAACTCTTCATTCTAAGGAATTTCTAGAAGATTGGATGTTTGAAAACTCCAATATTATGTGTTGTCGATCCTATGGTTATAAGGATCTCCTTTTGGCTCAGTAATCCTATTGTTATGAGGATTCTCACCGTCTGCCATCCATGTTGTTATGAGGGTATAATCAACACATTCCTTTTAAGGATTTCATCCTATTGTTATGAGGATCCAGTTTGCAGATTCTATTGTTATGAGAATCTATGTCCCCTATTGTTATGAGGAGTCTTTGCATGATTCTATCATTATGAGAATCTATTATGTTTCCTATTGTCATGAGGGATATTAAGATCAATCCTATTGTTATGAGGATTGTGTTTTGTTGTGCTCATCCTATTGTTAAAAGGATTCTTGTTTCTAGATTGTCAGCAGGTCATGTTTGAACTTATTGATCAATTACTCTAGATATTCCCAGGTGGAGACCATCATGTGCTATTTGTTTTTTTGAAATCCCCTTTTGAGAAGATCTTATTCCTGTCTATCTTACTCCAGTGATCTCAGGATATCCCCAGTGGTGTTTCTTAGGATGTTCCCAGTGTGGTCCTTTCCTTTCTCCAGCTTGTCTTTGCTTTTGATCCTTTGGGTCTGCATTGTGCATTCATCATTTATCATTCCATCATGGAGCATCATACTAGAGTTCATTGCATGTCTGCACTGTTTTTGGCATTTATTTAAGTCAATTTTGTCTGTAGCATAGCATACCATTGCATCTAGGGGCAAAATTTCTGGTTATTTCTGTATTTAAATACCTTTCACTTTGATCCCCTAAGGGTTGTCACCACTCAAGAAATCCAGTGAAGTTATTCAAATAGGGGCAACTATTATACCCCCAATTTTAACCCTAGATGTCATCATCATTCTAGGAGCACCAAGCATTGCATTGCTAACCCTAACCATTGTTCAAGTTGTTTCTTGTTTGGTTTCATCAAAATTAGGGTTTTGGCTCAAGGAAATCAAGGGAATCCTCTCATGATCAGTCAATGTTTTGGAATGATCATCAACCCATCAAGCTTACATACACTCAAGAGGCTTCTCCTTTCCAAGAATCAAGTGGAAGATGATCTCATTACAAGTTCTATGTAGGGTTTCCTCAGGAAAAAGTCAATTGTGCCTTGACTTTTGATCAAATCATGATGTCAAGCCTTGGGACATGATCCAATACACTCATAAACATCCTTGGAGTCAATCCATGTTGTTTGAAAGATTCAAGAATGCAAGTTCATTGAAGATCACATAGTTTAATTCATCTGATTATACAAGCTTATCTGACAAAGTCAACCCTTTAACTTTTAAGGTTTTTGGTCCAAATTAAAGTCATCAAGACATGTTTGATCAATGAGTTTGAGCATGAAAAACTAATATTTGTAAGGTTTCTTGCAAAAGGGGGTAAAGTTAAGAAACTTGAAATTTTTCCAAGTATGGAAAAAACCCTAATTTTGAAGCCAACTTTGAAAGATCATAACTCCCAATCTACACAGCCATTTTGTGTGATCCAAAGCTCAAATTAAAGCCCTTACAACATACTACAACTTTGTATGATAGGTGGAAACCTCAAAAAATGCTTGGATTTTGAGTTATGAGGCTTCAAAGTTTGAAGAAATCTTTGGACACAGAAATTTTTCAAGGCAGCTTTTGATCTTTTGGAACATCAATCTTTGAGGCCAGTTTTCATTATGATCCCTTTAGATTCAGAATTTCTGTTGAACATGAAAGTTTTAGAGCATATTTGGGGCTTTTCAAAAAGTACAAGAACTCCCAAATCCCATTTGTGAGCTAGGAGATTCGAAGCCTTAAAGTTGAGGTCTTGTAACTTGAATTTCAAGGTCATGAACATGATGAACTTGTTGCAAAACAATTCCAAACCTACATGATCTTGCTTTTCAGGCCATGTTTCTTCCAAGTCCATCACTAATCAGAAGTTTGCACAAAGTTTGAAGCACTACACACAAGATTTGAGCATCAAATTTAAATTTCATGCCATTTTGGGATGTTTTTCCCATAAAGTCCACAATACTACTCTTGAAAAGTGACTTTAAGAACAAACCTTTTGCCTTGAGACTCAAACCAATTCCATCTGCAAAAGCAAGCTCAAAAGAAGATTCCCACACTCAAGATATGCTTGTACTTGACATTGGAACCATGAGAACCATTGTACTTGCCAAGTTGAGATCAAACCAACCATTCTTTGGATTCCAACTAGAACAAGCAACCAAATCACTTCAAATTTTCAAAATCACTTCCTCCACTCTTGCCCTATAAATAGAGGTTGATTCTTACCTCAAATCACCATTGAAGTTACAAATTTGTGCCTTTTTTAATGTTACTATCATTTTTTCAAATACAAGCATTTTTAGACAAAACCAACTGGACCATTGTGATCCTTAGAGAATTCTAGGCATGTTTGATTTCTGTTTCATCAAGTTTCATTAAGAATTGATGAAGTTGTGGTTGCTTTTGCAAGCTGAAATTTAGGATGAGAGAAAGGTCAGCCATGGCGCATCTTGACTCAGGCCTAGGGCATTGTTAGGATTATCTTTTATTTTGTGGGGGTGATACAACGGATGTATCACCACCCCAGTGGTTATGACTTACACGCCTTTGTACCTTGATCCTATAGAACTGGGGCTCGAATCCCCCTCGCTCCAGTTCTTTTTATTTTTTCCAGTTTCCTAAATGGACTTCATATATTATCATGTGTCTCCATATTGTTATCACAATGCACGCGCAGAAGGGTTGGTTATTATTTTGAACTATGAGCGAACTGGTCTGGATTCAACACCCACTAAGACCACTTCCATATAATTTTAAAACCTATTTTTCTCACTTTTCTTTACAAATCCAAACCCTCATAACTCCTTCATTTTAATGGCTTTTTGAGCCATTCTTTTTGTTATATTCTCATAATGATGTCTATTTTCTTTTTGTGAAATTTAATTTCCAAAAATATTTATTTTTGTGACATTTATTCATGTTTGAAGTGTGCACCCTTTTTAGGATTTTCTTAAGACTTTTTTGTCTTCTTTGATTAATTCCTTTGATTTCCTTTGCATTATGGACATGTTTGAACCATTTACAGCTTATACGAACCTTGTGTGATGTTGTAAACTTATACACCTTTGTTTCAACTTTATTTTGATGCATTTTCAAGTGTATGTTTACATGTAAATGTATGTGGAATTTCTAACCATACCATGAACTTTTGTTTGGTCATTTTTCCTCTAACATGTGATTCTTTTCCATGTTTATATGACTTTGGTGTGCACATATGCCCTTGTTTGAGTTATATCATGTTTAGGTATCCTTAAACCTTACTTTGTTACCTTGAAAATAACTTTGTAGCTATGTTTGTATGTGTGGACCTTTGTGAAGCATCCACCTTGTTTGCAACCATGTTTGAAACCTTATATGCATGTTTAGGTTATTACCTATTTGTGTTAACATGTTCAACTTGTAACCGTGCTTATATGTTCAATTAATGTTTTAACTTGTTCACACAATGTTTCAACTTCCCATATGCCATCTCTATGCATTCTCACATGCCATCCTTTGTATGCTTGCATATTCATTAACATGTTATTGTCATAAACATGTCATTCTTGCTCAAGTATGTTAGGTTGTAACCATTTGCTTGTTTTCACATTTTATCCATGATAAGTAATGTCTTAACTTATCCATGTATGTTTCATTTCATCTTTGAACTTCCTTCATGTTTAGGTATTGTTATAACCTTTACATGTTGTACTTAAGCTTTATTTTCTACCCATGATAAGTAATGTCTTAACTTATGCATGTCCACTTTGAACTCTTGTTTTATCCATGTTTAAGTATTGTCATAACTTTCACATGTTAACTTGAATTTGAACCTTACCATGTTTAAGTGTTGTAATAACCTATCCATGCTTTGAAATGCCTTGTCTTCATGATTAAGTGTTGTTATAACTTATTCATACTTGCCTTGTCTTCATGATTAAGTGTTGTTACAACTTATCTTCCTTTGTCTTGTATTCATGATTAAGTGGTGTTAGTAAACCCTAAAGCATGTTGCCTAATCCACGATACTTTAGTCTTGTTAGAACTATATCTCATGTTTGTTTAGATGTTGTAACATCTTTGTTTGATTGAACTTACCTTGGTTGTCACCATGTCAAGTTGAAACTTCTTTGAACCTTTGAACATACTAGGTAGTTACCTTGTCCGCCTCTTGACTTTGTTAAGTTCTTGCTCCAAATGTTGTCACATATATCTTTATGCTTTGGTTGTAACCATATGCTTCATCTTTACCATGCTAACATCATGTTTGAATGTACTTTCAATTGATATCATGTTTAAATGTCATATTTGTTCATACCATCCATACTTAATCATACTCCATTTAACTTTTTCAAGTTATTCCCCCAAGTGATGTTAACTTGTTAGCTTCCCTCCTCAAGTTGCCCTCTTTTCCTTAAATCAAAGGGAAAGTCTCTCTATTGACTTAATGTCATAGATAGCTCATCTTTACCCATCCCCTTTGACCTTGTTAGAGTCATTAGGTTTTTGAGTCTTAGACTTAAGTTAGAATTTACAACCCTTGTGACTTTGTCAAGTCAAGTAAGTGTTAAGACCTTAACACTTAACCCCCTTAAATCTTGATCATAATCAAGTATTCATACATCCCTAGTAAGGTGAAATACAATTGCTCTGATTCCATCCTTGTAAGGATATGTAGGCACAAGACCACGAATTTTTGGCGAGCATACTTAGTGACTAAACCTTTAGGTCTCAATCTCATCATATAACCCAAACACAAACAATAGCAAACAATATCACAAATACTAGTAAGAGGTTCCTATAGAATACTATAGATACTTAGGATGCTAATACCTTCCCTTTGTATTACCAATCCTTGATCCCCCAAAATCTCTTAGCATTGTTGTTACATTGCGAACTTAGGGTTTTTTTACGATCTTTACCCTTTCCCTTGGATAAATCAAAGCTCGGTGGTGAATCTTTAAAATATTTGTGGTTCAAGTCTAATCAATAGCTTGATATCCAATTTTTACCGCAACACCAAGGTTTGGGGTTCGAATCCCTGTCGCCCCAGACCTTTTGGCTTTTATTTTTTTTAAACATTCTCACTTGAAAACTCTCTTTATTATTTTCATCACGCGCTATAGTAATAGCCATAGCACATGGCTCAGTTGGTAAAATTTTAAACCCACCACCCCAAGGGCGCAGGTTCAACACTCATGGAGGCCATTCTTAATTTTTTACCACAATTTTCCTTATTTTTCTTCCCAACTTCACACATTTATTTCACATAGCAAAATTCATTATTTTTTATTGAATTTTTGGACACTTCTTATTCATATGTCCTATTTTGTGAATATATTAAAAAATGTCAAAAATAATATTTATTTAACACATTTTTATTAAGTTGAAAAGTGGTCCATTTTAAGGTATTTTCATACTTTTAATGACTTTCTTTTGATTTTCCTCTTAACCTAATTGACCACTTGTACTTGAATGGTCATGTTACACTTTGTTTAAGTCTTGTTTAAATTTACATAACATGCTTGTCTTGACTTAAACACCATTCATACCATGTTTAATTTATTTTCCTTTTGAAAATACTTTTGATTTAATGTTTAATTAGGGTTTTCACTTTGATTAAACTTTCAAAACTCTTTGTACATAGTTAGGGCTTCCACTTGAGTTTGGATTCCCCCAAAGCCTTTGATTCAACCATGTTTGAATGCTTTGTCCATATGTTTATCTCCATTAGGATTTTGTTTACTCTTTAATATATTCACTTGATCCACGATTCATCTTGAATATTTGCTTACTTGAACTTCCTTGTGTTTGCTTCCATAGATTAAATCTTTGCTCACATGTTCAAGTATTTCCTTCATAAACTCTTACCATGATGAATATGTCTCTTTGTCTGATACTCATTCACATGTTGATATATCATGCTTAATCATTCCATGATCATGTCATCCTCGATGACTACACTTGTTTAAAAGCTTAATCAAGCTTGTCTTGTTAAGTTTCTCTTGACATTTACAACACTTGCATAACTTTTGTTTTCAATACTCATCCCTAGTTTAGACTCAGTTCAAACTTTAGGATCCTCTTCAACTACAACTTAGTTCAAATATTAGGTTTCCCTGGTTGAAGTTCCAACTATCAACTTAGCCTCCTCTAGGGCTTTGTATAAGGAAGTTAACTTAGCCTCCTCTTGGGCTTTGTACAAGGAGAGTTTCATCAACTTAGCCTCCTCTTGGGCTTTGTACAAGGAGAGTTCCCTCAATTTAGCCTTCTCTTGGGCTTTGTACAAGGAGAGTTTCATCAACTTAGCCTCCTCTTGGGATTTGTACAAGGAGAGTTCCATCAACTTAGCCTCCTCTTGGGCTTTGTACAAGGAGAGTTCCATCAACTTTGCCTCCTCTTGGGCTTTGTACAAGGAGAGATCCATCAACTTAGCCTCCTCTTGGGCTTAGTACAAGGAAGTTAGACTTCAGACTCAACTCTTCAATAAAGAGATAAGAATTCCCTTTTGTAGTTCTAAAGTCAACCATAGCCATATGTGGCTTCAAACCTTCAAAATTTCAAACCTCAAACTTCAAGTCAAACCCTAGCCAACCTTTGGCTTCAAATTCAACACTCCCCAGAGATGAGACATGAATCATCTCTATAGAAGAGATGTCTCTTCTATTCTCCCCAACACAAATCAAACATTTCAAACTTTTTGACATTTAAGTGATATAAGTGGCCACTTGTTGATTCAAAATCCAAGTTGGAGTCCTTCTCTTATTATGGTATACAAAACACTTTCTTTCATTTAAGTGATATAAGTGGCACACTTGTTGGTTCTATATCCAAGTCAAGGTCTTTCCCTTAATATGCAAAGACTCATTTAAAGGAAGATGTGGCATTACTCTGGATTTTCTACATCCAAGTTTAAAGCTTCTTCCCTTTTTCTCTTATTTCTCAAAAATATTTGTGGTGAATAGGTGAGATATCTCCCTTAAGATGACAATTTGTCTCTTTTCAAAAAGCCAACAAACCCAATTCCACCCATTAGTAGGTGGAACTACGAATGCTCTAATTTCTCAACTTCTTTTTTAGAATACGTAGGCATAAGATTGCGAGATCTTAGCGAGAACAATAATAAATAAAACCATTAGGTTCTTACACCTTTTATCATAGTTTATCTAAAAAAACATTTCCCACTATCTTCACTCACTCAAAACCAACCAACAAATTCCCATTACCCAGTAAGTAAAAACAACAGTAACACAAATATATGCAAGAGGTTCCTATAGGATACTATAGATACTTAGGGTGCTAATATCTTCCCTTTGTATAAACAATCCCGATTCCCGATCTCTCAACGTGCATTGTTTTTACATTGCACACGCTCACGGGTTTATTCAGATTTTTTCCCATTCCCTCCTTTTGGGATAAATTAAAAGTTCACATGTAAAAGGGCGAATCTTTCGCGCAGCTACACATCGCAATGGAGGGTCATAGAACTGCAGAAGGGTATGAACAACATTATACTCATACTCAGTAATAGTGTGAAGAGCACTCAATATCCTACCATAGTCTTTTCTGAAATCCTCCAGAACACCTGGATTTGCTAGAGCGACCAAACTGTGAAGTGAACTCAGGACAGGTGTTTGAAACTTGTAAACAATAATCTTATTCCGCCTAGTGTCCATCTCTGAATATATTCAACAACTAGAATCAAGGATAAGATGCAAACCTTGGAAATAAACAGACATGAATGTTAGGATGTAGTTATGATGTGATGCAAATGCAAAGACATGGGATCAAGGTTGCCACGTATTCTGAATAATTGTTATGCTGCTGACGGGATAGGTTCAAAACTCTGCTCTGATGAGAATACTAGAATACCATAATACTAGGTTCAAAAGTCCACACTAATAAGAAAACCAGAAAACTAGGTAGGTTGAAGGTCAAAGTTTCCTGCAAAACCCATCCCCTCTCACATGTGGGTTCTAGCCTTGGACAGAGGCATCCTAGCAGGTCCTTAGTCTCACGGGCTCTCAAGTCGAGAAATGATAATACATTTACCATTTCTGGTTTGGCATTATCATCCCTCAAGGAGGCCTCCACTGATTTCCCATGAACGGTCTCTAGAGTCATAAGCTCTCTATGGGAACATCCTATCATCTGCATCAAACACGCAGGATAGAATAAATCTAAGGGATATCCACCCTAAATGTTGTCATGCAAAATGGTCTTATAGTTGAGATGAGAAAGGGAAATCTACCTAATGTTATCATACAAGAGATTGACCTAAGGTTGAGGTCAAGAGGGGACTAACCTAATGTTGTCATGCAAGGGATTGAGAGCCTAACGTCTATCCTACTCCAAGCTTAATCAGAAATTAAGCTGGACTAGGAGCCTTAAGGGAGCATGTGAACAAAGCACAAGTAAACATTAAACAACTCAATCAAAAACAACATGATGGAATTCAAGACTTAGAGAAAAATAAAGGAGATGAAGAAGAAAAAACAAAGATGTTAAAGCAACACAAGGTAAGAAGAATCAACCATCAATTCACAAGTGTCAAACATCAATGTTAAGTCAAAACATGCTTATCATATGAATCATAACAAACAATATGGACAAAACAAACACCTACGCACACATTATAAACATCACAAGCTATGCTCAAAGGATCCCCACATTAAAGTTCAAGTACTTGAGCAAAGGCAAATAACTAGTGCACAAGTATTCATGATTTGAAACATTAACCAACGTCATCAAGTAGCATACCAAAGCAAAATGAGTAAAGCAAGATAAGAATCCAAGGAAGGTCAGTAGTTATATCATATCATGTTTAACACACTTCAAAGATTAGGAAATGATCACAAGAAAATCATACATGAACTACACCAATGGCTACACATATGCCAACAACTAGCTCATAAGAAAACAAGTCACAAATGATTCAAGCAATGAGATTAGGACATGTAAACATGGAAGGTCAGAAGCACACTCAAACATTTTAATTCAAAACAAACCCATGTTAGCAAGAAAGATTCAATAGGCATCACACTCCAACCATGGACAAGCAACTAAGTAAGCATCACTCAATATCATCCATAAAAGGAAACAAGTGTCCATGAGATGCAAAAGAGACAAATTATCATGCAATAGACATCAAGACATGAAGGTCAGAACCTCAAACAAGTCATTCAAGTTACATAAGAGTCATGAACATCAAGGGATCACACACGAGAGCAAAACTCAAAAGACTAGGGCAAGAACAAACAAGTATCATGTTCAACATATCACCAAATTGAAGCCTCAATAAAAAATAGTTAAATGACCAAAAAAATATAGATCTAAGGCTCTAACTCATGGAAAAGCAATCAAGATCAAGTATGAAAGAGATCCCAAAAAGAATTGCACAAGTGCATCCTCAAAATCATTCAACAAGTTCAAGATATTTCATCAATCGAGCATATATCAGGGGTCAATTAAATCCATAAGAAAGCATACAAAAATTCATCATCCAAGCACCAAAACAACACTCAAGCATTCATCAATCAAGTATCCAAGCATGGCCAAAAATTTGGATCAAGAGGGAAAGCACAAAGCATCAATGATCAAACCCTAATTCCATGTCAACAAGAAAATACACTTTGCACTATTAAATTCAAATAAAACATGAAAAATAATTAAAAAATAAAATAAAAAAATATTAAAAATATCTCAAGACATTAAAATATCATAAATGTATTTTTAATGAATTTCCAAAAGGTTTTAACAATTAAAATAAAAATGCAAATTGAAAATAGAAATAAAATAGAAAAAAAAGGAACAATGAGGGGTGCAGGAGTAATCAGAACTGAACTAGGAATTAGTTTAAGCGCGCCAGTGGGCCAAAACGGGGAGTGTGAAAAGCATAAACATGCGCAGCCCAAACCAATTAACACATTCAGAAACAAAAAAAAATAAGCATGTGTGGCACTTCATTAATTGACATGGCACACAGTCAGCAGCGAAAACAAATCAAAACAAGCCATGCAATCTCATTTGAATCCAAATCCTGGCGCAAAAGCCAGCTCAGATCGTCCCCAACCTTCAGACGTCAGAGCCCTAGCTTCGGTCATCTTCTCCGACGAGTTGGCCACCAAAGCTACCTGTGAGGGCAAGGTGCCTCTCATTTGACCTTAATTTTAATGATGTCAAAATGTATGTGAGGGCTAGTAGTTTGTAATTTGGACGGTGTCATCTCATTGGTGTCGGCATTCCAATTTTGCATTGCATAATCATGAGTCTAAATATATAGTGGAGTCTTGCATATCCAATAAATATGGGTGATCATGATATTAGTAGTAGGAATGCATAAGTTATGCCTATTTAGATAAAACTATGTCAAAAAATTAATTTTTGGATGTTTTTGAAGCTTGAGTCGACCTAAGCTGAGGTCCGGTCGACTCACAATATGTTGACAATGTGTGTGTCTCGCTCGGGTAAGCACGTGCCTACCCTGTGGTCGACGCACGCTTCTGAAATTTCTGATTATGCATTTTTCCCAGCCATGCGTCGACGCATGGTCCTTGTAGCGGTCGACGCATGGTCTCCCAACATGCGAATATTGTTCCACGTGTTGACCCTCTTCAAGGAGTGGTCGACCGCTCGCTGTTAGTAATCATTTTTTCTGTTTTTCTCTTTGTTCAAAATGTTGTTATTATTTTTTCTTGGTCCTTGCATCATATATATAGTTGGTTCCTCATTTTTTTTATAACAACAAGAACAAGTGAAAGAAATACATTGAAACTTTTTCTCTCATCACCTTCATCTTTATCTTGCACCTTTCTCAACAAATACACATAATCATTTTTGTTGATTTTCTGCATCATAAAGTGATAACGTCCAAAGTATAGAGTTGTAACTTGGTTTGGGGTGAGTGTTTCAGTGGGTTTGTTCTTGAATAAAACCTCTAGGGTTTTGTCCTCAAACATCAATTGGATTTGGGGGTTTTTGGATCAGATCTTGTGTGCATTGAATTCAGACGAGCGAAGGTGATCGAAGAATGGAGGGTTTTGCCGATCTAGTAGCGTTAACCGGAGGATTGTGCAACAAGGTTTGAGGATCGAATTGTGTGTGGATCAGAATCAGACGAGTGAAGGTGATTGAAGACCTGTGTGTTCTTGCAATCTAGTAACGGTAAACGGAGGTTCTTCCAACAAGTTCGAGGCACTTGATTCGACTCGAATCAAGGGAAGAGAAGATAAAGTATCTGCATCAAAGAAGTTTCTTGAGTGTGGGATAGCTAAGTTTTCTCTTGTAAAAACATTTGCAAACAAGTTATAGATATCTCAATTCTAGTTTTTAGAATTGGGGGCAGACGTACCCGAAGCGAGGACGAAAGGGGAACTGCCTAAACAAACCTAGTGTCGTTTCCTTTTCCTTATCTCATTTATATTTCGAACTATTTACGCTTGTAATCGTTCAATTGATCAGAAAAATTCTGGTATAGTTTTGTGCAGAAAATTAATTTGAAAACCATTGCACAATCATTTTGGATTGTGCTTAGTGAAAATTCTGCATCAACTATCATAGAAGGTTTAGCTTGGAGTTTTACGCACTCCAAGTGCTCGATAGATTGAACGCATACAAGGTGTTTGATATATTGTCAGGTTTGGTTTAATTTTTGACTGCCCATTGGAGATTGCACCTCATTAAGTGCTTTTGGAAAATTGATTACTTGTTAAGTTGTGATTCTAATTTTTCTCTTCGAGCCTTTCGTTTCATTTGGCTTACGTACATCCGATCCTCTCAGTAACTCGGTTCGTGTAGACGAATTATCCTCGGCCGCTTCCGCAAAATAATTTTAAAAATAAATTTTAGCGCCGACTCGCATTTAAAAAGAAGTGATCTATTCAACCCCCCCCCCCTTCTAGATCAATTGCCTTCGTCTAACAAGTGGTATCAGGAGCACCGGTTAATTCTAGTGATTCAAGTATAACTTTTTAGAAAATAACAAACGAACCGAAAGGGGCTTATAATAGAGCACCTGTTTTTAATGGTGAGAATTATAGCTACTGGAAGGATTGTATGCGTGTTCATATCAATTTTATTGATAGGAAGGTATGGAGCGTTATCCAAAACGGTCCAATGGAAATAACCATGACCGATGTGAATAACATGGTAGTACCTAAGCCTGAAGCACAATGGAATGAAGAAGACGAGAAAAAGTACAACTACGATTGGAAGGCTAGAAATATTATGATCTCCTCATTGGGAGTTGACGAATATTATAGAGTTTCACATTGTACAAGTGCTAAAGCTATGTGGGACGCATTACAAGTTGCCCATGAGGGTACTAACGACGTCAAGCTAGCTAAAATCAGTACATTAACTCAAGAGTTCGACCTCTTTCACATGAAGCAAGGGGAAACCATTGTTGACATGTAAAAGAGGTTCACTCATTTAATCAATAGACTTCATTCACTTGGTAGGCCAATTTCCAATGAGGTTGCTACTAACAAAATCTTGAGATGTTTGACTAGTGATTGGCAACCTAAGGTGACCACCATCAAAGAAGCCAACGACCTAATGACGTTAGACATCACAACGTTGTTTGGGAAGCTCGAGGAACATGAGCAAATGCTCATAAGCTTAGACCAATTTGAGAAAAGAGAGAAGAAGGAAAAGAGCAAGACTAAGGAAGCGAAAAAGAAGTCGATAGATCTAAAGACTTTTAGTTTAAAGTCCTCCGCATACAGGCTGAGCGAGAGTGAATCCAGTGATGACGAGGAAGAGGATTTGAATGAAGACATGGGATTATTTATGAAGCGATACAATCGTTATATCAAGAAAAATGGTATCCAACATTCGGAGAAAAACCTCGTCAACTTTCGTAAACAATCAAAGTCTTCCAAGAATGAAGACAAAAAGAGTGGAAAAACTAAGGGTTCTTGCTATAACTGTGGAAAAGTCGGCCACTATAAGCCGGACTGTCCATTGTTGAAGAAGGACAAAGGTAAGGACAAAAGTCGTCACGTGAAGAAACAATCAAAACCTAGAAGAGCCTATATCGCTTGGAAAAGCGATAGTGAATCATCTAGTGCTGAAAGTTCAAGTGACGAAGGAGAATCCGTCAATCTTTGCCTTTCCGCTCACCAAAAAAAAAAGAACAAAAAGGTAAGACACTCTAAGTACGATAACTCTAATTCAATGTCTTATTCTAAACTACAACATGTGTTTGATACTCTACACCATGAGGCCAAGGAAGCCTTTAAACGGTTAGCTTCAAATAAACAAATATTTTCTCATTTGGAGCAAAAGATCTCCTATTCCGAAAAGGAATTAGAGGCTCTCAAAAAGTCCATGGTGGAAGTAACAAAGGTAGATGTTGTGGAAGATAAAAGTAAGTGGTTAAATTTTGGTTGCGATACTTGTCACATTTGGCAAAAAGAGGTTAGAACTCTTAAGTCCAAGCTTGATAAGGTTCTAGAACCAAAAATGACTTTTGCTATTGATAAATCACACTTTAAGAAAAGCATGATTAATCCATATCAAAAATATACCTATGTGATTAGAAATCAACCTAGCAAAAGTGATTCTCATGTTAACCTCACTTGCTTATATTGTTGCAAAAGGGGTCATACCATTGCTAAGTGTCGCTTTAGGAGGTTTTTGGTTCCTAAAGGCGTTTATCAATGGTTGCCCAAATGCAATCTTGTTTTCACTCACAACCAAGGACCCAATAAGAATTGGGTACCTATTTCCCTTGATTGACTATGTAGGTACAACGTCTTGAGACCACGGAAAGAAGATGGGTTCTGGATAGTGACTGCTCAAGACATATGACAGGAGACATATCTCTTTTCATCGACTTTGTGGCGAAGAAAAAGGGGTTTGTTACCTACGGAGACAACAACAAGGGACAAATACTTGGCAAAGGTAGTGTAGGTAACCCCTCATCTACTACTATCTCTGATGTGCTTCTTGTTGAGGGCCTTAAACATAACCTTTTAAGCATTAGTCAATTATGTGACAAGGAATATAAAGTATCTTTTTCCAAGGAATGTTGCGTAATTGAGAATAGTGATAAAAAGGATGTGTTTAAAGGATTGAGGGTGAATAACATCTATATGCTAGACTTGAATGAGGTATCATTGAGTAGCGACAAGTGTCTAGTCACCATGAGTGAAGATTCATGGTTATGGCATAGACGGTTGGCGCATGTCAATTTTGATTTGCTTAATAAAATAGTTTCTAAAGACCTAGTGATCGGCTTGCCCAAAATCAAATTCACAAAGGATCACTTATGTGATGCGTGTCAAATGGGGAAGCAAACAAGGATCTCGTTTAAATCTAAAAACATTGTTTCAACTACGAGACCCCTTGAGCTCCTCCATATGGACCTCTTTGGACCATCTAGGATTAAAAGCCTAGGTGGTAACTATTATGGTTTTTTGATAGTCGATGACTTTTCTCGGTTTTGCTGGACTATTTTCTTAGCAAGCAAGAGCGATACTTTTTCGGCCTTTGAAAGATTTGCCAAGTTATCCCAAAACAAATTAAACACAAACATTATATCAAATAGAATTGATCATGGGGGTGAGTTCAAAAATCATCTTTTTGAAGCATTTTGTCAAAGCCATGGGATTGATCATAATTTTTCCACACCAGGTACCCCTCAACAAAACGGGGTCATGGAACGTAAAAACAGAATTTTGGAAGAATTAGGAAGGACTATGATCAATGAGAGTGGACTTCCAAAATACTTTTGGGTCGACGCCATAAGTATGGCTTGTTACATTTTGAATAGGATACTCATCCGTCCTATTCTAAACATGACACCGTATGGGCTTTTAAAAGGGAGAAAGCCCAATGTATCTCACCTTCACATTTTTGGTTGTAAGTGTTTCGTGTTGAATAATGGTAAAGAGACACTTGGTAAGTTTGATGCTAAGGCCGACGAGGGTATTTTTCTTGGATATTATCAGTCTAGTAAGGCATATAGGGTTTACAATAAGAGGTTACTTACTATTGAGGAGTCGGTTCATGTTACTTTTGATGAGTCTTATCCGAAAATGTCAGAAAAGGTAGTTCTTTTTATGGTGCAGGTGTATCTTCTGAAGACATACTCAAGGACACTGATAAACGGACTGATCAACCTGAAGCAGTGCATGTTGAGGAGGAAAAAGATCACCAACCAGTGAAGAGTGAGGAGGATCATCCGTCTAATAAAGATGACCTTCCTCCAGCTTGGAAGTCTTCCAAAGACCATCCCATTGACAACATTCTCGGTGACATCTCAAAGGGAGTAACAACTCCTTCCAAGCTAAGTAATTTCTGTTATTACTTCGCTTTCGTTTCGCAAGTTGAGCCTAAAAACTCAAAAGAGGCCTTACTCGATGAACATTGGCTTTTGTCAATGCAAGAGGAGTTGAATCAATTTAAAAGAAATGAGGTTTGGGACCTTGTCCCTCCTCCGCGAGGCCGTCGAGTAATCGGAACCCAATGGGTGTTTAGGAACAAGCTCGACGAAAATGGAGTTATAACTAGAAATAAAGCGTGGTTGGTTACGCAAGGGTATAACCAAGAGGAAGGCATAGACTATGAGGAAACTTATGCGCCTGTTGCCCGACTCGAGGCTATACGCCTATTGCTTGCCTATGCATGTGCTAAAAACTTAAAATTATTTCAAATGGATGTTAAAAGTGCATTCTTTAATAGTTATATTAATGAAGAGGTTTATGTTGCCCAACCTCCTGGATTTGAGTCCCATGAGTATCCCGATCACGTTTACAAATTAAAACGTGCTTTGTATGGTCTCAAACAAGCCCCTAGGGCTTGGTATGAGAGTCTTAGCAAATTTCTACTTGATTAGAGGAAAGGTTGACACAACTCTTTTCATTAAACGTCAAGGAAAACACCAAATTTTGGTGCAAGTATATGTAGACGATATTATATTTGGTTCTACTAACACAAATATGGTCAAGGAGTTTTCTAAGTTAATGCAGGGAGAGTTCGAGATGAGCATGAGGGGGGAGCTTAACTATTTCCTCGGATTGCAAATCAAGCAACTTGATGAAGGGACGTTCGTGAGCCAGACGAAGTGTTGTCTTGAGTTACTCAAGCGTTTTGACATGGCTAGCTCAAAGGCAACTGACACTCCGATGCCTGCGTGTGTCAACTTAAGTCGGGATGAAACGGGTAAGGATGTAGATGTCAAGAGATATAGAGGTATGATTGGCTCTCTACTTTACCTTACCGCATCACGATCAGATATCATGTTTAGTGTCTGCGTGTGTGCTAGGTACCAATTGTGTCCTAAGGAGTCTCATTTAAAAGCTGTAAAGCGCATACTTAGGTATCTATGTGGTACTCCAAAGTATGGGCTTTGGTACTCCAAAGGAAGCGATTGCTCTTTGGTTGGCTATTCCGATTCCGACTTTGCCGGTTGCAAATCGGGTAGGAAAAGTACTAGTGGTACTTGTCACTTTTTCTCGAATTCCTTAGTGAGTTGCCATAGCAAAAAGCAAGTTTCCGTTGCTTTGTCAATAGCCGAGGCGGAATACGTTGCGGCCGGTAGTTGTTGCGCTCAAGTCTTATGGCTTAAGTAACAATTACTCTACTACAATGTTCAACTTGAACATATTCCTATTTTGTGTGATAATACAAGTGCCATTAACCTAACCAAAAACCCGGTATTACATTCTCGCACAAAACATATAGAAGTAAGGCATCATTTTCTTAGGGATCATGTAGAGAAAGGTGATGTGGTATTTGAGCATATTGATTCTAAGAATCAACTTGCGGACATTTTCACTAAACCTCTTACGACGGAGCCTTTCTTTAATATCCGTAGGGAACTTGGTGTTCTCGATATCTCGGATCGAGCTTGATTATATGATTGCATGCTTTATTCCTTTGCTTGTCTTTATTTATTTTAACTAACAATAAGTGATAAGATTAAGCTATATGTGAGGGCATCCATCATCAATCGTCGGAGGTAATATCGTTCCCTCTTAGAAATTCTATTCTTGATCAATTATGTTTGTGAATTATTATGGCCAAAATGTGGTTTAAATTGATGTTTTATTCATGATTAAATGGATTTTTGATCCATTTTTTAGTATTGGCATGCGTATGGTGTGTTATTTATCATTACTTGTTGCATAAGTAGCTCAAAATATACATTTTTCAATGTTATACTGGTTTGAGTCGACCAAAACATGGCATGGGTCGACTCAAGAAATGTCATCTTTCTCAAATGTGGGCACGGGTCAGCGCACGCCGACCTAGGGTCGACGTATCCTGTTAAACTTTTGAAATTGTCAAAATTCGCTAAGCGTGCGCCGACGCATGACCTGTTTTGGTCGACGCATCGCTGACGAATTCTGATTCTCCTTTCCTCGGGAAGACGCGCGCCGTTTCATGTTGAGCAAAGTGACTACATTAATATTTCTTGTTTCATTTTCCAATTGCATGTCATAAACCTTTGATTATATTGTCTCCTCATCTCTCTCTTCTCCTCTCCTTAAAATCTCAAACCCTAAAAACCCATTGTCACAACTATCTTCAAATCCAACAAATCTTACAATCCAAGAGGTTTTCAAAGGTTTTATATACATAAGAACCATGGTTTTTCAGTCTAGTCATCTTGATCATCAAGATCCCGTACTGTTCATCTTCCTCTACAAAGTGAGTATTGTTCATCCGGGTTCACATATTGCTCATCAATGGCTTCACAAAGAGTTACAGGAAAGAGGACCTCCAGAGCTTCAACATCAAGGTCTGGTTCATCGACAATGCCGGTAAATTCTCTTTCATTACTGTCTGGTGATTTATCTGAGACATTTAACAAAGATTTTAGAAACCGCTCTGTGATTAAGCAATTTGTGTACTATCCATTAAGGGCTGAAGATTATCACCTATCTGAAATTATTGAAATCCTAAATGTTCAAAAGTTTGATGAATTTTTAGAATGTGATACCAAGTATAATGAAGACTTGGTCAAGCTATTTTACACTGGGATTTTAGGCAAGTTTGAAGGTACGGACTTTCAATATATGATTGGTGGTAAGAAGTACTTGGTGAATGCATCTGTTTGGAACAGTCTGGTTAAACTAGAAACTGCATGTCTTCCTAAGCTAACGGACATTGTATTTGTTGACGACTATGAGTTTAAGGCTACTTTGAACTCAATGCTACGAGACCCTTTCTCGGAGAGCATTGTGAATAGCAACCTCTTTCCTAAAACTGTCACAACGGGATTTTTGAAACCAGTTGATCATATTCTTCAATGGATTGTCGCTCACATCTTACGGCCTAAGAAAGGAGGGTACTCTCGGGTCGATCAAGCAAAAGTCCATTTGATCTATCTGCTAAAAAACAAAAAGCGCATTAACTAGCCGTATTACTTCACATATCGTATGTTTGCACTCTGCGATTCTACTAGAGGTACGGCTTTATGTTATGCCTCCTTTATTCAGTGTCTCTTGAAAAAGGATGGGGTAATGGTCCCAGGTATTCCCTACGTAACCTTTACCACTGATCAAGAGTTTACTCAGAAGACTCTTACTATGATGGGTTACTTTTGGGACTCTGAAGATGAGGAATTCAAATTCAAGCACCGAGCAACATACCAAGATCTTCAGTATGATGTTCCAAATGAAGAAGAGGATGCAGAATAGAATGTACAAGAAGGATAAACCGATAACAACATGCAAACTGAGGTATATACGGTGGAAGATGACAATGTTGAATGGATGGGATACTCTCCACCTCAAGATCCATATGAAAATCAGGGTTGGGGTGAATGGTAGCACACGGGATGGACCATACTTAGGTCATCCTATGTTCCTAAAAATCATGGCTGGCAACAACATGAAGAATATGAATGGCACCAGCCTGAATATTTGATTCCTACACCTACACATCCACCGCAACAGAGCAACGAGGAAATCCTCGACATGTTACGATCAATGCAGCTGCAGCAAGAAACATTCATGACCACACAAGAAGAGAGGTATACAGCTCTCTCAAACCAGCTGGAGGCATAAAATCAAACCTTCAACAGGTTTGCTACTGATGTCATGACTCATTTTGAAAATTTGGATTGTGTGACGATTGGTATCAACACACTCAGCAGGGTTGTATTGGAACTAAATGAGCGGTTTGAAGAACAGCCTCTTCCTCCACCTCAAGGCCCCTATTTTAGAGGACGAGGTCACCGCTTTAGGGGGAGGAGACCCTGAGAGATAGGATCATAGTTTGATGCATGTTATATCTAGCTTTTGGCTTGTATGACTTTTTATTTGCTTGCATTTTGATTATGTACTTGGTTTACTTTGGGATTATGTTGACATTTGAACTATTATGGAATGTATGTTGAGTATATATGTATGCATCTCTTGTGCCTTATTTATCCATCTAATTTTTTTTTGCATTATCATCATTCTATGTGAATGTTTGTTAATGTATCTTGTTTGCAAAATGTTGAGTGTATCCATAAGTATATGATATGTTTCTTTGACCATCATCTTGTTCTCTTTTTGATGTTGTCAAAGGGGGAGAAGGACATTTACAAGCAGCAAAAGATTGAATCTTAGAGGAATTCACACAGTTAAGGGGAGGATGAGATTCAAATTACAAAACAAGCTGAAGATTTTGCCATCATCAAAAAGGGGGAGTATGTGAGGGCAAGGTGCCTCTCATTTGAGCTTTATTTTAATGATGTCAAAATGTATGTGAGGGCTAGTAGTTTGTAATTTAGACGGTGTCATCTCATTGATGTCGGCATTCCAATTTTGCATTGCATAATCATGAGTCTAAATATATAGTGGAGTCTTGCATATCCATTAAATATGGGTGATCATGATATTAGTATTAGGAATGCATAAGCTATGCCTATATAGATAAAACTGTGTCGAAAAATCAATTTTTGGATGTTTTTGAAGCTTGAGTCGACCTAAGCTGAGGTCCGGTCGACTCACAATATGTTGACAATGTGTGTGTCTCGCTTGGGTAAGCGCGCGCCTACCCTGCGGTCGAAGCACGCTTCTGAAATTTTTGATGATGCATTTTTCCCAGCCATGCGTCGACGCATGGTCCCTGTAGCGGTCGACACATGGTCTCCCAACATGCGCAGGTTGTTCCACGGGTCAGCGCAGGCTGACCCTCTTCAAGAAGCGGTCGACCGCTCGCTGTTAGTAATCATTTTTTCTGTTTTTCTCTTTGTTCAAAATGCTGTTATTATTTTTTCTTGGTCCTTGCATCATATATATAGTTGGTTCCTCATTTTTTACAACAACAAGAACAAGTGAAAGAATTACATTGAAACTTTTTCTCTCATCACCTTCATCTTCATCTTGCACCTTTCTCAACAAATACACATAATCATTTTTGTTGATTTTCTGCATCATGAAGTGATAACGTCCAAAGCATAGAGTTGTATCTTGGTTTGGGGTGAGTGTTTCAGTGGGTTTATTCTTGAATAAAACCTCTAGCGTTTTGTCCTCCAAGATCGATTGGATTTGGGGGTTTTTGGATCAGATCTTGTGCGCATTGAATTCAACCTAGCGAAGGTGATCGAAGAACGGAGGGTTTTGTCGATCTAGTAGCGTTAACCGGAGGATTGTACAACAAGGTTTGAGGATCGAACTGTGTGTGGATCAGAACCAACCGAGTGAAGGTGATTGAAGACCTGTGTGTTCTTGCAATCTAGTAACGGTAAACAGAGGTTCTTCTAGCAAGTTTGAGGCACTTGATTCGAATCGAATCAAGGGAAGAGAGGACAAAGTATCTGCATCAACGAAGTTTCTTGAGTGTGGGATAGCTAAGTTTTCTCTTGTAAAAACATTTGCAAACAAGTTATAGATATCTCAATTCTAGTTTTTAGAATTTGGGGCAGACGTACCCGAAGCGAGGACGAAAGGGGAACTGCCTAAACAAACCTGGTGTTGTTTCCTTTTTCTTATCTCATTTATATTTCAAACAATTTACGCTTGTAATCATTCAATTGATCAAAAAATATTTGGTATAGTTTTGTGCAGAAAATTAATTTGAAAACCATTGCACAATCATTTTGGATTGTGCTTAGTGAAAATTCTGCATCAACTATCATAGAAGGTTTAGCTTGGAGTTTTACGCACTCCAAGTGCTCGATAGATTGAGCTCATACAAGGTGTTTGATATATTGTCAGGTTTGGTTTAATTTTTTACTGTTCATTGGAGATTGCACCTCATTAAGTGCTTTTGGAAAATTGATTAATTGTTAAGTTGCGATTCTAATTTTTCTCTTCTAGCCTTTCGTTCCATTTGGCTTACGTATATCTGATCCTCTCAATAACTCGGTTCGTGTAGACGAATTATCCTCGGCCGCTTCCGCAAAATAATTTTAAAAACAAATTTTAGCGTCGACTCGCATTTAAAAAGAAGTGATCTATTCAACCCCCCCCCCCTTCTAGATCAACTGCCTTCGTCTAACACTACCTGCAACCACCCAGAAATAAAAGCCAAAACCACCATTCCATACACAAAGTATATGCCATTACTTTTCAATAAAACATGTTATAACACGATGAAACTGAGGCACGCAAATTCACATACACAAACTGAAATTCAACAAAACTAAACAACATCATTGCAATCAATGCCTACATGTTGTAGGACTTCAGATGCATCCATAATGAGCCTAAAACACACATGAATCTAGCATGAGAGAGTAAAAAATTTCAGATGTTACCTAGTGGAGTATTGTCTACTGCACCTTGTAAATGCTTCAAAAGCTCCAGAAAATCAACTGAACCTCCTAAATACTCTTCAATGAAGATGAATGGAGCAAGAAAAAACAGGAATACTTGGAGAAATGAGTAGCTCGAAGAATGAAAATTTTGAGAGAGAATTCTAATTCAGATATGAAAAGTGGTGAAGAATGGCTCAGGTTTGGAGCTTGTTAGCTTATATAGGATGCTTTTAGGGTTGGAAAGAGGTGAGGAACCAGGGATGAGGGTGAAAGTTTGTTGTATTGGCTTGGAGAGAAAAAAATGAGATGGAAATGCACATGTGTAGTGTGGCTCGGGTTCTAGGACCTTCCAGGTTTGGCATGAGGTCAGGTTGTTGCTTGGGTGAGTGGGAAGAAGCATGAAGAGTGTGAATGAAACTTGCATGTGGGAAGGAAAGTGAGTGAAACAAATTTGTTCGTTTCATTTTCTCATTTTGGCAAAAAGTGGAATTGTGGTGCATGGGATAAGGCACGTTGCCTAGGCATATTTGGCAAGGAATTTGGTGTCATGCGTGTGGTTTTAGTGTACAAAGGCATGCTGCAAGAATGATTCACAAATGTGCCAGAAAACCAATATGTGATGCCTTGTAATCATGGTCGTGTAACCTACTTTGCATGATGATAACTTGATGAATATTGATTCAATGAAGGTGAAATTGAGCTCAAATGAAAGCTAATGGCAAGATCAACAACTTTCATGTTGATCACAACTTGAAACAACACTTGGAAGATGATGGAAAATGGTCTTGAAGTTGTGTCCAAAATCTGGCTAAGACACATGAAAAAAAATCTAAGTCATGAAGGTGTTTTGGCATCTATGAACCACCCACTTCGGAGCTTCATAAATTGAGCTCTATTGATCCAATTGAGGAGTTCTTGTTATCAAAAGAAAGCTTGAAAAATGAGGAACAACTTTCATGTTTGAGGAAATTTGAAGTGGAGCTTGGATCATCAAGAAAATTGCCATTGAAAACATGCCCTCCAAGCTGAATTTCCATACTTAGAAAAATTCTAAGTATGGAACATCTTGAATCCTATTTTCCCAACTTTATGCCACCATAACTCTTGATCTATGCATCTTTTAAATTTGCTTTCTTCTACAAACTTGTAATATGAAACATCATCTTCAATTTGAGCACAAGTTTGCATCATTTGGATCAAGGATGAGGAAGTTATGAATCTTGCAAGATAGCACCATGGACATAAATTTTTCCATACTTAGAAAAATTCTCAAAACCCTAATTTAGCAACTTCTCCTGATTTTATGATTTCTCTTGATCAAACCTCATAATAACATGGATGATGACTTGAAATTCCCAAATATGACCCAAGAACTCAAGAGTTAACTTTTGTAGGGCATCAGTTAACTTTTTGATCAGATGAATCTAATGCCTCCTCTATCCACTTCAGAAACCCTTGAAATGATTTGTGATGAACCATGAGGCATGTATGGAACCTTTGAAATGTAAATTGAACCATGGAACCTTTTCTTGCTCAAGAAAATAATCACAAGTAGCCTTTGACCAAAAACCCTAGCTCAGAGCCACTAGGAGCTTGATCAGATGAATCCCTTGAAACCAATGAAACCCTAATCCTCAGATGATTGTGTGAACTTGTTGAGATACCTTGATGAATATGAAACCCTTGTAGCTTGAAAATATCATGATGTTGAGACTATCTCCTAGCTCATTGTTTTGAAAACCAACTCCTTCTCTTGAGGAAAGACCAAAGTACCTTGATCCCATGTCATAAAACCAATGCAATGCATAAATGAAAATGCAAATGAAATGAAGCATAAGCCAATAAAGGCTGAAAAGGGGAAGGCAAATTTTGAGGTGTAACAGTCTCCATTCAGTTCCATCTCATGGCTCTGAATATTGTTGATTAGACTTTCAAGAGATAGCGTATTCAGGTCTTTGGCTTTTTGAATAGTTGTTACTTTAGGTCTAAACTTTAAAGGGAGACTTCTCAGAATCTTTTTAAAATGATCTGATGTAGAGTAACTCTTATTTAACACTTGAAGTCATGATACAAGAATCTAAAACCTAGAGAACATGGTTTTAGTATCCTCATCATCCTTCATTTTGAATAACTCATATTTTTGTACCAACAAGTTAGCTTTTTCTTCTCTAACTTGCTGATTCCCTTCATAGGTAGAGAACAATGATTCAAATATAGTCTTTGCAGAAGACTTATCAATGATTTTTCAGATACTCAGCATATGGTAGAGCATCGACCAGAATACCTCTATCTCTGTGATGTTTTTTATAAATTTTATTTTGAGTTGGAGCCAAAGTGTTTATGTCAGATACCATACCAACACTGTCAATAGTGATCTCAATACCATCTTCAAGTATATCCCACAATTCATCATCAAGTCCAATGGTATAAGTGACATCTTGCTTTTCCACCGTTCGAACTTAATAGAATCACCACTGAATACAATAGGTTTAGCAAAATAATGATTTTCTCAAAACCATTGTAATCATAGGAAATTCCTCTTCCTGAGGTACTAGCAGTAGGATCCTCAGTAGACATATTTTTCTCTTTGGATCTTTATATGTACCACTGTTAAGTGTTACGCACAGACCTTACTCTAATGCTAGCTAAAGATGAGAAAAATACACAAGAATAGGGGTTGAATTGTGTTTGCCAAATCGTTTCTACTTCTGAACCGAAGTTCAGAATCTAAACAGAAGTTCAGAAACTGATAACAAGTGCAGCAGATAAGATAACAGAAGTAAATAAAAACAGGCAAAGAACACACAAAAGTTATGCTGGTTCCTCTGCAACTGAGAATAGTCCAGTCCCATTGCAGCACAAGAGATTTCCACTATAATCAATCAGATTACAACTACTTATACTTCTCAAGTATAAGACTTTCTCCTACTCAGACCTACAGCCTAAGTCTTCCTTGCTTAATTAACACCTAATCAAGACTTCCTGCTTAGATCCTCAGACCCTAAGACTTTCCTGCTTAAACCCCCTGCATTCAAAACTTCCTTGCTTATACCCCTCGAGTACAAGACTTCCTACTTAAACCTACTGTCAAAGACTTCCTTCTCAAATTCCACGAATCCAAGACTTCAATGCTCAAGCCCAAGGCAAGAGACTTTTATCTAAACTGATTGTTTAGAGAAGGAATGACTTACAACAAAACTTGATTAATAATCAGAGGTATTCAAATATAATACAACATACCTTAACACAAAAGTTTATACGCTATACAAGAATAAGAACTCTTAAAGATTAGCTTCTCTTGAGTTGAAATGAACAATGTGAAATGTGTGTATATTTCAGTTGTAGTTGCAGCATTATTCTCTTGGTTAATCTTAAATTCTTCTGCTCCTTTTATAGATGAAGAAATAGATTTGTTGAAGCATTCCAACAGCTATATTCAGGTCAAATCTTCTTGCACATCTTCTTTTCAAATAAAGCAGGTGTTGGAACTCGTAGCCAAGGATTTATCCACTGAATAAGGCCTTTGTCAAGAGAACTCTTCTGTGAAACAAGTACAACATAATCTTTTGAAGATAATGTCAAGTATTCTCGAGTCCTGTGATTTCTGAGCTTGAGTTGACACCTATCAGTTTCAGAGGCAGGGTTAGCACGCTTCTGATTCTGAATTGTACAAAAGATAACTTTCTGATCAGACTCTCTCACAAGTACATGATCAGAACCGAACTAAGGCTTCTTCGTAACAAATCCTGTTTCAACAAGTAAATAGAATTATGTACATATAAACCAGCTAGTTAGAAATCCTAATTGTTCTTCAAATACTTTGTTATCATTAAAACCTCAAAGGATACTTGGTATGAACCAAATTTGTTTCAATAAACCTGCCCTTAAAATCTTATTTGCCATAGCATGTACATTTGCATGAGTCTCAAAAGGTCCCTCATGGACTTCTTTGATGAGCATGCCTGCTTCGTGTCTATCCACGCATTTGAGTAAGACCATGTCATAATTTCACTTATATAACTCATCCCTATTTAAAAAGAACTTCGTCGTTAGCCTTCTTAGAGTTCAATTATCTATCACCAAGGCATTTTCAAGATATTCTTGTATTTCTAAATACCTCTTGATATCATAGGACCAAGGCTTGTTATTAGGTTCTGCTTCGGCTACGAAATAATGTGTAGGTTCCTCGAAGTGTCTGATTGTTATGCATGACACGTGATTGGGCCAAATTACTTTGAACATGGATGATAAAGTTACCAACACATTTGCCACTTGATTCTCTTCTCGGGGAATATGAGCAAATGTGATCACCTCAAACTTAGTTGCTAGTTCCAAGACAAAATCTCAATATGGAATCAACTTGGGATGTCGGGTGTCCCAATCACCATTTACTTGGTGTATAACCATGGTTGAATCTCCGTATACTTCAAGGAAATTAATTCTTAAGTAAATAGTTGCTTCTAATCCCAGGATGCAAGCATCATACTCAGCGATATTTTTGGTACACTCGAAGCTCAATCTTGCAGTGAAGGGTATATGATAGTTCTTTGGACACGTCAGAACTGCCCCAATTCCATGTTCTATAGCATTTGAAGCACCATCGAACATAAGTGTTCATTGTGACCCTGGTTTAGGTCCTTCATCTAAACTCGGGGTCTCATCCTCTTTTATGACCATGACGTCTTCGTCTGGGAAGTCAAACTTTATAGGCTGATATTCTTCCATTGGCTGATGGGCAAGGTGATCTTCCAGTATACTGCCTTTGATGGCCTTTTGTGTAACATACTGGATGTCATACTCAGATAGCAACATATACCATCGAGCGATTCTTCCTGTGAAAGCGGATTTCTCAAAGATGTACTTCAAGGATTCCATTCTTGTTATTAACCACGTGGTGTGAGTTAACATGTATTGTCTCAAGCATTTAGTAGCCCAAGCAAGGGCAAAACAAGTCTTCTCAAGTAGTGAATAACTAGTCTCACAGTCGGTGAACTTCTAGCTTAAGTAGTATATGACGTGCTTTTTTCGACCTGTTTCGTCACGTTTGCCTAAGACGCAACCCATAGCTCCGTCAAGTACTGTCAAGTACATAATAAGTGGCCTTCCTGGAGTGGGTGGTATCGAGATTGATGGTTCTTGTAAATATTGCTTGATATTTTCAAAGGCTTCTTGGAAGTTCTCGTTCTACTAAACGGCTTGATTCCTTTTGAGTAACTTAAATATAGGTTCACAGGTGGCTGTTGTGACACCCCTAATTTATTTTAATATTTTCATTAAATATTAGGATATTTGATTTTTTGTGTGGTATGATTTATTTTGATTAATAGTATTATTTTTGTGACTTAGGTGTTATAAGGGTATTTTGGAAATTTAATAATTACTAAAATAGTTGAGTTGAGTGTGTGGGATCTAAGAATTAGAAATATTTGAATTATTGGTGATAATTAGTTAATTTTAAGATATTTAGTAATATTAGAAATAATTGGAGTTTTAGGAATTAATTATAATATTTAAAAATATTTATTTATTTAATGGAACATTTATTTAATTTGAATGTTTTAAAATAATCATTTACGATAATGTTATATTTATTATTTTATTTAAATTGGAATAATTATTTATGTGGGATTAATTTATTAATAATGACATGGATCATATTTTTAACGTTAACCTTGGAGTTGTGGAAGTAAGTAGGGGGTGAAATGCTGAAATAAAAACTATAAGTATTAAAATGAGTGTGAAAGCTAGGTCATGATAGAAAAATCCCAAATTTGTGAAGTGGCGCATCGGAGAGACGAAAATGGGAGCTTTGGGAAAGGATAGGGATGAACGTCAAGAATTTGTGAAAAAACTTCGATAAAGGTAAGGGGGATTACTTACTGTAAGGTGAATTTTTGGCAGCTGGATGATGAGAGTTCCCTTACCCTCTCATCAGTGCTAAGGTTTCTGCGTGTTAACTCTATTTTACGATGATTGTTCCTATATTCCGTGTTTTTGTATATCCGTATTTTGGATAAATGGGGTTTCCCCTAACCCCTTTGGTCATTGATCGTATGGTAATATCTCAAAAGTAATAAAATTGTGAATTTGTTATGACATATGTTATATATATGTGCGATTGTGTTGTTTTTTGGCATTGATCGTTGTTACGATCTGTGATCAAATGGGATAAGTCCCATTTGGCCACTGTTTGTTGATTGATAAGTTTATTGATGAAATTTTGGGTGACCAAATGGGATTTGGAAAAATCTCTTTTGGTCACCATACGATGAAATTGGTGCTTATACTGTTGTAATTTGTTGATGATTATAGAAAATTGTTTTTTTTGTAAAAATACCAAAAGCTAGCTGTATGAAATCACTTTTTTTTTTAAAAATCACTTTTTTTTTATCGGAATTGATTTTTCGTACAGAATTGCATGGCGGTACGAAAAAAGTCAAAAAATCAGGAAAAATTTGGAAATCATAAAAAGTCGAAAATTGAAATTCATAAATTGCGAAAATAGAAAAATTAGGTGATCGACAGTGGGCGGCGCGACGACGATCGTTAGTGGACGAGGGTGGCAGCGATCGACGACGGTGGGACGACGTTGCGACGGTGACGGGACGACGACAATCGGCGGCAGCGGAGGGACAACGACGTGACGACGATCAACGGTTCTAGCAGTGGTGGTTCTGGCGGCAGCAGGTGGCGATTCAGCGAGTCTGGGAAATTTTCGGGCATTTTCGGTCGTTTTTGGTGTTTTTCGAGTTCAGAGATCTCTTCTTTGAATTTCGTGTAATACTGGAGATAATGGCAACTCCTTTGATCAGATTAATTTTATTTTGAATAAAATAACATATTTAAATATTCATATAATTTTTGTTTGAAAATGTGATATAAAGAGTAAACTAAATGACATTTTGGAGTAATAAAATTGAAATATTATTGAAAACAGTTATTATTTTTGGAGGCCTTTTATTGGTGATATTTTCGCACCTCAACAAATATGATACGACCTTCGCGCAAAAGGCGCGGAAGAATGGTTCGGACAGAGTCGCCACCGAAATTTATTTATCCCAAAGAGGGAAAGGAAAATATCGAGAAAACCTTTAGGGAAAGAACATGGTCATCACAACCACATTCTGGGTTCAGGAGACGATTACGTAAAGGGAAGGTATTAGCACCCTCACGTCCGTTGTACTCAATAGGAACCTGTTAGTTCGATTTGTGATGAATGTTAGCTAATGTTATTTGTTTTCTTCTAAGCGAATAATGTGAAAAGGTATGATAAAAGGGAATCAATGCTAAGGGGAAATGGGTGGTTTTTTTGTTAGGGTGCTCTCCAAGGAATGGGGCCCTTATGCCTACGTATTTTCATTCGAACGAGAATGAAGAATCAGAGCGCTCGTAGTTCGGACTACGGGAGAAGGTTTGGATAGGGAAACGAGAAGGTAGAAAAAGCTGGAAAAACAAAAGGTAGATGCAAGAAAAGAAAAAAGGTAGCTCACCAAGGATTAGGGCCTTTGTGCCTACGTATCTTCATTCAGACGAGAATGAAGAATCAGAGCGTTCGTAGTTCGTGAAACTACGACTTGGTTGATTTGCTTTACTTTAGAGGTGATAATTGTACAAACACGAGAAATGCAACTCGCACCCAAACAATCGAGGAGGTGAATCGAAGGCTCCAAACCCCTCTCTTTCACCTTGAAAAGAGTTTCGATAGTTGTTATGTGTTTTGAAGTTTACTTGAGAAAATCCACTTGATGTTGGATCAAGGGTTTGATTATATTTGCATCTGGGTTGTGAAAAGAGTTTGATGGCGAGGCAAAAGGAACTCGACTTACAGGTTTGAAAAAAATGCCACTTGACATTGAATCAAGAGTTTGAAAAAGAGTTTGGATCGATCCTAGTCCCTAAGGGTGCTCCTAGTAACGAAACCATGACGAAAAGGTGCAAGTGTATGCATTAGGTTGATGGCGATGCTAAAAAGAAATCGACTTACAAGGGTGTTTTGAAAATGGCTCGACATCGAATCGAGAATTAGTTTGAAAATGGTTTAGTTTATGCTAGTCCCTAGGGATGCTCCTAGTAAACAAAACCACAATCAAAGGAAAGTGAATAAAGTGCATACATCGAAAAGGGAGCAGGGTACATGTAAAGTACACAAGATTGCGAGAAATAAGTGGGGTAGCCCAAGAGGAAGCCGTGTCTGTGCGAGGTGTCCTAAACTAAGAAATGAATAAGAGTTCAGACAAAATCTCCTTTGCTAGGGTTTTTATACAAGTTCCAAACTCCAACGCTCAGGATAGTAACCACAGTCCACCAATTGAACATTTTTTAGGGTTTCGATAGTTTTATCATGTTTTGTGTTTTGAATAAGATGAGAAACAAAGAAAGGGTTAGCATGACAAGATAATATGGACAATGATAATATGATATGAATAAGATGATATGAACAATGATGATATGAACAGTATAATGATTAAGTGTATATGAACAGTGATATATAAATAGAAAGATAAAGCAAGATAATATCGAACAGAAAGTAAAGTCAGTTGTTAGTTGTTAATTGTTAATTGTCATTGATCGGATGAACTGCTTTCGAATCGGGTCCACTTTAGCGCTAAGCAATCGTAGCACAATCTATGAGGAAGATCATGCTATGGGAGGTCGTTCTATGAAAATATTTGTGCTAAAACGCGATAGAGAAATTATATGTAGATTATTCTCAACGAATCGTGCCACACGAAAAGAAAAAAGAGAACGATCTCGTCTTATTCACAAACATTCGTCGATTAATCGAAGGTAGCCTATCACAATCCCAAAGTATAGAAAATGATCTAAAGGATCAATCCCTACAGATTTGAAATAATGGAGGTTAACAACTTCGATAACCAACATTTATGATTAAAAAGACTTCATTGACCAAAAATCAAAAAAAAAAATTAGTAATGAGATGAAACATTAAGATAGATGGATCAAGATGGAATGTGAATAAAATTAATGGAGAAAAAACACAAAAATAATTAGACAAAAGATAAATATTAAAATATTAAAAACTATTAAAAAAATTAGAAAAAAATGGTAAAATGTTAAAACAAATTGAGAACATAAAAAGAAGGATGGTGCGGCTGAAGTAAGGGGATTCTACATGCCACCACCCCCCCCCCCCCCCCCCCCAATTAAACCTGGCACCCCCCCCCCCCCCCCCCCTAATATTTTTTAAATGGCGAAAATGTCCTTTAAATTTTTTCAAACAATCTCCGGACGAAATTCCCGGGAATGCTAAAAAAATTTCCGGTTGTGTATTTGAAAATCCCGGTATACCGGAAATTTCAAATTCTCGGTAAGTGGTAAAAATCCAGTAATGCCTTGAAAATTACAGGTTGATACCGGGAATTTCACCGTAATTGGAATTCCCGGTAGTTCTAATTTTAGGGTTTTTTTTAAACGGTCGAGATTTTGCCGACAGTTTTGTATGGTTGTGATTGCACCGACACTTTGTGCGGTCCAGAATGGATGAACGTTTGTATAAATATGGGTTAGGTCTTATGGTAAAACATACCTGAAAAAAATGGCTTCTCCCACATTTTTTATTAAGTCAGAAGTTTACTTCCAGAGAGGTTCTCGTCCTGTCGAATTCATGCTTCCCGATGACACAACCTCCTTTGTCGGCCTAACTTCGAAGTTGAAGGGATTGTTGCCTGATGGTGACAATAGAAAGGTGTCGAAGATCGAGTTTCGGGAGGATTTGGTGGATGGTAGTCTGAAATACAACCTAATTGCGCTGAAGGACGATGAAGATGTCATAAAAATGTGGAGATCATTTCGTCGTAGGCTAACAAGGGGTTCGATGGAGTTTGATGTGCAGCTTTCAAGATCAGTTGATGAAATAATGGAGATGTTGAAATGCCCTGAAGTATCTGGTAGTGTTTAGGTTTTTAATGTTGATTAATTAAGTTGTTTATGTAATGTTAAGTGTTGATTTGTTTAAGTTGTTTTTTCAGATCACTGCGATGTAAGAGCTTAATCAAAGGTATAATAATAATATATTGTTCTGACATAATATACATACAATACAATAATATACATATAATACAATAATATACATTACATACAGTACAAAAATATACATATAGTACCAAATATAATACAAAAATACAGGTACAATACTAAATAGAACCCCCACGGGCTAGGTCTGCAATCCTAGCTAATCCAGCAGAAACACTTCCATCAGGGTCTACCAAACCCATGAGCTCATCAGCCATTACTGCTATCATCTGAAGCACTGTGTGTCGTCATGGTGATGTGCTGGAGGAGGAGGAGGAGGAGCTGCTTCATGAGAAGGTACACCCCCAGAAGGTGCATCCTCAGAAGGTGCTTCCTCAGCCGGCGGTGGAGTAATGCGTGGATGTGATACGCTGAGAAACCACTCCAAGTAGCCATCCTCACACTGCGAGGGATACTGAACCGGTGCAGATCGGGCTACAATGGCACGACCGGAACTGAGGAAGTGCGTCTGAAACCACCGATCAATACCTTCAGAAGGTGTATTTGGAACTGGTGGTGGTCTCCTTTGGATGTAGCCATACTGGCGCAAGCATCTCTCTGGAAGGTGCCTGGCAACCAGAGTCTCCCATCTCATATATCCGGAGTAAAATGACGACTCCTCGAACTCACGGATGGCTCTGTGCTCTTCATAGGGTGTCCATATGACATCCTCTACGGTCAGCTCGTCCAGTCTCCTCCTGTACTCAAGAATGCCCCCCGGGTGTTTCTGCCTCGCCCTCCACCTCTTCGCCCATGGCTCGCCCTGGGTATATGGCTGGAACCTCCTATCGCATATCATAGGGAAATGCTCATAGATCCAGCACTGAGATTGCAACAAACAATAAAATAGAAATAGAATGATTTCAATAAAAATATAAGGACAAGTAAGAACATGAATTAAGTTATACCTGCAACAAACTAAGGTACCCAGCAAGCTGCTTCATCTCAAATCGGGTTGCCTCCCCGAGCGCATGATACAACTGAGTCAGGGCTGCACAACCCCAGGCCCAGTTGTGCGTCTGCAGATCGCTGAAGAGGCATAGGTAGCGAGCATTAACATACGTACCAGACTTGTCTGCAAAGAGAGTACATGCTACTACATGCAGCATGTACGCCCTAGCGGCAGCCTGGAACCTCCCAGCAGCAACAAGCTCGTCGTACCTATCACGGAGCCACCTCATGTGTAGGTGAGCGCCTCGTGTATCGGTGAACTCCTGATACACCACTGCCTCAGGCAGCTCCAGATCACGAACCACCAACGCATGTGCCTGGGACACACTCATGATCGGGGCTGTCCAGAATCTACCGCCGATAGGGAGGAGAAACAAGGAGGCGACATCATCTAAGGTCACAGTCATCTCTCCAAATGGGAGATGAAATGATGATGTCTCCTTGTGCCACCTCTCGACGAAGGCACTCAGCAGATCTGCATCGAGCATGATGAGAGAGCAGTTCCCAAAATGCAGGAGGTCAAAGTCCTCCACGATCCTCGTCACCGCAGCGGGGAAGGGAATACGAGGGAAGTTCTTCATCTTCGCCCCGTGAGACTGGACCCTCAGTACAGGTCGTACCTGTGACACGAACCATTAAACAACTTTGTTAGTACAAAAACAATTTATGTATAAGCTAACAAAAGGAAAAATGAAACGCAAAAAACATATACCTGGCCCAGCCATAATCGCAACGCCACATGCTCACTGTACTCTATAAGCACAGACGTATCTATCGGCCCGCCAGGGAATCCTGGCTCAGTGTGCACCGATGGCTCGGTCGATGGGACCGTGACATCGGTCTCAATGGTCTTCTCGACCCCTACTGTGCCAGCAACCCCTGATGTGCCAGCAACCTCTGTTGTACCAGCTGCCTCTACTGTACCAGCCGCCTCTCCTGTACCAGCCGCCTCAACCTCAACTGCCACTCTAACATCAGTCTCCTCTACCACATCCCTAACAGCATTCTCCACCGGAACATCTCCAACAATAGCCTCCTTCGGCTGAATAACAGGGATGTCCGCATCTGTGGCCTGCACTGAGGAAAGACCGCCACGTCGCCTAACAGAGTGAGGTGCCTGGAAACGCCCCCACTGCTCGGCCATCCGCCTCTGGTGTGAACCTGTTGGGACCACCCGGCATGCCCGTACATGTGCAGACTCAGCATCAGAATCTACTGTACCTCTACCCCTACCACCTCTCGCCAAATCAAGCGCCCTCCCAGCAATGCTACCATCACGGCCTCTAGTTTTCACTAAAAAAAAATAAGATTAAAAAAAAATAACAAATATTGAAAAATACCGGATTTTTTGAAATTCCAGGAAAAGGAGAAATTTACAACTACCGGATTTTTTGAAATTCCCGGAAAAGAAAAAATTTACAACTACCGGTTTTTTTGAAATCCCCGGTGGAGATTACCGGTTATTTCAAAATTCTCGGTAAGATGTTATCGGAATTTTTGAAATTCCGGTAATATTCACCGGTTATTTCAAAAAATCTGGAAATTCTTACTTGTTAATTCTAAAATCCCGGTAGGTGCATGAAATTCCCGGTATGTTCTGAAAATTTGAAAAATCCGTGCGTCTACCGGATATTTCGAAATGAATAAATGTTTTTTTGAGAGGGACTAATATGTCTTTTCACAAGTCATGGGGGGTGTCAGGTTTAATTGTGGGGGGTGGCAGGTAGAATCCCCCTGAAGTAACCAGGGGTGATGTTTAGAGAAATCAAATAGGCCTGAAGCCCATCATTCTACTAACAAAACAAAACACTGCTCGGTTACTACAAGGGAACAAATCCTTCAGTTTTTTCTCAAAACAAACAATGGCAAAGGGATATGGATCCTCTCCTGCCCTCATCACAACCGTTCATCCACATTTAATCTCTCTTTTCAAACACTGCATTTATTAGTGAGTTATTTTTGATAAACTTTCAGCCATTGGATAAGCACATGAGAAAAGGCTGGACATAAAGAGCAGGAGGTGATCCATTTCCATGGCAAAGCCACTAGGTCAACACGCAAGGCTATGTTTTCACTCTCTTCTTTCAAAAATTAGGTTTCAAAGTAAAATAACAAGGTAAAAGTGCACAACAACGTTAAATCCAAAAGGAGTGTCAACGACGCATCATACCCTTCAATCTCGCTTCGACCTCCACCCTCTCAAGTCACGATCTCGGTCTCAATCACTATGTTTGTTCAATTCTGCTAAGGTTTGTTTCTATGCTTTGATTCACTTCACTCTTCTTTTTTCTTTCCGATTCGGTTTGGTTGGTGGAAGGTTGTGGATTTGAGATGACTGAAGGAGAGTTGTGGGTGAAGGTTTGTGAGCGATTTATGTGGTGATTTGGTTTGAAAAGGGTGGATTGAAGATGGAAGGTTTGAAGGAAGTTGAAGGAGGGGTGATTGGGGGAAATTTGTGCAGCATAAGGTTGGCTTTTGAAGCTTGTAAAATAGAGTGACGAATGAATGATATTTATAGGAGAAGTAAGTCGGTTTTTGTAAAATTGTGATGTGTTATTTTGTGACGAACGGATTGTGTGATGGCTGCAGGTTTGTGAGGTATGGTTTGCGTGGAATGGTTTTGGACGCATTGAAACATGGCTTGTAGGATGCATTGCGAATTGATTTTTGGAATGTTCTTTACAAGTTTTACTTTTTGTGCTTCGATCATGTGTATAGCGTGAATATTGGGTGGGTTGTGTAAACGGATTTGTGTAGGTCGAATGCACAATGTTTTATGGTTTGGCAATTGGAATGGTTGGCTTGTGAAGCATTTTGTGGCTGAATGTTGTATTGAGTGTGATGGCTTTTGTGGTTTTTTGGCTTTTCATGTGTGGTGTGTAATTGGTGAAAAAAGGCATGTTGTAGGTTGTGTGATGCGCTGTGAAGAATTAGTATTTGTGTTGCTTTTTTTGTCTTTTATGTTGGAGTACATGGTCTTGCAAGTTTGTGTAATGGCTTTGAGGATTATTGTGGATCGTTGGCATGGTATGGTTGCAACGTAATGCAAGTTAGATGTGTGTTGGTTTTGTTTCTTTTTGTGGAATTGGTTGGAAAGGCTTATGGAGCATGTAATGGACATTTAACTCAGGGCTCTTTTTTTGAATTTTGTTGAAATAAGCCTTTTTCTTGTATGGGATTTTTATTGTAGTGTCCTTTATTATTTTTGATGTTCATGGGTTTTTTCTGGATCTTGTAAGGGACTTTGAACAATGGGCTTTGATAATAATATTTGCACCCTTCAATTTTGAAATTGATACCCATGCTTTCAATTAATTCCAAAAACATCATACTTGAATCAAATCCTCACATAAGCTTAAACCTCTTTTGCAACTTAAAACATGCTAAAGCAAAACGCCTAATGTTATGACCAAGATGAATATGCCTTGAATTAGCCTTGAGAAGTGTGACCAAAAAATGAATTAATCCTGAACATGAAGACACTTAAATCATGATGGACAAAGATCCTCATCTTGAGAAATATTATGAACATGGACTTGGTTAATCAAAACCCTAACTTAGACCTGATGTGGTCCTTGAAAATCAGAGAACTAGGATTTAAAATAAGAGTTGAAATACATGAACCCTAATTTGGATCCAGAACTGAATTATGCGCGCTTTGGCCCTGATTATGACACAAACTCTTACCTGACCAAGACTAGGTCAAAACTAGATGAACTTCAATCAACATTGCACACACCACTGCCATGATAGCTTCAAATGAATCTTGCAATAACTGGAGTTAGGCAATAAGAAGGATGAAAGTAAAGACAACATATATTTTTTGGATTTTTTGAATGATGGTTAGTGGATGGAAGTATAAATGAAAGTAATATACAGGTAGGACAAATTTGGGGTATGACAGATATATGGTTCATACTCGTAACCTATTTTAGGTGAATAATTGATTAAATAAGTTTGAGTGATTTATTTGTTTGGGTGAACTATATTGTTTGACTACTAGCATTTTCATGCATGCATACACATTGGAGTTAGGTGGGACTTCGGTCCATTTGGTGGCCTCAGATCTATTGGGTGGGATCGTTGGTCTAGTTGAGAGGCCAGAGGTGGGTCTCAAATCTATTTGGTAGGGATCATCATTTCAGGTGAGGGACCATAGACCGTGGAAGAAATCAGTAATATACCTTTGATATCCACAAAAACTTGGTACCATATGCATATAGGCGAAGGAGTTACTGCATAATAGCATTGCATATGTTGAGAATGATATTTGTATTTGTGTTAGTGTATGTGTTTGTTTACTAGTATTATTGTTATATTTTTTTATCATTTTGTTACTAAATTTCATCATTATTACTTGTAAGTGTATTCTCATCCCTTGTCTATTTTGTTGGATTAGCTTTGTGCAATGTTGTACATGTAATCAGCAGGAGTGATAGATTGTGACAATCGTGAGAGGGCTTCGGCGCCCTCTTAACATTTACTATTTTTCTTTATTTAGTCGAATAAATGCTATGGTCTGTAGCATCGGGGATTTGGGCGCTTGTATTTTCATGTTTTAAGTTGTAACTCTCTTTTATGGAGTTTTTCAGAAATGTTTTATTCAGACTTATGATATGTTTTCCTTTTATCTTCCGTTTTGAATTATTCAATTGCATGTTTATGAATGAGAGTTTTTGTGAAGTAACATCCTATGTATGAATTTATCATTAAAAATTAAAGTATGGGTTCAAAGTTTACGACTGAGAGGTGTGATATGAACCGGTCAATGTAGTTCAATTATCCTAGGAAGCCACGAACCTCTTTTTTTTTTCTTGGAGCTGTCATCTCTTGTATAGCTTTCACCTTATCGGGGTCGACTTCGATCCCCTGTTGGCTCATAATGAAACCCAATCATTTTCCTGATCTCACACCAAATGTGGATTTTTTTCAGATTTAGCCTCAGTTTGAACTTCCTCAGACAATCAAATAGCTTCTGCAAATGGACGATGTGATCTTCTTCTGACTGATATTTAACATTCATATCATCGACATATACTTCAATCTCCTTATGAATCATGTCATGAAAGAGAGTAACCATTGCTCGTTGATATGTTGCCTCTTCGTTATTTAAATCGAAAGGCATCACTTTGTAGCAGAAACTGCCCTAAGGGGTCATGAATCTAGTCTTCTCCATGTCTTTGGGTGCCACTTTGATCTGGTTATACTCGGGTGTCCTATTTGGCAAAGTCCTAGATTAAGGCGCCCTCTCTTCACAATTGGGTCGTCCAGGCAAAATCCAATGGGGCCGCCCTTGCGGTCTATTCAACATGGAAGTTAAATGAGAGAAAATCATTGTTGACTCCGAAAATGTATCTGATCAATAATCTTCTTAATAAAGGGGAATGGTTATGACCACGTCTAAGGGGGCATAAACCTTAGCCCTGGAGAATCCCTATAAATAGATTGTCCATCAAAGGGGAAAAGGACTTAAATCATATTCACTTAATACCATACAATACTACTCAGAGAGCACTTCACTCCTAGTAACCCTAGCATTGATAATTTAACTGCCCGAGTACAACCTAGCAGCGTCAACCGCTAGCAGGGCCTATCACCTCACATGAGTTGGTTCCTTAAACAACCTTAAAAACCATTGTACACTGATACTCATCATCGTGAGCTAGCCCTCAACCCATTCATGTGATATACCCACTAAGGCCTTTAAGTCTCCCTACCCATGTAGGGGGAACACACACTCCCTATACTTTTTTGGATAGTAAAAATTTATCTCCTATCACATTTATGTGCCTTACTTCATAAATCATCTCACCAGTAAGCCTTGTTAACAAATAAAATGCAATGAGTTAGTTGCTAGTCATAAAACATTATTATGAGTTAAATGGAATGAGTCTTGAATTACCTAGCCATAAAGAACCTTGAGATTTCAGATTACCTTTCCAAACCCTTTTTAATTCTTGGAAGTACATAACCATTATAAACTTCAATATTGGTTGTATTTGTTGTCCATATATCTATAAGGTACCCTTTTATCTCCTATAAAACTATTACAATTGGCTTTTGTCTTGGTCCAATTATAACACTATTAAATGTTTCTGACATATTGTTCACCACCACATCACACTTAGTATTATAATTGAACATAGACTTACTCCAAAATCTAGGAGGAATCTTCAACAAGTACTTGTAGGCCTCTTTATTAACCTTCCTCATTTCCTTCATTTCCCTTTCCCATGCTTGAGGATACGTTACCTTGGCTGCCCTCCACATCATTTCCTTTAACAAATTTCCAAGAAACCTCTTTTTGAAGTTGTTGTACGAGTGTCTTACACATAATCTTTGGTTAACTCCAGCTGACAACTCTTCTAATGCAAGTAACATCCCCTATGCGTAGAAACAAAGTTAGATATACACTTCAAGTTAGTATATTAGAAAAATGTTAGTGCTTTTATATTTTGAGTGATGTCAAAACAAGGATAGTGTAGCGTTATGTATATTGGACGGTATCCTCCCATTCTAGATGTGCATCTTGTTATTAGTAAGCATTCAAATGAGTTTTAAAAGGAGTCAACATCATATTTGTATTGAAAAACATGTTTTTGGGCATACTGTAACACCCTTTTCTACCCCACAGATAACACAGCGGATTAAACATAATATCATCAACAAAATCATAATCACCTCAAAGGGTGCACATTTCTCAACAAAAATCAAATCAACAAAGTTGCTCCGTAAACAACGGGTTTTCCTCAAAATAACTCAAAATGCCTTCAAAGGGCAGCAGATCCACCATAACCACAAAATCCCACAAGAGGGTTTTTAAAACAAACCCATAATCGTCAAATAACAACAAAATAACGGCCAAATAAAAACTCAACATGGTTCGACTCAACGACCCAACCCGATGTTACACTATCAGAGCAAGACCCTCTACATCGACCAAAAGCAAATAATACTTCAAAAGTTCCTCGAAGCATCCACGGCTAATCCTGATCACCTGCATGTTACCCACATGGAGGCAACATTCAAACAGGCAGGGTGAGTAATATGATTCATTATAATCCATATAAAATAAGATATGCATAAAAATGGCGTCATCATCATATACAACATCATCAGAATCATCACAAGGCAAACATCAAAACACGTCATCATTAATCACAACAAATGCCACCTAAATGCAATGCACAACAAGACTCATGCATGTGGTACCAATCGTCACAATCGATGGACACTTAGGCCATCACCCTCCAAAGATCCTCGTCAATAGGATTGATTCCACACAAGAGCCAGAGCACGTCATAAACCACTTCACATCCACACAATGGGATGGAAGCCACAATAGACCGAAGTCTAACATCATCATCACTGGACCGAAGTCCTAACATCATCACCAGAATATGCTATGAATGCATGATACACAACGTCAATAATCATCATCATCAAAAATATCATTATGTGCATCATCATTCATCTAAACATCATGTTAATCATGTCATCATATATTCATCAAAACATCACAAATCATCATCTCATAATCATCAGTAACATCACAGTAAACCATCAGAAAGATCACAGCGTCAAACATCAAAACAGCACAGCATCATAAAACAAATTTCGTGAACAGCAGGCATTCGCTGCTGAGTCTGTTGTGCGAACCTATTTGCTTTGGCGTTCACTTTGCGAAGCTGCCAGCGAATCCCCAACCCCATACAAAAACCAGGGAGTTCCCCCTTCTGTCTCTCCTCGCTACCTCTATTCTCTTAGCGAAGCCCTTTGCTGGGACATTCGTTTTTGCGAGCCCAAAAAGTCACTTCCCAGAATTCATCTCAGTATCATCACATAATCTTCGCGCATTCGCTGCGCTGCTCGCTTTGCGAGTCTGGGAGAACATTCTCCTTGCGAATGATTTGTTCGCTTTGCGAACTAGCGATTGCAGGAAATCACTGCTACATATCAGTAGCATAACAGACCCAAAATACCTTACGAATTCAACCTCAGTTCACCCAAAACATTTCCCATGCATCATGGCAGATCAAAGTCGTAAAACCTACGACATTTAGGTCGATTAATTCCAATATCCTAACTCAAATTACCTAAATCTTCACAAACTCTCAAGGTTCCCATAAACCCCATAAATCCCTTTCTCATACAAGATCCCACATATCATCAAAAGGTTTAGCCTCGAAGGTTTATTTTTACCCGAATCAATTCAACTCTTGATAATTCATCATCGATCCTTAGAAATACCCCTAAATCATCAACAACTCATAAACCCTTCAAAAACCCCAAAAACCCCCAAAATCCACTTTAAACACATCCCTTCCTATATTGAAAACAATGAAAGGCAATGCTCCCCATACCTTAGATTGTCGATTCGGAGCTTTCTCTACCGATTCTTCGGAAACCTTCTCGAATCCTCGCCTTTTCCCTTTTCCTCAGAGCTCTGCACTTTCTCCTTCTTTTCACGATCTAACCAAATGAATCTTATTCCTCCTAATTCCTTTTTTGTAAACCCTTGGGCTTCCAAAATGAGCTTTCCCCATATTACCCTCACTAATCCTCCTCAAATGTCCATCTTACCCTTAATTCCTCTAATATTATTTAAATTAATAATAATACTAATATATTCCATATTATATATTATTATTCAATTAAATAACCAAAACTCCACCAAAATACCGACATCGACATAAATCACCAATTTCACCGAAATTCATAAATATTATATTTAAATAAATTAAATAAATATTCTAATAAATTTGGGGTGTTACAACTCTCCCCCACTTACAGAATTTTCGCCCTCGAAAATTACCTCAAAGAAATAGAGTCGGATACGACTCCCTCATCTGATCTTCACGCTCCCACGTCCAACTTTCGCCAGCTGGTCCGTCCCACAACACCTTCACCAAAGTTATGTCTTTACCCCGCATTTGCTTCATCTCTCAATCGTCAATCCGCACAGGTAAAGCTTCCACTGTCAGGTTATCCCTCACTTGTACATCATCCATCTGCATCACATGCGACGGATCCGGAATGTACTTCCTCAACTGAGACACATGGAACACGTCATGCAAATTCGCAAGTGACGGCAGTAAAGCAATTCGATAGGCTACCTCTCATATCCTCTGCGAGATTGGATATGGACCAACAAAATGTGGAGTGAGCTTCCTAGACTTCAAAGCTCGACCCACACCAGTCACTGGCGTCACCCTCAAAAACACGTGATCTCCCTCTTGGAATTCAAGTGTCTTCCTTCTCTTATCATGGTAGCTCTTCTGGAGACTCTGCAATGCTTTCATCCTCTCTGGATCATCTTAATCTTCTCAGTCATCTCTTGCACAATCTCAGGTCCAAGTACAACACTCTCGCCCGACTCATACCAACACAAAGGAGTCCTACACCTCCTCCCATACAAAGCTTCATAGGGCGCCATTCCAATACTAGCATGAAAACTATTATTATACGTGAACTCAATCAACTGCAAATGGCTATCCCAAGATCCTCTGTGATCCAATACACAAGCTCTCAGCAAATCCTCTAAGGATTGGATTGTCCTTTCTGTCTGACCGTCCGTCTGCGGATGATAGGCAGAACTCATCCTCAACTTAGTACCTAATGCATCTTGCAAACTCTTCCAGAACCTCGATGTAAATCTCGGATCTCTATCTGATACAATACTCGAAGGTATCCCATGCAACTTCACAATCTCCTCAATGTACATCTCGGATAACTTCTGCATAGAATGATTAATCTTCATCAGCAAGAAATGAGCCGATTTAGTTAATCTATCCACAATCACCCAAATTGAATCATTTCCCTTAGCAGTCTTCGGCAATCCCGCCAAAAAATCCATGGAAATGTTATCCCATTTCCATTCTGGAATTCTCAACGGCTGCATCATACCTAAAGGCTTCTGATGCTCAACCTTCGACTTTTGACAAGTCAAACACGCATAAACAAACTCCGCCACATCCTTCTTCATACCTGGCCACCAAAATAACTTTTTCAAATCCTGATACATCTTCGTAGCACCGGGATGAATACTCAATCTACTACGGTGCCCTTCCTCAAGAATGCTCTTCTTAATATCTGGGACATCTAGAACACACACCCTGTCTCTGAACATCATCACACCATTCTCGTCAATTCGGAATTCTCCTCCGTTACCTTGGTTGATCAAAGTCAACGGGTCCACTAACTTCAAGTCAGATTGTTGTCCCACTCTGAACTCTTCCAGAATGCCACTAGTCAACTTCAACATTCCCAACTTCACACTGTCAGGAGTCTCTTCACACACCAAACTCAAATCTCGGAATTGCTCAATTAATTCCAACTCTTTCACCATAAGCATCGACATATGCAATGACTTCCTGCTCAATGCATCAGCCACTACATTTGCTTTGCCTGGATGATAACTCAAATCAAAATCGAAATCCTTCAACAGCTCTAACCACCTTCTCTGCCTCATATTCAATTCTTTCTGATCAAATAAGTACTTCAGACTTTTATGATCACTTAACACTTCAAACTTAGAGCCAAACAGATAATGTCTCCAAATTTTCAGCACAAACACCACAACGGCCAATTCCAAGTCATGTGTAGGATAATTCCTCTCATGAACTCACAATTGTCTCGAAGCATAGGCAACAACTTTTCCATTCTGCATCAATACTCCACCAAGACCCATCTCCGACGTATCACAATACACCACAAAAGATTCGCTCGGATTAGGCAAAATCAACACTGGAGCGGTCGTCAACCTCTTCTTCAATTCTACAAAACTCTCTTCGCAAGCTACATCCCACACAAACGATTGACCCTTTCGAGTCAACTGAGTCAAAGGTAATGCCAACTTAGAAAAGCCCTCGATAAAATTGCGGTAATACCCCGCCAATCCCAAAAAACTTCGTATCTCAGTAGCAGACTTCGGAGTCTCCCACTGTAACACCGCATCAATCTTGGAAGGATCAACAGCAATTCCACCACTCGAAATCACATGCCCAAGAAAACTCACCTCCTTCAACCAGAACTCACACTTCGACAGCTTTGCATACAACTTATTTTCCTTCAATACTTGCAACACAGTTCTCAAATGCTCAGCATGTTCTTCTTCAGACTTAGAATATATCATAATGTTATCAATGAAAACTACTACAAACTGATCCAAATACTCGTGAAAAATATGATTCACATACTCTATGAACACACCAGGTGCATTGGACACACCAAACGGCATCACAATGTATTCATAGTGACCATACTTCGTTCTGAAAGCTGTCTTCGAAATATCATCAGGCTTAACACGAATCTGATGGTAACCAGACCTCAAATCAATCTTACTAAACACACAAGCACCTACTAATTGATCCATCAAGTCGTCGATTCTCAGAAGTGGATACTTATTCTTGATAGTCACTTTATCCAACTGCCGATAATCAACACACAATCTCATACTTCCGTCTTTCTTCTTTACTAACAGCACAGGAGCACCCCATGGAGAAACACTTGGTCGAACAAACCTCTTCTCAAGCAATTCTTCCAGTTGTTTCTTTAATTCACTTAACTCAGAAGTTGACATCCGATAAGGAGCCATCGACACTGGACTCGTACTTGGTACTAAGTCCACCGCAAACTCTACTTCGCGTTCAAGAGGCAAATCATTGATGTCATCTGGAAACACCTCTGGAAACTCACAAATAACAGGTAGGTCGATACTTGCAGCTTCACGATCAATCTGCAATGATGCAAACATTGCAAACACCAAGGCTTCATCTTCCATAAGTTCGTCTACTTGCTTAGCAGACAGGAACATCAACTATCCACTATCATCAAACTCAGGAAACTCCACAGTCTTAGTATAACAATTGATATGAACATGGTTGAACTCCAACCAGTTCATTCCAAGGATTACATCGATTTGGTGCAAGGGTAAGCACACAAAATCCATCATAAAACTCTTCCCAAAAATCGTCAAAGGACATCTCAAACACACAAAAGTAGTAGTAACAGAACCATTAGCATGAGTCTCTATTAGCATACTACCATTCATATCAGACAACTTCAAACCCAAACTATTAGCACATTCAAGTGAGATAAAAGAATGAGTAGCACCAGTATCAATCATAGCAACCAACTCAACATCATTAATAAAACAAGTACCTCGAATCAGGTTGTCCTTCTCTGGCACGTCTGCGCCACTCAAAGCTAACACTCTGCCACTGGTCTGAGAAGCTGTAGCCGTCTTCTTGGTTTCTGACACTTGGTACTGATGTGCCCCTTCTCACCACAATTGAAATAAGTTGGACCATCATCCTTGCGATCAGTAGCTCTATGACCCTTCTTACCACATCTGTAGCATCTCAACACACTATTAGTACAAACATCAGCACGGTGACCTTGCTCGCCACACCTGTAACACTTTCCAGAAGCGGGAGTTGCTCCCCCACTTGTCTTTTTCCCATCTTAAGCCTTCTGCTTCCTTTTGTCAGCTGAAGTTGTATAAGGTTTACCTCTATAGTGCCCTTTCTTCTCACTCAACTGCTTGTAGTGAGCAGATCGAGCTCGACTATCCTCATCGTAGATTCTGCTCTTGTCCACCAACTCAGCATACCTGCAGATCTATTGATACCCAATACCCTGCTTAATCTCTGGTCTCAGCCCATTCTCGAACTTGAGGCACTTGGACATCTCAGCATCAGCACGGTTGTAGTGAGGACAGAACTTCACCAGCTTCTCGAACTACTCAGCATACTCTGCAACAGTCATATCTCCCTGCTTCAGCTCAAGGAGTTCCACCTCTCTTACCACGAGCATCCTCTAGATAATACTTTCCCAGAAATTCCTGCTTGAACACAGCCCAGGTTATCACTGTGCCAACATCTTCCAGTCTCTGACGGGTGTTATCCCACCAATCCTCAGCCTCTTCCGACAACATATGAGTTCCAAACTGAACTTGTTGTGCATCAGTACATCCCATCCCTCGGAAAATATTCTCGATCGCCTTTAGCCACTTGTGTGCACTTGCTGGATCGTGAGTACCCTCGAACTTCGGCGAATTGTTCCTCTTGAATTCCCCCAAAGCACGAAACTCATCTGGAACTCCACCATTCGGATTGAGTTGTGCCACCACATTAGCAACTGATTCCAAAGCATCAGCAATAGCGTGATCATTTCTTCCAGCCATCTTGCACACGACCAACAAGGTTAGAAGAACTAAGACATCAATAGTGTACACACACTTGTCGACCGACAGGGGACTGACATCACGTAAAAACCTGGTCGGACGGACCGACCTGCTCTGATACCACTAATGTAACACCCTTTTCTACCCCAAAGATAACACAGCGGATTAAACATAAAATCATCAATAAAATCAGAATCACCTCAAAGGGTGCACATTTCTCATTAAAAATCAAATCAACAAAGTTGCTCCGTAAACAACGGGTTTTCCTCAAAATAACTCAAAATGCCTTCAAGGGCAGCAGATCCACCATAACCACAAAATCCCACAAGAGGGTTTTTAAAACAAAACCATAATCGTCAAATAACAACAAAATAACGGCCAAATAAAAACTCAACATGGTTCGACTCAACGACCCAACCCGATGTTACACTATCAGAGCAAGACCCTCTACATCGACCAAAAGCAAATAATACTTCAAAAGTTCCTCGAAGCATCCACGGTTAATCCTGATCACCTGCATGTTACCCACATGGAGGCAACATTCAAACAGGCAGGGTGAGTAATACGATTCATTATAATCCATATAAAATAAGATATGCATAAAAATGGCGTCATCATCATATACAACATCATCAGAATCATCACAAGGCAAACATCAAAACACATCATCATTAATCACAACAAATGCCACCTAAATGCAATGCACAACAAGACTCATGCATGTGGTACCAATCGTCACAATCGATGGACACTTAGGCCATCACCCTCCAAAGATCCCCGTCAATAGGATCGGTTCCACACAAGAACCAGAGCACGTCATAAACCACTTCACATCCACACAATGGGATGGAAGCCACAATAGACCGAAGTCTAACATCATCATCACTGGACCGAAGTCTTGACATCGTCACCTGAATATGCTATGAATGCATGATACACAACGTCAATAATCATCATCATCAAAAATATCATTATGTGCATCATCATTCATCTAAACATCATGTTAATCATGTCATCATATATTCATCAAAACGTCACAAATCATCATCTCATAATCATCAGTAACATCACAGTAAACCATCAGAAAGATCACAGCGTCAAACATCAAAACAGCACAGCATCATAAAACAAATTTCCCGAACAACAGGCATTCGCTGCTGAGTTCGCTGCGTGAACCTATTCGTTTTGGCGTTCGCTTTGCGAAGCTGCCAGCGAATCCCCAACCCCATACAAAAACCAGGGAGTTCCCCCTTTTGTCTCTCCTTGCTACCTCTATTCGCTTAGCGAAGCCCTTCGCTGGGACATTCACTTTTGCGAGCCCCAAAAGTCACTTCCCAGAATTCATCTCAGTATCATCACACAATCATCGCGCATTCGCTGTGCTGCTCGCTTTGCGAGTCTGAGCGAACATTCGCCTTGCGAATGATTTGTTCGCTTTGTGAACTAGCGATTGCAGGAAATCGCTGCTACACATCAGTAGCATAACAGACCCAAAATACCTTACGAATTCAACCTCAGTTCACCCAAAACATTTCCCAGGCATCATGGCAGATCAAAGGCATAAAACATACGACATTTAGGTCGATTAATTCCACTATCCTAACTCAAATTACCTAAACCTTCACAAACTCTCAAGGTTCCCATAAACCCCATAAATCTCTTTCTCATACAAGATCCCACATATCATCAAAAGGTTTAGCCTCGAATGCTTATTTTTACTCGAATCAATTCAACTCTTGATAATTCATCATCGATCCTCAGAAATACCCCTAAATCATCAACAACTCATAAACCCTTCAAAAACCCCAAAAACACCAAAATCCACTTTAAACACATCACTTCCTATATTGAAAACAATGAAAGGCAATACTCCCCATACCTTACATTGTCGATTCGGAGCTTTCTCTACCGATTCTTCAGAAACCTTCTCGAATCCTCGCCTTTTCCCTTTTCGTCAGAGCTTTGCACTTTCTCCTTCTTTTCACGATCTAACCAAATGAATCCTATTCCTCCCAATTCCTTTTTATTAAACCCTTGGGCTTCCAAAATGAGCTTTCCCCATATTACCCTCACTAATCCTCCTCAAATGTCCATCTTACCCTTAATTCCTCTAATATTATTTAAATTAATAATAATACTAATATATTCCATATTATATACTATTATACAATTAAATAACCAAAACTCCACCAAAATACCGACATCGACACAAATCACCAAATTCACTGAAATTCACAAATATTATATTTAAATAAATTAAATAAATATTCTAATAAATTTGGGGTGTTACACATACAAGTCAGTTCAGGGCGACTTATGCATAAACAGGCCGACCTATATGAATTTCAGTTTTAGTATAGGTCGGCACATAACTTTTCAGGTCGGCACATAATCTCATTTCAGGTAGGCACATAAATTTTAAGGTCGGCTCTCATGCTGCAGTATTAAAGCCTGTAGGTTATGTCCATGTGTTGCCTTATGTGCCGCGTGCACAGGTCGGCGTATACGACTTCGGGTCGGCCTGTACGCTGTTATAGGCCGACCTATGACCTTCATAAGCTAGCCAGAGTACCTTGATAAGCCGACCTATTGCTTTGACAAGCCGACCTATACGTTTTCCCATCTTAAAAATTTCATTTTTGCTCCAACTTTTTGCATGCCTTTTACCCATTCGTTCACATACGTATATATACTCATACATACATCTTCTTCTAGGTAAGGTTTCTTAGTGAATAAAACCTAAACAAAACCAGATTACAAAGTAGCCCATCATCTTCATCCCTTCTTCTATGCATACACACAATTGAACTATACATAATAATTTTTCGATTGGGTGACCATCTAGATTAGGGTTGATAACGTCCAATTAGGTTTGGTGTAACTAAGAATATTAGTTTGGGGGCTATATGTGTTTCAAATAAGAAAACCAAGGTGGGTTTTTCCTTCAAGATCGGTTTGATTTGAAGGTTTTGGATAAGATTACGTCAACATAGATTCGACCGAGTAAAAGCCTTAGGACAAGGTGGTTTCCTTGCAAGGGAGTAGCGTGAGACGGTGAATTGTGTTCGGGAATCTTGGGTTTTAACAAGTTGCGTGCTCGGGATAATTGGAGGATTGTATCCGCATTGTTGGTCACTTAATCAAGCTTTGATCAAGGGTTTGGAGGTGGAAGAATCAACACAAAACAATAGGGTTTTTAGGGTTTGCATTCTTCATCTCTTGTATAAACGATTTTGTAAAGAAAAAGTTAATAGCACTATCTCAATTCAAATTTGAATTGAGGGCAGACGTACCCATAGCGAGGCCGATTGGGGAACTGCCTAAACAAATCTTGGTCTCTCTCTCTTCATCTCTTTATCTCTTTTATTGTTGATTTTGCAATTTATCGAGTTCGTCGTTGTTTGATCAATTCGATTGAAAATTGTTTCTACTATCTTTAAAGGGTGTTGTCGTTGCTATAATCATAATCACTTTGATTGTGATAGGTTTTTAACATCAACAAAATAAACTATATTTCCAATTGATATCGATTGTACATCAAGTGTTAGATAAATTGTTTGTGCATATTTTGATTGTGTTTTGGTTCATTAGATATACGAGTTACGCTTAGCATTGCATTTAATTGATTCGTTGCTTGATTGTTGTTGAAAATTTACGTTCGTTATTACTTCGTTTGGTTTGCGATATGTATATTGCTTTTCGAAAGTAGGTTCGGTTAGACGATTCGATCTGGGTCGTTTTTCCGCTCCACCTTATTTTGAAAACATATTTTTTCCAAAAGTTTTTTGTTGTAAAATTCGTGATCTATTCACCCGCTCTAGATCGATGTTTATCGTCTAACAAGTGGCATCAAGAGCTCTGGTTCATTATGTGCTTCAGATACATTTCTTATAATAATGGCTACCGAACCTAAGGGTGCATACAATAGACCACCAATTTTCACCAGGAAAAATTATGGCTATTGGAAAGTAGTTATGCGTATTCATGTCAACTCCATTGACAAAGGTATTTGGGATGCTTTCCAAAATGGTCCAAATGAAATAACTATGACCAATGAAGATGGTGTCACAATACCTAAACCAGAAGCACGATGGGATGATAATGATAGGAAATTGTGGTCACATGATTAGAAAGCGAAAAACATTCTGACTTCCACCTTGGGAGCTGATGAGTTTTATCGTGTTTCTCATTGTGAGACCACCAAAGCTATGTGGGACGCATTAGAGATTTCCCATGAGGGTACTAATGATGTCAAACAAGCTAGGATTAACACATTGAATCAAGAGTTTGAGTTGTTCCGTATTGAGCATGGTGAAACCATTGCGGATATGCGAAAACGGTTCACTCATCTTCTAAATCGATTAAATGCACTAGGTAATCATGTTTCCAATTAACTTGCTACTGACAAAGTTTTTTGGTGTTTAAGTAGGGAATGGCAACCAAATTTCACCGCTATTAAAGAAGCAAATGATCTTAAGTCGCTTGATCTTACGGCTTTATTTGGTAAGTTGGAAGAGCATGAGCAAGAGCTTACTTGCTTGGTAAAATACGAGAAGGAATATGAAAAGCGATCGAGGAATGAGAAAGGGAAAGACAAAGACGAAGGGAAGAAATCTATAACTCTAAAGACTTACAGCTCAAGGCCTTCATATTGTGAGCATTGTGGTAGTGAGAGTGATGATGACAAGAACTCTTGTGAGGAAGATTTGGGGTTGTTCGTAAAGAGATACCAAAGGTATATAAGGAAGAATGATGTTAAACATTCCGACAAGAACATAGCCAAGTTTATAAGGTTGACAAGTTCCTCAAAGGTGATGAAAATAGAAAGAGTAAGCTTAGAAGATCTTGCTATCATTATGGTGAAGTCGATCACTATAGACCGGAATGCTCCATGAGAAAGAAAGATAAAGAAAGGAGCCATCACAAGACTTCTAGCAAGTCTAGGAGAACTTACACCGCTTGGGAGAGTGCTAGTGATCCCACTAGTGATGAAAGCACAACTTCAAGTGTGGAATCGGCTCGAATTTTCCTCAAGGGAAATAGGAAGAAAAATAAGAATGTAAGTTCCTCTAAACTTGAATCTATTAATGATTTATCCTATTTTCAATTACAAAAGGCCTTTGAAAATCTACATAGAGAAGCCTTAAGAGCTTTTAACAAGTTAGCTTCTCGTGAAAATGTGATTTTAAATTTGGAAGCTAAAGTGTTAGAATCCGAAAGGAAGTTTAAAGCTATTAAGAAATCTATGATAGAAATTCAAAGTGACAAGAGAGAGGACATAATACCTCCTAGGTTTGATTGCGAGTATTGTCATAATAGACAAGAAGAAGTCAAATATCTTCAAGTTAAATTAGATGATGCCTTGCAACCTAAGATGGTATTTGCTATTGATCATTTCAAGGTTAAAAAGCCTTTGAATCACTTTAAAAAGAAACATAGACATATGCATAAGGATCCTAATAGCAAGGACATGTCTCATAAAACATATCTTGTCATTATTGTTGCAATAAGGGACACACCATTGAAAATTGAAAATTTAGGAAGTTGTTTGTTCCAAAAGGAGTTATTCAATGGTTGCCTAAGAGCAACTTTGTTTTCACTCACCCCCAAGGACCCAATAAAGATTGGGTACCTAACACTTTTTGTTGATCATGCAGGAAAAATGTCTTGACTTTATGAAGAGAGTATGGGATCTCTTTTATGGAAGATCCATGCATAACACGGTGACATGTCCTTATTGTTTTGATCTTTGTGACTAGCAAGGTGGATTGTGTTACCACGAAGGTTAACGTTTGGTGTTTCTTTAATTGGTAAAATCGTGTTGATTACTATTAATGTTTTTATTCGAGAAATTTCATGATAGGTGTTCTTTTCATAATATAGGTATATCTTCATAAGACATTCTCAAAGAAACCGAAAAAGGAATTGATCAGCCTAAAGCGGTAGAACATGAGAAAGAAGAAGATAACAATTCTGAAAAGGGGAAGGTTGAAAGTCCAGTTGCAGTGGACGATCTTCGTTTAACTTGGGGAGTCTCCAATGATCATCAAATCAACAATATTCTTGGATACATTATTAATCACACCTTCAAGTACTTTAACACAAAGAAAAGTGGTAAGATCGTTGTTGTCTAAAGTGTTTGTGGCACTTTTTGCATTTATTCCAACTTTCATTCGAGAGTTCTTTGAGAAATGATTGTACATACTCCATCGTTCGTACAGTGAGGTAATATCTTTTCAACTTTAGCTTTGTATGAAAGTTCTTTCTTTTACCTGGTTATTTTTCAATGCTTATGCTTCTTATAGTTCAAGTTTATGTCGACGATATTATATTTGGATCAGCTAATATGCAACTTGTAGAAGAGTTCTCTAAGCTTATGCAGGGAGAGTTTGAGATGAGCCTCATGGGGGAGTTAAATTACTTCCTTGGGCTTCAAATCAAGAAATTGAAAGAGGGTACGTTGGTGTGTCAAACGAAGTATTGCAAAGAATTGCTAAAGGGCTTTTGCATGGAAGATGCAAAGTCTATCGATACACCTATGGCCACAAATGGTAATTTGGAAAAAGACTCAAATGTTAAGGATTTAGATGTGAAGAAATATAGAGGTATGATTAGTTATCTTCTATATTTTACCACATCTAGGCCAGAAACCATGTTTAGCATATGCATGTGTGCCCGTAATCAATCGGCTCCTAAAGAATATCACCTAAAAGTTGTCAAGCGTATTCTTAGGTATCTTCACGGTACTTCTCAATATGTGCTTTAGTAATCTAAAGGAAGCAATTGTAACCTGGTTTGATACACCGACTCCGATTTTGCCGGTTGCAAATAGGAAAAACACTAGTGAAACTTGCCACATGTTTTCAAATGCCTTAGTAAGTTGGTATAATAAGAAGCAAGTTTCTGTTGCGTTGTCAACCTTTGAGGCAGAATATGTTGCAGTTGGAAGTTATTGTGCCCAAATCTTGTGGCTCAAGCAAAAATTACTTAACTTTGATATAAACTTGCAACGTATTCCCATTATGTGCGACAACTCTAGCGCTATAAATCTAACCAGGAACCCGATGCTACATTCATGCACTAAGCATATTGAGATTCACCATCATTTCCTACATGATCATGTTGAAAAGGTGATGTCGTATTCGAGCATGTTGATAGTAAACATCAACTTGCGGATATTTTCACAAAACCACTTGCGACCGAACCATTTTTCAACATCCGAAGGGAATTAAGAATACTCGATATCTCTAATCTTTCCTAACATATCATTTTTATTGCATGCATCTTATATACTATTACTCTAACCTTCATTGGGAGTTTCATCTCATAAGAGTGCATGGTTCATCAATCTACATGAGAGGTAATATTGTTCCTTTTTTCTTTCTCTTGCTTAGTGAGTAAACTTGTTGTTACTAGTACTCCAAATGACTAATATCCTTGATAAATACAGTAGTTTATCAACTTTCACTTCCAAAAATTATCATTGATCTTTATCAATTACATGCTTATAGTGATGTTGTGCTACTCTTTCTATATACTTGAAACATTTTCTTTAGTGAATTTGGCTTGTTATGTATCATGTCATGAACTTTAGTTGAACATGTTATGATGTTAAATGAGTTCTTTTTGTATCACACCATTATGGTTACATCTTTGCTTTTAGTTTGAGTGGTGACGGCTTTGTTTATCGCCTTGTTAGAGCACATGTGTGTGCAGCATTTTGGGACCACCAAAAGCATATGTCACGTAATCGTGTCGCTTTTGTAGCAGCTCAGCGGTTTGTCCTATGTTATATCTTTCATTGTTCATGTTCTTTTATCTTACTTGACACTATGAGTACAATTATGTTATATTGTTACTTGGTGTTGTATTTATGTTTAGACATTCTAAATCAATGTGCATATCATTCTATGTGAATGTTTTTCATATTGATATTCTTCTCTTTGCAAATTGCCTCTGTGTGGTATTTTGTGTTCGTTTATGATTATTGATACTTCTAATTGTCTGTTTTTTCTCTTTTTGATGTTGTCAAAGGGGGAGAAGTATACAAGTTGAAGTTGGATGCACATATTCAGAGGGAGTCTTCAAAATGACAACAACGTCGCTAAACGCATCGTCTCATGTTTTGCCATCATAAAAAAGGGGGAGTAAGTGAGTGCTTTTATATTTTGAGTGATGTCAAAACTTGGATAGTCTAGCGTTATGTATATTGGATGGTATCCTTCCATTCTAGATGTGCATCTTGTCATTAGGAAGCATTCAAATGAGTTTGAAAGGGAGTCAACATCATATTTGCATTGAAAAATATGTTTTTGGGCATAGAAGTCAGTTCAGGCCGACATATACGAATTTCAGTTCCAGTATAGGTCAGCACATAACTTTTTAGGTCAGCACATAATCTCATTTCAGGTCGGCACATGACTTTTCAGGTCGGCTCCCATGCTGCAGTATTAAATCTGTAGGTTCTATCCATGAGTTGCCTTATGTGTTGCGTGCACAAGTCGGCCTATATGACTTCAGGTCGGCCTATACGTTGTTATAGGCTAACATATGACCTTCATAGGTTGGCCTGAGTACCTTGATAGGCCGACCTATTGCTTTGACAGGCCGACTTATACGTTTTCCCACCTTAAAAATATCATTTTTGTTCCAACTTTTTGCATTCCTTTTGCCCATTCATTCACATACCTATATATACTCATACATGAATCTTCTTCTATGTAAGGTTTCCTAGTGAATAAAACCTAAACGAAACTAGATTACAAAGTAGCATATCATCTTCATCCATTCTTCTATGCATACACACAATTGAACTACACATAATCATTTTTTGATTGGGTGACCATCTAGATTAGATTTGATAACGTCCAATTAGGTTTGGTGTAACCGAGAATATTGGGTTAGGGAATTTGTGTGTTTCAAATAATAAAACCAAGGCGGGGTTTTTGTAACGCCCCGTTTTATTTTAATTATTATTCGTAATTATATTTATGTGCTGATATGTATAATTATGTGACTATGCGTATTTTGTGATGTTTTGGGTACCCTTGGTGGGAGGTAGTAGCCTTAAGAATAAGATTTCAAGGTGTTAAAGGTGTGTGAGTAAAAGTGTAGAACTTGGTGGTGTAAGGAGTATAGCTAATTATTTAAATTAGTTACTACTTATTTAATTAAATAATAGGAGGAGATTATTATTTAAATAAGTATTTAGTTTATTACTGTTGTTATTATTTTAAATAGTTGGATTAAATAATAATAATAATATAAGAAACAAGGGAAATAGGGAGAAAGTGGTTTTACATGAAAACAAGAAAGAAAGAGAGAAGAAGAGCTAGTGCAAAGGAGAAGAAGAGGGAGAACCTACATTGCTAAGGTTAAAGTTTTTGGCAAAACTCTAAGGTAAGGGTGGGGTTCTAACTATCTAAGGGTTGCCATGATGATTGGTGGGTAGTTTCTAACATGTAGGGTTTTGAATTTTCTTCTTTTTGTTCATGAATGTGATGGTTTTGATGAGTGATTGATTCTTGATAATTCTATGGATTGTATATTATTGTGTTGATTTCTGTTGAAAGTTGTGTCTTGTGTGATTGTTGTTGTTGGGTTCGTTGGATTGAGAGGCGTATGTTGTAAATGTGGAGTGTTGTACGTGTAATTCGCATGTCAGAGTCGGAACAATGTTATGAACGATTTTGAAAAGGAAAACTTGAGTTTTTAAACTTTTGAAAAGTGTATTTTGGCTTTGAAAAGTGTTTTGGACGAATTCTAAGAAAAGCTGGTTTTGAAACAACTTAAAAATAAGTTTTGGTGTAAAAATATAGCAGAAAAGTGCTTCTGTTAGTGAGGTAACCGGTTACATTTAAAACGTGTTTTTTTGGGCATTTTGGGTGATGTAATCGGTTACATGGTTGATGTAACCAGTTACATCAAAGAAAAACTAGGTATTTCTGTTTTTGGGACTAATGTAACCGGTTACATGGTGAGGTAACCTGTTACATCATTGTATCGTAAATTTTTGGAAAACTACGAAAATTCATTTCTTTTGATCCGTAGGTCCGTTTCAGTCGCCGTTCGAATCGTTGGAAAGCTAGTTTCGTGTACTTTTTGTTAAAATTATTTTCAATACCAAAATTCAAACAATTTGAGGCGTTAATTGTGTTTCCGTGTACGTTGTGATGTGTTGAATGTTGAGATGTTGAGTTCGGTTGTGCGAATGTATATTGTAGCTGTGGATTACAATTGTTGCATGTTTTGGCAGGTATATGCTACGTGTTGGACAGTCGTGGTGTGATGTATTGGCTATATGATAGTCATATGCATTGGTCGTCGTTGTATGTTGTCGTTGAATGCATATCATGTTACATAAGTTGTATGATAAGTCGTGTGCCCATGTGGGGTGTGAGCGACTTATCCGGATTCCTTGAAATAGAATCGTGTTGTTGTTGAGGTAGTCGTGTGCCCATGTGGGGTGTGAGCGATTACGGGTGTTCGTGTGCCCATGTGGGGTGTGAGCGATCACGGATGTCGTGTGCCCATGTGGGGTGTGAGCGACTTATATGGAAATTTCGACGGGAATTGTGATCATGAAAAAGGGATCAAATTGGTACCACATGCATTGAGTCGAGTTGTGAGTCTCATTGCATTGCATTGTAGTTGTGATCGTTGTTGTGTTTTGTTGATGGGATATTGACTACGGGGATGTATGCGTTGAATGGGTGACTTATGCATGAAATGAAATGTCCTTGCTAATTATCATGCTTTCCTTTATCTAGTTATGATATATTACCCCTTCTGTTTGAATGTTGCCTCTACGTGGGTAACGTGCAGATAATCCGCAGTAGGAGATTTGATGTGAGTGGAAGATGGAGTCTTCCATTTATGCTTTTGGTGTCGGCGTCTGCTCTAATATGTAACACTGGGGTTTTTGGAACACTTTTATGATTATTTGTTTTGTTGAGAATTATTTAATTTTATTTAAGATTGATGTTGACCATGTTACTTTAAACAGGTTATGTTTTATTACTAATGTGACGAACTTTTCCGCTGCTTTAATAAAGATGAACCTCAAACATGATTTTACTATTCACAATTAATAAATTTCAAATTGTACGTGTTACATGTCGTATGTATGAGCAGGTGTTTGCTTGAAAGTAACATCCTAAATGTCATATGTTTTATTTTATTCTGATATTTTATTATAATTTTACGTGGGGGTTTTAGGGTGTTACATAATGGTATCAGAGCAGGTCGGTCTGTCCGGCCAAGTTGTCGAGTCATTGTTGTGTGACAGTTGATTATTGTCAATGTCGTTTACTTAACCATTGTGTTATGTTGTTGATGTGTAACAGATTTAGAATGGCTGGAAGGAACGATGCTGCTATTGCTACTGCTTTGCAGGCTGTTGCTCAGGCGGTACAGAACCCGCCTCATGTTGGTGAGAATGATGAGTTTCAAAAGAATAGACCGCCTACCTTCAAGGGAAGATATGATCCGGACAGAGCGCAGGCTTGGCTCAAGGATATCGAGAGAATCTTCCGGGTTATGGAATGTTTTGAGGCACAAAAGGTGCAATTAGGTAATCACTTAGGTTGTGTTCAGTAGGGAGTTCTTGAGGAAGTATTTTCCTGAAGATGTCTGAGGAAAGAAAGAGATTGAGTTTCTAGAATTGAAGCAGGGTAACATGTCGGCTACGGAGTATGCTGCAAAATTCTCAAATCTGACTATGTTTTACCCTCACTACAGTGCGGCAACTGCTGAGTTCTCAAAGTGTGTCAAGTTTGAGAATGAATTGAGACCTGAGATCAAACAGGCGATTGGTTATCAGCGAATCAGAAGGTTTCCAGATTTGGTGGATTGTTGTAGGATCTTTGAGGAAGATAACAAGGCTCGATCGACTCACTTTAAAGGGCTGGCCGAGAAAAGGGGAAAACAACCTATGAACCGTGGGAAGCCTTATGCAGCTCCAGCTGAGAAAGGTAAACAGAAACACGTTGATGGCAAGAAGCCGAGTGGGGAAGGTGCCCCTGCTCCTCTTAAGTGTTACAGGTGTGGTGAGCTAGGTCATTGTATTCATGAGTGCACGAGTGATGTGAAGAAATGCTTCAAGTGTGGACAGGCTGGACATCTGATTACTGACTGCAAAGTTAATATGGTGACTTGTTACAACTGTGGATAACAGGGCCATATTAGTACTTGTTGCCAGAAGCCAAAACAAGCTTCAACTGGAGGAAAGGTGTTCGTCTTGACAGGGACTCGGACTTCCAGTGATGACAGACTGATCAGAGGTATATGTTACATTAATAACACGCCTTTGATTGCTATTATTGATACTGGTGCTACTCATTCTTTTATTGTTGTTGATTGTGTGGTAAGGCTAGGCCTCGTTGTTTCTCCTATGAAGGGAGAGATGGTTGTCGAAACTCCTACAAAGGGATCGGTGACCACTTCCCTAGTTTGTTTGAATTGTCCACTATCAATCTTTGATAAGGACTTTGGTGTGAATCTTATTTGCTTGCCGTTGGGAAATCTTGATGTGATCTTGGGCATAAACTGGTTGGAGTTCAATCATGTTCATATTAACTATTTTAACAAGTCGGTGCGATTTCTTGCTCCTGAGGAAGAGGAAGAAGACGGTTTTTTATCCGCTAGAGAGTTGAGAGAGCTCTTAGAAGAAGAAGCTCAAGTGCTTGCATTGTTTGCATCCTTGTCAGTGGAGAGTGAGTCGGTGATTAATGAATTGCAGGTAGTGCGTGAATTTCCATAAGTGTTTCCGGATGATATTGCTGATGTACCGCCAGAGAGAGAAGTGAAGTTTACTATCGATCTTGTCCCTAGTACCAGACCTATTTCTATGGCACCATACAGGATGTCGGTATCACAATTAACAGAGCTGAAGAAGCAACTGGAAGAGTTGTTAGAAAAGAAATTTGTGAGACCAAGTGTATTGCCTTGGGGAGCCCTAGTGTTCTTGGTGAAGAAAAAGGATGGCAGTATGAGGTTATGTATCGATTACAGACAGCTGAATAAAGTGACGAATAAGAACAAGTATCCACTTCCAAGAATAGATGACTTGATGGATCAGTTAGTGGGTGCCCGTGTGTTTAGCAAGATTGATTTAAGGTCGGGTTATCATCAGATATGAGTAAAGGATGAAGATATTCAGAAGACGGCTTTCAGGGCTCGATATGGACATTATGAGTATGTAGTGATGTCGTTCGGAGTGACTAATGCACCTGGTGTATTCATGGAGTATATGAATCGAATTTTTCATGCTTACTTGGGTCAATTTGTGGTTGTCTTTATTGATGACATTCTAATATATTCTAAGTCAGAAGAGGAACATGCTGAGCATTTGCGGACCATGCTGCAAGTGTTAAAAGAAAAGAAGCTCTATGCTAAGTTATCTAAGTGAGAATTCTGGTTGAGAGAGGTAAGTTTTCTTGGTCATGTTATTTTAGGTGATGGTATTGTTGTGGATCCATCCAAGGTAGATGCAGTTCTACAGTGGGAGGCTCCGAAGTCGGTTACTGAGATTAGAAGCTTTTTGGGCTTAGCTGGTTATTACCAAAGGTTTATTGAAGGCTTTTCAAAGTTGGCACTTCCGTTGACTCAGTTGACTTGCAAAGGTAAAGCATTTGTGTGGTATGTTCACTGTGAGAAGAGTTTCATTGAGTTGGAGAAGAGATTGACTACAGCTCCAGTTTTGTTTCTACCCGAACCAAATGAACCGTTTGTGGTGTATTGCGACGCTTCTTTGATGGGTTTAGGAGGTGTGTTAATGCAGGATGGTAAGGTTGTTGCTTATGCTTCATATCAGTTAAGGGTCCATGAAAGGAATTATCCAACTCATGATTTGGAATTAGTTGCAGTGGTATTCGTATTGAAAATTTGGAGGCACTATCTTTATGGTTCCAGATTTGAAGTGTATAGTGATCATAAGAGCTTGAGGTATCTGTTTGATCAGAAGGAGTTGAATATGAGACAAAGAAGGTGGTTAGAATTCTTAAAGGATTATGATTTCGGCTTGAACTATCATCCTGGTAAAGCTAATGCCGTGGCTGATGCTTTGAGTCGGAAGACCTTGAATATGTCTGCTATGATGGTTAAAGAGTTGGAATTGATTGAGCAGTTCAGAGATATGAGCTTAGTTTACGAACAGACACTGCATAGTGTGATGTTGGGTATGTTGAAGATCAATAATGAATTTATTAATAGTATCGGAGAGAGTCAGAAGTTGGATGTGAAATTGGTGGATTTGATGATTGGAAATGAACGGGCAGAAAGTAACGAATTTAGAGTGGATGAACAAGGTGTGTTGAGATTCCGTGATAGGATTTCTATTCCTAATGATCCTGAGTTGAAAAGAATGATTCTAGAAGAAAGTCATAGGAGTAGCTTGAGTATCCATCCAGGAGCTACAAAGATGTATCAAGACTTGAAGAAGATATTTTGGCGGCCTGGATTGAAGTGTGATGTGGCTAAGTTTGTGTATGCTTGTTTGACTTGTCAGAAGTCGAAGGTGGAACATCAGAAACTTGCTGGTTTGATGCAACCGTTAGATATTCCAGAGTCAAAGTGGGACAACATTTCTATGGATTTTGTGACTGGATTGCCTAATACTCCGAGAGGGCATGATGCCATTTGGGTAGTGGTGGATAGACTGACGAAGTTGACACATTTTATTCCGATTAATATCAATCTTCCTTTGTAGAGGCTGGCAGAGATTTATATTCGGGTGATAGTGAAGTTGAGTGGAGTTCCGTTAAGTATTGTGTCGGATAGAGATCCAAGGTTCACTTCTAGATTTTGGGAGAGTTTGCAAGAAGCTTTGGGATTGGAAGTGAGATTGAGTTTAGCTTATCACCCGCAGACGGATGAACAGGCGGAGAGAACTATACAATTTTTGGAGGACTTGTTGAGGGCTTATGTGTTTGAATAGGGAGGTGCTTGGGATAGCCATTTTCCGTTGATTGAGTTCACTTATAATAATAGTTATCATTCTAGTATTGGAATGGCGCCTTTTGAAGCTTTGTATGGTCGGAGGTGTCGGACACCTTTGTGTTGGCATGAATCTGGTGAGAGTGTAGTACTTGGACCTGAGATTATTCAACAGACTACTGAAAAGGTGAAGCTGATTCGGGAAAAGATGAAAGCTTCGCAGCGTAGGCAGAAGAGCTACCATGATAAGAAGAGAAAAGATCTTGAGTTTCAAGAGGGAGACCATGTGTTCTTGAGAGTCACTCCAGTGACCGGTGTTAGACGTGCATTAAAGTTGAGAAAGCTTACTCCTCGGTTTATTGGTCCATATCATATTTCTGCAAGAGTTGGACCTGTTGCCTACAGAGTGGCGTTCCACCCAATTTGTCGAATTTGCATGATGTGTTCCATGTGTCACAGCTTTGGAAGTATGTTCCAGATCTGTCACACGTGATTCCGATGGATGATGTAAAAGTAAGGGATAACCTTACGGTTGAGGCTTTACCAATACGGATTGGAGACTGCGAGGTGAAACAATTTAGAGGTAAAGATATCACTCTTGTGAAGGTAGTGTGGGGAGGCGCTGCCGGTGGAAATATGACTTGGGAATTAGAGAGAAGGATGCGAGAGTATAAGGTAAATTTTCGAGGACGAAAATATTCTAAGTGGGGGAGAGTTGTAGCGCCTCGTTTTATTTTAATTATTATTCATAATTATATTCATATATTGATATGTATAATTATGTGACTATGCATATTTTGTGATGTTTTGGGTACCCTTGGTGGGAGGTAGTAGCCTTAAGAATAAGATTTCAAGGTGTTAGGGGTGTGTGAGCAAAAGTGTAGAACTTGGTGGTGTAAGGAGTATAGCTAATTATTTAAATTAGTTACTACTTATTTAATTAAATAATAGGAGGAGATTATTATTCAAATAAGTATTTAGTTTATTACTGTTATTATTATTTTAAATAGTTGGATTAAATAATAATAATATAAGAATATAATAATATAAGAAATAAGGGAAATAGAGAGAAAGTGGTTTTACGTGAAAACAAGAGAGAAAGAGAGAAGAGGAGCTAGGGCAAAGGAGAAGAAGAAGGAGAACCTCAATTGCTAAGGTTGAAGTTTTTGGAAAAACTCTAAGGTAAGGGTGGGGTTCTAACTATCTAAGAGTTGCCATGATGATTGGTGGGTAGTTTCTAACATGTAGGGTTTTGAATTTTCTTCTCTTTGTTCATGAATGTGATGGTTTTGATGAGTGATTGATTTTTGATAATTCAATGGATTGTATGTTGTTGTGTTGATTTCTGTTGAAAGTTATGTCTTGTGTGATTGTTGTTGTTGAGTTCGTGGATTGAGAGGCGTATGTTGTAAATGTGGAGTGTTGTACGTGTAATTCGCGTGTCAGAGTCGGAACAATGTTATGAACGATTTTGAAAAGGAAAACTTGAGTTTTTAAACTTTTGAAAAGTGTATTTTTGCTTTGAAAAGTGTTTTGGATGAATTCTAAGAAAAGTTGGTTTTGAAACAACTTAAAAATAAGTTCTGGTGTAAAAATATAGCAGAAGAGTGCTTCTGTCAGTGAGGTAACCGGTTACATGGTTGAGGTAATCGGTTACATTGAAAACGTGTTTTTTTGGGCATTTTGGGTGATGTAACCGGTTACATCGAAGAAAAACTGGGTATTTCTATTTTTGGGACTGATGTAACCGGTTACATGGTGAGGTAACATGTTACATCGCTGTGTTAGAAATTTTTGGAAAACTTCGAAAATTCATATCTTTTGATTCGTAGGTCCGTTTCAGTCGCCGTTCGAATCATTGGAAAGTTGGTTTCGTGTATTTTTTGTTAAAATTATTTTCAATGCCAGAGTTTCAACTATTCGATGCGTTAATTGTGTTTCCGTGTATGTTGTGATGTGTTGAATGTTGAGATGTTGAGTTCGGTTATGCAAATGTGTATTGTAGTTGTGGATTGCAATTGTTGCATGTTTTGGCAGGTATATGTTGCGTTTTAGACAGTCGTGGTGTGATGTATTGTCTGTATGATAGTCATATGCATTGGTCATCGTTGTATGTTGTCGTTGAATGCATATCATGTTGCATAAGTTGTATGATAAGCCGTGTGCCCATGTGGGGTGTGAGCGCCTTATCCAGATTCCTTGAAATGGAATCGTGTTGTTATTGTTGAGGTAGTCGTGTGCCCATGTGGGGTATGAGTGATTACGGGTGTTCGTGTGCCCATGTGGGGTGTGAACAATCACGGATATCGTGTGCCCATGTGGGGTGTGAGCGACTTATATGGAAATTTCGACGGGAATTATGATCATGAAAAAGGGATCAAATTGGTACCACATGCATTGAGTCGAGTTGTGAGTCTTATTGTATTGCATTGTAGTTGTGATTATTGTTGTGTTTTGTTGATGGGATATTGACTGCGGGGATGTATGCGTTGAATGGGTGACTTATGCATGAAATGAACTGTCCTTGCTAATTATCATGTCTTCCTTTATCTAGTTATGACATCTCACCCCTTCTGTTTGAATGTTGCCTCTACGTGGGTAACGTGCAGATAATCCGCAGTAGTAGATTTGATGTGAGTGGAAGATGGAGTCTTCCATTTATGCTTTTGGTGTCGGCGTCTGCTCTGATATGTAACACTGGGGTTTTTGGAACGCTTTTATGAGTATTTGTTTTGTTGAGAATTATTTAATTTTATTTAAGATTGATGTTGACCATGTTGCTTTAAACAAGTTATGTTTTATTACTAATGTGACGAAGCTTTTCCGCTGCTTTAATAAAGATGAACATTAAACATGATTTTACTATTCACAATTAATAAATTTCAAATTGTATGTGTTACATGTCGTATGTATGAGCAGGTGTTTGCTTGAAAGTAACATCCTAAATGTCGTATGTTTTATTTTATTCTGATATGTTATTATAATTTAACGCGGGGGTTTTAGGGTGTTACAGTTTTCCTTCAAGATCTGGTTGATTTGAAGGTTTTAGACAAGATCACGTCAACACAGATTCGACCGAGTGAAAGGTTTGGAATAAGGTGGTTTCCTTCCAAGGGAGTAGCGCGAGACGATGAATTGTGTTCGGAAATCTTGGGTTTCAACAAGCTGTATGCTCGAGATAATCGGAGGATTATAGCCGCATTATTGGTCACTTGATCAAGCTTTGATCAAGGGTTTAGAGGTGGTAGAATCAACACAAAACAATAGGGTTTTTGGGGTTTGCATTCATCATCTCTTGTATAAACGATTTTACAAAGAAAAGGTTAATAACATTATCTTAATTCTAATTTGAATTGAGGACAGACGTTCCATAGTGAGGCCGATTAGGGAGCTTCCTAAACAAATCTTGGTCTCTCTCTCTTCATCTCTTTTATTGTTGATTTCGCGATTTATCGAGTTCGTCATTGTTTGATCAATTTGATTAGAAATTGTTTTCTACTATCTTTAAAGGGTGTTGTTGATATAATCACAATCACTTTGATGGTGATATGTTTTTAACATCAACAAAGCAAACTATATTTCCAATTGTTAGCGATTGCACATCAAGTGTTCGATAAATTGTTTGTGCATATTTTGATTGTGTTTTGGTTCATTGGATATATGAGTTACGATTAGCATTGCATTTAATTGATTCGTAGCTTGAATGTTGTTGAACATTTACGTTCGTTATCACTCTGTTTGGTTTGCAATACATATATTACTTTTCAATAGTAGGTTCGATTAGACGATTTGATCCAGGTTGTTTTTCCGCTGCACGTTATTTTAAAAACAGATTTTTGCCAAAGTTTTTTGTTGTAAAATTTGTGATCTATTCACCCCCTAAAGATTGAAGCCTATCGTCTAAGAAGTGGTATCAAGAGCTCTGGTTCATTTTGTGCTTGAGATACATTTCTTAGAAGAATGGCTACTAAACCTAAGGGTGCGTATAATAGAGCACCAATTTTCACCGATAAGCCTTCCGTGCCCGATAAGCCTTCATCCTACTCATACCAGTATTATATTTCTCATACATTCTCTCACATATTGTAGTAAGTTTCACAGTTGGATTAACTTGAACAATTGAGTACAATTTCTTCCCAAGTCACTTAGTGTTAAACATCCTAAAATTAAATTTCCTATTACACGTGTGTGTCGTTTGTAACGCCCCAGTTTTGTCAGTTTTGGTCTTTTATTTTAATTGAGTCGTTTGGATTATTTTATTATTATATTATTTTATTTCTGACTTTTATGTGAAAATATGTTATTTTTCGTCGTGAATATATTTTATCGGGTTTTGGGAACGTTTGCGAGATATTTGAGTGTAGGGGTATTTTGGGCATTTGGGTGTATTTTGTTAAGTTAGTAAAGAAAAGAAAAATAGATATAGAGAGAAAATAGTAGAAGAGAAAAGAAAGAAGAAAAGAGAAGAAAAGAGGAGAAGAGAGAAAAGAGAGAAATTGGAGAAAAAGCTTGGGAAATCAAGAGAACAAGTTCTAGGAATCGATTAAATCGGGTAAGGGTGTGAAACTCGATTATCTTATTGTTGTGTATGATTATGTATGTGTGGTTGCATGTTGTATTGTCTCGTTCGATAGTTTTTTGGATATAGGTCGAAATCGCGTAATCGAGTAGAAATCGATGTTTTCACGGACGGAATTCGATATAATCTGGGTTGTATGATCTCTATATGTGTATGAACCATTGCTAGTAATTGTTTTGCTGTTGGAAATGATTTGGGGATGAAAATGGGAAAATTTGGGGTTGGAACAGTGCAAACACGCAGCAGCATTTTTCTGCTTCTGGTGCAAAGCGCCGGGCGAAAGGCCCTGAGCGCCGGGCGATGCGTCTTTTTCGCCGGGCGATTTTGAGAGGCGCAGAGGTGCCAAGCTTCTGCCTCTTTGAATTATTTTAGGGTTTTGGTGTCGCCTGTGCTTCGCCGGGCGAAGCAGAGGCGAAGCGTGTTTCGCCGGGCGGTGAGCATGCTTCGCCGGGCGGTTGGCTATTTTTGAAAACAATTTTCTTTTTTTTTTAAAATCCATATCTTTCGAACCGTAGTTCCGATTTGAATGATATTTATATCGTTGGAAAGCTTATGAAATGTACTTTTGGATGATGATGATTTTGGAATTGTTAGCCGATTTAATTATGTCGAAAAATCGGGAATAGTGTCGTTTTGTCGACTTTTGCTATTATAATTGTGTGAATTGGATGTGTAAGGTACACCGTACTGTTAATATGAATGTTGTATGGATTGTGTGCTGTGTTGGGATAAGAATACTATGTGTCGATGATGATTTGTGGCCTAAGGGCAAGAAAATACTATGTGTGGTATTTGATGATAAATGCATGATCATGAATGTGTGTATGTATGCAATGTGAATGTCATGAGTCATTGTATGCCAAGCATCATGATATGTATTGTGGAAACGTCCTGAGTGGCGGTTTAATTCCTGAGGGAATTTTCTATAACATCGTGTGCCTCAAAAATATGAGGCGCTACCTGAGGACCTAAAGCGATGGTTGTAGACGATCGTGTGCCCATGATGGGACTTAAAGCGATCCATAACGTCGTGTGCCTCGAAAATATGAGGCGATGCCTGAGGACCTAAAGCGACGGGTGAACATCGTAGGCCCGACGGGGTGTTACTTGAGATTCTCAGTAACGAGCGATGGTTCCAATAGTTCCTGAGTGAACTGGTGATGAGACATGAGAAACACTGGAAGTCGGTACCGCATGGCATGTGCATAGAGTCGTTGTGTCGGTCTCTGTGCATTTGCATAATCATGGATTAATTGTGTATGTTAATTGTGAATGTGATTAATGTGATGGAATATGTATAATTGTGTGATGAGGGGTGTATTATGTGTGATTGACGTGTATTGGTGACGAATACCTGATAATTGTACTGTGTTATGTTTTATTCGATTGTGGTGCAATTGTGGTGAGAACTTTATACTTGTGCATTTTTGTGTTAATATATAATTTTATGCAACTGTATTATGATTATTTTTCTCACCCTTCTGCTATTTTATAATGCTCTATGAGGCATTGCAGATTAGAGTTGCTGGAGGTCTTTTTGTGAAGCTTTGCGTCTTCATTCTTTTGTCGGTCGGCTCTGATATGTGACACCGGGTAGTCAGGGTGTGCGTGTTGTGATTATTGGTGTATTATGTATATATATATATATATATATATATATATATATCTTTTGACTTGTACATGTATAACTCGATGTATAACAACTTTCATGATATATATATATATATATATATGTTATTCAGTTTTTAGATTTTCCGCTTTCATTCTAAAATCTGAAATGTGGGTGTAAGGAACTGAGTTCTTGTGTTGATCGCTACCCCACTGTTGCATATCTAAATGAGCAGGTGTTGTATGTTATGTTTGTTTCAAATTGATGTGATGCTCCCTGTCTATGCCATGTTTTCAAATATACTCTGATGAAATTTCGAATTTTTATTTACCGCTTTATTAGCCTGGGGGTATAGATTGGGGGTGTTACATTAAGTGGTATCAGAGCCAGTCTGTGTCAGTTTGCGCCAGTTGGTGTCAGTCTGTGTCGGTTGTGTCAGTCCTGGTTGGTCGCTGTGGTTGGTTGAGCTGTTTGTTTAACCATAGTTTCTGTTATTGGAAATGAACAGAATATGGCGGGAAGGAACGATGTTGCTTTAGCTGCTGCTATGCAGGCTATGGCTCGTGCTGTGCAGGGTGCACCGAATGCTGGGGTGAATGATGAGTTTAGAAAGAATAGACCGCCTGTCTTCAAAGGGAGACATAATCCTGATGGAGCGCAGATTTGGCTAAAAGAGATTGAGAGGATTTTCAGGGTGATGGATTGTGACGAGGACAGTAAGGTGAGACTGGGAACTCACATGTTGCAGGAAGAAGCAGATGACTGGTGGGTCGGTACTCGTCAGGTGTTGGAAGCTGCGGAGGACGAAGAGATCACTTGGGAAGTGTTTAGCCGAGAGTTTCTAAGGAAGTATTTTCCCGAGGATGTCCGAGGAAAGAAAGAAATTGAGTTTTTGGAGCTAAAGCAAGGTAATATGTCTGTTGTGGATTATACAGCTAAGTTTGTTGAGTTGGTGCAGTTTTATCCTCATTATGCTGAAGCGACTGCGGAATTCTCTAAGTGTGTGAAGTATGAAAGTGGATTGCGCCCTGAGATAAAATAGGCGATCGGTTACCAGAGGATAAGGAGGTTTGCTGATTTGGTGGAATGTTGTAGGATTTATGATGAGGATAGTAAGGCTCGATATACTCACTACAAAAGTGTAAGTGACAGGAAAGGGAAGCAGCAGTTTCGTAGTGGTCCGTATGTAACACCAGCGGATAAAGGTAAACAAAGGGGTACTTTTGATCGAAGGTCAGGTGGAGGTGGTATGTCTAATGCTCCGAGGTGTTTTAGATGTGGTGGATTGAGACATCGTCAGTCCGAGTGTAGAAAGATTTTGGATAAGTGTTCTAACTGTGGAGGTGAAGGACATGTTGTGGCTGATTGTAAAAGGAAGAATGTGGTGAAATGTTATAACTGTGGGGAACCTGGTCACATTAGCTCGAAGTGTCCGAATCAGAAGAAAGCTCCGACTAGTGGCAAGGTGTTTTCTTTTGCAGGAACTCAGACTTCAAGTGCAGATCGTCTGATTCGAGGTACTTGTTTTATTAATAGTATGCCTTTAGTTGCTATTATTGATACTAGAGCGACTCATTCGTTTATTTCGTCTGAGTGCGCGAAGCGTTTGAATCTTGTGTTGTCTTTGATGGACGGTGAGATGGTTATTGATACTCCAGCGATGGGGTTAGTAACTACTTCTTTGGTGTGTTTGAGTTGTCCTTTGACCATTTATGGTAAAGACTTTGAGATGGATTTAGTGTGTTTGCCGTTGGAAGGTTTGGATGTAGTTTTGGGAATGAATTAGTTGCAATTTAATAGGGTTCATATTGATTGTTATCATAAGCTGGTAAGGTTTCCTTCTCTGGAGGAAGACGAAGACTCGAGTTTCTTATCTACCAAAGAGTTGAAGAGACTTTTGGCGGAGGAAGCTCAGTTGTTTGGATTGTTTGCATCTTTGACTTTGGATAGTCAGGTGTCGCTTGAGGTGTTTCCTGTTGTGTGTGAATTTCCTGAAGTGTTTCCTGAGGATATTTCAGACTTGCCGCCAGAGAGAGAGGTGGAGTTCTCGATAGATCTAGTTCCTGGTACTAGACCTATTTCTATGGCACCTTATAGAATGTCGGCATCTGAGTTGGTAGAGTTGAAGAAGTAAATGACTTGTTGGAGAAGAGGTTTGTAAGGCCAAGTGTTTCTCCTTGGGGTGCGCCAGTTTTGTTGGTGAAAAAGAAAGATGGAAGTATGCGATTGTGTATTGATTATCGCCAGTTGAATAAAGTGACGATTAAGAATAAGTATCCGCTCCCGAGAATTGATGATCTGATGGATCAGTTGGTTAGTGCTTGTGTGTTTAGTAAGATTGACTTGAGGTCAGGGTATCATCAGATAAGGGTGAAGGAATAAGATATTCAGAAGACGGCCTTTAGGACACGATACGGTCATTATGAATATTCTGTGATGCCGTTCAGGGTTTCTAATGCGCCTGGTGTGTTTATGGAGTACATGAATCGGATTTTCCACGAGCATTTGGATCGATTTGTCGTTGTGTTTATTGATGACATATTGATTTATTCTAAGTCTCGCGAGGAGCACGCGGAACATTTGCGTATTGTTTTGCAGGTTTTGAAGGAAAGGAAGCTTTATGCAAAATTGTCCAAGTGTGAATTTTGGTTGTCGGAAGTGAGTTTTCTTGGACACGTGATTTCAGGTAACAGTATTTCTGTGGACCCATCTAAGGTAGAAGCAGTTCTACAGTGGGAGGCTCCGAGATCTGTTACTGAAATTCGTAGCTTTTTGGGTTTGGCCGGTTATTATCGACAGTTCATTGAAGGGTTTTCTAAGCTTGCATTGCCTTTGACCCAGTTGACTTGTAAAGGTCAAGCGTTCATTTGGGATATTCGGTGTGAGGAGAGTTTTAATGAGCTGAAGAGAAGATTGACGACAGCTCCGATTTTGATTTTTCCGAATCCTACTGAACCATTTGTGGTTTATTGTGACGCTTCTTTGATTGGTCTAGGTGGTGTTCTGATGCAAGAAGGTAAGGTTGTGGCTTATGCTTCGAGGCAGTTGAGAGTGCATGAGAAGAATTATCCTACTCATGATCTTGAATTAGCGACTGTGGTTTTTGTGTTGAAGATTTGGAGGCATTATCTTTTTGGTGTGAGGTTTGAAGTCTTTAGTGATCACAAGAGCTTGAAGTATTTGTTTGATCAGAAGGAATTGAATATGAGGCAACGTAGGTGGTTGGAATTCTTGAAAGACTACGACTTTGGCTTGAATTACCATCCTGGTAAAGCTAATGTGGTAGCTGATGCGTTGAGTCAGAAATCGTTGCATATGTCGGCTTTGATGGTTAAGGAATGGGAACTTTTGGAATCGTTTAGAGATTTGAGTTTGGTATGTGAAGTGACTTCGGATAGTGTAAGGCTTGGAATGTTGAAGGTTACTAATGATTTTCTGATGACGGTTAGTGAGAAACAGAAGTTGGATTTAAAATTTGTGGATTTGATGTTGGCTGGGGGAAGAGATGCGAATAGTGATTTTCAAGTGGATTCTAATGGTGTTTTGAGGTTTCGTGGACGAATTTGTATTCCGGATGATCCAGAGTTAAAAAGGATGATTTTGGAGGAAGGAAACCGGAGTAATTTGAGTATACATCCTGGAGCGAATAAGATGTATCAAGACTTGAAGAAGATTTTCTGGTGGTCTGGTTTGAAAAGAGATGTGGCTCAGTTTGTGTATGCTTGTTTGACTTGTCAGAAATCGAAGGTGGAGCATTTGAGGCCTAGTGGTTTGTTGCAACCGTTGGATATTCCTGAGTGGAAGTGGGATAGCATTTTGATGGATTTTGTAACGGGGTTACCGAACACTCAGAGGGGGCATAATGCTATTTGGGTGGTTGTTGATAGGCTGACTAAATCGGCTCATTTTATTCCGATTGACATCAGTTTTTCTTTGGAGAGGTTGGCTGAGATTTATATCAGTGTGGTTGTGAAGTTGCATGGAGTTCCATTGAGTATTGTTTCTGATCGAGATCCAAGGTTTACATCGAGATTTTGGGAAAGTTTACAGAAGGCTTTGGGTTCTAGATTGAGATTGAGTTCGGCTTATCATCCGCAGACGGATGGTCAGACGGAGAGGACGATTCAGTTGTTGGAGGATTTGTTGAGGGCTTGTGTTTTGGAACAAGGTGGTGTGTGGGATAGTTATCTTGTGTTGATTGAATTCACGTATAATAACAGTTTTCATTCTAGTATTGGTATGGCGCCGTTTGAAGCACTGTATGGACGAAGGTGTCGAACGCCGTTGTGTTGGCACGAATCTGGTGAAAGGACGGTGGTAGGACCGGAGTTGGTACAGCAGACTACAGAGAAAGTGAAGCTTATTCGAGAGAAAATGAAGGCTTCTCAGAGTAGGCAAAAGAGTTATCATGATCGGAGACGGAAGGATCTTGAGTTTCAAGAGGGTGATCATGTATTTCTGAGGGTTACGCCGGTAACGGGTGTTGGTCGTGCTTTGAAATCGAAGAAACTTACTTCTCGGTTTATTGGTCCTTACCAGATATCTGAGAGAGTGGGTGCTGTGGCGTATAGGGTGGCGTTGCCGCCGAATCTGTCAAATTTGCATGATGTGTTCCATGTTTCACAGCTTCGGAAGTATGTTCCGGATCCGTCACATGTGATTCCGATGGATGAGGTTGAGGTAAGAGAGAACCTTACAGTTGAGGCGTTACCTGTTAGGATTTTGGATCGCGAGGTGAAGAGATTGCGAGGCAAGGATATTGCTTTGGTGAAAGTAGCGTGGGGAGGCGCTGCTGAGGGCAATTTGACTTGGGAGTTGGAGAGTCGGATGCGGGAGTCGTATCCAGAGTTGTTTGTTTCAGGTGAGATTTTCGAGGACGAAAATTTCTAAGTGGGGGAGAGTTGTAACGCCCCAGTTTTGTCAGTTTTGGTCTTTTATTTTAATTGAGTCGTTTGGATTATTTTATTATTATATTATTTTATTTCTGACTTTTATGTGAAAATATGTTATTTTTCGTCGTGAATATATTTTATTGGGTTTTGGGAACGTTTGCGAGATATTTGAGTGTAGGGGTATTTTGGGCATTTGGGTGTATTTTGTTAAGTTAGTAAAGAAAAGAAAAATAGATATAGAGAGAAAATAGTAGAAGAGAAAAGAAAGAAGAAAAGAGAAGAAAAGAGGAGAAGAGAGAAAAGAGAGAAATTGGAGAAAAAGCTTGGGAAATCAAGAGAACAAGTTCTAGGAATCGATTAAATCGGGTAAGGGTGTGAAACTCGATTATCTTATTGTTGTGTATGATTATGTATGTGTGGTTGCATGTTGTATTGTCTCGTTCGATAGTTTTTCGGATATAGGTCGAAATCGCGTAATCGAGTAGAAATCGATGTTTTCACGGACGGAATTCGATATAATCTGGGTTGTATGATCTCTATATGTGTATGAACCATTGCTAGTAATTGTTTTGCTGTTGGAAATGATTTGGGGATGAAAATGGGAAAATTTGGGGTTGGAACAGTGCAAACACGCAGCAGAATTTTTCTGCTTCTGGTGCAAAGCGCCGGGCGAAAGGCCCTGAGCGCCGGGCGATACGTCTTTTTCGCCGGGCGGTTTTGAGAGGCGCAGAGGTGCCAAGCTTCTGCCTCTTTGAATTATTTTGGGGTTTTGGTGTCGCCTGTGCTTCGCCGGGCGAAGCAGAGGCGAAGCGTGTTTCGCCGGGCGGTGAGCATGCTTCGCCGGGCGGTTGGCTGTTTTTGAAAACAATTTTCTTTTTTTTTTAAATCCATATCTTTCGAACCGTAGTTCCGATTTGAGTGATATTTATATTGTTGGAAAGCTTATGGAATGTACTTTTGGATGATGATAATTTTGGAATTGTTAGCCGATTTAATTATGTCGAAAAATTGGGAATAGTGTCGTTTTGTCGACTTTTGCTGTTATAATTGTGTGAATTGGATGTGTAAGGTACACCGTACTGTTAATATGAATGTTGTATGGATTGTGTGCTGTGTTGGGATAAGAATACTATGTGTCGATGATGATTTGTGGCCTAAGGGCAAGAAAATACTATGTGTGGTATTTGATGATAAATGCATGATCATGAATGTGTGTATGTATGCAATGTGAATGTCATGAGTCATTGTATGCCAAGCATCATGATATGTATTGTGGAAACGTCCTGAGTGGCGGTTTAATTCCTGAGGGAATTTGCTATAACATCGTGTGCCTCGAAAATATGAGGCGCTGCCTGAGGACCTAAAGCGATGGTTGTAGATGATCGTGTGCCCATGATGGGACTTAAAGCGATCCATAACGCCGTGTGCCTCGAAAATATGAGGCGATGCCTGAGGACCTAAAGCGACGGGTGAACATCGTAGGCCCGACGGGGTGTTACTTGAGATTCTCAGTAACGAGCGATGGTTCCAATAGTTCCTGAGTGAACTGGTGATGAGACATGAGAAACACTGGAAGTCGGTACCGCATGGCATGTGCATAGAGTCGTTGTGTCGGTCTCTGTGCATTTGCATAATCATAGATTAATTGTGTATGTTAATTGTGAATGTGATTAATGTGATGGAATATGTATAATTGTGTGATGAGGGGTGTATTATGTGTGATTGACGTGTATTGGTGACGAATACCTGATAATTGTACTGTGTTATGTTTTATTCGATTGTGGTGAGAACTTTATACTTGTGCATTTTTGTGTTAATATATAATTTTATGCAACTGTATTATGATTGTTTTTCTCACCCTTCTGTTGTTTTATAATGCTCTATGAGGCATTGCAGATTAGAGTTGCTGGAGGTCTTTGTGTGAAGCTTTGCGTCTTCATTCTTTTGTCGGTCGGCTCTGATATGTGACACCGGGTAGTTAGGGTGGCCGTGTTGTGATTATTGGTGTATTATGTATATATATATATATATCTTTTGACTTGTACATGTATAACTCGATGTATGACAACTTTCATGATATATATATATGTTATTCAGTTTTTAGATTTTTCGCTTTCATTCTAAAATCTGAAATGTGGGTGTAAGGAACTGAGTTCTTGTGTTGATCGCTACCCCACTGTTGCATATCTAAATGAGCAGGTGTTGTATGTTATGTTTGTTTCAAATTGATGTGATGCTCCCTGTCTATGCCATGTTTTCAAATATACTCTGATGAAATTTCGAATTTTTATTTACCGCTTTATTAGTCTGGGGGTATAGATTGGGGGTGTTACATCGTTCAGTTTTCTCAGTTGCCATGTATCCTCATTTGGAAATTTGGAACATAATGCAACACATCCACACCCTTCCTTGCATCCCACTATAACCATTGCTTTATCATTCTTTATGAAGCGTAAATCTCTACCATTACTAACAACATAATTTGGAATTGCTTCTTTGAACTCCTCCCATGTTGAGAACATGGTACCCAATTCCCATTTTTAGTCATCAAACGTCTTAGGCATCACAAATGATGGGTATTTTAACTTAGTGCCTTCATCTGAATAATCACTACTCATATTTTCATCAGTTTTTATCTCTTTAGATATATAATCTGAATTTGACAAACCCTATAGACTATTTTACCTTTCTTCCTTTCAACAAATTCAAAATCAAGTGTATCTTCCTCACTTGATGGTTCCTTATCTACATAAATTCCTTCATCCACCCTTTGTTTTTTGGGTCTTCCCTTTTTCTCGTTGGAACTTCTTTTGGCCTTCTTTTTCTTTGGTCTCCCACCCTTCTTTTTTTTTCCTTGAGGTGAATCATCCTGTTTTAATTCATCCACATGTTGATCATACTCCTACCTGTAACACCCCAATTTTAGTAGTTATTTATTTATATTAATTAATTGGGTGATTTAATGAATTAATTGATTTATGTAATTTATTTAATTTATTTGAATTATTTGATTTAAATGAATTATTCGATTTATTTAATTTATATGAATTGTTTGATTTATATAATTTATTGAGTTTATATACATTAATTGGTTTATTTAATTTATGTGAATTAATTGATTAAATTGAAATGTGTGATTTATTTAACTATTTGAAAATAATTGAATTGTTAGATCTATCTAATCATTTGATTTAATTAGATTATTGGAATTAAGTAAATTATTTAATTTAATTCAATTTGGAGGATTAATATAGTTGCTAGACTTTAGTTGGGTTAGTGTAAGATGTGAATAGTAATTGGGTTGGTTTAGGCTCATTAACCTTAAGACAAGTTAGGGTTTTAGAGAAAACAAAGTTAGTAAGAAAAACTGGAAAAGAGAAAAATAGAAGAGAAGAGAAGAAAGAATAGAAGAGAAGAAGAAGAAGAAGAGAAAACTAAGAGGAAGCTCAAAAACTCAAGAAAACCAAGGTAAGGGTGGATTTTTACTCATTATTTGGATTATTGGGTGATGATTATTGGGTAGAAATAGGGTTAGATTAAAATCTCCAAAAAATTTCTATGAGATTGAAATTATTAGGTTATTATGAAATTATGAAAATTATTAATTTTTGGTGTGTTTAGAATTGATTTTGGTAATATTTGAGAGACCCATTTAATATTTAGAGTACTCATTTGAGTTGAAAAATTAGAATATATGTGTGTTGTTAATTGATTAAATTCTGATGGTTTATGAGTATAAGATGATGGAAAATATGGTACAAATGTTAGATTATGTTTGGGGTTGATGGAGTATGGATTGGAGGTGTTTTGGTTGATGAAAAATAGAGTTTTTCAGTTCTGCAATAGTGGTAACCGATTACCTATATGGGGTAATCGATTACCATGAGAAAATGTTGTTTCGCCACTGTAATTGGTCAAGTAATCGATTACCAAGATAGGGTAACCGATTACCACTGACAGTTTGTGAAAAATGAAAATTGAATCGGTCATAACTTGAGTTTCGTAACTCCGTTTGACGCGCAGTCAGAAGCGTTGGAAAGCTAATTTTATGCTCTATGTGATGGTGAGGTAGAAACATGGTTATATGCCATGGATGGTTAAGATAAATTTGAGAAAGTAATATATGTGATTATATTGATATATATGAGTTTGAAAATCACCATGTTTGGTTATATCGATGTGAGGGGTTGTTATATGTGATACATGCATGCTATTATGTTATGCCATATATGTATGTTATTAAATGTGATTGTGTGATAACATGCTTAAAATGAATTATTTATCCTATATTTAATCGGTGATTTGGTTTTGTGAATTGTGATTGGATCGAGCCGACCCTTGTGTATTATTGGCCTATGGTAGTGATGATGTTTAAAGTATGAGTACTTGATTATGGAAATGTATTTGTGTGTGCAATTGTGTGATAATTCAAATGTGATGAATTATTTGAGATATGCATGATATTAAGATCAGGGAATGGTCTTAATTGCATATGATTGTTGATTGCATACGCATCATTTGTGTCAAGAGGCAATGCTTGCTAGTTCCGTGGGAGCTAGTGACTTGTCCCAAACCTAGAGTGGGGTTTGAAAGCTTAGGGAACGGGGTTTTGTTTGTTATTGGTCTAGGGGACGAGCCCGGTTTAAGTGTAAAACCGAAAAATAATAACAAGTGTTGGTACCACATGGCATGAGTTGCATTGAGTCTTGCATTGAGTCTCATTGTGTATATGTTTGTTATATGAGATTATGTGTATTCATGTGAAATGTTGAATTGGTGAAATTGTGGATTGTGTGGATATACTTGTGAATGGTATTGTTACTTGAGAGATACTTTATGTACTCTACTTATTTTGCTATTGTTATTTGAATTATGTGGAGTATTAGCCTTTATGCCTAAGTGATGATTATGAATGAGATGAGCATGAGACTTTCTTTATGTCTATCATGATTAACTTAAATCCGCTGCTACACGCTAAGTGAAAGATTTTGAAAAGCATGAAATCATTTAAGTGTTAATGAGCATGACAGGTGTTGTATGATGTTTTATAATTATATGTGACACCCTTTTGTGAAAGGCATGATTATTTACTCTGATTTATTATATGTTTGCCGCGGGGATTAGAAGGGTGTTACATTAGTGGTATCAGAGCCTGGTTAGTCCATCCGGCCAGGTTGTCTAATGTTGTTTGTCCCCTAGTATGTGACACGTGTGTCAAAACATTGTCGGTATTCGTCTGTCTTTCTAACCTTTGTCTGCAAGAGTGGGATTGAAACAAGTGGGGGGAGAAACTTGTGCTTCTCCAAGATGCTTCAAGTGTAGAGTGGTGGCTTAGTGTGTCGTGGAACGCTATTATAGTTTGGTAAAGATGGTTTATACCCCATTATGATTGTCGGCTGTCTATTGACAAATTGAGGAACTGATCACCCTTAATCTCTTATTGATAGTAGACGAGATCGTGTTGAATGGAATAGACGTGTCTTGCGAGCTTAGATGGTGTGTGCAGTGAATTGTTTTGAGTTAAGCCAAGTGCTTACAGATTGTTGTGATAAGACGATTGTTCTTCTTGAACCTGAGAATAAAGGAGACTTGTTTATGTCTGCTAAGCAAGTGAATGAGTTGATACAAGATGGTGCCGAGATGTTTATGTTGATGGCAACTTTGAGTATTGGTGAAAGTTGAGCAATTGATGCTTTACCAATTGTTCGTGACTTTCCGGAAGTTTTTCCTGATGAGATAAGTGATTTACCGCCAGAACGTGAAGTGGAGTTTTCGATCGACTTAGTTCCTGGAACTAGTCCGGCATCGATGACTCCATATCGTATGTCCGCATCGGAATTGAAAGAGTTGAAGAGTAAACTTGGAGAGTTGCTTGAGAAAAGGTTTATTCGTCTGAGTGTGTCATCGTGGGGTGCATCAGTTTTGTTGGTAAAGAAGAAAGAATGTTCTATGAGATTTTGTGTGGATTATAGACAATTAAACAAGGTGACTATCAATAATAAGTATCCACTTCCGAGGATTGATGATTTGATGGATCAGTTGGTTGGTGCAAGTGTGTTCAATAAGATAGATTTGAGATATGGGTATCATCAGATTTGTGTGAAGGCTGAAGATATTCAGAAGACTGCTTTTAGAACAGGGTATGGACATTATGAGTATTCTGTGATGCCATTTGGTGTGACTAATGCACCAGGTGCATTTATGGAGTACATGAACAGGATTTTCCATCCTTATTTGGATAAGTTTGTGGTGGTGTTCATTGATGATATTTTGATCTATTCGAAGAGCAAAGAAGATCATGTCGAGCATCTGAAGATTGTGTTATTTATGTTAAAAGAGAAGCAGTTGTATGCTAAACTTTCTAAGTGCGAGTTTTGGTTGAAGGAAGTGAGTTTCCTTGGCCATGTGATCTCGAGTAGAGGTATTGCAGTTGATCCGTCGAAAGTTAAAGCGGTGTCGCAGTGGGAGACTCCGAAATCGGTTTTTGAGATTAGAAGTTTTCTGGGTTTAGCAGGTTATTATCGGAAATTTATTGAAGGATTTGCTAAGTTATCTTTGCCGTTGACGCAGTTGACTAGGAAGAGTCAAGCTTTTGTTTGGAATACAAAGTGTGAAGAGAGTTTTCAAGAGCTTAAGAGAAGATTGACGACAGCTCCTTTTTTTATTTTGCCGAATCCGTCAGAACCTTTTGTTGTGTATTGTGATGCTTCTTTGATGGGTTTGGGAGGTGTGTTGATGCAAAATCGACAAGTTGTAGCTTATGCTTCAAGGCAACTTAAAGTGCATGAGAGAAATTATCCGACGCATGACTTATAGTTGGCCGCTGTTGTGTTTGTGTTGAAGCTTTGGAGGCATTATTTGTTTGGCACGAGATTTAAGGTGTATAGTGATCATAAGAGTTTGAAGTATCTCTTTGACCAGAAGGAATTGAATGCGAGGCAAAGGAGATGGTTGAAACTTTTGAAAGATTACGATTTTGGTTTGAATTACCATCCGGGTAAAGCAAACGTGGTAGCTGATGCGCTGAGTAGGAAATCTTTGCATATGTCGATGACGATGGTAAAAGAGTTGGAAATGATTGAACAATTTCGTGATTTGAGTTTGGTGTGTGAGAAGACTTCTCATGGAGTTAAGCTTGGTATGTTGAAGCTTACTGGTGGTATTCTTGATGAGATTCGAGAAGGTCAGAAATATGATTTGGGTTTGGTTGATCGGTTGACTTTGATCAATCAAGGTCAAGGTGGTGATTTTCGTATTAATGAGAACGGTATCATGAGATGTCGTGATAGAGTTGTTTGTTTGAGGTAATTTTCGAGGGTGAAAATCTTTTAAGTGGAGGAGGGTTGTAACACCCCAATTTTAGTAGTTATTTATTTATATTAATTAATTGGATGATTTTATGAATTAATTGATTTATGTGATTTATTTAATTTATTTGAATTATTTGATTTAAATGAATTATTTGATTTATTTAATTTATATGAATTGTTTGATTTATATAATTTATTGAGTTTATATAAATTAACTGATTTATTTAATTTATGTGAATTAATTGATTTAATTGATTAAATTGAAATGTGTGATTTATTTAACTATTTGAAAATAATTGAATTGTTAGATATATCTAATTATTTGATTTAATTAGATTATTGGAATTAAGTAAATTATTTAATTTAATTCAATTTGGAGGATTAATATAGTTGCTAGACTTTAGTTGGGTTAGTGTAAGGTGTGAATAGTGATTGGGTTGGTTTAGGCCCATTAACCTTAAGACAAGTTAGGGTTTTAGAGAAAACGAAGTTAGTAAGAAAAATTGGAAAAGAGAAAAATAGACGAGAAGAGAAGAAAGAGTAGAAGAGAAGAAGAAGAGTGGAGAAGAAGAAGAGAAAACTAAGAGGAAGCTCAAAAACTCAAGAAAACCAAGGTAAGGGTGGATATTTACTCATTATTGGGATTATTGGGTAGAAATAGGGTTAGATTAAAATCCCCATAAAATTTCTATGAGATTGAAATTATTAGGTTATTATGAAATTCTGAAAGTTATTAATTTTTGGTGTGTTTAGAATTGATTTTGGTAATATTTGAGAGACCCATTTAATATTTAGAGTACTCATTTGAGTTGAAAAATTAGAATATATGTGTGTTATTAATTGATTAAATTCTGATGGTTTATGAGTATAAGATGATGGAAAATATGGTGCAAATGTTAGATTATGTTTGGGGTTGATGAAGTATGGATTAGAGGTGTTTTGGTTGATGAAAAACAGAGTTTTTCAGTTCTGCAACAATGGTAACCGATTACCTATATTGGGTAATCGATTACCATGAGAAAAATGTTGTTTCGCCACTGGAATTGGTCAAGTAATCATTACCAAGATAGGGTAACCGAATACCACTGACAGTTTGTGAAAAATGAAAATTGAATCGGTCATAACTTGAGTTTCGTAACTCCGTTTGACGCGCGGTCGGAAGCATTGGAAAGCTAATTGTATGCTCTATGTGATGGTAAGGTAGAAATATGGTTATATGCCATGGATGGTTAAGATAAATTTGAGAAAGTAATATATGTGATTATATTGATATATATGAGTTTGAAAATCACCATGTTTGGTTATATCGATGTGTGAGGCTGTTATATGTGATACATGTATGCTATTATGTTATGCCATATATGTATGTTATTAAATGTGATTGTGTGATAACATGCTTAAAATGAATTATTTATCCTATATTTAATCAGTGATTTGGTTTTGTGAATTGTGATTGGATCGAGCCGACCCTTGTGTATTATTGGCTAATGATAGTGATGATGTTTAAAGTATGAGTACTTGATTATGGAAATGTATTTGTGTGTGCAATTGTGTGATAATTCAAGTGTGATGAATTATTTGAGATATGCATGATATTAAGATTAGTGAATGATCTTAATTGCATATGATTGTTGATTGCATACGCATCATTTGTGTCAAGAGGCAATGCTTGCTAGTTCCGTGGGAGCTAGTGACTTGTCCCAAACCTATAGGGGGTTTGAAAGCTTAGGGGACGGGCTTTTGTTTGTTATTGGTCTAGGGGACGATCCCGGTTTAAGTGTAAAAACCGAAAAATAATAACAAGTATTGGTACCACATGGCATGAGTTGCATTGAGTCTTACATTGAGTCTCATTGTGTATATGTTTGTTATATGAGATTATGCGTATTCATGTGAAATGTTGAATTGGTGAAATTTTGGATTGTGTGGATATACTTGTGAATGGTATGGTTACTTGAGAGATACTTTATGTACTCTACTTATTTGGCTATTATTATTTGAATTATGTGGAGTATTAGCCTTTATGCCTAAGTGATTATGAATGAGATGAGCATGAGACTTTCTTTATGTCTATCATGATTAACTTAAATCCGCTGCTACACGCTAAGTGAAATTTTTTGAAAAGCATGAAATCATTTAAGTGTTAATAAGCATGACAGGTGTTGTATGATGTTTTATAATTATATGTGACACCCTTTTGTGAAAGGCGTGATTATTTACTCTGATTTATTATATGTTTGTCGTAGGGATTAGAAGGGTGTTACACTACCAACACCTCATCAATTTCATCACTTAATACCTCATTATCAGAGTCATCAAACCTACACCCTAATGTACTATAATCATTTTGTTCATTATGGTCACTCTCAACAGTTTTGGCATTTTGTTCAGGTATCTCAGGCAGGGTCTCAAGTTTCTCAGGAAGGCCCTCAGGTTATTGTCACTACTAAAAAAGTTCTATTTAGTGACGAAAATTAGAGAGGGAAGTAAATCCCTCACTGATTACGATGGATTTAGTAAGGGAAAACCATAAACACAATAAAATTTAAGGTAGGTAACATTAGCGAAGATATTTGTGATGAATTTATTCTGTCACAAAAAATCCCTCTCAAATTCCCTCACAAATTTGATAAGAGAATATTTAGTGAGGTTTTTGAGATGAATTTTATTCTTGTCTAATATTTCCGTCACAAATTTCCTCATAAACATGTTAAATGTTATCTATGATGAATTCCATGAGAAAATTATTTCATCTCTAAAAAAATGAAACTTAAATTATTATTTTTTATGATATTGTAACTTAAAATTTTATTAAAAATTATAATAAAATATTTTTAAAATAATAAAATGTATTATTATATAAATAATAATTTTTTTATTAAAATTAGTTTAGATATCTATGCCCATAACTTAAAATATTAATCAACTTAAAATTAAATTTAAATTTATTAAAATTTGTGGTTATAAATACTACTTTATTTAATAAAAAATCATAAATATTAATTTAAATAAAATATTTAATAACTATAAATATGAAATGATTCAATCATTAAAATATATAGGTCATAATACATTTATTTTTAGTATCTTATATATATTGTATATAAAAATAAAAATAAAATAAAAAAATTTGATAGATCAAAATTGGTCATAACTATAAAATAAAAATAAACTTAAATGTTGAAAATTAAAGTTTAACGAAATAATTTTGTTGGCATATTCATTAAATTAGAAATACGATTAACTTTAATAAAAAAAATATTAGCCTGAATCTTTTCAATTTTCTTCTCACATCTCCCTCTCATTCTAAAATAATTTCAGTTTGCCTCTCATATTTCTCTCTCATTCTAAAGTAATTTCAGTTTCCCTCTCATACTTCCCTCTCATTTACAAATTAATTTTAATTTTAATTTAATAATATTTTAGAAAACCAATTACTATTATCCATTCACTTAGAACCCCACGCCCAAGTACCCGAATGGATTGAAGAAACTTATCACTAAGAAACTCATAAACCAATCAAGAACGAGAAAAGCGAAACGCAGAATCCCCAAACGAGAAACGCAATACCAGTTTTCCATATCATTGTTTCCACATGCAATCAAGAAATAGGGTTTGGTTAGGTACAACAATCGAAAACAAGAAATGCAGAAACCCCAAATGGTTCAACTTCTCAAGGTATTCGGTCTAACTTGTTTTCTCTCTTAAAGTCGTTTGGGAACATTCCACCACTGCTGGAACTCATGGTCTTCCCAATAGGTATAAGGTTATGGGTTTTGTGGGGATTCAGACCGGATTCGGATATGTTCTTCGGAGAGAATCGCTGAGAAAGACGAGGTTCCCGTCCGATCAACAAGGCCTTCAACTGTATTCTTTTACTTCCAATTTATTAGCCATAGATTGAAATTTCTGAAAATGTTGCAATCTGTAATTTTAGTCTGTTACTTGCAGTTTAGAAGAATCTACTGGATTGACTTTTAGGTTTGTCATTGGAAGAACAAGTGATAATTCAAAGATGCCAACACTTAAAAATGAAGTAGCAGAATATGATGATTTCATTCTCTTGGATATTCAAGAGGAGCACAGTAAGCTCCCATACAAAACGTGTGTGTGCTGAAAATCACTTAATTCTTCGATTAATTATCTAATTTCTTACTAATTTTACTATTCCTTTGTTGTTGTTGCAGGATGTGGTTTATGAATCGATATCGAATTATTGTCATTTCCACCGTTTTGCAACTTGCACACTAAGTGTTCGGTAAATTGCCTCAACCAAGTTTCTTTTCCTTTTTCAATTTATTTTGTGGTATTATTTCCAATAACATTGATTCATCTCACATGATGACATGATTTAATTTGTTGTATTTATTCATATCTTAATTTGTTATATTTATTATGATGTGTGAGGATTGAATCTGCTTAGCTCTTGATGAAAAGAAAAAGAACAGCAGGAACGCGGGGATTTTATTTTCGCCTTGATAATCGGTTTTGTGAAATGTTGTTGTCTGCTTATAGTTACAGACGGTGTTTATCAATTCTGTTACAATTATATTTATGTGGATGAAGACATAGATTCTGAATGAATTCGTTTGCAAGAATATCAATGTATTGAAAGAATTTGTCCATATAGTTCTGTTTGGAAAATAGTTATGAAATCAACACTTATGAGTTAGAACTATTGTATATGAAAATTTGTTCGTTTTGCAGCTTCTTTCTGTTGTGAATTCCTGGCTTAAGTGCATGTTGTTGGACCCTTACAACCAGACAGATCAACCTGATTGTAAGTCAAGTCTTGATAGCGGGTGTGTTTATTATCTCGATTTCATGTGTAAAATGTGTTTCTATCATGTTATAGGCCTAGTTAAGTTTCATGATGTATTGTATTTATTTGCAGGACCTCTTTCTTCTATATGGAAAGAGTGGATTAAGTGGTGTATTGAATTTGGCATATAAGTTAATCCAATAATTGATGTTCCTTACGATTGGACTTTCACCGTCCATACTTGAAGAACGAGACATCTACTTACATAAGCTTAAGTATGTCTCTACATCTTTGCATATGGCTCACTTAGTTTGCTGTCATTGTCTGCTATTATATGAATAGAATGATTGTTTGTTATGAATTGTATTCAAAATTGCAGTAGAAATTTTAGTGTCTAACTAGATCATCTATCACAATAGTGTATGTATAGCACTTAAATAATGTTTTCATTTAGCTGATTTGTACATTTTGGTAAGGGACCAATTTGTTTATAATCAACAATTAATTTTCCAGTGCTTAAAAGTTTGCCTAAACAAGTAACTGGCAGTAATAGATCTTACTGCATGGTATGTAAAATTGCAGGCTTGAATCTACACAAACTAAACAAACAAATATTATACTTGTTCTATCTAGAGTACAAGGGAAGTTTAAGAGATAATGACATGAAATAGAAAGAGCTGATGGAGTATAAAGGAAGTTTAAGAGATAATGGCATGAAATAGTTTGTGGTTTTTAAATTTTTTTCCCAGGCTTCATAATCTTTCTGGCTCCGCCACTGTTGTCTACTCTAATTGAAAGCAAGATATTTGATGTCCATGGTAGTCTTTCTTCTTGCATAACATTATTGGACCAGGTAAACATTTCTACCCATTTATATTTGTCTATGTTTTACATTACATAAAGGCAAGAGGTACCTCATGATGTCTCCATGTGTGACATCCTATGGTTAGCTCCTGGAGATATTATTGATGGGTGGGGTCTAAGAAAATATCTTTATTTGTTAAAGTTTATTTGGAAGGAACCCCAATGAGTAGAAATTAAATTTGTTGGAACATCATAAAAACGCTGTCATATGTTTAGGACCATCATTCTCCATAACTATTTAAGTTATCTTGATTAAATATATTTTCTTTCTTTTGAACCTTATATATATATATATATATATATATATATATATATATATATATATATATATATATATATATATATATATATATATAATTTTTTTCCTGCAGGTAATAACTCAACCACTTAATTTTTGGAATTTTCATGTGCTAACAGGAAGATTAAAAAGAGATTGAAGTTCACATAAGTTGGTTAATTTACTAATGGATGTTTGTAAACTTTTGTTCTAATTATTAATTATAGTATAATGTATAAAATTGGTAGAAATTCTACATTAATATATCAAAATTTTGGCTTCAATGCCTCACATTTGTGTTTTTCTTCTATGTATTTTGTAGATGAATATTCATGTTAATCTTTAGCATAACTTATATTTGTTTAAGTAATGATGATTTTGGTTTGTTTAAATATAGGAAATGATTTTGACTAATATTATTATAAACAGAACTAAAAAATTTAAATATTATTATTAATAATTTAGTGAGGGAAATAAATTTCGTCACTAAATAAGTAATATAATTTTTTTGTGATGAAAATATAAACGGAAATATATGTTTTGCAGGTATTTTTTTCTTGAGTTTTAGTGATGGAATAATAATATTAGTGACAGATTTATTCCATAACTATTTGTGATGAAAAAAATTATAATCATGTTTCGTTATCTTATAAATTATATTAAAAATAAAAATATATGTTATAAAACTAAATAAAACAATATATAGATCAAATAGAGGAAGAGAATAGAGAAAATAATATTATATTATCTTCTTCAAAAGTACCCTTTACATTGCAATGTGGATCTTATTTATAGGACCTAAGGGAGATGAAAAATCACAACTATTAATAGGGAACAGGAAGATGAAAAGAAGAATAAGGATAGACACCCACTTTTATCTTTATTCATAACATTCCCCCTTGGATGTCCATTGAGGATATGCCTCGTTAAAACCTTACTAGAAAAAAAACCCAATAGGAAAAAATCCAGTGAAGGAAAAAGAGTACAATATCCTTTCATTTCTTCCCCTCAGTTGAACGACCATTTCTTCGATGAAGACCAATCTTTTGTAATAGTTGATTAAAAATTCTACTTGAGAGTGACTTTGTGAAAAGACCTGCAAGATTATCACATGAACATATTTGATGGATGCTTATATTTACACTCTTTTGAAGATCACGAGTACAAAAGAACTTTGGAGAAATGTGTTTTGGCCGGTCTCCTTTAATGTAACCATTTTTAAATTGATCGATACATGTAGTGTTGTCTTCATATGTGGTCATTGTATTTAATTTTTTAGAAGATAAACCACGAGTATATTGTATGTTCTGAATTAAGGATCTCAACCAAACGCATTCTCGACTTGCCTCGTGTAATGCTAAAAGTTCTACATGATTAGATAATGTTGTTGCTATGGTTTGTTTCACCGATCTCCATGAAATAGTTGTACCCCCACATGTAAACAAATAACCTGTTTGGGATCTACCATTATGAGGATCTGATAAGTAACCTGCATCTGCATAACCTGTTAATTCGAATCTGGATACTTTGGTATAAAACAAACCCATGTCTATTGTACCTTTAAGGTAACGAAGTATATGTTTGACTCAGTTTCAATGTCTTTGTGTAGGTGAAGAACTATATCTTGCTAATAGATTGACATTAAATGGTATATCTGAACATGTATAATTAGCAAGGTACATTAGTGCTCCAATTGCACTGAGATATGGTACTTTAGGACCAAGCAATTCTTTATCCTTTTCTCGAGGTCTGAAAGGATCTTTCTCCACTTCTAATTATCTAACAACCATTGGAGTAGACAACGGGTGACATTTGTCCATATAGAAGCGTTTTAACACCTTTTCTATACAACCTTCTTGATGTAAAAATATTCCTTTGTCCAAATGTTCAATTTGCAAACCTAGACATAATTTTGTCTTTCCTAGGTCCTTCATCTCAAACTATTTCTTTAAACAATTCATAGCTTTTGGAAGCTCTTCAGGAGTTCCAATAATATTTATGTCATCCACATAGACAACTATTATTGCAAATTCTTTTCCTAATATTTTTTATAAAATACAAGGACAAATGGAGTTATTTGTATATCCCTCTCTAAGCAAATATTCACTGAGACGGTTATACCACATTCGTCCAGATTGTTTCAACCCATATAGAGACTTGTTCAATCTTATGGAGTAGCTTTCTTGAGATTCAGAGTTGTATGCATCTGGTATATTGAACCCTTCAGGGAGTTTCATGTAAATTTCACTATCAAGTGAACCATACAGATAAGTTGTTACAACACCCATCATGTGCAAATTAAGCCCTTCATGTGCTATAAGGCTTATTAGATATCGAAAAATGCTTGCATCCATTACAGGTGAATATGTCTCATCAAAATCAATTCTAGGTCTTTGCGAAAATCCTTGAACGACAAGTTGAGCTTTGTATCTCACAATTTCATTTTTTTCATTTCGTTTTCGTACGAAAATCTATTTGTATCCAAATGGCTTCACACCTTGAGGTGTTTGGACTACAAGTCTAAAAACTTGTCTTTTGTAGAGTGAGTTTAATTCTGCTTCAATTGCATCTTTCCATTTTGGCCAATCCTCACTTTGTCTACAAATTTTGATAGACGCTGGTTCCTGATCCTCTTTGCCATTTATCTCATTTAGCACTATATTGTATGCAAAAACATCGTTAATGTCGACTTTGTTTCGGTTCCATTGTATTCCATTTTGGACATAATTTATCGAGATCTTGTTATTTTCATGAATTTCAGGTACCTGATCAATCTCTCCTAGAGATGAAATGTTTATTATGTCTCAAGGTTCTTTTAGATTTTCTATATCCTCACTTGGGTCATCTTTATTCTTAGCTATCTTTCTTGTTCGAGGATTTTTATCTTTGGAACTGATTGGTTTGCCACGCTTCAGGCGTGGTTGAGACTCATTGGATAGTCTAACAGGGATATCAATTTTTATTGGAGCATTTGCAGTGGTATATATGATTTAGTCACACCTTTTGGATCAGTGCATGCATTTGGTAATTGATTTGCTAAGTTTTATAGCTGAATTATCTTTTGAACTTCTAATTCACATTGTTTTGTTCGAGGATCAAGATGAGATAATGATAATTCATTCAAATTGATCTCTTTTTCCAGCTTCTTATTCTCCCCCCTAATGTTGGACAATTTGATTCATCAAAATGACAATCAACAAAACGAGCAGTGAACAAATCTCTTGTTGTTGGTTCAAGGTACTTAATAATAGATGGAGATTCATATCCAACATATATTCCCATTCTCCTCTGAGACCCATCTTATTGCGATGTGGTAGAGAAATTGAAACATACACCGCACATCAAAAAATTCTTAGATGGGAAATATTAGGTTATTTACCAAAAACTAATTATAAAGGTGAAAAGGTGTGGTAACTCGTTGGCCTGATGTGAATTAATGTTGCAGCATGCAAAATTGCATGTCCCCAAGCAGAAACTGGGAGTTTTCATCTCATAATAAGTGATCTTGCAATTAATTTTATTCGTTTAATAAATGATTCTGCAAGTCCATTTTGTGTATGAACATGTGCTACTGGGTGTTCAATGTCAATTACAATAGACATATAATAATCATTAAATGCTTGAGATAAAAATTCTGCAGCATTATCAAGACGTATTTTTTTGACATGATAATCGGGGAAATGAGCTCTTATTCGAATCAGTTGAGCTAGTAATTTCGTAAACGCCTGGTTGCAAGTTGACAACAAACATACATGTGACCATATAGTTGATGCATCAATTAAAACCATAAAATATCTAAATGGTCCACATGATAGGTGTATTGGCCCACAAATATCACCATGTTTACACTCTAAAAAATGATAGATTCATTTTCAGTTTTTGTTGGTGATGGTCGAATTATCAACTTCCCTTGCGAGCAAGAGCTGCATGAGAACTTATTTGATTGAATAGTTATCAACTTCCCTTTCGCATCATTATATAACTGGGATGGCCCAACCAGTCATACCAAATTATAAATTTATCATTATTTGTAAACTTCTGGTTTACAGTTGTATGTGCTTCAGTTTGTGTTCGAATTGTGTTTTGTAATACAAAGATATTCAATCCCTCCATCATCTCCTAGTTCAATATGGTATCCACTTAGGCAGATACATTTGAAACTTAATAAATTTCTATGAGACTTTAGAGAATATAATGCATTATCAATGTGCAATATTGTTCCTCCACGTACCAACATATTGGCTATTCCGGAGCCTTCGATTATTTTCGAGGTGCCAGATATAGTGCTGACATCAGTTTTTTGATTCACTAAATTATAGAAATATCTTTTATTCTTGAGAATTGTGTGGATTGTTGCACTATAAGCAAGACACATATATTCATTACTGGTGCTAGTGTCCATATCCATTCTAAAAGCAATAATAATTTTTAACAATAAGTTATAAGCGCACTTTAAAAACACAAGTCATTTAAACAATAAATTATGTAAATAAACAAGTAGAAAACACACTTTATTATGATTAAAAAATAAAATTCAAAACACAATTAGTTTTTGGTAAAGATCAATAAGGTGTTTTGGAGTACAACAAGTGTGACTCTAATGACCTTTTCCTCCACAACGATAGCAAGTATTTTCATTAGTTTTCCTACTCTGACCCTCTTTTTCATTCTTTTCAACATTTTTCCACTTCTGGTGGAAATATGTGTTCTTATGATTACCACTACGACCACGATCAAAATCAAGACCATGAGCATAATTACAACCACGACTACGTGCGCATGCACGACTGCGACCACGATTTTTCCCATAGTGATTGTGCCTTGCCACATTCACTTTTGGGAATGAAGTTGTACCAGTGGGACGAGCCTCGTGATTTTTCATCAATAGTTCATTATTTTGCTCAACCACATGAAGACAAGATATTAGGCCAGAATATTTATTAAATCCTTTTTCTCGATATTCCTGCTGCAGGAGCACATTAGATGCATGAAAAAAGGAAAATGTTTTTTCTAACATATCTTCATCAATTACTTTTTCTCGTGTCAGCTTAGAAGTTATTATAAACATTGCAGAATTATAATCACTTACACTTTTAAAATCCTGCAAACGTAAATGCATCCAATCATATCGAGCTTTTGGTAGGATAACCGTTTTTTTATGATCATATCTATCTTTCAAATTTTTCCACAGGACATGTGGGTCAGTTACGGTAAGATATTTATTTTTAAGATCCTCATGAAGGTGACGACGAAGGAATATCATGACTTTTACCTTTTGTTGATCAGATGATTTATTTCCTTCTTTAATAGTGTCACAACGACTTTCTGCGCTTAAATGAATTTTAGCGTCTATAACCCATATCAAATAGTTTTTTCCTGAAACATCAAGAGCCCCAAAATCCAATTTCGTAAGATTTGACATACTTAGTTCTATCATAAAAAATAAAAATTAGATAGAATATTAAGTATTAAATATTATAATGAGATAATTATCATAAAGGCAATAATAAATAATAACACTTTTGTAAATTCCAATATTTAAAATAACACAACCGTAAATTGGATTGTTACATTAGTCTTAAAATTATCTACTTAAAAAATATCAATTTAATGACAAATTACATCTTGCATTTTCTTTTAAATTTTCTTTTAATTGTTATCTAATCTAAAATCTAAATTGCTAACTCGATAAAAAACATGAAATAATATATTTCAAACAAATTTCAATCTCTTGACATAATTAAATATAAGGATTAATAAATTCTGGTATTTTAAAATAACAGTTAATTATATATAGTGTTTACTTTAACAAAAAAAAATCTCAACTTCCTTCCTTATGAGAAACAAAAAATTTCTTACTCCATCTTAAACGAAAAATAGCAAATAGAGACATTGTTATTTTGCTATCCTTTAGGGATGCTATGCTTTATAAGTTCTTCAGAAACTATATAAATGATTTGTTACAAACAATTATCTAAAAATTATAATCATCCTTCTGGAATGCGTTAAAATTATTTGTGTCATTCTTCTGTAATGATAATCTTTTGCCAACTTTTTAAAATTACAAAAAGTTATCAATAATAATATACTTTCTAATGTTAAACAAAAGCTGAATAAATTATATTACATACTCAACTATTTTTTTCATGATTCTAAACAAATGATGGTTCAAGTTTAATTTGATATGGAAGCGAAAGAATTATATATGAGAGTTTTGTGCTGATAACGTGTTATAAAACTAAATAAATAATATAGAGATCAAAGAAAGAGAAAAAAAAGTAATATTATATTATATTCTTCAAAAATATCTTTTACATTACAATGTTGATATCAACTATAAAGCAATTGAAAATAAGAGCATTGATATTCCATTTGTGCCCTTTCCCCAAAATATTTTTACACTATCACAAGGGCAAAACAGTAACCCAGCAATTCAACACATTTCCAATATTGCCATTTGCCAAGTGTCACTCAGATTTTCATTCCAATTTCAAAATCCTCTTCCATGTTCCCACACTTTTCCCTCTTCCATTTTCACATTTTTATCTCTCTGTCTCTCTCTCCCGTTTTTCTCTTTCCCCCACCCCACAACCCTAACCGCCCGCCACCCTCTTTCTCACTATTTATCGTCTTCAGTATCCCCCTTTCCTCTTCAGAACCACATTATCGATTCAAGATCACGTCAGCTAATGTATGGTGGCGCGGCGGTTCGATGTCGTCGGAGGAAGCACCAGCGGTGGGCTTTGTGGTTCGATTCGCGTCGTTTGAAGTGAGTTTGAGCGATTTGAAAAAATGGAGGCGAAGAAAAGTTGGTTCGCATCAAGGTTCAGTTGTCCTGCTGAGTTTTCTTTGATTCGCAGGTATGTGTTTTTGACCTTGTGTTTTTTACCTTGATTTCCATTTTTCTGATTTTGACACCTTCATTTCCATTTTTCTGAAGAGTACCCTGTTGTTGCAGGTAAGCATTAATTTTTCAAAAATCTGATGATCAACCTTCTTTGAATGGGTTTTGAAGGTTCTTTGAATGAGTTTGTCATCATCTAACGAGTTGTTTTCAATTTTTCTAATGCACATTCCCCATTTCTTAAAGCTGGAAGGAAGCCCCTTCTTTTGGTAAGTTCAAAGCACAAAACAACATAACTTCAAATTTTCATTTGCTTATCCTCTTCATGTAAGTATGAGTATGATATTCTTATTGAAATATCTTGGTTTCATTAGGCGTCTGGATCGGGATTGGTTGCAGGATGTTTATTTACAGCAGTTTCATTAGGCTTTTGTGCAACCAATTTTACATCTGCCCCGGCAGCAGGTAAGTTTTGTTGGGATCGCCAGGCAATGTGTTGCTGATGGGGAGCTCAATGATAAGAATGTTGAGGCTGCGTGTAATGCTCTGTGTACCTCAACAGACTGTTGAGGCAGCTCATGCAGAAATCTGTGGTAATTTGTTTGAAAAGGTGATAACTTTGTTTGCTTACCTGTCTAATTGGTCTTTCATTCAGTCTCAAATTTCATATTTCCTTTTGTGCAAATACAATTCATGTGTATCGTAATGAACTGATATTATGACAATTTCATTAGTCTGTATATTTTACTAAGTATTTAGATAGTATCATCCAAGGTTGAAAATTTTATGACTGATTTAATATGCCTCACTTTAAAAATTGTTAAAACCAACCATCTAATTATAAATTATATTATTTATGAATGCTCTATGATAGAACCAACTGGTATGTAATATGATACATTTGTGGACTGTCATGAGTGTGTATCAAACAATGAATTTTAAATTAATTTTATAGCTATTATTAATATGATTGAAATCCCATATGGATTGAAATTAATATCTTCTGCTGTCTCAGACTTGTCTATTATGCATTTTCATCTTTTCATGTTTATGTTGAAGTTCAGTGTGTATATTTTGTCTATTATTTGAAAACATGTCCTATTTATAGGTCAAGCAAGCAAATACAAGTGGTTTACAGGTCAAGCAAGCAAACATGTCCTCTCTTAGAATGGTGAGAATTTTGTTAATAGTTACAGGTTTGTTTAAGCAACCAGTGGTTTGTCTCATAATCCAAGTTTGATCTTCTGTTCCTATATGCTGGAGTTTTTTTTTATTATTTTGTCTTTTGAACTATTGGACATCAACACACTTCCAATATTGCCAAGTGTCACTCAGATTTTCATTTCATTTTCAAAATCCTCTTCCATCTTCCCACACTTTTCCCTCTCTCTGTCCCATTTTCCCTCATCTCTTTATCAACCCTACACCGCTGATGCCTCCCCCACCCCTCACCCTCGTCTTCGTTTCGCTTTGGTTTCATTCTCTCTCACCTTTCACCGTTAATTTCTTTCTATCTCGTCTTCGTTTCGACCATGTAGAGCTGGCTGAAAATTTAGCATCAAACCCTAAATTGATGGCATTCACACTTATGTGGCTGAAATATCTTGATTCCTGAATCGTATATTTCTTCTCCAGTGGCTTGCAGGAGTATTTGAATCAGCTAGGGTTTCACATAGTTGGGTATGGATGCACCACATGCATTGGAAATTCATGGGATATTGATGAAGCTGTTGCATCTGCAATTACCGAAAATGGTACAGATCTTTTTTAAAAAATTGTATTTTAGAAGTAGCCACTTATGAATCTGAAGTTATCTAATCATTATTTTTCTGAAATTTCCAGATATAGTAGCTGCAGTTGTATTGTATGGAAATGGGAAGTTTGAGGGCAGAGTTCAATGAGTCGGAGCGATAAGTTTCAATTATGCCTACGAAACTTGAAACTTATTTACTCTTGGTAGGAAAGGAAACTTACTCACTATATCAACAGAAAAATAAAGGTATATGATTTGGATGCCTCTATTTGGTGTTGCAGATTCTTCAACAATGCTTACTATGCTAAAGATGGAGGAGTAAGTACATCAGAATTAAACAGATTGGAATTGAGCTTTTTGTTTGGTGTAGATTTTAGACTTCAGGTTAGTGTAGACACATTTGGAAGATATTGTTTGCAATTGGAAAAATAAGGTTCAGAAACACTTCAAATTGAAAGGCCAATGCAGTGTAAATTTTCAATTAGCTTAGAGCATCGAATCAAAACTTATATTTCTGTTAATTCATCTCAGGGTTTGCTGCAGGCGGCTCTTGGTGATAGGAAGGGTATTAACCAGTTTGGTAACTTCTCTGCTCCACTTGGTTAGTGTACTTTCTTTGGTGACCTTTCTTTGGTGATTGGTGTACTTTTTCATTTATTATAGCAATACTCTAGCAATACTTTTTACATATTATGTTTCCTTTTTTATTATGTTTCACTGGAAAAAAAGGTTTCACAGCATATTTTTTGAGACAGAGATTTGTTGCATTCCAACTTATTTTGAACATATATTGAAAACCAAACTCAGTTTGACAGCATAATGGGATGAGTGTTCTTGACATCAAAATCTTTTTTGTCATATTATGTTGGACTTTGTATGAATAAAAGTTTAAACTCTCTTTAGCATTTCAAGAATACCTCTCATGTTTTGAGTTTAGGTTTGACACATATTTTGTAGCTTCTTCAACTATGATATCATTTTCCCTATTGTGCTAAGTTGTACAATTTTTTCCTCACAGGTGTCAAGGCCTCCTATTCTGATCGAGGATTTGATGAAAGGCCTCCTATTCTGTTTTAAATCTACAAGTTTTTTCCTTCCCTTTCTGCTTGTCATTGTTGCTTGAAGTTGCTTTACAAAATTGCAGAAAAGTGCTGAAAAGTGGTTAGTGTTAGATAGAATTGAATCATTGATTTACAATATTGTTTTTGAAGTTTCTTTCTTTTTAGCAAATGACTTGGTATCAATATGATAAATAATTTATATGTTATCTTCTGTACATGATTACCAGTCTTGTGAAAAAATCCGGTTGCAGGTTGCATTGAATTAGGCTCACAATTAAGCAGGTTTGTCTTTTTAATTACTGTGCTTTTAAAAAGTTTTAAATTCCAATGCAAATCATTACTGTGACCTTTAGGTTTCAATGACAATTTAATAAGCCGTCATTGATAGGTTTCAATGCCAAATTATTACTGACATTGCCTTTTGAATTAACCAAACAATTAATGACCCAACTCCACTAAATAGTTGTAGATTACCAATGTAATGAGAATAACAATAGTCAAATTACACATTATAAAGTCCTGCTATGTATTTGTTGTATCACACAACCATCACCATAGGATAGGGAAAAAAACAATGAATTCAAATAACGTTGTCCTGCATGAATCTGAGGCATATGAACAACAACCTCAAGACGTCCAACAAGTTCCCCAGGTAATACCTGTGGTTGACGAGGTCCAACAGATACAACATGTTCAAGAAGAAGTACTCTTCCAGGCCGAGGAAGCTGAGGAGGCACAAGAAGCTGCTGCACTGCGTAGAAGACAAGCCAGGAGACGATTAAGAAGGGCAAGAAGAAAGGCGTTGCAAAGAAGACAGGCCAGGATGCGTTTTATAGATTCAGATGATGAGGATGAGGCACCTTTTACCTGGAGTAACTTTATGAGGGCTAGGGGTTTTAGATTTGATCTTTAATATTTTACCTTTTCATCTAGGGCTGTAATGAAATTAGGATCAACTATTTAATCATTGTCAGGATCGACTTCACGTTATGTGTTTTTTGGAACCATTTTGCTACATTTTATGCATTTTGTTATTTTGATTGAATTTAGCATTTTAATATGACTTGTATGTTATAGTTCATGTGGGGTCTTAATCTTTAAAAATGTCGAAAAGTCACTTCTTCACAGGTACTGTTCTTTATTATCATACATCTGTTGTTAGAATGCTGTTCTATATAATGTTCTGTTGCTGTTTTATATTATTATTTAATATATTTATGGCTCTGTTCCTTTTTGCAGGTTTTAGCAACATTTAAATTGGCTTTGGTACATACATTAGGGAACCTTGTCAGTATTACGAACCTTGCTATGATGCTATCAATTTTATGATGCAGCATATGTTATTTGTTGGTTGGCTGTGACGAAAATAATTCTTCTGAGCACTGAATGTTGCTGCGAATTTCCTCTCATTCCTGTTGTTCCTTCTGATATAGTGTCCCTTTTACATCTCATTGGCATTGAATTGGGACAAACGTCTCGATCTGCCATTTGTTGGTGGTTGATGATGACTTGGAATAAATTCTAGTCTGAAACCTAATATCCTGAACTCTTAGTATCTTGCCGCTTAATTATTGTTTAATGCCGTTGAATTGATATGCATTTTGCTAATAACAACTTGGTTTGATTTTACCTAACCATTTGTTATAGCAGAAATAGAGTTTGTTGTCGTTGTTGCACGGGACAGTTTCAGTATTTGTTGGTTGGCTGTGACGAAAAAAATTCTTCTGAGCCTTGAATGTTGCTGCGAAATTCCTCTCATTCCTGTTGTTCCTTCTGATATAGTGTCCCTTTTACATCTCATGGCATTGAATTGGGACAAACGTCTTGATCTGCCATTTGTTGGTGGTTGATGATGAGTAGGAATAAATTCCAGTCTGAAACCTAATATCCTGAACTCTTACCATCTTGTCGCTTATTCGTTGTTTAATGCCGTTGAATTGATATGCATTTTGCTAATAACAACTTGAATTTCATTTCTGCTTTGAATTTCATTTTCAGTCCTCATCCTGCTGCTGTTAACAAAGTCATTTTGTCTGAAATCATTGGACAACATCAGGTAACTAGATTTCTTTTTCATCTTAGTTTGCATGCAATTGTATTTTCCTATCCATTACTTAGCTTTTACATGTCTGTAAACAAGGACTGCTTTTGCACAACCATTGGAACAACCATGAGGTTCAAATCCACACCTTCTCACTGATACTATAATTGCTTCTCAGGATGTAATCGTGCAAACATAAATCATGATTTTCATATGGTCTCAACTTTATTTGCTTCATACTAATTTTCACTATTGATTATTGCAGATATAAAATTGATATTGATGTTGAACACCACAATTCTGGTTCTAATACAAATAAAAAGTGATTTATCGATTTTATGGTGCGATTTTAGTTTTCGATTATAGTGATAATGATTCAGATCAAATATACAGAGTTATTGTATACTCTGTTCTATCTTTTGTCACTGTCTTTTGATTATGGTGAGAATGAATTTCTTGTAGGTTTGGAAAAAAAATGGAATACAACAGTTGGATTCCTGTTGGATTCTACAGACTGATGGTTATCCCATCCTGTTATCGAACAAAATTGTATTTGTAAGTCGAAGTAATTTAATTTTCAGGTTTTACTTACTTTTAAACTTTTTATTGCATTTGTTGTTTTCACTTCTCAATGTTAAGATATATGACATCAAATGGAACACAACGTGCATTTTATAATGTCTTGAATTATGCTCAGCATGATCGGTAGTTCGATCTAACACATCATACGCGTAAACAGGCAATTACAGTCAACCTTTTCTGTTTTGACATTGAGTGCAACTTTCTAGGATCTTGTCTATATTCTGTTGCAATTTCTGTTGTAATTCTTAGTATTATATTGCAATTTTGACAACAAATAGCAGATTTATATTAGATTGAGATTTTTTCCAAGTTTTAATCCTATTTTTTTTCAATATTGATTTGTCTTGCAGCTATATTATTGACGTCGTGTTTCTGTTTTAGGTGATACTGACATACTAAAACCTACCAAGCAGAAAATTCAGAACAAATTGCTAAATACCAAGCAGAAAATTCAGAACAAATAGCAGCAAATTGCTATATATTTATCTAAATTTAAAATTTCTATTCTAATCAAACGAAATGACACAAGTTTAAATAACCATTTTTTTATATTGCAACACAGTTTATTGTCGTTGCTTCACGGGACACTTTCATCGTTTGCCATGTACTGTAAATTCAATTCGTATCGACGAAGTTTACAGGTAAGCTTTAGTTATGTTTATACCTCTTATGTACATACCTCTTAGATTATTATGATATTGTTTTTGAATGTTGGTTGGATTTAATCTCATGTTATTTGATGGAAAAACAGTTGGTGAGGTAATGTCAGGATCCAAAGTTTGAGCAATTTTGACAACAATCAAGTCGTTCTTCTCCAAAATGTTTCCCCTGATTTGCTGAACTATATAGGCTATGTAAATGCTTGAGTTATTTTTCTGAGTTTTGATTGTGCAAGTTGTTTCATTGTTCATTTTCTGCACTTCTGATGTTTCAATCATGTTTCAATGATGGTGATTGTATTTCGATTTCGTAATATGGATTGTGATGATAAATCAAGTTCAAGTCCAAATTATAGAATAAATGTCATCTGTTTGTGATTCAATATCTTTGATTTGAGTTCATGGCTGAAGTAAATATTGTTCAATTTGTGAGTTGCGGTTTGATTTTCAAAAGCATTGTTTCGGATACCGTAATTTCTTTGGTTTCAATTTTCAAACAAGTCTAAGGAAAGTTTCAGCAATTGAGTTCATGGCAACTTTATTCTTCTTCAAACAAGTCTTCATGCTGCAATATAAATACATGTGATTGGGTTATTGTATTGACACAATTTAATGCTACACCTTCATAAAAAAAATCAACAAAACCATTAACTTTTTTGTGATACAATGGATTAGTGAGACTATTTTTCACTTTTATAAACATAAACATTGTTCTATACTGCTGTAGTATTTTCACTTATTGTATAGTATTTTAACATACAACCTTGCAAGGAACATGACATTTGGATGGAAAAATAGTCACTCTCAATAAATAAATATTACTCTCAATGTTTATATTATAATTTTTTATCATACATTCTCCATTTAAAATAAATGTGTTTTTTACATGTAAATTTCAAAATATTATTTCTACAATATCAAAATACATTTACCCGTGCGGGAGCACGGATGTTTTACTAGTTATTTATAGAACTTATGGAGATGAAACATCCCAACTATTAATAAAAAATGAAAAGATAAAAAAATAATAATGATGAACATCCATTTTTATCTTTATTCATAAGAATATATTTCATATTTAAAATGTGATATGACCCAATAAAACCCCTAAACAAGAATTAAGCTTTCAATAAAAGAGTTAAACTATAAAAAATGAATTATAGATTATGGGTATTGAAACTTGAATCAATGTAAAAAACGAACGCCATTTAAGCGGTCTTCCCCCAAACAACCCTGCTTCCGAAATCTCACCGCGGTTCTTTCTTTTTGCTGGCGGCGGCGCCCAAATCATGACATCGTTGGGATCTCTGAAATCAGCTATATTCGATAAAGAAGAGAGAAAACAGTGTGTTTTATTGCCTCCTTATTCGTTCATCTATTAATTCATTATTTGATAAACCCTAACTTGTTTGTGAGTGTAATTGCAGGCAATATCAGGCGCATATTCGTGGCCTCAATGCATATGATCGCCATAAAAAATTCATCAAGGATTACGGTAAATATCTGTTTGTTACCTCTTTCTTTTCATCGTTTGATTCAATATAAAAAAATCTAGTTCTTATTGATTCAATTGTGAAATAGTGATGTAATATCTGCTTTAGTCCAGTTTTAGATACAGTCTATCAAAAGATAAAATATAATCAAACTGTTTAAATTTAAGCTATAAATTATTTTCATAAGCTATTTTGAAGAGTTTATGAATATGAAAATAAATTGAAAACAACTTCTGAACATATGTCATAAGCTCTCTCAAATACTCTCACAAGTGCTTATAAGTTATAACAGTGTGGAAGCTCAAATAAGTCAATTCAAACTTTTTTTAATTATTTAAAACAGTTTTCTTCTAAAACTTGTTATGCTTCAAATGATTTGATGTGATTCTAACTGTTTTTTCGGATGCCATTTTTTTCTGTTTCGGAGTGGACATTAAGGAATTAATCAAGTTTTGAGTTATCCATTTGGTTGGTCTTAATGTCCTACAGTAAATGGATGACGAACAGTCTTCTCCATTAAGGAAAAGGAAGGAGGCTACAGTCATCCGGAAATTCAAACAACCCCTTGATAGTAACTGTGCTTGCTTTTTTTGTTTACTTCACCAGTGAAAAGATTGTCTAACAGTAGAGATAACTTGCTAATGGGTTTTTGACTGCGATGAATTAGTTCACTTTCGTTTTTCAGTTTTGGTGATTTGTGAGTAGTTTGATGGAGAGATATAATATACTATGATTTTGATCCGAATGGCCTTTTGGCTTTAGTTGTCCACATTAAAAAAAACCTTTGTTATTTTTATTGTCGTTTGTCTCTTGTTTTGACATAATTTTCTGTCTCAGTTGTAGTAGTTTACTGCAATCATGCTCAGTTACCAATGCTTCAAGTTCCTTTTACTATCTTGGTACTGCAAGAGAATATTTCTGGTTTTCATGAAATTTCAGCGTAATGTGTATTTTTTAAACTGTATTGTTATATTCAACCCTCAACTTCTTATAAGATTATCTTTTCGTGCCCACAGTTAGTTTCTATGGGAAAGAAGAAAAATCTTCAACCTTAAAGCTGCCTATTAAAACAGATAAAGATACCCTAAGAGAGGGATACAGGTATGCTTGTTATCTTGCCTTATATAAGCTAAGGTTGGTGGGACTTTCTTTCACTGCATTTTTGGTGTTTGTCATGGTTTTTCCTCTTCTGTAACACTAGGAAATTAGTCTTCCATCTTGTTATAAGAGTATAATCATGATTAGTGGAGTATTTTATTTGGTGTTTTTAAGTGTTCACCCTTTACCTAGAAATAGAAAAATGGGCTTTAAAATGGATTGACAACTTCACAATCATAAAAAAGTGTTCACCCTCTTGAAATTGTAAATTTGAGTAAATTTTCCTCTCTAAAGATCCTTTTGGCGCTTCGCTCATGAGTTTTTTATTTTTTATTATTATTATTGGGGGAAACTCTTTCCTTTGTCTGTTTTTGTGTCAGAATTTTAATATTTGTTAATTCAAATGTATTGCAAGATTCATACGGTCAGAGGAAGATGATATGGATCCATCATGGGAGCAAAGGCTTGTGAAGCGTTATTATGCCAAGCTTTTTAAAGAGTATCCTTTGCATTGCAAATATATCCCATTTTTACTAAAATGTTAATGTTGTAGGAGTAATGGTTTCTTTTGCAAATATACGTTAATTTGATTTTTGTATGTAGACTACAAAAGTAGTTGTGAGGTGTGGCCTAAGGTTTCTTGCTGGTTGTTTTATAGAAAAAAATTCTTATTCATTTGTCTTATTATACTCTGTACTTGAACTACAAGGTACTTATTCCCTTGTTACCTTAAATCCTTTTAAGATACTGTCTTGCTGACATGTCACAGTACAAGAGTGGTAAGGTAGTAACTCGTTGCAGTTAGAATAATTTTTGATAGTTTGCTAAAATTTTCACCCCTTTGGAATTTTGAACCTTGTGATTTGTCTATTTTCTCATTAATTTTGAATCTATGCTCTTTTTGTGTGCTGTGTTGTAAACCTATTTTATGATCTGTAATTTATTCATCCATTTTGAAATTTGAATAGTGATGCCATGCTTATGTATTCTGGTCTGATCTGGTGCGACCTGTCAAATTTCCCATCAATTTTGAACTTGTTATTCTATTTTTGTGTTGAGTGTGAACTTTTCTTATGATTGTGAAGTTGTCAATCCATTTTAAATTGTGATGCCGTGCACGTGTGTGTGTGTGTGTGTGTGTGTGTGTATTCTGGTCTAATTTGATAAAAAATTTATGAAGGTTTGCGTTATTACTAAGTTCAATTATAATTTGGTTTATTCCTAATTTAGACTGTAATCTTTCTTTTTGTGACATCTCTTAATTTGTACTACTATTAGTATTATTTTATTTCATCTCATTTTTGTGGGATATTGGCGTAGATGATTTATTTTGTAGTCCAAGATATCTTTTTACAAAGATGATTTTATGCTGATAGATTGCATTTCTTTGTAGATTGGTCTCAGATGGAGAACAGAGAAGGAAGTCATGTCTGGCAAGGGTATTGATTATTCTTTTACTCACTTGTTTTGCCTAGTTATTATGACTCGCTTACCTCCATCCCATGTTTAACTATAATTATTTCAGAAAATAAATGCTTTTTAGTTTGTGTTCTCTCTATAGTCTACATTCAATTGTTATGCAAAGTAGTTCACGCATTAAACTTATAATTAATGTCTGTTTTATTAAAGGCTTAGTTGAGTTCTCCTACTTTTCACATGCAGTAGAATTTTAATCAACTAATCTTTTGAGTTCCATCTACTCTAACCGATCCTTCCTTTCAATCCCTTTAAGAAAACAATATTAAAATATGAAGTAGGATTTTTCTTAGTGGTATGGGTTAAAATTCTGTTAATGGCAGTACTTGATTTTCTTGTTGACTTGTTTGCCATGTCTCCACATTTCTCTCTCTCATTTTTTAAGAGAAAACAACTTCGTTTAAAAGGTGCAACTAGGAGAAGAAGAGACATTGTTGTAGACATCAAATTTCCAAGGCCCAATCTACAACCCAATTCCCAAGTCCTCTTCTAAGTTTGCCCACATTTGACCAAGGAAAATCCCTCCACTTTAATGCGATTAAAAAGGTAGTAGATGGAAACATTCTCATAACCTAGAATCACTCCCATCCTCAAGTAGAACTTTAGGCTTTATTTGGGAATTTGGAGGGGAATGGATGAGTGGAGGGCTTTGGGAGAAGGGGTTTGTAAAAAAAAAATTCTAGAAATTTTTAACAGTTTTTGAAATTGCGCAGTTGTATAGAATGATAAATAAATGTTTGTATTACTCTATTTTTACTTTTCAAAATATTATAACAACATAAAACATATTTGAAGAATTTATGTAAGCCTTCCAAAACCATCGTCCAATACAAATTTTAAGTTCCTCCAAATTATGAATAAAACCAAACCCTCCAAAATCCTCCCAATCAAAATCCTTCAATTCTTTCCACCCCATCCTTCCCTTTTTTCAAATCCCTCCCCTCCATTCTCCTCCAAACTCCCAAACAAAGCCTTAGTAAACCTTTTCCTTTTTTCATCAGCAATCAATGTGGAATCATCTATAATTAGCAGCTTAATCTTTTACCCACTTCAGTTTAAAATTTTTGTTCTGACTTATTTAACTTTGGTTTGATTTTGATCCAATGTCTATTTGTTTCAACCAAAGAAATCCTTTTTAAATTTTATTTTTTCGTGGAGAAAGTAAGCTGCCTTTAATTTGTTTTATGATTTAGAATCCTATTCAATTTTAAAATTAATGTTTTAGATGATTTTACAGGCCAGTTTATATGCGGTAACAAGCAATGCAATGAGAAAGATGGATTAGCAAGCTATGAGGTAAGATATTCTTCCCATTACATTCATCAATCTAATTGAATAGTCTATTAGAAAAGGAGACATATTGAAGATAACCCAATCAAAAGGGAAGGGGAAGACCATAGAAAACATTACAAAAAACTAAGGAGAACCTTATTCTAACTTCTGAAGATCTGGCTTTAGATATATTGTAAATTACATTTGTTGATCCATGTAACTGTCCCTATTTAGTGGGTCGGGGCATCATTGCTGTTTTGTTTGCGGAACAATAACAATTTGTCCAAATTCCGTTATGCTATAGCTGCTATTTAACAACACTGTTTGAGGGCTAAGAATTCAGAATCCGTGTATATCCTGTGACATGTTTCCACTCCTTTATTCTATTTGCTTCATATTACAGGTGAACTTTTGTTACTTTGAAGCCGGAGAGAACAAACAGGCTCTAGTTAAATTGGTAGCATGTGAGAGGTGAGTTAGTATGAAATAATGCTGATTTCTCTGCCCATGCCATTGGTTTCTTCTGAATCCATATCCTCTTGTTTGTATAACAAATCATGGGTGTATTGAGATGTCAATCATTTGATGAAGGAATTATGGATTGATATTACATGCGTCAGTGTTAGTACATAACAAATCACAGGTCTATTGAAAATTGAAATATCGATCCTTTTCTTCTATACTGATTTTTGTCAATATTCTACAATTCTCCTTTTGAATAATGCTTCCCCGTTATATTTGTTAAATGCTTGGTCCTCTTCTGGTTATTGTATATTATGTGACTTGTTTAAGGAGTTTGAACTCATTTTGTTTAATGGTTTGCCTTGAAATAGCCATGCAAAAAATTTCTTGAATGCATGGGATTGGACAGGATGTTCATTACTTCATTTGGTATATGTCTGTATATACTGCCCTTTGGAAATGATATTTTGGTTTAATTAAATTTGTTTTGAAGCATGCTGATGTAGTTATCTCAAGAATATTTCAAACTATCATTGTTTATGGAAAAAAATCTATTCCCTTGTACAAATTGTGTAATTTGACACAATTAATTTGTTTCTACGACAATAACTGAATTAAAAGTAATTTGACTCGGGAAGCTAGTTATAATACTCCTAAACTTAAGACAGCTTTTTTTAAAAAACAATTCTTGCAACAATAGTTGTTTTTGATCGAATTTACAATAATTTGCCAAAATGCTCTGGCGTTCAGGATGTAAATTGTCTCCTATTTATGTGTTAAAAATTGAGGCTATTCATCTCTTTGATTGAAAGTGTCTCTTTTTCAGTCATCATTAAGGGTTTTGTATGTTTTTCCACTCTTCTAAAAAAAAGGTTGAAAGTTGTCTTCCAAATCAAGTTTCTGTTTAATTTATTTCTTGGTTATTTTTCCATAGATGTGCCGAGAAACTTAACTACAAGAGGCAGAAAGAAAAGGAGCAATTAGAAAAACGACAACAAAAGCAAGATAGAAGAAAGAGGTGAGAAGTGAGATTTTTGCAGCCACCAACCCCCCCCTTCTTATTTTTTTTATGAATTATTTACTGAAAATATGGAGATTGAAATTGAATCCTTTCAATTGTAGGAATCGTTCAAAGAGTGATGATGATCTAGACGAGGTCCAAGAAAGCGAAGATAGAAGACGGAAAGGTTTGAAGTTCTCATATTTTTACTTGTGGATGGCTATTTTACATAACGATACAAAAGTGTCTGCATTTTTGGTTCATCATTTGTTTATGTTGCAGAATAGATCCCGGTTATTTTAGCAATATAACCCGTTTTTCATGAAAATATAAAATACAAAGCATTAATGATAAAGCATCTTTTTTTGTGCTTTATGCAGTAACTATTCATTCATCAGAGTGCATGTCATTTATTTTAGTAAGAACTAGGAAAGCCTGGGTTTAGAATGAGCTAAAACTTGATTTAACATATATTTTCAGGAAAGAGGGCTCTGGTTTCAGCCAATGATTATAAAATAGTTGATGAAGAAGACGACAGTGATAACATAGATGAGTTTCTTGAGGGGATGTTTCCCTGATCTTCAACTGATTCATTGCCTATACCTCAAAAGTATATCTTGAGACCTAAGCTGCGCAAAGCATGAAAAGAAGTTAGCCAGTGCCCGGAGCAAGTGGGTTCTGCATGTAGAGGCCTAACATACCTGACAAAGGGGATATGCTTGAGACAACTTTATTTATCCTGTGAAGCCCTTCGAAATTGTGCACACTATAATTGCTTAATATACTAAGCAGAAGGATGCTTAAGAGCTTGTATTCTGTACAGTTTGCATAATATCTTCATTTGTGAAATTTGTAAAGGAGAAGTATATTCATTTATCAGGCATTAAAATGTCGTGAAATTATTGACTCTTGGAAACTGGAAACTTCACTATAGTGGAAACTTCAGTATAGTTAAGATGGAAATAAGTTACACTGCTTTATAGGAATCTATAGTCTAACTAGATCTAGATCAATCTCCATATGAAACTACAGTTTCCATACCAATCAATCTGAACAAAATAGGATTCAACATCTAAAAAGTGTGACTTGAGTCAATAAACTGAAGAGGCTCAATTTGTTTTTGTAAAACAAAGTCTCACCTAACATGTTACTAATGCAGATTAGGTATTAGGTATTGACGACAAAATTGAGGCATTTTTAATGTTAATATTTTGGTAAAATACTTGTTTTGGTCCTTTAAATTTACCTCGCGGTTTATTTTACTCCCTTAACTTTAAAAAGTGTTATTTTTGTCTCTTAATTCTTCAAAACGTTCCGTATTAGTTCTTTTGTCTTAATAGCGACGAATTTAGAGACTGATTTTTTAATTTTTCCGTCGCTAATAAGACGAAAAGGATTAATATGAAACATTTTGAAGAGTTAAGGGACCAATATGACACTTTTTAAAGTTAAGGGACCAAAATGAACCTCGAGGTAAAGTTAAAGGACCAAATAAGATATTTTACCTAATATTTTACAGTAATTTTATGTCAAGTGATGTGTCTTTTATTTTTGTGATGTCTTTTTGGCGTTTTAGCATAGGCTAAAAACAGTTGTAGATGATTCAATATTAGAATGGGAGAATGCAAAAAATAGTTGGTAGGATCATATTCTAGCTTCAGACGACTTTTAGGATTATCAATTGATCTCGTAAATTCACACAGCTTTCCGAATTTTTTTAAAAGGTCATTCATTTAAACACTACTCTAAGTCAAACATATTTAACTATAGAGTTCTTATTTATTGGGTTATCGAAAAGAAGATGCATCTTGTTGGTATATATAATACCAATAAATCTTTATAAATCTTTCTTCAACCATGTAGTCTCATACCTACATAGCCTAAGGATCCTCTAATTTTGATAAGAATTCGAGCGACCATTCGTCGCCCTTTTCGGCTTCGGGTGTTATAACCACTCCATGTCCTCTTCGATCTCGGGTGTTACATGCTCACCACCTTCCGTTTGGTTCGTCCTCGAACCACATCGTACTGGAAGAAGTCTGCTCTGATACCATTTGTAATACCCTATACGACTTTCAGGATTACCGACTGATCCCACAAACTAACATGAGTTTTATTAACATACTTTGTCCTCACCCACACGCTTTCTAGGAAACTTCTCAGAAAGTCACCCATCTAAATACTACTCCTAGTCAAGAATGCTTAACTATGGAGTTCTTATTTGTTGGCCTACCGAAAAGAAGATGCATCTTATTGGTATAGGTAATACCAATCAATCCTTATAAGAAAATATTTAAAGTAAATATTTAAAGAAAATCAATTAAAATGATAAAAATACCAAATAAGTTTGAATAAACCACTTGTGATTTTTATTTGAGGTTTAAAAAATGAGGTTTTAATCACAATATGATTTAGAACTCATTTGGTTTTGATTTTCAAAATAAACATTCACTTTTAAATGTTTAAAAACAATTAAAAAAAAATTTATTCACAAAAATACTAATTATATTAAATAAATAATATAAATTTTATTTTTTGTGGAATAAAATATTTTAACATTTTTGTGATTTTTTACAAAAAGAACTAATAAAAAATAATTAAAATTGAGTAAGTTATTAATTTTTCAAATCATTAAAAATAATATGAAAAATAATAAAAAAGTGAAAAAACCATTAAAAAGGGGTCTGGGGCGAGGGGGATTCGAACCCCAGACCTCTTGTGTGCAGTGTACGCGCCTTACCATTGGGGTAGTGATACATCCGTGTATCAAACCCCAGCCACAAATATACAAGGCTTGCCTTGTTCTTGGCCTGACCAAGGCAAGGCAAGGCGAGGTTTTTGGTCAGAAACGTGAATGCCATAACTTCCTCATTTCTCCATGGATGGAGACAAAATTTATATGCATCTGGCCTAGAATTGCCTAAGGAATCTAATGGTGGTGGTGGTTTTTCCAGAAAATCAATCCTCCTCAAAACCCGATAGTGGTTTTGAAATAGGCCATAATGTGCATTTTCTGTGCTACCTCTTGGTACAACCATGAATTACATGATGAATTGGTTCAAACACAACACATATAACATGTATGAGATGTGCATGATCAGTGGACCTCAGAGCAAGGCATATTTTAAAGAGTTCAAGTTGAGATGCTTACCTCTTTAGGAGCTTTTTGGGCAATCTATCAAGTGTCTTGTTCCAGAAATGTTTTGATGCTTTGAACACTCTCAAATGATCCCTTAGAAGCTTTTAGGATGATTGGAATCAGCTGGAAACCTCAGGAATGGAGATTGGTCATTTCTTGCAAAAGGGACAAAAGTGGCCAAAATAGCAACTCTCTTAAATGATGTTCCAGATGTGTGGAGCCATTTGGGACAGTTCAAGGATGATATTTGGAGTGTGTTTGAGGCTTTATCTGGTTTTAAAAGTGACTGAATCAAGACATGGCTTGAAAAATGCAAAAAAGTCCAATTTTGACGTTTTGAGAGAGGACTTTGTGATTTTGGCGTTACAGGTCACTTGTGAGAGTTTGGACAGCTTAGATATGACATATTGGATGTGTTTGGATCATGAGCTGTGATGAAATTGCTTTCTAACTCAAAAACTCAGAGTTACCTTGCTAAAGAAGGCATTTTTGCCTAGAGAAAGAGATTTTGAGGAAAACAAGTGTTGTAGTGCTTTGGTGTACTCAAACTGAGCACAAACGAGCTCTATTTATAGTAGAGCAAGTTTGTTTTGCAAGCAATAGTGAATGGAAACTGCTGCAGAAGTTTGGCAAATGTTGACCAATAGGAATCCAAGTCTCCTCTAGCCATTGACTAGAGGTTAGAGCACAGGCTGATGGTTCCCTAGTTCTTGGATAAGTCTTGACTGAATTCAGTTGAAAAGAGCTCAGTCCATGCCACCTTGGCGCATCCATTAAATGCTCCAAACCAAAATTGGAGTCTTGTCTCTCTTTTAGGCATTTCTAGGTTTGGCATGCTACTTTTGGTTCCAAGGACTTGGGAGGCTGATGGATCAGTGTCTGTCCCTCCTTGGTCTCCCCCTGAGGTGTTCAGATGGATAAACTTGTTTTTCATTTGCAAAATTTGCTCAAATCAAGCAAAATGCACAAATCTCCCTTGCCATGACAGTTTGCAGCAAGGCACATTGTCATTGTCATATCTCATGGCTTAAGTGGAGTTTCATAAAGTTCTTGGCCATTTTGGAAAGCTCTTATATGATACAACACATGTGTGATCATAGTTTGTCTTGATACTTTTTGGATCCAAGTGAAAAACCCCCTACTTTTGGAAAAAAAAAACAAGACAGATTCTGACTTAGTGAAAATTTCACTAAGTGTTGGAAAAAGTGGCATTTCATGTTTTCAGCCATTTTGATCCAACTATAACTCAAGATCTATGATGAATTGGAATGAGGTGTAGTTGACACTTTTAAAGTATGCCATGAGAGCTACAAATCCATCTTTGGATCAGCCCAAATGGTTGCTTGGATCTCAAGTTATGATCCTTGGAAGTTGGTACCCTAGCCACTTTGTTCCATAACTTAGAAAATTTCTAAGTTTTTTATGGTTACCCCTTTTACAAGTTATCCCACTTTTCTTGATTTTTCTTGATGAATGATGATCCCAATCACATATTAACATCATTTTAGGGTCAAAGAACCATAATTGTGAAAAATATCAAAAAGTCAAAGTTGACTTTTGTGCACAGTTGGCTTTTTGTCAGATGAACTCCAAACTGTGCGATCCTCTATGAAATCAAGTCCTTTACCTAAATCAAACTTGATGGATTGATTTAATAGGTGTTATAGGGTGTATGGAATCATGTCCCAAGGTTTGGGAGCAAGCTTGGGTCAAAAGTCAAAGGCACAGTTGACCTTTTCCGCGAAACCCTAATTGTGGTTCTAATGAATTTGAAACTTATTGATCAAGCTTCTTGGATCAATCCATTGTTGCAAATGGATCAATGTAGTGTGTTATATACCCTCAAATCCTCTCTTGAGGTCTTGGCTCATGTTTTATCCCAAAAGTCAACTTAGGGGTGAATTAGGTCAAGAAACCCTAATTCCTGATTTTTATTGTATGCATCCCCTGAGGCAAAATTGACTTGATGATTGGGTTCATGATGTCCCTTGGAGCATCTTAGGTTGTGCTTTGAAGCATTGGCTCATGCCCAGATGAAAATTTCCATCTGGAGGCCCTGGTCGACCAAAACCCTAATTTGGTGACACTGGCGATCTTGAGGCCTAATCCACCTGGAATGCTGCAACCTTGTGCTTGATTCTTGAGGTGGGAGTCCTCTTGATCCATTGTGGATATTTGAGAGGTTAAAAAAGTTTAAGATCATGTCATTTATTGATTGATCCTTTGTTTAAGAGCTCTGAGAGGGCTTGAAACCCTAAGTTTGATTGTAGTGGATGCTCACCCATCTTTAGGGAGACTAATGAGGTATGATGGTTCATCCACATTGTGATGCTGATTTGCACAATGATGGGGAATCTTAGTGGTTAAAATTTGGGGTATGACAATAGCGTGGCGATTTCATTTGCGGAAGGATCCAATAACTAATTAACCTCTTTAGCCAGGGTGCTGAAGCGATAAACAACAAAAGTTTTTGGAAGTATTTTTCTGGGAATTTATCGTGTCCACAGAGATCGGTGTTATTAAACCGCTGTTCGAAAGTTTCCGCAATTCTGAGTTTGGTTTAAAATGTTTCAAACTTAGAAACAGAAAAGTAAATATTAACACAAAAAGAATTCATTCTTCAGAGAGAATAAACTTATCCGTCATGCATATAATCCACTCGTCACAAACTTAAAATTATCGACCAGTCATACTCAACCTACAATACTCGTCAATATCATCCGACATCGCTCACAATAGTGTACATCTCTGACACACTGAACTGAGAGAACAACTGTATTACTCTCGTCGACGATCTCTCACCCGACTCGAAACATGGAAGTCATTAAGCTTCGACACCCATAAAGATTGTTATCTCTAAATCTATCTCTAGCATCCAGAAACTAATAGATAATCATCCCTAATCAAGATTTGTGAAGCACATCTCTATCACAACCCAAACCTCAAGCAAAAAGCAAAAATCAAGGACAATCACCGATAAATATTTGTAAACAGATTTTATACAATGCCATGAGCGATAAATATACATAAGATCAAAGTAAATACATATACAAAGCCCAACTAAGAGAGAATACACAAAGAGGAAGAGAAATGAACAAAAAATCTTCCAATTTGTCAGTGCTGATCGATGATCAATCCAACCCAGATCATCCGTGTGCAAGCTCCATAGTTGTTTTCTAAGCTAATCCTATGAAAAAATGATGTTTGATGGAGTGGGAGCAAAAAATACCCAAACCATAACCTAAAAATTGTGTTTTTATGCCTTATAACATGTTTCTGTCTAGGAAAATTCGTCTGGCGAAGTTCCGGTTCGCCCGAAGAAAGAGGCGACTTTTTTATGCACTTTTTTACACCTTTATGTCTGTCTGGCTCGCTTCTGCTTCGCCCGGCGAGCCCGGGGCGAGAGCAGGCAGACATCATTTTCTGTTTTCTTGTTTCGGCCATAACTTTCGAACCGTAACTCCGTTTTTCGCCCGTTTCGAAGCATTGGAAAGCTTATTCAATACTCTTTATGAATATGACAAGATATCATTGCTTGAATACCTGTAAAAATAAATGAAAAAAATTAAACTCAATGATATTTACACGATAACGCAATATATACACTATAACATAAAGTAAACCTATTTACAAACAAAGTGGGGTTTATTCGTACGATATTAACAAAAAGTATCGATAAGTGCAACAAAACTTATATAAAAAATAGCTACATTTTGCACTTATCAGGGGGCGACTGAACAAATGCTTCCTTTGGTGCTAGCATGACGTACACCATGTGTTTCGGGAACTTGATCATCAGTATTATTAGTATAATTTTCATCTGTGCGTTGTGGTAAGGATCCACTTATTATCCACGACAATATATCAATATATAATAAACACATTTCTATCTTTTCTAACTTTTTCAGATTAAACGCCATATATCACATATTTAATATAAAACACTAGCATTTCAGATAAAACATTTACCGTATATAACTCTTCTAACTTTTCTATGTCTTTCTTCTGACTTTCCCGCTCGGCTTCTAACATCTTTCTCTGCTCTTCTAACTCCTTCTCAACAAGAGCAAGCTTTTCTCTATGCTCTTGTAATTCGGCATTGTCGGCGCTTTTTCTGGTTGGACCAAAGAATAATCTAATGCCGACGCCTTCTCCAACACCACAAACGCGCCCATCATGTTCATCTGTTCCAATAGCCTCAATTAGTATATCATGTTATGGTTCTGGAACAAATGAGCCTCCACGGGCCTCCTCAACCAACACATCCTACACAACATGCATGATAATATTAATATTGTAATTACCACAACATTTAAATAATATTATAACATACGAACAACAAATCATACTTACAATTTTCTCAGCAACTGCTCTTGAAGCATCTGAGGTGTACTCTTCATTTGGTATTAGCCGAACCCTCTTCCACTTCTCATGCCTTGATGGTGGAGATGGGTTGCGATCACGACTAATGGAGTCTTCATCTCCCATTTGTTGTCTTTTTTCCTCCATCTTTTTTCTCCAGTTTTCTGTAACCCCCACGAGATAATCCATGGGGGTAAATGTTTTTTGCTTTATTTTGAATTCTTGTTTGACTTTTAGAATGTTATAAATATAGTGAAAATATGATTAGTATCTATAAATCATTACCATAAAATTATCAAGATAAATAAGACTATTACTAACCAGGAATTTCTCAGAATGACGACCCTTTGCAAACTTTTTCTAAACCCTCTTCGAGATAAAACTATACCTCACCCATGGACGCTCAAGACCAATCTTAGGTTTCCTAATGTAGTCACGCGTGAGCCATGACTTAAAACCCCTCCAACACGTACCAACATGAGTTAACCAATTTTTTTAAGTTCTTATCACCATCCGTAAACTCAAAGGTAAACTACATTTAAATCAATAAGAATGTATTAGAAATTATAGAAACTCATATCGAAATGATGAAAATCAAAACTAAGACCTTAACATCTGTTCATATTCTATCTTTGACCTCAACTGGTGCTTGTTTCCAATCATCTACCAATATGCTAACTTTGCTACATCCAAGGAACGTAACATAAATCTTAAAAAGAGAATAATATTCACCATCAACTACTCTATAATATGAATCAAACGCGATAGACAATTTGATACCAGATTTGTGGACTTTTGTTATTTTGGTAAGCATAGTGGCACCTCTTTGTGATCTTTTGTTTTTTATTTGAGTATCACTTGTCAAGTTTCATCGCCACTAGATGAAGAATACGACGGAGTCGACATCTCTTTTAAAAAAAAACACAACCTCAATAACAACAACAACAACAACAACAATAACAAACTCTTTCATCTATTATCATATACACATTCAACAACAACAAAAAAATCTTTCATCTATTATCATATACACATTCAACAACAACAATAACAACAATAAACTCTTTCAAAGATTATCTCATACACATTCAAGAAGCGCCAATGTAATACAATTTAAAAAGCGAACCGTGGTGATATGTTACTTACTAAATTACATTTCATAAAGAAGCACCAGTGTAATATAATTTAAAATATTTAAAACAAAATGAATAATATGTCACAACGGTTTTGCTCAGAAACCGTGATGGGGTCTCATTTTTTTAAAAATTAAAATAAATAAAAATAAAAAGGCGCGACTAAATGTTAAAGAAATACAATATTTGACACGTCAGTATATTACAATTTAAAATATTTATAACAAGTCATAACGGTTGAGTTATTCAACCGTGGTGGTATCTAATGTTAAAGAAATGTTACAAATACAAAGGCGCGACTATATGTTAAAGAAATAAAATATTTGAGGGTGATTATATAACCACGGTCTTATGTTTCATCCTTGATTATATCATATCAAAGAAAATGATTGCGCGTTAAGTAAGACATATCATCACGGTGAAAGCCTAACCGTAGTAGAGTTAGTGTTACCGAAGGTGTATTTTGTAGTAGTGAATCAAATGGAATATTGGTTATAATAGGAGAATGACTCTTGATAAACTCTATGTTGAAACGCCTAAGTACAATGAAATTGTGGAGCTTCATAGTGATGCTCAGTTGTTAAAGATAGTGCTGAATGTTGGAGTTTGTTATCCTAAGTTGATGAAGGAATTTGTGGTTAAGAATGATGGTATTACTCATGGGTCGCTGAATTTCAGTTACAAGCTATTTGTTGGGAAAGATGTCATATACGTTAGTCTTTCCAATGTTCCTGTTATTGATGAATCTGGTTTTGGTAATATGCTAATTCTGCAATCAGAAGAAATCTACTGTTGCATCACTGGTTTTATGTACCAGGTAGGAGTTCATGCTACATTGGAATGTGGAGAATGTTATTTTTTTCAATTGGTTAAATGTGTTAAGTATCACGACATCTAACCACTTATTGGTGTTCCCTCTTTAATCTGTGATATTTTGAGTGCTCAAAAGAAATACAATGTTATTTGTGATGATGAGATTGGTGCTACCCCAAGTGTTTTGACTTTGAAATACATACTGAATATTGGGAAAGATGTGGCTGACATTGTAATACATATATGTGCTCCTAATTTTGATGAAGAAATGTTGGAGCTTTTTCACCTCAACTTGTTGTCGTTGCTACTGCAATTTTGTGGTATGTGTGCATACATATATATTCTAAATCATATCATTAGGCCAACTACCAAATATAATAATAATAAAAGTAATACTATATCTATATTATTATTTTAATTAAATCACTACTACAAAATAAGCCTTTCGTAACGTAACACCAATATTACGACGACCATAGTGTTAACTGTGGTAATAGATTAATCCTGGGCGCGTATGTTTTGATTCCTAAAGTATATATGCTGGAAGTAGTTGCACTCAACCACTGTCAAGTAACCAAATGCTCAAAGATGTGACACAGTATGTCATGGCAACAAGTTACAGTGCTTAAATTTTCAAAAAGAACACATTTTTCTGCTCTCGCTTCCGCACCTCTAACAATCTTTAAATCTGCAGTTTCCTCTGCAAAGTTCTGGAGTTAATATGAAAGCATGTTAGGAACAAGGAAATGGTTGAATAATTATGGCAATCCAAAGAAGACATCAAAGAAGAGGCATGAAAAAGATGTTGTTGTAACGAAAGCTCATGGAGTTTGTATGAAAGGAATGGCGATTATAGGAAAGGACGATGGTAAGTCCAGAAGTGTTTCTTCTCTCGTCAAGTTTAGGAAAACTCAAGATGGTAATAAAGATATCAATGAAGATGTGCCAGACAACCTGTATGACATTTTGATGAATGAGTTTCCAACTTAAAAAAAGGGTGACCAATTTGCCTCTGATAATTCTAAAGTGAATGATATTGTGAATAAGGTTAGTAATGAAATTGATGACCTTGCTGTTGAAATCTTTATTGTTAAGAAATTCCCTAGAAAAGGAAAGAAGCTTCCCAAGAACTCTTTGAAATTCTGGAATTGCAGACAACAGATGTCCTAACACATGTCAAGATATTGTTCTGCATAATCATTTAAACAAGAACAAAATAGCAGACTGATACCTTGAATATCAGAACTGCAGAAACACAGATGTTGCGACATCTGATCTAACTTGTTTATCATGAACACTAACAGAATAATTAATTCTGCAGAATGATAAAAGACACAACAATTGTTAACCCAGTTCAGTGCAATTCACCTACATCTAGGGGATACCAATCCAGGAAGAAGACTCCACTATCTGTAGAATTATTACAAAGTTAAACTCCCCCGTTTACAACTTTATATCCTAATATCTACCCTATGAAGACTTTATCAAAGAACAACCTCTTTGATATGTGATACCCCACTCACTTCCCTTAATCACAACCTGTGATATCTATATCATCCCTGTCAATACAGAATTCTGTTAATCTTTCTTGACCAACACGCTAATTTGGATTTGCTTAAAAGCTTCATTCAAGAACAATACACAATCCAATACCTCAAGGCTTATGGATATGTGTCGTACCTATGTCTTCCACACTGTATAAAACCAATACAGAGAGAGACTTACAAATCTAGAGTCTACGAGTCTCAAAACCCTAAACCCTTATTTTTACACAAGAGAACTAGGTTACAATTGTTACATACAAGGTACATGCTTGTTGGGTGCAGAATAGGGCAAGCAAGCAAAAATATTTATTTTCGGAAGAATTCCCTCCGGGATTTATGTCATGTCCACAGAGATCGGTTCGAGGGAAAGAATGCCGTTCGACAGTCTCTCGCGTTTATGAGTTTGGATTAAAATGGTTTACAAGTAAAAACAAACAGAAAAGTAAAGATAAACATAAAAAGAATACATTCTTTGAAGAGAAGAAACCTATCAAGCATGAATATACACTACTCAGAACAAACGTAAACCTATCAATCGGTCGCATTCAACATACAATACTCATCAAAATCATCACGTATCGCTCACAACAAAGGTTATGTCTAACGCACAGTTGAGAGAGCAACCGTATTACTCTCGTCGACGCTCTCGCGCACGACGCCTCGAAACACGGAAGACATTAAGTTCCGACACCATAAAGATTATTATCTAAATCTATCTCTAGAGTCTAGACAATAGATATCCATCCTTAATCAAGATTCATGATGTTTATCTCTAACACAACACAAATCCAAACATAAATGCAAAAAGATCAAGGGCGACATCGATAATGATTTGTAAAGCATATATATTATACAACCATGATCAATACATGTACATAGGTTTAGAGTAACAATACAAACATAACCCACAAAATAGAGAAATACATAGAGAAGAAATGGAGAAAAACCAAACATCTCAAAAGTTGTCGGCTCCGATTGATGAAGGATTCGACTCCGGATCATCCTAATTCATGCTCCAATGTGTTTTCTAGCCTAATTCTACTCAAAAAATGCTATTGGATGGATTTGGAACTAAAAATATCAAACCCATCACTAAAAAATGATGAAAAATGGCTTAAATGGGCAATTCTGCATTTCCAGGTTCGCCTAGCGAGTCCCCGTTCGCTAGGCGAACGTAAACCGCCTTTCTGTTGAGTTTTTTCACGATTCTGGAACTTTTCGTTCGCCCCGGTTCCCCTAGCGAACAAGCTAGCGAGTGTTCGCTACGGGGGCTCGCCTAGCGAGCATGACAGAAAACCAGAATTTGTTTTCTTCATAACTCTTGAACCGTAACTCCGATTGACGCACGGTTTGAAGCGTTGGAAAGCTTATTCAATGCTCTTTATGAATATGGAAATATCCCATTGCTGGAACACCTACAAAAATAAATGAAAATCGATTAAACTCAATGATATTTACACGATAACGCACTATACACCGAAAACGTAAAGTAAACGTATTTACACACAAAGTGGGTTTTATTCGCACGATATTTACCAAAAAGAATCGATAAGTGCAACAAAACATATATACAAAAATAGGTACAATTTGCACTTATCAAACTCTCCCCAACTTACCTACTTGTTTGTCCACAAACAAAAATCAAACAAACTTGAAAATGCAAAAGCGATATCCAAAGAAAGACGAATCAACAGGTTTTGAAAAACGGAAACGAATGAATGGTTCAAATGACAACGGTACACATAAAAAGTAAATACTTACCACTAAACTACAACGATAACGTAGTCACGAAACAAAAGCAAAGTACAAAAGTCATGCCAAAAATTCTAAAACAACACAAGTTCAAATGTGAATCACACCTAGCAAAAACAATCATCGGTAGATGAAAAACACAAAATGAGGTTCTTTCACTCACACAACAATCTTGCAAACAAAAGACTAAATTATGCATACATCCACAAATTCACATTGAAAATACAAAGGCAAGAATCACAAGGGCTTTTCAAGGTTGTAGCGTGGTCGGGTAAACAAACAAGGGGAAATTTCTAAAGGTAATTGAAACAAAAACTTGCCTAAACCTAAGGGAGTGAAAACTCACAAAGATTCACACACAAAATTTCAACTAACTTCTTCCAAAATCCCAAGTGCTACACAACACACAACTTATTTAGCACAATTATTACAACTCTTTTTGTTTCCTTTTTCAAGGATTTTTCTTTTTTCTTTCTTTTTCACTTTTTTCTTTTCTTTTCTTTGTCATATTTTTCTCTTTTTTCTTTTCTTTTCTTTGTCATATTTTTCTCTTTTTTCTTTTCTTTTTCAATCCTCATAGAATCCAACCAATGAGTAAACAACCATTCTCTCCCCAACTTGAATTCAACCACATCATCATGTGAATACTCCCTACTTTCTAAGGCAAGGTAAAAATTCATACAACAACACAAAAAGTTGAGGGCTCAAGTAAAAACAACAATCAACATCCACACAAAAATATGAATTTGACACCCATAGACAAGCATCAAGCTCAAACAACATGGATAATGACCAAAGGCTCAAAGGGGTTACAAATGATCACACACTCACAAGGTGAATTGACTATTTGGCTAAGGTGGTTGTGCTCAAAATGAAACAATTGCCTTGATCCTTTTCATGCATTCATATAATCAACACAAACAAAAGATTCAACATAATAAAATCCAGTTATAACAAGAATGTTGGTTCTCCAAGCATATATGAACAATGGAAAGCCACCTCACAAAAAGGTTGGGAACTAAAGTGATTCACAATAGAACAAGTATACAAAAGAATGGATGGCATGGAAGTTTGTAAAATGCCTAAGTATCATGAATATGCTACAGTATAGAAAGCGATAAATACATACCTCGGACATGTACAAAACTTACAAAGATCATTACCATACATCTGCAAGTTGAAACGCACCAACTTGGAAAATCACAAAAGCATCCTCAAATAAGTCAATCAAAATCTGTGAGCAAACAACAACCAAAATCTTAGCAGCCTTCGCCTAGCGAAGGAATCATTCGCGACGCGAGCCTTCGCTACATCCTTCGCCCCAGCGAAGTTTGGGTGTTTTCAAAAGTGAAAGTTTCTGCCACCCCCTCGCTGGCACCTTCGCCTCGCGAACACATCAGCGAGCATTCGCTGGCTCCCTCGCCCAGCGAATTTACCCAGTTTTCCTACTGAAGGTTTTTGCATACTTTCTGCCACTCCCTCGCTGGCACCTTCGCCAACGTTCGCCAGACGAACCTTCGCTGGTGACTTCGCTAGAACTCGCTTAGCGAGAACAAGAATTATTAATATAAACAAACGAAAAGAAAGGGAGAAATTTCATTAAACAAGTTGTAAAGTGAAGATTTGAGAAGTTTACGAAAAATCCGAGTACAACTTGTTTAATGAAAGTTCACCACACAACCAAAGAAAATAATACAACATGCTTGTTTTACGTCGTAAGCTCGACGCCTTTACACTGCTTAGCTAGCAAACTCACTTCCTTCATGCCATAGTGATGCCTCACCGCGCAAACCTAAAGTAAGTGTCCTAACCAAACATATGAACAAACGGTTACGGGAACAAAATGTATACAACACTTGAACAAACATAATGGAAATAGACAATATATACGATATATACAAAACTCAAAAACAAAGAAACTATCGCAATGCGATTCAATATCAAAACCAATCCCCGGCAACGGCGCCATTTTGTTGGGTGCAGAATAGGGCAAGCAAGCAAAAATATTTATTTTCGGAAGAATTCCCTCCGGGATTTATGTCGTGTCCACAGAGATCGGTTCGAGGGAAAGAATGCCGTTCGACAGTCTCTCGCGTTTATGAGTTTGGATTAAAATGGTTTACAAGTAAAAACAAACAGAAAAGTAAAGATAAACATAAAAAGAATACATTCTTTGAAGAGAAGAAACCTATCAAGCATGAATATACACTACTCAGAACAAACGTAAACCTATCAATCGGTCGCATTCAACATACAATACTCATCAAAATCATCACGTATCGCTCACAACAAAGGTTATGTCTAACGCACAGTTGAGAGAGCAACCGTATTACTCTCGTCGACGCTCTCGCGCACGACGCCTCGAAACACGGAAGACATTAAGTTCCGACGCCATAAAGATTATTATCTAAATCTATCTCTAGAGTCTAGACAATAGATATCCATCCTTAATCAAGATTCATGATGTTTATCTCTAACACAACACAAATCCAAACATAAATGCAAAAAGATCAAGGACGACATCGATAATGATTTGTAAAGCATATATATTATACAACCATGATCAATACATGTACATAGGTTTAGAGTAACAATACAAACATAACCCACAAAATAGAGAAATACATAGAGAAGAATTGGAGAAAAACCAAACATCTCAAAAGTTGTCGGCTCCGATTGATGAAGGATTCGACTTCGGATCATCCTAATTCATGCTCCAATGTGTTTTCTAGCCTAATTCTACTCAAAAAATGCTATTGGATGGATTTGGAACTAAAAATATCAAACCCATCACTAAAAAATGATGAAAAATGGCTTAAATGGGCAATTCTGCATTTCCAGGTTCGCCTAGCGAGTCCCCGTTCGCTAGGCGAACGTAAACCGCCTTTCTGTTGAGTTTTTTCACGATTCTGGAACTTTTCGTTCGCCCCGGTTCGCCTAGCGAACAAGCTAGCGAGTGTTCGCTACGGGGGCTCGCCTAGCGAGCATGACAGAAAACCAGAATTTGTTTTCTTCATAACTCTTGAACCGTAACTCCGATTGACGCACGGTTTGAAGCGTTGGAAAGCTTATTCAATGCTATTTATGAATATGGAAATATCCCATTGCTGGAACACCTACAAAAATAAATGAAAATCGATTAAACTCAATGATATTTACACGATAACGCACTATACACCGAAAACGTAAAGTAAACGTATTTACACACAAAGTGGGTTTTATTCGCACGATATTTACCAAAAAGAATCGATAAGTGCAACAAAACATATATACAAAAATAGGTACAATTTGCACTTATCAATGCTTAAACCCAAGACCTAAGTCTTCTATTTATAGTCTTATACTATATTGGGCCTTCTAATCTTCTGTTTATTTCTTCCTTGATCCATGTTTTGATTGCTCCTTAAATCTTGCAACAGATTTAGAAATATCCTTCAATATTAGATCAAGATGTCGAGACATCCGTTAGGTCATCATATCTGGCCAGTCTTCTTTCATCAGACTTATTCATGTTTAAACATATCTTTTGACATTCTGTTCTTCCAAAAATTTGCTCAAATCAACAGAGCATTCAATCTCCCCCTTTTGACAAATTTTTGGTTAAAACTCCCTTGGCCAGAAAAAGAAAGTCTGGCGTTTGGTAGATATGATTGGAACATTTCTGAGCCATTTTCTTACCCCTGAAATTCCTAGCTGAATGTTAGTGTACATGAGGAAGAGTACATAACCCACCCCCCTCAAACCAGTACTTGCCACGGAGGGATAAATCTTCCTCTTAAGGGGCATACGAGAGCCCATAAGAAGGTCCAGTTATATCGTGCGTAACATTGAGTCCATAGAGCATGTAACTCAGGTCACAAGACACAACCTGCTTCCTAACTCAGATCAATAGGCACAAAGGGAAAGACTCAGATAGAATGTTAGAACATCATCTTCAACATCCTTGCAAAACAACTGCAATGATGCACCAGATGTGTGAACCATTCCCCCCTTTTTAGCAAAAAATTGACAAAAGTAGCCAATACAGTTCCATATCCATATGTTACTTATCCAAACACAAATGAAAGACATGATTAATCAACCCACAACCTAGAATTCCACAAACAGATGCACTCTTTAAATACCTAAACAGTTACTCTAGAGATTCACGGTTCAAAGAAGTTACCGCTGAATAATTCAATGGAGAAATAAATTTAGGTAGGTAAATTCAACATTAATAACTATGCACCGCCCAGCTAGGATAAGACTGTTTCAACTTTTAAGAGTAATCGTCCAAAAAGAACACTTGTATCAAGACACATGTTACCCATGTCTTCTCTAGGAAGCACTCTCCACCGTTCAAAACAGCCAGTTAGGACCCACCCTCAGGTCTTAAATAATGTCCTGACAAGTCAGGCTTGTTCAGTCCATCTGAATCATAGTCACCATCCTTTGATGAGTCCCAAGAATAATCCTTTTAAACAGAAGAAAAATAAAACCGACCAAGATGTTAAGACATTTTTTCAAACAGTTAGCACCCAAGAAACTTGTATTAACACTTTAATGATGGAATTAACTTTATACTGTCAAGTCCCCCACGACCTTGCAACAGTAATGTCAAAAATACATCTTAAGTCAAGGAGAAACTCCCTCTATCTAAGATAACCAGTTCAGATGTCCTATACTAAGCTGTATCCAAGTCTTGTTCAGAAAGGTTTAATTACAACTAGAACTTTACCTCCTCCTCCAAATCCTCTCCCACCCGGCCACAAGGTTGATCTTCATTGTGAGTTCCATCAAGGTGGGGCATGCCATAACTTAGAAGGTTGTTATGCATTGAAGGCTAGAGTACAAGAGCTGATTAAAGACAAGATCCTCACCTTTCTTGATGATAATCCCAATGTTGTCAACAATCCTTTGCCATAGTATGCCATGTGAAGTTTGAGTCAGTTCAGACAGATCATCTCCTAAAGCCAGTGTTTCAGACAGGACAGCTCATCCTTGTTGCTGATTAATCACTAGGTCTTGTTTCTTTCTGTTTGCATTTTCTTTGATTGTATTGACTGTTTGCTTTCAAACTTTACTTATACTTTCATGGTTAATTTTAATGAAATAAGCATTACAATGTGTTGATTCAATTCATTTACATCCACTGTGTGCATCTTTATGCTTTCTCTTAAACAAAAATATATCTCCTGCTCACTTTCTTTATCAAGCTTTTGTTTATGCAAAGATTGGAGGGAGGATGATGAAAACAAAATACCCAAAATTGTTGGATTGTATGCTTTTAATTGAAACTTGGCTGATGATGTACAAGCATTGTTTCAACTCCCAAACATTGGAGAAATAAGGAATTTAATCCCTTGTCAACCCCTTTAAGCCTAGAAGTTGGAGTTTCTTTCTGTACGAAAAAACCTGCAATCATAATCTGGGGATGTGTAGTTCTCAATTAATTTGACTGTGTATTTAAACACAAGAAAATCATTCAATACGCCTTCCAATAAAGGTTGCAATCACAAGCTTTCCTTTGCACACATCAAAGAAGTGTGGAAGATATCTTTCAAATCAAAAGCCAATGATGGTTCACTGCAATCATTAAGCCAGGCAATCACTATCTTTCAAAAAAAAAAAAGAGATTGAAAAAATAAAATCAAATAAAAGCCCGTTAAGTCAAAACCTATGAAGGAGACTTAGGTAAAAATTGGGGCATCCCGCTGACTGTAAGCTCAAATGACACAGTTCAGGAAAAAGTTAGGGATAACAAAAAGAAAAATCAAGCGGTTACCAAAATCCTCAAAGACAAAACGAGTTGTCTGAGGTCCTAATCAAAAACAACAAAATGTTGTAAGGAAGAGTGACGGCCATCTCAAAAATTTGTTGGCTCTTGAGTCATCATAATAACAGTGTTGCGATTCCAAAATCACTTGAAACCTAAATGCATAGTTTGAATTAACTGAGCATAGGGCTGAAGATCATCACGAAGAATGGGTTGGGTACAAATAAACTTTGAGCCTATATCATTTGTTTCGAAAACCATGAACCAGAACACATTACAACCATCAAAAGACCTAATTGAAGCCAGGTTTCTTTTGAAAGCATACTATAGCAAGGTTGCGTGAATTGACTCCTAAATTTGTTGCTAATCATTTGTTTTGATGTCATACCTTTGCTTTCTCTTTCATTTTGAACGTCTAAACCACTGTGTTTGGACAAGTGATTTATTTGCTATACATTGATAATATCATTCCAAAAATGATTTTTGATTTCAAAATTGCATGAGCTTTGCATTAAAATTACCATGTTTGAATGAATGATTTTATTTGCAGATAAACTTTCCTCATCAAGAAATTTCAAACAGTTGATAAACTTGGTCAATGATCCTATCATGGGCACATTACTTCCAGATGTTGTTCAAGATTTGTTGCTCAATGCAAGTTATTCTCAGAATTGGTTAACCAGAAGGTCTCTTTCAAGACCCATACTGAGTTTAGCTTTCTCAACAGTCATTTCAAGAACTGAAGCCATGGTCAGTTCATTCTTCCCCAACAATAGTCAAACACAAGCCATGATCAGTTCATTCTCAGTATTAATTTTAAGAATTAAAGCCATGATCGGATCATTTTCCCCCGTAGCAGTCAAACTGAAGCCATTATCAGTTTATCCTCATCAGTTAATCAATCTGGGGCAGTCTTCTTCAAGAATCCTCAAGATGTCTTTCCTCAAAGGACCATCAGCCTGATACAATTCATAAGTGTGACAAAGATATGTTTCAATATATTCTCTCCAAGCAGAGTGGACAATGTTCCTTGTGTTGAGGAATTAGAGTTCCATTCTTCCCTCACAAAAGTGTCTATCTATGTTATCCCAATCATCAACATTGAATACATAAATCTTTCATATATCATGCATAGAAAGATTTTCATAGCTCGAAATGTGTTTCCTGCTCATGTACATTTCCCGAGGTCCTGTTGCTGTCAATATCTTACCTTGTGATCGAAGTCCAACTTACTTGGCGCCTACTAAAATAATTACCTGTCTTTTCATTCAGTGTTATTCCTGGATGTTGTCGTTTCCCTATGCATCTAGTGTTGTTGTTAGATGTTTGTCTTCTTCCATTCCAGTGTTATTCCTGGATGTCTGTCATTTCTTTTACTCAAGTGCCATTCCTGGATGTCTGTCTCTTTTAATCTCTAGTGCCATTCCTGGATATCTTGTTCCTTTTGTTTCTCCCAGTGTTATTCCTGGAAATCTTGTCTCTCTTCTATAATCCCCAACATATATTATTGGATATCTTTCAGTGTCATTCCTGAAAGTTTTATCTGTTCATTCAGTGCCATTCCTGGATGAGTTTTCTCCTTTACTTTTAGTGTCATTCCTGAAAGTTTTATTTGTTCATTCAGTACCATTCCTGGATGCGTTTTCTCCTTTACTTTCAGTACCATTCCTGAAAGTCCTTTCTCACTTCAATCTAATGCCATTCTTGGATATCTTTTCCTCAACGGAGTCTAATGTTATTCTTGGATATCTTTGATGTTTACCCTTTTTTATCCAATGCCATTCTTGGACACCTTTTCCCAAGCCGAATCCAATGCTATTCTTGGATATCTCTGATGTTTACCCATGCCATCCAATGTCATTCTTGGATGCCCCCTGTGAAGTTTTTCAAATAGAAGTTTGTTTCCATCCAATGTTATTCTTGGATATTGATTGATATATATAGTCGGTTGAGTTTTTCTTAGTCCAATGCCATTCTTGGATGTCTCTGATGTTTGTTGTTGCCCCATTCAGTATCATTCTTGGACGTTGTAATTCCTTTCATCCAATTCCATTCTTGGATATCTTATCCCCAATAGAGTGTTTTTCACTTCTGTCCAATGTTATTCATGGATGACGCTGTTGTTGTTTTTTCTTATTGTTGTCCAATGCCATTCTTGGACATCTATTGGCATACTTTTGTCTCGTTCGTAGTTTCCATCCGATGCCATTCTTGGATGTCACTACTCATCTTCCCAGGATCTTGTCCATCTCTTTCCAACTATTGATGGATACCTTGACAGATCTCTAGAAATAGCTTGTGTTCCCCAACGTGTCTTTTCACGTCATCTCACTCAATTTACCGTAAATCTCTTGTTTCAAGTTTACCCGCAGGTGTTTTATGCTTTGCATTCACATCATCTTGTGGCATCTTAGGGTTAAAAATATAGCTTTTTGTATTTAAGTATCTCCATATCTCCCGATAGAAGAGACTTAAATAGAGGCAGCTGTAAGACCCTAATTTTTTACACATATCATTTGCATCTTATACCACAAACAAGATCATGCTTTGGTTCTTTTATCCCTCTCATTTTTAGTTTTATGCCTTACAGGGATCACAGAGCATCTGTGTATTTCTTATTTGACTTTATTTGCTTATGTTTACTAACCTTTAATTAAAATCCAAAAATATGTTTGTTTCCCTTTTACTAAACTTTTTCAGGAAGAATCTGGATCAAGAATATCAAACAACAGTCCCTCAACTCGAATGAAATTCATCTGAACAAAGTCAAAGTTGATCTGCAAGCAATTCAAAATCATCTGATCAAGAGTTTCCAAGATTTAATTGATCATTATTCAAGAGACTCCAAGGTTCATGTGTTTATTTCCATGCCTTCTTTGACAAGCAAGAAAGAGTCGAGCCAGAGCCAAGACAGCACAACAAAAAGCCAATTTTCTCATTTTTTCATTGTATTAATCGATTAACACATTTTGCACTGCAAATGGCTAATTGATTAACACGCGCAATTTTTGGCTAAAATACAACAAATTCAAATTTTGCAGCATTTTGGCACCAATTTTCAAATATTTCATTTGAGAATATTCTAGATCACCTCATTTAAAGTCCCCTACCTCATCATAATTAATTCCCACCATACACCTTCACTAATCACCACTCTTTTGCTAATTTTCCTCCAAATTCAAATTCCAAGCCTAATTCTCATTTCCAAACCAAATTCCAAACCACCAAAATTCCCAAGCCTAAACTCTATAAATAGAACCCTTATTTCATTCATTCTACAAGCTTTTGATAGCCAAATTCACCTTGCTAAAATTTCTCTTGAAGCTTTTGATAGCCAAGAAACCTCTTGCAAATTCTCTCCCCAACCACAAAATTCACTCAAAGCTCACTTTTCTTATTTTGAAAGTTAACAAGTTTTCACATTGAATCTTGTTCAACTTTGAGCTAAACCTTTATCCAAACTTGTTTTCTTCATCAATTCTTATAGATCAAGGCTTTGGAGTTTGGATCTTGGAGCAATTTGAAGGAATTTTCAGATTTGGAGTGATAATCTCATTTTCCACCATTGTTGTTCTTGATACATCCTTCACAATGTGATCCTTTAACAATTCTTGTTGCTTGATATTTGGATCTTGCAAATTGTGATCCATTGGTGTTATTTGCTGTTGTTTTACTTGATTTTTTTCGTGCACAATTGCATCCTTGATCATGAGGTGTTTGAGAAATTATTGATCAAGGATTTTGCAATTTCCAAATTGATTTGCTGCTGTTTTTACAGTGTTAATCGATTAACCAAAACAAGCACAAATTGGTTAATCGATTAACAGTTGAATTATGTGCCCAGAATTGCAATTTTACACTGGTTAATTGATTAACACTTTTACACATTAAATGGTTAATCGATTAACCAGTGTTCGGAATGTGATTTTTGCTTGTTTTTGGGACTGTTTTGGCTGTTTTGCCATTTTCTTCCCTGTCCCTTTGTTCTTAGCCTTAGATCACATAATTTTGCGGTTTAATTTGGCTTTCTCTTCATCTATTTCTCTTTTATTTGGATCGATGAAAGTCTTATGAATCTTAGAATTTCTTTGTTGAATTCTTGATCAAGACTAGATCATTACCTTTTTTTTCTTTTCGTGCGGTATTACTTTCGGATGATGATTTACATATCATTCATCTAGCATGCATTAGCACAAAGATCATTTTGACTAACCTCGAGTAGGGTGACTTCTATATAAGTCACTTGGCGATTGTTTAACATAGCGCTACATGCGTCCCATATCGGAAAATGATCATTCATGGCCAAAACTTATGTTTGCAAGCCCAATGATGGTTGATTATTTGTCTTTTGGTTCAATACTTATGAAACTTGTTGTTAGGAGGCTTTGGTCTTATCAATCCTCTAATGAGTTCTCATTAACCTTGACCTAAGTGCATTATTCAATCATTATTGATCATTTGCTCTAACAACTAATCACTAACTTCTAACCTTACGTTTATGCTTCCTTCTTGCTCCCTATCTCTCTTTACTTTTTTATGCTTTATGTCATTATATCATATCATATCTTGTTTATGCTTCCGCAATTTTTCCTTTGTCCGTTGGACTCATGTTTATGCTTATGTCTTTTTCTCTTTGTCCACTTGGACCAAAAACATTAATAAATGCCAAAACTTCTAAAAAACTTGTGCTTCTAATCTTGGACTATGGTTACTATCCTCTGCATTGGACATGGAATTTCGAACCTAGACCTTGGACTTCAATGCTATTCTTGGATCCTTGGACTTAGAACTAGGACCTTTTCCCTTTGCTTTGGAATTATGTTTTGAAGACGACTTTGGAGCCTTGTGCTTTTGCTTATTCTTATCCTTAGCTTTTACTTTCTTCTCCACCCATTCTTCAATTTTCAAAACCTTCTTATTTTCAAACTCTCACCTCTTTCATAATCAAACCTTGACTTTGTCAAGTGATTTTACTCTTTTCTTTTCATTTCTTAATAAATGCTAAACTACATAAGCATATTGACACCTTTTTCAAAAGACTTTAAAAAACACCAAACTCATCAAACTCTTTTTGTGCCTTATGCACTTTCTCTTTCAAAACTTTTTCATAAGTTTAGACATGATTCATTTCTTTAAGCGGAATTATTCGTTTGGAAATGACGACTTGTCTTTACATTTGAAAACAACCAAAACAAACAAATTTTATTCTTTGTACCACGAAATACGAGGTTTTGATCCTATATTGCACTTTGTGGGTACGTAGGCATGAGGCGACAAGTCTCTCCAAACACAAAAATATAAAAAATACTTCTCTGCTCATCTCCTCAATCTCTTTTCAAACAAACCCTTTTAAACCAAAAAGCGTAGATATTTCAAAGGGTTCCTATAGAGTACTATAGATGTTTTGAGTGCTAACACCTTCCCTTAACGTAACCAACCCCCTTACCCAGCCTCTGTTTACTTGTTCTTGTTCAGAACTTGTTTAGGTTTTGTTCGCTCTTTTTACTTTCCTTTTGGATAAAATAAAAGTACGGTGGCGACTCTTGCTTTATGAGTTAAGTTAATCAATAGCTTACACTCACGATTTTTGCCGCTACAGTATTGTAAATGATATTATGCAAAAAGAATCAGCCTCAAAGGATAAAAATTGAAGAAGTTGTGATCCTTAAAAGTTGAGAAAAAGTCACTTGAAAATAGGTCAAATTTCACTAAGTCCACAAATGACCTATAATGTCTTCAAACTTTTGATGGTCCTCCAAGCATAATTGGCTCTTTTCATGTAAAGAGAAGTTGTGGAGGATATTGGGAAGAGTCATATACAAAAACAAGCACTCAAAAATATGGAGAATTGAAGGAGTTGTACTCCTTGGAACTTTGACTTGAAAATTTTGACTTTTTGGTCAAACCTTCTTGAACCAACTTGTATACTTGAGATTTTCTTGCACCTCAAGGTACATGGATGATCATATGAACTCAAAATAAGATGTCCTTGAATGTCATTTGATTAAATTGACCAACGCTTGAGATAATTTGTTGAAGAAGACATGGAAATAAACACGTGAACCTTTGACTTTTTTTAGAAACAAGTTACATAACCTTGAGGTACCCTTGCTCAAAATGATATAGATTGATGCTTAGGAACATAGGCCTTGATATTAGAAGACAAATCTTGAGAAATAAGCCCTTGGAAGTCAATGGATGTTCACACTTTGACTTGAGGGATCAAAACCCTAGCTGAGGAACCAAGCATGGTGTTCTTAATGAAATGATCTACCTTGCACAAAGCTTAAAGAAACAAGACATATTTTTGCATTTTGATTAGTGGTTAGTTAAACAATAAGCATATAAACATGAATATAAAATACACACAAAAGGGTGTTTGGTGATCTCAAAAGCAAAAACCCAAAGGATGAGAGGAGGAACCAAGTGTGATCTTGTTTGTGTAAAGGTGCAAATGATAAGTGGAATCTTAGAGTTAACAATTAGGGTATGACAGAGTGTTCAAAAGAAATACATTGTTATTTGTGATGATGAGATTGGTGCTATCTCAAGTGTTTTGACTTTGAGTTACATACTGAATGTTGGGAAAGATGTGGCTGACATTGTGATACACATATGTGCACCTATTTTTGATGGAGAAATGTTAGAGCTTTTTCACCTCAACTTGTTGTTGCTACTGTAATTTTGTGGTATGTGTGCTTTTTATCTAATACTTGTTCCAATTCTAGGCTGAATTTTCTGTTACCCCTAGCCCATTTTGAGAAAATTAGGGGGAGATGGTGATATGATTATTTGCAAGAAATAACATTGCTTCCAACTGGTGTTCATAAGAAGTTGCGTGTTGTTATGATCTTAAGCTCATGCTTATGGTTGTAGTTATCTAACATGTTTTAATTTCGCTACACTCTGATAATTATGTCATGAAGAATGTCAGATAATCATGCGATATCTTAGTGGCACTATCACACGTGGTCTTTTTCTTTCTCCAACTCCTTTGTCACATATGTTCTCCTTACTCGAATATAGTGAATGTGCCAGTGATCATCCTGAATGTGCCAGTGATCCGGATGATTGTCACTCTACCTCTAGACCTTGCATCTTCTTTGGTCAAAATCTTGTGTTTTGGAGCTCTAAGAAACAACCTCTTGTGCTTAGATAAAGCATTGAAGTCGAATATCATGCTCTTGCTCATACTACCTCTGAATTGCTATGGTTGGAATCCCTTCTAAGTGAACTTATAGTACCAGTCTTACCTCCCACTCTTTTGTGTGATAACCTCAGTGCAGTTCCACAATCTAATTCTTCATGCTCACACAAAGCATATTGAACTTGATATTCAATTTGTTCGTGAGTGAGTTATTTCTAAGCGAATGAAGATTCGACATGTACCAAGCTCCTTGCAACCTGCAGACACTCTCACAAAGCCCCATGGCACGACTTCTTTTCATGATCTTCATACCAAGCACAAAGTCTTGACTTTTGTCCCTCCTTGAACTTGTGGAAAAGTATTAGAAGATGTAGTAGCTTGTACACTAAAGCATCTAGCATTACACAATATATGATGTATGAAGATGATGACAGCATGTAATTAGCAGAACATGAGAATCATAAATGACATGGATGGTATGCATGATAACATGAACTTAACGAGCATCACTTTCTATAAATACTAGGGCATTATTTGAGAAATCAAAATTTTAAAATTTAATTATAAATTATCGTCAAGTTTATAAAATCAATATAAATTATTTTTAAAAAAATTGACCAAAAACTATTTTTCTTAAACAATTGTCTTTAGATATATTGAAAATTTCAAATAATTTGGGAACTGGCAAAGTAGTTAAAGCTGATGAATGTACCCATAAAAAACGTGTTATTATATGTCAATACCAAGACTATCTTAATATGAAAATCACAATGCAATATTCAACTTTAAATATAAAGCATATGGTTAAATGAAAAAACAAATACTATAAATTAATGATAAAGTCGTAAACCTTACATCAAGACACCACATTGAAAATAAAACATGACTCTAAAAATACTATTATTAATTTCTTCTTATCAATGTGATGCATTCATCATTCATACAAAATATATATTTTATAATGTACTAAGTGCATGTTTGGTTCCACGTTTGCACTGTCCCTCACCGTGAAAAAAAGAAGCTACAAAGTGTAGCTTCTGCCTCTAGACGCGCGTTTAAGCCTCTCCCACCGTGAAAACAAACATGCCTTAAGTAACACAAGGATAAGGATTGAGAAACTTGTTAAACAATGTTTGTGTTGATGTCACATTCTAAAGTAAAGTAAAGTAAAGAAAATGAGATAAGAGGGACCGTTTTTTTCAACACATCATTGTTCTTACATTACACTCAATTAAATTAGGTAATCAAGGTTTTGTTTTTCTTCTCAATAGGAGACATCACACAAGGACAAAGACCTTTGCGTGAAGTACAAAATAATAAAATATTTCTTCTATTACTTTTTTTAATTTTCTCATATTAAAACAAAAACAACCGATTGCGGATTGAGATTCTTACAAGTGATAGTTAAGAAATTCTTATGAAGTAAAAAAAAACTAATAAAATTATATACACTACATATAAAATATTTAATAT